>OY796887.1:44636765-45938589 GCA_963680785.1 Diplosoma virens | reverse complement strand
GAACAAATCATAAAAGCTCTGTGAACGAGAGTACCAATTAGATTGATTTTTTGTTTCTGGGGACTAAAAGAGTTCCAACGTAGATATTGGCTAGTAAAGGTGGGTTTCCTGTATACTGAAGTTAGAAATTCTGAATCATGCCTTTCTACCAACACGTCAAGGAAAGAAAGAGAGTGATTAGATTCCTTTTCATAGGTGAAGCGAGTGAGGGATGAAGGGAGTTGAGCTGATGAAGAAAGTGTTGCAGTCTTCTTCATTATTGAATACAGCGAAAGTATCATCAACGTACCGGAAGTACACCAACGGTCTTTTGGCGATGTTGAAAAGTTTTGCTTCTTGGAAGCCAACAAAAATGTTAGCTAAAGCTGGACCAAGCGCATCGTCGCTATGGGCTCACCGCTTGGTCCAGCTTTAGCTAACATTTTTGTTGGCTTCCAAGAAGCAAAACTTTTCAACATCGCCAAAAGGACCGTTGGTGTACTTCCGGTACGTTGATGATACTTTCGCTGTATTCAATAATGAAGAAGACTGCAACACTTTCTTCATCCAGCTCAACTCCCTTCATCCCTCACTTCGCTTCACCTATGAAAAGGAATCTAATCACTCTCTTTCTTTCCTTGACGTGTTGGTAGAAAGGCATGATTCAGAATTTCTAACTTCAGTATACAGGAAACCCACCTTTACTGGCCAATATCTACGTTGGAACTCTTTTAGTCCCCAGAAACAAAAAATCAATCTAATTGGTACTCTCGTTCACAGAGCTTTTATGATTTGTTCTAAAAGCAAACTGGACTAAGAGCTTGGCAAAATTCGTTCAATTCTTTTGGAAAATGGCTACCCGGAACGTGTAATCAATTCGGCTATCAAGCGAAAACTTCAACAACTAAATTCTAACCCGGTCCACACAGTAAAAAAGTGCCCTGTCTACCTACACATCCCATGGATTGGAAACGTCTCGATGAAGTTCGAAAAGCAGATTACGTCTGCTGTGAAACGCTGCTTTTTCTCCGTCGAACCACGTGTTATTTTCAACACCAGACAGCTCCTTCCAGCGATTAAGAAAGACGTGTTGCCTTCCCATCATCACAGCAATGTTATTTACCAGTTTTTGTGCCACTGCGATAGTCGGTACGTTGGTCGCACGTCTCAACGGCTAGAAGAGCGAATTAAACAACACGTTTCTAGATCCATCACCAATCCTCGTGCTTCGGCCAACCGCCAAAGTCTTTCCCGCTCTTGCAAGAACAACACACTCCCACAACAATTTCACGAATCCGCTATTGGTCAACATCTTCTTGACAACGCCCAAAGCGCCCTTCATTACAGCAACGAAAAATTTTCTATTCTCGCTCGAGGTCGCTCTTCCTTTCACCTTTCTGCTCTTGAAGCGACTTTCATTAAATCTCTCAATCCCCTTCTGTGTAAGCAAAAAGAATTCGTCTACTCTTTGAAAATTTCTTAATCTTTTCTCTCATTGGCTGACTTCTTTCATCCAATGAGAACTCTATTTTCTTCTTTTATAACTTAGTTCGGTTTCAATTCTGCTTCATTCTGACGATTTCCCCTGAAGAGTGTCAGATGAAAAGCTTTGGGAAGAAAAATCTTTTACTTCACGCAATTTTTTAATTTGTATTTTATAATATGACTGAAATTTAAAGCAAAAAAACAGTACCGTAAAATATCTTTTCACAGGAACAGAACTTAACCAAGCGAGTAGAATTTGAACCGCAATTGTATCAATTCTTAATGCTTACACATGCAACTTATTATAATGTCATAGAACAATATCCACTACAGTTAAAGACATTGTGATATAGCCGCTTTTTGAGATAGCAAATTTTGTTATAAAAAATACAAAATGCAAAACGTTTAAATGTTGACAAAAGTTTTATAATTTCTCGAGCACCTTATACGTTGTCCAGATGATATGATTGCCATACGTGAAGCCCAGGATTGCGGAGTCGAAGTCGCATGAAGTCGGAGGTTTTAAAAAGGAGTTGAAGTCTGAGATTTAAGAGTACAAAGAGTGGGAGTCAAAATATTACAGAGTGAAATTCGAGATAGATTTCAATTAGAAACGAATTTTTTCTGTTAACGAACGTCCCGATTAATGACTTCAAAATATCGCCACCCTAATTTTAAGAAAATCGTATTTTGCATCATGCCATTGCTCTTATTGGGAAATCGGTGTAAGGAGTTGGAGTTGGAGTCGGAGTTGGAATCGGAGCCGGATTCAAAATTCTTGAAATTCCAGAAGCTGGAATTGAAATTGGAGTCAGCATCCTAGAATTTCTAGGAGTCGTAGTTGGATCTTAAATCTTGCGACTCCGCAACGCTGATAAAGATTGCCATGGTTCAATTCTACCGTGACTAATACAAATTTGGAAAGGACCATGACGCCCGAATGGCTAAAAAACGTATACCATACAAATAATCTATTTTTACTAAAAATCATGACATATTTACAACAGCTGTGAGCTTTGCTTGCATCGCTGCAATGTCTCGACCCTGGATTCGAGACACGGTGGTCCGAGACTGAGACCGAGACGAGACGGAGACTGAAAAACGTGTCTCCACCTCTGGTTTGTTGCGTAGCAAGAAAAACAGCTTTACAGGGATAAATTAAAACAAAAAATTAATGAGTGGGATTAATGAAGGAAACACAGTATCAAATAAAATAGTATGCTAAAAGAGTGATGAAAAATTTGTTGAAATAGATAGCCTACGCCCAAAAATAAAAGAAAAAAACTTACCTTCGTAGAACTGCCTCCAAAGATTTTAAAGGTTTCTCGGCTGTACGCGTGTAATTGGTCATTTCAAAATGAATCTAATAAATCCAAACCCGGATCAGTACAAAGAAGTGAGACCTTGTCATTGGTACCAAATAACCCCCAAAACTTGATATAACAAATAAAATGACAAAAAAATTTCAAGTTATAGGACAGATGGCACTAAATAGTACCATCTGCGACTTAGTGCACCACGCACACCAAACCCGAGCCCACCGCCGACTATGGTTTCAAGTTTTAAACTTTCATCAGGGACTGTCTGCAAACCCAGATTTTGTTGCAGACCTGGTAACCAGAGAAGATTTTACTGCTGTCAGTGTTAGTAAAACATTGTTTTAAGTAACGCCAGGTGGTGCCATATCATAATTGTTTACATCTGTATTCGTATCACAAGTGACATCTTAATGCTTTACAGATTGTCTTGTCATTTATAGTTAGTTTGGTTTGCACGTTGACCGCTAGATGTGTCAATATGTTTATGTGTTCTCTTTAAAAGATTCATGTTTATGAGGATTATTACAAGTATTTAAAATGCCACAAATTAACCAAGATGATGGTGCCAATGATGAATCAAAGACTTATCACGATGAAGCTATAGGTGGAGATGAAGGACATGATCTTAATGATATTAAAGGTGATTTAGTTTGTGAAGATGACCGAGATCAAATTCAACCACCATTTGATGTAAGTACTATTTTGAATATGGTTTTTACATCTATATCGTTACAAGTAACAAATGTCTTGGCTTCAAGTTAACATGTGCAGTGAAGCTATTACTATTTTTTTAGTTATTAGCTGCATTATATTATAGTAATTTCATAAACGAGTTTTTCAAAAAAGTTATTTTATTTCTTGTGTACAAGTATTAACAGCAAGTATACACAAATATTAGAAAATAAATTTTTTTATTGAGCAAGAAAATCACAAAGCAGTTTTAAAATTGGTTTAATGATTAAAATTCTGGTCTTTTTATAAAGCAACCACAAGCAATTTTTGTTCACCTGAAATTACTTTGTGGTTACTATTGCTTCTTGAGAGATTCTTTTTCTTGTAGTTGCTTTTTCATTTCCTCCTGTTGCTTTTGGGAGGGATTCCCAGTTAGCTTTACTGACAAAAAACAGATATGTTTTCTTCTTGAAGAGACCTGAAAATTCAATCTCTAATCACAAATAATATGTTTATTTGCAACTGCATTTTTTCTGCTTCATTATTGCTGTGACAACTCAATGTAATTTAATTACTTTGAATGATCATTATAATGTATTATTTTTATGATTTGTAAAGTGATGGCAGAAAAGTTAAATCAAAGATGTTAAATTGTGAATGGTTATCTCAATTTTTTTCCAAAAAGGCAAGGATATTTTGTTCTATTTAATTTTTTAGCTGATACATATTTCAATTTAAAAAAATGTCCCATCTTTAAAATTGAATGAAATATAATCAGAAATGCTAAAGAGGTTCATAGATTGATGTAGGGTGTTTGAAAAAAATTTAGTATCTGCATTACATAGATTTATAATTTGACTAATTCAATTTTTTAAAAGCTGTCCTTAAAAGTAAAGTTTCATAAAAATCAAAGGTTTTTAAAAAATTAAAATAGGTTTTGGTTAATTGCGAAAGTGTTGTTCAGTAGAGAAAATACAAAAAATAAAAATATTTTGAGTGACATCATTATGTAAGTAGGCTAGTGTCTACTAACCTTCAGATATAGATAGTTTTCTTAATATGCTTGAATGTCTACTGTATCTAGAAGTCAACTGAATTGTTATTTAAATACAGAAGTCACCAAATTATATCCCAAGGCAAGTATTGGCTGGCAAAGTTAACTTATCCTTTCTTCCAAGCATTAGCATGAATTATCTTTAGCCAACTCCTTGGTCCTCCAACTTATTACTTGATTTTTTGCAAGCTTAGCTGTTTTAAAAAAAATGTGACATAACAAAGAACAATGGCAATTGCTGGCTGGATTCTTTCTATAAGTTTGTGAATTGACCAAAACAATTTTTATCATTAGAAAGATAGCAAAGAAAAAAAAGAAGTCTGCATTTATGATGAAAACTTGTTTTTTCTTCATCTAGCTTTCTACAGATAAAAACTTTTTTTTTTGTTTGAAGACTGTGCAGCCTGTCAAAATTTGGCATGCAATTCACATTTTTCTTTGTTATGTGGCCCTCTTTCAAAAAAACTTTGGTGACCTCTGTTCTGAGCCAAACTTAAAACAAGCTTCACAACATCCCACTGATTCTTTCTGTAGCAGAGAAAATACAAACATTAGCCTTGAAATAGGTAGTATGCTGCAGAATTGCTTCTTTTACATTAACTATGTATTATCAAAATCTTCTGTTATTTTTATGCCAGAAACACAAGAAAATTAAAACTGAAAAGAACATACAGTGTTAAATTTGTTAATTGAATTTTTATAAGTTGCTTAAAGTGTTTCATACAAGAAAAAAGATTATCACTAGAAGTCAACTAACAAGTTTTTTGCTTCAATTGTTGTATTACATTTTTGTGCAATTACACAATGCTTGCTATGCTTAACACATATAAACATGACACTAATCGCCCTTTTAATTCTAGCAAGGCAAAAATGCAATACCACAGCAATAACATTTAAAAGAGCCCTTTGTAATCACCAAAGATCATCCAAGAGGGAGAGTCTAGATTGACTTTAAGGGTTAAGAGTTGCTTTTTTTGAGATCTGTCTAGAAGGAGTGTGAACAACAGCATAATAATTAGTTGTGTATACTGTTTAATAGAATATACATTGGTCATGTACTAAGCTATAACTACTGAATATTAATCCTCCATCGCCCAACTCTACAAATTTATCATGTTTCAAATTTTTGTATTTTTTTTGCCTTAAAAAATTTTTTTTCTTGATTGACCTTATCAACAGATTTGATATGACTCATATTTTATCATTTTAATTGGAAACCCTGAAAAACGTCAATCAGTGCAATTTTTAACCAATTTACCTTTTGACATTTTCTTATTTTTTTATGTCACAGAAAAGAAATTTTGTATCGTATTTGATCAGAGTTGAAAAGTAAAAAGAAGTATAATAATTTTTTTTCTAGTAGTTGATTGAAGTATGATCTCTAAAAAGTACCAAAATCTTCAATAAAATTCAACATTTTAATCACTTTAGTTACTTAATTGACCACTGTTACAAATTTGTAACGTTTAAAAAATTGGGGGGTTAAAATTTTTTTAAAAAGTTTTGTTTTAGTTGCATTTCTAGTGCGATTTCAACTTCAAAAATACACTAAATAAACTTTTTTTATTCAAAACCTAAAAGCGGACGATAGAGGGTTAAATGTGAAAAAAAAATTTAGCTTTGTAACCACGATTTTCTACTATTGATTTTTCACTAATGCCAAGAGAGTGCTTTGTTCCAAAACAGGCAAGCTACAACTTGTTTAGTTTATGCAGAAATAAAATCAATCTAAGAGTGGATTAACTTTCATACTTATTTAAAAAATATTTGTTGATTACTATTAGCTCTAATTTTATAAAAATATTTACATAGTAGTTTTGCTATTTACTAGTTTTTGCTTACAGTAAATTTTCTGAATTTATCTAATTGCATAGTGTTGCCAAGGACAACAAATGAACCAGGTATTGAAATAATGTTTCATAATGAGATGTTAGTCTTTAAAATTTTTAAGCTTTAAAAAGACACCCAAGTTAGTCTGAGGTATTCAAGGTAATTCAATGATTTAAAAAAATATGTTAATGTTTAACAACGATAAGAAGTACTCCAGAAAGACATATAAAAACAAAATTTTTTAAAGAATACCAGGAAGAAATTGAAAAACATTTTTGAAAGGAGTATAAAAGAGCTAGCTCTTGAGTCCTTCCACTATGCAAAGACCTTTTTAAGTGGGGTATTGTGATCAGTTTAGTGGGTCAGGGATGCAGAAAAAACAAAAATAAATATTTTTTAAATTCAATTTTTAATGAATTAAAATAAAAAAATTTTAAAAATGTAAACTTTTCTAGTGACAAATAAAACAAAAAATTGAGTTTATAAGGCATATCATTACAATGATTCAGCATGTTTTTTATTGACTTATCAAAAAAAGATCGTAGAATAGACAAACATTATTATTGATGCAAGTTTCAGTTGTATTATTGGCTCTCTAGGTTCACTGGCAATGCCATCTAATAGCATATGGAGGCTAAGATTGGCTGCTTGAATGTCATATTTGAAGTTAAAACGCAAGTTGAGGTTTATAAACATCACCCAAGCTTTGCAAAGATATTTTGTGTTCATATGCCACACCCATTCTAAGCAAAATGTTCGGTCATCTGTTTATATGCCACACCTGTCTCGATTGGGTTAAAAAGGATCTCTAGTTATCAGCCTGCAAAGTTACTAAAAAAAACATTTCTCTAATGCCACAAAAAAGAAGTGGCTCAAAAAAGAAAAGTTGCTTTGGCAAAAAAGCAAAATGACTCAAAAAAGCAAATTTGTGGCAATGCGAAAAATTCTCAATTTCTCACGACCAATGAGAAAATATTTACTATTCAAGCAATCTTTAATCTTTAAAACAATTGCATTTGGACAAAAAAACAGAAGATTCGTGTTTATTGAACATGATTTAAAAGACAAACCAACTTTAGTAATAACCTAGGCAGGGCTTCTGTCCTCAAAACCCCCATTATTTTTATTAAAGGTGGCAGAAAAATCAATCAATATGTTTACTGCAACATGTTGAAGCTTCCAACAGACCTCCCAAACAGCCACAACAATCCAGGCTGGTGGAAAAACATTTTGAAATCCTTTTGGTCTAAAGAATTTTGGCTATTTTTTCCAAATCTTAATAGGCCTTAAAGGGTAGTCTATTTTTGGGCAGAAGGCCTCTCTGTATATCATATTGTGTGTAGAGGCTTCAAAGTGAAAACTGGAAGAAGCTTGATAAATGGAAGCAATGTAGAAGCAAATGGAAGATAAAACCTTATCACCTGTAAGCAAGTTGTCCCTTGTTTCTGTTGCCTTATTCGAGAAGGCAAATGGACTTTAAATCACATTAAAAGTCATAAATTTCTCTTTATCTACTGCATATTATGTTTATATTCTTCTTTGTGCATTTAAATTAAAAGAGTCATGCTTTGGAAAACCAACCAATTAGCAGGCCTGACTAGATAATGTTTAAGTCTAGTCATATGTATCCTAACCAGTTTTCTATAGGTTGTAATGTTAATTTAGAGTGTTCTAAAAATTTTTTTTTAATTTAGGCTATTTCAAAGTTTTAATTATTTATTTCATTAGTTTATAAAAAAATTAACATATTTTGAACTAAATGGGAGTTGGATGTTTTGACGTCATTATATACTGTAAACCATAGGTGCCGATTTAAAACAATGTTCTACTGTGTGCTAAGCTGTTTAACTAGTCAGCTTTTATTAATATTGCATGATAAAAGAAAGGAAAAACAAATTTTTTGGTTTTGAATCTTTTTTGTCCTAGAGTTTGTTCTTTCTCTCATTCATGATTACTGTGCAAATGTCAATTTGAAAACGTATTCACCTGATTGCAAATAATAACTGAATAATGAAATTTTTTGTGATTTTACCCACGTAAGTGTAAATAAGCATAATAAAAATAAGAGTATTCATTTTTCAAGTGAGTTTAAAGAACGAGTTGAATTGTAGCGTTCTGCCTATAATAAAGCGTGGCCATAGCCAATGCCAAGTTATTGACTCGAGAACCTTCCAAATACATGAACACGATTGTTTTTGCTAATACCGTCAACTTAGCGTCAACAAGAAAGTTGTGAACACCAAGTGTTTAGTTTGGGTCGTTGCAATCAATCTCATGTTTTGCACCCATGGACAGACTGCTTTGTCCACTGACAAACAGACACCGAGTGATAGCTTGACTGCAATCTAAAACCGGATCCACCTGCAGCACTGAGCCTGTTGAACCCTTGAGATTGACGCTCAGGTTCTCGTTCTTAAAATTATTAGTAATTTGTAAATTTTATTAAATATCTTTTTCATTCCGGTGCTGCAGATAAGACTTAAATCCACGACTTTCGATTTTTTTGTATAATTTCGCTCATCCCAACAACGCCCTGTCACTGCGCCTGTTTTGTAATTTGAACTAAAAGGTCTTGGAAGCATTTACGATTGGTGCATTCTTAAATTATTATTATTATTATTCTATTACTAAAACCGGTTTTCAACTGAGAGTGCAAACCTTGAGGGAGACCCATAGAATTTTTTTTGTATTTCTAAAAAAGACACAAGAATTCTTAGAAAAAATTTTAGTAGAAGATTCGAACTCTTGACTTGGCCCAAAGATTTAAATATTTACTTTGAACGGTTTGTAGCTTACCAAAATATCGATGATCACTAAGGAAAATATTTCAATACAGTTAGGCGTTGAAAATTTTACGGAAACTTGCCCGAGCTAAATAAGCATAAAAAATAGCTCGTCCATTATTATATTACTTTTTGTTTTTGTTTTTATTTACTTAAATATCGTTATCCAAAAGCCTTTGGCCTCTCATTGTGAGCGACTTTTGGACGATGTTTTATGTTTAATGTGTACATGCGATATCAACACAAAAATTATTTCAGAAATCGACTTTAGGATCTACAAGATTTTTAAATTTGCCTTGATTGTCTGTGTGAGTAGAATGAAATGAGTTGAGAAGCACTTTGCAATGCTACTCGGTTTCTTTGCTCAAGCTTACGACGCTTTCGGCAATCGCTTGACGGTGCCTTAAGTTTAATTATATAACCAGCGTTTGACATGACTAAACTAAATATAGTTATTTCGTATTATTGAACTTCAAAGTTATTTGCTTCACTCATTGGATCACTAAACAAAAACTAACTGGATGGAAAACCCAGCTCGTGTGTGGCCGCCCTAATTAATCTGCTTTCAATTTGCTACATTTCTGTTTTAATGCGGCATTGATTTGATTATTAGGTCGCGATTACAAGCTGATCGGCTTATTCTCAAGAGATCTTGTTTTAATAGGCGCTCGCTGGTCAATAGGGTTTCCTCTGCTCCACCTTGTCCATCGTCCGCATTATACGCTGAGGACGCAGCAGCGATAAATCGGTGTCTTAGTTTACCAAAATCCATTGCTCGTTAAAACCTGCCAATATCGATAATTGAAAATTAATTTCTCCTGTGTATGAACATTTTCATTACTGATCACTCCGCTAATCTGTGATTGGAGAAAGTCACTTGTTTATTGCTTTGCCAGTTAACAAAATGTGCATTCGAAGCCTTGCATCGTGGGCTTTTAAGCCCGACTCAGGAGCGTTTGTAATTAAGTTATATTTTTAATATCTTCATAACAATGAATAGTTTTTTGATTGACGTTTAAGCTCACGCTTTTGCTTTCTTTGACAGCAGAACAATGTCAATTCACATCGCGGCGACGAACCATCGCGCTCAAGGAAAGAAACTCGAGGTATTTTCGCAAAAGCTTCATTATTTCATCTAAATGTTTAAAGATTCGCGTTATATCGCGTCCCAAGCTTTCCACCGGTATAATTCGCGATTTCTATTTGTCGCGCGAACATCAGGCCGAACCCAGAGCTTCTCCCGGCGATCGGAAGAGACCTGTTGTTGCTTTTAGCTGCGTTTGATTTTACACGTGCTGTATAGCTCACAATTAAATATTCCTGTTTAAACAAACACTTGCACCTTATCCTAGGTCATCCGAACGACCTGAGAGGGTCCGGTCGCGATTTTCCATGCGGTCAGCAGGATGAAAATCCACTCGTCCACGGCCTCAACCCTTTATTATCCAACGGATTTGTTTCTTCGTCGGTAAGTGTTGGTTTTGCATGTTGGGTCCAATGAAAAGACAATTGTAATCAACGATTGACACTAGTCGGAGTTGACTTGCTGTCTGTAGTAAAAAGATAAGCAAAAAATACCTTTTTTAAACTGCCGGAAGTGCATCGATGGTTCCTTTTTGTATGATTTATTTTTGATGAAATTAGCACTAATTATGTGGTGGCTTGCAAATTACGAGACTCTCAAACGACACTTGCTTTTCCTGCTTGTATATTCTCTGCACTGCTGTTTCTGCCATCATCTTGCTGATGGTGTTTTGAACTTCGTATAGCAGCCGCTCGTCTTCGCAACTAAGCCGCTATTTGCCCACCTACCCGCTTGTTGCTTTCCCCTATAAATTGCGTCGCAAATATTTTCATAATTTGTAGAATCGGGCTTGAACCAGAAATATTTTGATTTTGCATGTTTGTTCTATAATAATTTGTTTCATTCGAAGCTCCGGCCTGCGTGTTATAACGTTTACATCCATCGCCTAAATATCGGTGTGACGTCATATCCTAGGCGTTCGAGTTTCGTCCACACGTACACGTGAAAGGTGCGCCTGAGTCGCTTTGTTTATTTTGTCCCACGGCGCTTGTGATTAAGTTGTGAATATTGATAGAAACGGTAGGAATCGGCAAGCTCTTCGTCTGCTTTCATGATTTTGTTCTCATGTTGTGTATCTTAAACCTCGGTCCCATGAACTCGCGCATCTTGCTCTTTATTAAATAAAATTTAAAACTTATGCGACGTGTTTTGAGTCTCAATGAATGGGCACGACCATCAGTTGTTTATGTTTCTAGAAAGTCAAGCAGAAATTTTCGATCAACATAATTTTCGATTCAGCGTTGTGTTTTTTTGGAACCGCGAATTGATTGACGTAATATTATCCGTCGACCTGGCAATATCAGATTCATAAATAAAGATTGAATCCTAATTTTTACAAACTGAGCTCAACAGTTGACCCGTGATTGCGCATATTGTCGGCTATTTTCAAGCATAAAAGATATTTTTGGTTTTATCTTTCTCTGTAATCACCTCTTCGATCCGAGGCGTTTTAAATTAAAATAGCTCTGAGACCCAAGTAAAGTGCTTCGGCTAATTTAATTGGAGAAACCGCAATACTAAACAAAAAGCCAATGTTAATGGTATTTCATTGATGTCATAATAGTCATTGTTTGATCTAACTACCTTCTGCACAACATATCGTTGCAATAAGTGCCTCATTATTCTGCTAAATTTTGTGTCGATTGCCAGTGTATCAGTGGGGCGTAATTTTATTGATTATCCAGCGACAAGACAGAATTAAAGAAATATGTTTTCATGCATTTATTTACTCGCAAACGTTACAAGAATTCTTTCAGAGCCAGGTAGTAGAATCTTTATAAATCTTACTTTCAAGATTGTTTTTATGTTTCGGGTCATTGGCGGAGTTGACTGGAGACGTTTTCTTTTAATTGCAACCAGGCCCTGGCTCCGGCTCTTGTTTAAATCAAATTCCACATTGATTAAAGAACTTTTAGTTGTGATTGTATTTTTAGTAGTTTGTGATTCAGCATGCCAACATTCAAAGAGCATCTCCTTGAAAATACATTCTCTTACATCATCATTTACTCAAGGCTTTATTCAATGTTTCATGGGCTTTCAAGGCTTTCATGGCCATCATCGTCATGCTGCGATTAAACTCCCCTTTAAATGGAAAGGTTTTTTTTGTTTTTATCCCGGTTTGTAACTTGATATTGCACTGGTCGACTTATTTTTAGCTTAGCGCCAGTTGGTTGAAAAGGTTAGATTACTTTACAAGCGTTTTGTTTGGGGGCGGTGATTCCAGATAATCCGAACAACATACAGTTTCATATCTACTACGATATTTATCTTCCTAACTGAGGACGTTGCCGGAGGCGTTTAACTTGGGGCAAACGCCAAGCAATTACCCGGACCTACTTTCGGTTACGGGTAAATTGCACCTTAGTTAAAGGTTAGCAGGGTTAGGTTCGTAATTTTCGTCGACAAAGAGATAGCCTACAGTTTCCGATTGAACTTTGGAATTTACGTGACTCTGTAGAATTTACCCAAAACTCCTGCTTTTGTTGACATTAAGATATTGCTGTCTGGTTGAAAGTTTTTATTATTAATTTTAGAGTCATGTGACTATATTTAAAGCGGCTAGTTAAGAATGACATGACGGGGAGTTGAACTAACTCGTCTCGATCATGGTTGCGATCAAAGCAGCGCACTGCGTGCCCTATCAAGCCATCATCGTCATATTGAAACTAAAGCAATAACAAGTCAGGCTTATGTTTCTTAACCTGTCCATGCTGCTAAACCAGGCTTGTGCAACTTTTCTACTGGCGGGTCTAATGTGAAAGATTTTGCTGCGAGCCGCATCATTTTTTCAAAAATAATGTAGGATCATAATGTTATAAAAGTAGCCGGTTTTGTAGTCAAGAAATAGATTTGATGCAATTCACGTCACATATTTGTAATAACTGTTTAATAAAAAAACTGAATTTAGTCGATGAAAGCGAAGAAAAATAAAATCAGTCAAGCACAGTTAATTAAGGTTAATGTAATTTTTGTTGCAGCACATCCTTACCAGCTTTTGTAATAATCACTTTTACAGAATTACAAGCAATTCTAATTTGACTTTTCAAATCTTCCGTCTGATAAATGGTCTCTTAGCTTTCCTTGCAATGTTTTAGTTTTGATAAAACTTGTCAGGAGCGATAGGTGCTTCCAAAAAGTGAAATGGTAAATCAGGCAAATGACCTTTTTTGTTGAATTATAAAATACTTTACAATCACATTCATTGTTAAAAACTCGCTTTTTATCATTAAGTTTTTTTTTATCCATCATAAAATTGTTTTGAACTAAGACTAAATATAGTTGTGTAGCTTTTAGCTTTTTGCAAAAAAATTAAAATAACAATTGCAAACTTGCAATTAAAAAAAAGTTTAAAAAAGCTAATGAAACTGAAATAGCATTTACAGTTTTCAATCTCTATCTGTCTATAATGAACTAACAATTGCACTGTTTCTAGGCAATGCATCCTGCTTCTAGGTTAGAAGCAGCATTTCACATTGCTGCTTCTAACCTAGCACTGTAAAATTGTAAAGAAAAAAAGCTTTCAGTTTGACTGCAATATATCACAGAGAGCGCGAAAATTTATATTCGCTTTAATATGGACCACGTGAAAGACTTCCGTATCACTGTTTCAGCTATTCAAAAATACTTTGCGAGCTACTAACACTCTATCCCAAATCGGCTCACTGTAAAGATGCCGCAAATCACACTTTGATCACTGCAGACGGCGCTGTTAATGTTTGCAGAATTTTGCTTGCTATGTTTGCAAAATTATAAATTAAAATCAATTAAATTTTGCAAAATTTAATTGATTTTAATTTATAATTTTTATAGTGTACCTCTCTAATTATGTGAAACAACATGGAGGTCGTGATTGCACATGTCTGTGCTAAACGCTTCGCTTGGTTCGTTATACATGCAAAGCTAGTACATTGTCAGCATAGCCATACGAACTGGGGCAATTGCCCCTAAGCCTCAAAAATTTGGGCAAAACCAAAATTTTTGGGAACCGACAAGAAATTTTTTGGAAAAAATTAATTAAGATTCGAAGTAAAGACTTCTTTTTTGTCATTACTAGTATTTTGGGACAAAAATGTCTGGCATTATGTCATATCTTTAGCAATTCTACAAGATCATGATTCAGGAAATCGTCAATAAAATTTGGGAAAAATTGTATTGCCTCCCTAAATTTTCTCGGCTGGTACGACTATGATTATCAGTTTCTTATTCTCCCGACAATTAGGCTAATAGTTTTTTTGTTTAAAATGGCGCTTGGTCGCAGCCAGCTACGATACCAATAACGACATGTAATTTTTGCTTTAAACTGCGGTATGTTGAAGAATGTAATATAATAGCAATGTTCAAAGTTATATCTATGAGCAAGATATTTTTTAATTACACATGTCAGTCAAAGTCTTCATTAAGCTTTTCAACAGTATTAGGTGGGTGAGATTGGAATTGCTATTGTTAGGTACACAACGCCCGAAGATGCACGTGTCAGCATTTCCGGCATCTTATGAAAACTTACTGCAGGCAAATTTAGTCTTCTGTCCCGTGTGCTGCAGCGACGGGAAGATCCCCTTATATCCATGCTTTGAATGTGTGCTTCGCGTTGAAGCCGAGTCAAAGCGAGCAACTTTACACGATAACCCAGTGGTTCTCAAACTTTTCACGCCCACAGCACACTTCGTTACCTTTCCAAATTTTGTGGCACACTTGGACCAGAGTATATAGATCTTTTTTTGGTCTTCACAAAGTATTCAACGCTTTCCTTTACCTGAGGCATTATAGCCTATTATATAAAGGCCTCGAATTTTTATGTAACTTTCTATAAATAAAGTGAATACTTTCTTTTATTATTATTCTTCACTAGATTTTCAATGGTTTGTTTGCATATGAAGTATTTAAGTTACGCATTTTGTGTACGACAGGCATGTCAAACTCGAGCGCATATGTGCGCCGCATTGGTGAAATTTTAGCCGGAAAATTTTGCCGCTGGCTGCAATTTGGTTACAAAAGAAAGTGAAGGCCGATATAAAAAAGTCTTCACTTGAATTGTTTGGCTCATCCCGATTATTCTTTTAAATTTTACGCTGAAATCGAGGTGAACACCAAAAAAGTTTTTCACTTGGTTGGTTAATTTCGGCTAAAAAATCAAGTTCTTGCTAATAAACCTTTTCATTTTAATTATTTAAATTTAGTTCTGAATTTATTATTAATTTGATTTCGTATTTAGCATCCAATTAAAAAACTCTTCGAAAGACTTCGCGAGCCACGCGCTTGACATGCCTGGTGTACAAAACGAGCCTGGAAGACAACTGATCAACATAACTTTTCGTAATGGGAATTACATTTACAATTTTTAAGCTTTTTGGTCGCTTCCCATAAAAAAACATACTTTTCATCTGTTATAGAAATGTGTTTATGTTGTCTTTGTGTAGTATGGATTGATGTTACGGCACACAAATCTCTCACGCACAGTAGTGTTCCGCGGCATACAGAGAAACACTGCGATAACCGCTTAAAAGTGCGAAACATTTTAAGCAGCTAACTGTTTATACCCATGGCCAGACGTGGTTTCTAACCGGGTTCTCCATGCTTCTGACCAAGAGTCAGCTTTATAGCAATAACCCTAATGAAGTAAGGGAAAGATGAAGCTCAAGGTCATGTCTTCGAAATTCACACGAGTAAGATCAAGGGTAGAAAAATGTGTTCTAGTCAATCTTCATTTATTCCCTTTGGTTTTTCATTGGCTGAAAAAAACTTTATCATCAAGTATAAAAGTATAAAAATAAGATAATAGTTATGTTGCTGCTGCTACAAAAACTAAAAATAGTTCTAAAAGTACAAGAAGAAGTAATGACCAAAAAAACTTTGTAAAGCGCGTACAAGATAAAGAGCAATTTCACTGATAGAGATTTTTTAATTTTTGGCTGGCTTACATCACTTAGACACAGCAGCCCCATGTGCTTTCAACAATCCTTCAACGCGATCAACATGGTTAACACACTCGAATCGAGACTCGGTTGTCCTCCACATGCACTAACGAGATAATTGATCGTGCTTTCGTGCAGGTTCAAATGTGTTTCGAAGTTTGTTTGCTCTGCTGATCCAACATGACGGTTCGGTGGCTCGCAATTCAGACCAAGGTTTCCGTTTTGTAGCAGTGAGTCATTTCTCACAACGCTTTTCCTTCATGGTGCAATATCGCGTTAATTGTCTTTATCCTTCGCTATCGTTGATATCGTGAACAGTGTTCATCGGGGTCTACGATCCGACCAGAACACCGATATCTTGACCCATTTCTACTGGTTGTGCGATCTTTTCCGACCTTCATTACAGCAATGATTTAATTAAAAGCTCGTGCTAGGCGTTGGAGTCCAGTTTTTAATTAAATTTTGAAACTTTTTTGATCTAGCTTTTAAAAATCTTTCTTGTCTGAAGCAATTTCATGTACCGAAATTTCAGCTTGATGTTCGATGAAAGTTCTAGCAAAATTTTAGTTGGCCAACAGCAATCGCAATCCATAGAAAAACTTTAAGGATGACCACAAGACTCTTTTCAAGCCAGCGTTTGTTCTTGTAATTTATTGAGGTTAAAGACAGGTTGAAAATATAAAGACGCGTCATTATTGGGTGTTAGGAGAATTTTTTTTAATTGTGGAAAATTTTTGTGCACATGTATTACTCTGTTACCAGCATTTACCACGCGATTGCCATCTTGAATTGGGGCTGGTTTGCCCTCGAAGCCTTATTTTAGTTGCGGTGAAAACTTCGCTTTTCGCAGATTTCGAGAAGAGTCTCTTGACTTTATTAGTTTCAATCCACGGAAGTACTTCGTAATCAGTCTTTTGTTTCTTCTTTAAGCAATTATAAAGTTTCTCAACCAGACACGAAGTGCGCTTAAAGCTGAACGGGAAGATGCTTCTAGGCACTTGTCAGTTACTTCAGTACAACTGGTCACTGTTACAACCAAGCTCGATGCTTCGTCGCGTGGCCGCCTTTTTGATTTAACGTTCACACTTGCGTGGTGCTTTGTTCAAAAATTTTATTTTGTTTTCTGCATTAAACGGATTCGAAACAAGCACGAAACATATTTATTACCAAGATTTTATTGCGACCTTTTTCATCCAGGGGTCAACGTGTAAAGCTGCCACATTAATTTTCACGACTTTCTTGTAAATCTAACTACAGACATTAATTAACGAGGATGCAATGTTACGAAAACTATTTTGCTTCTGACACGAGGTTGTCAAGTATTGTTGTAAAATTTTTCTGGTTCGAAATCATGGACTGTTATGTTAGGGTTTTGATGCAATTATTTGTTTTAACACATCGCCGACCAGTAAAAGTGTTCCACTTGAAGTAACTTCGAACAGAATTATTTTACCGCCTTTTGTCAACAAATCTTTTGGTTAGCTCAGCGAACTTTGTTGTGTGGTGCGCTTCAATCTCACAACTTACTGTGTGTCGTCAGTAGATCCAGCCTTATGTTGCGCCTATATTGGAATCGTTACTGTTAGAGCAACTCGTAGTGTTGCGTCAACCAAATAATAATTGAACATAAGTTTTCGATCGTCAACCTTCAGCATTTACTGTATGACGCGATTTAATCGCACACTTGACTTATTATTACGAAGCAAAAAGCCAGATTTTATTATCATGCAGTTTATTGTTGGGCAAGAATAATATTAAAGAGAATAAGTTAAAGATTTTTTTGTCCTTAGAAGCATCGCTTGTCTTCCTCGTTGTCCGGCTTCTTGACAATACTTCGCGCGTCAGCTTGTTTGTTTTGCTTCTCATCGCGAACCAACGACAATCTTAAAGAGGCTTATCCAAAAGTCAGATTGAACTTTTGTTTAGAACGAGTTTGCTTCCGACATATATTTCCAGTTCATGAACGCTGAAGCGTATCGAAAGATGTTTTTTAAGTTGTTCTGTTCAAATACTGTGCCATAAATTATCTTTTTAGACATGGAAATAAAAATATAACGCCAATGCTATGACTGCTGATGTTGTAAGTCTGGCGCAATTATTAGTGAACCATTCCTCATTTGATGGTAGAACTCTTGCTTTCGACCAGCGCGCACTCAGTTCGATTGCGGGATTTACTTCGGACACTTGAGTGGATTTCATGTTCGAAGACAGCACATTATTTATATTATATGTGCACATTAACTTTGATTGCTGCTTGACCCTTACTTTTATCTGCGGCTACAATTTAGTTTTTTTGATCTTTAATGCACAAAGCAAAGATGAACAGAATACTTGCATAAATCGCTGTTATAAGAAATTGTATCAACGATATCTTGACTTCTATTTGTTAGATAAATAGTACTTGTCAATGCATTTACAATGAATCTATGGTGGTATGCCTCACCACTATTAAATGAACTTTTTTAAATCCATTTATCTCCCATGCTTTGTTGCATTTCGATAATCACATCGCATTTCAAGCTGCAAGAAAACTTAAAAGTTGGATTATGATGGTGAGCTCTGGCGAGTCCCTGCATTCCCACGATGAGTTGTCTCCGGAAGTAATCAAAACCATTTCAGGAAGTATTTATCGGTTTAAGTTGATTGCGAACATTGTTTGCCTCGACCCTTGTTCGAGTAGTTTCTTATTTTGAGACATTTCACGTCAATTACAACTTAATTGACCTTTTGTGATGGATAGTTTTCATGATGCAATTTGTTGAATATAATTTTTTTTAATATAAATGTTTAGGAAGCAAGTGTGTAAATTGATACTTATTTGTCTTTTGAGGTGCTAGGCGTTACAAATTTTGTTGCTCTCAGTCTACAGTATAGCAAGATTTCCCACACCGCGGCCTGTGGGCCATACACGATCCTTTTCACTTATTAATCCGGGCCTTCAAACAATTTATTAAAATTATCTGTCTTGTTAGTGCCATTTGGCTGGTTTGTCAAAATTTACAAAAAAATTGGCCCGCAACATAAAAAGTTTGCTTAACCCAATCCAGCTAACTAGTTTGTCTGCATCAGGTTCTGGAAGAGTGATGCAGAGTTTACTGAGCACCAGCTATGTTTGCCTCCCAGTTGAAGGTCTAATAGTGCTGGGCTTTTAATATTTTACTATTACAAAAATTAAAAAAAATTTTTTGCTCTGCATCTGGACCAACTGTATCTGAAAAACATGCAAAAGCAAAATGGCGTTTGCCCGATATAACAAATATACGATCAAATCATCGATTAATATCGATTGCTTTTTTGTTGCTTTGTCAATACAACCGACCTTTTTGATATCGGGATATAATTTGACCCAATAATGTATAGGAGTTGAAGGGACCGCCCAGGACTTGGTCAAAGATTTACTTACAATTTTGAATGGTGCCGATTTACGCTGTTTGTGAAGTGCCTGCCGGACTGGCAAGAAGTTGTGTGGGCAGCGCGCGTGTCGAACCTGTTCAAATTTGTCTGTTTCGAGAAAAAAATTTTCTTATTGATGGCCATTATATAAACTACGTGAAAGTTATTTTTAAGTAATATACCTTGGAATGGTGAAAGTTTGAATCTTGACGGAATCATTAAAGAGTGACTGAAAGTTCGAATCTTGGATTTAATTGTTCTATAGACAGTTGCCGATAGCATTTATGTTGCTTAACTTTGGTTAATCATGAGTCTTTGACAAGAAGAGAATACTTTGTCTGCTTAAACAGTTCCAATTCGTTTCAAATGTTATTTTTCTCGGTTCAACTCACAAAAGCTTTACTTTTTTAAACCAGATTGGATTGCCCTCATTTTTGGTGGCCACTACCTACTCGTTAGACACTTCTGCTATACGCTAAACTCAAATACCAAAAAAATGTTTTAAATCTAATTGATAAGGTTTTTTAGTCCCGGCTTAAATTTTCCAGATTTTTTAACCTCCCCACCAATCCTACTGCCTGCCCTGGCTCAACCATTTGCAAGTTAAACCAGAACAATTCAGCCATTGTCATACTCTTCTATCTGCTTTTCTTTTCGATGCTCGCAATCGCTTCACACCTGTCGGATAAATGGTCTGTCTTACAGTTAGTGACTAAATAATTTCCACAAATTCATCACACTATAGTATTAACAGAAAATAAAATGTCTCATTTTCCAAAAAATTTAAAATTTTTATGCTTCACAACTCACTTTTAAATTTTGCAAAATTTTGTTTAGTCATAATAAAAAAAAATTAAGTATTTACATTTAAAGGTTGAATAACTATTCAAAACGATCGTTGCGTAATACATAAATAGAGTTAAAAGAATTTGTAATCGTTGCGTTTACCTAAAAGTGTGAAAAAATTGGGGTGATCTATGATTTATGACGTCACTATTTGCTCTTTGTTATTATTAATAGTTAAACAATAAAATACTTGGTTTAAAAATTTTAAAATAATATCAATAAATTTGAGCTACTTCCATAAACAACCAAATAACTTCATTTAGCATGGCACTGATGGCAAAGACTTGTGCGTCAAATGTTGCTGTTAATGACAGCCTGCAATAAGTGGTTGATGACGATGGAAGAATATAGCCGCTTATTCTCTGTTTCTTTTACTTTCTTGCTATACGTTTAATAAAGATATAATTTTTAAATGACCAAGAAATTAGCACATGGAGATGATAGGGGAGATGCTACAAGGACTTTTAAACAGTATCTTTTTTTTCTGTTTTGCACACTATTTTCTTCAGCGTCTTCAGAGTACGTTCTTGTTACTTACTAATGAAGTTGTCGGTTTGTTCAGTTTTGGAAAATTTTAACTGTCATATGTGCTCCTGCAGCGGTGCAAATGCAGCAATCATTGTCAGCTTTCGTGTCCAACTGTTTAGCTCCATAAAATGATACCTGGTGAACTAGGGAGCTTGCGGATGCTAAACATTTCCTTGTTTTTTATAGTGTTCAGCGGGAATGTTTTCTCGTGTTGTCGCTTAAAATTATTTGTGGAAATAAATTACGGTATTTGCGGCAGATAATGTTTGAAATGACAAAGTGTCAGGGTTTTAGGCGTAATCTGTTCCGGGCTCGCTTCACCAGTCATTTCAAGCATTGCTGAGAAAGGTGATAGCCTCAAATCATGCAGAGCAGGGCCGGGCGAGCTATTGCAGGCCAATTTTTTCCTATCTTTTGACAGACAGGCCAAATGAGCACACAACGCATTTAATTTTTATAAATTCTTTAAATTGCAGTTGAAAATAATGCTATCAAATGACGTGATGATTAAGATAAATTATTTGGCGGGCTGAATTAATAAGTGAAAGGGCCGTGGTTTACCATCTCAGGTTTGGAGACTTGTTTCTCCTACCGTTACAAAAAAACTGTTGCTTACTTTAAACCGTATGTCTCTATTCACTCTTCTTATCAGCTTGCTATTGATATTTTGTTGATGCCCTCTGGTTGTTGAAATTTGCAAGATTAAATTCATTTGGAATAGATGTACAGGGTGCGGCATAAGTTCCCGAAAATGTTTTATTCTTAATATATTCCTAAATATGTGACGAAAATATTTTTAAATTTGAATTTATAAACCCCTATACATATAAAAACAAAATACCAATTTAATTTTCAAATGGCCCGCCATTGTTTTCGATAACAGCCTTGAAACTTTGTGGAACATCACTTATAATGGCACGCAAAGTACTCTGAGGAATTTTGTCCCAAGCTTTGACCAAAGAGCGCTTTAAAGCCTCAACGGATTGATGTGGTTTATCACCAGCATTTTTTTCCAGAAGCGCCCAAACCGGAAAGTTCATTGGGATTAAATCTGGAGAGCGAGGTGTCCATTAATTCTTGACCGAAATCTAAAATTTTCTTTGCAAAAATTTTGCGATAATTTTGCAGTATGCGAGGTGGGTCCTTCTTGAAAAGTCCATTTTCTGGACCCGAAGTGTTTCGTCGTGAAATTTTTTCGAGAATGTTACCAACATGATAGTAGAATTATCAGTTTGTTTAAATTGATTTATTGCGTCATAGACAGTTGATTTGGCAATTAAAAGTCGCATAGATATACGCGCGCCATTTTCGGCAGAAGAGTCAGTCATGTTCAATAATTTTTTTCTTAATGCTTTTTACTTTTTTTTAAATTTAGTCAATTGCTAAAAGTTTAATTGCTGCATAAGTAAAATAAATTTTGGACGCTTTAATTTTAAAAAGGTAAGATATATTACAAAAAGTATCAAGTTTTACAAAAGTTGAAGTATTCCGGGAATTTATACCGCACCCTGTATATATCGTTGCTAATTCCAATTCATTCTTTGTTAGTCTTCTTCCTATACGTAAATTCTATTTAAAAAGCCTGGTCAAGATTGACTGAAAGTTCGAAACCCTGTTTTGATAAAAAATCTACATCAGATAAAAGTGATTTTTAAATTGTTGTCACTATCTACGTATTTTGACAAATTAGTGCCAAAAATGATGAATCTTTAGACTTTTTAAGCTTTAAAATTATGTTAAATCGCTTCGCTGCGGTGAATAGCAATTCGGCCGGAATTTGTAAATAAATGTTATTCTGGCGACACCAAGCGAAAATTTTTTTCGTTTTGCCGTATTTTGATTTTCAAATTCTGCCAAGTTTTCATCGGTTGCTATTCGTTGCCGCGTTTATACTCGTTTGAAAGTAAAAAGTTGAATATGGCTGACGCCCTTATTTCATTGCTTTCACATCGAATATAATGCTTGCGACAGACAGGAATCAACATCACCGCTTGCTTTTACCTCGCCGATCCTAGTAGTTTGGCTTTCATTCTTTTAAATGATCCGCCCCGTTCGCCACGGCACATTCTATTCTTGGTGATTAAATCGTTGTCGGTGGGCTCTTCGATTTTAACGTATTTTCGTTTGTTTATTGCTTAAGTGAAGCGAGAATTTCTTGTCTATTTAGTACTTTTTTTCCGACGCTTTCACATTTTATGAAGGTTTTTGTATTGTTGTTGATACAAGCGTGAACCCGTGGGCCTGTATAGAGGCGGTGCGTTGTCAGCCTGAAGCGACGTGTTTTCATAGCCGGCCTCCTCGATGAGTTTCTGTTTAAATGGAGTAAAAAAAGCACAATTGATCGTAAATCGTGCGTCTGTTTTCGGAACGTACGCAAGAGTCATGTTTATTAAACGCTGACTTCAATTTTATTCTTTTAATAAGTAACTGAGCCCAAAAACCCACCCATTTGTTTATTTTAGGGGTATCCAACCTTTTTAATGTACAAAATGCAAAGGTTTTGCCGAAAAAAAAATATCGAATCGGGAATTATTGATTGGGTATCGGCCGGGATGTCCTGGTCTATTATTTGCCTGGCTTAAGTTAGCTTTCGTTCGTCCACAATCAAGTTCTAAATATAAAAGTGCAGCTTTGTCAACAGCAAATTTGCACACATTTGTCGGGTTTAGACTCAGCGTTATTTCATCTGCCGCTAGCGTGAAGTTAATCTGGCGTCTTCTGGCAAAGCTTTAACTCCAGTTTAGACGCAAGTGCCGCTTGCAACGCTCGACACGATAAGCGCGCAAATTGGCTTGTTTGTCAATGAAGCAAACTATTATTTGATTCCATTAAATTTTTTGCCTTTATATTATTGCTTTGTGTTTGGAATGAACCCCTTGTTAAATCGCGAGCTGCCGCTTATGTATTTCTAGCAAATTTTCGGTTTGTTTTTTGCAGCCCCCAGCTTCTTACCCACCATACATGGGCCCATACATGGGCTCTTTATTTCGCGGAAGTTCTTTAGACCTCGAAAGCAAGCAAGGTACGGTTTAAAAATTTAGTTATTTTTTTCAATCAAATAAATTTTTTCGTCATGTGATTGTCTTCCTGGAATGATAAAAACTATAGACCGACTGAATAACGCGCTAACCTTAAAGATCGTTTCAATGCGCACATTTTTTGAATGATTATGGTTGCACTGATTCCCAGTGTGTTGATGCAAGAATTAATTATTTATAGTTTCGAGACGAGCTTCTCGCCCCGGTGCCGCTTCAGTCTACCCGCTCCCTGGACAGCTGGGAAAAATTCCCAATCCTTTGAGTTCTTGGTAAAAGGAAAATTAATCTCAAACTGATCATTTGGCTACGTGTTTTGCTGTTTAGGTCCCCCGGGTCTTTGTACCCTTTGTGCACCGCTAGTGCAATGGCCGGGGTGCTCCGTTATCCCTATCCTTTCGCCAGTTTTTCTTCATCCAAGGGAATGGGAGGCGTTTCCCCCTTTCCTCTCGTTTCTCCTCATCCTGGAATTCATCCGAATATTCTTCATCCGGCAGCACTTCCTTTTTCCACATCCAGGAACAATCAAAATGGAGTCCCCAAATCCATATCAGACAAAAAGTAAATCAGATTCTGCAAGATTTAACTGTTGTTACTTCTGACTTTTTTTAGTCTGGTAAATTAATATGGTGAAATTTCAACTAGTTTACTTTCAAGAGGAATCTATGAATTGCAGCATAATGTTTTTGACGAATGAGCTTTTTTAATGAATCATTTCTTTCATCGACCTTTCCGCGGTTTACAGAATTTCGGGGGCCGAATCTACTTTACAAAAGCGGCCGAAAACCGAAAAACCGAACCGGCCCTATGTGAAAAAGCCTTTGAATGCGTTCATGCTGTACATGAAGGAGCAGCGGGCACATGTCGTGGCCGAGTGCACGCTGAAAGAGAGCGCCGCCATCAACCAAATCCTGGGGAGGAAGGTCAGTGTTGCTGCTCCCACTTCAACCACCTTGGATTGTGTATAAACATGTGTCTTGGTGCAGTGGCACAGCTTGAAGCGGGAGGAACAGCAAAAGTATTACGAGATGGCTCGCAAGGAACGGCAAGTACACATGCAGATGTTTCCCGGATGGAGTGCACGTGACAATTACGTAAGTGAAATCATGAGAGGCGCGCCCCGATCAAAACTTTGTTGTTAAGTTGTGTTGCAATCTACAATTTATACGAAACAGTCTAACTTTTGTTGCATAGGGAAAGAGGAAGAAGAGGAAGAAAGAGAAAATGCAGGATTGTTCTGGTGAGACTTGTGTTTATCAAATAACTTCGTCTATGAAGCGTGACGTCATACCATTGCATTTTTTGGCAGCGTTTTTTTTTATCTGGTCCTTCAGCTTAAACACTATGGAGGGTTAACCTTGCTCTCTTACACCGCTTGTCGCAGTTAGTAGCAAGTCACTTTCTATTTTTTGTAAACCAGTCGATATGAAATTATATATGAAATTATGAAATTAAATTATGAATTAACTCATCGTTAAAATGTTGCGCATTGTCGGCACTGGTTGCTGAGTGCTGCGTTCGGTTCCCGTTCATTGAGTTCAACCAAATACATTTCTCAAGACAATGAATTAAAAACATATCATTATGATCATAAAAGTTTGCTATGTTATTAACTAAGATGGGAATAATATCGATTTTTTATTCTACTGCAATCAACACTGATTATATCAATCGTTTGCTGAAAAGTTTTGTAGTTTGATTACGATTCGAATTTTTTATAATTTTTTGTCGACTTCTAGCTTCTTGTTGCATCGGTACATTTCCTTTCCGATCGTGTCGTCACACGCCGCACAGTGTTTCGCTGAGGTACAAACACCCGATCGTTCTGCGCATGCGCACCCTGGTCACTTGCGTTTGTTTGTGTTAAGCACGTCGTCGTTCGTTGCTGCAGCTAACCCAGTTTGTGTTTGTTTTTTATTCTGGCGTCGTCTTGTTGAAACTGTCTTCGTAACTCGCACACACTCGTTGCTACGGAAGCAGTTCAGAATCCGAAGAAGTGTCGCGCCGTGTTCGGGCTAGATCAACAGCAATTATGGTGCGCACCTTGCAGGTAGATTTTGTTTCGCACCCGTCCACCCCCTGTCTTCCCCTAGCTAGCATTCCTAGGGATTGTGGGCGGGCTAGATGTGCACTGCAGCGTGGAATTTAACGAAGAGACTTTTTGTACGACGTCTAATCGTTTGCTGTGTACAGCATGTGTGTAGTTTGCGTGTGGACACTGCATGGTTAGTTGAAACAGCCCGAAGACCGTAAACTTATGCTTTCGATTTGTGCCGAGTGTTGTTTTTGTAACAAAATTTATTTTCATACTAATCGACTTTAAATTTTTGTGTGCTAGACAGGGCTTGCCGGACGAGCTGGAAGAGTTTTTTCCTTTTTTTTAATGTTAAAGCGAGGTCTTAGGTCTTATTATTTTGTAAAACAAAGATTTCAAGAACTTACAGTAGGATTATACGAAATGAATTCGATTTGTAAAAATATTGCGTTGGCCTCTTGACAGTTGATCGCGCGCCCGGTCTGATACTCATTGTGCTACGTATGCTCCTGTGCACCTTAAGGTCAACTTGACCAATAAACCTAAAGGTGTCCGGAATTTCTAGCTTGAGGTAAAGCATTTTCTTCAAAGCGTAAAGTTTGGAACGCTTTGTCTTTTAAATAAAAAATTTCAGAAATTCGATACAAACATACAACTACCTGTAAAGCTTTCAAATTGAAAAAAAAAAATCACTATAAAGACAAGCAATTTCATCTCAGCTATTCAAGATTGTCTCTTAGCATTTATTTTTTTTTATTGAGACAAATAATTTTTCAATTTACTTATGGGTTTTGTTTTAGGAGGAAGAAGAAATGTGTCAGGTATCAGCAAGATGATGATGAGGAGTCGGATGATCATGATTCCTCCCCGGGACAGTGCCAGGTTAGTTGTGCAGTTTGATCTTGTTTGAAGTCTACAGTTCCTCACCCCTGGTTGGACCAAATAAGAGAAATAAAATGAGCCGCTAAAAAGTCTAATTTTTCTGTAATATCATCTTTAACCAATGAAATTACTCGGACCGCAGCCGAGCTGGAGTTTCCAAGCACTTTATGTTAAATGCAGGAAAATACAGTCATTTGCAAAAGTATCGGACCACCTCAAAAATATGTATATTTGGCAACTTAAGCTAATTATTGCATCATCCATAATGACAAAGCACATGTGCACATTCCAGAATTGTCTGTTCTTTTCTAAAGTTTAGTAGAGTAAGTTCTTTTTGCATTCACCCACAGTTTATCTATTCGTCGTCGTCATCGTTTGAAGGGCATCCACTCCAGGTCAGGCTCAAGCAGGACTGGGGCCAAGGGTTTATCCTTTTACTACCCCAGACTGCTGCACTGCCTGAATCAGATGCTGGAAGTGGTGTTATTAACCCATATTAACCCAAGGGTAGAAAAAATAGAGAAAACTTTCTGAATTTTTTATTAACAACTAAATAATAATGTGTTACAAGAAGAAACTTGTACGAAAAGTAAAACTGCATTTTATATCTCAAAGCTATTCATAATCTAAAATAATAAAAAAAACAGTTATTTTTAGTTAGAAAATGCATTTGAAATAGTGACTACAAATGTAGTCATTGGGATAGTTCGGGTTAAGCCAGCATCGAGTTTCGTCATCCAAAACCGTCAGACCTCGTGCTCCATGTGGTGCCCGATGTATGGGACACGCTGTTAGTACATGGTCTGCGGTTTGCTCAGAGGCGCCACACTCGCAATTCTGTGAAGGAGCGAGACCCCATTTGTTCATGGACGAATGGAATCGCCCAACACCAGTCCGCAGGCAATTGAGCTTAACCCAAGCTGCTTGGAGTAAGCTCATTCCAACAGGCCTGGCACCGGTCCGGGACACAAAAGCACAGATTTGTGATTTGTCCATTCAGAAGCGCGGATACCAAGTCTGGCAAGGTTGTCCAAAAGATTCCGCGCACCTGGAACAAACGGGAGTCTGGATCTTAGTCTCACTTGGCCAGTATCTGAGGACCCACTTAAAAGACCATACAAGATATGATCGGGGTCCAGAGATCCACGGTAAGCCAAGGAGAGTGTCGCTCCCAGTCGGCGAAGCTCATCTGGCTGAATGCCTGAGAGTACAGGTAGGTGGTCCGTTGGAGTGGGACGCAGGCATCCAGTAACTATGCGCAAGGCGTCGTTCAAGACACTGTCGATGAAACGAGTGTGAGCACTGCGACACCAGACTGGCGCACAGTACTCAGCTGTTGAGTAGACTAGAGATAAGGTGGCTATGCGTAGTGTTTTAGCACCAGCACCCCATCCCTAGCCCACGAGTCGCCTCAGCAGTGTGACGCGCGAGATAGTTTTTTGCGCAATGCCACTAAATGGTAACGAAACGTGAGCGATCTGTCCAGTTTTACCCCAAGATAAATAGGGGTTGGACAGAACGGTAAAAGTCTACCATCGTTGTAGATTTTTAGCTCACGTTCGGCCTCTCAGTTATTTAAGTGAAAGGCTGCCGTCACAGTTGTAGTGTGACTAAGCTTCAACCTCCAAGTCTGGAGATACGCTGAAAGTGTGGACATGTCTTGGCTTAAAGTGCCCTCCAAGTCCTTCCAGTTTCCGGAAGAGTGCAACAATGCTAAATCATCAGCATAAGCAAACTTTCTGAAAATCATGGAAAGAAGATCGTCCGTATAGATGTTAAATAAGAAGGGAGCCAAGACCGATCCCTGAGGAACGCCGTTTTTAAGACGGCGTAGCCTGCTTTGCTTGCTGTCACCGGTGGTAAGGGTGAAACTTCGATTTTGGACATGCTCCATAATCATTCTGACCATGTGCTTATCCGGAAGTGGTTTCAGCAGCTTGCAGGTAAGGCCACGGTGCCAGACAGTGTCATAAGTTTATCTATTTATTTTTTGGTGTATTCCCATATTTTTATTTTGCAAAAAAATGACCAAAAATTCATATCACACTGAAGTAGAACGTGCTCAAATTGTTGCTCTTCACAAAAAATGGACTGTCACAGCGCCAAATATCTAAGCAGCATTAGCCTTAGCAAGTCGTCCATTCGAAGAGCTAAATTTAAAAATGAAAATTTAGTTCTTTGAATAGCATTAGCAAGTC
The DNA here is from genome assembly GCA_963680785.1 of Diplosoma virens. Taxonomy (NCBI): domain Eukaryota; kingdom Metazoa; phylum Chordata; class Ascidiacea; order Aplousobranchia; family Didemnidae; genus Diplosoma; species Diplosoma virens. The sequence continues at coordinate 45,909,554 of OY796887.1, read as the reverse complement.
GTCTATTTAAAGAACTAAATTTAAAAATGAAAAAATTTATGGCAATCAAAAGAAAAGTGGTAGACCCAGAAAAACTACCTCTCGAGATGATACTTCCATAAAGCGCGCTGTAGCTCGGTCGCCAATAAGCTCTTGTAAGAAAATCAGATCCATTTGATTCTTAAAGCTACTATATTAGTACAATTTCACGTCGACTCAGCAAGGAATTTGGCCTGAAATCTTACAAACCTGCAAAGAAACCACGACTCACTCCCCAAATGAAAAAGAAGAGGTTGGAATTTGCCAAGAAACATATCGATTGGAGCGTAGAAGACTGGAAGAAAGTGCTTTTCGCAGAAGAATCCACCTTTCAACAATTCACAGTAAGGAAAATTTAATGAAAAATACACCATCTTCACTATGAAACATCCCCCAACACAAATGATATGGGGCGCAATGAGTGGTAACGGTACGGCTTGTATTTATTTCTTGAAGCCTGGTACCACCATGAATGGTGCTAAATATGCTGAATTGTTAAAGATAAGCTACCGACACATGGCAATCCATCAATCACACATTTTTATGCATAATGGTGCACCTTGTCATCGGTTGAAAATTGTCAAGCAGTTTTTAACAGAAAATCACATCAAGATCTTACATTGGCCTGGAAATAGCCCCGATTTTAACTCAATCGAAAATTTATGGGTTAGTATCACAAAAGCAGCCAGGATCTTCCTCAGAGTTAGTTAAAGTCATTAAAGAAGTGTGGGTGAAAGAAAATTGTGAATTCCTCATATACAGTATCCCTCGCTCGATTGCAAGCCGTCAATGATGCTCGTGGAGGACACACAAAGTACTAAAAATGTATGTATTTATATAATAAATATAATAATATATATATTTCCTTCCTTTTCTTACGATATGATAGCAATTTACTTTAGTTCACTTCACCAAAATAATTTTTTTGTAGGAAAAGCTATTCATTTTAGGGTGGTCCAATACTTTTACAAATGCTTATTATCAAAGTATTCTCGTTCATATTTACAAACTCATGCAAGGCATCGACGCCAAAATATTGCTGTCCAGTTAAATTATTTTGATATTTTAGTTATATGTGAAGTAATGGGACTGAAATTTATAGCTTGCTTGTTAGCACTGGTAAGCAGAAGAAATTGACATAAATCTTTTTTTTCAAAGGCAACAACAGCACGGCGAGTGTAGATTTTTTAACCGAGTCAATCACGCTTGCCACCAGACAGAGCGCTGGACCATAGCTCCCAGAATTCGTCCATTGACAGACACGTTCCCGGATCCTACTCTTTTATCTTGGAATTTTTCTACTTTTTTCTCCTCTGATCAAAATCAAAAACACCGAAAACCTTGTCTCTGCTTCCACACTTGAAAGTTGTTTGTAAAAAAGTACCCCTAGAGGAGAAGTAGCACTGAGTCATGCGCAAGCCACTCCTGACCAAAGTTTTGCATATTGAACCTCAGTCCTCGCTCAGAAATTTGAAGACTAATCCAACAAAATGGCGTCTCTTCAGCGCATTCAAATGCGTGTTGACTTTAGTTTAAATTCTTACCAATCCTACTTCCAACTCATTTCAACACTTCTATGTTCATGTTACCCATGATCCTTCTAAAAAACGAATCCTGAGCTAGAAAATTTGCTTCGCTCTATCGCTTAGTTCTTAGCTTCCCCTAAAGAATCCCTTTTCAACCTGTATGAATCCTTCATCCTTCGTGTTCTTACTCATCCCTCTCTCAGTTGCTTTCTTCCCCCTCATCTTATCTGAAAAGAGAATAGATGGTCTTGCATAAAATCATTTTAAAATGTGTGTCACCACTTCTATCCTCCTTACAGTACTAAGAAAGAAGCTTTTTGTCGCCCCCAGTCACCAACCTCTCACATCGAATACGCTCTTTAGCCACTCCCTTGTCCGATACGCCACCTTGCATTGCGTCTTCGCAAAACTAGTCATCCAACGGCTGCGGTTCAAAACCACAAGATATTTCACCTCCTGCTACATTTCTTCTCAGACCACGTGCGGCCATTCTTGTTCTTTGGTTCCGTACGTGGGGGCCGCCCAATTATTATGGCTGCGCTGTGTTGAGCTACGCTCCATTCCGAAACCTGTTCTGAAAAAGCCAGGCACCGCTGTCAGTCCGAGTCCTTCAAGTCTAAGCTCGATCGGTTTCATAAACAAACGACTCCATCACAGGGCTCCTCCGAGCTGAGTGGGTGGCCTGATCGCCACTGCGATCCTGCCAGCGATCGATCAGAGAAAGGATTCTTTTCCGACGGGTTTTCCCCTGGCCAATCTGCGTTCAACGAGCGGGTTAAAGCTGAGAAATCGCCCCCAGTTTTTGTGGATACAAATCTAGCAGTTTCCAGCTCATCAAAAGCAAGTTTTTGTGTTAATTTTTGTTTCAGTTGTTTTAAAAATTTCGTTCGTCATTATTTGAGAAATACCTTGAGATGTAATTTGATCCCTGCTCACTCTAAACTTAATATCTGCTTCTCGTTTTAGTTATTTTACAGAGGAAAAACATTGGGATCACCTGTTATTACTAACATTCAAATATTTTCTGTACCACTTGTTTCTGCTAGAGGTTTTGGCAAGCAGCTTTAACCCTGTTTTAACTGGAGGCAGTGTAAATTGACACAATAATTTTATTACTGACGACAGATTTATGGAAATTCTTGACTTTCTAAAATTTATAAATGCGTGATTGAGTCTTTTTAGTGAAGTCGCAGCTTGTTTAGTTTTTGCAAAGAACGCATTTATGACAAGTGCCGAAAATTTTTGAAATACTTTTTGGCATTTTTAAAGCTAATTTTTTGTAATTTTCAATACTTAATTTCTTTTTATCAATAAAATATTCGCTGAGAGCGGTATCTTTTATTTCCGCCCCGCCAGTAAAAAAAAAAAGACACAACAACAATAGACCAAGTGCTGTCTTAAATGGTGTGAAAATAAAACTTTGAAAAAGAACAGATTAGTTTTTTGTTTTATTTAAAAATAACGCTGTAATCATGCTTAAAAAATTGGCTCTCCCACTTCTTTTAATTTTTGAAATACAAGCGTTCCAAATTTGTGTAATTCAACACTTTCCCCAGGCTGCAAAGTGCACTGAAATCCCAGATAAAATAGGTTTAAACTGCATAGTGCATACTGTAATTTGCTATAATTTCACAGTGATAACTCCGCTGCGAGTCAGGATGATGAATATTGTTGTATATATTCCACAAATGTATCAGTATCAGTATCTTTTATTTCAGTTCCGCCATAAAAAACATAGTGAAATAGGAAATTTGTAAGTCTAAAAAGCAGAACAGAAAAAGGAAGAGGCAACAAAACCATAAACGTTGTGGCATGCAATCAAGATAAGAAGAGATTTTTAAGAACCAGTGTGCATGGTTGCAGCACCTTTTAAGAGAAACCAAAAAATAAAAAAAGAAATAAAAAGAAAAAAGCGTAATCCGAGTCATATGTAGACGCTGTTGTGTGATGGTCTCATGTTCAAAGCTCATCAACTGCGATTGTGATTGTCCCGGTTTTTTTCCGTTGTGTTTGATCTTGGTCAACGAAACGTGACTGCTTGCTGACGAATTATGTCGTTGCAGAGCGTGAGTGGCCTCTCTTCTGTATCTTGCGCGGACCATGAAGCCGACGAAATTTTTTCCACCGCTACCAGCGCCCCCGACACAATCAGGAGCGACTTTCCGATCATGAGAGATCTTTGCAACAGGAACCAAGCCCTTGACCACAACCGCGGTGTCAGTTCTTGTTCCCATTCGTCGTCGGTCGACAGCAGCAGCAGCAGCAGCAGCAGCAGTGCCACAATGAGTGCTTGTAACCAGAACATTCCGATGCTGCCTCCTGGTGTAAATCCCGTTCCGCCCCATTCCGGTTTCATTCCCAATTTTAATTGTTTTTCCACGGTTAGTTTACCACCCTCCCCATTGAGTTTGATTGGTCTCCCCAATCACCGAAATCTATCTTCCCCCTTGAACATGAGCATTAGAAATGCTGAGGCCCCGGGCTCCCCCGTAACCGCAGCTCCGTGTCGTCTTGCTGCGGCCGCTCTGGAGGGGAGGTCTTGATACCGTTGGAGTCGTTTTATCTGGCCGCATCACGCTGCAATTTGTGCCAAAGTCTCCTACCACGGGTTGCCCCCCTTTGTCCGAGCACTTTATGCTTGATAAAATGGAGCTCCCATGCATTTTGTTTTCATTCGTCATTCTGTACTTGCAGTTTCTACCATTTGCAACGTGGCCGTTCGTTTTATTAATTTCACTGTTCCTTTGTTAATGTTGCTGAATGCTGATCTGTCGCTGCTATATTTTATTCGTCTTATTACGTTTCGTTAATGATCAAGCCAACACTCGCCCCCCCCCCAAATCGCTTCGCCCGCTCGCTACTGTCGCGTTATTGCGCGATGTTACAGGAATCGACTTTTAACTATTAATAACTGTTTGTTGCAATTCGAAATTTCATGTTTTTATACAGTAGACCCTTTAATTGTTGCCAAGTTTTCGTACTTCCTATGATTTTGTATTAAAAACATTGACGCGCTATTCTATTGTGTCCTTGAGAAAGACATTTTTAGGGCATTTTTTCCTGCTTTGCGGTCGTGGATTCTAAATTTCAGTCATAAATAACTTCAACAGGACAGCAATATCTTGGCATTTCCTTAAGCAAGAGTCAGGAGGATAAATAGAGATAAAATAAATTCACATCATATTTCAGCTGATGCTTAAATGAAGGTCATTCTGTTGTGTCCTTAAGACTTTACGGCACTTTCTTCTGCTTGGTGGTCTTTGCAAGCAGTTCTAAATTAGTCATCTTTATTAAATTTTAAGCGGACATTATATCTCGGCATCTCCGAAAGCAGGTGTGGGTAATTACTTGCTCAATGTATAGCGCCTCCGTCTCTTTCTTGCGAGTCAGAAGGATAAATATAGAGATACACTTCCTCGACCACAGATTTTTTTCATCCGTTTATTTACACGCTCTCGTAAATCATCCATCAGCAATAAGATCAGCAGCACTTGTCGAAAGTTCGCGATTCTTCCGAATAATAAGACGAGCGCTCCAACACTTGCAACCCCGCAGCAGTTCACAAAGTTATTGCAAAAACAAAATCATCAGTAGGTTCAACACTAGAAGCGTCCACAGTGCCAACGTTAACTAAAGTTGAAGAAGGAAAAAGCGCTCAACATGGAAGCGCGCCATCTGGCGAGCAGCACCGTTTAGCTTCCGCAAAATAAATGTGGAATTCAAAAAAAGATTAGACTTGTTTAAATCCACTCCAACGGAAAATCAAACGCCAAATTTTGAAGCTTTAGTTTTCACTCGAATTTAGTTTTTGCAGATCAGCACAGTTCGCTATTTAACACGTAAAAAAGTGATTCTAGTCAAACTGAAATAATTTCTAAAATGTATTTAACAAATTCCTCGTATCCGCATCCTCGTATAAAATCAGAAAGGATTTCAAAAAACGCAATGACAATAAAACAACATGGCACAAGCGCTTCTTCTGTCACTTCGATTGCACGTTCTTATTCGGTCGTAGATAAAGCAAAGTATATACAAGAAAAGCCGGTTGGTCTTAATACCTGAAATTAAATAATTTAAATCTTAAACCCATGATAAGTAGGCGGCTGTCGACGGTTGCAAGAAATGTATTGCGTCAACAACCACTCACAGAAAATCAGAAGGATTTAAAAAATGATAACTGTGAAATTAAAAGTTTGCCACATTTTGTTTGTTGGGCGCCCAATTTGAAAAGATAACAATTCATTTGGTAACCCACATTGCGGTGGTTATAGAAATAATACAATTATGACAAACTGACCATAAACTTATAAAGCTCTGCCAGCGGTTATGCGCATACTCATTTTTTTTAGCTTACACAACGTTAAAACAAGAAACAAAAAATTGTTATAATCAAAATCAGTGGCGTACGGAGAATTTTTGAAAGGAGGGGGGGCCATACCATCACTACCAAACGTGTTTAGTGGAGAAATTTATTCAAGTGGTAGAAAAAAAGGTTTTTACTTTAAGTCAGACTTGAATTTTATGATTTTTGTCTCTAAAATCTAATGATTTCTTGAAAAACGAAAAAGGAGTCTGCACAATGCACATGGCATCTGTTTTTCTTTTCTAGCGGATTTTCTACCCAAAAGATCTCCAAGAGGGAAGGCATGGCACAATTCCCCTCTCCCTAAATGCGCTACTGATCAAAATCCATAAAGGAAGCTGCAAAAAAACAATCGACGTTACAAACATGCAAAATTTATTTAAAAAAGAATTGGGCAAGATACTGTACATATATCTATCTATCAATATTTGTTTACCAAAGCTTAAATATTAGACTGGATTTCAAAAGTTGAAATGTTGCTTCAGAAAAGTTAGGCAATCATAAATATTCATGCAAAGTAATTTCATGAACATTTTATAAATAAATTTAATCTGGAGATCCACAGGCATCGCAACCAGGCCGGTATATAATCGAATGAAACCTGTGATAATAAAGTGCCCTGACATTAAGTCAGACCCGAATTTTATGATTTTTGTCTCTAAAGTCTAGTGATTTCTTGAAAAAAAAATCAATAATATTATAGTCCTCAAAAGTTAAAAAATTACCTTAAAATAACTCTATCCGGGTTTAATCAGCTGCAGCGACTAAGCACGAAGTGGCATCTACTACATCCATGCGGTAACAAGATTTATTGCAAATCAAAGCCGTGCGATTACTTGAAACGTTTAACCAGTATGCGGAGCATCAACTTTGCTTCTCTAGTTTTAACTTTATAGATCAATGGTCACCAAACTACGGCCCGTTAAGATTTTTCATCCGGTTCGCGGAGCTCTTTTCAAAAAACTTCTACACTCACTTTCAGCCACAGTTGGTAATAATTATGTTGGGAACACCCCAGTTTCAGGTTTTTATCTTGTTCTTTTCTATAGAGAACACACCAAGATTTTGGGAGAAAAATAGAGAAATTAGAGATCGAATCGAAGTGAAGACTTTTTTTTTAGAGAGATCACTATAATTTTGGGAGGAAAAAGCGACATTAGAGATTGAATCAAAAAGAAGACCTTTTTTCTCTCGCTTTGGCCGGAGGAGGTCCAAAAAATCTACATCCGGCCCCTGGTCAAGAAGTTCGGAGACCACTGCTTCAAATGTTTAAATTTTTGCAAACTGGCGAATTCAAACAAATTTTATATTTTTCCGAGTGATATTCAAAACGCCAAGTTCGTTGAGTTTTCGTGGACCGTTAAATCTCGAGCCATTAGCCTTGTGGCCCGACTCGATTCATTGAAATTTGTAAGTTTTTTTGAGCAATCTGTAAATGAAATCACACAAAAATAATTGAAGCCAATCACAACAATATATCATAATCATCAGAAAATCAGTTTTATCAACAATTTTTACAGTTTCTTGGCAAAAAAGTCTCCATGAAAGCGCAAGTGAATTAATTATCAACTAAACATTTTCTGGAAATTGAAGCAACTGGCAACATGTAGTAGTAGTTTGTTTTCTTGAAATCAACAAATCTTGCAATTTTTAATGGGTTTCTCTTTTAACCATTCAATTGAATGTTGGATTTTTGAAATTTGTAAGAGGTCGCGACGCAAAAACTTTGGTTATCGTACCCTATTTCCCGAGTTTAGAACATTGATTTTTAAATTTTGGGAAATCCCCAAAGCCTGCAATGGTCAGTAACTCGAACAGTGGACACGACCAGAAATTTTTGCATCAATTTATATCCGCAAGAAAACAAATGTTCAATCCCGGCCGCCAACTTTCGTCTTTAAACCAGAAATATGTGGCCCAACGCAATGAGTAATTTTCATTTTTTGTGCTAAACAAAGACGAAACGCTGTGTAGAGAACAGACGCGACCCCCCAACAAAGCCCCCTTTATGCTTCGAGTTCAAGATTTGTGAAACTCTTGTCGAACCCGACCCTAATGATGAAGTTTTTGTATAAAAGTAGATTTTAATTAATTCCATTCTCATCCCCATTATACTAGGTGAAGCAAAAAACAACGGTAGCACCCGAAAGCGTCTAAAAGGCAAAAAACAAAAGAAGCAACAATTAAAGTATCACTGGCAAACGTAGTAAACCAGCTGACCGTAGTCACGACAACAGAAACATGCCCCACCTAAATTTGACAGTGCGCTTTGGATCAGACGTCGCCAGATCCCGCCATCGCACCTAAGATGGTTGGGAATTATTTATTAATCTCATTTAATTGAATATTTTTTTGAAAATATTGTAGCCATTGGCCTTCAACACTGGCCACTGCCCAATCGACCTCTACACTTCGCTCAGTCGTTGCGTGGGGCTTCATCAAATTATTTGATTCCGAATCTTCTCGAATAAGTCAATATATCCCCGTCGGGACAAAGCATTGTTCTTGTTTAGTTGGACAGGCTGCCATTGAAATGTGCCACAAATCAAAATTTAAACCACAAATTATACCACTGATAACAGACACCCATAGTAAACTGGTCCCAGAGTTATGTCGACGTTTGACAGAGTGCAGCATGCATTGTAAAACTTCTTTGGTTTGTTTCGAGAAACGCGAATGCGATGCAGTCAAGTCAGTGATGGTCTTACAAAAAGGGGGCCTGATGAAAGAAAAATAGGGGGGGGGGCACTTTTTAGTGCACCAAGTTTTTTTATCCCAAAAGAAACTGATCTCAATTGATGTTAAAAATTTTAATTTTCTTTCAAAATTATGGTGATCTTCAAAAAAAATAAATAAATAAATCGAGTACACTATCCCTACTTTCGTCCTAAAGTTAAGATGCAGTAAGGGGCAGCCATGTTGCTACTATGAGGAAATAGAGCAATATTTTGCTTAGAAGGCGCTAGTTTTTGAAATTTTTTAGAGGGGAGGTGGTGCGACCGCACCGTACTAAACCCATCATTGAGTCAAGTGAATGATGAGAAATCTTTTAACAGATCATGGACCAAATGCCATCATTGCAATGTGTCACAATAATATTTATTCCATTTGTTTATTGAAGTTAATGGTTTTATTAGGACGTAAAAAAGATGTTTGAATTACCCGGAAAATTCATTAATTTCACAGCCTCGGTTCTCACATTTTTAAACTTATAACTGCGAAATTTCATTGTCAGCATAACTCGTGATGCTTTTCACCTAATCGCGACCATGGCTGCTAGAAGAATAGTACCAAATAAGTTACATTTTAGCAGCGACTTCTAAGCGGTCAATTGAATCGCCCCGAAAATTTGTACTGTGTGCGTGTATGTTATATATGCAAAGCAAATGTTTTTGGCACATTCACTTTTTCTTACTAATTCACATGCGTAAGTCTTAATAGTTGCAAAGTTATGCACTTTAGTTTAGTTCAGAAACGTACTGCTAGTGAGTCTGTTAGCTTGTTAGTTACAAGTTTTCAGATTGTTTCAGTTATTTTTAAAAGTTGAGATAGTTATATCATGATATTGTAATTGTAATGTATATGCTAAATACAAAGTATATTGATATATTAGAACAAACATCAAGTAGCTGGAAAGCTTCATTATCCAAATTTCAAAGCGCTTATATTAAGACTTTAGTTGCATGATCAATTTTTACCGTTTGAAAATATTATTCAGTGTTTATTGTTTTTTTCCTTATAAAACAGTTTTCTGAAGCTTAAAAATAAAATAGCACAATGCGCAATATAATTTTGTGTCGTACATTTTGCAAACAATTCTGCTTCGACGTATAAACCAATTCGCCACTCTATTTCTCTAATTAAGCAAAAGGGTTTTTTGAGAGTTTTTACCAGTACAAGTCATACTGTAGCTGAATACGCAGCTAAAAATTTTTGACCACTCTATTATTGGTGAGAGCTTTGTAAAACTGTTTTTTTTATCTTTTCTGCGTTATGATTTGACTTCAAATAGTTGTTAAATTTTCAATTTCTTCTTTTGAATTGTTTGTTGGTTTTGTTTAAAGTCATTATTTGAATTAGTTTACTGCGATTTCTGTCTGGCAGTAGGATCAGAAGTACTTGGACTCACATGCATTGTATTATTTAAAAAAAGTGAGTGTGCGGAAGACGTTGCTTTTAACCCACTTCTGCCAAAGGTTGCAATGTTTTTTTGCAGTATTTTATAAATTGATGATATTTAGGTTCAAGCAACATCAACAAATTTTTTTCCAATTTTCTCTGTTTAGTTTAAAAAGTATGAGCTGTCCCACATGTAGGAGGCCAGGCACATGTGTAAGCGTTAATTGCACTTTTCTCCATTCTTTGCTAGCGACATAACTGTCCCATACAATGCATATGCAGTTCTTTTTATGTTGATTAAAAGTAAAAATTATCTCATTTTGGAGCTTAAATGGCGCAGGCGGGATACCGGACCGCGTCTTACTGAATTTGATAATAACATAAAGATTAGTGTCAGTACATCTCTCAAACCTCATGTTGTTTTTGCTTAGCAAAGTGCACAATAAGTCTGCTTCTCTTGCAAAACAACCCTGTGCTCAAGATGTTCGAAGCCTATGTCGGGCGAATTCGGCCTAATACGCTTTCGTGAGGTAGAATCATCCGCACAAAGTCATGTACGTCCTCGACATATACCTGTTGCAACGAATCTATCGGGTTTCCACAAAATCGCCATTACTAGAATATATCTTTGTGCAATTGCCAACCATTGTTTTGTGCTATACATCTAACATTTACTACAAAAGAGCATAAGTATCATTTCATTCGTCTGAGCATTAGAAGATATCGAAGAAATTTGGTCAATAGCCAAATCAGCGTTAAGCCAGATTCGCTTTCGGTTTTTCGCCTTTCTTTTTCGGTTTTATTTTTGCCGGTTACTTTCATCTTCTGTGGTTGTGCTTTTTCCATGATCAACCTTAATAGCGGCCTGGAGCATACTTTCTGGTAAATTAATTATTGTTCCGTTTTTATCGCCAAGTCTTCGTCTGTGACGTGGTTAGCAGCAACTATGAAAGATATTATAGAAATTTAATTTTATCAAGTTCAACAAAGCATCGACTAATCCTGCTCAAAATTGCAAAGGTTTGTTCTTATTTTTATTCGTCACTACTGGTCAAGGAGGAGCTCTGCAAGAGTGTTGTTGAGATACAAAAAAGGAGTGATAAAATGATGACAATGTGCCTTATATTCGGGGAGGAAATGATAAAGTTGATGTGTCTATGCACCCCAAAGTAGAAAGCCAGATATACAGAAAGATAAATTTTATAATGAACTAGTTTATGAAAGGAATTTAAAAGGTAAAAAAGAATTGACTTTGGGGATTGAAGATTTAATGGTCAGATTTGAAAAAAGGTGGATGGATTTAAGTGTGTAAATGAAAAAAAAGGAATTGAAGAGCAAAATTTGAAAGTTCAGAAAGCTGTTGGAATTGTGTAATTAGAAGGATTTATGTGCGGCAAATACATGATTTAACTAGAAGGAAGGTGACTTACAGTTTAGGTGGTAATGAAACTGAGATTGATTTTGTTTTGGTGGAAAAGCAGAAAGTTCTTGAAAGATGTCAAGGTGATTCCTTGGTAACTGCAACACAGTTAGTGGTTGTTGATGTAAAGAAGAAAAATTTGTTAAAGCGCATGAAAATGAAATGGAACATGCAATAGAGGATATGAGAATAAAAAAAAAGAAACAAATGAAAAATTTAAGGACAAGGTGAAAGAATTAGTCAATACTGAAACATTTAAGAATGGGTTTTTAAAGGCTGGTAAAAAAGTTTGTGAAAAGAGAAAAGAAAGGAGGGAGCGAGGAAGCACATGGTGGCGGTATGAGGAAGTGCAAGAAGCAATAAGAGAAAAAAGAGTGCATTTAGAAAGATGTGCAAAATCCAATCAAAAGAGAGAAAAATCTTCTTCTTCTTCTTCTTTCGGCTTCTCCTTACTCCGGGTCGCCACAGCGCGACAGTAATCTCCATTTCACTCGGTCTACTTCGTCTCCTTCCCTAGCTCCAACCTTTTCCATGTCTTCTCTCACCAAATCCATCCACCTTCTCCTTGGCCTTCCTCTTTTCCTTCTGCCTGGCACTGCCATCTCCATCATCCTTTTCCCCACGTAGTCTTCTTCTCTCCTTTTTACGTGTCCATACCAACGTAGCCTCACATTCCGAAGTTTGTCTCCCAACTTTGCAATTTTCGCAGTTCCTCTCACATATTCGTTTCTTATCTTGTCCTTTCTTGTCACTCCCAGTGCCCATCTCACCATTTTCAACTCTGCAACTTCCATTTTTCCCATTTGTCGTTCAGTCACTGCCACCGTTTCCATTCCATAAAGCATGGTTGGTCTAACAACACTCTTGTACATTTTACCCTTAACCTTTGCTGATAACTTCCTGTCGCACAGAACGCCAGATACCTTCCTCCAACTCATCCATCCTGCTTGAATCCTTCTCCTTACTTCTTCTTCACATCTTCCATCATTACTAACTGTTGACCCCAGGTATTTGAAGTTTTTGGCTTTCTTTACCTTTTCTCCTTGCAACTTCAACTCTTCATCATCATCCACACCCCCAACCCTCAAATATTCTGTCTTGCTCCGGCTCACTTTCAGGCCTCTTCTCTCCAGTGCATTTCTCCAAATCTCCAGGTCCTCCTCTAGCTCCCTATGATTTTGCCTACACAGAAATATGTCATCTGCAAACAGCATATCCCATGGTGCGTCCTTCCTGATGTCCTCCGTCAGCCTGTCTATAATAATGGCGAAAAGAAATGGGCTGAGTGCTGAACCTTGGTGGAGTCCAACACCTACCTTGAATTCTTCAGTCAACCCTGCTGCACTTCTCACAGTTGCTGTTGCTCCGTCGTACATATCCTGGATAATCCTTATGTAGCACTCTGATGTTTCAGCTAACCGCAAGCATTCCTACACTTCCTCTCTGGGTACCCTGTCGTATGCTTTCTCCAAGTCAATAAAGGCACAGTGCACTGCCTTCTGCCCTTTAGTCCACTTTTCCAACAGCATCCTTAGACAAAAGATTGCATCGGTGGTACTCCTTCCTGGCATGAGCCCAAATTGTTGCTCAGCAATTGTCACCTCCTTCCTTATCCTTGCTTCTATTATCCTCTCCCACAATTTCATAGTGTGGCTCATCAACTTGATCCCCCGGTAGTTTCCACATTCTTTGATGTCTCCTTTACCTTTGTACAAAGGTACAAGCACGCTCCTCCATTCATCTGGCATCTTCTCTCCTCGCAAGAGTCTGTTGAAAAACTTCACACCTTTATTGCCTAGAGCAATCCATGCTTCCACTGGTATGTCATCAGGTCCTTGAGCCTTTCCCTTCTTCATCCTCCTCAACCCAGTCCTGACTTCTTCTCCAGAGATATCTTCCACGTCCCTTTCTCTCTCTTCTGTTCTTGTTTCGCTTCTTTCTCTAGGGTTTTCATGGTTGAGTAAGTTGTCGAAATACTCCTTCCATCTCTGTTTCACTTTCTCTTCCCAAGCCCGGATAAATGGGGAGGGTGGCGACAGGAAGGGCATCCGGCGTAAAACACAGCCAAATATTTTTCAATGCGCGTTGTAAAGAGAAAAAAATCAAACAAGAAAAATTGTCAGTAGAGCAATGAGGAGAGAGATTGAGTAAGAGATGAATGATTTATGTGATAAACCAAACAATGTGTTTAAGCTTGTAAAGTTTTTTAAAAAAAAGGACAAAATCTAAACGGTGGACGATGTTTGAGAGGAACAAATTGCAAATTTGCGTTCAGCGAGAAGCATTGAAAAAGAGTGTGGAAAGAACATATAAAAAAAGACGATAAATAAAGAAAATGCATGGGATCAAAAGAATGAGATTTGTATAGTGGAAGGTCCAGTGGAAGAGGTTTCCTAAGAGGAAATAGCAAGTGCAATAAAGAAAATAAAATTAGGCAAACGTCTGGAATTTTAGAGGTTACCATGGAATTTATAAATGCAAATGGAAAGAAAATTGAAGAATCAATGTGATTATCAAACTTTGTCAGAGAGTACTTGATGGTAAAGGAATGCCAGAGGTTTGGAAGACTATTGTCGTGGTGCCAATCTACAAGGGAAAAGAAGATGTGACGAACCGTGGAGCATATACCTCGTAGAAAAGGATAAGAGCATTGGTTAAGGTGGATAATAGGCAATTAGGCTTTATGCCAGGAAGATAAACAACAGATGCTTTTTTTTAGTGAGAATAATGCAAGAGAAGTACAAGAAAAAAGATAAAAATTATACATGTGTTTTGTGGATTTAGAGAAGGCTTTTGACAGATCTTCATGGGCACTGTGGAAAAAAGGACTACAAGAGATCTTGGTGAAAGTGATCATGAGTCTGTATGAGAGTTCAAAGACAAAGGTTAAAGTTGGATCTGAACTCTCAGAAGAATGTTATGTAACGGTTGGTGTACATCAGGGATCTATTTTTTCACTTTTGATGTTTGCAGTTATTGTGGATGTTGTGACAGAGGAGGCAAGAAAAAGCTTAATGAAAGAGGTTTTGTTCGAAAATGATTTGGTATTGATGAGTAAAACGATGGAGGGTCTGAAAGAAAGGTTTCAAAAAAAAAGTGCATTGGAGAACAAGGGACGGAAAGTAAATCTAGAAAAGACGAAGGTGATGCTGTGTGAGTCAGATGGTGAAGCCATACCGAGTAGAATAGACCCATGTTGAATAGGTGGTAAAAGGGTGACTGTAAACTCAATGTTATGCAAACAAAAGTGACCAATGAATTCATGGAAGGTGTTCTAAGTTGAAAAAATAACTCCAAGTGCGGAAAGATTGTTTGTTGTAGTAAATGTGATAAAGCGACAAATGGTGCGGCAAAAGAGCAACAGGAGGTAATGTGTAATGAAGTGGAAACTGTGAAGAGATTTTGCTATCTTGGCAATAGGTTGAACGCCAGTGGAGGATGTGATGAGGCAGTGACTGCAAGAACAAGATTGGGATTGAAGAAATTCAGAGAGTGTGGTGAGATACTGTTGGGAAAAAAATCTCTTTGCGAATGAAAGGAAAGATATATAAAAGTATGCTATACTGAAGCAAAACGTGGTTTTTGAGAGAAAACGAAGTAGCTATTTTGAAAAGAGCAGAAAGATCTATGGTGAAGGCAATGTACGGTGTAAAGTTGATGGACAAGAGGAACACAGTGGACCTGATGAACATGTTGGAATTGACGGAAGCAGCAGATAAGCTGGCAAAGGCAAATGGTGTGAGGTAGTATGTTCATGTTTTGAGACGACCTGAGAAAGATGTTTTGATGAAGGCAATTGTAGGTACATGAAGTGAATGGAAAAGTAAACAGGGACGACCGAGGATGAAATAAAGGAAACAAGTTGAAGGAAACACGAGTAGGATCGGTTTAAGCAACGAAGATGCGGCAGATCGATGTAGGTGGAGGTGTAGGAAGAGTGGCGGAAGTAGAAAGATGCATCCGGCCACCTCCATTCACTGGGGATATTTAAACCGGATTAAAATTGGATTGATGAGGATTTCCGTAGAAACAAAAAAAATTTATTTATTTAAAAAATATTCAACGCATTATACAACACAATGTAGAAATCTCAATAATTTCTTCAACTAAACCTCTACCTGCTGATTCTTTCTAGTTCCAAAACAAAATTGTCCCTGACAATGTTACAGCGATTGTTAGGATGTATAACCATCGCTTTGGTTGCGATAACAAAGAACCAATAGTTAATAACATGCTTATTATAACTTGATTCGAACAAAAACCCAAAATCAACTTCCACGTTGAACTACTATTGCATTGTTTCCAAGGCTACTACGAAATGCATTTTTATTAAGACAGTAAAAAGCCCACTCTAAAAATAGCTAAACCGATTACGTAAATAAACGTTTTTTTCTGCTATTTTGCTACCGTTTGTGCCTGACGTCCTGTATGTAGCATGCCAAAACTTCAAACAAAATTGCCGAAGCCCTTAAAATTGCAGCAGTTGGAAACTTTTCTTATGAAGGTTAGATGCTTTATGATTCCAATAAAATTATAGCCGTTGGAATATATTTGGTTTAGCGGACAATTAAAGGTCGTTGCTTAAAACATTCTTAGCAAAATGTAAAATCGAAAATCCGATCATATTCAAGTCGATATAATTTGCGTTAAAAATCATTCCAGAAAAGTTTTATAAAGATTTTATACCTTAATTAATATGAGCAGATGTTTGTAAAATGAGAAGATGAATTTATCGTATGGATCTTTTGACCATAAACAATTGTGATATATGACGCGTGTACTACCTTATCACATATTTATACTCACCACTTATTCAGATAAATAATGCAGATTTTTAATAGGGTCGGCTTTGATCTTTGGGTCGTTTTAGTTGGACTTTGAGCCGCTTCATTCCGATCTGGAAGCCGTTCATGTGCTGGATTGCCGTCTGGGCGCTGCCCGTGTTGTCGAAGCTGACAAACCCTGAGAATATTTTTCTCCATCGCTTAAAAGTGCTTTGCGATTCATTGACGCAGCACGCAAGACCCACCAAAACATTTGCTTTGGTTTGTCGCCCGATCAATGAAGACTTTCGCGGAAATGACGTTGCCGTAGGTTTGAAAGACATTAACGAGATCGGAGTCCGCGAAGTTTTGAGGAAGATGGTAGATGAAGAGGTTGCACCCCTCGGGACCTAGGAAAGAAAATCAAAACCTTTAAACCAACAATCGATTTTTGTGAATGCTCTCTTCTCTAGAAGCAACTGAAATCTTGGACATTGGACATAATGTTCTAGAACAAAACATCATGTTATTGCTTGAATTCTTTTTGATTTTGGTAGGACAAAAGTACAAACAACGAAATAAAATCTGCCACATTTTTCTTTGACGGCAAAACGTTAGCTAAGAATTTGATTTCTAAGTTAGATTAAGAGAGCAAGCGAAAATCGAACCTTCTTTTTGGGGGGTAGTAGGTCCCTGGCCGATTAGACTTGCTGATTGAATCTGACTGGCAGTGATGGTGGGGGCTGTGGGAAGCACAGCAGGAGAATAGGGCTGCGTCGCATAGGGAGGGGCAGCAGCCATGTAGTACACTAAACAGCAAACGGACGCAATCAATCAAATAGATCGATGGTAGAAATGACATTGATTGAGTGGGGGTGGATCACGAACTAGTTGGAGGGCGATTGATTCATTACCCTCGATTGCAAGATAACAGGAAAAAAAGCGGAAAAACTTTGACTAGAGATGTTTCAATTAATTCAGTCGGTTGTGACAAGTTAAAAGACACCATAATATAGTTAAGAATAAACCGTACAAAGCAGTTTTTTCATACGAATAAGACACTGAGTGCTGAGCAACTGCATGTTTCTTCGCAATAAATTTGTTTGGCATTAAAAATTAAAGTGAACGTTCAACTTCTTTTTTTTTATTATTACTGAGTTATTACCTGCCGCATACGGGTGCGAGGGAAGAAGGGTCTGGGCAACTTCCATTGCAGGGGAGGGTTCTGCTGCAACAAAAAAAGTCAAAGCGGCTAGTAGCTCGTTGGTTGAAATGATGCTAAACAATTTTAGCTGTTATGGAATTGAATTAAACCTGTCAATTACAACACAAGTTCTTTTCAATAGCCTCATTGTAAATCGGATGCGATGCACATTTAAACAATGTTCGGCTCAAATATAACAAAACATTCGATCACAAAAGTATTACAATTAAAATTTTACGCTTACTGTTAGTCGAAAAAATGTGATAGCACAAAAATATTAACGATACATAACTTTGCGAGAAATCCTCTAAGGCAAGCTTACATCCAAGTTTTACAAACAAATCATTCTTTGATTACATTGCTTACATCGATTTAGAATAGATTATCGTGCTCTCGACAAATAAAACATTAATTTTTATAAAAAAATATGGTCTTAAAAAAGTAGAAAATTCCCTTTCACATGTCTTAATAATAATAAAATATCAACTTACGCTCGGGCCCGGCAGCGGCACTCTCGCCGAGATAAGACACCGCGCCTAGGTGGGGCTCGTTAATGGGATATCCCCCGACAGGTTGCGGAAAAATTGTTTCGGACACCGGCACAGGGACATTTGTAGCGGAAGAGACGGGGGGGTGAAGAAGTGAGATATTGTTCAAATGACCGACAGGGCTTTGTGGGGTGCTTGGGATTGCCGGAATAGAAGTCATATGTGCGGTGGGGAGGCCCGGATGAATCACTGAAAAAAACTTAATTTGCTTAACCTTATCAGTAGTGCGGCTCTTCCTTGGTTATGTTTGAAGTTTAGAATTTAATGTGATTAGTCAAAACTTTATTCCTGAAGATAAGGTCAAATCCGACAAAGACTTATATTTTTTGCAGTTAAACACCATGACAAACGTAAGTCAGAGGAAGTTTACAAAACGTAGGGATTTGGATTAAACCCTGTGAAAAACCAACAAAATACACTCAAAAATTCTTGGAATCACTGTTAGACCAAAAACTGAAATTTTTATAACATCATTATCAATCACCAAAGCAAAACAAACGCTTAACATTCTGAAAGCACTCACTTCTACCAAATAAGTTAAACAAAAGAAATTAATCGACTCTATATTTAAAGCTATCACTTGCCCCATCCTGGAATATGTAACACTATATGAAGCCCTATCATATCAAACACTAACATCAAGAAACTGCACACTATTTAGAACACACCTTTGCTCATTACTACTGGCTGCACACGAGATACAAACACTCAACACCTACACGACGAAACTAAAGTCCTTCCAATAGACACCCATCTCAAATTTCATGCTACTCAACTTAAACAACTGACTCAAACACAAGCACACCCTTTACATGATCTTAATGCATATTCAGATCCACCAGAAACTTGAAAGCCACAATCTTTCATAACAATGAGCACACTAACATTATCATCTCAAGAACCAGACATAACACATGAGAAATGTAGAGAAAACCTCAAACACTTTCACTCTACTGTCACTTCAAAATACCTCAGTTCCAGAAAAAACATCAAGTTACTAACACTATACCCTATGATATACTGTACATTCATTAGAACAAACATTATCACGTCATATGCATACAAAACTGGCACAGCTCATATCAGTAAATAAATTTAGTACTTTGTTTTTAACCTCAGGGTTATGATAATTAAATGTAGAAATAAGTGATTCTTTTACGGTTTAATAATTTTAGCTTCAATAAAATTTTTGTTCGCATTCTTTTTTTCATTACAATTCTGAACAGCAGCTCCATTGAATTGAAGAACCAAAGCATGAAGTAATTAAAAGGTTGTATTTGCGAGAAAGCGTATATTCAACCAGAATAGTAAGCCCTGTTTCTTCCGATTACTTGTTGCTTCCTCACTGAACAAACCACACCAAGTTATAGCAAGCCTCATCGTTGTACGAAAGGCTTGCAATATCTATTTACTAATTTTCAAGTAATTACCTGTCGGCGCTGGCAGGACAGTGGCCGGCGGTGTTAGGCCATTCATAACAGGAGGTGGGGCTAAAGAGCTCCAAGTATTGGCTTGAATTACTCCCTGCAGAAAAGATTGGCGTTTTATTGTATGCTTTTGCCTTATGGAACAATGGTTATGGCATTGAAATTAAGACAACCGTTAAATATTTTCGTATGTAGCGACAAAGGTTGCTCACTGCTGTCAGTTTCATTCGGCATTACAAACAGCAGTATGATATGACAAGCAACGATACAAAATAAATTTTCTGTTGCATTCTCCTCGGTTCAATGTCGAAAAAACATCGTCAACAAAAACAACATTTTTTAATATAAATTTACACTTGGGAGTGGAAAGTGGGTGAAAATAAAGCACGACCAAGCGGAACACGTACATGCACATACGGCAGGCTGTAGTTGCTTCCCAGCTGCGATAGTGGAAGTTGATTCAACAAGCCGTAACCTTGCGCCATCTGTTGCATGCGGCGGACGGCTCGCTCCTTGTCGGTGTCGGCAAACTTGACCACCAAACTTGATGAGGCGCCCTAATCCAAAATAAGAGTAAACCACCACGTCATGAAACAAGCGGCCGGGCGAGGCCTTCAGCAAAAGAGCGAAGCGCTTTGTTGAAATGAAACAGAAATGTAGTAGTTGCACAAGAGAGACGACTTGCAATAATCTATAATTATTCCCACATAAACACCCCTGAAATCAAGGAATCCGATCGATTTTAATACAATAATTCGTCGCCGATAAAAATCTCCAAAGTTTTTGAAAGTCTATTTCAAAGTACCAAAAGCAAAGCGAATCTAGAATGAGATACAGCATTTTATGAAAACGTTGATTCGATCCTCACTGGCATAGTCTGGCTTCCGTGCAAGTTGTCGATGGCCGCTTTGGCATCCTGGTGATTCCCCATCTTTATAAACGCGCACCCCTTGCTTTGTCCCTCCGGTGTCCTGAAAAAAGTCAATAAAAATGTTTTTTTGTAAACATCAAATTTGAATTAAAAGGGAGGGGAGGACGAGGAATATTTAAGGATGTTGTTGGAGGCGTTCATTAACAGAGGCTGCCCCCGGAACCTCTGTTAGAATTTTTCGCACATTTCTTGAACAAAGCTTTTTTTCGAGTATTGAAAAAGTAATTCTTTGTAAAAACAACCATATACAGTCATTCAAGTAAACTAAATTAAAGGCTCATAAATTTATATATCTTAAATTTTTGTGTATGTTTAGTTTTCTTTTTACGTAATTTGCAAAATATAATTAAAAGTTAAATACATTAATCTGAAATATTATATTTAAAACAATTTCAAGGACAAATTCTGCTGTTCTAAAACAATCTTAATTTTTATTAAAACTTTTTTTGAAAGCGACAAATTCAAAAATTAATTAAAAATGTGACTGGACAGAACTTCATGTCACCAACCTCAGTATCGTGCACTCCTCAATGGTCCCAAACGTTTCGAACAAGCATCTGATGTCTTCCTCCGACTGCCTCTTCCCGAGCATCCCCACAAACAGCTTGCGATCCTCTATAAACATTTTATTTCTCCCTTCGGTTGCTGTCGGAATTGATAAATAAAAGGTACAACTGTTTGAAGCAAATTGGGATAATGAAGAAGCGTTTTGAGTCGAGAACAAACGTATTAAATTTATTGATGCAAACCAAAAATTAATATTGCTTTTGCTACGTCACAATGCACCGCATCGTCGAACGTCCATTGTAATGAATGCACCGAAGTAGGGAGTAGTGTTTCAATACTTGTCATATTAAAAAGTCACCGCAATTGACAGATTTCTCCCACGATGCAAATTTGCATAACAACAGCAACCAAGAGCTCCAACATTTAATTTACCTCCTTTGTTGGCCGTATCGGCGGGCTTAACTTGCAGCGGGTGGTTCATCTGTGAAAAAGATAACAGTAAGTTCTGACACTTGGCCTACTACTGATTAGATCTCTGGTCATACGAGTTTCATTTGTAAGCAGCTGTGTACGAAACCGAGGCCAAGTAGACTACTTTTAGTAAATTCTCTCAAACTTAAAGAAACGTCATGGCAATAATACTAAAATTATTTAGCGGAATTAAAAATAAATAAAAGCACCAAAAATCAGCTAAAAATAGGTTAAAAACGAACTAGTTGCAGTGATGGCCTTACAAAATGAGGACCTGGTGCAAGAAAAGTAGGGGGGCCACTTTTTACAGTTCCAAAGCAAAGTGATAAAGCGATTGTTAAAAAAAGTTTGTTGTGTTACGGGGGCCAAACAGTGCGACCTTTAAAAAAAGTTTTTCGTTTCAGGGGTGGCACTTTTCATGTTTTTTAGGGGTCCCGGTCGCGCCCTACTAAAGCCACCACTGACCAGTCGTTTATACATTTAAACGCGATACAACTAAAGAACAACTAAAAACAGGTCCTTCATGAATACTCTAAACCAGGAGTGGGGAACCTGCGGCCTCAAGGCCGCATGTGGCCTTCGGAGCCAAAAAGTGCGGCCTTTGCAAGGTCCGAACTGAAGAACTTTTTTTTTTTAGAGAACACTATGATTTTGGGAGGAAAAGAGACGGCTTTTGCGAGATCACTATTTTTTTGAGGTGAAACCAAACTTTTTAGCGGCCTTTACCAACTTTTAATTTTTGAAAGTGGCCTGCGAGTGCAAAAAGGTTCCCCACCCCTGCTCTAAACAATAAAATTCCACTCACTCCTGGCAGCTTTTTTTTTTCGTGCAGAGCGTTTATAGCATTTTCGGCAGAAAAATTGGTAGAAAAGGTCAAGAAAGCACAACCTAAAATTATGAAAAGAGGTAAAGACTTTGTCAAAGCTTACTGCTCTTTATCATCGTTTCAACTCGTGTTTCCAAACATAATCATTTATAAGTGGGCTCGGCATAAGGTGCTGGTGCTAAAACACTACACATTGTCACGTTATCTCTAGTCTACTCAACAGCTGAATACTGTGCGCTAGTCTGGTGTCGCAGTGCTCACACTCGTTTCATCGACAGTGTCTTGAACGACGCCTTGCGCATAGTTACTGGATGCCTGCGTCCCACTCCAACGGATCACCTTCCTGTACTCTCAGGCATCCAGCCAGCTGAGCTTCGCCGAATGGGAGCGACACTCTCCTTGGCTCATTGTGGATCTCTGGACCCCCATCATATCTTGTATGATCTTTTAAGTGAGTCCTAAGATACTCGCCAAGTGAGACTAAGATCCAGACGCCCGTTTGTGCCAGAATCTTTTGGACAACCTTGCCAGACTTGGTATCCGCGCTTCTGAATGGACAAATCACAAATGGAAAACGGAGTATTGTGAAAATGCTTCCAGGCTCTGTGCTTTTGTGCCCGAGACCGGTGCCAGGCCTGTTGGGATGGGCTTACCCCGAGCAGCTTGGGTTAAGCTCAACCGCCTGCGGACTAGTGTTGGGCGATTCCATTCGTCCATGCACAAATGGGGTTTCGCTTCTTCACGGAATTCGAGTGTGGCGTCTCTGAGCAAACCGCAGACCATGTACTAACAGCGTGCCCTATACATCGGGCACCACATGGAGCACGAGGTCTGACGGTTTTGGATGACGAAACTCGATGCTGGCTTAATAACACCACTTCCAGCATCTGATTCAGGCAGTGCAGCAGTCTGAAGTAGTAAAAGCATAAACCCTCGGCCCCAGTCCTGTTTGTGTCTGACCTTGAGTTGATACCCTTCAAACGACGATGACGACGACCATTTATAAATCAGTTTAATACAAAGCATGTCTTTTAAACTCGATTATTGCAATCAAAATTAGCACGTTGAAGAATGCCAACTTAAGTATGCAATGAAATAAATTCTTAATAAAGGGTGTGCACCGATGTGAGAAAAAATATGACTAATATTTATTTTTGTTTAAACAACTTCATTTAACGATTTTAATAAAATGATAATCTGCAGCGGAAGCCAAGTTTGTAGTCCCAAATGCAATTAAATCTTCTGGTAATTTTACCGAAAGTAATTGTCATAGTCTGTGAAAACGAATCCCCGCCAACAATTTCTTGATCAAGAACCGTTTTGTATATCACGAGAGGGACTTTATTTAAAACGCTACCAGTGTTTTTGTTTAACTTGCATGCTTCATCCTAATTTTACGTCATAATGAGCAGCAACCAAAAACTCAAAGCAGCGTCACGTGACGATTTCATCACGTGGTCTAAAATATTGCGGAAATTAAATTGCTTTCCTAAGGTTAATCCCAAGCAACAACGCGTGATCGGATTATCCCCTGCAAGGCTGACATTTTCAAGCTCCTCATAAGAGACTTTTAAAAGCAATTAAACTTGTTCTGCAGTGCCGCCAATTAACATCTCCGAATCTGAATCGCGCGTTACAGATCATGGCGTTTCTTCGAATCTAACAATTGGTTTCACGGTTTCAATTGCACAACCAATTATAGATCACGTGATTACGAGGTAAGAAACGCTTCATCATCTCCACTCGGTTCAATCGAAGTCGCATCGCCGCAGCAGCGATCGCAGGCAGTTGCGGGCCTGCACACCGATATATTGTGTCATGCTTTAAAATTGAATAAAACTTAATCGAAATATACTGTTTTTATTTTAATATTAAGGGCGAGATGTTTATAAAAAGTTTTAAATATCGTCGGCCATGAGATGAAATTTTTCCGCCGAACACCTGTGCTGATGTGTAAAAAAACTTAATACTTACAAACGTTAGTTTGTTTTGATAAGTTTTGTAAATAAGTAAATCGAACAAAACTCAAAAACTCGGCAGCAGAGCATCTGGTAGTCCGGTGAAACTGCGTGTTAAGTGGCTGGAAAGACGCCGAGAGTTTAACCGAGCGGAACGACGCGATTTATTAACGCCTCGCCGGTCTTCCATTGTCTATCTTGATTAGCGAAGTTTTAAACAATTGTAAAAGCGACATACGTCGCCAAGCTGTGGCGCTAATGACAATAGCATTTGCAGCGCCTCTTAAATCGTTGCAAATATACGATCGAGTTGGCTTAACTAAAATTAAGTGATCACGTGTTCACCATATAAAAAACCTGCTTGATCGGTGGCGACAGAAAGGCCATTTAAACTCAAGTTCTGTCCTCATCAAAACAAAACAATGCTTAGTCTTTTACTAGAAAATTATGTTTGCTACTCCTTCTTTCAATCGATTTCTGCAATGAATTAGTTTTTTCACACGATTTCATTTGCTTTAGAAACAGAGATGTGTCTCACTGAGATCGTGGGTAGACTCCCGCAGTGAGCGTGTGGAAACGCCAGCAGCTGCACACACAAGAGCAGCAGATGGTTTTCGTTCTCTTTTTTGTCAAATTAATATCGATCGCAGCTCAATAGCATTTGTGACATCGGGGCCTCGTCACCGCAGGGGTCAGTGACGGACGCGATCACTCGGCAGCAAAGCAAGGTTATTTGGATGGATATAAAACATTTACTTGTTCTTTCAGGCCAAGGCCTTTATCAAATAATTTAATTTCAAAGGTACACAATTGAATAAATTGCATTGAAACTGTTGCTGGCCCAATTATTAAGTCCATATAATCATGTAACACAAGGTTACATAAACTAAATTCCTTAGGTCTTTTTGATTAATGATCATTTGCTGTTTGTTAACGGACTTTATATTTTTCCGGTTTTATTCACAATTTCATGGCAGTGAACTCATAATTTTCTCAGCTTTCGGTCATCTCTGCTCCAGGGAATGCCCGATGATGAGTTTGGGGAATACGAGCTCCTAACTAGAGCAAAAGATAAATATTTAAAAAATATCTCCCGAAAAAATCAATATCGAATTTAATTTTTTGTGAAGCGAATTTATGGAAACGGCTGGACAGTGGTCCAGATGAAAAAGCGATTACAAATCAAACTGTTGATGAAAAAAAGAAAAAGCTAACTTATTTTGAAACAAATAATATAAACTTAAGATAAATATCACTAAATACCTAACTCTTCATGTTGTATCACCAGTGTCAGATATAAATAGAATAAAAAACTAATTGACTTTTTAAACTTAGACAAAACTTAAGTCCATTGCGTGGTCGAGTGGTTAGAATGCCGTGATTGTAATCAACATGGTCTCGGTTCAAAACCTACTCGCGACATATAGTTATATTTTTGAAAAAGACACTTTACGACATTTTCCTCTGCTTGATGGTCTTTTACAAGCAATTTTAAATTTCAGTCATATCTCTGTAAAATTAAAAAACCAAAATAAAAAACTTCTACCGGACAGCAATATCTTGGCAGCTCCGAAAGCAGGTCAGGGTAATTACTTGCCTTATGTACTAGCGGCTCCGTCGCTTTCCTGCGAAGACAAGTATAAATATAAAATGAAATGTCTATTGCCGTGTTGAAACGCTGACTTCTAAAGCTGGTTTGTCCAATCATAAGTCAAATACTGCATGGAAACAGAAAATTTTAATATTGCTTTTTAACTTGGTAGAAGAAATTCTACTGTTCACCAAATATCTATGGCAATTTTTGTAGAGGAAAAGAAGCTAGTGAGACTTTTCTCATCAAAATTTTCAGAAAACCCGGTGCTGGTGTTGCGTAGTAGCTTCGCAAGATGCTTCAATCCATAATTCCATCTTTAAATGTTGTATTAACAGTGATGTGTTGGCCGAAACTGCCGGCTTGACGGCAGACTGACTCTTCTCAAACATTACAAATACACAGCTGAGTAAGTTGTAGACATTCTGACCCAAGAACTTATCTATTCCCCCTTCACCTCTGTCCTTGTCATGTTGTCGCATATTTAAAACAAGCACTTTATGCCGCTTCCGGCCGCTCGGACAATTTCAACAAAAAAGTTATATTCACATTAATAAAAATGAATAAATATAAAAAGTTATAACCGAACGACTCGGTTTCGATATTTACAAAAATGAATCTGGGTAAACCTTGAATCTGGGTAATCAATGAGCAAATATGTTAATAATGTAGATGTTGTGATCCCAAATATGCACACGACAATTTTGAATGTCAAGATTATTAATAAAGCTACAATTTTTTTCTTTGTATAAAGCTACAATTATTAGAAAATGGCTACCCGAAACATGCAATCAATTCGGCTTTCAAACAAAAACTTCCAACAACTGAATTCTCGATGCTCAGAACTCGATGCTCAGAAGAAGTTGCTAACAACGTTGGAACAGAAAGTTTCGACTGTTTTATTTTTTTCTCAAGAAAAGACCCAAGAACTTACATCTTGCGAATAGAAGAAGAATGACTGAGGAAAGTAAGCAACCGAGGATGCCGCCTATCAGTCGTATGCCCGCTTGGAGAAGAAAATCTTTGGCGTATCATTGGATGATGACTTGTCTGGTCGAACGTAGTGGTTGTCGTTCAAACGAAATTGCTGAAGTTGTGACTGTAACTAATGCTGAAGTCATGTACTGTGCCGAACAGATGAATGTTGTCCATCCGGGTTACTTAAAACTAACGACGATCGAGGTTAACGGACCGTTGGTTCTAACCGAGTTGGGATTAAAGCTGATTAAAACCGATCCTAAAGAATATAGCGAGGCCGAAGGAGGTGTTCTTCTGCATAAGTTTGTGGATCTCTTCTCTATTTGGTTTCTCATGAGAGGACTTTCAAACAAATGGTTAGATCTGATATGCAAAGGCGAAGAGATTCAAGTAATTCCTGGTCAAAAGTCACAAGAACTTAGTTTCTTGATCTACATTGCGTCTGAGATAAGCCTTGGATTTTTGACAACTGGGCACTCGAAGCGTTTAGCATTGAACCATGGCCTCATTATTCCTAACAAAAATATGTCAGCGTATTTGATTGAAAGAGGACCGAATTTTCCAACGGATAGGAATCAAGTTAGTCGCACCTGGCTCTGCATGAAGAACCGAGAAAAAGTTCTTGAAATACAAGGTCAAGGCTCGAATTTTCGGAAATGAACTTGGCATCGGTCCCAGTAAGGTGTCGTCACATCGAGTGGAAAAGTAAGAAGCTGTAACGTGATTTTATGCATGTTTAATGCCCGCTGTTCGCAGATGTGTATTCGGCGTGTTACTTGTTGTCATAATGTATTCAGAAACAAAGAATTATTTGAAAGTATTTGTTGTACTTGTAATAAGAAAATATTTTTGTTTGTAAATTCTAACTCGGTTCACACAGAGAAATGCCCTATCTACCTACACATCCCATGGATTGGAAATGTCTCGATGAAGTTTGAAAAGCAGATTACCTCTGTTGTGAAATGCTGCTTTTTCTCCGTCGAACCACGTGTTATTTTTACAACCAGACAGCTCCTACCAGCAACTAAAAAAGACGTGTTACCTTCCCATCATCAAAACAATGTCATTTATCAGTTTGTGTGCCACTGCGATAGTCGGTACGTTGGTCGCACATCTCAACGCTTCGATGAGCGAATCAAATAACACGTTCCACGATCCATCGCCAATCCTCCTGCTTCGCACAACCGCCAAAGCCTTTTCCGCTCTTGCAAGGCCAACATTCGCCCACAACAGTTTCATGAATCCGCCATTGGTCAATATCTTCTTGACAATGACCAATGCGCTCTTCACTACATAAACGAAAAATTTTCTATTCTCGCTCGAGGTCGCTCTTCTTTTCACCTTTCTGCTCTTGAAACAACTTTCATTAAATCTCTTAATCTCCTTCTGTGTAAACAAAAAGAATTCGTCTATTCTTTGAAAATTTTTTAATCTTTTCTCTCATTGGCTAACTTCTTTTTTCAGCTAATTAGAACTCTGCTTTCCTCTTTATAATCCAGTTTGGTTTCATTTGTGCTTTATTCTGACGATTTCCCCTGAAGAGTGTCAGATAAAAAGCTTTGGGAAGAAAAATCTTTTATTTCACGCCATCTTCAAATTCTGTACCATCAAACGTCTATTCAAATTTTTCTTCTTTATACAGAAAATTGTTATTTCTAGATTAGGTATATACCCCAAATAGCACAAGTTTGTTGTATGCTGCTGTCCTGCCAGATTCAGATATTTGCCAACACTGTGTGGAACCTCCCTATTAATCAAAAAGCTACTATAAAGAATTCAAATTGTTAAAAAGTGATTTGTGCATGTCCGCTGTAGTTTTTGTTTATTGTTTGTAGCTTAATAGTTAAACTGAAGCATCAACAAAATTAACAAGTGAAATCAAAACACAAAATTAAGCAGATGAAATTTTATGTAAATTTCTATTGCCGTTTGCATAAAAATTCGATTCGGTTGTAAATGTTTTGCAGCTTTTACAAAAATTTAAAACATTAAAATTTTAATTAAAATCACAAAGTAAAAAAAACAACACCTAAAATCTCACAGCATCTTTTGATTTTTTGAATACTAAATGTAAAGAATTGCAGTGAATAATCATAATTTTGTTTGAGACACAGTTTAAATCAAATAGGCAAACCTCTTTATATTCGGTTTGATAGGGACAAATTGTTGAATTTAAATTCGGTGTTAATAGAAAGCTATACACCAAACCATAAAAATACAAGGCAGAAAAAATGGAATTTTGAATGGCCGCATTCAACAAACTGTTGCTTCGGCCGGAAAGTCAACAGCGCTTCCTTTAAAAAAGGAAATAGTAAACTCTTCCTGTTGCGAAGGAAACAATTGGTTGTTATTGCTATGCTTCATCTTTGAATATGCATCTCAAGAGCAATTTTAGTTTACCTGAATTCGGTTGGCGAAAACTTTTAGCTAAACTAAACATCAAAAAAATTCCAGAACTTTCAGCAGATAAGTTTAAATAGACGAAAACGCAATAACTTGTAATTGATTTGAAAAAGTATTTAATCTTTCAAATTGCAATTAATTTTAACTTTGTTTCCCACCACTCCGAGCAATACGTCAACAGTTATCTTATTAACATTACTTTTGTCAGATCTACATTTACTCATTGATTTTTTGCAAACTCAAATATATGAAGAGTTTTTCCATTTAATCTAATCAACTTAAGACTGGAATCTCTGACAAAAATTTGCAATACCTTTATGCATCCCGGTATATTTGTCCCGAAGCACCGATAACTCGTAAATTGTACCAAAAGGGCCGAATAGCTGACGCAGCTCTTTTTCTTCCCAATTTTTTGGCACCTGCCCAATAAACAGCTTGATAGCGTCATCGTCTTTATGAACGGAATCTGCTGAAAACAAAAAAATTGTACAGTTTTCTAGACCGGATTCTGTGTGTCCAAACCGAATCTGAAAAAGTCGTCGTATACAATTGGCCTCGCAAATCTGAATGAGTTTTCAGGTTTTAAAATCATATAAAAAATGAACATCTTTAGGAAAAGTATTATAATTAGAAGCCGAAACCTTACTGTAATTGTATTCATTTTTCCAGACAGCAATAAAATTGACAATAAATTTGGATATGTTCCATTGTTACCAACAGTAATTTTGCAAAACCTATTTGCTTCTAAAACGATTGAGTTCAGGAGTCGCAGTACAAGTACCGTAGTATTTTCGAAACGCTTTTACAGAATTAGCTTCAAAATCAGTCGCTGGCTGCCGGACGCGATCTTGGTGACTGGGACGCTCTTATGTTTAGTGTCAACTTTCAAGGAAAAAAATCCTCCTGGCAGCTCGCTGGAGCTCGCGGGGTGTCGCGCTGTGTTTATAAACAACCTCGTTCAAGCAATCGAGGCGATGACGAACAGGATTTCTGAAAACTTTGCTTGTTTTTTATTTGCTGTAAAAACTCCCAAGTATCTTTCAAAAATTTAAAATGCTAAAAATGTTAATATGAAAGCATTATTTTGGTTTCATTTTGGGACATCTGCATAAATAGTATTTTCAATAAAATTTTTCCACTATTAAAAAAATTCAAGACAATAATTACATAAAAAGAAACTTGGGACTTTACAAAAACAATTTCTAATTTTTTAAGTAACAATCGAATTCAGATGGACCAAAGGGCGACAAGACGTTGAGGATTTTATTGCTTTAAATAAAAATTCAAACCAAAACCAAAACAAACGGTTTTTTCTGATTAAAGTTTGCTACATTCTTGAATTAGTTTTGTCCTGTCATTCTTTAATTAGTTACATTCTTGAATTAGTTTTGGTTATGTTTTCCTCAAAAATTTTAAACTTGTCAGCAGAGGTCGCGATTTACAACGGCTGCCTACTTTGTCTCGAATTGAATGTGGCTTTGCATCGCGCGATCATATCCGCTGTCATTGCGAGTGATTCAGTGCACAATACTGCGACAGCGAGTAGCTTACCTGAAGCGGCTGTCTCTTGCATTGAGTTGCCTGTTCCAAGTGCCACAGGATGTACGTGAGCTGGAAGAGAGGCTGCTGACAAAAAAGCAAATGCAATAAAAGGAGAATGAAGTTCTGAGAATTAAAAAAACAATGCGACACCGCGCGCCGTAGTGCAGCAGTCATCTTGTCACACTCACGGTAGGTAGTTGAAGGAATAGCTTGTCCCATTGAGTAATGATGAAGTGTGGCAGGCACTGCGCTATTGATGATCGGGGCCAAGGCTTGTTGCAGCAGCTGAGTGTTGCTGTGTACGGTCATAGCCATTCTAAAACAGAATAGAAATTCAACCGACGTCATGTGACGTAAAAAGAAAAACATAACTTTTGTTATTAGAGGATTATTCAACACCACAAGAAGAACAAATTGTTTTAAATCTCGTATTGTTTAACCAAGCAAAAAGCATTTGTAAAGCAATGATTAACAAACTAACAGTTGGAAACACAGTTTAAAAAAACTAGTAAACGCATAAATAGCGACGAAAAGAAGGCTGCGAAACAAATGACAAAAATCCACTTTAACCGGATTTTTGTCCATAGAAAAAATTTTCATTCTAGGTAATATTAATAAAAACCTCTATGCTGAACTTCTCTATAAGAAATTATTTTATTAAATTGTTACATCCCCGAATAACTTCCCACGACCATAATCAATGAATTTAAACCGCGTTAAATTTGCCTGGCTGCCAGCAGCAAGAGATGCAATGCTAGCTAGCCTGCTGCGCTGTAATGATAAATTGCTGTTGCTTTACGCTCATCAACGCTTTCAATAACGTGAAACTTTCCACTCCCATGCGTTGGAACAAACGATGTTTGCTGATTTGTTTTAAATTAGTTATTTTATTGATTTCCGTCTCATTTTTAAAACTGAGCTCCAAATCACGATAAATGTGATAAAAACGTCTCCTGATAAGCTTGAAACAATACGATTAAATCTCCTTAGCGCCAATTTTATTTATTAAATAATAAAAAAAAATTTATAATAAATTCAGAGTTGTAGTATTATAACTTTGTTTTTTCGCAAAAATCTCAGCTGATTTGGTTTTTATAAAACAGTGAAATTAAAATTGAATGAATCTATTCACCATTCTATAATATAAAGAACCAGCTGGGCAATTGTGTTAGCTCGCACATTCAATGTGAAAAATAAAATGCTAGCAAAATTATAAATAAACTACACAGCGTGAATCGCTTCGCAACACGACGATTCTGACGAAACAAATGTTGGAAATTTTTTAAATAAAACATTCTATTAAACTACGGTAAACCTCTTTGACATCGATCAGCTGTTTCACGTCATATGAACTAAGACAGCGTTTCACGCAATCGTAAATACACAGCCAGCATAGTCAACACCCAGCGCGTCTTTTTCAATTAATCGCTAACAAAAGCGGTTCAAACCAATGAGTTTCTGCACGTGTGCGTGGTGGATGTGGTGATTATCTGCACTTGCAGAGCGGAGAATGCCAGCGCTGATATGCGCTCAATCTCCGAGTCTTATTCTTCACCAACCCGACCAGCTATGATGAAGGAAGTGCCTTTCAATCAATTAAGCTCGCGCTATTCAGGAAACTTGCCAACCTGAAGCTTTGTACTCTGCGGAGAACGGTTGGTGGAATATTGCGGTCGTAATTAGATTCAATTGCATTCATACAAACTCACAATGCTTATTATAAACATCGCTGAAACGTCAAAATTAAAATATTAGCCCCTACAATTTAACCAGTCAAACACGACCATTTGTTAATGGCGCAGCTATAGCAAACAAAAACGCAAATGTTATTATAAAAATTGAATTTGATAAACGTCAGCAATTCGAAACACGGCCGGGTAGGAGCCGCGCGAAATCGCACCCACCTCTAGTAACTCTCGATTGAAATTCTACCAATTAAGCATTCATGGACACTTGCTATGATGAAGCGCGGCAATTTTAAAAAAATATTGATTAAAAACTAAAACTTGGTATGTCTTAATGACAAATTGCTTTGCTAAAATATATAAAGTGAGTTATTTATAGAACTAACTTGGTATAGAACTCATCGGTGAAAGATATTAAACAGAGAATTCCCAGGGTCAACGTGTGGCAACAAGCATTCTGCATCTATGAGTATTTCAAACTAAACATCAAAATAAATATCAAAATAAATAGTACAAGATGTGGCCAGTCACTAAGAATTTGCAGTTCAACTGAAAAAAGATCTGCATCCTCAACTTTTACAACTAAAAATATTCTATTTCCCAACCAGTGTCCTGCTGATTCCTAGCCCCGAGGCACCTGATCTAAGCGGTCAGCTTTGGGCTGTAGGCTAAGGGTGCAAAGCATAAAACATGTTTTCTCCCTTTGCGCTGTAACCTTATTCTCGCGTTGGTTAGGCTGCATATAAAGAGTTGCTTTCAAAATTGCAAGACTTTGCTAGTGAAGTTGCTTCCACGCGATGGCGCCAAACAGCGCTTGATGCCTTTTTTCTACGGCAAATAATTGTCACGCTTCAGTGAGCGTGATTTAAATAGATCTTTGTTTTTAGCTTTGGCTGCAATTAAACAGACAATTCATATAAATTGGCAAGATAACGTTGGGAGACACTGATGTATTCACATCAGTTCGCTCATAGATTGTAGCTTTAGATGTTTTATACATTTGTTCAAGCACTATTAAATTCAAATGTATAAAAATCTTCAGAGGAATTCATAATTTGATTAAACGCATCTGCCGTTGTTTCATTAAAAAAAGCATCAACCTTACCAAAAATTACCGTATGCTAACTCATGTGTTCGTATGTCATCAAATGAAGAAAAAAATCGTTTTTAAGTTTCTGTTAAGTTTTTTTTAAATTTAAGTATTTTGTTAGCAATATCAAAAGAAAAAAAACATTAGAAAGAATTAGCAAAGTAAAAAAATAAACAATTTAAGTATTTCAAAAATCATCAAAATTTTATATAAAAAATCTTCGAGAAAAAAGTTACCGAAATAATTATTTTTTTACCAAATAAACTTTTTTTTGACAACTAAAGCTTATCAGTACTTCTTTATAAAACTTCTTGGGGAAAATATATGAAAACACATGATAAAAAATAACCCCAAAGCATAAAAGCTATAAAATCCAAAGTGTTACTTTTGAGTGAAAAAGCTCCAATAAAATCGAGACAAAAAAGATACACACAAACTTTTTACATCCTATCACATTGCTGCATGATAACGCACTGCATCACATGACAGCCAGCGCGATACCAACTCCTGCATCTCGCTTATTTATAATTTTCACTTTATTCATTGGACAAAATTTGGTTAAAAACCAATAAAATTAACAAAGCGTTTTTGTTTGGAGTAGCTCTTCAGCTTGAGTTATTCTCGTTTCTTATAATGAAGTCTCCTGCAAAGTTAAGCTTACAAACTTCTATCTTTTTAAGGCTCTCATCTTTAGACTATTCTATTTGCTAATATACTAATAGCTGCCAAGATATTTATTTTTAAACTGAGGTTTTGAGTACTAGCTTAATTTATTGTCAAAGCAAATAAAAAATCAGAATTGATATGAAATTATTTGCAACTGTGATGGCTCTTTACTTTTGCTTTAAATTGAAATTATTATTTTGTCCAAAATAAGTAGTTACTGATTTCAACAATCTGCCTCGTCGCACAAGACCAGCGGCGTTAAACTGCTTGTCGCGTCTAGAACATCGCTCCAAAAAGAAAGCAAATAAACAAACTGCTGGCAAGCAGTGCCTTCTGCTATAGAAAGAAACTTCGTCTATGATTAACGATTAAAACTGGAAATAAATATTTCAACATTTTACTCGTTTGCAAGGTTAGAATTTTTCTAGATTTTTAAAAATTATTTAAATAGTAACTTTTAATCATTTTACAACTTATTCCTAGTATTTTTAAATCAAGCATTGATTTAAACTGTGATTCATTGCTCTTCGTTATAGTGAAATCATCACGCCTTTTTCTGCGCGGCTCGTCACCAGCTGAGATGTTGTGTTTGCTTGATTACGTCAGAAAGAAAAATGAAAAAGCTGACGTCGTCACAACACAGCAAGAGGCGCAGCAAGGGTCTGCAGCCCTTAACCGAGTCAACTTGTTAAGGGCTGCAGGCTTTGCTCTTTCAATAAACTGAGATGAACATAAACAATATTTCAACACTGATCTCAATTCACTCAGTTTTGGTTTGCTTTTTAGTTTACTACCTAATTTGTAAATAAAATCTGGAAACAAGAGTACCGGTACTGTGGGTTAGAAAATAAACAAAAAACATTGTTTTTCGCTGTGACGTCACTTTTCCTTTCTTTCACGCAGTGGCACACGCAGAAATTTGCCATGGGAGAGTTTTGCGAGTCGAAAGCGCGATTACTATAAGTAGTCCTGGTCTTGGGCGGTTTACTTTTTCAAAATTACGTTCAACAGCAAAGTAGACCTATTATGCTTTTTGAAGCACTTTCCAGTGGTATGATTTTTTTGTCTAACCGCAAACGCAACTATAAAATAGCAATGACAGTTTCCCTGCGTTCAGCTCAATAATATAATAGGTATTTTCCTGTTATCGCCCCGCCATCGGCAAAAAGTGAATGAAAACCCAAGACTTTTGGGATCTCTTCAAGAAATCACCGTGAGCAATTTTTTCGGTGATACTAACCTGAAATAACCCTTTCAGCACCAAGGTGAAATAAAGAAGAAACCATCAGAAATGTATTGAAAATAACTGCAAGCAATAGATGGTAGGGCGAAAACAAGTAAGAACCATAACATTAAATTAAGTCAGCTCGAAACAAACTCGATTTTAATAATTGTTACTATCACCAAGAAGTAGGCGGCTACAGTACTAAAGTATGGAGACAACTCAGTTTATACAGTATAGCTACATATTGAACTCTATTTGAATAAGGTACCCTTATGATCGCACTTGGGTGAAACAGACTGTTAAGCTTTTCATACATAAAGCTCTATTTGTCTTATACCCAGTTCGTTCGTAAGAAAAAAAACTGCAAAGAAAAAAAGCAAAGAGCGCAAAAAGATTGTCGTTATTGTAGTTCGGAAGAGCTTCCACTCTGGGAAAACGCATACACGACTGGGGTCGAGGATTTATCTTTCTATCATCTCAAGTCACTGTATTAGGTGGGTTTGGTGCCTGCAGCGATGGTGCTCAGTCAGCTGGTTAGGATTTGTCCATCAAAAACCATTAGACCACGTGGTGCCCGATGAAGGCAATGGCCACGTTAAACGGGGCAGGTTATTGGAACGGAAAACCACGGAAATGCTGAGAAAAACAGCTGAAACTGTTCTGGGAGTGACATTTGGGAAACAAAAAGGAGACAAGGAGATATGGTAATGGAATGAGGAAGTTCAAGAGAGCATAAAAGAAAAGAAAGAGGCAAAGAAAGTATGGGACAAAATAAGAAATGAAAATACTAAAAAAATCTACAAAGAAAAGAAGAATAAGCCAAAGAAGGCAGTTGCGATGGCAAAAGGACGTGCGTATGACAATTTGTATGGTAGATTGGAAGCAAAAGAAAGTGAAAAGGAGTTGTACAGATTGGCTAGGCAGAGAAACAGAGCAGGGAAAGATGTACAGCACGTGAGGGTTATAAAAGATCAAAATGGTAATGTTATGGTAAATTCAGAGGCAGTGTTAAAGAGATGGAAGGAGTACTTTGAGAAACTGATGAACGAGGAAAATAACAGAGATCCTAGGACATAGAAAGCAGAAGTGGTTAATGAAGAGATAAATTGCGTCAGTAGAAAAGAAATAAAGAACGCACTTAGAAGGATGAAAAAAGGTAAAGCGGTTGGACCAGATGAGTTGCCAGAAGAAGTTTGGAAGTGCATGGGAGAGATGGGGATAAAGTTTTTGATCAGACTGTTCAACAGATTATTAATGGGTGAACGGATGCCAGAAGAATGGAGAAGGAGTGTGCTTATCCCAATCTATAAAAACAAAGAGGACGCACAGTGCTGTGGAAACTACAGAGGAATAAAGCTAATGAGCCACACAATGAAAGTATGGGAAAGAATTATTAAAGCCAGGCTAAGGGATAGTGTAGAGATCAGCAAACAGCAATATGGATTTATGCCAGGAAAGGGAACCATGGATGCCATGCTTGCCTAAAGAATTTGATGGAAAAATAGTGTGAAGGTCAAAGAGAGCTACATTGTGTATTCGTGAACCTAGAGAAAGCTTACGACAGTGTTCCACGGGAAGAGCTGTAGTAAATCAGAAAGTTTAAAAGTCAATAGACAGTAAATCAGAAAGTTTAAATGTCAATGGTCAGTAAATCAGAAGTGTAGTACCACAGAAAATCAGGAATAGCGGAAAAGCATGTGCGACTTGTACAGGATATGTACGAAGGAAGCAAAACAGTGGTGAGGTGTGCAGTAGGAACTACAGAAAGTT
The DNA here is from genome assembly GCA_963680785.1 of Diplosoma virens. NCBI lineage: Eukaryota > Metazoa > Chordata > Ascidiacea > Aplousobranchia > Didemnidae > Diplosoma > Diplosoma virens. The sequence continues at coordinate 45,872,523 of OY796887.1, read as the reverse complement.
TCAAGGTTAAGGTTGGACTGCACCTGGGATCAGCGTTAAGTCCGTTCCTGTTTGCAGTGATTATGGATAGGCTAACGGATAAAGTAAGGAGAGAACCACCATGGGCGATGCTGTTTGCTGATGATATTGTGATTTGTGAAGAGACCAGGAAAGAAGTGGAGCAGAGATTAGAATGCTGGATATATGCATTGGAAAGAAGAGGAATGAAAGTAAGTAGGTCAAAGACCGAATATCTTTGCATAAATGGAGGAAATGATGACGAAACAGTAAAGATGGAGGATACAAAAGTGCCAAGAGTAAAGGAATTTAAGTATTTGGGATCAACGGTGCAAAAAAGCGGTAGTTGTGAGAGAGAGGTAAAGAAGAGAGTGCAGGCAGGATGGAACGGATGGAGAAAGGTATTGGGAGTAATCTGCGATAGGAAGCTACCAGCTAGAGTAAAAGGAAAAGTGTACAGTTCAGTGGTAAGACCAGCAATGGTATATGGACTTGAGACGATAGCAGTCACAAAGAAATAAGTGGAAAAGATGGAACTCCAGAGATAAAAATGTTGAGGTTTGCTATGGGAGTGACGAAAAAAGACAAGATTAGAAACGAGCACAACAGGAGTACCGTTAAAATAGAACGATTATGAATGAAGATGAGGGAGGGCAGGCTAAGGTGGTATGGACATGTCATGAGGAGAGACCAAGACTATATAGAAAGAAAGATGATGAAAATGGAGTTACCAGGAAAGAGGAAAAGAGGGAGACCAAAGAGAAGATTTTTAGATGTAGTAAAAGAAGATATGGGGCAAGTTGGTGCAAAGGAGACTGACGTTGAAAATAGGACGGTTTGGAGAAAGATGATTCGCTGTAACTACCCCTGATTGAAGGGAAAGTCCGAAAGAAGAAGAAGATTTCCTTCGTGGTCGATCGCGAGTTTCTAAAAACATTTAAAGTAGAATTCACTAGCAGACAAGTTGGCCACCTCTGGTGTAGACCTATATTTTTTACTTTTTAAAGCTTTGTAAAACATTGACTCATTCAAAAAAAGTTTATTTATTACGGCAAGTTGATCAGTTAAATTATTTTTAATTATATTAAAGGCCTACATTTCTTTTTGAATTTTTTTATTGTGCTTTTCTGTAATTTAATCGAGGTCTTTTTGAGACGCTCCTTAGCTGCTTAGCACTTGGTTCGCTTTTCGTCGCAATGTACACAGCGGAGTAGGTCAGGCTCGCACGTCACGTGCAGACATTGTGATAAAACAATTAACATCAAAAGCAAAACATAGAAGGCCTGACTTGGTTTAAAGATTTTTTGGTTTAAGAACTTTTATTTATGGGTGATCTGATAGTTGTATCTTAGCTAACATTAACATAATTTGGATTATAGAAAAAACGATCTCTATGCTGAAATAAAATTACTAATAAAGTTAAAAAAGACCAAAACGCGGTAATGACAAAAACTTATACCATTTCACTGTAGCCTACTTGTTGCTGATATATTATTAAGTACAATATATGTGCCTATCTCTGATTACCATTCTTCAATATGTCAAGATCTGGAGAAGAGCGCTTGTGGTCGCGATCCCAAAACCAGGAAAGCCCATGGGGGACCCAAAGAGTTATCGATCGATATCTCTGCTCTGTGTTCCCTACAAGATCCTCGAGAGGCTTATCTACGCCCGCGTTGAACCATTAATCGATCCACTGCTCCCTAAAGAGCAGGCTGGGTTTCGACGCGGGAAGTCAACCGTAGATCAAGTTGTTCTGCTAACCCAGAACATCGAGGATTCTTTCGAGGCTAAAAAGAAGGCCGGTGCCGTATTTATCGATCTGACAGCTGCTTATGACACTGTCTAACACCGTGGCCTTACCTGCAAGCTGCTGAGACTACTTCCGGATAAGCACATGGTCAAAATGATCATGGAGCTTGTCCGAAATCGAAGTTTCACCCTTACCACCGGTGACAGCAAGCAAATCAGGCTACGCCGTCTTAAAAACGGCGTTCCTCAAGGATCGGTCTTGGCTCCCCTCCTATTTAACATCTATACGTACGATCTTCCTTCCATGATTTTCAGAAAGTTTGCTTATGCTGATGATTTAGCATTGTTGCACTCTTCTGGAAACTGGAAGGACTTGGAGGGGACTTTAAGCCAAGACATGTCCACACTTTCAGCGTATCTCCAGACTTGGAGGTTGAAGCTCAGTCACACTAAGACGGTGACGACAGCCTTTCACTTAAACAACCGAGAGGCCAAACGTGAGCTAAAGGTCTACAACAATGGTAGACTTTTACCGTTCTGTCCAACCCCTACATACCTTGGGGTAAAACTGGACAGATCGCTCACGTTTCGTCACCATTTAGTGGCATTGCGCAAAAAATTATCTCGCGCGTCACACTGTTGAGGCGACTCGTGGGCTCGGGATGGGGTGCTGGTGCTAAAACACTACGCATAGCCACCTTGTCTCTAGTCTACTCAACAGCTGAGTACTGTGCGCCAGTCTGGTGTCGCAGTGCTCACACTCGCCTCATTGACAGTGTCTTGAATGACGCCTTGCGCATAGTTACTGGATGCCTGCGTCCCACTCCAACGGCCACCTACCTGTACTTTCAGGCATCCAGCCAGCTGAGCTTCGCCGACTGGGAGCGACACTCTCCTTGGCTTACCGTGGATCTTTGGACCCCGATCATATCTTGTATGGTCTGTTAAATGGGTCCTCAGATACTGGCCAAGTGAGATTAAGATCCAGACGCCCGTTTGTGCCAGATGCGCGGAATCTCTTGGACAATCTTGCCAGACTTGGCATCCGCGCCTCTGAATGGACAAATCACAAATGGAACGCGGAGTATTGTGAAAGTGCTTCCAGGCTCCGTGCTTTTGTGCCCGGGACCAGTGTCAGGCCTGTTGGGATGGGCTTACCCCGAGCAGCTTGGGTTAAGCTCAACCGCCTGCGGACTGGTGTTGGGCAATTCCATTCGTCCATGCACAAATGGGGTCTCGCTCCTTCACCGAATTGCGAGTGTGGCGCCTCAGAGCAAACCGCAGACCATGTACTAACAATGTGCCCCATACATCGGGCACCACATGGAGCACGCGGTCTGACGGTTTTGGATGACGAAACTCGATGCTGGCTTAATAACATCACTGCCAGCATCTGATTCAGGCAGTGCAGCAGTCTGGGGTAGTAAAAGGATAAACCCTCGGCCCCAGTTCTGTTTGTGTCTGGCCTGGGTTGGATGCCCTTCAAACGATGACGACGACGACTATTCTTCAAGACAAGTTTTAAATCCCGACCCCCTCCCGTGCATACGCCGATGCTTTCAGGTGACAATGAATAAACTGCAGTGTTGATTCAAGCAACGGCGTGAGATTGGATCCGCAAAGGGGCGCTGTTGCTCTGGTTTTGTTATTCTGTCAACCAAGGCATGCTATGGAATAGAATGGAAGAAAAATTTCCGTATGGAATATGGAATTGTTAAAGTATGGAATGAAATGGGAAATTTCATTATTTAAATGAAAAAAGTTTTCCATACTTTCATAGATTTTGCATACTTGCTCATATTAATGTTGTTTTTATATTAAGGGCAGTCAATAAAGCCGCTTTTGACCAGACGCACAAAACGAAAAAAGAAAAAAGTAATAGTCAAAAGTCTATTCAAATGAATAGAGTAGGAAAAAAAAGGAATTACAACCAGATTAGAGATATTTTAAAATTGGCGTTTAAACAGTTTGCAACTTCAATATAGGGTCAAATTTAAAGTACAAGTCTGAGTGCTCTTGCGATGTGTGTCGCCCTTAGAAAATGCAGAGATAGTTAACTTGCTTAGTTGGTCTGTTGGAGTATTTGCAGTTTAAATAAGTTCCCTGTACCGATTAACGTCCACATAACAGATTTTAGGCAATAACTAAAAAACAATAAGACATAAGCGGTTAAAACTTCATATCTTATTAGTATGGGTGCATGACCACAACATATCATCAGCACGTAACCAAATATTAACCAGAAAGTATTTAGCAAGAAAACAAAAAATTTAAAAAAAATTTGCTTTATTAAGAGCATAAGCTCCAAATAAGGCCCACTAATTTTTGAAAGTTTTTGCAATTAAAACATAGTCAAACATGCCAAATTTACCAAATATAACGCAACAACAGCATCAATTTACATTAAGGATTAAAAACCTTTTTGTATAAATGCAATATTGTATCAGTATGCAAAATAATCATTTTGGAAAATACACTCAATTTTTTTTGAATTGTCATATTGTTCAGTACTTGTGGCGAACATAAGTAAAGTGTTAATCACAATTCATACAAATAAAATTGTCTTCGTCATCAGACTCAAGTCCAACACATTCCTCATGATATCACACTCCACGTTTGGAGTCCACTCAAGTCCAACACATTCCTCATAATACCACACTCCCAACACATCAATCAAAACTGAGCAATGATGCATGCTCAGTTTTGATTGATTGCTACATACATAACAAAACCAAGAAGCATCCCTGGGTATGGTCATACGTTGGTTTTTGCTTGATACTGGTTTGCCAGTAATCTTTGTGGGACAATTACTTTTTCCAGAAGCTTCTCTAAGTGAGGAAGCTTTCTCAGTATCTTTGAAGATATTTTTATGTAGGCCTACTACTTGAGCCTTGTAATGAAGGTTTTTTTACGTAGTTTGCTTCTTTCTGATTTTTGGGGGTCATCGTGAGCTCAGTAAAGCTCACATTGTGATCATCCTTGCTGGATGCTGATGTCAGTACTCCAACTTTATCAGAAAATGGTGCCGTAGCAGGCAGATACCAGCTATTCAGCTGTCACCTAATAGAACTGTTGATAGAACTCAAAATCTGGAAAGCTTAACAGCTTAATGGGCCTTATTAGGAACACACACCATTTTTGAAAAAACGCTCAACTCAAAATACTAAAAAATTTTTTTAAAATTAAGTGCAAGTTTTTGTTCATTGTTAAGTCTATTTTGCACAGAAAACTTTACCACAATGAAAACTCTCAGCTGATTAGCAAAAAATTGCAACTGATTTTTTTGCCAATTAACAAATACTGCTCAACTTAACTCTGCACATTTTCGTTTCGCTCTAGCGAATCGAAAGTTGAAGGAAAAAAGCTGAAATGCGGTAAACAACTGTGAATTTATATTGTTTTTTATAAAAGGTTAAAATAATTTTTTTCTTCGTACAAGATTTTGAGATCCGAGCAATGGGCCTTATTAGGGACTGGACCTTATTACAAAAAGGGACCTTAATAATGATAAGATGTATTTATAAACTGCTCTATACTTCAAAAGTTCATATAGTTTTAGAGCGGTTAAACATGAATGAAAAACACCACAACAACTACAAAAAACAATAAAATTTTTAGATTTAATGAAAGATTGATGGGGATTATCTACACATTTCAATGCACATATTCAAAATAAAGACTAAAATTACAGATTTATCACTTGGACAAGTTAAACCATAGATGGGCAAACTACGGCCCGCAAAGGCCTCAAACAAAAAATTTAAAAAATTATTAATTTATGTTTGTCTTCAACCGAATTCTAGGTCTTTTTTGGCGATTACTGATTTTTAGGTACAAAAAACAAGAAAATCGGAAAAAATTCAAAGTAAAGACCTTTTTGAGATCATTAATTTTTAGGGGTGAAGATTAAAAAGGCAGATTCATTACTTTTTGGGTACCAAAATCAAAAAAATTAGGACAAATTCAAAATGAAGATCTTTTTTAGAGATCACTATAGTGCACCCCTCAAATAAAATCAATATCTCAATTCGGCCCTCGAGCTAAAAAGTTTGCCCACCCCTGAATTAGACTTATAAAAACACTTACGTATAACAATTTACATAGTATAAAATTTAGGGTTTTGACATAACCCAAAGTAGGAAAAATGTTTAGTATGGAATAGAATGGAGTGGAGAGAAAGATTTTTAAGTATAAAATGGAATGAAATAGAAGATTTGAAAGGATATGGAGTATGGAAAATTTAAATTCCATTCCATAACATCCCCTGCTGTCAATAACGAGAAATCACGTTAACTATTTTGAATACTTTTCCGATGTTTATATCAAACTAAAAATACCGTTTTGGTGTTGGATTGAAATGATTATCGGGAAAGTATTCACATAAATTAACAAAATTAATGCTTGGTGAGCAATTTTACTAATTTTTTAACAAGAAGTCAGTTGATCTTAGGTTGTTCAATCTCTGGTTCTGTTTAAACTATTTAGTTTTGCTATCTTTTGTTTTCTCAACAGCTGAGTACTGCGCACCAGTCCAGGTGGTCCGGACACTTGCCTCGTCGTCGTCGTCGTTTGGAAGGACATTCACCCCGAGTCAATCACAAACAGGACTGGGGCCGAGAACTTATTCTTTTACTACCCCAGACTGCTACACTGCCTGAATCAGATGCTGGAAGTGGTGTTATTAAGCCAGCATCGAGTTTCGTCATTCAAAACCGTCAGACCTCGTGCTCCATATGATGCCCGATGTATGGGGAACGTTATTAGGACGTCGTCTGTTGTTTGCTTAATGGCGCCGTACTCGCATTTCGGTAAAGAAACGAGACCCCATTTGTGCATGGACGAATGGAATTGCTCAACACCAGTCCGCTAGCAATTGAGCTTAATCTAAGCTGTTCGGGGCAAGCTCACCTTACAGGCCAGGCACTGGTTATGGGTGTAAAAGCACCAAGCCTGGATGTCTTCTTGCTGTACTCCAAGTTCTGCCTATAATTCGTCCACTCGTCGTCGTCGTCGTCGTCGTCGTCGTTCAAAGGGTATCCACTCCAGGCCAGACACAAACAGGACTGGGGCCGAGGGTTTATCCTTTTACTACTTCAGACTGCTGCACTGCCTGAATCAGATGCTGGAAGTGGTGTTATTAAGCCAGCATCGAGTTTCGTCATCCAAAACCGTCAGACCTCGTGCTCCATGTGGTGCCCGATCTATGGGACGCGCTGTTAGTACATGGTCTGCGGTTTGCTCAGAGGCGCCACACTCGAATTCCGTGAAGAAGCGAAACCTCGATTTCATTCGTGATAAAGGTGATAAAGGTGAAACTTCGATTTCGGACAAGTTCCATGATCATTTTGACCATGTGTTTATCCGGAACTAGTCTCAGCAGCTTGCAGGTAAGGCCACGGTGCCAGACAGTGTCATAGGCAGCTGTCAGATTGATAAATACGGCACCGGCCTTCTTTTTAGCCTCGAAAGAATCCTCGATGTTCTGGTATAGCAGAACAACTTGATATGAAACCCAGCCTGCTCTTTAGGGAGCAGTGGATCGATTAATGGTTCAACGCGGGCGTAGATAAGCCTCTCGAGGATCTTGTAAGGGACACAGAGCAGAGATATCGGTGGATAACTCTTTGCATCCCCCATGGGCTTTCCTGGTTTTGGGATCGCGACCACAAGCGCTCTTCTCCAGATCTTGGGAATTTTGAGTCGGCGCAAACAGGAAGAAAGGAAGTCACGTAACCAGGACTTCAAAGCAGCTCCGGCATGGATTATAAGCTCGGGGCAGATGGAATCAGGTCCCGGAGCTTTACCTGGTTTTAAATATTGAAGGGCAGCAGCAAATTCTCTCTGTAAAAAACTGTCAGAGGTATTTACTGCGTCTGGTGTTGTGGCCCTCCAAAGGTCAGACACTTCTTGAGAGACAAGTCGAGATGACTTGCGATCAACAGCCTCGTATTTCCCATTTCTAAACAGCTGAGATGCAATAGCATCGGCTGAAACGGGACAGTGATGAGGAGAGTGTCGTGACCTACCAGTAAGGTTGTTTAAAATACTCCACGCTTTTCGACTAGAGTGTGAGAAGTCAATGCTCCAAACTGCCTCGGACCATCGATCCCTCCGCTTTCTGTCAAGCTTGGCAAGCAGAGCTGTAGCAGCCAAACTTGAGTCGTCTCCCTGAGGAGACTGCAGAAAGGTTTTATAGAGGGATTCACACTCTGCATCCCAACACGGAATATAGTTATTTCGATACCCACGTGGGATAGTCTTTTTGGCTGCTTTCTTAATGGTGTTACAGAAGTCCTGTTAAGCCGCATCCACATCAAGTGAATCAGGCGGCAACAAAGTCTTTGCGCATTTATTCGTCAAAGCAATGTAGTGACTCCATTTGGCCTTGCGTAAGTTCCATCGCTTAACAGGCATGTTTGGCACTGCCATAGCAAACCTTGGTGGTGTAATAAGCGAAGGTCGATGTTGTGACCTGGGGAACTTGTCAAGGACACGTCTATCCGGTAAGCGACTGTTTGGACCTACGCTAGCGAAAGCTAGATCTGGGTTGGTACCACTGTTCCAGCGGCCGGAATAAAAACCGGCAGCGTCCTTGGCATTATATAGGAGGGCAAGACAATTAATACTTGCCCAGCCAGCCAAGCACTCACCGTCCGGACTGTTGTCGTCGTAACCCCAGTCAGCATGACGACAGTTAAAATCGCCAGCGTAAAGACAGGGGTGAGGAAACACTGGGAGATCCAGGGTTCGCAATTGCGTTGGCGGTGGTTTGTAGACGTTGACTATTTTATAGCCATCAACGTCCACACACAGCCACTTGATCTCCGATGTCAGTGGAGATTGGTCCAAAAGCGTGTATCTCAGTCGCTCGTGGACAAACGTGGCAAGGCCATGCTTCCTGCTTAAAGAAGACCCAGCTAGTTGGTAGTTTGGAAGTACCAACTTCTCTGCATCAGTGCAGTGGGTCTCCTGCAGTAGGATGACGAGTGCTTCAGACTGCATAGCGAGGTGATGAAGAACGTTCATCTTGCTTGCAGTGAGCCTTCGATGTTCAGCTGAAGAATAGTGCCCTGAAAAGGGCAGTTTTATCCTAGCATTGCACCGTCCTGAAAAGGACGTTTGCCGAATAGCAGACCCACACTGAACATCGGAATAGGTGGATACCCTTCCGTTTTGGTAGGTTCGGTTTCGGTCTGTCATTTAAATTAATGAACAGACTTACTCACGGCCCAGGCTGCGTGAAAGCACCTACCATCTGATACTTGGTGATTTCAAGATAGAGTTTGTAAATGAAATTAAATATTTTGGGGCGTTTCTTAACTCCAAGTTACGTGATAATAAAGATATAAATAGACAGGTTTGTTATTTATATGAAACTGCAAATAGGTTAAAACATGCTTTTATAACTGTTCGAGTAAAATAAAAAATGCATTATTTCGCACATATTGCTCGTCCATGTATGCATGTCAGTTATGGGATAACTTTTTGTCCTCTTGTTTAAAAAGAATACGTGTAGCCTACAATAATTCATTTCGATTTTTACGTGGACTACCCAGGTATGTAAGTGCCCGTAAATAGCAGGTGTTGAATAACATTACAACATTTCATGCAATTCTAAGAAAAATGTCCTGCTCCTTTGTTTATCATTGTTACGAATCTAATCATAAATTAATTTCTTCTTTTATGGCCTCGGAATATTTTATTAATTCATCATACTATAAACACTACAACGCATTAGTTTATTGATATTAGATACTTGGTAACCTTTTTAAGTGTTGTTTTTTTGTATGTGTCTCTTATTCTGTGTGGTTTTTGCGGTTTTGTTTTTTTTTGTTTATTTCTGTTATGGACCACGAGTCTGATTTTTATATAATTTTATCTTTTATATAATTTTAAGGCCAGTAACCCTATCAGGAGGATCCCATCAGCTGCTACACCTTGCTCATCCTGGAAGAGTTGTAATCGGTTATCCTCATTCTTTCCAATTTATTTGTGGATAACCTTAAATCGAATGCAGTTTACGCTCAGTGCCAGGAGGTCAGACAAATTGGTACAGAAGATATTAAATAAAAAAGATATTAAACTCTAACCCAACTTAGAAATACTTAAAGTCCAAAAATTTTTTTTATTAAATCCCTTTAACAACTTATGCAAGGGTTTTGTAACTTCTACATCTCTATTTTAAGGAAAACACTTCATACAACTCCAACTTACAGATTACACAATTAATTTATAAACCATTAAAATTTGCAAAATAAAAGACGAAGCCGCAAGTCTAATAAAAATTTTAAAAAATGGATCCGCAAGGTGGCAGTATCAAGCAAAACAGACAAAGCTAATTTATAGTTATTAACATGAGAATTTAGATAGTTAGTTAGAAACTGAGTTAGGGTAAACTGACTAACCCTAACCCTAACTGATCCACCTAAAACGAGAAGCACCAGACCCTAAGAAGAAATTCACTGATGTCACTGATGAGCTCTAACAAGAGCGAAACTCGAGCCTGGTGCTTCCCGTTTTAGGTGGCTTAGTTTCTAACTAAGAAAAAGCTAAGAACAAAAGATCGCCCTCGCACATTAAATATAAGGCCTTCGAAGCAAAAAGTGATATTTTACTTAGTTGTTTTTTGAGATCTTCAATTCATAACTTTATTATTTGAATTGAGTAAATACAAAGTGTGGGTAAAAAAGAACTCCAACATGGATATTTAAAACAGCTTTTGAAAATTTGAACTCATTGTTCTAAAAAGATTGGCCATCGCCAGGAGTGCCGAAAAATTTTTAGTAGTAGGGGAAAATTTTTAAAAAAGACTTTTTTAGTTGAAAAGGCACTCCCCATCAAACGCAAATTTTGAAGTATGACAGAGAGTTTATTAAAAAACTAAGTGGAGTTTAAAAAGTTTTCAATTGTAAAATTTGGCTGCTGATTTTATCTACTTGGCCCTTGGCCAGCATATACTTTTGATAAGCCAAAACTGCTTTTGGTTTAAAAAAGATTAAACGCCATTTTTGCAAGTTTTTTTTTTCATTTTTGTTTGGTCTGTACTTGGAACTAAAAAAGGATTTTATGTTCAAATACAAATAAAGACCAGTAAATTTTTAGCTTTATAGAGATATGAATAAAATTTGGAACTGTTTGCAAAGACTGTCAAGCAAGGGAAAGTGCTGTGAAAGGTCTTTCCCAAGGGCACAAAGAAATGGCGCGAGTAGGTTTTAAACCACGACCATGTCGATTGCGATCACGGCGCTCTTACCACTCGATCACGCTGCCAACATTTTACAAATTTGTTGGATTTCGTTTAGGTCTAGATTGTATAATTGGAGGGACAGTTTTAACACAGTGTTTCTCTCTCGCGAATTTCAAATCCGCTCCTCGTACCGACGCGTTTTAGAAATCTAACAGGTGTAAGTGGTTTGGCGTCCTTGGTCATCATGTTTGTTTAAAGTTGCGAATCACATTTTTAAAATGTGACTAGTCCAAGAGCACTTTGTAGTATTAAAAGAATTTAAAAAGTGATACTTACTAAGTTTTTATCTTAGTAACATAAACCTACAAGTAAAGTAACACACTGTCAATTGAATTATTACAGCTGAGTAAAACAATTTTATAAAAGTAAAAATCTTTCTTTTTTAATTATATTCAACCAATTTCAAATAATTTATGGATGAAATTTCAGTTGAAATGAAAATGAGAAACTTTTTTTCAGGTTTTTACTTTAACTTTAACGTGAATTTTACCAACAATCTACCTGAAATTTGATTGAAGACCAAAAATAAGTCTTCACTTAAAATAACATTGGAAATTTTTTTCGAAGTTGAAATTAAAAGGGATTGACAGTACATGGGTTAATTATAAAAGGAAGGAATACGGAAGAAACTTTGAGAAGCCGCTGGTTTAAACATTTTAGAATTAGTTGCGTCTTATATAAAAAATTAACATGATTGAGAGTTAGTCTGGATAAACTTTCATGGCGTCACCAATTATTTTTAATTACTTGAATAAAGTACTTTTTCGGTACTCTTTTCTTTTATTGCTATTAATATTAGATGTTTTGCATTTTTTCGCCTCTACTTCTAGTGATTCCTCTTTTTCTCCTGTATATTTGCATTTTTTTCATTTTTGTTGATTAGGTTAAGGGCTTTGAATTTGAATGAAGACAGAAAAATATCAAAAAAATGCTAGAAGTCTAGAAAGAAACTTAAACATAACTCTCCTAAAAATTTTTGGATCTGCCATCAAAACCCTCTTTAATTGCTGTCGCCAATAAAAAAAGTTTAGTTTTCCATTTAGTAAAAACCGTTTAAAGAAAGGTGTAAATTTGGTCGAAACATCTACTTTCATAAAAAAATGTTCAAGAGTTGGAAGGTGAACAAACTCTGCCAGGCATCGTCATAAATAACTTAAAAAAGATAAGCAGCCTTTTTCTTACTAAGTGCAGGGTATTAATATACAGTATACTGTATGTTGTAGGCAACGTAGTTGAGTGGTTATAGGGTTGTGATTGTGATCGACATGGTCGCGGTTCAAAACCTACTCGCGCCATTCTGTTGTGTCCTTGAGAAAGACACTTTATGGTACTTTCCCCTGCTAGGTGGTCTTGGCATGCAGTTCTAAATTTCACTCATATCTTTATAAAACTAAAAAACAAAAAAAATTTCAACCGGGCAGCAATGTCTTGGCATCTCGTAGAGATAAAATAGAATAGAAAAGTAGAATAAAAAATTCTCATAAGAATCTCAAAAAAGTTTATAAACCTTAGTTTTGAAAGTATGGCAAAATACCTATCTTCCCAAAAAAAGAACGAAACCATTTTAAATCTAAAGCAAGTACATAACGATGATGTAGTAACAATGGCATATCAGTGTATTTCAATCGCGACCCAAACAGAACTAGCCCACTATGCGACAGCATTAAGTAACCCGAGCAATAGTTAAACCAGGAGCTCCAAACCTTTTTACGATCTTGTACCACTTGGATACCCTGTATTGTCAACGTGTACCACTTCTTACCGAACAACTAAAGGTGGATTTACAGTACTTCTTTTTCAGCGTGATCTTTGTTTGTTTTATTGACGCTCAAATCAGCTCATTTTTTCAGAAAAAATGAGTGATCACGCTGAAAAAAAAAAAGATCACGCTGAAAAAAAAGTACTGTAAACGGCTGTAAACGCGCATTAATTTGATGAAATATTAGTTGATTCAGCAGAAGAATATACTGTACATTAAAATAGCAATAAATTTTAAAAGTTATACACATACCACTTTGCCGCTTGCAGCGCAAGTGAGCGCGCAACCAATCGCATGCTCTCTTTTCTTAATTAATTGGAGACGCCGTTACTTTCAATGTTTTTCACCTTATACAAACCACGTTTTTTGCATTCATCATTGCCAACAACTTTTTCTGGTGAAAATTGGCAAAAAAGAATTTTAAAGAAAACAGTCATTTTAAAGACTAACTACATTAAAAGAGTTAATGGTTTTGTCAATATCATTGGTCAATACTTTTTTGTTGTTTTGTTTTCAATATTTAATTATTTTACTTGAATTTTCTTCAACACTGCTCATATTTTTTGCATTTCTGAATATCCGCCAGAAACGTCAAGTTTTGTTATTTGTAAAATTAAGTGGAGAAAAACAACTCGGGAAAGAAGTAATGGTGCGTTGACAGTTCATTTTGAAAGACAAAGAATGAAGAAAGAGTTTGAATGCGTGAATGTCGTAGCGTCATACCTTTTCAATGAAACAGAAATAAAATACCATAAACAATACAGACTCCATATGTTTTTGGTTAGACTTGACTTAGAATCAATCTTATCAATTGTTTCAACGGTCTGATGCTCAACCGACTCGGACAACGGAGCGATTTGTGACGCAGAATAACAAGTAGCAAACCGTGTATTTGTTGATAGTAAAGTGAAATGCTTGTGCGTAAAACTGTAAAACCAATCATATCTGTGAATCCCAAAAGGATTACACTCAATAAAACCAACGTCATTTTAATGAACAATCTGCAATGGTATTTTATAGGAAATGTTTTTTAGAAGAGAACTCTCGATCAATGTAAAGGAAACCGCTAAGAGTTTTTGAACGTCTCAAACAAAAGTTGAAAAAACTGCTACCCAGATGGCGTGAAACGATTGTTTTTTGGGTTTTTCCATTGTTTTCAGAAAAATCATGACGTTTCAATGGTGAATATAAACAAAAGATGCCGCGCCTCGAGCGATCGCTTCGATTTAATCTCATCTACTCTTGTCTTTCTTTTTAACAATAAAAATTTTTCTCTTTTTAATTTGCAATCAAGTAAATATATAATTCGCATCGCGTCTTCTGAATGATACAAACGCCGCGGGCCCCACAAATTCAAGATGTTGACGTTTCACATTAAGGTCAACTTCAACCCATTCCACAAAGCATTACTGATCTTTTTAGAGTTTGAGTCGGATTGCAAAAATTTATTAAAAAAAGTTCTCACTGCACCATTTTAAACAAAGTTTTGAAGAAAAAGTGAAAATTTGGTTTGACTTTGATTAAATGTCACATTTTAAAAATAATTCAAATCTGTTAGAGTCTTTAGAATATAAAAAGGGTACCCACAAACTGCTTGAAAAATAATTTTAACATAAAAATAAATTGATAGGGGCGTCATTGAGTTGCGGGGGGGGTCGGTTGACAGTGATTGAAAACAAAAAGAAAAGATTTTCAGACAAACAAGTTCTTTATTTTCAAAACAAAAGATTTCTTATTGAAAAGTGTTTGATCACTTTTTATTTGGACAAAAAACTTTGTAATAGAGTTTGAAAATTTATAATTTTTTAATAAACAATAACACAAAAGCCAATTTTTTTCAACAAAAACTTGTGTAGTAAAATAAACTTAATAAAACAGCAAATTCTTCTAATGTTTCTTTAATCTGTCTTTACGCAAAAAGAGCAAAGTTCATAAAGTTTTTTTAGTAGTTACGCAGTCAAAAGTGTGCTGTTGACATTTGCTTCAAGCATTTGATTGTCCACTGCCTCACAAGATCTTGATAAGTAGAACCATAGCAATTTGAATTACAGCTCAGGTTCCCGGGCTTCTGCTAAATGTTGCCATTCTTGAAAATTCTGCCCTCGGGGGTACAGAATCAAAACAAATAGAAGAGAATGAAATTATTGCTTCCAATTATCCAGTTATCATTTTAGAGTTATCAGGGATCAAAACCTGTTTTGATTTGACTGATATCTACAAGACACATGTGCCGAGTGCAAAGACGCGAGTTTGATAACAAAAAGAGCTTATTGTTAATGAATTAGAAGGTTGTATACTTTTCATGAACTAGTTCTTGATCAAAGACTTAAAATCTATTAGATTAGATCTTTATTGACTTGTCTCTTTCATACCTTTGCTTTCTAAGAAAATCGTATTTTTATAAAGTTGACTTATAGTAAATATATTGTGTAACAGTAATTGCCGGCTTTCGAACATTGCCTGCCGTGGTCACCTTGCGCTTCACGTTCCATACTTCTAATTGAATCTGATCCGAAACAGTCGCTGTCTTCGTGACAATATACACGTCGTGTGATAATAACAAGTGATCTATTAGTGGAAAGATTTGATCAAATTAGTCTATATAAACTGTACGAAATTTGTGGCGTTCCACCGGGCAAGCTGTTACCCAATTCGAATAGAAATGATAAATGAAATCAATTCGAAAATGAATTCTTTGAAAAATTTTTGATCTACAAAGAAATTTATTTGGTAATAAAATCTCTTGCAGAACAAGTATTTCGATATAAGTGAAGGCGGATTTACGGTTTCTTTTATCACATCAAAGTTGGACTCATCTTTATTGTTTATTTTCAGCAAAACAACTTTTAGTCTGAAAAAGAAAAAAACGAAGCGAAAGATTGAGCCAATTGCACATGAAAAAAATTTCTGTTAATCCGCTTTAATATTGAATGATTCAGACAACGACCCGTCGTCAAGTTTCATAACACGATGGGGCGAGTGTTTCCAAACAAGCACTTATCTAAAAATTGTGCGATGATAAAACCACAAAATATTTTAATTTTTTCCCAATCAAAGATTGTCATCAGGCTTTCTTAAATTTAATTTCAAATTATTTCGATATTTTTATTCATTTATTCTACATATGACTTGTACAGTTAACATTTGAAAAATATCCACGAATAACTAAAAAGCGTAAAGCAAGGCGCAACAAATTAAAAACTTTTTGGCTCCAAGCCAGGGGTGGCCAACCTGCGGTGGGTTGCACCCTGATATCTGGCGATGACCTCTGTAGGAAAAGTAAAATTTAAGAGAATTTTCTCCTTTTTTTTTAGAGAAACAGCTTGGTTTCGCTATTAAATTTTGAAGTCTTTCGTTTGTGTGGCGGATATGAACTTGGCTTGAATAAAATTGGCGGTTTAGAAAAAAAGGTTGGCTACCCCTGCTCTAAACAATACTTTGCTGCACCGAAAGAGCCATTCTTAAATTTGAATTGCAGCACAAAGAAAAGCGGCATTCGTACTGCACTTGCACAGCGTCGTAAATAACATTTTTTTGCTATTTTTCTTTTTTTCTCTACAATTAGCTAATATAAAAGATTTCTGTAGTGTCAACAGTCTGCATTCTGCAACCATTTAGCTAGCCAGCCCCTAAAATGATATTTGTTCAGTATTAAAGTGAAATTTTGAGCAATTAAAATTTGGAGTGCCGGGTTTAAAAATTTCCATTGAACCTTTCTTATTTTTCATTTATATTAAAAAGACCTACGCAAACAAACGATTGCAAATCTGTATTAATTGATAATAATGCAGGTTCAAACTTCAAATCTTTTTGAATTATAATATTCAATTAATTTAGAGTTGAAAATTTAATTGACTGGTGCTCTAAAAATAAATTCGCCATTAACACTAATAAAACAAAATTTTATATTTTTCTACCTAAATAAACTAATCTTGCAACTGCACGTTTTTTACTAAGCAATGCCACGTCCTAATCCTAAAATTACAAGCGGGAGCTTTCACCGATAATCAACTTAACTACGAAGAACATACATGTATAAAGACATTCGAAGTATACGCTCAAGCTCTGTAGAAGTAAATTCTAGAATTACTTTTTAACATTTTCACCTGGTCTATGGTATTTTTATTTGAAATTTAATTTCCCGACATACCTGCATAAGTTAAAAATGCATCAAAAATAAGTGTCTACGAGGAATATTGCGCCTCTGCTCTTATTGAAAATATTGCAGATTTGAGATTTACACAAGTTTGGTGTTCCTAATTATCTATAAAATCATTTAAAATAAGATACCCATCCCTTCTCTCAATAACTTTTAACAATTATTTTTATCCAAGTCTCCAAGCAAACCACAGAACAATTTAATTACAAAGTAGAAGCAGCTTGTACATCCTACGGTGTCGGTCAAACAAAGTGCGAAGGAAAAAGCTAAAATTGGAAATTGAATAGCATAAAAAATGAACTAAAAGCCCTTCGAGACTTACGCTGGATCTGCTTTCTCAGTATCACTTGCAAACTCATGTGACGTCATCAACCCTCAGGCTAACCCACCTGATTTAATCTTAATTAATGTAAACTTTTTAATCTGAAGTAACAAATGTAATTAATTAAAAAATTTAACAGTTGGATCGATTATTGGCGGGTGCTTCACGCAACGACCAGAGGTCTGTTTGGTATCTCGTGAGCACTTTATTGTAATCATATTTCTTATTTTTTTCGGTTTGTAAAATTAATTGATTCTTGGCTAAATCAACTTGTTTTTGTACAAGTGAGAATTTAGACTTTGATAGAATCAAACAAAAGACTAGATGGCGCTATTAATCTGTGGTTGTGATTTTACTTTCAGAAAAAAAAAGATAGATTTTTCAGCAACGTTTACTTTTGATTATCAACTGGTTGTTTTAACCAAGATTTCTTCTAAAAACTCTATAGATGGTTTGTTGCTATGCTATTGACCTGGCACAAGGGAGATTCTCACGCCAACTAAACTTGGGATAATGTTGCCAACAACCCATTGCTATTTCAGAATATCACACAAATGTGTCGGTCAACTGCAATGTTTAGTCACTAATCTTCTCTATTTATTGTTCTGGGTTGCAAGAAAACGATGGAGGCCCTATATTTAGTAAAAATTCTCAAACGATTTTCCCGACCTGTTTTCATAGACTCGTATCAGTATATAGTTGTTAGGATGAAATTTTTTAATTTAGTTTTTAGTTAGAAATATGAATGAAATATAGAATTGCTTTTTCAAGACCGCCAAGCAGAAGAAAGTGTCGTAGAGTGTCTTTCCCAAGGACACAACAGAATGACGCAAGTACGTTTTGGTTTAAAACTAAGCAAGATGTGGTAACTCTGTCTCTGTATATTTAAAAAAAACTACAACTAATTTAATCTAAATTCTCACTTGTAAAAAATAACTGATACTTTTTTCAACTTGATTATTTTAAGAAGGCCCGTATCTATTTTTTAAGGCAATTCTGAAGCCAAACCAACCTCCCTACAAACAAATTAAACGAACAGAGTATTATCAAGGATGGTCAAACTAAGCAAAAGTTTTTCATTAATCCTTCGTATGGAAGTGCAATTAAAATATAAGTTAATTTCAATTAACGTTTTTCTTCAAGTTTTGTCAGTACAAGGAAAATCACTCTACATACAATTATTGTGACAAATTTAATCGAAGCAATAAAAACATTTTCTTTTAATTCTTCATTGATTGTGGCAATTAATTTTGATCATTGGCCTTGTGATACTAAAAGACGATGTTTTCAGTCTATAATTTGCTTTTAAGGATAATTACTAGTCTTGATCGTTGAAGGTCGAAACTGATATTGAAAAGGTCTTTGTTGGAAGTTGTTTATTTTTATTCTGTGGCTTCCTCGGTTAAATTTTAAACAGCAGTAGCCTTGGCTTAACTTCTTCTTATTTTACTGAACATTTACGCTGTTCTTGGTCGCCATTGCAGGTTTCTTTAAAATGTCCATTGTAGCAGCCAATCAGGGAACGACATCGCCATACCAACAACGGCTGAATGGCCGTCCTAACCTCTTGGTTAGTATTGATCAAAAAAACAATAACCTTAACTCTACGTATTAATTTCATTGCATTGCAAATATTTTTTGTTGTTTCCGTATTAAAAGCATTATTTTCCAGGTTTTTAATGTAAACAAGGGAAACAACATTGAAATTATCAAATCCAAATTGGTTTGAAATAAAACAACGCAACAAAGTTGTTTTGTTCGCAAATACTTTTGTATAATTAAGCGAAAATCCAATCAATTCGTCTTCATATTAACTCTTTAATCTTTTTGCCATCATAAAACCTTGAGCTATATGCAGAACTTTTGTTTATGAAACCAAGGATAGAGCGTTGCGTTGGATAAAAATTTTTAAAATGACAAAAATATAAAAAAACGAATGATTTTTAGAGAAATAAAGCTGTTAATAAACGAAACTGGCCCGTAAGAAAACACATATGAACTTCAATAAAAAAAATCAAAATTTTATTTATCCGCTTGATGGGCAGAGCAGCGTGGAGTCGAGGCGTTGAACCTCGTTTCCACTAAAGCGTTGCCGGGGATTATTCTTCGTTTGTTTATGGATTTTTTGTTACTCTTAAAAGTTAAAAAAAACAATAAATCGAGAAAGAATACTCCCGCCATCGCCAAAACGAGCTTTTAAGCTTGTGAACTGTCTCTCAGTGATTACTCAGATCTTTTAAAAATACTATGGTTGCAACTTTCTCTTTATTTGTACTTATTTTAGTTTTTATTAAAAAATATGAATAAAATTTAGAACTGCTTACTTAGACCACCAAGCAGGATCTACCGTGAAGAGTCTTTTCCGAAGGCACAACAGAATGCCGCGAAAAGAAGCTGTATCCAAACCGCACTAATTGTGTTTGCGATCAAAGCAGTGCACCCCCCACTTGGCCACACTACAATGTTTATTTCAGTTTTTCCTTTTTTTACCAGTTTACAGAACTTTTTATCTAAAAAAACTTTATTCGATTTAATTAGAAAATAAAACTTTTTAAAATTCAAAAGCTAAAAAACAACAGAAAGACTTAGGCCTTCTCGGTTAGAATAACTCCAGGACAGTGCTTTTCAAAAGGGGCCATAAAGAAGGAATTTGAAATTTCAAAAAAAAAAAATCACTAAGGAAAGAATTGGAAGGAATTTGAGAATCTGGGTACAATGTAAGTTGACCCAAAAAATTATTACGTCCTTCGTAATCATAGCCGTACCAGCCCGGGGGCAAGGGGAAAGTAAAGACTTTTTTTAAGATCACTACTTTTTAGGGACAAGAATTGAGAGATCCTAAACAGATTCAAAGTGAAGACCTTTTTTTCTCTTTGATCATTGAGAGTTTTTTGGGAAGAAATGATGGTACCTGCGTCCTGAAAGGGAGGAATGCGGCGAAAAGTTTGAGAATCACTGCTCTTGAACATGCACATGTTTATTATGTATCTTAGCAACACAAGCGCCTTGAGTAAATAACAAAGTTAGATCCTTGCAATAGTGGGCCCGGCAGCTGAAGGTTCGTTCCCACTACGAGCGTGGAATGGAGAATTCCTTTGTCTGTTTTACTGATTTTTTGCTTCGCTTTGCGCTTAAACAGGAAAAGAAGCAAAAAAATCAACAAAGCAAACTAGGAATGCCTCATTCCACACTCGTAGTGAAAACGGGGCTTAATCGCTGCGCCGCGTGCTTCGGCAATCAAGAGCACATGTCGACGGGATAGCTCAGTGTGGTAGAACTTTGACTTGCGAGTAAATAAACGCGAGTTTGATGCCCAGTCTGCCCGAGTGATTTCTGTTATTCCCTTAGAAAGAGCACTTTGCAACAAATTTCTCAATAAGGTCTCACTGCTTAACTACTATGCCGATTTAAAACAGAAAGCAGCAAAACAATCGGACATACAAAAAAGAGCAATATTGATCAATAAAACTACTCTTCTTAAAATTATTCGTGAGTATTTAGGTCTTCGTGGAATTGATATTTGGACCAAAATTAGTTGTTTCAACAAAGAATTTACTTAGTATTCGATGTAAAGCTTACCAAAAATTAGCTTTTCAATTGTACTATTTTCACATTTGCGGTATTTACGATTAATTGTTTGGCATTTACAAACAATCAATTTCATCCTTTGAATTCGATTTTGTTTCTTCTTGGAAATTTTAAAGAAGCTAAACTTTGTAAAAACTTGTTTCCATAAAAGTTTTTCTCCAAAAATATGAAATAGAAAGAGAAGACAATTATGTAATAATTTGAGATAAACATTTAATGAGGGTGGTGTGCGGTTCGAATGAGCCTTGGCATCTTTGAATTGTCATAACAATCAACCAGCGGGAAGCCGTGAGCGCCACATCGTTGATCGCCACTTTCTCACAAGCTGTCAATTGAATCAATTTAAATGTAGGCTCTGGTCTGATTTTTTCTCAAACTTTTGAATGGCACTATTAGAAAGCTGGACATTGTAGCTTGAGCGGTTCGTGACTTGGTAAGCACTGAAAAGAATTAAAAGACAGTCTAGTTATTAGCATTAGGTTTGAATGACATAATAAAAAATAAACTAGTCAGCATAGTTACATTAATTTTTACCTGACGATAAAAATATAAATCTTTTGTTATAGCGAAGTTTTGGATAATTACGGGTCCTATTTTATTGATGTCTTTTATCTGCAATAGTGAAATAAATATTTTCTACTCTCAATATTTTTAACCAAGAATTAAAACAACGAACATAATGAATGTTATTAAAACAATGTACATAAATCGACGAGAGTGTGAAGTGTCAAAAAAAGTTGCACAAGTTAAATATTTGCTTTTCAACTAAAGATATTTTTTAAAATTTTAACAGTTTTTGTTGTTATTATTGGTGACAATTTTTACTTTAAGTTTTTTCGCAATTGCTTCCGCAAAAAAAAAAGAATTTTATTAAAAAATTTCAAATTTTTGGGACGTGAGGTTGAATGTTGTGTTTAGAGTTTTTCTAGGGAAAATTTTTTTGTTACATGAGCAACAAATAATAAAAATCAACTTGTTTTACAAGTTGATAATATCTATTGATAATTTGTTTTACAAGTTGATATATTACGAGTTATAACTCCGAGACTTCCTTAATAAATTATGTTTTATTATATATTGGCTATACTTTTTATTCTGAAATTAGTTAAGTGTTCTAAACTAAAACATTTTTAAAAGCTTTCAATGTAAAGAAATTGGTAAACGCTCTGAAACAAAGGCAGATAATTTAGTGTTATTTGAAAGGTTAAACCTGTTATGAGGAAAACCGGTCAACACATTTCAATGATGTCTTAAATTTTTACCGAGTCATTTTATTCGAAATTCGGAATACATAAAACCGGAGTTGTGGCCCCGATTTTGATCAATTAAAAAAGTTTAATCGATGAACTAGAAAATAACAAGATAAAAACGGAAACTAAAAAAAAAGGAAAAAAAATTCTTTTAAAAGATTGAATTTTTATTTTTTCAACTTTGGCTTTTTTTCCTTTTTAAAGAAAATGATCATTGCTTAATACTCTTACTTTCTTCATTGCGCCATAGAAAGGCTCCGATGAATCTTAGCAGATAATTAGCAAACGTGTAGTAGTGATTTCCGGCAGCCGACATAGCTTCACTCTAATCAAAACGTTAAAATTACTCAAATCGAAAACTGCATTATGACGAAACCGTGGAATCGAGCAAATTACCGCGCTCAACCTCTGTAATGAGTACTTAGATATTAGGTGTTGACTAAATTGTTCTTCAATTATGTGCACTGTTGAAACCGATATTGATGAAGGCCATTTGCTAGTGTTTTAGATGTTATCACTCGTTATCCACTACCAAACACAAAAATTAACAATTTTTCTTTAGACCTTATCCATCGATTAAATGTAATCTTTAATCAAATTCATTTGTTTGTAAATGCGAAAGAAAACTTTTCAGTTCTTGTCTTATGAATCTACAAATGAGAGGTCAAAAATTATCGTGGACTCTCAAATCTGGCCTTGGAAATCTTGCTTTTTGCAATTTCTATGGCGTCGATCTCATTGTTCGCCCCCCCGTCAATAAAAAAATCTTGTAATCACTTCCTTAAATACCTTGAATGGCCAATACTACAATCTTTATCATTTTCTTTGATTTGAAATTTTTTTAAACATGTGTCTAAAAAAACTTCAAAGCCATCATAAACCTATACTTAGCCGAATACTCAAATTTGTAAAGCAATTTTTGGTGCTGGTACGGTATTGTGTACAACCAGATAATCAGTTATTAGATAGTTATAAAACTTCCTTTCAGGTCATTATCAATAGTTGGCCATTGAATAGGAAGCAAAGATAGTATACATGCTATACAGGCACCCCATTTTTTGTAAATGACGGCAGTTCAAAAACAATTTTCAATTTTCTATTAAAAAGACGCCAACTAATAAAAAAATCACAGCAACAAAATAAAATGAACCAAAGAAAGTGGAAGAAAGAATAGTAAGGGGTACGTCTATAGCAGGAAGTAGAATTCGCAAGCAATTACAAAGTTAGTATAGTTTTTCTTCCGATAAATTTACACTTTATGTTGCAATTAACAAATCAGCATAAATCTAGCTCAAATAAACAAGTAGAAAACTAATTATGACAAAATACGGCATTGATTATTGTAATTAACAAACGTATCATATAATGAAAGTTTGAATACAATTTCATCAATGAAAGAATTATTTAAATATAAACAACTAGTAAAACCATTAGTAAACAACTACTAGTAAAATATAATAAACAACTAGTAAAAATATTGTTTTTTAGGCACGAAGCATTTTGTTATTTTGACGATTAATGGAAAGCAAATAAAAGTTTTAAAGCTTTAAGTCCCGTAAATAAAATAATAGGTATGATTGTAAAAGGTGAAATGAGTACCAAACGTCAAAAACAGACACGAAAGAAAACAAAGAGAAAATGAGATGAATAAAGAAATAAAACTGTTTGCGCACGGCAAACGAGGTAGGCAGTGAAAAGGAGCGATAAGTGAACAAGGATTAATTTGTTTCATAATTAAAACTTAGTGTATTTTTGTTTAAAAATTTGACAAAAACTGTTTGATAAATTTACAATACTTCAAACTAATTCTAATTGAAAATTAACATTACAGTACTGTCGTAATATATTTACGACACTCTATACTCAAAAGTTGAATCTAAATATTACTAATCCAGTGCTTAAATGTCGGATTGACGTACCGATGTATATCGAGTTCACGTCACACGAACTTATATAAATTGATAATTGAAATTTTGCACCAAAGCCATGATGAATCATAGACATTAAAAAATGTTTGTTCGCTTTATTTGTGAAGAGATAAATTAAAAGATAAAAAAGAAAATATGACTACTTGTATCTGCTTTTTGGTCGTCGTCATCATCGTTTGAAAGGGCACCCACTCTAGGCCAGAAACAAACAGGACTGGGGCCGAGGGTTTATCCTTTTACTACCACAGACTGTCGTTGCCCGGATCTGATGCTGCCAATAATGTTGCTAAGCCAACATTGAGTTTTGTCATTCAAAACCGTCAGACCTCGTGCTTTATGTGATGCTCGATGTATGGGACACGCTATTAGAACGTAGTCTGCGGTTTATTTAGGGGCGCTGCACTCGCATTTCGGTGAAGGAGCGAGATCCTATTTGTGCATGGACGAATGGAATTGCCCAACACCAGTCCACAGGCGAATGATTTTAACCCAAGCTGTTCGGGGCAAGCTCAATCCAACAGGTCTGGCACTGGTTATGGGCACGGAGCCTGGATGCATTCATGCAGTATTCCGCGTTTCATCCATAATTTGTCCACGGAGAAGCGCGGATCCCGAGTCCGGCAAGGTTGTTTAAAAGATTCCGCGCAGCTGGCACAAACGGAAGTCTAGATCTTAATCTCTCTTGGCGGGCATCTGAGGACCTAATTAAAAGACCATACAGGGTATAATCAGGGTCCACGGATCCAGGGTAAACCAAGGAGAGTGTCGCTCCTAGTCGGCGAAGCTCAGCTAGCTGGATGCCTGAATGTATAGATAGTGGTCAGTTGGAATGGGACGCAGGCATCCAATCACTATTCGCAAGGTATCATTCAGGACATTGGCTATGAGGCAAGTGTAAGCGCTGCCACACCAGACTGGCGCGCAGTACTCAACTGTTGAGAAGATCAGAGATAAGGCAGCTGTGCGTAGTGTTTTGGCACCCGCACCCCATCCTGAGCCTACAAGTTGCCTCAGCAGTATGACGCACAAAATAGTTTTTTGCGCAATGCCACAAAAGGGTGAAAGAATGTAAGCAATCTGTCCAGTTTTACCCCAAGATAAGTAGGGGTTGGACAGAACGGTAAAATTTTATTGTTGTTGTAGATTTTTAGCTCACATTTGGCCTCCCGGTTATTTAAATGAAAAGCTGCCGTCACCGTCTTAGTGTGACTGAACTTCAACGTCCTGTCTGGAGTAACGCTGAAAATGTAGCCATGTCTTGACTTAAAGTCCCCTTCAAGTTCTTCAAGTTTCCAAAAGAGTACAACAATGCTAGATTGTCAGCATAAGCAAACTTTCTGGAAATCGTAAAAAGCAGGTCGTTGGTATAGATGTTGAAAAGAATGGAAGGAAAGACCGATTCCTGAGAAACACCGTTTTTCAGACGGCGTATTCTGCTTTGCTTGCGTCACCGCTCGTAAGAATAAAGCTTCGGTTTCGGACAAGCTCCATGATCATTCTGACCATGTGCTTATCCGGCAGAAGCCTCAGCACCTTCCAGGTAAAGCCACGGTGCCAGATAGTGTCATATGCCGCTGTCAGATTGACAAATACAACATCGGCTCTACTTTTAGCCTCGAAAGAATCCTTAATGTTCTCGGTCAGCAAATCGACTTGATTCACGGTTGACTACTTGCGTCGAAATCCAGCTTGCTCTTTAGGGAGCAGTGGATTAATAATTGGCTTGACATGGGCGTGGATAAGCCTCTCGAGGATCTTGTAGGGGACACTCAGCATAGATATCGATTAATAACTCTTTGGGTCCCCTATAGGCTTTATTGGCTTTGGAATCTCCACTACAAGCGCTCTTCTCTAAATCTTGGGAATTTTGGGACAGCGCAAGCAGGAAGAATGAAACTCATGTAACCAGGACGTCAAAGAAGCTCAAGCATCGATTATAAGGTCCGGGAATAAAAAATTAGGGCCCAGAGCTTTACCTGGTTTTAAGTGTTAAAGGGCAGCAGTAAATTCTCTCTGTGAGAAAGTGTCAGAAATATTCACTGGGTCTGGTGTTGTGACCCTCCAAATTTTGGACACTTGTTGTGAAACAAGTCGAGGTGACTTTCGGTCAACAGTCTCGTATCTCCCTTTTCTGACCAAGCTGAGACGCAATAGCATCAGCTGAAACGGGATAGTGACAAGGAGAGTGTTGTGACCTACTAGTAAGGTTGTTTAAAATACTTTATGCTTTTCAACAAGAGTGTAAAAAGTTGATGCTCCGAACTGCTTCGGACCATTGATCCCTCCGTTTCCTATCAAGTTTGGCAAGTAAAACTGTAGCAGCCATACTCAAGTTGTCTCCCTGAGGAGGCCGCAGGAATGTTCTATAGAAGGATTCACACTCCGCACCCCAGCATAGAATACAGTTGTTTTGATATCTGTGTGGGATAGTGTTTTTGGCTCCTTTTTTGATGATGCTACAAAGTCCTAGTAAGCCGCATCCACAGCAAAGTAAACCAGGCAGCAACAAAATCTTTACGAATTTATTCGTCAAAGCAATGTAGTGACTCCATTTAGCCTTGCGGAAGTTCCATCAGTTAACAGGCATGCTTGGCACTAACAAAGTAAAGCTAGGTGGTGTGATAAGCGAAGGTTGATGTTGTGACTTGAAAAACTTTTCAAGTACACGTCTATCCGGTAAGAGACTGGTAGGACCTACGCAAGCGAAAGCTGGATCTAGGTTGGTGTCAATGTTCCAGCGTCCGCATCAAAAGCTGTCGGCATTATTAGTTTCCCAGCCAGCTAAGCACTCACCGTCCGTACTGCTATCGTCGTAACCTCAATCAACGTGGCGACAGTTGAAATCGTCAGCATAAAGACAGGGGTGAGGAAACACTGGGAGATCCAGGGATCGCAGTCGTGTAGGCGAAGGTTTGTAGACGTTGACTATTTTATAACCACCAATGTCCACACACAACCACTCAATCTCCGATGTCGATGAAGATTGGTTCGTGAACTGTTGTATCAACTTTTTTTTATATGACAGAGGCAATCATTTTGTATGAGAAGAACGGAATTTAAACTGAGTTTTGCCTCACAAAATGTTGTTAGAGTCCAGCAGATAACAGAAAGATTAATATTGTAGGAATATACCTCGTAAATTTGATTTTGTTTTGAAGGAGTGTACATCTTGACAAAAAAGTTTTCTTATTTCTAAAAATTTATTCAAATTTTTTTACATATATAATAATTGATACACTATATTTGCTTTTAAGTCTTTTTATTTTAAAGTAAGCTTTTGTGTTGTTAGGTGCCGCTGAAAACAGGATAAATGATAAAGTAAAAAATAAAAAGTCAATATTTTACTTGATTGTTCCTCTCACAACGTGCCTACAAAAGTGTTTTAATAATTTAATTCTTTTAGCCATTGTTAAAACTTATAAAAAGGTAACTTTAAAAGCGTTTGGAGAGTGCGAGGTAATATTGACTTTGTTACAGAATTGAATTCGTTTGTTTTTTAGTCGTATTTTTTTTAGTTCTAGTTGAAAAGTGGCTCGGCCAAGGGTTCGTTTTATGGTTCATGCTTATGGTGCATTATTGCTACGTCCGGCGACGGTTCGTTTATATCAGAACTAGACATTTTCTTAAAAAAGGTTTTGTATAGGATAAACTAGAAAAGATTTGATGGTAATTTTGTTTATGAAAAACCCGTTTGTATTTTCTTACAGTTGTCGGTATTGACTCCATCATTAGCTAACAACAGGAATAAAACCACAGTTCCACATTAACACCACAACTATAGCGTTTGTTATAGATGGCTCATCCTGCCCGATAGATGCCTTGCAGCAATTTAAATGATTTAATTTAGTTAGATAGGCAGGGTAAGCAACTATTAAACTAGTAAACATTCCTCGTAATCGATTTAAAAATTGCTGGTTATAACCTCTGAAACACTCAAGAGCTCTTTAAAACAACAAATAAGAAATAAATTCTGCCAAAAACTTCGGAAAAAACTTACGTAGAAATGGCATTTTCATTTTGTACATAGTTCATAATAAACCCAGCAATCAGAGAAAAATCTTAAGTTGGAAGTTAAGGTAAAGCACATTTAAATTGTTGTTGATCAGTAGCTTCTTCAGATGTTATGAAAAAAAATTGAAATCCAACACTATTTGTTAATTCAGATATAGCAAAGCGACATCCACTGGCCTTGTACTAAAATAAAAACCCCGACCTATAAAAGGCCCTTAATTTTTTCCTCCTTCTCTGAAAAAAAAAATCTTTGAGAAGCAAGTTAAATAGCAAAAAATTTCTAAGGCCCAGTGCGTTAATTATTTAATGTTGACTTCTCCAATAATAACAGTTTGAGTAGCTCAAGTACAAAACTAATTTTTTTATTCATTGCATATCTGTTCCAGCATAAAAAATTTTTAAAAAGTACAAAATATATACTAAGAGATGAGTGGGACAGAAAAAGAAAGAAAAAACAAAATGAAATGCATTTTAATAAGCAATTAAAGAGAGAATAGATTTCAAAGAAAAAATTTGCATATTTGCAGAAGATTTTCAAGAAAGCAAAACAGAAAACATACAAAAAGACAAAATTGTAAGTCAAGCCATGTAAGGACACTGTTATATTGGTGGAAAAAATAATGGGGTACACAATAGGTCAATGGCCAAAAGGGACTCAACAGGCAAAGAAACCCACCAGAAGAAATTCTGTCGTGGATCAAAAAGACCATTTCAATCACATGAAAAAGCAAAAATCTAAAACATAAAATAATTAAAAAAGGATGAAGGAAAGAAAAGCTTAATATGCAAGACATTGTAGTAATTATAAAGTCGATAATCTTTGATGCAAATTTATTCTCTTTATGTATATCAAAGCATTTACTTGTATAATTTAATTTCGTTTATTTTATTTATTTATTTGTTTATTTTTAATAGTTTGTTTGCATTTTTTTTCATAAAACCAAAAGTTTGCATAATTTTACAGAGCTGCAAAAATTTTTGTTTAAAACAAAAAACCAACAAACACGCAGCTATTTTTTGGGGTAATCCCTATGTCCTTCACAACGCTAAAATATTTTTGACAGCAGTCGTTTCCTAAAAGCGCAATGTTAGAAAAATATTATGATAGCAAATAAAGATTAAAATTGTTCATAAATGAAAATTACAAATAAAAAAGTTTTAGCAAATAAAAGTGAAGAACATTCTACCTTAACAGAGAAAAATCTATTTTTTTCTCTGGTAACAGTTGAGCGAAACAGAAAACAAATTATTTTTTAAAACAAGATGTTTGTTTTTTACTCGATCAGAATTAACTTGCAGAAATCCATTAAAATACTATTATAGATTTTATTTTAGCACTTTTATTACGGAGGTCTTGCAATCAATATTTTTCTTCCGCATCTTTGGCACCGCTTTGGTTTTCAGTGTCGCTATGGATTGAAATTAAAATAGCTTATAGTATAATTTAAAATAACTAATTATAATAGCTAACTTATAAAATTAATTAGATGTTATTGAAAATAAAAAATTATATGAATGAGCAGGTGAAAATTTTAAAAAAATGAACTGTAGAGTATTAAAAAAACACTTGATAAATTTATAACAATTTAAAGGTTTTAAATGTGATTTTTTTCAAGTGTAAACAATAATCAATTTTGATATTTTCATTTAAACCTTGACCAATTTTTACTTCTGATGCTAAAGGATACACATGACTTCTGCTAATAATTCTAATTAGACATTATCTACTATTATATAAACAACATTTTCAATTTTTTCTCTTTAATTGGAAATTTATATTATTCTTTGTTATTTATTTATTATATCTCTATATTTATCCTCGTGTCTCGCAGGAAAGCGACGGAGGCGCTATACTTAGGGTAAGCAATTACCCCGACCTGCTTCCGGAGATGCCAAGATATTGCTGTCCGCTTGTAATTTAGTAGAGATATTACTGTAATTTAGAAGTGCTTGCCAAAACCACCAAGCAGGGGAAAGTGCCGTAAAGTGTCTTTCCCAAGAACACAACAGAATGGCGCAAGTGGGTTTTGAACCGAGACCATGTTGATCATCAGTCCGGTGCTTTAACCACTCGACCACGCTGCCGACAGCACTGAATCAATTTTAAGATTAGCTATTCCAAACCAACCTTTATCCACTCCCAGATTTGAGGCCACACAATATGTTTTAACAGAAAGCTGTATTCAGCGCAATCATTTCTAAACAAGCAGACAACAAGACAAGTCCCGTGCGCATTAACTCATAAAGAGTAATTATTGTGGCCACACAAGGTTCAAGTCATATACTGTCACTTTTCCACGTTTAATTAAAAAAGGCAATCAAAGACAATATCAAACCATAATCGTAACAGCTTCGCACAGAAAAAACACAAAAGACATCTACAGCGTTGGAAATATATGTCACTGAGAGGTGATTTCGACAGTAATTGTTAGTTATTGTTCACGCACATATTTACCTAATTTTGCCAGACTAATTTATATATTCACTAAGTTGTCAAGAACAATAGATTTTTAGTCAAATCCAACTGAAGCATCAATTCGGCTTCGACAGTTTCAAACCTTTGTACGTTTTCCTGATTTCGCAAACATTTTATTAAATCCGTTCAGCCAATTTCCCGTTCAAAGCAGTAATGCGAGAGTAACCACAATTACTGATGGTTTTGAAAACAGTTTTGATAGACGTCGCACAAAAGACTACAAAAGAAAGTACTTCTGCTTCATCGTGCAGTTTTTCTTTGACGGAACCATTAACTCTTTAATTTTTGTTAGTCTTTAGAATTGAAAGAGTTAATGTCTCCGTCCATATCATTGGTTATTTTAAAGTTCTGTGCAAACAAGAATTTATTCAAATATTCTTTTTACACGACTGCATATCAGTTATCGGGTAACCAATAATTAGCATTGTTTTACAGAAAAAAAAAAAGAATTTGTAAGTATGTATAAAAAAATTTGACTTTTTACCTCAAAAACGGGCAAAAAATTGAGGCCACCTCTGTCTGTCAAAAAAAAAAGAATTGCAGCGTAAGCGTCAGGGTAACCAAAAAATTGTTACCGTCAAATTAACGCTTTTAATGTGCAGCACTGATTGTTTGTAACACTTTTTTGAATCTTGATCTGACTCTGATTTAAAACTACCTGTTTTTGTTTTTACCACCCAATCGAATTCTATACTTTGAAGTTCGAAAACACTACGTTGAATCCTGCTTTGCAAAACCTCTAGATTGTACAAAAAAACATTTTCGAAGCTACTGACAATGACAGAGTTAAAGGATATTATACATAGAAACCTAAGAATAAGTGTTTGGTTATGTTTTTATAAAGCATGAGTAACGATTCTTTATCTTCCTTGTTAGACATCCAATGAGCTTTGATATCGCTGTTATATTCAGTGCAGCCACAAAACAAGATTAGAAATTACATGTTTAGTTAGTAAAAAAATAGCAAAACAGAAAAAGGAAAAAGTGACGGAAAGACGGAATTTTTAAGATGCGATCGAAGCAAGAAACAGATTTTTTGAAAGGCTTGCATGGTTGCAACATTTTTAAAAAAGAAAGCAAATAGAAAATTGGGGCAAGATTTTAAATTTTCGGCGAAATTTTTTTGTTAATTAGTATTTTATCACCAAAGCACTAATTAAAAATTGTTCCAGATGGGGCCAAAAAGAAGATCTACAAAAAATATCAGCCTTCGTAAAAAAACAACTAAAAAAAGAATCAAATATGTCTGCTTTAGAGCATTAACTTAAAAATGCAAAAGCAAACCTTTTATTTAGTATCAGTATTTTTTATTTCCGTCCCGCTAGTAAAAAAAGACACAAACAACAACAATAGATCACACAACACCAAGCAGAACAAAAAAAGGAAGAGGCAACAAAACGCTGAACGTTATAACATGCAATAAAAAAGACCAAAATAGTAGGTAGGAAGGATATGCATGGTTGCAGCACCTTTAATAGAATGATATAAAGAAAAAAAAGAAAGTAAACAATAACAATAAAAAAAAAAAAAAAAAAAAAAACAAGTATAAATAAATAAATAAGACGTGCCATGTGTTAAGGCATTGCTGTGTTGACAAAAAATGGTGGGATCACAACAAACCTTTGACCAAAAGGGTCTTGGCAGGCAAAGAAGCCCACCTAAAAAAATCCTGCCATAGGTCAAAAGGGCCATTTCAAATACACATGACACAATAAAAACTATGTCATAGTTTAGATTACAATGAAAAAATAATAGATATATATATATATATATATATATAGTAAATGCAGCCTCAAAATATATACGTATACACTTGTAGAGTTTGAAGAGAAAGAATTTGCATAGTGTTTGGGCCATGTTTTCAACCAGAAAATAAATACTCTAAGGGTGGATATCTGTTTCTCTGAAAATCAAAAGCAAAAAACAAACAAGCAGCAGAGCAAATTAATAAGCATGTGGAAGGAGTTCAATTTATCCAGTTATTTGCGAACAATTTAAAAGATGTTAAGTCAATTTTTTCTTAAAATACTACTTGATTGACAGTCTCTGATCGCAGGAGGAATTATATTCCAAATTTTTCGTCCTACAAATTTTAGAGATTGCTGGCTGGCTGTGGTCCTGCAAACACTAGAAATGATTTAGCTGTTACTTCTGGTTTTTATACAAAAAGTTTTTAATGTGAAAAATTTTTGAAATGCTTGAGGAAGTTGTTTATTTTTATGTTTAAACATTATTTGAGCAGTTTCAAATTTATTGAGATTGTTAATGCCTGAAAATTTATTTTCATGCATGGTGTGTGTGATGTCATCTTTGTAACAGACACCAAAGGTTAATTTAAAAAATTTATAACAAATTTTTTGAAGCTTCTTAATCCAAGTTATATTTCCAAAGCACCAATTTGTTATGAAGTATCTTATTTGACTCATAATAAGAGAATGATAAATTACTAGTGGAGCATTCTTGCTGAGACATTGTCTTATTTTCATGACTACAATTAATATTGGATGCGGTTTCTTTTTTAGTAAATAACATGATTTTTCCAAGACAAATGTTCATCTAAGATAGTTCCTAATAGTTTGAAGGAAGATGCTTTTTCAATTGAAGTATTTCTGATCATTAATGATAATGAAGTAGATGTTTTTGAATTTAAGGTTTTAAAAAGGATATACTAAGTTTTTTCAACATTTAGAGAAAGCTTGTTAGCAATTAACCAGTTATCTATATTATTAAGTTTTTCATTTACCTTTTTATACAAAGTTTTAAGATTTTTTTCCGAGACCAGTATGCTTGTATCATCTGCAAAAGCCAAGCTACAGCTCTGTTTCAGATACCTTGGGAAATCATTTACATATATTATGAAAAGAAGGGGACCCAGAATTGAGCCTTGGAAACAGAAGAAGTTACATTGTTTATGTTAAGTAGATACTGCACCACAATACTCAGTTTGTTGTGTTCTGCCAAGAAGATAGCTTTTAAACCAATTTAAAGGTATACCTCTTACTCCATAATGTTGTAATTTTTGTAAAAGAATATTGTGATTAATCGTATCGAAGGCTTTTGAAAGATCCAAGAAAATGCCCAGAGTGATTGCCTATTTTCGAAGGCTGTGGTTACTTTGTCAACTAATAATGTTATTACATGTGGTTATTACATACATATTATTCATCAAAAATATTTGTTTTTTCAACAAACAAAAGATTGTTTTTACATGATCTCTGCTATTTTGCTCGTCGTCGTCGTTGTCGTCGTTTGGAAGGGCATCCACTCCAGGTCAGACACAAACAGAACTGGGGCGAAGAGCTTATCCTTTTACTACCCCAGGATCCTGCACTGCCCAGATCAGATGCTGGCAGTGATGTTGTTAAGCCAGCACCGAGTTATATCATCTAAAATTGTCAGATCTTGTGCTCCATGTAGTGCCTAATGTATGGGGTACCCTATTAGAACGTGCTGTTTTGCTGCTTTAATGTTTTATGTTTTTATAAAATGTTTAAAAGATTATGCCACTCAGAGTGCGTTCGTAACTAGAAACAGTTAGAAAAACAATTGTATCAGCGTCAGTATCTTTTACTTAGTTTTGACGGCGTATGACAACGCAGGTTGATAACTAACGGAAGAGAGGACTTCAGCAGTTAGGTTGTTTAATCCCTCGTTTTTATAAGAATACAACATTTGCAAGATCAGACTTGTATATGCTCGATTCTCCTCTCTTTTCAGGTGCAAACATGCATAATGCATGCTTGCAAAAGCTTGTGTAGGTTATTCAACTTTGTATAAAGTGATTGTTTCCAAATCACATAAAGGCAAGTACTTATAAAGTGCGCATGTTGATTGTAAAAAATTACAAATTATTGTCATCAGATAGCTGAAACTCTATAGAAAAGTAGTAGTTTATAAACCAAAGGTTGCTATTGTACTGTGGCATATTCATTTGGCTGGCTTCTTGAGTTGCGCCTGTAGCTGGTTGATGCCAAAATTTTATTTAAAAATCATTTTTGGTTTGTTTATAAAATACATGTTCCTAACCGTGGCACAAACAAATGATTTTGCCTAATTCAAAACGTCACGCAAGAGTAAGAAGTCATTAAATTTCATCTAATTCCTGCTTGTTAGAAAAATTGCCAGTGCTTTGTTGTTTGTTTAAAACTGTTGTTTATTTTTTGAAGAATTTCATTTTTAATTTTTGATCTCAGCATTCGATAGCCGCCCATCATGTACAGTTCTGGAAGTCTTGAATGAATGTCTACTCCATGTTTTGACTTTCCTCATTGTGCTAAACATCCTTCCCAAAGTGCTCGCAGTAATGGGTGCCGTCGTTGGTTGAGTTGGGGTATTGAAGAAGCACGTTGGTGCAGAGTTGCAGCGAGTTCAACATTTGAAGAACTCAAGTCAATTCAAGTTCAACAACTTTTGAGTCTGAGTCCTTGGGAGCCGTGACTTGAGTCGAATTCGAGTCCCTAATTAAGATATTCGAGTCGATTCCGAGTCCACTAAAGCTTGAGTCCCTTGAAACTCCGTCCCTGAGAAAGAAACATCAATCAATTTTTATATTTTTTGACTCAGATCAATTTGATTGGGACTCGATTCAAGTCCGAGCCATTAGTTGTTTTGAGGACTACAGGTAGAATAGAGTCCGAGTTTTTTTTAGTAAGGACTTGACGAATCCGAGTCCTTCTAAAGTATTTCCGAGTAAGCATAGGGTCAATACATTTCTGCTTTGTGTCATTAAGCAGATTAATAAGCTCTTCGGCTTTTTTCCAATTTTCCAACCATCTTCCTACGATATTTACCCTTCTGACTTTCAGGAAAGCGACAAAGGCGCTATATATGAGACAACTGTCAAGCAATTACCCCGATGCGACTAAAATTTGGAACTGCTAAACAAGACCACCTAGCAGGGGAAAGCGCCTAAGGTGTCTTTTCCAAGGACACAGCGGAATGGCGCGAGTAGGTTTTAAACCGAGACCATGTCAATCACAATCACGATGGTCTAACACTGCGGACTTCTTCTTCTTCTCCTTTCGGCCTTTCCCTTTAGTCAGGGGTGACCACAGCGTATCATCATTCTCCACATCTTTCTGACTTCAACATCTGTCTCCTTCGCACCAACTTCCCCATATCTTCTTTCACTACATCTAAAAATCTTCTCTTTGGTCTCCCTCTTTTCCTCTTTCCCGGTAACTCCATTTCTATCATCTTTCTTCCTACATACTCTTGGTCTCTCCTCATGACATGTTCATACCACCTTAGCCTGCCCTCCCTCATCTTCATTTCTAACCGTTCTACCTTAACGGTACTCTTGATGTGCTCGTTTCTAATCTTGTCTTTTCTCGTCACTCCCATAGTAAACCTCAACATTTTTATCTCTGCGACTTCCATCTCTTCTACTTGTTTCTTTGTGACTGCCACCGTCTCAAGCCCA
This sequence comes from Diplosoma virens, assembly GCA_963680785.1. Taxonomy (NCBI): domain Eukaryota; kingdom Metazoa; phylum Chordata; class Ascidiacea; order Aplousobranchia; family Didemnidae; genus Diplosoma; species Diplosoma virens. The sequence goes on along the minus strand of OY796887.1, from coordinate 45,836,612 downwards.
TACACCATTGCTGGTCTTACCACTGAACTGTACACTTTTCCTTTTACTCTAGCTGGTAACCTCCTGTCGCAGATTACTCCCGATACTCTTCTCCATCCGTTCCATCCTTCCTGTACTCTCTTCTTTACCTCCCTCTCACAACCACCACTTTCTTGCACCGTTGATCCCAAATACTTAAATTCCTTTACTCTTGGCACTTTCGTATCCTCCATCTTTACTGTTTCGTCATCATTTCCTCCATTTATGCAAAGATATTCGGTCTTTGACCTACTTACTTTCATCCCTCTTCTTTCCAATGCATACTTCCAGGATTCTAATCTCCGCTCCACTTCTTCCCGGGTCTCTTCACAAATCACAATATCATAAGCAAACAGCATCGTCCATGGTGGTTCTCTCCTTACTTAATCCGTTAGCCTGTCCATTATCACTGCAAACAGGAATGGACTTAATGCTGATCCCTGGTGCAGTCCAACCTTAACCTTGAAACTTTCTGTAGTTCCTACTGCACACCTCACCACTGTTTTGCTTCCCTCATATCCTGTACTAGTTATACATACTTTTCCACTTCATACATATCCTGTACTGGTTATACATACTTTTCCACTTCCGGGTTTTCTCATACAGTACCACAGCTCTTCCCGTGAAACCCTGTCGTAAGCCTTCTCTAGGTTCACGAATACACAATGTAGCTCTCTTTGTCCTTCCCTGTATTTTTCCATCAACATTCTTAGAGCAAACATGGCATCGGTGGTTCCCTTTCCTGGCATAAATCCATATTGCTGTTTGCTGATCTTCACTCTATCTCTTAACCTGGCTTCAATAATTCTTTCCCATACTTTCATTGTGTGGCTCATTAACTTTATTCCTCTGTAGTTTCCACAGTACTGTGCATCCCCTTTGTTTTTATACAGATTGGGATAAGCACACTCCTTCTCCATTCTTCTGGCATCCGTTCACCCATTAATAATCTGTTGAACAGTCTGGTCAAAACTTTATCCCCATCTTTCCCATGCACTTCCAAACTTCTACTGGCAACTCATCTGGTCCAACTGCTTTACCTTTTTTCATCCTTCTAAGTGCGTTTTCTTCTCTACTAACAAAATTTATCTCTTCATTAACCACTTCTGTTTCCTCTGTCCTAGGGTGTCTGTTATTTTCCTCGTTCATCAGTTTCTCAAAGTACTCCTTCCATCTCTTTAACACTGCTTCCAAATTTACCATCATATTGCCGTTTTCATCCTTTATAACTCTCATGTGCAGTACATCTTTTCCTGCTTTGTCTCTCTGCGTAGCCAATCTGTACAACTCCTTTTCACCTTCTTTTGTTTCCAATCTACCATACAAATTGTCATAGACACGTCCTTTTGCCATCGCAACTGCCTTCTTTGCTTTACTCTTCTTTTTTTTGTATATTTTTTAGTATTTTTATGTCTTATTTTGTCCCATGTTTTCTTTGACTCTTTCTTTTCTTTTATGCTCTCCTGAACTTTCTCATTCTACCACCATGTCTCCCTGTCTCCTTTTCGTTTCCCAAATGTCACTCCCAGTACAGTTTCAGCTGTTTTTCTTAGCATTTCTGCTGTTTTGTCCCACTTATCAACCCATCTTTGCCTCCCAGAATCCTGGTCACCTCTTGTCTAAACGCTTTTTGACAGCTTGTCTCCTTCAGTTTCCACCATCGTATCTTTGGCTTTAGTTTCTCTGTTTTTTCTTTTTAACCATAAGAACCATTTTGCATACCACCATACGGTGCTACTTTGCGACACACTTATTCAATATTACTTTACAATCACACATTTCCTTCAAGTTCCTCCTTCTGCACATTACATAATCTACTTGGGTACTTTTTCCTCCACTCTTATACGTCACCTTGTGTTCATCTTCTTCTTGAATTATGTATTGACAATCGCCAAATCCATTTTTTTCCCAAAATCCACAACCATTGATCCTTCCTTATTTCTTGTTCCAGCACCGTACCTCCCCATTATTTCCTCATCCCCTATGTTTCCTTCGCCCACATGTCCATTAAGATCTGCGCCAAGGACTATCCTCTTTTCTTTTGATATACTTTCTATCAACCCATCCAGGTCTTCCCAAAAATCATTTTTCTCCTCCATGCTGTTGTTAACCTGAGGAGCATATGCGCTTACTATATTTAGAATGGACCCTTTTACCTCCAGCTTCATGGCCATTAGTCTGTCTGACACCCTCTTCACCTCCAGGACACTTTCAGCCAGCTCCTCCCTCAGCACTATACCTATCCCAATTTTTCTTCCATCAGCTCCGTTGTAGAATATTTTGCATCCACCTCCAATGTTCCTTGCTTTACTACCTTTCCACTTTGTTTCATGTAGACATAATATGTCTACATTCCTTCGCTCCATCATGTCTGCCAGCTCTCTTCCCCTTCCATTCATCGTTTCAATATGTAAAGTACCCACCCTTATGAGTGAGTGTCTTCCTTTCATGCTTCTTGCTGCTTCTTCACTCGCTTTCCTCCTTTTTTTCTGCTCTTATTTTCACTATGTTTAGCAGTAGCATAATTTTCACAGGTGCCCTGCTGTGCGACACCTGAGGCGGTCGTTGGTAACCCGGGCCTCGACCGATCCGGTATGGATTGATAATGATTACGCATTTGTCTGTTTAGGCAAAAACGTTTTACGCCGGATGCCTTTCCTGTCGCAACCCTCCCCATTTATCCGGGCTTGGGAACGGCATCAAGAGACACAGAAATATGCCTCCAATGACTGGGTTGGTCTAAGGCTGCAGACAATTGGGTAAAATGCAAAAACTCTGATCAATAACAGCTTTGTGTGGTTTTATATTCAAAACATTCAAGTTAGTGGAAACGATTTGCGTTTGATCGAAAGAATCTGCTAACTGTTACCCTAATATAGAGTAGGTCCCCGAGGTGCCACCATATCAAAATCTCTTTTATATCACGGTTACTTTTGTGTGTTTCCCTACATTTTCTTTGCAATGCATTTTGTTTTGTTTCAATAACATGGTCAAAACCGTTTCCAGATTACGGCACCACGTAGTTGGTCTAAAACTACAAATTTAACCTCACCAAAGTGGCAAAATTGTGCTTTACACATATTCAACAAAGCTGTTTGCACATCGCGTCAAAACAGCCGGACAAGATTTTTTCATGAGTAATCATTTTGACCTGAAAATTTTAGTGCTTTGTGTTTTTTTTTCTCAGTGTTATAACATTTTGAGTTGTGAGCTGAAGAACGCGAGTTCAGTGCTCAGTTGACCATTGTATCCGTAGCAAAGATACTTTATGGAAAATTTCTAAATGCGGTCACGCTGCTTACTTACATTGATGACTCCGCTTGATATAAAAAGCAGCATACAGGCCAATGCGTTCAAACAAAAAAGTGCTCTATAAGTTACTGGTTAAAAGTCATTACGCCGTCTGTTTATGATCTCAAAAGATACGACATCTGATTAAACAAATTCGTTTACTGTAAAACCAAAAAAGTTTTCTGTAAACAAAAAGGTTATAATTATAAATGGTGCATATCAAATAACGCTATTAAAGTCAAATCCGCTACATTCTTTTTAACGTACCCGAAATAGCCTTCCTATTAAAAATTTCTCTGTATGCCACCCTACTTTTTTTGGAAACGTGTCAGCAGACACCCATGTGTATAGAAGACGGCCTTTGCTTCATTCAAACCATGCCTAGAGTTTGTGAACAGTAATTCAGCCCTGGCTAGAGCTTTCGATTAACAGAAAGTATTATGAAAAGAGTAGGAAATCCATTTCAGATTATAATTAAATATATTTTCGTCAATGGTTATCGATTATGTATTTCTGATGTAGAAGGTTTGGCTTTAGACTGCGCTTTCTTCATATTTTCAGGAAACAGTTTATACCTTCCTTTCTTATATTTTTGTTAGCAGTAAACATTTAATTTATTCAGATACTGCAGAACACACACACAAAAAAACAACAGCATAAATAATATACAAATGCATCATAAAGATTTTAAAAGCTAATTTTTTAAATTTTAAACTTTTGATCTCAAAACTTTTTATGTGACTGTATGCACAAGAAAGCATCTGCCAAACCCAGTTATCAAACATGCGTCCTTTTTAGTACAACTCGTTTTTTTAGCAAACTCAGCTACCATGGCCAGCAAATAATGATATTCTCGAACAAACTCCGCTTCATTTGGACAAATGTCACAAGAACAGAACAAAAGTAAATATCACACGGATAAATTCTCCCGTTCATTCGGACAAACCTCCGCTTAGCCTGCCAATCAATGTTTCTGCATTGTCGCAATAAGATTTAATTCTCTTGCAGTTTTGAGTGATTGTGATGTTAACCATGAAATGTTAATGCTACTATGTTAAAAAAACTAACTCTACCATTTGTTTCGTTTTTCAGTCAGCAATGACACAGAAAATTTTGAATAAAAAAAAAGCTCTTAACCCTATTCTCCTCAACGGCCGAGGATCTAAAACCCGACTTTTTTCTAATTTGAATGGCTGAATAAGATAGTACTATTTTTAGGTGGGCTTGAGCAAAAGTTAACGGGTAAAATAGACGTTTTGCAGAAATTTTTTGTATTTTTGCTTGCTATTGCAGCAAAGCGTGGAAATTCAATTTTAAGTTTTTATTAAGCGACTTTGATATTACCAATTTATTGTTTTTGCGTGACGAAGCAAATTACGTCAACTGCCAAGCGTCGACATGCCTGAGGCGATGAAGAACTTATTTCACATAAAATTAAATTTGCTTTGGCGTTTACTAGGAAACAGCTTACACATTAATTTTTTGTTAGACAAAACAATTGTTATATGACTAATTAATACAAAGGTTACTTGAATATCAATTGAGCGAGCAAAATTCAATTTTTATAATACACATTTTTTATTGAATATTGTTATAACTATTCATTCGTATGGGAAAGAAAACAAATAAACTACTGCACATGTTAGGCCTTGTGTTTAGACAATTAAATAACATCTAATTTTTTATAATTGCCTTTTACTTGCATTTTAAAACAAGAGACCGTTTCTATGTTAAAATTTTCCTCACTACGAAAAATCCGCCGAAAAATTTTTATGTGTAAGTTTACTTTTCATAAATGTTGTGTCAAAAGTTTATAGTTTTCAAATGTGAGCTTTGCAAACAGAAGACATAGAATAAAAACAAGATGTTTCATACAATTGAATTTCAATATAGCAGGGGTTCTAACTTGCACAAATTTATGACTTAATAAAGCCTTATATTTACTCAAATGACTTCTTTCCTCTAAAAATATTTTCAAGCCAAAGTTTAAAAAAAACGGTTCTTACTTATTGGAAATTGTTTAAAAAATTTATTTCGAAAATCAAATGTGGACCAAAAAAAAATCAGCTCTTGAAGTTCGAAAATAATTTTTTATTTAAACGTCAAGTAAAGACCTTTTTTGGTGTTTGTTTGACTTTTGCAATAAATTGTATGTTTGAACGTCAAAATATCATATTTGAAAAAGTCTAATATGTTTTTCCTATTATATTCCCGATGTCTTTGTAGTTTCGAATGACCCACTAGGTAAAAACCTCGAAATAAAATCAACTTAGACTCTCACTTACTGATGAACTGGGCTGTTTGCAAGGGTTCTTCCTCGTAAAACCAGGTAAAGTTCGGGGCCCTAATTTTATATGCACAAAGCTTATAATTCATGCTAGAGTTGCTTTAAAGTCTTGGTTACATAACTTTCTCTCTGCCTGGTTTTGTCAACTTTAAATTTCAAAATTCTACAAAAGAGCGCTTGTACTCGCAATCTAAAAGACAAAAAAAGCGTTTTTGAAAAATATATCTGATTTGTGTCCCCTGCAAGAAATTCGAGACGCTTACCTATCTCCGCATCGATCCAATTGATCTATTGCTTTTTAGAAAACAGACTGGTTTGACGCAAAAAATCAAAGGTGAATCAAGTCGTTTTGTCAATACAAAGCATTAAAGTTTTTCTCGAAAAGGATGGTGCCATATTTGTCAATCTGCTATTGCACACAAAATTGCCTTTAACTGCAAGCTGCTAAGGTTTTTGTTGGATAAGGACATGGTTCAAGTGATTATGGAGCTTGTTCGCAACAGGCGTTTTGCTCGTACTGACGGCGACAGTAAACAAAACAGTCTTGGGTGTCAGGGAAACGGTGTTCCTCCGAAATCAATTAAGACTAATTCCTTTTTAACATCTATACGTATGGTCTATTTTCCACAATTACTAAATTATGAAAAAATGCGAGCTAAAAATTTACAACAATCAACTTTTACTATTCTGTCCACTTCTGATTTATCTTTGGGTAAAACTAGGCAGATCACTCACGTTTTATCATCACCGTTTGGCTTTGAGCAAAAACTTTTTTTGCATATCCCACTGATGGGGTGGCTTGGGTAGGTGCTAGTGCAAACACACTACAAACAGCTGTCTTATTCTGGTCTATTCGACAGTTGAGTACTGAGATCTGGTTTTTTGTTGCAACGAACTTACTAACTTGCTTTATGAATAGAGTGTTTAATCACCCTTTGTGGGTAGTCACTGGATGCCTCCGTCCCTCTCCAGAGTTTTTTCAAAAATTTAGCAATCTGAGCTTGAAATGCAAAGTCCAAGCATATTCAAACTAACCTGGACAATTTTTAAAAATTTTTCTGCAACCAGTGGCTAAATATAGGTTGTACAATTAGAAAAACAATTAGAAGTTTTAAGTAGCGTATGATGTAATGTTAAGCTAAGAATTTGTTGGTTTTTGTGTTTATTTTTTACTGTTTATTGCTTAAATGTTTTTTACTAAAAATTTTTCATGTTTTGTTTAGCCTAATTTCCTAAACCGGTGCTTCTCCACCTTTTCACCATCGCGGCCCAAAAGCTTAAACGAATTTGTTGCGACTTGCTTTATGCAAAGTAAAGACCTTTTACCGACACAAATATATTATTTGAACTCATTTTTTACACTATCTCTTTGTGACTTACTTACCAACTTGCTGTGGCCCACAGGTTAAGAAACCGTGCCTTTAACATATTGATTAGCTCCTGTTACTTTTTTATAGTACAATAGTAAAGGCAAGCTTATCGATTCCTTGCCGAATAACTATTGATAATTCGAACAAGCTTATTTTTCTGCTTTATTCAAATAAAATTAGCTGAAAGCAAAACTCTCGGACAAAGCGAAGTTGATTGTATCTGAACACTGCTTTGATTTTTAGCTAAAATAGATTAATTTTAATTTAACTTTCATTTTTCTTGTAAATTTGACGGAAATATTATGGATGTGAAACAACTTGCCAAGGAACTGGACCAGTTCTTTTTACTTGTCTGCGGCATGTTTGTGCTATGTAAGTGATGGCGTAATTTGCGTTGCTAATCGTAGCAGACCCCAAATTACGCTGCAGTTATTATTTAGTTATCCATCTGTGATAAAATTTCTTTTTTATGTTTAGTGAGATGGGTCTAAACTTGTTTCAAAGTAACATTTTCTAAAAGACAATTATGCTCTTTATAAAACTTTTTGATAATTAAATTCATTAACGACAAGGTGCGGCATTTTTTTGTAAAAACCTAGCAGATCTCCAATATTTCTTTTGCAGAATGATGCAAACAAAAAAGTTTCATTCTTGTACAAACGTAAACAGGTCGCGCTTCCTGTGAAAATTATTTTATTTTTAAAACCAACGTTTTGCAATTGATCCAGTTATTTGCAGCGTTATGACGCACAAACTTGCACAGAATTGCTTCATTACACAAATTTTTTCAGTCATGCAAGCTGGATTTGCCTTCCTGGAGGCAGGATCCGTGAGGAGCAAGAATACCACCAACATCATCATGAAGAACGTTCTTGATGTCTGTACGTAGTTATGTTTCTCAAAATGCAATAAAAATGTTTTAAATTTTGCATCAAAGACAAATGCTAAAGAACACCACAATTATTTAATACATTTTTATACACCATCCATAGATTAAAGACAAAATTATATTTGCTAATTTTTAAACCGTAAATATAACTGTAAAATCTTTGCATTGAACTACCTATTAGTTGCTCTGGTTTAAACTCCAAGAAAAATTTTGTAGTACCTACACATTTGTATGTGATGTGGTGTTTCAAATTAGTTTGTTGTAAACGCCTCTTACTCAAGCGATTATTTTGGGTTAATTCTCGTTTAGTTATCGGAGCTATTTCATATTACGCATTTGGATATGCTTTCGCCTATGGGGAACCTGGAAACGGTTTTATCGGTCATAACTACTTCTTTGCAAGCAATGTGGCGAACTTTACTCTCAATGTAAGTTAGTTTACAATGTTTATGAACGTCTCCGATTATTAGCATTTTCAACCGAGTTTATACAGTTTGTTTTGTTTGGCAATTTTATTATGACTTAAGCGCTACTATCGCTGCTACTAGGTCAGAAAAGGTTGCCAAACAAATTGAACTATAAAACAACATATAAAGAATTTTAATTTTAAATATCTAAGGTATTGTAAAAATATTTTAAACTATATCCAAACGAATTTTTTTTATCATTTAATTTGAAAAACACGATAAGGTTCCGACTTTGGTCAACCATTGGCTTTTTGAGTGTTGAGCCTCTATGGCATTTGTCAAACAAATGATTGTTTCAAGCAAGGTCGTCTCTTAACGCATTTCATACAAAAAAGAGATTATCAGTTGGAGAAATGAACGTGACGCTTCAATTATAAGTTGATGTTTTTCTGCTCAAATATGATTCAAAAAACTGTTTATTTATTTTTTTTTATTTAATATATAAAACAAGCACAAAACTGATAATAAAACACAAACAAGCAAACACAAAAATGATATACACAATAGTCGTCAAATGCAATCATACCAATCAACTTTGTAGCCAACTCCATTTTTTTGATGAAGTTTGAGGTTGTTGTTCTTTTTAGCAATAAAATATTCGGTTCGTCTAATCTCATTTATTTGGGTGTAAAAATGTTGTACTTTTGGTTTAATTTCAGCTAATTTACATTTATAAATAAAGAATCGGGCGTTCAATACTAAAGCATTTAACAAAAAAGCAAATGATTCCAATCTATATGTTCCAAAAAGTTTTTCATGAATTGCTAATCTAATGTTAGCTCGAAATTTTGCAAAAAACCAGGAAGATAAGTCGTCCCAAAATTAGATTATTGCTCTTAGATTCGATTTAATTTGAAACGATCGTAGTTTGACTTCATTTGATGCAAAATAATTCAATTTGTAAATTTGGTTCCAGTTAATAGAGTCCTCGCAATAGTTTTGTAATACTTCTTGCCAACGTTGTTGCTGTTTAATAGGATACTGTTTAATTTTATCAAATATATACTCATATGCCGATTTTGTCGATTTTCCAAATTTCAAAATTTTTTCAATTAACGTTTCAAGAGTAAAAACACTGTCTACAGAAGGGTTTTGTGTTTCCCATTCAGAAGGTATTGCGAATTACAGCTTAATGAACTCAACAAAGTTTTTATTATTCGGCTCTATTCCGAACTTTTGTGCCAGTGTGTCATATGTCATCATTGTTCCGTTTGAATGAAGAAGTTAATAATAATCATACAAACCAGCGTTGATAGATTCTTGAATATACATTGGGGATCTTTTATAATTTAGTTTATTATTAAGCCATAATGATTTGTCTGACGGTATGCCATCGCAAAATTTTTTTATTGTGTGCAGCATCTTTCTTGTAGTAACCAAAGGCATCATTTTTCTTATAAGCTTGTGAGTTACATTTAAATTAGATCTCAAAACAACATTTAGTATACGATTGTTGAAGGCGCATGTTTCAATAGTTTTCCATACGTGTTCAAAATTGTTGTTAAAAAAACAATAGCTCCATTTGATTTGCAGTGCTAAGACATAAGACTGTATGTCCATCATTTGACCACCACCATCTGCATAGGCGTTACATAGTTTTATGCGACTAATTTTTTTCCCAATTTGATGCCCATATAAACTTATAGATCATTTTATTCAACAATTTGTAATAATTTGCGAGTATAATCAATGGGATATTCAGTGATCTGTAAGTAATTTTAGGAATAATCAAATTTTTAACAATGGTGATTTTTCCAAGCAAACTCAAATGCCTGGTTGACCATAAATTAAGCGTAACTCGAATTTTGGATAATATGTCTCTAAAGTTTTTTTCAAATAAAATATTATTATTTATCGGAGAAAGTGGAATATAAACTCCTAAATAGCGAACGTATCCTTGTGGCCATTTAAGGCCTTTTTTAGACAGTAGTTTGTTAGAAGTTTGCCTTTTGGTGCCAATGTAAAATGCTTGAGATTTTTCTAAATTAATTTGGAGACCAGAAAAAACGCTAAATTGTTGGAGTATATAAAACACCTGCTTGAATTGTGACGCCCTCCCATCTAAGAAAATTACAGTGTCATCTGCAAACATTGAAGATTTAAAGTGATGTATCAGCTATGGATAGGCCTTTGTAACCTAAGTCATGCATCAAAGCTTTGTTCATAATTTCTATGCACATTATAAAAATGGTTGGAGATACAGGATCCCCTTGGCGAACTCCTTTACGAATATCAAAGAATGGTGACAAGCAATTATTATTAGTAACGCAGCATTTAGGGTTATGGTATAGTATTTTAATCCAAAAAACAAGATACTTTCCCAATCCATATGCTTTAAAAACATGAAAAATAAAAGGCCAGCTAAGGCTATCAAAAGCTTTGTATATATCTAATAGTATAATTGCATTCGGTATATTTTTGTAGTCAATTACATCAAAGAGCAATCTTATGTTATGACCAATATATCTACCACCAACAAAACCATTTTGTTGAGGGCCAATTATTTCGTGCAACAACTTCTTTAATCGATTATTTAAAACTTTAGCTACTATTTTATAATCGCAATTAAGCAGTGTTATCGGTCGGTAATTAGTTATTTGCAGCAACTCCTCTTCAGGTTTGGAAATCAGAGTCATAACACCTTGATATTGTGATTCGCAAAGTTGACCAGTTTCGAGAGCAAAAATAATAGAGTCAAGAAAAATATCTTTAATATCACCCCAAAATGTTTTGTAAAATTCTATTGGTATGCCATCTAATCCTAGTGCCCGATTACTGGTTAATTCTTGCATTGCAATTTCACATTCTCTAGCAATTATAATTTCCTCACAGCTTTTCCGTTGCGAAAGAGTTATATTTGGAGATTCATGCTGTCAATGTAGTTTATCATATCGTTTGTTGGTACTTCATTTGCGTCTGAATACAATTGTTTGTAAAAACTTGTCAATTCCTTCAAAATTTGTTTTGGATTTTTTATTGTGTTTTGGTAGTTTGCAGTTCCTTAATGACATTTCTTTGTTGTTGCCTTTTTTCTAAGTTTAAGAAGTATTTAATGTTTTTTTCACCAAATTCTGTCCATTTTGCCCGACTTCTAATTATTGCTCCCTCTGTTTTTTTGCGCAATTATATCATATTCTTTTTTTTAAATCAGTCAATTGTGAAGCTGTTATATCTGAATAATGATTTATAAGAGATTTTTCTTTCTGAGCAATTAATGCTTCTAGGCGGTTTTGGTTGTTACAGTATGTATTACTTTTAGCATGACAATAACTTATTACATGTCCTCTAATTAGACATTTAAATGCTTCCCATCTCACATGTGGACTAACATGGCCAATTGGGTTTGTTAACTGATAATCATGGATAACTTATCTAGTTTTTTGAACAAAATCTTCATCATTTAAAATACTTGCATTCATTTTCCAGTAACTAGCACCTCTTTTATTATCATGAAGATTTAAATTAATTATAACCATTTTATGATCAGACATAACGCCATGTTTAATATCGCAGCTTTTAACGTGCTCTAAAACTTCATCTGATATCAGGAAAAAATCGAGTCTAGTCGCTTTGAAGGGATTGCAGTTGAAACATGTAAATTGCTTTTCAGTAGGATTAATTTCTCGAAATACACCTTTTAGGTTTAATAACGCATGTGTGATAATAAATCGTCTCTTGCTAGTTTATTGGAATGATTAGGTCCGTTTTCTTTGTCAAGTGTGTGGTTTAAGATTACATTAAAATCCCCACCCATCACAATTTCACTACAGGTAAAATCATTCAATTGTTTAAAAAGCGTGGAGAAAAAGTTAGGATCGTCTGTGTTAGGCCCATATACATTGCAAAGAGTCATACAATGTTCAAAGATTTCAAGCTCTACGAATTGATATCTGCAGTCCGGGTCGTTAAATATTTTAATTATTCTATAACTGAGAGCCCGACGTAATAATATAGCTAGACCTTTACTTCTAGAAGTACCGTGGGCGTGCAACCATATAATTTCACCCCCACTCCATAGACCAAAGAGTTTCGTTATCGCTAGTAGAGTGAGATTCCTGTAAAAAAACTATATCTATTTGATGTTGCTTAATATGATTAAATATAGATTTTCTTTTAGACGTTTTGCTAATGCCGTTGACATTATAAGTTGAAATTGACAAAGACATAAGATAATTGTGGATGTAAATAAAACAAATACAGTATAAAACAAAGTCAAAAATATGAGGTTACTACACGAAACTACTGTGTACAATATTATTAAATTACGCGATTTTAACTCCAATATCGACATCAATTTCAAAATCAAAACCACAAGTGCAGGTGAACGAATCCTCATCATTCATCAATAGCACGGTTTTTTTGTTGCAATCGCAATGAATTACATGATAAGGGCACTTACCATTGCTGCAATTTTTTCTCATTGGTTAAGGAGGTAAGGTGTTAATAGTTCCACAAATACAATTAGTCGAACATCGGTCACATGACAAGCAAGTATATAATCTGTCTTCGGTCATAAATTGTGGTTGAAAAGTGTCACGTCACAGCATGGTAATTTGACCATCGGAGATTGACACTGTTTGCATAAAACGTGTAGTTGTTGCCTCTCCACCGCAAATTTATTAGAAATGTCATCTGTGCAGCAAGATCGAACAATATTTTGGTCAGTATAGCATTCGCTGCAAGTAAATTTAGTTTCCTCACTGGGAATTAAGTTTTCGGATTTACATTTTAAACAGTTTTTTATCTCCGTTATCTGAAGTTTTTGCTGCCTTTTTTTGGTCATTTGAGAGATACTTTTTATCCGCTAGCTAGAGCTCGCATGATTATCTTCTATCAGGGTTACCAGTTCGTGTTTGTTTCTAAAAATTCTGATTATTTTTAAAAATATTGTCTCAAAAAATTTTAATCTGCCTATTTCTGAAAATCGTACTTATTTTGGAGTTAAACGTTCAGCTTTCAATAAAATTTTTAGAAAACGTGTTTATTATAAGGTCTTCTCTTAATATCCGAAGAAGAGAGGTTTTTTTTGGTAAGCACCTTTTTTGTTAGTTTTCACTTGTCAACTACAGCTTGTAAGTAGTTTTGAAAAGGTGTTTACTTTGAGTATTTAGCCGTGCCTTTTTTTGGTCAGAGTAAACCTTGTTTCTTTTCAATTTTTTTGGGTTTCTTAAATACTTTTAATTTAAAAAGCTTTTTACAATTTGTAGTTTGCTTCTTTTATGAATAGCCCACCTATGCATATATAATAGAATAGAGTTTTTATTTAATGGGTTGAACTGAGCTACTTTTACAATTTTAAACGCAACCGGGAAAGATTCTTTAAGTATTTTAAAGAGCCTTCAATCTTCTTATTGTGTAGTAGAATCCGGTTATTATGACATCTCAACGGACCGTGAAAAAAGTGTCGTTAAAAGCGAATTGTGGCTATAGCGGGATTGGTGTATTTTGTTTCTACAAAGAGTTTTTAGTTCAATTTAAAGATCTAACGGGGATTACAACTTTATGGCTTGTCTTTGCTACGTTTAATCTGTGCAAAAACAAAGCAAATCAATTGGTTAGAAACAAGTTGATAATTTTGATCAACGGATTCTGCTTCACAATGTAATTTTTTGCACACAATATGTCCTTTCTCACCTTCCATCGATTTATCCAGCTCATATTTAATTTCTTGGGATTTTAACAACCGCAAATTTCTGCATACTCTTGAGCTTTCAACAGCAACATTTCCCCACTGACTGGAATTTTTTCTTCTCTTGCTTGACGAAACCATTTCACCAAGATCCACCGCTTCGAAATTATGCTTGCGCTTCCGTTTCGTTTTGTTGCTGCAACTTGCCTCAAAGTCTTCGATTATCTTTTCTTCATTCTTCAAAATTGTGATTAAGGATGTTCTTAAAATTTCAAGTCCCTTAGCAAGCATTGACACTGGCGTATCATTTCCCCTGTTCACCTCATTAACGATGTCATATTTTTTCCTTAACGGTAATGATGTTCTTTTGTTAGACATCTTTCTGCTACTGTATATTCGGTACTGTACTTTTTTGTTTAAATACAGTACACAGTAGAAAAAAAGTCGGAGTTCTTAATTAGGTCAACAAAGGTCTTGTATACGCGCTGTCACGCCATTGCTGTTGTTTTAGATGCAGACGCTTTACATCGCTTTTGTTTTAGATGCAGACGCTTGACACCTAAAAGGAGATTAGAGCTGCTAATTCCCATCATGCATTTAAACGAAAGGAAATAACTTTCAAGATAATTTTGCTCGCGGGGATGAAGAAGTGATGTCGTTAAATAGCGAATTGTCATAAAAGCGGGTGTCTCTAAAGCCGAAGTCAAATTTACATAAAAGATAGGAATTCTGCCGGGACCAACAAAAATGCGTTGTTAAAAGCGAATTGTCGTTATAGCCGGTGTCGTAATATCCAGTTTCTACTGTATATTTCAAATTTTTGTGATGTGTATGATGTTACATAACAAAACGTTTAATTCTTATCGATTAAAAAACTTTAACATTATCGTTTTATAAATAATGTTTAAATCTTTTTAAAAGTTGACAGTGTCACTGTTTTGTTATTTAGGGCCTCATCAGTGCTCTATCGACCAATACATGTGTTAATTCGGTAGAAGAAATTAATTAAACTTGAACTGATAATATTAATTTATTCCAGTCTTTACACTTATTCAAATAGATACACCAGATTAGATTTAAAGACACCAAATTAGATTTAAAGACGCCAAATTAGGTTCGAACAAAATTGTTCCTTTCCGAATTTCTGCCAATAGGCTATTTAAATTTCCAAGAGGATATAAGAAAGCGGCCAGCAGGCTCTACTAGTAACCTTCTCCTACAAAGGTCAAACCAAAAAGAAAGACAGAGGTACCTCATGCTAACTGTTGCAATATGAGATCGCCAAAGGACAGGCAACAGCAGCGCGCAATCACCAGGCGCCATGTGCGAAGTTTAATTAGCGCGCGATCACAGACCTGGTTCGCGTTTTGACGACGCTACAACATGTTTAAGGTTATATACAGGGTGTCCCACAAAAAAGTTTATTTTTTAATTTTTAACTACTTTTGTTTTAGAGCATTTGACTCTTTTATTTTTTCAGGTTTTATTTTATGGTAATAGGAGTTTTATACCTGAAATTTTGAAGCCTTTATCTTAATCATGTCTTTCACAATTGAGCAGCGATCAAAAATAGTAAAGTTCTATTTGGAAACTAAATCACTGGTCCAAACCCAAAGGGAATATCGCAAGCATTTTGGTGTAAAAGAAGCTCCATCTGTGACGTCAATCAAGAAAATTGTTCAAAAGTTTGAAGTGCATAGCACCTGCCACAACAGAAATAAAGGAAATTCTGGAAGGAGAGTGTCTGCTCGCACCGAATTAAACATTGATACTGTACGTGAATCGACTGTGCGTAGCCCAAAAAAATCAATACGGAGGCGTTCATCTGAACTTGGCTTGACAAAGTCTACCGTTCAAAGAATATTGAAGCAAGACCTCAACTTATATCCTTACAAACTGGAAATAAAGCAAACTTTGACTGATAGGGACAAAGAACAACGTTTTCAAATGTGCACATGGTTTAATGAAATGATGGAAAATGATAAACATTGGGTTGGCAAGATATGGTTTTCAGATGAGGCACATTTTCATCTGGATGGATCAGTAAACCGTAGGAACTGCCGTATTTGGGGCACTGAACCTCCAAACGTTGTTACCACCAAATCACTCCACAGCAGGAAGTGCACAGCTTGGTGTGCGCTTAGCTCTGACGGAATCATCGGGCCTTACTGGTTTGAAGACAATGCTGAGAATGCGGTGACGGTTAATCAAGAAAACTATCGCCACGTCATCAAAAAGTTTACTGCTTGTCTTCGTGGTCGTCGCTTTGACTTGAAAAAATTATGGTTTCAGCAAGATAGGGCAACACATCACACTGCAGTGGAAACACGAAAATTATTGTCTGAAAAATTTGAAGACAGGCTGATTTCCTTGAAAGCTTCCCACATCTGGGCTCCACACTCTCCTGACCTTAGCCCACTGGACTTTTTTCTGTGGGGCTACGCAAAAGATAATGTCTATAAAAATAGGCCTACCTCTATTTCCGAACTTAAACAAGAAATAACTACGTTCATGAGAGCCATTTCCGCTGACACATGCAAAGCAGTAATTCAGAATTTTGCTGTGAGAGTAAGGGAATGCCTTCTGCGCCATGGCGATCACATTGAGCATGTTATTTAAGCAGCATCATCAAAATATATGACTATTTTTATGCTCCAGTAACATCAGCTAAGTAAAATGGATAACGACGATTTTGATGGCAAACAAATCTCCAACACATTATTTATGCACGGTGAAACTTTCATTGCTTTAACTTTACAAGTTTTTGCGTTACAAAAATTTTAAAAATAAACTTTTTTGTGGGACACCCTGTAAATATAATTTAGCCTTGACAGTACCAAGTATATGTACCACAAAAATTAAATTTTTTTAGTAATAGAATAAAAATTAAGAATTAAAGATTCACAACAACCAATTTCGTCAAAGACCCTCTCATCAGATAGAATCTTATTCAAATAGAATTTTAGTGTTTTCATTAATAAATTTTGCTCTAGCTGTTTGATTATCGAGCTCTGTACCGGCGAAGTAAAGCAAACAGATATATATCGATCCCAAAAATTTTACACTATATAAAACTCCTGTATCTATTGTACAATGGGACTCTACAAAGAACAAAATTCCAAAATAAAATATGTTTGCTGCAAACCTTCTTACATCAACAAAACTTTTATTGTAATATGTCAGTATTTTATCCTCATGCATTTTTCGTTTGGTGTTTTTGTATCTATATATGGTTTTTATGTGTGAATATAAATATAAAAAAACTGTTCCATTTTAATAAGCAGTTTTTAATCCAACTTCAATAATTTTCATGTAAATTTTAGTTAATTTAGATTTTAATTGGTCCCTTATTTAATTATTACACTGTTTTAACAAAATACAATGGGAAATGCTTGTGCAGCTTCATAAAGTTGAGGGTCTTCGACACCAGCAGTTACTCCAGCCCCTTCTCCACGAGAACTAGTAGAAAAAACTCAACCACCATCAACACCAAATAAACCATTGCAATCTGTTTAACCAATTTCTGTATCTAAAGTAAAACCCAACGGTGAAGCTAGCAAAGCATTTAGAATGAGAACTTATGAGGAACTTTATAGAGTTTACAAAAAATTGCTTTTATCCCTTTTAAAGGAATAAGATCCATGGTCAACCAAAATTTACGCTTGCATTTTCAGGTTCAACATACTGTCAGTCTAAATCAGGGTGGTCCAACTTCTGCACTCTTGTGGGCCACTTTTCAAAATTATTTGAGCTTGCAGGCCTCAGCCGGCTAGAAATATCTATTTTTGTCCGAAAATCATAGCGTTCTCCAAAAAAAAAAGGTCTTTACTTGGAATCGGTGTCAGCCCTAGACTCTGTTCCATCAGCTCGCCATGCCTTGTTATGTAAAGTAGCCGCTGCTTGTGATCGACAAGACTCGAATTGTGCAAAATTGTTCCGCGGGCCGCACAATTGGACCACGCTGGTCTAAATAATGAAAAGTCTTGTTACAAGTTTGCTTCTACCTTTGTTGGGTCCAAGCAACCATTTCCAACTGAAGCTTATCCTCTCATGACTGGAGAGATAAACAATGATAGTGATATCCAAGAGCAGTTCATCCATACATAAGTCGGTGATAACATTAAAGTCAAATGTGTTGCTCAGACTGCACAAACAAAATTACCGTCGGTTCAATTAGGAATTAGCATTTTTTTTAAAGATTCGACTTTGTTTCTTATAACGGTCAATCCAAACTTTTTTAAAAAAACAAGAATGCTGACAACTCATTATCTTCAAGCTGTTACGCCGAAGCTTGCAATATGATCAGAGTTGCTCAATCAAAAATGCCCTGCTCCTGAACAGGCCATTGTCACCTTTGCTAGAAAATATTACACAAAAGATTGTTAGTTTGCCAGCACCCTCGGAGTCGGAGGAGTGCATACTTCTTTCTATCGTAAAGCGAACGATAGCTTGAAAGTGGGTGTCGAGATGGAAGCTTCGCTCCGGACCCTTGACAGCTCTCGCTTACCAGTTCGATCTTCCCAAAATGAACCTTTTATACAAAGAAATGATAAATTCCAATCGAACTGTTTAGACCTTCTTAGAAAAAAAACGGATGCCGCTTTCAATTACGTTACAATTGACTGAAACTTACAATATTAAGAAAGACAAAGTCTCTTGTGGTATTGACGCTATTTTAGGTCGATATATTATTGCGGTAAAATTGTCTTTTGTTCCAAGAGACATTTTTCTTTTTAACATTATAATATTATAAAATGTCCTTTAACACTAATGATTTTTAAACTAATCGTTTTTCGCGTTTTCTAATTGCAGTTATGTTTATGACTTTATTATTCAGCATTTTGCTGGTGTCATTTCGTTGTCGAGAATTTTTTTTTATAGTTTTAAAATAATCTGATGCTGCTAATAAATTAGTCCAATTAAAAAAAAGCATTTTCTCCTACTTGTTGGTTTTTACAAGCAGTTCTAAACTTCAATTTTATCTCTAGAAAACATAAAAAAAAGACCGAAACATTGACACTGTTTGCTGTTATTGACGTTATGAAGCCTTTATAAAATTTATTTTAAAAAGTTTCACGATTTCAATATTTATCGCTTATTGAAAAGTAGGCCGACAAATCCATCTACTTATTGATAATATGATTGAGTTAGGCTTATATTTTACGTAAACTCCTTTGTCCAATCAAGTTTTGAAAATTCTTTTTGATTTAAAAGACTATGAAATTCTCAATTTGAGTGGGCAAAGGTGTTGAAATAAATTAAAAAGTTACGGGCAAACTATTAAGGCAAAATCTTTATGTTCGGGCTTTTAGCCAAGATTAGTAACTTGAAGCCAAGAAGAACAAGCAGAAGCAATAGAGCGAAACAACTGGAAAAAAATGTTTACGCATGAGTTCTTCTTGTCATTGCGATATTTTCTAACATATCATTACCAAACAATATTAAATGCGCTCTGTAGAAAATAAAAGCTATCTGCGAAAAATTGAATGTTTGTTTGAAGTCCGATGTAGAATTTCTTTATTAAAAAAACACAATCAATTTTTTTTTTAATATCAAAAATTGAAACAAGCAAACACACAAAATATATTTGGCCCAAACCCATATAAAACAATCGGAAAAAAAGATATGACGGATTTGAATGGCAAACTCAATGTAAAATTGACGCAATTTCTGCCAGCGTCTGATTCACACAATACAGCAGCCTGGGGTAATTAAAGAACAAACTATTAGCTCCAGTTTTATTTGTGTCTGACCCGGACACATTTTGGGAATACCCTCGAAACTACGACAAACCCTCCCTTAAAACATTACAAACAGTACAATAAAAACAAATAGATAATACTAAATATGGTTCGATACGGTTGTTGGGATGTGAAAAGTAATGTTTTATAACTTTAATGTTGGAAAGAATGTGAAGTGTTTAATGTTGGTGTGACGTAAACTCCACACCAACACGTCTCCCGATATTTAACCTTTCAGGTTCAACTAACTCTAAGATATCAAGTTCTACGAACGATTACGTCATGCATTCTATGCTTTTTCATTATTTTAAAGTCAATTAAAATTTTTCGATAACTAAGATATGATATTGTGTTGGCACCCCTATCATCGTGCATACAATCTTATGTAAAGCATCAATTCAAAAATATCCCATTTGCTCGGAGTTAACTCCACCACTGCTCTTCACGAGACAATTTTTTTTTATAGTTACAATATTATGACCGAAACTTTTGTGTGATATTAAAAGAAAAGTAATTTTTCTTATTTTTATTTTTAATCACTCTATATCAGTATGCTACCATTCAATCTGATGCTATATGCTACCATTCAATATTCTACCATTCAATCAATCGTGCCACAATGGAAGTGGACAAACCACAAATGGAAAACGGAGTATTGTGAAAATGCTTCCAGGCTCCGTGCTTTTGTGCCCGGGACCGGTGCCAGACCTGTTGGAATGGGCTTACCCCAAGCAGCTTGGGTTAAGCTCAACCGCCTGCGGACTGGTGTTGGGCGATTCCATTTGTTCATGCACAAATGGGGTCTCGCTCCTTTACCAAATTGCGAGTGTGGAGCCTCTGAGCAAACCGCAGACCATGTACTAACAGCGTGCCCTATACATCGGGCACCACATGGAGCACAAGGTCTGACGGTTTTGGATGACGAAACTCGATGCTGGCTTAATAACATCACCGCCAGCATCTAATCAAGGCAGTGCAACAGTCTGGGGTAGTAAAAGAATAAACCCTCGGCCCCAGTCCTGTTTGTGTCTGGCCTGTAGTGGATACCCTTCGACGACGAATCAATCCTGCAATGAGCAAGAAGAAGCGTTGCTTGCAGAATGCAGAAACCCAAATTTCTTAGCGCCGTTTCATGGGTCATCGGTTTCGCTTTGCTCTTGATTGTAATCTAGTGCCCTACCTCCCCTCGCAACTCGATTCACACGCTTCAGCAAGCATGCTTTTTACATAATCAGAATTTTGCACGGGCTTATCACGAAAAAAGCACGTGCTTATCGCGTGATCACTATCGCGTTTACAGAAAAACAATCCGTTGCATCTTAAAGAAATAAATTCAATCAAAGCGTGCGCATATACGTCATAATTAAAAAGCTTATTTGAAGCTTATAAAATGTTGTTGCTTAGTTGAAAAATTAATAACCACTAACATGAAAATTTGTTTAAATGAAACAGTTTTAAATTTTCTTGTTTAACTTAAACGAAAACCAGCTGATAACGTCATAATCAAAGAACTTTTCTATAATTTTCTTGATTAAATTGACGGATATTATTTTACATCCCGAATAACCATTATCCTAAATACTAACATGAAACCCACAATTGCAATGCCTTGAACGTAAACTATGAAACCATCGGTATGGGATCGGTTTCAAACAAAGATTAAGTTCATCTACTATCATTTCGCATTTTTTCTAGTATTAAAGGGATAAAGCATTACTTTTCACATCCCAATAACTGCATCGGACCATATTTAGTATTATCTATTTGTTTCTATTGTACAGTTTCTGATATTTTAGGGGAGGGTTTATCGTAATTTCGAGAGTATTCTCAAAATGTGTCCAGGTCCGACACAAACAAAACTGGAGCTAATAGTTTGTTCTTTAATTACCCCAGGCTGCTGTACTGTGTGAATCAGACGCTGGCAAAGATTGCGTTAGTTCAACTTGAGTTTGCCATTCAAATCCATCATATCTCGCGTTTCATGCAGTGTCCATGTATGGGACACGCTGGACAACGCGGTCTATCATTTATTCACTGGCGCCATACTCGTGATTTGATGTAAAAGAGAAAAGGGCTCTCCAACTCCAGATGTATTTATCTTCTAACGTTCAGACAGTTATGCTGTAATCTCAGGGCATATTACATGCACTTGATGTAAATACGCATAAACAAAAACTCTTGGTTTTGTACAGACTGTCAGTTTTGGCATTTGTGAGTTTCACCAATTTTGCGATTTCATAATCGCACTTGCGTACTTGTCAAAGTATAGAATAGACAAATACCTAAACGAATTAAAAAGTAAAAAGTTGTTAAAAACAGAAAAACCGAAGATTATATGTAGAAAGATGTTAATACGCGCTCATGTTCAATATCCTTTTTCGTAGTTTTGCCTATATGCAGATTTACTGCTTCATTAAGAAAACTAAATTTTTGTTCAGGACAATGTAACATTCACACAGAGCTACGTTCAACTTCCAGAAGATTACTACGCTTCGTGGTTCTACCAATTCGTATTTGCCGCCACTGCATCAACAATCGTGTCTGGCGCAATGGCCGAGAGGACAGAGTTCACTACCTACATGGTTTACTGTATATTTCTAACCGGTTTCGTTTATCCTGTAGTCTCGCATTGGGCTTGGTCTGACAGCGGATGGTTAGCCACAGGAGCAGGTTGGTTAAAGACTTTGTCTAATTTTTTCCACGTCACCTGCTGGGCAAATTACGGTCCTCTGACCAAACAAAATCTTTTTAGAAATTATAGTAACTATACTGCTCGTTTGGTAGCAATTTAGATTTTATGAACATGTCTTCCTTGCTAAATCTGGCGTTGCATACTTATTAGAAACTGCCTCACAAAAAACTGTATTTTATGCTTAGAAGCAAAGTAATGGTTAACCGTCCTAAATTCATAATTGAATAAGTCATAAATGTTTTTATTTTATCACAATTGTTTTCTGCTTCATTCACATGTTATGCTAGTAACTGTAATCCTTTGTTAAATTTCTACAGCTTTAGCTTATGCAGCGGCTATCGAAAATAAGAGGATTTTCTTTAATTATTTTTGCACTGTTTGATAATCTTGTCGAGGCAGTACGCAACAAAAAGGGTAAAGAATGCAGAGAAACATTAAAGACTTTCTTAAAAATAAAAACAATAAAATTGCAGAAATTTGCTATCCAGGGTTTTCTAACTTAGCATTTTTGGTTTATTTAAAAACTTATTCAAACAAATTTGAATTGGCAATTTTAGAAAATGTTCTTCTGATTAATACGCAATATGAAAAGGTTCGTGTTTATAGGCATTCGAAATAATTCCGACTTTGGAACTAAAAAATGAAAATATGTATTTTTTTTTGTTTGGTGATGCAATATAAGAACAAAACTTCTCTCTAAAAAGTATCTTATTGTTCAGTGATTTGTTAGAAGTAACTTACGGGTACCGAAAAGAAATACTAAATGGAAGGGACACTAGTCGAGCTGCAAAGCTAGATTCAAAATTTCACTCTGAAATTTTTTCCCGGATTTTAGGAATTTACAAAAAATATCTTGAATAAAAACATTATTCTCAATCTTACTAATCATGCCAAAAAGATAATAGCGTCAAATATACTTACCAGAGTAAATAAGTATTTCGTCTGATAAAATTAATAAAAGCAAGTTTGTTACACAAGTTAGTGATGATCACCTGCAAGATTTTAGTTTATGCTTATTGCCTCATCAAATTTAACATGATGACTTTAGAAATTTTTAAACAAAAACTGCGTTAAACATCAAATTAATGTTGAGGTATCAGTAATGCGTGTGATAAGCTTACAGTGCATATTATTGTTATAAGTTTTTCTTATCTGAAAATAATATTACAAAGAATAAAAAGAATATTTTTGTTGATAGAATATTAATACATACCGTTGACACCATAGAAAATTTATGGTTCCTATTTCGTAAACTAAGATTCATGAAAGCCCTAAACAACAGCCGTAGACGATTCAGCTTAAACTAAACTGTTCTGGCAAAGTGCATTACAGTGAACCGAATACTGGCTCTGGGAATGAAAACGCACAGCCCATTTATGATGTAGTCTCACCCAACGTTTCATTTATGATATGTCTACCGGGCAGCACGGGTACCTACCTTGGCTTGGTGGCTTAATAACTATTGAACAAACGAATGTCTAGATCTCATTTTTTCCTATTAAGGATCTGAAAACCCAATAGACCATGCAGTTTGTGGTTACGACGGATTCAGCTAAAATAGACTGGGGATAGACCAGTTATGCCCATTGTTTTTTCATCAGCACCCCATCATGATCATACAAGTCGCCTAAGCAGTATGACGTCCGTGGATGTTTTTTCCACAATGCTACAAGATGGTGACAAAAAGTGAGCTATCTTAAATGGAACCATTCGGTTATCTTCAAGATAGGTCGGAACTATACCGAATAGTAAAGACTTATCATTTTGTTAACTTTAAGCTCACATTTGACCTCTTGATTTTTTAAATGAAAGGATGTCGTCACAATCCTAGCCTGACTGTTCTTTAAACTCCAAATCTGGAGATACATTAAAGTGTAGTCATACCTTGACTTAAAGTCCCCTCCAAGGTCTTGTCGTTAGAATATACATATTTTTTCAAGATTATAGAAGGCATATTGTATATATAATTGTTAAAAAAGAGAGGAGCTTAAGCCAATGGCGGACCGCTGTTTTTTAGAAACCAAAGACTGTTGACTTGTTGTCACTTGTAGGTAAGAGTAAAACTTCTTTTCCCAACAAACTCAATGGTCATCATAGCAATGTTCTTTTCCTGAAAAAGTCTCAGCAGCCTGCAGGAAAGGTTCCGAAGCCAGAGAGTGCAGTACGCAGCTCCGAGATTGATAAAATAGCAATGACCTTCCTAAAAAATTAATAATTTGAGTAAAAAACGCCTTGATTTACAGTTTATTTTTAAGATCTATTCCAGTGCTCTTCAACCTTTTTGTTATCGCGGAACCCTTGAAGCACTTTCACGTTTGTCAAGAAACCCCCATAAACAAAAAGTTAAAAAAACACGAGTTACATGTTAAAAAAAGCAAATGTTTTATTATTAGACACTTCAACAAACAAGCAGTTATTACAGAAGTTGAAAAGCAAGAAATTTAATGACTCGGTTGTTCTTAAATTTCTTTTAAAATCTTCGTAAATCGTGGTTGCTCGTCGCTCAGTGCATTCCTCATACACATATCTACTCTCTTCAAACAACTTCTCTTAAAGAGCATTTTCTGTTTTAACCACTATTAAGAACAAATAGGTATTGGAAAATTAACACAGAAGTTTCTCAATGCTTCCTTTGCAATTGCTGTTCCTTTTTTGCACAGAAAAATCCAAAAATATTCCTTTCCATTTTTTTTATAAAGATTTCCTCCTAATTGATATCATTACAGATGTCCAGAAGTTCTTTTTGTTCTAACAAAGTGAAAATAAAAGAATTAACTACCCACTTCAGCAAACGGAAAGCCTCGGATTTCTCTTCAGGAAAATACCGATTAAAATTTTTCTTCAATAGCTTCAAATGCTCCAACACCAATTCTTTTATTTCAGCTGTATCCTCAACTTCGGAGTCTTCGCTCTAAAATTCATTCAAAAGCTGAAAAGAAGAAAAATCATTTTTTTACACTTTATTGGCCCAGCAGTCAATTTTTCTTTTAAAGGCATCAATTTTTCCAACTTGGGAAAATATATCTGAACTTTTCCCTTGAAGACTGGTGTTGAGTATGGACAACACATCGAATAGGCTTGAACCCAGATAGGCCAATTTGGAGACCCATTTATGGTTAAGAAAATTCGTTGCATATTTATGATTTTTCTCTGCAAGAGAAACTGATATTTCCCGTCTTAATTTGAACACACTAGTCAAAACTTTGCCACGAGAGAGCCAGCGCTCTTCTGTATGTAGCAGAATAGTGACATTCTCAGAATCCATTTCTTCACACAGTTTTTGAAAAAGTCTAGCAGATTTGCCTTTACCACCACATTTTATGTAATTCCCAGTTTTCACAACAATATCCAAAACACTTTCTAGTTCCGTTTTTCTCTGCTTATCAGAACTGAGCGGTTTTACAGCCAGAGCTTCACGATGAATATTGCAATGTGTTAATATACAGTTTGTAGCAACTGCCTTGACACGAGGACCAACTCCCAAAAAGTCTCCAGTTGTCACAGCTGCTCCATCTGTAGTTAGAGACCAACATTTTTCCCACGGTATTTGCTTTTCAGTCATAAATTCGTTGAGTTTACTGAACACTTGTTCAGCACTTGTGTTCACTTCCAAGTCTAGGCAGCACAAATATTCATCAACAATATTATATGAATCAGTATCAGGAATTCTTATAAACACAATCATTTTTGCTCTTCTCCCAATATTAGTTGATTCATCCAGTTGCAGTCCATAACAAGAAACTTTTCCGATTTTACATAAAAGTTGTTCCAACAAATCTTCGGCCAGATGAAATCCCCTTCTGCTTACAGTGGTATCGGAAAAAGGTATGTTTTAAAACTTGCGTTCAGTTTCTTTGTCTAAGATCTGCTCTGCCACAATTTGCAACGCTGATTTAATAACTTCCTCAACCAAAGTAAACGGTTTTTTTGTTTTAAGAATATGATGCGACAGTCGATATGAAGTCAACAACAAATCTTGATCAGTTTTAACTGCTCCTAAGAACAAATCTTTCTGCTTGCATACGCTGCTTTTTATATGTTTAAAGAATGAGATAGTTTTGTCTCGTACCCAGCATGAATGGCTTTTAAGTGCCTTTGTAACTTAGCTGGAACCAGGGCAGAATTAGAGAGTCTCTTACAGCAAATCAGACATTCGGGCTGAGGAGCTACATTCGGAATTTGGTCATCCGGCAAAAAGAACCCGTATTTTAAATATGTTTCACCCCATTTTCTAACTTTGGCAGTTTTATTACATTTGGTCCGCTTGGAAGGAGGTGCCTCTTGCTCAATACTGTCCACACCTTCGCTGTTATTACTATTTTGCTTCACATAAGAAAATAAGCTGACTTGGCTAATAGTAAAAAGTTGGTTTTCGCACTACTTTTACTTTATTTCCATAAAGGCTGAACAGCTGCAGCTCTACTGTAGTCTGTTATTCTATTCTCTATTCATTGTCTACTTAACTACTGTAAATGGCAGCATCATGCATAGCTGTGATGCAACAATAGCATTTCTTTGTTTTGAATAACGTTCTTGTTAACCTCATAACAATGAACACCAAATTGCGCTGTTACGCAACAACTATCAACATTTTCGGCTATAAACTGCACTCAACCTCTTATTTAACTAACTGGCCTACTTGGAGTTTGAATGCGGTATGGTGATGGTGATCTAAAGAAACAATTCAATAATGACGCATCAACGTACTAAAACAAGAAATCATTTTCTTACAAAACAAGGAACCCCAGCGGAACCCTTAAAACTCACGGAACTTCTTTAAATGCTTTGCGAAACCCCTGTTGAAGAGTACTGATCTATTCTCAGTCTTTTTTACAAACATTTTTCCGCATAATAAGCATGCCCTACAACGAAAAAGCAAACTTTAGTTGTGCAATAAAGAAACTTTTTGAAAATACGTTTACCAAGTAAACAAGTTTAAAAACCAATACTTACAAACAATAGACCTTTATTAGTGACTGTATTCCAACGGTTAGAATAAAATCGAGCGGTATCCTTAGCATTGTACATCAGTGGAATGCTATCCCTAACCCTAACCCTTTTCCAACCAGTGAAATACTTTCCATCCTGAATGTTGGCATGCATTTGTCAACATGCTGGCAGTTTAAGTGGCCACCGTAAAGACAAGAATGAGGAAACATGGGAAAATGAAGGCTTGCAATTGTGCTGGTGAGGGTTTGAAGACGTCGGCTATTTCGTAATCATCAACGTTCACGCGCATCTAGGTGGATATCGGTCGAGAAATGTGAGTTTTAGGTGCTCATGGAAACACAAGTCAAGGCCGTGCTTTCTGCTTAATAAAGACTCAGATAGTTTAAAATTCGAAAGTACGAGCTTTTGTGCAGGAATGCAATGGTTCTTGCGTAATAAAAAGACAAATCTCTTATTGTGAAAACGTTCATCTTGCTTGCAGTGAGGCCATCGATATTTAATTAGCGAATGGTGAGCTTTCAAAACTTGTTGGCAATATGCCCAAGAAGAACAGTTTTGAGCGTACAATGTCCTGCCCTAAAAGGGACGTTTAAGTATTAGCAGACATTGGATAAAGATCAGTATGGGTAAATACTTTTCTGTTTTGGTAGATTTGGTTTTCTTTAGTCATTACAACAACAATAACACACGTTCTTACAGCCTTGATTTTAAAAAAACATCTGTCGGCAATGTTTTGGATTTTTCAATTATCCTCATTCAAAGAATTACCCTTCCAGTGTTTATTCAATGATTTTCAATTCAAGATTGTGATAAAAGTACTAAACAATAATTAATTCGTTTTTAATATTATTATGTTCTTTTTGAGTAATTTGAGTCGATTGGATAAAGAAGTAATAAAAAACTAAATGTATTTGTGTCGTTTGCGACTTAAAATTAATGGCAGCTGTAAGGCATGCGTAATAAGAAAGAGATCTTATGTATTAATATTTATGTTTATACAATCCAGGAATCCCAAACTTAAAATACATTGACTTTGCGGGATCAGGAGTTGTTCATATTCTTGGAGGAACGGCGGCTCTAGTTGGAGCTGCTTTCCTAGGACCGCGAATCGGGCGATTTAACAGCGATGGATCGTACAACGACATTCCAGGCCATAGCGTCACAGTGAGTACTTCAAAATTGTTTTGTTCATTTTTGTGTCGTACAAAATAGTAGAAAGGTTTGCTTATACAATAATAATTTTTGTGGTAGTTGACATGGCTTAAACTTTGTCTTAACACAGGTTACGTCTTTGGGCGGGTTCATTCTTTACGTTGGGTTTTTGGCGTTCAACGGAGGATCTCAGCTATCGATATCAAACCCTGGCGACGGTCTGGCTGTGTCCATCGCGGTGATGAATACGGTCCTAGGAGGAGCAACATCTGCCATTGTGACGATGATCCTTTGCAAAGCTACTGATGCAATCAGGGGACAGGATCATTATTGGTCCCTTGTCATGACAATAAACGGAGGTTTGGCCGGTAAGAGTGCAAGATTTGTAGGATGAAAAGAATCTCAGTTAAATTTTTTGTATAGTTTAGCAGTGACCGTACTGCCCAATAACTCGCTCGCAGAGGCATAACTCGCAGAGATTTGATGGTGTCCGCTATTCAGAGGAAATATTGTCTTAATGCAAGGCTTTTCTTAAGTTTCAAAGATAAAAAGAGGTTTTAGGCAAATGATTTGCAGCAAAGTCTCCAGTAGTGTGTATTAAAAGCAACTTTGCGTTCTACGCATAAAACAGATTAGGCAAAATTTTACAGTTCTAAATTTTATTAATAATCACATCCGAGTTCCTGTGGCGCGAAAGTTTGAATTCAATCCATAAAATGTTCGAATCGGACGCGTTGTTATTAAAGGCTCGCTATTACTGCGACTGTATCAAATAAGTTGTTTTGATGGTTAAGTGCAATGTTGGAAAAATTGCCATCACTAACCCTTACAAGTTTCGGTATATGAAAGAGTAACAAGAAAGTTTGGGTTTGATAACGCTTGTCAAGGCTTCTCCACACTGAATCATAACATGATTTTCTCATCTTGATTTGTGTATGTTAAATATGACAAATTCCTGTTTGATTCTTATCCGCGTATCGAAATAGTCTTACAAACGTTTTGTTGATTCAGGAATGGTTTCAATGTGTGCCGGTTGTAATCAATATAGACCGTGGTTCGCTGTTTTGATTGGTGCGATTGCTGGAGTAACTTTTGTTTCTTGGCATCACATAATCTTAAAGGTTCAAATTGATGATCCTCTGGATGCGGTCGCAGGTCAGTTGCTTGTATTTGGCTACATCATGCAAGGGCAAAGCACACATGGCTTGACTCAGTTTTCGAAAATCAAGATTTCATAAATGTTTCAATTAAACTTTGTCCAAATACTTTCCTAACGTGATCTTGGTATAAAGAAACCAGTATACAGCGGTTGTATTTTGGTTTAGTTCATTTGGGAGGAGGTTCGACCGGTGTTCTTTTGGCACCGATATTTGTCGAAAATGGATTGAAAGAAAACGGACAAAATGTTGGGGGAATTGTTTATGGAGGAAGCAGTCTATCGTTTATGGTAAGTTCGAAGATTTTATGGCATTTTGCTAAAGTCTGCATTTTTAAATTGTTTGATTTCAGAGTTTTGGATGGAACTTATTGGGGGCTCTTATCATAATAACGTGGACTGGAACTTGCTGTGCCGTCATGTTCGGGACTATGAAAGCTCTGAATGTTCTTCGAGTACGAACCGAAGTTGAAATTGCAGGCTTGGACCGTATCAAACATGGAGAACCTGCCTATCCCGTCGGTGGATACAATGACGGAGAACATCCGTTAAATAACGCGGCAAAAGGTAATCCGTGCAGACGTGGCTTGTTTAAACCACAGCTCTGGGTGATCTGCCCAGTAGAGAGAAGATGAACAGGGTAACTTTTGCTTTGCGCGCCTTGCGCTATTGAAAGCGGCAGTTTTGACTTTTATAATAAACTGTATACAAAATTTTCGCTAACATCTATTCGTAAACAGAAGAGTTACAGCAGAGCTGTTGACAAAAGTTATAGCAGTTTCTATGCTCTGGATGATTTAATATTATAAGACTATAAAAATATCGAGGAAAAAGTAATTGCGTGGTAACTGTAAGCGTAATGCTTGACTTTGCGAAGCTTAAATTGTGTTTTCGGATACGGTTTTATGATAAAAAAAAATATGTTACAGATTACAATTTTGTGATATAAATATTCTTATTTCGGTACAAAAATAGGTTGTTGGTAACAAAATATTACTCACAAACAATTGCTTTGAAAAAATTTTCAAAAGTAACCAGTAAAAAAGGATCTTTGGTTTAAATACTTAAAAATTTACAAGGGAGAGGTGGTTTGACCACAAGGTAACTGCACCACTTAATTGAGTGCTTGTTTATGACACTAATCCTTCCATATAAACATGAAATGTATCTCGTCCCACAATAAAACTTACAGTAAAATAGTTATTTTAAAGTTTACACAAATTAAACTTCACATGAATAAACTTTATTAAAGAATGAAAGCCCTTCTACTCCATTTTGTATCTTCGTCACGTCGTTGATATAAAAACTAATACATACTAGAAACCAAACTGCTTAAAGATGAGAAGCACCAGACTCGAGTATTATAGAGATTTATAAAATCATAAAATTTATAAGATATAAAAACTGTGGCTTATTTACATCAGTACTAGAATACAGTAAATACTATTCCGAAATATAATTCAGTTTTTTCTTGCCAATAAATCTTATTTATTCAGTAAATAAGTTACTTTTTTAAATAGCGAAAGTTGGAAAAACACAAAGATATTAGCATCTGCTTCACATGTTTTCGAAGAGATTTTTTGAAAAGTAGAATTTGAACTTTGTTTATTCAAAATTAAACTAAATTTTTTTAATTTACCTAGTCTCGTAAATTGTTCTTTGTTTCTGTGTGTTACGGGTAAGATGTTCTGGGTGTTCTGGATCTCTCTGGGTAAGAAAGAATAAAACTTTTTTGTTTTTGGGAGAATCTGAATATTCACTTAAGCGATGTAGCGGAGGTGTGTCTCACTCGCGACCAGGGCCGCATTGGTAAAATTTTTGCCTATAGATATGGCGCGGTCTGCAATTCCTTTCGCAAACAAAGTGATGATCTTTTATTATTTTTTGTAGTCTTCACATTGATTCAAATGTACTGTATGGTTTTACTTCCTGGCTGCTACAATTGGGACCGCACATTTGTTTTAAGACCAAAAAGGTTTTCGTTGTGATTGATGGAGGTGCTACTGCCGAGATTTGCAGCTAAATAAAAATGTAGAAGACGTTTTTTGTCTCGTAGCTTGGTAGGTAAATATTGAAATATACTTTGCAGTTAAAATGAAAACTAAAAAAATCCAAAACATGGTCATCGAATCGGTTTTTGGAAAAAAATCCATGTCATTTTTTTTAATAAAGCTTAAACCTTTTTCTGGTTGAAAAATCTTTTATTCGATTTTTCTTTGAATTGAGCATCGGATTAAAACATTTCTTGGCGGGCTGAACCCCAAAACTTTTCGGGTGCCTGTTTGGCATGCCTAATACAGAAGGTCTTTTGATGCTTGTGAAAATTTTTGACTAAGTTGAGCAGCATGAAGCTTGAGAAGAATGGTTATTGGAAGAACACTGGTTTTGTTGTGTAAATGATGAGTGTTTGTGTTTTTTTGTGCAGCCAGTAGGAATACGCAAAGCTGTGTCATGAATTATTTGAAGTTTGTTGATGCTGCTGTTCGATAAGAAAGGGATCAATATGGTGTTTGGATATTCTAAAATAGGCCGAGTAATTGTGAACAATATTATTAGTTTTTCTTTGTGGTACAGAATTTTAATATCGCTTTAAACAAAGTCGATTTTATCGGAGCCATAAGCTTTTCGTGACGCTCTCATCAGTGGCAATCGCGTCAAAATGGGACGAACCAGAGAAAATCAAGGTATTTATAAGTCTCAACAGTTGGGAGAAAAGTGCTGTAGTCTCGAAAAGGAGAAAGACACAATTGCACAAAATCAAAGAAGTGTGGTGCAATATAGTGTAATCTCGGAAAGGAGAAACGCACTATGTGCAATTACCCAGGAGAAACATTGTTACTCGCAACTTAGGTTATTTGAAAAGTTTTAATGTGAAAACAAATTTCTTTTGTTTACATAAAACCGGATGTCTGGTTCTGATAAAAGTTCCCTCGAGTAGACGCGGATGGAACGAGTTGCGTGCCACAGCAAGAATTTTAAAACGTTTGTCATTATAGTTTGCAGCACATTGCTCGTTATCAAGCAAGTGTTGTCCTACGGCAGAGTCACAATCTGGATTATTACGTTTTAGCTTACAGGATCTGCCGGATTGAGATCGTGTAGGGCGCTTCGCTTGCTGTTGTAGCCATTTAGGAACATGCTGCTTGATTCTATCTTGTAGTCGCTGTGATGTTCGTCCTACGTACCTACTGTCACAGTGGCACAAATGTTCATAAACAACGGAGCTTTTCAGCGTGGTAGGTAAAACATCTTTGCGGGCTACAGGCAACATGCGTTTGGATGTAAATACCGCTCTGGTGGTAACGAAGCCATAGCAGCTTTTAACAGCCGTTTTGACATTTTTATCAAGACCAATGGAAGCTTTCCCTATCCAAGGAACTCTCAAATACACGGGGCACTTCTCAGGGCCAAATCGTTTGGGCATAGAAAACTGAGCAATTTTCTTGGAAATGTTGTAGTCAATAATCGATTCAGGATAACCATTGTCTAATAGAATGTTCTTGATATGGTTAATTTCTTTGTTTAGTTTAGATTTCGTGCATATCATTAGTGCCCGGTGTGCCAAAGTTGATATAAGGTTTGTTTTTTGTTTATTGGGACTGAAAGATTCCCAACTTAAGTACTGTCCAGTAAAGGTAGGTTTTCAAAACAAAAAACAAAAAACAAACCTTATATCAACTTTGGCACACCGGGCACTAATGATATGCACGAAATCTAAACTAAACAAAGAAATTAACCATATCAAGAACATTCTATTAGACAATGGTTATCCTGAATCGATTATTGACTACAACATTTCCAAGAAAATTGCTCAGTTTTCTATGCCCAAACGATTTGGCCCTGAGAAGTGCCCCGTGTATTTGAGAGTTCCTTGGATAGGGAAAGCTTCCATTGGTCTTGATAAAAATGTCAAAACGGCTGTTAAAAGCTGCTATGGCTTCGTTACCACCAGAGCGGTATTTACATCCAAACGCATGTTGCCTGTAGCCCGCGAAGATGTTTTACCTACCACGCTGAAAAGCTCCGTTGTTTATGAACATTTGTGCCACTGTGACAGTAGGTACGTAGGACGAACATCACAGCGACTACAAGATAGAATCAAGCAGCATGTTCCTAAATGGCTACAACAGCAAGCGAAGCGCCCTACACGATCTCAATCCGGCAGATCCTGTAAGCTAAAACGTAATAATCCAGATTGTGACTCTGCCGTAGGACAACACTTGCTTCGTCGTCGTCGTCGTTTGAAGGGCATCCACTACAGGTCAGACACAAATAGGACTAGGGCCGAGAGTTTATCCTTTTACTACCCCAGGCTGCTGCACTGCCTGGATCAGATGCTGGCAGTGCAGCAGCCTGGGGTAGTAAAAGGATAAACCCTCGGCCCCAGTCCTGTTTGTGTCTGGCCTGGAGTGGATGCCCTTCAAACGACGACTACAACGACGATCCAAAACCGTCAGACCTCGTGCTCCATGTGGTGCCCGATGTATAGGGCACGCTGTTAGTACATGGTCTGCGGTTTGCTCAGAGGCTCCACACTCGCAATTCGGTGAAGGAGCGAGACCCCATTTGTGCATGGACGATTGGAATCGCCCAACACAAGTCCGCAGGCGGTTGAGCTTAACCCAAGCTGCTCGGGATAAGCCCATCCTAACAGGCCTGGCACCGGTCTCGGGCACAAAAGCACGGAGCCTGGAAGCATTTTCACAGTACTCCCCGTTCCATTTGTGATTTGTCCATTCAGAGGCGCGGATGCCTAATCTGGCAAGGTAGTCCAAAAGATTCCGCGCACCTGGCAATGAGGCGAGTGTGAGCACTGCGACACCAGACTGGCGCACAGTACTCAACCGTTGAGTAGACTAGAGACAAGGTGGCTATACGTAGTGTTTTAGCACCAGCACCCCATCCCGAGCCCACGAGTCGCCTAAGCAGTGTGACGCGCGAGGATAGTTTTTGCGCAATGCCACTAAATGGTGACGAAACGTGAGCGATCTGTCCAGTTTTACCCCAAGATAAGTAGGGGTTGGACAGAACGGTAAAAGTCTACCGTTGTTGTAGACCTTTAGCTCACGTTTGGCCTCTCGGTTGTTTAAGTGAAAGGCTGCCGTCACCGTCTTAGTGTGACTGAGCTTCAACCTCCAAGTCTGAAGATACGCTGAAAGTGTAGATATGTCTTGGCTTAAAGTCCCCTCCAAATCCTTCCAATTTTCAGAAGAATGCAGCAATGCTAGATCATCAGCATAAGCAAAATTTCTGAAAATCATGGAAGGCAGATCGTACGTATAGATGTTAAATAGGAGGGGAGCCAAGACTGATCCCTGAGGAACGCCGTTTTTAAGACGGCGTAGCCTGCTTTGCTTGCTGTCACCGGTGGTAAGGGTAAAACTTCAATTTCGGACAAGTTCCATAATCATTTTGACCATGTGCTTATCCGGAAGTAGTCTCAGCAGCTTGCAGGTAAGGCCATGGTGCCAGACAGTGTCATAAGCAGCTGTCAGATCGATAAATACGGCACCGGCCTTCTTTTTAGCTTCGAAAGAATCCTCGATGTTCTGGGTTAGCAGAACAACTTGATCTACGGTTGACTTCCCGCGTCGGAACCCAGCCTGCTCTTTAGGGAGCAGTGGATCGATTAATGGTTCAACGCGGGCGTAAATAAGCCTCTCGAGGATCTTGTAGGGGACACAAAGCAGAGATATCGGTCGATAACTCTTTGGGTCCCCCACGGGCTTTCCTGGTTTTGGGATCGCGACCACAAGCGCTCTTCTCCAGATCTTGGGAATTTTGAGTCGGCGCAAACAGGAAGAAATGAAGTCACGTAACCAGGACTTCAAAGCAGCTCCGGCATGGAGTATAAGCTCTGGGAAGATGGAATCAGGTCCCGGAGTTTTACCTGGTTTTAAATGTTGAAGGGCAGCAGTAAATTCTCTCTGTGAAAAAGTGTCAGAGATATTTACTGCGTCTGGTGTTGTGGCCCTCCAAAGATCAGACACTTCTTGAGAGACAAGTCGAGATGACTTGCGGTCAACAGCCTCGTATTTCCCATTTCTAAATAGCTGAGATGCAATAGCATCGGCTGAAACGGGACAGTGACGAGGAGAGTGTCGTGACCTACCAGTAAGGTTGTTTAAAATACTCCACGCTTTTCGACTAGAGTGTGAGAAGTCAATGCTCCGAACTGCCTCGGATCATCAATCCCTCCGCTTTCTGTCAAGCTTGGCAAGCAGAGCTGTAGCAGCCAAACTTGAGTCGTCTCCCTGAGGAGACTGCAGAAAGGTTTTATAGAGGGATTCACACTCTGCATCCCAACACGGAATATAGTTATTTTGATACCCGCGTGGGATAGTCTTTTTGGCTGCTTTCTTAATGGTGTTACAGAAGTCCTGGTAAGCCGCATCCACATCAAGTGAATCAGGCGGCAACAAAGTCTTTTTGAATTTATTCTTCAAAGCAATGTAGTGACTCCATTTGGCCTTGCGGAAGTTCCATCGCTTAACAGGCATGCTTGGCACTGCCATAGCAAACCTTGGTGGTGTAATAAGCGAAGGTCGATGTTGTGACCTGGGGAACTTGTTAAGGACACGTCTATCCGGTAAGCGACTGTTTGGACCTACGCTAGCGAAAGCTAGATCTGGATTGGTACCACTGTTCCAGCGGCCGGAATGAAAACTGGCAGCGTCCTTGGCATTATATAGGAGGGCAAGACAATTAATATTTGCCCAGCCAGCCAAGGACTGTTGTCATCGTAACCCCAGTCAGCATGACGACAGTTAAAATCGCCAGCGTAAAGACAGGGGTGAGGAAACACTGGGAGATCCAGGGTTCGCAATCGCGTTGGCGGTGGTTTGTAGACGTTGACTATTTTATAGCAATCAACGTCCACACACAACCACTCGATCTCCGATGTTGGTGGAGATTGGTCCAAAAGCGTGTATCTCAGTCGCTCGTGGACAAACGTGGCAAGGCCATGCTTCCTGCTTAAAGAAGACCCAGCTAGTTGGTAGTTTGGAAGTACCAACTTCTCTGCATCAGTGCAGTGGGTCTCCTGCAGTAGGATGACGAGTGCCTCAGACTGCATAGCGAGATGATGAAGAACGTTCATCTTGCTTGCAGTGAGGCCTTCGATGTTCAGCTAAGGAATAGTGGGTCTTCGGAACTTGTTGGCAATGTGCCCTGAAAAGGACAGTTTTATCTTAACATTGTCCCGTTCTGAAAAGGACGTTTGCGGATTAGCAGACCCACACTGAACATCGGAATGGGTGGATACTCTTTCGTTTTGGTAGGTTTGGTTTCGGTCTGTCATTTTTAAAATCAATGAACAGAATTACTCACAGCCCAGGCTGCGTGAAAGCACCTACCATCTGGGCCAACTTGCTTGATAACGAGCAATGTGCTGCAAACTATAATGACAAACGTTTTAAAATTCTTGCTGTGGCACGCAACTCGTTCCATCCGCGTCTACTCGAGGGAACTTTTATCAGAACCAGACATCCGGTTTTATGTAAACAAAAGGAATTTGTTTTCACATTAAAACTTTTCAAATAACCTAAGTTGCGAGTAACAGTGTTTCTCCTGGGTAATTGCACATAGTGCGTTTCTCCTTTCCGAGATTACACTATATTGCACCACACTTCTTTGATTTTGTGCAATTGTGTCTTTCTCCTTTTCGAGACTACAGCACTTTTCTCCCAACTGTTGAGACTTATAAATACCTTGATTTTCTCTGGTTCGTCCCATTTTGACGCGATTGCCACTGATGAGAGCGTCACGAAAAGCTTATGGCTCTGATAAAATCGACTTTGTTTAAAGCGATATTATTAGTTTTGCTTTAGGTCAATAGTAGTATTTTATACTGGATGGCACTCAGGGGCACCAAAAGCAGGGTACAGGAGGACAATTATCTCCCATGTCCTTTTGCCTTTTTTAAATTGCGAAGGCACAGGTGGTCAGATAGTGACCTTTGAAATTTACTTAATAGAGGCATTGTGTTAGATTTGTCTCTGCAATCATATAAACTGGACCGAAATCAAAAGAAACAAGGTTTATAAAACAGTAAATCAACAACAGCTGTGTGGCTATGCCTTCACCTCTATTACGAACACTTAATTTTCCATTTCAGACAATTTCATTTACTTTTGAAGCCTTAACTGCAATTTTTTCTATCCAACAAAAAGGTGCGTTTGTTTTATATTTTGCTCCTCCAGCCAAAAAAATTTTGTCTCCCCTGATGGCGCGTCTTTAAACCTTCTTTACTTTGCTTCTAGTCTTTTTAAATTTTTATTATCAATTATCTCAATAAGAAATTCTTATTCTCATAAAAAGTAGCTTAAACATTGCTTTTTCTAATCTGATTTAACCTGACATCAATTCTTATATCTAAACAAACTTTGCTTACCTAGGTTAATAAGTTATAGATACATTGCAACTGACTTATGAACTCTAAGATAAAAGTTATTTTCAACTACAACAAGAAGAAACTGGATTATGATGTCACCGAGTCCCATTGTTTACACAGTGTCTCAATATAAATAAACAAATTATTCAAAATAAAAACAGAAACAAAAAATCAGTATTTTTATAGTAATTTAATATATTAAAAGTAGTTTATGTAAAAAGCAAAAAACTTTACCCAGTTCATTGAAAAGTTATCACCCTCGAACAATCTAATTCTTTTTCTTCAAGGTAGAATAACATTCCTGTTAAATCAAGTAGACCATAGAATAACAAAAGTAAAGTTTTTTAAAATGTAAAATATTGTCTGACTTTGACAGGTTTTATTCAAGCATTATATTTTATTAAAATTGAAAAATAATATTCGCATATTTTTCGGGTAAAAAACCTTGTTTTTATTAATAAGAACATGTCGATTGTTTTTCGTTTTCTCTAATAGGCCAAATTGATGTTTAATATCAATGCTGTAAAAGCTGAAAATGCAATATTCAAATTTTTCCGAAACTTTTGAAGAAACATCATTGTAGTGTCTGTGATTAATTATATTAAAAACATAAAACTGTAGTTGACAGCATTAAATTGCGCTGTAGCAAACTGTATTATACTGTAGTTATAGAAATGTGAGTAGTTTTCTGGAATACACGAATGTAAAATACCACCTGCTTGATCTGTTAAGCTTCGAAGTTTTAAATCCGATTAGATGAAAAATTTTTCAAAAAATTTAAATTAAATAAAAAATATGTGATTATAAACAGTTGTTTCAAAAAAATAAATAAATAAAAAATATTAATATGAAAAATCAAAAATGATTTTAATAACATATCTTTATTAAAAGTTCGTTTAGTCATAGAAGATTTATGCATGTATTTTTAAAAGAGGAACTAGAGCCATCGGATATATTTTCTGAAATTGTTCATAGTTTTGTTAACTAGCTCGTAATGAAATCATCTTTTTTGTTATCGGAAAAGCTCCAATTGATAACCAAATCAATTCAGCAGTTTGTGTTGGGTGAAACGATGTGTCCAAATCTGTATTTTTTTACTTTTTGTTTTCTCTCTGATGTGATGCAAAAATATGAAATTATTTTTGGTTACTTTCACCAGAGCGCCTTTCACCAGAACACAAAAAGCCCATGTGTTTTGCGTATAGGTGATGCGTTACTTTTTCATGGAGCTTCTTATATGTGGACCTGACGTGCCTATTACCAAGAAACAATCAATTTTAAAGATCGTATCATTAAATCGTTACTTTATTCTTTTTATCTTTTTTTTAATTTTTTTTCCAACATTTTGCAAAAGACAAAACTTTAATAGTCAAAGCAACTTTCTGGAGGAGGGTTTTGCCTCCCATAAGTATTTTGTATTCTTCGTTTAGGCTATATGCGCCCAGCTATGCCTTTAATTTTCTTTTAGTGTTTTATGACAAGACTATTACCTTTACTTTTTCAAAATTAGTTTGATTGTTGATTGCACTTTGCCAAGGCCCGAATCTATGTCTCTAATTTTTCAAATGTTTTATGTCTAGATAAACTTTTTTCATATTAGCTGACTTGATTATGGTTAATTTTCACTAGTAATTGTCTTGGCTGCTGAAAATTAGCGCAATGCAGTTGTAAACAGGGAGTACCAATGTGATATTGATCGAAATCAAGTGAGTTTTTGTACTTTTGCACAGTAATGTGTCATTTGCCTCGATTGTAAGAGGTTAAATTACCTTTGTGTGTGGATTTGCTCTATCGGTTACAGCCCAAAAATGATTTAAGTCATAGTCATTATAGCATTGGCAGAATTAAGAATAATTTTCTAATCATCTTTCTATAGTAAACAATCAATTACATTACAAATTCAATTCCAAAATTTTCATCTCAAGGATGAGATCTTCACAATATGTATCTTCATGCAACATCTTACTGATTTCAAATTTTATTCGATTGATCTCGGCTGCCTGAAGCTGTTGAATCTCTAGCTCCAACATTGCTGACTTCTTCTCAATAATTTTCAGACAAAGATTTTGTTTTATCCACTTGAGCCGTTCTGTTGTGTCCTTGGGAAAGACACTTTACAACACTTTCTTTTGCTCGGTGTCTTGGCATGCAGTTCTAAATTACAGTCATATCTCTATAAAATTTCAAGCGAACAATATCTTGGCATCTCCACAAGCAGGTCGGGGTAATTGCTTACCCTACGTATTAGCGTCTCCGACGCTTTCTTGCGAGTCAGGAGGATAAATATAGAGAAAAAATAAAATAAATATGCAGTATGACGAGTATTCTTGTAACTCCTTCTGGTTAGCCTGCAATCATTCCAGTGTGCATAGATAATATAAATACATGGACATTACTAATGTTTTTTTTTGAAGACGTATGCATACTTTTTGTTTTGCTGTTCATCTGCTTGCTTTATTGACAGCAAGAGCCTATTGTGTCCAGCTGCAACTTTTACAATGCTCTTTTGTAAAATGCTGAGAAAAACTATCAGTACATTCTGGACGCAACGAATGTTTAGTTGCTTTTTTTCTTACGTTTCCCACGTACTTTAATCTTTAGTTTTAAGAGAAAACAAATATTTTTTATGTACTTCTTTTTTTCAATGACATATTATGGCTACTGCAGAACAGAAAGCTGAACAATACCAGGTACGGTGACCATGCACAATTTTTTGTGCATGTTATAACGTATATCGTTTAGTCGCCGTCTCCCTATTTGCAACCTTTGCTCTATTTTGTCTTCAATTATTATCAATTGTTTCTTTTGGGTGCGAATAAAAACAAACTACTAAAAAAAAAAAAATACCCTTTCTTTTTCAAGTTTTTCTCGAATTTAAATGATTAGTTTTTTGATTGCTTGGTCTATCTAGCTTATGTTCAATTCTGGTCTTCTTGGCAAGGAAATGGTCAATGCCTTGCAGAGCCTCTTTGCACCAAGAAGAATACATTTCCATTCCTGCACTATCATTGAAAATTTTATATTCAATAAAACAAGCAACGATGAATGAACCTATTAGAGATTAGGCAGAGGTAGACTACTTGAGTAAAAATCTCATTATATTTTTATAGTACATCTTTTAAATACTTTAGTAGGCCAGTCATAGAAAACATTAGTTTGTTCAAACGTGCCGGAAGCGACGCTCTGTGGTTTTGAAAAATGATCCAATATCCATAAGATGGGTCATGCTTTTAGACACTATTGCAAGTGGTATTCAAAGCGTCATCTGATGGTTGGTTCCAACTAACTTTTGACAATCTCTTCCTTTGTGTTGTTCTGCTAGTTTAGATACATTTCCGCATCTCGTCTGTTGTTTGAATCATCACTCCCATGTTTATTCAGGGATTACCTGATATCCGTTCCAAAAAGGTCTAATAATACAGCGCCTTCTTAATTTTTAAGACATTTTACACAAATTTTTAAAAACAACTAACAGCTTGTTCGGTTAAAAAGTTTTCTCAGTTTAAAAAACTTTTATTTTTTCAGACATAAGGAAAAATGGCTACGACAATAAAGTTGCAGTTGATGATACCCTTCCTAATTACTCGTCCCCATCAATTATGATGGAGGAAATTGAGGACCCAGTGATATCTTCCCTGTAAACAATCAACTAACCAATTCAACTTTTTCGTTTTTTATTAATTTTTTGTTGATGTTTAAAGTGCCTTTTTTTTGAGTTATCGGCTTCACTTTGCAGTTTAACTCACGCTTGCAATCAAAATAACAGATGAATAAATAAATTTATGTAAAGATAAAATTTATTTATAAATAAATCTATTTCAAGTTTTTCATTTACTCGAAAACTAGTTGATATTGACTTGCATCTTCTTCGATTTTCTTCCGTTTGAAACGAGACGAGATTAATTCGAAAGACAGAATCTGCATATTTGAAAATTACAATCGTTTTGTAAATTTAAAAATTGTTTTTCAAAAAAATTTAAAAATTGCCAGGTTTTAAAATGACATTTATGACGAGTAGAATTTTAACTGCTTTTGGTTAATCTTGAAAGCACTTATTGGCAACACTCCGTGTAATTGGCCGCAACCTAAACGGTTAAAAACATCGCAAATTTCTCAATTCAATGCCGGACTTTCATTACTCATAAAGGGAAAAACTCTATGATTTATACCGCCTAAACCGCGTGTATTGTTGTTGTTGTTGTTGCTTTTTTCTTACGGTGGCCGTAAAAAAATTTCTCACATTGCCAAATAGTCATAGAAACTTGTTTTTTTTAGAAGTTGTGTTCTATTTTCTTGTAAATTACTAAGAAACAATCAATAATATAAATTTTTGTTATTTATGTTGTTGTTTTTCTGGTAATTTTTTCGGCGTTTATAGAGTTTGTATTTTTATTAAAAAGTTCATGATCAAAATTCGATCAAAAGTTTGTTTTCAACGTTGATTGTGTTTTGAACTTCTGAAATCGCCAATCGATGTTTGTATGACGTAAGAGTCGCCAACTACTGCGTTGGTATTTGTCCGATTAAACTTGTCCAAAGAAAGGAAAATTTGACTCAGGCGAAAGTAATGAGTAATAGCTTTCTCGATTGTTTTAATCTTTTACTGGGAGGGCTGACCAATGTATAGGAGGAAAATTATTTATTTGTTTATTGTAAGTTCATTAAATGGCGCTCTCTTTTTCAATCTGTTTTCTCGCAAAGGATCATGACAAACACGGGCGACGTTGCAAAATAGTGACGTAATAGAGAAGAAGTTGCCCATTAGAAGTGAACCCAAGATTTAGTAGTGCATGTAACTGTTGGTGGGGAGAATATCATAGGAAGAAGGAAAACTATAGTCAACCCTTCTCCGAATCGGTCCTGTTTAAAGAAAATAACGCGGAATCGGCTTTACAAATATTACGGCAAGCGGGATAAAAGCGGATTGCAAAGAGAACAACGGTATGCAAATACAGCTATCGGTCAGACAACCCTTGTCGAGTTTGACTGAACAATAAGTTAACTGATTTGTCAAAGTGTAAATCTCAATAAAGATTTTTTTATTTTTTCTTAACTTACACGGGACAGATGTAATCAATGAATACTTTTCAGACGCCGAAAGAAACGGAATCCTTCATTTCTAGTCATATATGCCTCTGTTTAGAATTTTTTTGAAACTTCTATAATTTAAATCAATAACGGCTTTTGCAATTACGATTTGACGGGCAAATTTCACATAGCAGAAACTATATGCCAAGCTATCTACTATAAATCTACTTTTCTTAATTACCACCAGAACAGACCCACAAACCCATATTTTTATGGAGAATATTTTTAAAGTCAGAGCAAAAGAAATATCATAATTTCTCTTATTCAAATACGATAGTAACGTCCTTTTGATATTTGATGTGTAGGGCATTCGGAAATGATGTGGTTTATAGTTTTCCCATGTGCACCACACTAACAATTACAAGAGGGATCAAGACCCCATTTATACATTGACGATCGAAAACGCCCAACGCCAGTTTGCAAGCAGTTCAGTCTTACCCAAGCAAACCTGGGCAGGCATAGTCCTAGAGGCAAAATGAAATCATGAAGTTTAGTTGTTCTATTCAAGTACTCCATGTTGCAAACAAATTCTGTCCTCTAAGAACAGGGATATTTAGTTCATATGCATTATCTAGTAGTTTCCGTGCGGTAGGTACAGATGTGCGTCTGGATTTTAATCTCTCTTGCCGCGTATCCAATGGCCTGACCAGATGATCACGCAAGAGGGGTTTAGGGTCTAAAATGCTGCAATTGGCCAAGAGAAGAGTGGCTCCCAAGCGACAAAGTCAGCCTTTTGGATACCGGCAAGGATGGGCAGGTTGTTCGTTGGAACGGGACGCAGGCGTACAGCGACAATGCGCAAAGCGTCATCAAGAACAC
The DNA here is from genome assembly GCA_963680785.1 of Diplosoma virens. Taxonomy (NCBI): domain Eukaryota; kingdom Metazoa; phylum Chordata; class Ascidiacea; order Aplousobranchia; family Didemnidae; genus Diplosoma; species Diplosoma virens. The sequence continues at coordinate 45,792,671 of OY796887.1, read as the reverse complement.
TGTCAATAAGACGAGTGTGTACACCGCGACACCATAATTGTGCACAGTACTCCGTGTAGAGTAGACTAGGGATAAGGTGGCTATGCGCAGTGTTTTAGCACCAGCCCCCATCTCGAATCCGCAAGTCGTCTTAGCATTGTGACGCTTAAAGATAATTTTTTGTACAATGCCCCAAGGTGGTGATGGAACGTAAGTGTCCTGTCAAGTTTGACACCAAGGTAAGTTGGTACATGGCATAACGACAATATCTTACCACTGATGACAGCTTACGTTTCAGCGTACGTTTAGCCGCACGAATTTGTAGATGGAAGGCTAATATCATTGGCTTTGTTTCGTTGAGCTTCAGCCTTCAAGTTCCGAGATACTCCAACAAGGTGGACATGTCTTGACTCAAAACTCCCTCCAAGTTCTTCCGGTCTCCAGCAGTATGTAGCAATGCTAAATCATCAGCATATGGATATCTTTTAGAGGTCAATGTTGGAAAATCATATATGTAGATGTTAAAAAGGAGGGGAACCAAGACAAATTCCTGGAGGACGCCGTTTGTAAAGCGTCATAATCTGCTTCGCTTATTGTCGCCGGTGGTAAAGATGAAGCTTTAGTTATAAACAAGCTCCATAATCATGCGAACCATGTGCTTGTATGGAAGAAGTTGAAGAAGCTTGCAGGTAAGGCTACGGTACCAGACTATATCATATGCCGCAGTCAGGTTAATAAATACGGCAATTGCCTTTTGTTTTGTTGTGAAATTATGTGAGTAAGGAGAGTGGCTGATCTACAATTGATTTCCCGAGACGAAATTCAGCTTGTTCCAGAGGAAGCAACGAATTGATTAATAGATTTATGTGGGCGTAGATAAGCCTTCCGAAGATCCTGTATCGAAAACACAGAAAAAAATTGGACGATAGCTTTGTGGGTCTGCAACAAGTTTCATCGGTTTAGGAATAGTGACTACCAGCGATCTTTTCCAGATCCTTGAAAATTCAAGTTGACGCAAGAATGATAAAAGAAAGCCGAGGAGCTGAGACTTCAAGACAGTACCAGCATGAATAATAATCTTTGGAAACAGCAAATCTAACCCAAGAGCTTTTCCTGGTTTCAGGTGTTGTGGGGTAGCAGTAAATTCTTAGAGGTGAAATCTATAGAAACCTTTACTGGATAGTTATTGGAGCGCTCTAAAGTTCAAAAACTTTTTTGGAAATAAAGCGAGATGACTTACGATTCACTTTCTCGGATCTTTCCATTCTGACCAGCTTAATTTTTTTATTTCTATTTTATTTTTCATTTTATCTCTATATTAACTCGTAGGAAAGCGACGGAAGCGCTAATAGATAGGGTAAGCAATTACGTAGGGTACGCAATTACCCCGACCTGCTTCCGGAGATGCCAAGATATTGCTGTCCGCTTGTAATTTAATAGAGATATGACTGTAATTTAGAACTGCTTGTCAAGACCACCAAGCAGGGGAAAGTGCCGTAAAATGTCTTTCCCAAGGACACAACAAAATGGCACGAGTAGGTTTTGAACCGAGACCGTATTGGTCACGAGTGCGGCGCTTTAACCACTCGACCACTCTGCCGACCCAAATCAAAATGGCACCTATTAAAACAGGACATGGCCGAGAAGAGTGCCGTTACCTACCAGTTAGGCTGTTCAGTATACTCTGTGCTTTACGGCTAGAGTGTGAGAAGTTAATGTACTGAACAGCCTCAAACAATCGGTTACTGCGCTTCTTGTCAAGCCAGTTCATCAGTTCTGTAGCAGCCCTACAAGAATCTGACCCTTTAGGAGATTGGAGAAAAATTTGATAGAGACCTTCACACTTTGCATCCCAACACGGTATGTGGTCACTTCGATGACCAAGGGAATGGAGTTTTTGGCTGCCTTCTTGATGGCATTGCAGAAGTCCTGGTTAGCCTGATCCACATTGGGAAAATCAGGGGGCAACAAACTTTTTGCAAGCTTGTTGGTCATTGTGATGTGATGGCTCCAATTGGATTTTTAAAAGTTTCAATGCTTAATAGGCCTGCTTGGTACGTGCAAAGCAAACTTTGGTGGAACAATAAGCGAAAGTCTACGCTGTGACCTGGGAAACTTCTCCATAATGAGTCTACCAAGTAAGCTATTGTCAGAGCCAACCCTGGCATATGCCAAGTATGGGTTTGTTTCAGTGTTCCAACGGCCTGAATAGAATCTGGATAAGTTATTTGGGTTGTGAAGCAGGACGCCGTTGTTAATTCCGGCTCAAGAGGCCAGACGATCGCCGTCTACACTTTTGAAATTGTAGCCCCCATCAGTATGTGCGCAGTTAAAGTCACCCGCATAAAAATAGGGTAAGGAAACACTGAAATACCTCACATTTGCAGTCTGTTTGTTGGTGGTTTATAGACATTTACAATCTTATATTCATCGATGTCCACGCACAACCCTTCAGATTTAAATGCTGTTGGAGACTAATCAACCAGATCCCATTTCACTCGTTCATAAACAAACGTAGCCAGCCCAGGCTTCCAGCTTAAAGTAAAACCAGATAGTACAAAGATAAAAGTTGTTAGCTAGTCTGTATTAATATAATGTGTCTGGTGCAATAGAACGACTTGAGCCTTAAACTGTAGAACAAGGTGATACAAAACATTTATCTTGCTTGCAATGAAGCCTTTGATATTCAATTGTAATATAGTGGGCCTTGAAAACTTTTTGACGATGTGCTCTGAAAAGACCTGTTTGTGTGTTAGACACGTTTGTTCCTCACTAAAAAGGGAATTCGCCAAACTAAAAGCAAAAGCGGGTCCCAACTAAACATTGGGAAAGGTGGATGATTTTCCATTTTGGTAGGATCGGCTTTGACTACTCATGATTTGAATTATCTACTAACGACCAGGGTAATGTGAATGTTCTTGCTTTCCGTATTATTGAAATTGCTAAAATATTGTTACTATTAAATAAAACAGCTATAAATAAATTAAGTTCTATTGAACCCATTATTTTAATTATTTGCTTTAATAGCACTTAATTTAGCATTAGATCAAGTGCTCTTGAAGCACATAATTATCTTTATGAAGTTAATTGTTTGTACTTGCATGTTGTTATGATAATTTTATTTGAAAGTTAAGCTTAATTGATGCTGAAGTTACAGTGATCTTCTTAGTTTACAGATGGAAGTATTTACTTTACGAAACCTTCTTATTACCTCTTTTTGATCTAAGCAAAACAAAAGCTTTATTTTGAAATGTTTACAAATCTACTGCCACCAGGTGGATATCTGACTATTTTAGAAAAAAATTAATATTACATTTTATTTGTTTCTTTTTAAAGATAAACAACTTTTCAGTAATCAAGGTCAAAAGAAAGGCTAGAAAAAATTTCAAAACTTTTCAAACACTTTTTTACTTAATTTTATACGTAGCAACTTTGTTGATACTTTACCTCACTCAAAAGATAGATAAACTGAGCAATTGTGTTATAGATGACCAAAACCTAGTGCTGTTCCTTTCGTTTTAGGTATTATTTATTATATTAATTATTGCTTAAACAAAGATGTACCTTTAAGAAATCTTTCAAAAATGAGGTTTGATAATGAATCAACAAAGCTACATAATGTGAAAAGTTTTACAGTTTAGACAATTTAAAAAATTTCAATGATATTAAAAAATTACCCCAACCTTGTCGTTACGTTGCTTTACATAAAAGATGCTTTAAAGCTTCTTTGCAATTAACAAAGGACCTTTTCTAAAATGCGTTGAATTTACTTAGCTACAAGTTTCCTTTTTTAGGTGAAGTTTTTAAACGTGATCTTTACAGGCAAATTTACCAGTTTGACTAAATATTATTTTGATGATGTGAATTTTATATTTTGGCGTTTAAATTTAGTTCCTCTTCTTTTAATATGATGAATTATATTCTGGTGTCAAATATTCTATCGATTATTTTTATTTGCTACTTCTATTCATGTTACAGCCCTGACATTATCATTAATTTTTATTTGTTAAAAGATTACTCTAAACAAAAATTAAATCATTTTCTTGCTGTGTTAGTATTTTTCGACCTTTTCATGACAGTTGTCAGGCTTCAGAGTTCACTTTGAATTTGTTTACTGTAATTTACATTTTTTAAATATGTATACATGTAAAGCTTGACGCTTTGTATCAAATCACACGCAAAAGTCATATAAATGATAATTTGACAGTTAACAAAAATAATGTTATAGTAGTATCACCGTATTTCGTTTTGGATAAATAATCCCTTTAAAGTCATGAGAGCTAGTAGTATTTTACTTTTGCTTTTGAATTTTCATTTGTATTTTATTTTTTGCAAGCGCAGCAGTGACCATGCACACAATAATCACAGTTGTAGATATATATTATTATTTGGATATTTTAACCAATATTTTTTTTCACTGCTCTCTTTTATCAGTTTGTATTATGTATTTTTTGCTTTTTCTGTTGGCACTTTTAAAAAATACATAATTAACAATAAATCAGGTAATATAATTTCATATGTTTTGCTTATAAAGATATTTTATTATTCTATTTAAACTAGTTAACCATCTCCTTATTTGCTTGTCAATCTAGTCTTTTCTAAGGATTTTTGCTTTTATAGTCCACATACTTCATGTTCTTAATTGTATCATATTCTTCTTCATCTGTCAAACTCTAAGAGTGAGGGCTCGTTTCGACTACGAGCGTTCGCGGAGGTATTTTTTGTTTGTATTCTTGACTTTTTCTTCTTTCCGGCTTAAGCGTTGATAGAAGTAAAAATGCATAAAACAATCAAAGAATATTCTCGCCAACGCTCGTAGAAGAAACAATCCCAAAACCCGATGCTAAACGCCTGGTGAGGTCCGGCCTTGATCTCACAACAAGGTGCTTTCCTTAGCATCGTGTATTCCTTGTATCATAGTTATTCCTTGTGTAACATAGTGTATTCTTTGGGTCTTTTATATTTCTTGCGCGGAAAAGCTGGGAAAAACTTTTGAAGGGGTTAGTTTCTTATACAGTCTAAATACTTCATCTTCATAAAAATATATCAAATTTTTACTTTCAAATAAATATTTAATGTTTTTCAATGCTATTGATTTTTGTATGTATCTCCAGTGAAAAATGAAGCTCATGAAGTTGTTTAACAGAAGCAATGACGGGTTAGCCTTTAATTTTTGTTGATTTCAGAAAGGCAACTTTGAATACTAGCCGCTTAACTGGAACAGTTTTTACAAAGTTTTAACCTTCAATCCTCGAAATGTACTCCGTCGATTACAATAAAGATTGCTTGAACCGAGGCAATGCAATATTTTACTTTCACTGGGTTGTTAAGATAGCCGTGCAACAATCAAAAATTCAGGTGGGCACTAAAGGCTCATTTTTTCCCTCACAATAAACCCCAATGATGTCACCTTTGGACTTCAGTAAAGTGCTCAGTCAATTCTTGCTTTTCGCAGACCCTTTTGATTGAGTAAGTTCTCAAAACGACTCTGACTGAGAAGAGAAACATTAAATAAACAAACCTAAAAATAAGTACAGGGGTACCTCAGGATACGAATTTAATTTGTTCCGGTACGGTGTTAATAAGGTGATTTATTCATACGTAGAAGTAAGATTTACATGTAAATGGCCTAATCCGCACCAACCTACCCAAACCCAGTCTTATAAACTGTGAATATTATACCCTCCAGGCAAAAATTAAACATTATAAGCACACATTCAATAGTACACATCTAAACAAAGAATAAGACATTAAAAAAATCAATAAAACAACAATAACAATGCACATTGTTGTTATGAATGATGACAATTTCGATACAACCCACCCGACAACAATTGTGCAATACACTATGAAGTGTAAAACAACCACAAAGATTTATAGGGTACGTAAACTTAACACTTTAATTTATGTACATTAGGTAATGGTGATAAGTCACTGTACTGCATTCACGATCAAAACAAGCTCTCATGTGATGCAAAAGGGAAATCCTGGAAATCTACGTTAATAGGCACACATTTTAAAAAACTGCTTATACGTATCTCGGAACAAATATTTTTTCAAGACTCAATTCGTAAGCTGAAATATTCGTATTTAGAACTGCTTGCCAAGATCAACAAGCAGGGGAAAGTGCCGAAAAGTGTCTTTCTCAAGGATACGACAGAATGGCGCGAGAAGTTTAAAACCGAGACCATGTTGATCACATGCACGACGCTTGAACCACTCGACCACACTGCGGACAAAGAAATACAATTTAACTTTTTTTCTGTCTTTTGGATCAGTTCTTATCTTATTCAAGAAAATCCAACTTTTTAGGGTTTACAGTATTGGTGTTACGTTACTAAAAATATTCATCTATAGTGTATCGGACTTGAAAATATTTTTCAAAACCGCTAATTTATAGTTTAATATTAGGATCACACAATATTTTTAAATTTAAAACAAAAAACCATAAAACTATAAAAACATTACGTATGACTGTAGTCTGTTTCGTCTTGTTGGTTCATTACGGGAGATTTACAATTAAAGTTCGAAAAGGTTGAATTAAAAATAATAATAAAAAATTGCATGGTCGAACGGAAACCTGCACTTCCGGCGCATGCTACGCTTGACTGCGTTAATTGCAAACTGCAGGGAGCATCGAAGTCAGTCAGCCCGCAGCCGGGCAGCGCGTCATCAACGGCTGTACAATGACTAATCAACATAATAAGAAAACTTTGCAATTCTTTTTTGCAAAACTGCAGACTGCAATAAGGTCAAGAAGTCAGCGCGTCATAATTGGCAATCGAAATTAAAATTGTATCGCTGGAAATCCCGATCTTGGAATCCCGGCATATTAATTTTTATTAATAGTCCCGATCCGAAATTCATTTCATTAAAATTCCAGGATTGCAACAATGAATCTATAAACGCCAAGGAGGTTTGATTTTGCTCAATTTTAGGGATTAGGGGAAGTCGGGGTAAAGCGGACATGGGGGTAAAACGGATACCAATGTTTTCTATCCTTTCCGATTTGATAAAATAAAAAAGTTTTGGATTAACCGCTAGAATTATGTAATTAACTAAATTGAAAAAAAGTGGCTACTTAATTTTTGAATTACAATTGTTATGACCTGAATTGTTATATTGCTCAAATTTGGAAAAAAGTTAGTAAAGCTTGGATATGGTGCACAAAATTTATTTCTGAGTTGTTAGGCTTGCTTTATGGAATATTATATTGTACATCAATCTAGAATCTTTTAGTAAAAGTTTGTAATTAATCTCACTTTGATTTAAAAATCATTGTCCATTTTCAAAACCTCCTCTGCTGGGGCAAAACGATTTTGTACTGCTTGGGGCAAAAGGGACACCAAAAGTTTATCATCTTTGGTGATGGTGTTTAATGATTAGTGCAAAGTTAGGCCCAGATGTAAAATGTATATTAGTAAGTTAATTAATTAAAGTATAGCCTATTAAAATGAGAATTCTCTTGATAAAACATTTTTATTTTAAGGCTGTAGTCTAAGTATTTTAATGAAGTGTTTGTTCTGTGTAATTGTTGGTCTTTAACTCCAAGCTGATCTTAAAATGATTGTCATCAGATTCTTGTACAAATAATTTCCTGAATAGCTGTAGGTCAAATTTTGAACATTAATATCTTCTGATATCTCATCATTTTTTGTATATGGTTTTAAATCTCATCTATGTGCAACCTTACAGATAAATAATTTTAGGCTTATAATAAACCACATCTCGGCAAAATCATCACTGTTAGTTAAGACAATTAAAAACAATCAATTTTAAACTAATTTTATCAATTTCAATGAATTCATATCTTTAAAAATTTTAAATACCAGGACATAATATGCTACTTCATTAGGCCTTCAACCTCTAAAAATAATAAGACACAATTGGGCAACCGAGCATGTAAGAGAGTGGGCCCCTTCAATCCATGTCGCTTTTATTCAGAGGCAATGTAAAATAGAAAATATTGTTAATTCTTTTCTAAAAGACTGGGTTGTGGTTACAGATAGGACGGGATACATTTAAAATAACCTTAGTGTCAAAAAGTCTTCAAACTTGCTAAATATGATATAAAAAAATCCCTTGCTTTTAAAATGCTTGATAGGTCATATAGACTTTTTCTAAGTTGGCAAAATTTTGCAGCAAGTCCAAAATCTTTTCATAAAATGATTGTAAGTTTGGAGGCAAACTGTCCTATAAGCAGGCCTATAATAAGGGGGGAGGGGAGATTTCTGAGCCTTATTGAAGACCTTTTCTTGCTCAATACAATAACCTCTGCCGCATTATTAAAGAGGTGGGGCAGTGACTTTTCCTCGTATTTACGAACCTGACGAAAGGACTATTTACAAGTACCTTAAGCTAAAGCGATACATTTTTCTAGAAGTCTTGTATTTGAACCATCAGAATCGAAACTACATGTACAAATTCAACACAAAATTAGACAAAAATTTTAATAAATAGACTTTCGTAGTAAAATCTTTACATGTCAACGTGTTATTGCCAAAAGGTTATTTGGGGAAAAACGGACAAGTGAAACAAAAATTATTTTTTCTAATAATAATTTTACAAAATATTACATTGAATCAAAAACTATTGAAATGGATAGGCATTATAATACATGTAATAGACGTTTGGTGGTACCGAATTTGAAGACGGCGTGAAGTAAAAGATTTTTCTTCCCAAAGCTTTTTATCTGACACTCTTCAGAGAAACCGTCAGAATAAAGCAGAAATGAAACCGAACAGGATTATAAAAAGGAAAGCAGGGTTCTCATTAGCTGAAAAAAGAAGTTAGCCAATGAGGGAAAAGATTAAAAAATTTTCAAAGAGTAGACGAATTATTTTTGTTTACACAGAAGGAAATTAAAAGATTTAATGAAAGGCGCTTCAAGAGCAGAAAGGTGAAAAGAAGAGCGACCTCGAGCGAGAATAGAAAATTTGTCGTTTTTGTAGTGAAGAGTGCTTTGGGCGTTGTCAAGATGTTGACCAACGGCTGATTCATGAAATTGTTGAGGGCGAATTTTGGTCTTGCAAGAGCGGGAAAGACTTTGGCGGTTGTGCGAGGCAGGAGGATTGGTGATGGATCGTGGAACGTGTTGTTTGATTCCAGCAAATATCAATGACATGAAAGATCGAATAACAGCTGCAATCAACAAGGTAGACCGCAACATGCTGAGACGCGTTTGGGATAAATTCTCAAATTGGCTTGATTTCGACCACGCTGCCCGTGGTGACCACATTAAGCAGTTGTAGAAAATGAAACAAAACTTCAAGGTATCTATAATACATGTGTCCAAGCTAGAGTTTTTTATTTTACCATATCACGTGATGATTTGGTGTATTTTTTTTAAACATCCTAAATAACTATTTTTCTTTGACATGCATCATCTAGCGTGCATTTATTCTTGCTCTTGCAGTTGCATTGAGCAAAGCCACTTAAAACCATCCGATTTTCATGTTAATTGTGCGTCGCCATTACAACTCCCATGCTCGGCATGCAACTATAGCTTATTTTCACATTCTATGGCTTGCATATTTTGTACAATGGGCAATGTCTAGGGAAGTTCATCTCGATGAGCAATAAGAGCTCTTTATCAATATTAGCTTTAATAGCTTTTTATAGTTTTACGGCTTTTTTTTATAGTTTTTATGGTTTTTTTTATAGGTTTATGGTTTTTTAATTCTAAATTTTAAAATGTGCTATGAATGTAATAAGAATTTTCCTCTGAAACAAATACTACTGTATGTTCTTCTGTTAAAGTCGGTGATAATTTGGTTGAGACAGTTTATCCTGCACATTGATTTTTACCCAACTTTGCTACAAAATTTTTTTAAGTAAACTATTATGTCAAGTGTGATATATTGTTATTAATCCACGGTCTTGCATGAACTGGTTTTAATAAAACCAAATGAGTCAAAGCAATCAATTAAATAGATAAAGTTTAAGTGGGAGGTTTTATAGCTATTTTTAATAGCATTTGTGTTTTTTTTATGATTATATTTCTTCTTTCTGTGAAAAGACGTTAATTCTGAATATAGCCCGCAGGGCACAAAGACAAACAACAAGCATAAATAATCAAGATTTTCCAAATTGTTTCAAAGCTTTTTTTCATTTTTAACCTGTTTTGTAAAACCTTTCTATTCTCAAAAACCAACAGTCATTTTTAGGTTTTTCGGCTGCGCCTACTGATAAAAAAAGAAAAAAAGTTTCGCTTATATAAAACATGAAACTCCAGCGAAATTCTTCATGCTCGCACTAGAAGCGCTAGACGTAGATAAATCATTATTTTACGTCCGCTTGGGCTTTTTGATAAATTGAATTAATTTTAGCTTAGTTTTGATTTTTTTGGTAAATTTGGTGAAACCATCATGCCTGTGGAACAACTTGCTCAGGAACTGGACCAGTTCTTTTTGATTGTCTTCGGCATGTTTGTGTTATGTAAGTGGTAAAGTGATTTCATGATGCCTTCTATTCTTCTGGCTGACTTGAGAACGCCGAGCACTTTGAACTTATCACAGCATAACTTCGTTATTGCAAGTCTTAACGGAGAGGTTGAATTTAGAACAGGCGCCAAGCTACTAGCCCGATATGTTTGCGGAAATGTCAATATATTGCTAAAGCTTTTATTTGTTTGTTGATTATTATAAGATCATATGACTGTAATTTAGAGCCTCTTGCTAAAATTAGTAAGCAAAGAAAAGTGCCGAGAAGTGCTTTTTTTTCGAGGCCAAAGGAGCATGATGAAAGTAGTAGTTAAACTGAGTCCATTTTAATGCGATCGTTATCAAATGGCCCTTCATATTTCTAAAAAAACTCATTTATGGCATTAATCATAACAGTACCGACTCTATTGCAGCATTACTCCATTATTGCAACCCTCAACTTTACGAAAATTTTTGCAAATTTTTTACTAAAATTGTTAGTTTTATGGCAAGCAAGAAAATTTACTGAAGAAAGATAGTAGAGAATTACTTCCAACTCTGCCATTGCTTTTACTAAAACATTTGCGAATCCATGCACAGCGTTATGACGCACACGCTTGCACAAAATTGCTTCATTACACAAATTTTTTCAGTCATGCAAGCTGGATTTGCCTTCCTGGAGGCAGGATCCGTGAGGAGCAAGAATACCACCAACATCATTATGAAGAACGTTCTTGATGTCTGTACGTATTTTCCTGTTTGTTTAACTCAGTTTTCGCACAGAAATTTGTGATAACTAAATGTGAAAGTAAACTGCGTATGCAACTTCACAAGTTTATTTTGGAAAAATTTAAGTTTGGGTTTTTAATTTTTGTTTAAAAACTCACAACTCCACAAATGCTAGAATATATTAAATTTGAATTGATTTTTATTAATTTTAGATTTATTAAAAAATTTAATTGGTATTACAAAATAAATTAAAGCCCTTATAACCCTGTTCCAGTCATACTAACCTGAGACATCAATTTTATTTGTCAATTTTTTTATGCTGATTTTATCGAATTGCTATAAAACTTAGGGTATTTGCTTTAAATTACATTAATTTGACGACCAATCATCTTGCTTGTTCTGCCTCGGGGCGCCTACTTAATTCCATTTCAGTCCCGGTATCTCGCGCTTTATCTTCATATTTTTTAGTTGACTTGAAATCGTAAAGATACGTCTGTTCTGCTAAAGTCAAAATGTAATTCGCTTTGATGTAAATCGCTTCTTACTCGAATGTTAAGTTGATTATGTTTAGTTATCGGAGCTATTTCATATTACGCATTTGGATATGCTTTCGCTTATGGGGAACCTGGAAACGGTTTTATCGGTCATAACTTCTTCTTTGCAAGCAATGTGGGAAACAATACACTTTCAGTAAGTCTATTTACAAAAGTTTTTAAATTTACAAGCTAGTTATGCATTATTATAAAAACTTTTATAGATCTAATAAAAAAAAGGTAGAACCTAATTTGCCATTGTTTGTGCATAATCCGCTTTTTACGTCACAAAAGCTCATTATTGTCACCTTTTGTGACGTAAAAAGCCCAAAAAATTAAGCGATCGTGATAAGATTTGTTAAGTACAGTATATGGTTGAGAGCAGGGGGGCCGTCGCTATTAAATAATATAAAATCAAATTGTTATGAGCAGAAACCTTAAAAATTTGGGTAGAGCCATAACACTTTTTTTTATTATGCACTTTTAATGTTCGGTTCTTCTATAGTTCATATGATTTTTGACGAAATCATAAAATGTTCTTTTGCATAATATTTAAATATATTTCGTCCTCAATGTTGCTTTTGTTCAATATCAGCATGTATCATGCTCAGTCAACTTCTCAACATCTATGAACTCAACTTTTTGAAAACCTAAAGCCCTGCAGACTAAAAGTGATTAAAATAGCTCGGCTTGGTCAGCTTGGTCAGTGGCGACTACAAAACAATGCACAAATCGATCGTAAAAAAGTGACTTTAGTCCATGCAACAAATGAGAATTGCAAAATAAAAAAATGAAGTAAAAAAGAACATTACTCGTCACACGCTGATGGACTGAAACTATTACATTAAAGATTAGACTGATAGCAACTAGGGCCCGGTAGCACACTACAATTCGTATGCCATCTCAATGAACGGGAGTGTTTTGTCCAATCACTGACATAAATCTTTCTCATTTTGCTCTAAAAGAGCAAAAATTTTTAAAGCTGCTCCTCAAGCGCACGGTTAAAAAAATATATTTTTATTTTTTTTATAAAATATTTTAATTTTTCAACAAAAAATTCTGAAATTAAATTTGAAGAGTGCAATGGCACGCAAGCAAATTTTAGTTGCAATAAATGGATATTTTGCAAATATAATTTTCAAATAATGCTTGAATAAAATTTAGTTTAATATTAATAGAATTGTTTATTTCCCGCTCGATTGATTCTCAATGTGGTTTCTTTGTTCAATTTTGTTTATTTTAAATAAGGAGTTAGAATCTGTATTTGACTTGAATTTTGCAAGCTCTGGCTGTGAATTGAATAGTTTGGCTCCAAGAATTAGTAAACAGATTTATTGACATAACTTTATGTTATTATTACAGCAGTTAATAATTTTTAACTGTAGTAAAAGTTAAAAATTATTAACTGTAATTTAAAAATTAATAACTGTAATTTTTTGAAAAGTTAAAAGTAATTTTTTGAAAATGCTTGAATAAAATTTAGTTTAATATTAATAGAATTGTTTATTTCCCGCTCGATTGATTCTCAATGTGGTTTCTTTGTTCAATTTTGTTTATTTTAAATAAGGAGTTAGAATCTGTATTTGACTTGAATTTTGCAAGCTCTGGCTGTGAATTGAATAGTTTGGCTCCAAGAATTAGTAAACAGATTTATTGACATAACTTTATGTTATTATTACAGCAGTTAATGATTTTTAACTGTAGTAAAAGTTAAAAATTATTAACTGTAATTTAAAAATTAATAACTGTAATTTTTTGAAAAGTTAAAAATTACAGTTAATAATTTTTAACTTTTACTACCAGCAATAAAATGTTTAGAAATATGGCTAAAGTAGTAATTGCCAAATTAGTTTATTGGTACGCCGTTATTTACTGTCTGAAAAGTTGGTCCCAAATTTTGTGGTTGTCTAAAATGCTTCATTGCAGCTCAATTTTAGTTGCTGTCGTTACTCAAATTATACTTTCTTGTTTTGAATATTGTCTCATGACCGCGAGCTACTGTTGTGTTGGAATGAATTTTAAATTCGGTACAAATAAAGAATCATCTTTATCTAATCGAAACATAAATCTACCTCGCTATGCATGTTTGTTAAAAAAACGTTTACATCTAAACTATGTGGTAATTGCTGATGCATGAAATTAGTCTTGTACATGCATGTTGAAGTTTTTATATGAACTAGCGAATATCTCCATATATAAGACGCACGTCATTTTGAGCCCGATATATCAGAATAGCATATAGTTGGTGTATAAAGCGCGGGCATAACCTGTGTTTTTAATTGACTTTCTATAGTGACATATTTTTAGAGACTATCATAGCCACCACAATGAAGATAAATAAGATTTTATAGAAATTTATTGTAAGTTTAACTAGGCTTTATGAAAAATTACCAGTAATTGTTTTTAGTATACGATACGCAATGAAAACTATTTAATAAAAACTCCATCTGAATCTAAATCAAACTCAGTCAAAAGTTTTGCTGCCTGTTCACTCGTCGTTAAAGCTTTAAAACTTGGGATTAATAAAAGGCATTAAAACTTCTTGAATCAGTGTCTATTTAGCTATGTCGAGTGTATAAGTTGCAGTCAACATTAGAGGATATTTTTTGTCGATCACTAGGTCTTATACACGGAGATATATGGTGATTGTCTGGCAAAAGAACGCTTTTCTTTAGTCTTTGTAATTATGGCTCACTATTACGAAAAAAATTTAAATAATTATGTTACTGCTGACGACAAAATGTAATTCTACTTTTCTTAACTAATAAATCGCTGATCCAAAATCCAAAATAAGCTTAAATCGTTAAGTAAAAATTTAGTAGAAAAAAATATTTTGCTCAAAATAAATTGCCCCAGAGTTAACTAAAAAAATATTAAATGAACAAGATTTTTTCGCAAACGCATTCAAGCATATTGTAAATGGCAGATTGTGATTGGCAGGTCGGTGATTTATGATTTTTCAACTCTGGCTGAAGGTTGCTATTTAAAACTATGAGCAAAAAATAACATCGCACCATTTTTTAGTCTTAACAGCTCCAAGGAACAATTTAATCATGTAAACAGTATATTGAGAGCTAAACATTTACCTATTCTTTTTATCTTTTTGAACACTGTATATACAAACAAAGACCACACTTTACACCTTTTTTATTGAATTAAATAATCATTGAATAAAACTTCAAGATGTTTAAGCGGATTTTGATAAACATTTAATACGATACATATTTGTTAGCTTCTAAGCTGCCTAGATTCGAGTTGTTGTCCGGCTGGTGTGGTCTAGTGGTGTTGTCTCCTGCGTGTATAACTGCATCTAGTGGTCCAAATCTTGGTGAGATATATATCACTGCCGAGCTCTGACAAGGGCGAAACTTGAGTCTGTTGCTTCTGGTTTTAGGTGGCTCAGTTTCTAACTTATTTAATACTAAGGTATTTTATTTCGAAAGCACTTATGTAAAGATCAATTCGGCAAAACATACATTTTATAATCACAAGCGCTGGTACACTCCTGTTAATAAAACAAATAAATCATACTTAAAAAATGAAGCATTTCTTAAAAACAATTCAGACTACATTTTTTTTATGTGTGCACCAATTCTCTATTAATTCTCATTTAAAAACAGCATGATACAGTGGAGCACGCTACAGTGGTGCATGCAGAAATTTTGCGAGTAGGTTGCGAGCCAAAAAAAAATGTCTATAACAATTAAGAATAAGTGAAGACTTTTTTTGGCCTTCACTTTTTTCATTGCGTGATCTGCGTACATTCCTCATAGGAAGGACTAATCGGCTAATGTCCTTTTCAGGACTGGGTAATGTGTGGAAAAAACAGCCCTTTTCAGGGCACATTGCCAACAAGTCCCGAAGAGCCACTATTCTCCAGCTAAACATTGAATGCCTCACTTCAAGCAAGATGAACGTTCTTTATTATCTTGCTGTGCAGTCTGAGGTATTCTTCATCTTACCACAGAAGACCCATTGCACTGATGCAGAGAAGTTGGTATTTCCAAGCTACCAACTAGTTGGGGTCTCCTTTAAGCAGCAAGCATGGCCTTGTCACGTTTGTCCACGAGCGACTAAGATACACGCTTTTGGACCACTTTCTACCGACATCGGAGATCGAGTGGTTGTGTGTAAACGTTGATGGTTATAAAATAGTCAACGTCTACAAACCTCCACCAACACGACTTCGCTCCGTGGATTCTCAGTGTTTTCTCATCCCTGTCTTTATGCTGGCGATTTCAATTATTGTCATGTTCATTGAGGTTACGATAATAACAGTCCGGACGGTGAGTTTTGGCTGGCTGGGAAAGTATTAATTGTCTTGCCCTCCTATACAACGCCAAGGATGCCGTCAGTTTTTAATCCGGCTGCTGAAACACTGGCACCAATCCAGATCTAGTTTTCGCTAGCGTAGGTCCAAACAGTCGCCTTCCGGATAGACGTGTATTTGAAAAGTTCCCCGGGTTCATCGATCTTTGCTTATCACACCACCAAGGTTGGCTCTGTCAGTGCCAAGCATGCCTGTTAACTGATGGAACTTCCGCAAGGCCAATTAAATTCACTACATTGCTTTGACAAATGAATTCGCAAAGACTTTGTTGCCTTTTGATTCACTTGTTGTGGATGCGGCTTACCAGGACTTCTGTAACATCAAGATAGCACCAAAAAGACTATTTTACGCGGGTATCAAAACAAGTATATTCCGTGCTGGGATGCAGAGTGTGAATCTCTCTTTATACTTTCCTGCAGTCTTCTCAGGAAGACAAATTGAATTTGACTGCTACAGCTCACTTGCCAACTTGACAGGAAGCGGAGAGATCGATGGTTCGAAGCAGTCGGAGCATTGACTTTTCACATTTCAGTCGAAAAGCATGGAATATTTTGAACAACCTTATTGGTAGATCACAACACTCTCCTCGTCCGCTGGTTAGAAATGGGAGATACGAGACTGTTGACCGCAAATTTTCTCGACTTGTCTCTTAAGAAGTGTTTAACCTTTCGAAGGCCACAACAGCAGACCCAGTGAATATCCCTGACACTTTTTCACAGAGAGAATTTACTGCTGCCCTTCAAAACTTAAAACCAGGTAAAGCTCCGGGCCCTGATTCTATCTGCCCAGAGCTTATAATCCATGCTGGATCTGCTTTGAAGTCCTGTTACCTGACTTCCTTTCTTCCTGCTTGCGCAGTCTCAAAATTCCCAAGATTTGGAAAAGATCACTTGTAGTGGTAATTCCAAAGCCGATAAAGCTTGTGGGGACCCAAAGAGTTATTGACCGATATGTCTGCTCTGTGTCCTTGCAAGATCCTCGAGAGAATTATCTACGCCGCTTCAAGCCATTTATTGATCCACTGCTCCCTACAGAGCAAACTGGGTTTTGACGCGAGTAGTCAACCGTGGATCAAGTTGTTCTGCTGACCCAGAACATTGAGGATTATTTCGAGGTTAAAAAGAAGGCCGGTGTTGTATTTGTCTATCTGACAGCTGCTTATGACACTGTCTGGCACCGTGGCCTTACCTGCAAGCTGCTGGGGGTTCTGTCAAATAAGCACATGATCAGAATGTTCATAGAGCTTGTCCGAATCCGAAGTTTCACCCTATCTACCGGTCGTCGTCGTCGTTTGAAGGGTATCCACTACAGGTCAGACACAAACAGGACTGGGGCCGAGAGTTTATCCTTTTACTACCCCAGGCTGCTGTATTGCCCGGATCAGATGCTGGCAGTGATGTTATTAATTTAGCATCGAGTTTCGTCATCCAAAACCGTCAGATCTCGTGCTCTATGTGGTGCCTGATGTATGGGGCACGCTATTAAAACGTGGTCTGCAATTTGTGCAGAGGCGCCGCACTCGTAATTCGATAAAGAAGCGAGACCCCATTTGTGCATGGACGAATGGAATTGCCTAATACCAGTTCAGAACCGATTCAGCTTAAATTTTTCTTTTTCTTTGTTAAGTTAATTGCATCGGCCGACCTGCTTTGTAGCAATTCCTATAGCCTTGGTTTGGATGTCTATTGTATTGAACCAGCATAAAACATAACTGGGTTTGAGGATGCACTATTGGAGTTTCTAATTCTCCGGACCGATAAATTATCTAAATGATATGCAAGAGTTAAAATGTTTTGACGCCATAAGTGGTCTTTATTAAAAACCATTGATTCATGAAGCATTCAGAAATAAAGTTGTCCGAAAAATTTTCAGAAAAACGACATTTGGAATTTTATTAAAAAGTGAAACTCCATTTGCTAATGGATAAATCAGGGGTGGGCAAACTTTTTAGCTTGAGAGCCAGATTCAAAAGTTGACTTTGATCGAGAAACGCTTCAGTATTTGCAACGTCACATCGTGCCTTAAATTTACTAGAAGGCAAAAAAGGTTAGGGTTTGATTTTTTTCATCGATTCCATTAAATTGTTTGCGGGCCGTACTGGGATAAATGCAAATGTTGCAATTGTAATGCAAAGGCTCTGGCTGATAAAACCACACATTCATAAATAATAGCAATTAAGCTCTTTTTTCCAATAGCAAAGTGTTTTAGAAAATTTAATTTAAATACAAATCAATAATAATACTAATATTGTTAAAAAATACCAATTGATAATTCTTGTTTGCTGTATCAGCAATAAATACTTTTACCGTGAAAACAATGCATTGCAAGCGTATTTAGGTAAAGCACCTTTGAGCTCAAATAACAAACAAAATGCTATAAGTTTCAGCCAGAGTGAAAATCAAGCTGTAGTTGCTTGGATTTATTATGATATTATGATACTCGACAGCTGATTACTTTCCACCAGACTGGTGTCGCAGCGATCCACTCGCCTCATAGACAGTGCATTTAATGACGCCTTGCGCATAGTCACTGAATGCCTGCGTCCAACTACAACGGATTACTTACCTATACATTCAGGCATCCAGCCAGATGAGCTTCCTGTGACATTCTGGACGATGACCATATGCTGCATGGTTTTATAAGTGGATCTCCAGGTGCCTGCCGAGAACGGCTGAGATCTAGACGCTCGTTGGTGCCAGCTGCGAGGAAACTATTTAAACGACCAAGCCTAATTAGGCATCCGCGCTGCCTAGTGGACAAATTTATGGATAGAACACTGTAAGAGCACCTATAGGCTGCGTACTCTTATGACCAGTGTCATTATCCAGGGATAATGAGGGGAGCTCAGGAGCTTACGCAGCTACATGCGGCCGCGCAAGCTGTGTGGTTGACATTTTTAAACAAGTATAATTAAATTTTTAAATCATTGAAAAGTCTGGAAAAATTTAAACCAAAAAAAGGCATCTAGTACATCTTGTGATTTTTCATCGAACTTTAAAGAGTTGCAATAAAAGGTAAAACCTAAGGGTTCAAATGTGGGATGACGTATCGGTGTCGAGTTTACGTCACGCCAGCATTCAATCGATGGTTCGAGCAAAACTTAAAGTTAAGACTTCCGAACGAAATAGTTGCAAATTTAAATGTTTTGGAAACGCAGAAACCTTGAAGGCCTTTATGCCTCATGGGTCATCGATTTTGTTTCGTCATCATTCAGTACCCATGCGCATCAGCAGGCACCGCTTTGCACATGACAAGAGCCTAGCACGGGCTGAACACGAAAAAGACATAAGTTGACCGCGTGATAAATACCGCGCTTTATAAAGAACCAGCTCGTGACAATTTAAAGAACTAAATTAAACAAAAGGCTTATATAAGGCTCATAAAAAAAAGGCTCATTACGTCATAACGAAAAAACTTTTTTCAAATTGCGCGTTTACAGCCGTTTGCAGTACTTTTTCTTTCAGCGCAAACTTTGTTCGTTTTATTGACGCTGAAATCCTGGAGTGGATTTTGAACGAAAAAGTACTGTAAACGGCTTTAAACGCGCCTTAACAACGAACATGAGCAATGTAGCATTGACCTGGAACCTGAAACTTCACTGGCTTGAGCGTAAAATGAACCCCTCGGAATTGGCTCGGTTCCATACTAAAGTTTAGTGGGTCTGATAACAAACTTTTTATCATTAAATTAAAAACTCGCTCCGAAAGAAAAAAATAAAGATAATAAAAAGAAACTTATTTTTTTCTTTCTCACAATGGAGGACTTTTTAAGTTACGGTAGATTTTTTCAAAATAGTGAGTGGTTCAGCTAAAATTTGCATTTATTGGGGGTCGACAATAAAGTTTACTGCTTGTCTGGATAAAAAGGGTCAAATCACTCCTGCGTGTGGCCTTTCCGTAAGTTAAATATTAAACTTCCAAAGTGGTTTTAATGATATTTTTTGAAATGTGACTGAGTTAGGCGTGATGTTTGTTGATTGATCTCATTTCAGTAACCTTTAACACGTGAAGTGTCGATTGCTTTAATAAAAAAAGTCCGAATAACTCCGGTATATTTCCTGTTAGGTTAACTACTTCAGAAGTAATTTTGATGATCTTTCTTGAAATAAATCAAAATTAAGTGTGATTTTTATTGGTTAATTTTATTTCTGTAACATTTCATTCTCTTAAAATACTTCAAAACAATCGTGGTTTGAGAAAAATTTTGAGAATAGCATAAAGGTTAAGATTTACTGAAATAGAGTAATACCAGCTTATAAACAAGCATATAAGCAATTAACGATATTTTTCAATTAAATTTGAACAAAACCTAATATTAAAATAAGTAAAGTTGAACAATATTTTTTCAACTACTTTTAAAACACTTTTTAAGAGCGCATTAATAACACAAATATTAATAAATTACTTGCAAATCAAGAAAGATTTAAAAAATAAGCTTTATAAAAAAGCAGATAGTCTTTTTTTCAAAATTTAAATTTCACTTAGGGTTTTGTGTGTAACATAATCGAAATTATATTGGAAACACTATACAGTTTCAAAGCTTGATTATGACATTTGATGTATTGGATAAGTGTAAAAAACTATACCCAAAAGTCTCTACCAGGGTTTTTCAACAGGATTTTGTTGAAAAACCCTGGTAGAGATTTTTGAAACGTTTTAGGGGCTGAAAGTAGACCTCTGGTCATAGTTCGTTTCTTTAGATGCTGATTACTGCAAACTATTTTGCATTTTAACATTGCATTCAGGTCGGGGTAATTGCTAAACGTATGTATTGACGTCTTCGTCGCTTTCCTGTGAGTTAGGAAGATAAATATAGATAAAGTTAACTTTACCTGCGACACACCTTTAGACACTTCATACAGGCTACAGAGACTCTTAACATTAAAATTGACCTTGCTGCATCAGAAGCGCTGGCAAATGTAAGAAGCTGCAAGTGCAATCAAAAATGATTTTACCAGCTTACGACTGTTTTTTTACAACAAATATTCACTGTTCAGCAAGAAGGCCTCCATATTGTTTATTCAAACTAAAACAATTTGCCTTTGTGAATCAGTACTTTCTGTCCTCGCCAATATAAAAAAACACAAAAATTGCTTTGCTGTTGGCCTAGTTTCTGATATTTACTGTGCTGTGACTAAGAAAAGGTGTTTGTAAAAGACTTTGTCAAATAAGTTCGAAAGCAAATTTCTTACCTATAGCATTGTAATTTTATTTGAATTTAATTTCATTTGAATTGTTTTTGTTTACCATCTAACTTGGTGAATAATGAAAAACATAAATTCGAAGACAAATGTAGGCTGTTGTTTTATTTTTTGGTTGAGCAAGGGAGCAAGGGTGCTGAGTGCCTCTGAAAAAGGCCACGACCTTAAAACACTGGTCTAGACCCAACAGTAAACTCAGGCTTTTATGATTTCAATCGGTCGCTCGGAATATGAAAATTACTAAGAGGATTGTCCCAAATTGATTCAATTTTTTTGTGCAAACTTCCAATTTTAAAGTAAAAAATAAAATAATTCAAGATCGTGATTGTAGCGTGGTACGGAAAGGGAGTGGACGTACCACGCTACAATCTGTCATTTTTGACACATTGTGTCTTAAGTATCGCTTTAGACAAAAATTGACAAATTTTTCGCGGGATACAATTAGTTATATTTAAACAGCTCTGAAACCATACAAATTTCCTTTCAAGGATTTGGGTGTAAGAGCAATATATAAAAACGTTGTTATTATTATTATTATTGTTATTATTATATTTTTGTCACAAATCTTGTTGTGAAAACATACGAAATAACAAAATTAAACAAATGTTACAGTTGCCCACGCACATTGCGCGCGTCCTAATCAGGAAATTTATAAAAAATATTTTGCTTTTTTCAAAGACAAAGAAAAAATCGTGTTTTTCGGGAAATATGTTGCTTTGATTTTCAGGAAAAAATTTACAATTTCTTTTTTCTGGTAATTTTCAGCCAATGTCTAACTTCTCCACAAGCAATCTTTCCAATTTTTATCCATCATGTCTAACTTCTTTACATGAGGATTTTTGCTTTCTTGTGAAGATAAGCTGTTTGTTCTTTGGATCTTTTGTAGAAAGCCCCCGCCATTATTTAGTAAATTAAAATCACGTAATTAAGGGAAGTTTTTATAAATGATTTTTTCATGTGTCAAATACAACACATTGAGCTTTAGTAGTTGTAATTTGTAGCTAATTGTTGAGAAAATGATTGCTCCATAGCGCACAATCTGGTTAACTACTAAGAACAAAAAGCTCAGTTGTACATGCGGCTGGTTTGGGAATTAGGTTGTCTCAGTTGGTAATTATTAAAGGTTTATTTCGCAAGATTAAAATTTTGTTTTTATTGCAAAAATTTGGCAATGCATTAAAGGATCAACACTCAACGTAATTCAAAATTATAAAAAGGACTGCATCGATGGCTTGATCACTTGAGCAAAATTTACATGGGTACTTGCCTGCAAACAATCTAGAGCTTATAATAGACGCGTTGGTAATTTATTCTTTACTTTATTCAAAAAAAATATTGTTCTCTCATAAAATTATAATGTTGATGTACTATACATAATCTTTTTTGGTATTTTGTAATAATTGCATTGGTGAATGCTTTGTTGCTCTGGCGCTGTGATTGTTGTATAAAAAGAGTGTGCAACCAAAATTTTTACTAGAACATGGTATTAGTCAGGGGTAATCAACTGCTTTAAAAAAACACCACTGAGAAGCGAGGAAGCGGAGCATCAGGTCTTGCTGATCAAAGAAACGGATCTTTTGTAGAAAGCTTCTAATTTTAATAAAGCTTTAGCGTGATAAAGCTAATTATAATAAAAATATTTCTTTGAATTGTTTTCGAATCATCCTTCTCAGATTAAGTTATATCAACCCCTGATTGATCAAATATAACACAACGTAACTTTCTTTCATTCTCCATAAACATAGTTGTAATTAGCAATAATTTAATCAATATCAATTAGTTTAAACCAAGAACCTTCAAACGGGGCCCATGAGGATCTTTATTTTGATTATTTATCGAACAACACAGCCAACGAAAAAGTTTCGATTACACCTCCCGAAAACTAAAATTCGAATTTCAAATTTGGTTGAAGACAAAAAAGGTTACTATTAGGTCACTATTTTCATCCAACCGGCTTTTTCGCGGGAAACTGTTTTAGAAATCAATGTGATGAGCTTTTTTTGGTCTTCACCTGAATTGAAGAAGCGATTCTAATTACCAACTGATTGAATTCAAATTTTATTTGTTAAAAAGTAAGTAAGCAAAGAATGAAAAAATAGAAAAAGTGATTACAATGATTTGTGAAACAGTTTTGCTCCAAAATGTCGGTTGGACCCAAGTGATGACTTTTCTTGGTTTTTACATAGATTTTTGTGCTGGCAATTAGAAATCAACTATTCAATTTCGGTAAAGACAAAAAAAAGGTCTTTATTTTGTTTTTGGCAAAAAATCTCACATATTTTTGTATTGTGGTCCATTAAATGAATTTTGAAACCTGAAAGGGTTAAGAGCTCCTTATTTAAATAGAAAAAAAGGTTTACTGAGAGGATTATTTGCAACTCTATTTTACTTACATTAAAACATTATGAAGCATATAAATATCACCATTAACTTTTGTTTTTAGGCACAAAGATATTTTATTGTTCCTTATTCAATATATTTCAACAATTCATTAGTTTACAATGTACTTACTACTTATTTTATAGTTTTTTGTGGAAATCAATTAACTAATCGATTTATAATCAATAGCAGTTATGACGTAATACAGTATGCTCATTCATATCAAACGATTCAACCGGAGTCTACAGCAAAAAAGCAAGTTTCTTGCATAATAATAAAAAGTATATATTCTATATTCTTTTTTGAACTAAAAGCTGTAAACGCAACTTTTCACGACGGTGCAGTTGCATGGGACCATCTCGTGCATTTACGTTATTCGGTAGGACTTATAAAACATCCGACGAAAAACTGTCTGGCTCCAGAGATATCCACCTTTAAGGGGCAGCAGCCCATAATTAAGCCAGAACAGATCTCAATCTTCTACCACTTCTTTCATTTTACTGGGACGAACATATAACCAATGATGGCTTTAATAGGGTGCGAACGGAGCAGCCGCACCGGGCCCCCCTTAAATACATCAAAAAGTGTCCCCCTACACAAGATATTGCTCTATTTCTCTATAGTAGCACCAGGACGGTGACATATCTAAAATAAAGACTTTTTTAGAGATAACTTTGTTTTGAGACACTAGAAAGTGGCCCTCTAAATAAAACGATGACCTTTTTTTAGATATCAATCTGTTTTGGGATCTTAACAGTGGCCCCTCCTAAAATAAAGACTTTTTTAGAGATAACTTTTTTTCTACACTAAATAGCGGTTTCCACTTATTTTTCTTGCACCCCTTTTTGTAAGGCCATCACTGCGTATAACTCATTCAAACGAAAATCTTCAATATGCTCCAAATATCAAGTTTTTAGTCGTCTCAAAATCTTTTTTCTATTTGTTTTGGCGAATAATTTGGCGACATTTTTTTGATGATCTTTCCGCAGATGCTCGTCGTCGTCGTCGTTTGAAGGGCATCCACTACAGGTCAGATACAAGCAGGACTGGGGCCGAGGGTTTATTCTTTTACCACAGACTGCTGCACTGCCTGAATCAGATGCTGGCAGTGGTGTTATTAAGCCAGCATCAAGTTTTGTCATCCAAAACCGTCAGACCTAGTGCTCCATGTGGTGCCCGATGTATGGGGCACGCTGTTAGTACATGGTCTGCGGTTTGCTCAGAGACTCCACACTTGCAATTTGGTGAAGGAGCGAGACCCCATTTGTGCATGGACGAATGGAATTGCCCAACACCAGTTTAGCAGGCGGTTGAGCTTAACCCAAGCTGCTCGGGGTAAGCACATCCCAACAGGTCTGGCACCGGTCTCGGGCACAAAACCACGGACCCTGGAAGCATTTTCACAGTACTCCGCGTTCCATTTGTGATTTGTCCATTCAGAAGCGCGGATGCCAAGTCTGCAAGGTTGTCCAAAAGATTTCGCGCAGCTGGTACAAATGGGTGTCTGGATCGTAGTCTCACTTGGCGAGTATCTTAGGACCCACTTAAAAGATCATACAAGATATGATCGGGGTCCAGAGATCCACAATGAGCCAAGGAGAGTGTCGCTCCCATTCGGCGAAGCTCAGCTGGCTGGATGCCTGAGAGTACAGGTAGGTGGCCCGTTGGAGTGGGACGCAGGCATCCAGTAACTATGCGCAAGGCGTCGTTCAAGACACTGTCAATGAGGCGAGTGTGAGCACTAGTGTTTCCAACCCGGGTTTTCCCGAACCCGAAACCCGGTTTTTTTGCTATTTTTTGACTACCCGAAACCCGGGTTTTAAAATCTGGAAACCCGGATTTAAAAATTTCAGTGTCACTCAGGAATATTAACTACGATTTGAGCACCCGCAGGCCGCAGCGTACGAAATTGGACTTTGGAACAGTGAAAAACATCCGCAGTGTTAGCTCCACTTGCTCTTCTTAAGCAGACGCCGATTAAAGTATTGGATGAACATCAAAGTAAAAGCGATCGAATGATTGTCGCACGTGGGACTAATAATGGGTTTATTTTGTGCAAAATTGCTTTCTCATTAAAACCCGAGTTTTCCCGGGGTTTTTCTCTCAGGTACCCGAAACCCGGGTTTTAAAATTTTGCCCCGAATTGGAAACACTAGTGAGCACTGCGACATCAGACTGGCGCACAGTACTCAGCTGTTGAGTAGACTAGAGATAAGGTGGCTATACGTAGTGTTTTAGCACCAGCACCCCATCCCGAGCCCACGAGTTGCCTCAGCAGTGTGACGCGCGAGGATAATTTTTTGCGCAATGCCACTAAATGATGACGAAACGTGAGCGATCTGTCCAGTTTTACCCCAAGGTAAGTAGGGGTTGGACAGAACGGTAAAAGTCTACTGTTGTTGTAGACCTTTAGCTCACGTTTGGCCTCTCGGTTATTTAAATGAAAGGCTGCCGTCACCGTCTTAGTGTGACTGAGCTTCAACCTCCAAGTCTGGAGATACGCTGAAAGTGTAGATATGTCTTGGCTTAAGGTCCCCTCCAAGTCCTTCCAGTTTCCGGAAGACTGCAACAATGCTAAATCATCAGCATAAGCAAAATTTCTGAAAATCATGGAAGGCAGATCGTACGTATAGATGTTAAATAGGAGGGGAGCCAAGACCGATCCCTGAGGAACGCCGTTTTTAAGACGGCGTAGCCTGCTTTGCTTGCTGTCACCGGTGGTAAGGGTAAAACTTCAATTTCGGACAAGTTCCATGATCATTTTGACCATGTGCTTATCCGAAAGTAGTCTCAGCAGCTTGCAGGTAAGGCCACGGTGCCAGACAGTGTCATAAGCAGCTGTCAGATCGATAAATACGGCACCGGCCTTCTTTTTAGCTTCGAAAGAATCCTCGATGTTCTGGGTTAGCAGAACAACTTGATCTACGGTTGACTTCCCGCGTCAAAAACCAGCCTGCTCTTTAGGGAGCAGTGAATCGATTAATGGTTCAACGTGGGCATAGATAAGTCTATCGAGGATCTTGTAGGGGACACAAAGCAGAGATATCGGTCAATAACTCTTCGGGTCCCCCACGGGCTTTCCTGGTTTTGGGATCGCGACCACAAGCGCTCTTCTCCAGATCTTGGGAATTTTGTGTCGGCGCAAACAGGAAAAAAGGAAGTCACGTAACCAGAACTTCAAAGTAGCTCCAGTATGAAGTATAAGCTCTGGGAAGATAGAATCAGGTCCCGGAGTTTTACCTGGTTTTAAATGTTGGAGGGCAGCAGTAAATTCTCTCTGTGAAAAACTGTCAGAGATATTTACTGCGTCTGGTGTTGTGGCTCTCCAAAGGTCAGACACTTCTTGAGAGACAAGTCGAGATGATTTGGGCTCAACAGCCTCGTATTTCCCATTTCTAAACAGCTGAGATGCAATAGCATCGGCTGAAACGGGACAGTGACGAGGAGAGTGTCGTGACCTACCAGTAAGGTTGTTCAAAATACTCCACGCTTTTCGACTAGAGTGTGAGAAGTCAATGCTCCGAACTGCTTCGGACCATCGATCCCTCCGCTTTCTGTCAAGCTTGGAAAGCAGAGCTGTAGCAGCCAAACTTGAGTCGTCTCCCTAAGGAGACTGCAGAAAGGTTTATAGAGGGATTCACACTCTGCATCCCAACACGGAATATAGTTATTTCGATACCCGCATGGCATAGTATTTTTGGTTTCTTAATGGTGTTACAGAAGTTCTGGTAAGTCGCATCCACATCAAGTGAATCAAAAGGCAACAAAGTCTTTTTGAATTTATTCTTCAAAGCAATGTAATGACTCCATTTGGCCTTGCGAAAGTTCCATCGCTTAACAGGCATGCTTGGCACTGATATACCATACCATTTTGTCGGCAGCTTGGTCGAGTGGTTAGAGCGCCGAGCTAGTGACCAACACAGTCTCGGTTCAAAATCACTCGTGCCATTCTGTTGTGTCCTTGGGATGGACACTTTACGGCACATTTCTCTGCTTGGTGGCCCTGGCAAGCAGTTCTAAATTACAGTCATATCTCTATTAAATTACAAGTGGACAGCAATATCTTGGTATCTCCGGAAGCAGGTCGGGGTAATTGCCTACCCTTATATTAGCGCCTCCGTCGCTTTCCTGCGAGTCAGGAGGATAAATATAGAGATAAAATAAAAATAAATAAAATAGCAAACCTTGGTGGTGTAATAAGCGAAGGTCGATGTTGTGACCTGGGGAACTTGTTAAGGACACGTCTATCCGGTAAGCGACTGTTTGGACCTACGCTAGCGAAAGCTAGATCTGGATTGGTGCCAGTGTTCCAGCGGCCGGAATGAAAACTGGCAGCGTCCTTGGCATTATATAGCAGGCCAAGACAATTGATACTTGCCCAGCCAGCCAAGCACTCACCGTCCGGACTGTTGTGGTCGTAACCCCAGTCAGCATGACGACAGTTAAAATCGCCAGCGTAAAGACAGGGGTGAGGAAATACTGGGAGATCCAGGGTTCGCAATCGCGTTGGCGGTGGTTTGTAGACGTTGACTATTTTATAGCAATCAACGTCCACACACAACCACTCGATCTCCGATGTTGGTGGAAATTGGTCCAAAAGCGTGTATCTCAGTCGCTCGTGGACAAACGTGGCAAGGCCATGCTTCCTGCTTAAAGAAGACTCAGCTAGTTGGTAGTTTGGTAGTACCAACTTCTCTGCATCAGTGCAGTGGGTCTCCTGCAGTAGGATGACGAGTGCTTCAGACTGCATAGCGAGGTGATAAAGAACGTTCATCTTGCTTGCAGTGAGGCCTTCGATGTTCAGCTGAAGAATAGTGGGTCTTCGGAACTTGTTGGCAATGTGCCCTGAAAAGGGCAGTTTTATCCTAGTATTGCCCCGTCCTGAAAAGGACGTTTGCCGACTAGCAGACCCACACTGAACATCAGAATGGGTGGATACCCTACCGATGTAGATACCTTCCGCAGATGCTACTGTTGCTGGAATAGTAATAAAAATTATCAAGCAAAGATACTTATTTGCAAATATCTTTTGTAGCTTAAATTTACATTTGAGTTAGCAGCTATGGTGGAAGCAATTTTTCTTTTTCAACATTAGTTAAATGTACAAATAAAAAAAGCAACATCTCAGTGAATAAGCTTTCTTCACACACATCACTACAATACTGCGTGGCTGAATTTCTCTCTTTTTACCAATAGTTCTAGAGGAGAAATCCAAATAACTTTATAAAACATCATGCTCTTTTTAAATGCGTTTCAACTCATCCAAACGCACAGTTGGTCCTATAATTATATTATCAATTATGGCACAAACACAGAAGTTTTCTAATATCCTTTTCGAAAATTCTCTTTATCCTTTTTAACTAATGTGTTTCCACGATGCATTAAGCCAGATTTCACAAAATTTAGGGTGTAACCTACCGTTCTCCCGGGCTCCTATCATCCCGAGCGCGGGCACGATATACCCCCCAAACTCCTTTTATAAGCCTAGATGCTCTGATATCAAATTCTACGCAAGAAAACGGATCATCTGATTAGCCAATATCCAACACCATGGGATATGCTGTTTGCAGATGACACAGTTCTGTGTAGACAAAATCATAGGGAGCTAGAGGAGGACCTGGAGATTTGGAGAAATGCACTGGAGAGAAGAGGCCTGAAAGTGAGCCGGAGCAAGACAGAATATTTAAGGGTTGGGGGTGTGGATGATGGAGAAGAGTTGAAGTTGCAAGGAGAAAAGGTAAAGAAAGCCAAAAACTTCAAATATCTGGGGTCAACAGTTAGTAATGATGGAAGATGTGAAGAAGAAGTAAGGAGAAGGATCCAAGCAGGATGGATGAGTTGGAGGAAGGTATCTGCAGTTCTGTGCGACAGGAAGTTATCAGCAAAGGTTAAGGGTAAAATGTACAAGAGTGTTGTTAGACCAGCCATGCTTTATGGAATGGAAACGGTGGCAGTGACTGAACGACAAATGGGAAAAATGGAAGTTGCAAAGTTGAAAATGGTGAGATGGGCACTGGGAGTGACAAGAAAGGACAAGATAAGAAACGAATATGTGAGAGGGACTGCGAAAATTGCAAAGCTGGGAGACAAACTTCGGAATGTGAGGCTACGTTGGTATGGACACGTAAAAAGGAGAGAAGAAGACTACGTGGGAAAAAGGATGATGGAGATGGCAGTGCCAGGCAGAAGGAAAAGAGGAAGGCCAAGGAGAAGGTGGATGGATTTGGTGAGAGAAGACATGGAAAGGGTTGGAGCTAGGGAAGGAGACGAAATAGACCGAGTGAAATGGAGATTACTATCGCGCTGTGGCGACCCCGAGTAGGGAGAAGCCGAAAGAAGAAGAAGAACTGTACTTTTCATTCTTTCACAACATTTCATAAATATATAGATAAAAGAGAATTGACATAATTGCTTCATAAAGTACATGATTGCAGGGTTAGAAATAGATATCTTATATCAAAAAAGTTACAAAATATAAGCAAAAATTATTACCAATAAGAAACATCTAATTTTGCTTTTATTTTTTGACTGTAATATCAAGCGAATGAGCTGCTTTTTTTACTGACGGTTAATTACCAGCATTCGCGTGCCGATCATTTTCCGAGTGCGCGTAGAAGCGTGTCTATCAGTGCAAAAAACCCGAGTATGGTTGTTGCACAATCAAAAAAATTTTTCGTTTTTTGACCACAGAAGACTGACGAATATGTTTCATTGTTCAAAAGATATTTAAATACGAACTCATAATTAATTGCAAAGTTTTAAAAAAACTCTTTGTTTACGATTTCAAAGTTTTTCGGTTAATTTTGTCTTTTCAAAAAATTTTCGGTCAACTTGCGAAAAATTTAGTTTTCTATTTTCTTCTTTTTAGGACAACACTACTCTGAGCTACGTTCAACTTCCAGAACAATACTACGCTTCGTGGTTCTACCAATTCGTATTTGCCGCTACTGCTTCAACAATCGTGTCTGGTGCAATGGCCGAGAGGACAGAGTTCACCACCTACATGGTTTACTGCATAATTCTAACCGGTTTTGTTTACCCTGTGGTCGCGCATTGGGGCTGGTCTACCACTGGATGGCTGGCCACAGGAGCAGGTTGGTCAAAAACTTTTTTTCGTTTTGGCCATCTTGCCTGAACTGAAATCATTTTTAATCACAAGAAAAACATTTCAAAATTCATAAATTTCTCAGAAATTACTTAGCTTGATGTGCAATGTATCAAGAAGGAGTAGGAAACTTGCATTGATATAAAACAAAAGCTTCCATCGGGATTGCAGTAAATTTTCATTTCATAACCTTTTCCAAAAATCGTTGGTAGTAAGTAAACTAAAGTTGTCCTTCAATTCCATATCTTTGCAACAAAATGGACTCGACCGCACCCTATCCGGTACTGTTTAAAAGGTTTAATATCGAAATATAATAAAAAATTATATTGATTTCAAATGTCACGTGATTACAATTTTAAGAGAAGTTTTAAAATTCTTTTAAATTTTTTACTAATAATGTTTTGAAATTGTCATTGATTCTCCTCATTTAAATACATAATTTTTATTCAAAGTTCTATAATGAGCTAATAATTAAATTATTAAAAATCGTAAAATATATTCAAATCGTTTTTAAACAATCTAATTTTGGATTGGCTAAGAAATTGTAAAAAACTCATCTATTTAATTTTCATGACTATGAATTAGACACAGTTGTGAGATTTGCGTCACAATTGACTCATTCATTTATCATCATCAACTCTATTTATCCTCCCGAATCGCAAGGCAACATCGTAGGCGTTCAAGCTATTATCCCAAATAGATTTTCTATAGAGACCAGATGCAATTATATTTATTCAATCCAGGAATCCCAAACTTGAGATACATTGACTTTGCCGGATCCGGAATCGTTCATATTCTTGGAGGAACGGCGGCTCTAGTTGGAGCTGCTCTTCTCGGGCCGCGAATCGGGCGATTTAACAGCGATGGATCGTACAACGACATTCCAGGCCATAGCGTCACAGTGAGTACTTCAAAGTTGTTTTGTTCATTTTTTTGTCAACAAAATCGTAAAAAAGTTTGATTATACGATAATAATTTTTGTGGTAGTTGACATGGCTTAAACTTTTTTTTAACACAGGTTGCGTCTTTGGGCGGATTTATATTGTTCGTTGGGTTTTTGGCGTTCAACGGAGGATCTCAGCTATCAATATCAAACTCTGGCGACGGTCTGGCTGTGTCCATCGCCGTGCTGAATACGGTCTTGGGAGGGGCAACATCTGCCATTGTGACGATGATCCTATACAAAGCTACTGATGCAATCAGGGGACAGGACCATTATTGGTCCCTTATAATGACAATAAACGGAGGTTTGGCCGGTAAGAGTGCAAGATTTGTAGGATAAAAAGAAACTGAGTTAAAATGTTTGTATAGTTTCTAAAAATATATTTAAAATGATGCCCAGTTTCCATCCCAGGAGATCATGGTTTAATTTACAAGATGTTCAAACCTGGCACATTGCTACCAAAAGCTCGTTATTATTGCGACTGTACCAAGTTGCTGTGATAGTAAAGTGCAATGTTAAAAAGATGGCCACCACTAACTCTTACAAGCTTTTTTGTATAAGAGTACCAAGAAAGTCTTGGGTTTGTCAATATGTGTTAACACGTCCCTACTATGAATTATAATATGATTTTCTCATCTCTATTTGTGCAAATTTAATAGACAAATTCCTGTTTGATTCTTATCTACGTATCGAAATAGTTTTACAAATGCTTTCTTTGCTATAGGAATGGTTTCAATGTGTGCCGGATGCAACGACTTCAAACCGTGGTTTGCAGTTTTGATTGGTGTAATAGCTGGAGTAGCTTTTATCGGTTGGCATTACGCAATCTTAAAGATTCGAATCGACGATCCTTTGGATGCGGTTGCAGGTCAGTTGTTTGTGTTTTATCCACATTATGCGAGGGCAAACCCATGGCTTACTCAACAAAAAATTGACAACAACCCGTACCGGGCGGTCTACTATCAAGAGAAAACATTTTGAAGTTTTTGCTTGTCTTACGGCAACAGCTGCGACACGTTTTGTTGTGAGAAAGAATGCTACAATCAACCAGCTGAAATCCGTTTAGTGTTATCAATGTTTATTTAGGTTAGTTTGAAATGCATGCAATGACAAAAAAATACACACAAAAACGCAAACTATGATCCAGAAAAAACATCAATAAACGTTTGAAACAAAATATCACCAAACGCATTACTAAATTTAATTATACAAAAACCGGATTAATATTGGCAATAATAATAATAATAATATTTAAAAAATAGATCAAGTAAATTAGACTTCAAATAAAACTATTTTTTAAGTGAAAACAACAGTTTACAAACGAAAATATACTTTTTCTGCAAGATATTGTTGTGAAACAACTTTCCTTCTTTAACACAACTTCTATATTTGATTACTGTTCTAAAAGTCCCAACGCGCGCTCGTTTGGTTGCTGCTTAGAAGAGAGTCATATTCTTGCTAATAATAATACAATACAATACAAATAATAATTAACGTCAGGCGGCATATAGAAGTCTTTTACAATCTTTTTGGCTATAAAGCTATAGTTAGTATATAGTAGCTAGCTATCACTAGCAACTTTCTTAACATTATACATGTAATATAAAGTGTAATGCCCTTTTTCTTAGCTTATAGAAAGTTTTACAATGCACAACACAGCTAATATTAACCATTTCATAATATCAGTTTGTAATTCTAATATTAAAAAAGAACTATTCAATTTTCTAGAGCTGTTGTCAAAGAAGCATAACTGAAGCTTGCATCACAAATAATACTACCTACCCAATCTAATTAAATATTTTAATTTTTAAATTACAAGAAAAAAAAATCCTTTAAACATAATACAACCTGAGGTCCTGAACTTGAACGCAATGATTTGTCGATTAAATGCTATTTTTGTCCATGGATTTTGAAAGTAAGGACTCCACTCAACCCAGATGCACGAAAAAGTCGGACTAAATACAATAAAAATGAGATGAGTTGCTTGTGTTTGTTGGAATTATGTTTTTTGTTTTTACTTATTTATCGATTTGCAACGTTTATAATGCAGTAACTATACAAAGTGAGATAAAACTTGTCCTTAATAAAATAACCATTAATTAAACTATCTTAGTCTTGAATAATACCTTTTTAACTGTTGAAACAAAAACATTAAGTTTTAATTAATATTAATGAACGAAATAAAAAACACCCGCCTGATGCAAGTAGGTAGTTTGAACACCCATTAACCACACTGATTAGACAATTGCAGGCAGTGAAAAAGTGACTCTTCTACGTTTTTCTCTCAATGCAAATTGTTCGGCTGTATTTTTGAGTAAGCCACGGTCGAAACAAAATCATGATTTTGCTTTTCAAAAATCAAGACTTCATAAATGTTCAAATAAAACTTGTCCAAATACTTTCCTAACGTAATCTTGATTGAAAGAAACCGTTCTACAGCGGTTGTATTTTGGTTTAGTTCATTTGGGAGGAGGTTTGACCGGTGTTCTTTTGGCACCGATATTTGTTACAAATGGATTAGAAGAAAATGGACAAGCTGTTGGCGGAATCGTTTACGGAGGGAACAATCTAGCATTCAGAGTAACCTTATACAATTCATAGTATTTTGTCAGAGTAAGCATTTTTTAAATTGTCTGATTGCAGAGTTTTGGATGGAACTTACTGGGGGCTATTGCAATAATAGCGTGGACTGCCGCCTGCTGCGGGGTCATGTTCGGGGTTATGAAAGCTCTGAATATCCTTCGAGTACCAGCCGAAGTTGAAATTGCAGGCTTGGATCAAATCAAACACGGAGAACCTGCTTATCCTATTGGCGGATACAATGACGGAGAGCATCCACATAATATAGGTAACTGCAAAATATATCAGTTCACCAAATTGTAAAAAAAAAGTAGTAAAAATAAACAAATATTTGAAATTAAAAACCGTTTTTCATCGTCTTCGTCGTCGTCGTCGTCGTCGTCGTTTGAAGGGTATCCACTACAGGTCAGACACAAGCAGGACTGGGGCCGAGGATTTATCCTTTTACTACCCCAGACTGCTGCACAGCCTGGATCAGATGCTGGCAGTGATGTCATTAAGCCAGCATCGAGTTTCGTCATCCAAAACCGTCAGACCTCGTGCTCCATGTGGTGCCCGATGTATAGGGCACGCTGTTAGTACATGGTCTGCGGTTTGCTCAGAGGCGCCGCACTCGCAATTCGGTGAAGGAGCGAGACCCCATTTGTGCATGGACGAATGGAATCGCCCAACACCAGTTTAGCAGGCGGTTGAGCTTAACCCAAGCTGCTCGGGGTAAGTACATCCCAACAGGCCTGGCACCGGTCTCGGGCACAAAACCACGGAGCCTGGAAGCATTTTCACAGTACTCCGCGTTCCATTTGTGATTCGTCCATTCAGAAGCGCGGATGCCAAGTTTGGCAAGGTTGTCCAAAAGATTCCGCACACCTGGCACAAACGGGCGTCTGGATCTTAGTCTCACTTGGCCAGTATCTGAGGACCCACTTAATAGACCATACAAGATATGATCGGGGTCCAGAGATCCACGGTAAGCCAAGGAGAGTGTCGCTCCCAGTCGGCGAAGCTTAGCTGGCTGGATGCCTGAGAGTACAGGTAGGTGGCCCGTTCGAGTGGGACGCAGGCATCCAGTAACTATGCGCAAGGCGTCGTTCAAGACACTGTCAATGAGGCGAGTGTGAGCACTGCGACACCAGACTGGCGCACAGTACTCAGCTGTTAAGTAGACTAGAGATAAGGTGGCTATACGTAGTGTTTTAGCACCAGCACCCCATCCCGAGCCCACGAGTCGCCTCAGCAGTGTGACGCGCGATGATAGTTTTTGTGCAATGCCACTAAATGGTGACGAAACGTGAGCGATCTGTCCAGTTTTACCCCAAGGTAAGTAGGGGTTGGACAGAACAGTAAAAGTCTACTGTTGTTGTAGACCTTTAGCTCACGTTTGGCCTCTCGGTTATTTAAATGAAAGGCTGCCGTCACCGTCTTAGTGTGACTGAGCTTCAACCTCCAAGTCTGGAGATACGCTGAAAGTGTAGATATGTCTTGGCTTAAGGTCCCCTCCAAGTCCTTCCAGTTTCCAGAAGAATGCAGCAATGCTAGATCATCAGCATAAGCAAAATTTTTGGAAATCATGGAAGGCAGATCGTACGTATAGATGTTAAATAGGAGGGGAGCCAAGACCGATCCCTGAGGAACGCCGTTTTTAAGACGGCGTAGCCTGCTTTGCTTGCTGTCACCGGTGGTAAGGGTAAAACTTCAATTTCGGACAAGCTCCATGATCATTTTGACCATGTGCTTATCCGAAAGTAGTCTCAGCAGCTTGCAGGTAAGGCCACGGTGCCAGACAGTGTCATAAGCAGCTGTCAGATCGATAAATACGGCACCGGCCTTCTTTTTAGCTTCGAAAGAATCCTCGATGTTCTGGGTTAGCAGAACAACTTGATCTACGGTTGACTTCCCGCGTCAAAAACCAGCCTGCTCTTTAGGGAGCAGTGAATCGATTAATGGTTCAACGCGGGCGTAGATAAGCCTCTCGAGGATCTTGTAGGGGACACAAAGCAGAGATATCGGTCAATAACTCTTCGGGTCCCCCACGGGCTTTCCTGGTTTTGGGATCGCGACCACAAGCGCTCTTCTCCAGATCTTGGGAATTTTGTGTCGGCGCAAACAGGAAAAAAGGAAGTCACGTAACCAGAACTTCAAAGCAGCTCCGGCATGGATTATAAGCTCTGGGAAGATAGAATCAGGTCCCGGAGTTTTACCTGGTTTTAAATGTTGGAGGGCAGCAGTAAATTCTCTCTGTGAAAAACTGTCAGAGATATTTACTACGTCTGGTGTTGTGGCTCTCCAAAGGTCAGACACTTCTTGAGAGACAAGTCGAGATGACTTGCGGTCAACAGCCTCGTATTTCCCATTTCTAAACAGCTGAGATGCAATAGCATCGGCTGAAACGGGACAGTGACGAGGAGAGTGTCGTGACCTACCAGTAAGGTTGTTTAAAATACTCCACGCTTTTCGACTAGAGTGTGAGAAGTCAATGCTCCGAACTGCCTCGGACCATCAATCCCTCCGCTTTCTGTCAAGCTTGGAAAGCAGAGCTGTAGCAGCCAAACTTAAGTCGTCTCCCTGAGGAGACTGCAGAAAGGTTTATAGAGGGATTCACACTCTGCATCCCAACACGGAATATAGTTATTTCGATACCCGCGTGGGATAGTCTTTTTGACTGCTTTCTTAATGGTGTTACAGAAGTCCTGGTAAGCCGCATCCACATCAAGTGAATCAAAAGGCAACAAAGTCTTTTTGAATTTATTCGTCAAAGCAATGTAGTGACTCCATTTGGCCTTGCGAAAGTTCCATCGCTTAACAGGCATGCTCGGCATTGCCATAGCAAACCTTGGTGGTGTAATAAGCGAAGGTCGATGTTGTGACCTGGGGAACTTGTTAAGGACACGTCTATCCGGTAAGCGACTGTTTGGACCTACGCTAGCGAAAGCTAGATCTGGATTGGTGCCAGTGTTCCAGCGGCCGGAATGAAAACTGGCAGCGTTCTTGGCATTATATAGCAGGCCAAGACAATTGATACTTGCCCAGCCAGCCAAGCACTCACCGTCCGGACTGTTGTCATTGTAACCCAGTCAGCATGACGACAGTTAAAATCGCCAGCGTAAAGACAGGGGTGAGGAAATACTGGGAGATCCAGGGTTCGCAATCGCGTTGGCGGTGGTTTGTAGACGTTGACTATTTTATAGCCATCAACGTCCACACACAACCACTCGATCTCCGATGTTGGTGGAAATTGGTCCAAAAGCGTGTATCTCAGTCTCTCGTGGACAAACGTGGCAAGGCCATGCTTCCTGCTTAAAGAAGACTCAGCTAGTTGGTAGTTTGGTAGTACCAACTTCTCTGCATCAGTGCAGTGGGTCTCCTGCAGTAGGATGACAAGTGCTTCAGACTGCATAGCGAGGTGATAAAGAACGTTCATCTTGCTTGCAGTGAGGCCTTCGATGTTCAGCTGAAGAATAGTGGGTCTTCGGAACTTGTTGGCAATGTGCCCTGAAAAGGGCAGTTTTATCCTAGTATTGCCCCGTCCTGAAAAGGACGTTTGCCGACTAGCAGACCCACACTGAACATCGGAATGGGTGGATACCCTTCCGTTTTGGTAGGTTCGGTTTCGGTCTCTCATTTTAAATTAATGAACAGACTTACTCACGGCCCAGGCTGCGTGAAAGCACCTACCATCTGGGCCACCTACCATCTGGGCCACCTACCATCTGGGCCACCTACCATCTGGGCCACCTACCATCTGGGCCACCTACCATCTGGGCCACCTACCATCTGGGCCACCTACCATCTGGGCCACCTACCATCTGGGCCACCTACCATCTGGGCCACCTACCATCTGGGCCACCTACCATCTGGGCCACCGTTTTTCATAATTTTGAAAAACAAAATTATTTCAAATAAACAGTAACTCAACTGACTGGCGTTAAACATTTGTGGGTGAAATCAGTCAAGGACAATTTTTCCATCGGAGCCATGACTATTTTGACTCATTTTTTCCGAGTCAACCCCATGTTAAGAGGGTATTGGTTGCAGAGTGATGTTGAGACGACAATGGTTGTAGAGTAATATTGATGCAACAATGCCTGGTTCTCAAGCGCTTTTGTCTGGTTTTTGATTGAAAATATTGTTTAAAACACATTCATCGCGGACTCCCTGCAGCGGAGCACGTCTGCATTGCTTTGAAAATCGAAGGCCGCAGCGCAACATTAGGCCGGTCATTGTTTGCTGCAGTAGATCCGGTTTTTAGCATTGTTTTGTTGTTTGTTTTTTATCAGCTTGTGAAATTTTTTAATAAAATTTTGTGAAAAGATTTTGGCATTGGTTTACTCAGAAAAACCTTTTGAAAAAACTGACTGATTTTTAAAACTTTGCTCTAACGACAGAGCAAAGCGATCGTGTTGCTGTTGCCGCACAGTCTTCAGTTTAACTACTGCGATCAGTAAAAGATTTTATTTGTATTAAAAACTTTATCCATATCTTTTCAGATATGAAAAAAAATGGCTACGAAAATAAAGTCGCAGTGGATGATTCCCTCCCCTATTACATCGCCCCCTCAAGTACAAAAGCAGAGCAGCCTGAACCTCAAAAAACTGAAATTTCACCCTTATAAATAGCCAAGATTGCAAATGAACATTCGTTTCTTTGTTGTTTTTTTTATGCATTTGACGATGTTTAAAGCGCTTTGTTTCCGGTTAACCACATTGCACTTCAACTCACACCAGCATTTCACTCGGTTGTTTTGAATATTTGCTAAATTTTTTATTAATGTTCGTTTAAAATGTTTTATGCAGTCAAAAATTAAGCAAGTAATATCTCTTAGTAGTTCTCTTTATCTTATTCTTTTATCTTACCTGTTAATTTATTCTTCATGTGAGTCATTTTAGAAAATTTGTCTTTCATTTCTACCTCTCATATCTTTCATCTAATATAAATTTTATTTTCTCCACTATCATTACGGGGGCACTTTTGTCGCGTGTGAGGTTGCCTTGTTTTGAAATTTTTTACCCAGACCATCTTTGAACATTTTCCCGCCATCTTGTTTAATTTTTTCTTTTTTCAGGTCCATCTTTAACTCTTTCAATTTATAAAACTGGTGATTTTTTACTAAGCCGTCTTTTGACAATCACAAATGCTTTTAAGTCGGAAAAAACTAAGCAGGATCCATGCATCTATAAGCAAAGGTGTATTACAAACCAAAACCAAAGCAAAATCACAACACAAACTTAAACTTTTTTGACATCTTTTTTAAAATAAAATGAAAATATATGCATCAAACACAAACATTTAACTAAAATTCATTGACCTTATTCTACTAACATAATTTGTTCAATTTATTATTTTGGAGTATTTTCAAGAGTTTTTTCAAAAAGAAAATTATTTTTGGAATGTACATAATAAACACAAATGAAATTGAAAACGTTTACGTGTGCGTTATGTTTTAGTTTAGCTTTAATTTAAATCATATGTCTAGTTATCAACGGGCTAGTGGTGTGTCGTACAATTCTAATATGTATAAAAAAAAGTACACTTTTTCCCTAAAATACATTTTTAAAACTTTGAAAATATAAAAAATTTGCAAGGCTTTTAACACTATATCAATTTTGATAGAAGTGTCAACAGTTAATACTGAAAAGTGTGGTGGGCAATAGTATGTTTGACATGTCTTTACAAGTTTGAATAGGTTTTAAAAAAAGTCTTTGATAACAAATTTACTGAGTTTCTGATGAATTTTTTATGTTACTAATAAATCTTTCCTTCATTACATATTGTGCCTCACAATTGCCGTCTTTTTTTACTTTTTTTTAAGCAGTTAAGCGCCTATAAAGACCTAAATTAGCGAAAGCTAAATCAGGATTAGTGCCAGTGTTCCAGGGGCCAGAGTAAAATCTGGCGCTATTTTTGGCATCGGAATCTTGGTATAACCTTGGCATTTTATGGTAGGGCAAGACTATTATACTTGGCCAACCAAGCACTCACCGTCCGGAGTATTATCATCGTAACCCCAATCAACGTGGCGACAGTTGAAATCGCCTGCATAAAAACAGGGGTAAGGAAACATAGCGAGTTTCAGGGATCGCAGTCGCGTTGGTGGAGGTTTGTAGACGTTGACTATTTTATAACCGTCAACGTTCATGCGCAAACCATTCAATCTCCGGTGTCGGTGGGGATTGGTCCAAAAACGTGTATCTTAGTCGCTCATGGACAAACGTGGCAAGGCCATGCTTTTTGCTTAAGAAAGACACAGCTAGTTGGAAACCTAAAAGAACTAGCTTCTCCGCATTAGTGCAATAAGTCTCCTGTAGTAAGATGATGAGTGCCTCAAACTGTAAAGCAAGATAATGAAGAACGTTTATCTTGCTTGCAGTACGACCTTTGATCTTCAGCTAGAGAATAGTGGGCCTTTAGAACTTGCTGGCAAAGTATCCTGAAAAAGGCAGTTTTTTTCCAACCATTACCCCGTATTGAAAAGATTGTTTGCCGATTAGCAGATCCTAACTGGACATCGGAATGTGTAGATATTTTTCTGTTTTGATAGGTTTGGTTTTGGTCTGACACGTAGGGCAGCAAGATTAGACGTACTCACGGCCTAGGCTGCGAGAAAGCAACTGCCATCTGGGCGTAAGTATCATCCATTGATATTAAGCACTTTCTTTGATGCAGTCTGCCAACAATAGGTTATTGTATATAGCATACATATAAATTAATGTTATGAAGTATCTTTCAATGATAAATTTAAAGGTGATTTATGCCATAAATCTTTAAATAGCTTTGTTAGAGTAACTGTTGATCTTAACCCGGTCAAGGCAGGGCTGAGTTGATCTATAACAAAGTAATTACTGCCATCGAACATTTGCAATTTTTATTTATAGTTGAAATAAATGCCAAAGAAATAAAACATTTTCAACATAAAAATTTTTTCTACTTAATGAAATTAATTGAATTAAAAAAGACTCCGACTCCGTTGCACACCAACAAAACGACTCTAATCTGACTCTAGATTTGACTCTGCTTATTGCATAATAAATCTACGGCAACGTCTCGCTGATTGACGTAGGGTTTTTCCACAAAAGTTACGTTGTAGCGTAATTAAGATTTATTTGTTAAATTTAATGTTAGCTAGTAGTGTAATGTTTGCTGCTGAATTGGAATTATCTTTAAATACAAACTTTCTAAAACTGTCTTTCCGAATTCCTCTTCATAAAAATTCAATGAACAACCGACGCTATCGGGATATTATAATATGGGAAAAAAATTACATTTCGCATAATGAAAAGTTTTTCAATGCTATTGATTTTTGTATGTATCTCCAGTGAAAAATGAAGCTCATGAAGTTGTTTAACAGAAGCAATGACGGGTTAGCCTTTAATTTTTGTTGATTTCAGAAAGGCAACTTTGAATACTAGCCGCTTAACTGGAACAGTTTTTACAAAGTTTTAACCTTCAATCCTCGAAATGTACTCCGTCGATTACAATAAAGATTGATTGAACCGAGGCAATGCAATATTTTACTTTCACTGGGTTGTTAAGATAGCCGTGTTGCAATCAAAAATGCATTAAAGGGCAACTGGCTCAATTTTCCAACCCATTAGACCTCAATGTTATCAGAGCTTCACTTCAGTATACCACATCTA
The DNA here is from genome assembly GCA_963680785.1 of Diplosoma virens. Taxonomy (NCBI): domain Eukaryota; kingdom Metazoa; phylum Chordata; class Ascidiacea; order Aplousobranchia; family Didemnidae; genus Diplosoma; species Diplosoma virens. Next base: position 45,750,841 of record OY796887.1, on the reverse strand, counting down.
AATATTGTTGTGCAAAATTTCTTGATTGCGTAAGAAAGCACTTCTTGAAAACGAGCTCTGACAGTGTAGAAAACTATTAAATATAGAAACCTAAAAATAAGTGTCCGATAATGTTTTTATGACGTATAAGAAATGCGGCTTGACTATGCTTCTGTCTTCTGCATTGCTTCTTGTCCAATCCAAGAAAATTCAACCTTTGAGCTTTAGGGTTTACTGCATTAGTGTTAAGTTACTAAAAATAATCATTTATTGTGTATTGAACATGAACATATTTTTTGAGATAGCTAATCTGTGGTTTAGATAGTTTATTCTACTTATTACTTTTTACCCAAGTTTGTTACAAAATTTTTTTATAGTAACTGTTACGTCAGGTGTGACGTATTGCTATTAATCCACAGTTTTGTACGAACTGGTTTTAATAAAACCAAATGAGTCAAAGCAATCGATTAAAAACGTAAAGTTTGAGTGCGGGTTGTTATAGCTATTTTTAATAACATTTGCATTTTGTAGATTTTTCCGTTCTGCATAGTGATGAAAAAAGAAAAAAATTTCGCTATATATATAAAATATGAAACTCCAGGAAATCCTTCATGCTCGCACTAGAAGCGCTAGACGTAGATAAATCATTATTTTACGTTCGCTTGGGCTTTTTGATAAATTGAATTAATTTTATTGATAGTTTAGTTTTTGGTAAATTTCGGGTAATCATGGTGGAAGTAGAAGAACTTGCTCAGGAACTGGACCAGTTCTTTTTGATCGTTTGCGGCGTGTTTGTGTTATGTAAGTGATAAAGTGATTTTATGATGCCTTCTATTTTTCTTGCTGACTTAAAAACGCCCGGCACTTTGAACTTATCACAGCATAACTTCGTTATTGTAAGTCTTAACGGAGAGGTTAAATTTAGAACAGTCGCCAAGCTACTATCTCGATTTGTTTGCGAAAATGTCAAAATATTGCTGGAGCTTTTATTTGTTTATTGATTATTATAAAGTCATAAGGCCAAGGTTATCACTTCGTACTTATTTTAAAATTTGTACTTATATTTTAAACATTTTAATGTTATTAACAATAAACATTTTTTAAATTTATTAAGCAATTTAATTTATTAGATATTTTGATGATAAAATTTAGAAAAATTTTCAACTACTTATTCTCAGGGGCGCAGGAAATGGGGAAGCAAGGGGCGATTGCTTGCGCCATACGTTTTTGGGATAAAAATGAAGATTTTGGACCCTGATTGAAATAAATAACCTTTTTTTATAAACATTACTACGTTTTTGAGAAGAAAATAAAAGTTTTATGCATGGAATGAAAGTGACAACTTTTTTTGGGCGGAAGACAAAGATAGAGATTTGGCTGTACTTGTTTTTTAGTCAGTTCAGATGGCAACCCTGCATACTATTGTAATTCAGAGCTGTTTGTTTGCTGAGACCAGCAAGCAAAGAAGAATACCGCGTGGTGCTTTTGCTAAACTTAAATTAAGGCTTTCTGATGTAGTTATTATCAAAATGGCGGTTCAGGTCTCCGTAGAAACATAAATTCATCCCGATTCATTGCTTCATGATTTCGATATTGCAACCCTCAACTTAATGCAAATTCGGATGGAATGAGATCAATAAATAACGATTTATAAGTTGATAACACTACAAGAATTATTTTACTTTAATTCTAAAGTTTCTTTATTAAATTTTGCGAATCGACCCAATTGTTTGAAGCGTTTTTGACAAACACAGCGTGACAGGTTTGTTTCAACACACAAATCTTTTCAGTCATGCAAGCTGGATTTGCCTTCCTGGAAGCAGGATCCGTGAGGAGCAAGAATACCACCAACATCATCATGAAGAACGTTCTTGATGTCTGTACGTATTTTCCTGTTTGTTTAACTCGGTTTTGGCGCCACAATTTGTGAGAAATGTGAAAGTAAACTACGTATGCAACTTCACAAGTTTATTTTAAGAAAAATTCAAGTTTGGGTCTTTAATTTTTGTTTGAAAACTCACAACTCCACAAATGCTAGAATACGAGGGTCAGTCAATAAGTAATGAGACTTTTTTAATAACTCAAGTTTGCAATGACTGGTAATCAAAAAATGCTTTTTTATTTTTCAACATAGTCTCCCTCCTTTGCAACACACTTGTTCCATCTTGATATTAGATTGTCTATTCCTTTGGCATAGAATTCCGTGGACTGGGTCCTTAGCCAGTTGCTCACAGCAGCCTTCACTTCTTCATCAGTCTGGAAGTGAATTCCCCTCATACTCTCTTTGAGTGGGCCGAAGAGGTGAAAATCAGATGGTGCAAGGTCTGGGCTGTAGGGTGGGTGTGTTAGAAGTTTCCAGCCTAAATCTTCAATTTTGGCTAGGGTTCTTGCTGCTGTGTGGGGCCTTGCATTATCCTGAAGGAGAATCACACCTCTTGATTGAAGTCCTCTCCGTTTGTTCTTAATGTCTTTTTTCACTTGAGTTAGCAGCTCACAGTAGTTCTCTGAGTTCACAGTATTGCCCCTTTCCAAGAAACTGATAGTGATCGGCCCATTTCTGTCCCAGAACACAGTGAGCATGACTTTCCTTAAACTTTTCTGAGATTTGAATTTTTTCTTCACTGGGGAAGAAACATGCTTCCACTCCATTGATCGTCGTTTCGATTCAGGTTCATAATGAAAGACCCAGGTCTCATCAGTTGTCACTATTCTCGATAGAAATACATCTCCCTCCTTTCTGTATCTGCGTAGTGATGCTCTGGAAGCCATCAGGCGCTGCATTTTGTGATCATCCGTTAACATCTTTGGAACCCAGCGACAGCTGACTTTTGAAAAACGCAGCTTCTCACGCACAATTGCGTACACTGTGCCATGGGAGATGTCCAAGTTTGTAGCAATTTCATCTAAAGTGACCCTTCTATCAGATTTGATCAGGTCTTCAACTGCCTGTACTGCTTCTGGGGTAGAGACATCCACAGGTCTTCCACTTCTCAGATCATCAGTAATGCTTTCGCGTCCATCTTTGAATGCTTGCACCCATTTGTAGAAGTTTGCTCTAGACATACAGGAAGGACCATATTGTCTTTGCATTCTAGACAGAATCTCACATGATTTTACACTCTCTGCCAACAGAAATCTGATGACTCCTCTTTGTTCCAAGCATGAGCTGTTTCCTAGCCTAGTAGTCATTTCAATTTATCGTCACACCTACAGTAATCTGAAAATAAACAAGTTTTGTTGTAAATAAGATGACAACTCCATTCATAATCATCACATAAAATTTCAGTTGCATAACTCCAAGAACACCAAAGTAATTGAGAAAGTCTCATTACTTATTGACTGACCCTCGTACATTAAGTTTGAATTGATTTTTAATAATTTTATGTTTATAAAAAATTTTAATTGGTTACGAAATAAATTAAAATGGTATACGGCACTAAGCAAATATTGTTAACGTGAATTAATGCCTTCCTAAAAGTTATTTCATTTATGCAAATTCTACCAATTTACCCTAAGAAACAAGATTTTTCAAACACAAAACAAGATCGAGAGCAGCTGCAAACGCAATTTCTTTTAATTGTTGAGTACAAATTACAGACCAGACTTATTTGCTGATTATCGAAGTGTAATAAAACTTTAGAATCTTTGCATTAAATTATATTAATTTGACGACCAATCATCTTGGTGCTTCCGTATAGGGGTAGTTTACTTTCATTTGTGACCGGGTATTTATACTATTATTTTCTTTTTTTTTAGTCGACAAAAATAATAAGCATCTGTAAACTTCTGCTAAAATTAAATTTGATTTGCTTTGATGTAAATTTGCTTTTTATTGATTGGTAATGTTAACTTAATTATGTTTAGTTATCGGAGCTATTTCATATTACGCATTTGGATATGGTTTCGCCTATGGGGAACCTGGAAACGGTTTTATCGGTCATAACTACTTCTTTGCAAGCAATGTGGGAAACAATACACTTGTTGTAAGTCTCTTAACAAAGATTTCTAACTCTATTTTAGTCTAATTATGCATTATTATAAAAATTTTTATACTTTCTTTTTAAATCTAATCCAAAAAAAGTTGAAAGTTGATGGGCAATTCATCCTAACTTGCCATTGTTTGTTTATTATCATATTCTTGCGCGACAAGCTTTGGGAAAATCGCTTTTATGGTTGAAAGTTGAGTTAAAATATTTAGTAAAATCGATTCTTTAAAAAAAGTTTATTTCAAGAAATTTTTTGAAGTTCCAGTTACTTGGTTACTTTTCTTGTCGCACCAAATAATATTGAGTTGGTTTTTACCGAAAATATCAACTATTGGTCGAAAACAACAGAACTAAGCGATTTGTAAGCCTTGATTGCGACCTCACCCACACTTCATTACAAGCTACTCAGACAATTTAATTTTGTATCGTGGTCTTGTATTCTTGGAGTCCTAAGCTGTTCAAAAAAAGTTTTTTGTGTTGCAATTCCGTTTTCGATGCAAAACTGAAAAAGCTTTGCGAGTTTTTTCAGGTCGTAACATTTAGGCAAAGAAATGTATTTTTGAAATGCCAAACAAACTAATCTTAACGATAGAAGTCATTAAATTTTTCTTTTCTCTCATTTGTTTAAGATATCTTGCTTCCAAGTTCAGACATTCATTTTGGCCAATTTCCATGGTTTCGACGAAATTTTGTCTCATCAAAAATTGCTTTTCTCTGTAACCAGAATCTTGGTTGTAAACAGTCTTTCCTTGACATTCTTTAAGTCAATATATCAATTTTCGACTAACCCAATGTTGGTGAAATTTCTATGTTTTGTGCACTACAACCTTGCTTGCCTCATGATGTATACCTTGTCTAAACACCCCCACCAAAGGAGGTTACAGGCTGTAGCCAATTAAAAAATTACAATTTTTAAAGAGTTTTAGACATTTTTGCCAATTTTGCTGAATGTCATTAAAAAGCGCCACGTTTTTCGGACACTCGGAAATCAATAGTCTAAATCTCTCAGCGTCACCATTCTACGTGACGTGAGAAGGGCACGAAAATTGAACGATCGTGATAAAGATTTCTTATTGACAATTCATTTAACGATACAGTTTCGGGGAATAAATATATGAATAAATAAATTTTAGCCAGAAATACAATAAATAATAGTGCTTTTGTTAGATATTTACATACATCAGACTGGTTCAACTCTCAACGCCCATGTTACACTTTTGAAAATATAAAAGCTTGTTGGTTGAGATGGTTTAAAAAGCTTGGTTGTGGACTGAATCTATCCATTAGATCAGTGATAAGTAAAATAAATAAAATTAGAAAATCTTGAAATTATTTTGTGGGTTGTTGGTTTATAAATTTGTTTCAAAATTTTTGATTTCAAATCTCTTTTTTGGCAAACCAATAAATCTAAAATAAAAAAACTGTAAAAAAGTTTAGTATTGCTTTAATTAAAGTCAATTTCATAATAACCAAAAGCTTTTTGTGACGCTTTTATTACTAGCTGTAGGGACAATTGGGTCGAGCCAGAGAAAATCAAGGTATTTATGGTCTCAACAAGTTAGGAGAAAAGTAGTGTGCAGTGTAATTTCAAAAATGAAAAACGCACAATTGTGCAATCTCTAAAAAAAAGATATTTTAAAATTAATTTACAGAAATTATAATACAATTAAAGTTTCGAAACAAACTTTAATTAACGTTTCTACTAATGTTGCTCAACATTATGATTAACAATTATAATATTAAAAAACTCAATTTTTTGAACTTTTAAAACTCAAAATTTAAATTGCTCAAAATTATAATATTAAAAAAAGCACACAATTCATCAGGTGATTGTTCATTGAACTTTCTTAGAGTTGAACCTGAAAGGTCAAACATCGGGTGACGTATCGATGTTGAGTTTACATCACACCAACATTCAACCTATAGCTTGAGCAAAGTTGAAAGTTTGGACTTCCAAACAAAATAGTCGCCAAATTTAATTGTTTCAAAAGTGCAGAAATTTTGAATTCATTAATGCTGTTTCATGGGTCATCAGTTTCGTTTTGTCCTTGACTGAGGTCCGCCTGCTACCCTCTCCAAATTTTGACCCACGCTCTACACTAAGCACAAGCTTTCTTATATAAGAAGAATCTTGCATGAGCTGAACACGAGGAAGGCACGTGCTGGCTGCGTGCTATCTTTCGCGCTAAAGCCAGTTCGTGACATCTTAATGAAATAAATTAAACAAAAGCCTATTGATGAAAGTCATAATTAAAGACCATCTTAATTTTCTAATTTAAATTTAAAGATTAAATTTTTGTGTTTAAGTTTTGAATTTTCTTGTTTAAATTAAACAAAAGTCTGCTGATGATAGTCGTAATCAAAGAACTTTTCTGTAATTTTCTTGATTAAATTCACGGAAATTATTTGGCATCACTAATAACCATCAACGTGAATACTGACATGAAACCTTCACTGTAAATTTGAAAACAACCCTAGGGGTGGAATTTGCTTACATTTGGGGTGGTCCATTCGAGGATGGGATTTTCCATTTTACGACAGAAATAGACAACCCTAGGGACGGAAATTTTGAAGGTGGTTTTTTCCATCCTTAATGATTTTTACCTTTCCATCCGATTGTACCATGATATATACCATCTCTAAATTCAACAAACTTGAAATGGTCGAAAAGTTTATTTGCATAGCAACAGGGCGATTAAACAAACATCAAACACCATTTAAAAAACACAACAAAAAACGAAATTTTAACGGCCATTCTAAAAGCAAAGCGTTAATTATTTTTTGAATACTCATGTTTATGATTTTTTTAGAAATATTTAAAGGATAACTCAAAAACTGAAGAGAACATGTAAGTGCTTTTGGAAATTAGATATCGAAAATCCAGTATGAGGTTATTATTATTATTAAAGCATCTTTAAAGGTTATGCAATTGCACAACCAACACCTTTGAACATAAATTGATATGGCATGGTCAGTAGCCACAACACATGGATACGGTGTTGTCACGGAGGTTTCGTTCTGCAAACTTTTCGAGTAATTATTGATACGTAATATCAAGGAAAGTTACTTTGATAAACATGAACATACCCGGTCAGAATATTGGATGAACATGTCCAACCTGCTATTAAATAGAAGTGGTGCAAGGCACAAAGCTGAAGCAATTTTTAAAACAAAATTTACATTCAACAATGTCAAAAGTCTTTTAACAGAAATCTATTACCCTTTTCAGCAAAGTCAAATTGATGATTTATTTAACTGGTCAAATTGCGATACATAAACTCATTAATAAAATCGGTCAAAGTTCAATGGGCCGAATATTTAATACCATAATTAAAAACCAAAACTTAACTAATTTATAACGAAACATCAATTTCGACAGATAAAGATCATCATCAGTTAAAAAAATGTAAAAAATCAAAAAACTTTTTTTAAAAATTAAAAAAATTAAAAAAACTTTACTTATACTAATCGGATCCTGACTCGAAGACACAAAATGAAGCCGCAATAAAACTGCAAAACAAGCGGGACAACAGCTGACATCATGATTATCAATCACGTAACGAAGATGAAAAAACGAACACTGTAAAAACTGTAGTGAAATCAAATGCCGCAAACTCTCACTAAGATCAAAAGGGTTGATTGAAAAGATCAACAAAACCGCTCTAGTTTCCTCTCAGTGTGTGCACTTTAAATGATAGTAAACAAATAAATGGATTTAAGACTCAATTACAATTATAAGACAGAAAAACTTTACTCATATTAATTTTAGCATTCTGCACTGTAGACTAATGGGGAGGGTTGCGGCAGGAAGGGCATCCGGCGTAAAACTTTTTTGCCTAAACAGACAAATGCGTAATCATTATCAATCCATGCCGGATCGGTCGAGGCCCGGGTTACCAACGACCGCCTCAGGTGTCGCGCAGCAGGGCACCTGTGAAAATTATGCTACTGCTAAACATAGTGAAAATAAGAGCAGAAAGAGAAGAGGAAGGCGAGTGAAGAAGCAGCGAGAAGCGTGGAAAGGAAGACGATCACTCATAAGGGTGGGTACCTTAAATATTGAGACGATGACTGGACGGCGAAGAGAGCTGGAAGATATGATGGAGCGAAGGAATGTAGACATATTGTGTCTACATGAAACAAAGTGGAAAGGTAGTAAAGCAAGGAACATTGGCGGTGGATGCAAAATATTCTACAACGGAGCTGATGGAAGAAAAAATGATATAGGGATAGTGCTGAGGGAGGAGCTGGCTGAAAGTGTCCTGGAGGTGAAGAGGGTGTCAGACAGACTAATGGCCATGAAGCTGGAGGTAAATGGGTCCATTCTAAATATAGTAAGCGCATATGCTCCACAGGTTAACAACAGCATGGAGGAGAAAAATGATTTTTGGGAAGACCTGAATGGGTTGATAAAAATTATATCAAAAGAAGAGAGGATAGTCCTTGGTGCAGACCTTAATGGACATGTGGGCGAAGGAAACATAGGGGATGAGGAAATAATGGGGAGGCACGGGGCTGGAACAAGAAATAAGGAAGGATCAATGGTTGTGGGTTTTGAGAAAAGAATGGATTTGGCGATTGTCAATACATATTTCAAGAAAAAAGATAAACACAAGGTTATTTATAAGAGTGGAAGAAAAAGTACCCAAGTAGATTATGTGATGTGCAGAAGGAGGAACTTGAAGGAAATGTGTGATTGTAAGGTAATATTGAATGAGTGTGTCGCAAAGCAGCACCGTATGGTGGTATGCAAAATGATTCTTATGGTGAAAAAGAAAAAAGCAGAGAAAGTAAAGCCAAAGATACGATGGTGGAAACTGAAAGAGACAAGCTATCAAGAAGTGTTTAGACAAGAGGTGACCAAGATTCTGGGAGGCAAGGAGGAATTACCTGATGAGTGGGACAAAACAGCAGAAATGCTAAGAAAAACAGCTGAAACTGTACTGGGAGTGACATTTGGGAAACGAAAAGGATTCAGGGAGACATGGTGGTAGAATGAGGAAGTTCAGGAGAGCATAAAAGAAAAGAAAGAGTCAAAGAAAACATGGGACAAAATAAGAAATGAAAATACTAAAAAGATCTACAAAGAAAAGAAGAATAAGGCAAAGAAGGCAGTTGCGATGGCAAAGGGACGTGCCTATGACAATTTGTATGCTATATTGGAAACAAAAGAAAGTGAAAAGGAGTTGTACAGATTGGCTACACAGAGAGACAGAGCAGGAAAATATGTACAGCACGTGAGGGTTATAAAGGATAAAAATGGTAATGTGATGGTAAATTCGGAAGCAGTGTTAAAGAGATGGAAGGAGTACTTTGAGAAACTGATGAACGAGGAAAATAACAGACACCCTAGGACAGAGGAAACAAAAGTGGTTAATGAAGAGATAAATTGTGTTAGTAGAGAAGAAGTAAAAAACGCACGAAGAAGGATGAAAAAAGGTAAAGCAGTTGGACCAGATGAGTTGCCAGTAGAAGTTTGGAAGTGCATGGGAAAGATGGGGATAAAGTTTTTGACCAGACTGTTCAACAGACTATTAGTGGGTGAACGGATGCCAAAAGAATGGAGAAGGAGTGTGCTTATCCCAATCTATAAAAACAAAGGGGACGCACAGTGCTGTGGAAACTACAGAGGAATAAAGCTAATGAGCCACACAATGATGGTATGGGAAAGAATTATTGAAGCCAGTTTAAGAGATAGAGTGGAGATCAGCAAACAGCAATATGGATTTATGCCAGGAAAGGGAACCACCGATGCCATGTTTGCTCTAAGAATGTTGATGGAAAAATACAGGGAAGGTCAAAGAGAGCTACATTGTGTATTCGTAGACCTAGAGAAAGCTTACGACAGGGTTCCACGGGAAGAGCTGTGGTACTGTATGAGAAAATCCTGAATAGTGAAAAAGTATGTACAACTAGTACAGGATATGTATGAGGGAAGCAAAACAGTGGTGAGGTGTGCAGTAGCAACTACAGAAAGTTTCAAGGTTAAGGTTGGACTGCACCAGGGATCAGCGTTAAGTCCATTCCTGTTTGCAGTGATAATGGACAGGCTAACGGATTAAGTAAGGAGAGAACCACCATGGACGATGCTGTTTGCTGATAATATTGCAATTTGTGAAGAGACCAGGAAAAAAGTGGAGCGGAGATTAGAATCCTGGAAGTATGCATTGGAAAGAAGAGGGATGAAAGTAAGTAGGTCAAAGACCGAATATCTTTGCATAAATGGAGGAAATGATGACGAAACAGTAAAGATGGAGGATACAAAAGTGCCAAGAGTAAAGGAATTTAAGTATTTGGGATAAACGGTGCAAGAAAGTGGTGATTGTGAGAGGGAGGTAAAGAAGAGAGTACAGACAGGATGGAATGGATGGAGAAGAGTATCGGGAGTAATCTGCGACAAGAGGTTACCAGCTAGAGTAAAAGGAAAAGTGTACAGTTCAGTGGTAAGACCAGCAATGGTGTATGGATTGAGACAATGGCAGTCAAAAATAAACAAGTAGAAGAGATGGAAGTCGCAGAGATGAAAATGTTGAGGTTTGCTATGGGAGTGACGAGAAAAGACAAGATTAGAAACGAGCACATCAAGAGTACTGTTAAGGTAGAACGGTTAGGAATGAAGATGAGGGAGGGAAGGCTGAGGTGGTATGGACATGTCATGAGGAGAGACCAAGAGTATGTAGGAAGAAAGATGATAGAAATGGAGTTACTGGGAAAGAGGAGAAGAGGGAGACCAAAGAGAAGATTTTTAGATGTAGTGAAAGAAGATATGGGGGAAGTTGGTGCAAAGGAGACGGATGTTGAAGACAGAAAGATGTGGAGAATGATGATACGCTGTGGCCACCCCTGACTAAGGGAAAGGCCGAAAGGAAAAGAAAAAGAAGCACTGTAGATCAACTACGAAACTCCAAGGCCCGGTCTCCAATAACTCCTTAATAAATTAACCAAACTCTCTTGGTAAAAACTAACTAAATTCTCCAAACACTGACTAAATTCAAGAATGTTTTACCGGTATTTTTCTCTAACAGCTTCCTTAGAGAGTTTATTAATGAACGAAAGTGAAGTAGTCTAGCCGCTACCTAACATTTTCGCTTTTAGTAGTGATTAAGTGAAAATGACTGAAGTGAAATCGTAACAATTGACTTTTACAAAAGTCGTTTGTGATGATTTCAGAAGTCAATTGTGACAATTTCCGTTTAATTTTGCCGTAACCTAGTAGACTAGTGGCACACTGGGATTTATAACGTTGAACATAGCTTTGGAAGTTAAGTTTTTAAATACTTTTTCCTATTGTTCCCAAGCGTACTTAGCTCTGTTTACACTATTGTAGAAGCAGATTTTGAGAGACTGCTGGACAATTTTGAGAGACCGTGTCGGTTCCTCAAAACGCCTTAAAAAACACTATTCTGTGATATCAAGTAGCATTAAAAACGTCGAAATGAAACTTATAAAATTATCAAGGAGGACAGCTTGGTCATTGTCATCCTTGACGTTAAATTTGTTGCAGAAAGAGCTGTGGTTATTTTGTTGGATAGAAAATTTATTTTTTGTTTGTCCTCCGTATTGCATTTTGCAAAATTTACACTTTGCCAAGTAAATACCATAATTTTTGCAAGTAAAATATTGTTTTAAATTAATTTAAAATTACTTGCAAAAATTTTAATTTAATTTAAAATAACATCTTTAAATTTAATTTTAAATTTGAAACGTATACAAAAAAATGGTTGACAATAAAATGCTAATTGGTTGAATCTGCCTACGATAAAAAGTCTAAAAATAGACAAGTAAACTTTGAAAAAAAAATAAATATGTTAATTTCCACTCTCAAGGGTGTTTGCTTGTTCGGTGCCAACACGAATGATGGAAATAACCACCTTAAGTATATAATCACATCCTCGCTGCATGGAAATTACCATCTTTTTCTAAAAAATAACAGGCAAAAGGTGGTAAAAACCATGCTTTATAAAATTTCCATCCATAAGGTTGTTAATTTCCACCCTTAAAAATACCCAAAATTTACAGTGTGCAATTGTAATGGCTTCAACGTAAAACTATGAAGCCGTCGGTATGGATTCGGTTCCAAACAAACATTTAGTTTGTCTACTATCATTTTACATTTTTCCAAGCATTAAAGTTATAAGACATTACTTTTCACATTCCGATGACTGCATCGGACTATATTTAGGTCACGTATTTGCTGACATTTAGTTTAAATTCGAAAAATTTCCGAGAAAACTGTCTGACTCCAGAGGCAGGAGCTTGGGAATTAAGGGTACAAGTGGGATGAAGCTCCCTCCCCAGAATAATTTCTACTTTTTCTAGAAGTTTTCTGCCCCCTTAAAAGTTACATTTTTGAGATATTTTTTTAAAAGTGAAGACCGTTTTTTTGGTCTTGATTACTTGCAGTAAATTGATTGCCCTGTAATATAAATCTACGTCATCTAGACATTTGACTTGCCAAAGTTAATCAATTTCAACTATAAGATATTAAGTTCAATGAACGATCAAGTGTATTGCATGCTTTTTTATTGATTTAATTGGCTTAAATTCAATCAAGGTTTTTAATAAACTGAAAGTATATTAACACTTTCATAATTTATTGAACTAGCAAACACCGAACATGTGATCCACTTTTTAAAAATGATTCAAGCTTTTACTCAGTAACCTGAATTTTCATGACAACACATGTCTCTTTGGTTTTGGGAGTTGATGAAAGTTAGCTAGGCATAACTAACCTTAAAATTTGGAACAGTGCGGCTAAATGAAAAATCTTTAAAAATAGATGGAGTTTGAGAACAAAAAGTGCCTTTTAAATCTTACTAAGGACCGAGGTGACCGGTGATGCGACCGGGGTGACCGGTGATGCGACCGAGGTGACCGGTGATACGACCGGGGTGACCGGTGATGCGACCACCCAAACTTACGGATTTTGTCAAGTACAGTGTCACATTCGATTCTTCGTAACAACTTATTTCGGATGTTCACATTCCAATCGTATTCTTTCGGTCATCACCCTAAACGTGTAACCATTGTTGAAAAAATCAACCAAGAGAGATAAAATACAAATAAATAATTTAATTTTAAAGTCAATTTTCTACACTTTTATTGTGCAAATAGTCAAAATAGGCATTTGTTTAGAATTAACCAAGTATGGGTGCTATGGTATGAATCTTTACTATCTAAAATCTATTTGCAAGAAAACTGATTATCTGATTAACCGGTATATAAATTACCAGATTTAACTGTACAACAATTTTTACATTCTCACACAATGGTGCAGCATCTTATAAATATATGGATAAAATAGTATTGACATAATTTTTTTCAAAAAATGCGCAATAACAAAGTTAGAGCCATATATCTTGGATCAAAATAGTCACTTATTAAAAGCAAAATTTATTAATAATATTAAACCCAAGTGGACTTTTAATTTGTGATTGTAATATCAAGTAAACACGCTGCTTTTTTTTATTGTTTGTTTGTTTTCATTTACTCGGCACACACCTAGGGAATGGAATTTCGTGCATTTTTTAATAGAACAAAAAAATTATTCTTGTTACTTTACCACAAGCAGAATCCTGCTATATATCCTAGAACAAGCCAAATACAAACACTCCCTTCAATTTCTTGAACGTATAAGCATCAATAGCGAAGAGCTGGCGCAAGACCAATTTAATATAACTTGTTGAGCCGTTTTCGCCAACATAAGAAAAATGATGGCCTTCCAAAAAGGGGGGCCCGGTGCAAGGAAAGTAAAGGGGGTCACTATTTAGTGATCCAAGGCTAGGTCATTGTCATAGGGGGAGCCATTTTTAGTTTATGAAAACAAAGTGGTCTCTAAAAATAAGTCTTTAATTTTGGGGGGCCACTGTTGAAGTCCAAAACATTGAAATGTCTAAAAAAGTCGTCGTTTTATCTGGAGGGCCGCTTTTTGGTGCATAAAAACAATGTTATCACTAAAAAAAGGTCTTTATTTTAGGGGGGCATTTTTAAGTGTTCGAAATCATTGTGGTCTCCAAAAAAAATAGTCATTCTTTTAGAAGAAGTCACTTTTTAGTCTCAAAAGAAAGTTATCTCTAAAAAAAACAAAACGTATTTTAGACATGCCACCAACGTCCTGGCACTACTATGAAGAAATTGAGCAATATCTTGTGTAGGGGCCACTTTTTGATGTATATTAGGGGGGCCCGATGTGGCCGTACTATTCACACCCTATTACAGCCATTACTGTATAAGAATAATAACCTAAAAGATAATATTTTTACTTTTGGGTAATTACAATAATTTGTCGTAGTCATTATTAGTCGAGTGAGTGTTAAAGTTCACCAAAGCAAAAATTAATTTAAAAATCCGTATTTTTTTACAAGTAAAACAAAAGAATATTTTATTATACAAAATATTCCTTAAATACAAATTTATATTTTATTGTGTAGTCGTAAAAAATTTGTTTTTCTAACCGTCTTTTTGAAGATCGAAATGTTTTTTGGTCAATAGTCATCAAAATAATAGTTGACAAAAACTGAAAAGTAAACTTGATGTGGTATTTATAATCATCGCTACATCGGAATCAACGGGGTGGTTTTGTTGGGTAACATTGGAACTACACTATTTATAAATTATTGAACGCTTACACTGCATTATTACAGCATTTAACTAGCTTTTAATCACTGGCATAGACTTGGTATCTATCAATAAATTAATCAATGTGTAGTATTATCATCATCAAGTTATATGTCAATCATTATTATTACGTAAATCAGAAGTTTGTATCAATATTATTTTCAAGATAGAAAATATCACCACTCACCATGATGTAAAAAAAATGTTAGCATCCACGATGTAAAATATCCCACCTACAAAGTAAAGAACAAATCTAATGTCATTTCTGTCATTAGATTTCTGTTTTATAATCAAATTTAATTTACTTCTTTTCAATATGTATCAAATGAAAATTCTTTATTCTCGTAGAGCTACTTTCAAAATCCAGAAAGTTACTACGCTTCGTGGTTCTACCAATTCGTATTTGCCGCTACTGCTTCAACAATCGTGTCTGGTGCAATGGCCGAGAGGACAGAGTTCACCACCTACATGATCTACTGCGTTGTTCTAACCGGTTTTGTTTACCCTGTGGTCTCGCATTGGGGCTGGTCTTCAACTGGATGGCTGGCCACAGGAGCAGGTAGGTTAAAAACTTTCTTTTGTTTTGGCCATCTTGCCTGAACTGAAATCATTTTTAATCACAAGAAAAACATTTCAAAATTCATAAATTTCTCAGAAATTACTTAGCTTGATGTGCAATGTATCAAGAAGGAGTAGGAAACTTGCATTGATATAAAACAAAAGCTTCCATCGGGACTGCAGTAAATTTTCATTTCATAACCTTTTCCAAAAATCGTTGGTATTAAGTAAACTAAAGTTGTCCCTCAATTCCATATCTTTGCAACAAAATGGACTCGACAGCACCCTATCCGGTACTGTTTAAAAGGTTTAATATCGAAATATAATAAAAAATTATATTGATTTCAAATGTCACGTGATTACAATTTTAAGAGAAGTTTTAAAATTCTATTAAACTTTTTACTAATAATGTTTTGAAATTGTCATTGATTCTCCTCATTTAAATACATAATTTTTATTCAAAGTTCTATAATGAGCTAATAATTAAATTATTAAAAATCGTAAAATATATTCAAATCGTTTTTAAACAA
Organism: Diplosoma virens; assembly: GCA_963680785.1. Lineage (NCBI taxonomy): Eukaryota > Metazoa > Chordata > Ascidiacea > Aplousobranchia > Didemnidae > Diplosoma > Diplosoma virens. The sequence continues at coordinate 45,735,171 of OY796887.1, read as the reverse complement.
TCTAATTTTGGATTGGCTAAGAAATTGTAAAAAACTCATCTATTTAATTTTCATGACTATGAATTAGACACAGTTGTGAGATTTGCGTCACAATTGACTCATTCATTTATCATCATCAACTCTATTTATCCTCCCGAATCGCATGGCAACATCGTAGGCGTTCAAGCTATTATCCCGAATAGATTTTCTATAGAGACCAGATGCAATTATATTTATTCAATCCAGGAATCCCAAACTTGAGATACATTGACTTTGCCGGATCCGGAATCGTTCATATTCTTGGAGGAACGGCGGCTCTAGTTGGAGCTGCTCTTCTCGGGCCGCGAATCGGGCGATTTAACAGCGATGGATCGTACAACGACATTCCAGGCCATAGCGTCACAGTGAGTACTTCAAAGTTGTTTTGTTCATTTTTTTGTCAACAAAATCGTAAAAAAGTTTGATTATACGATAATAATTTTTGTGGTAGTTGACATGGCTTAAACTTTTTTTTAACACAGGTTGCGTCTTTGGGCGGATTTATATTGTTCGTTGGGTTTTTGGCGTTCAACGGAGGATCTCAGCTATCAATATCAAACTCTGGCGACGGTCTGGCTGTGTCCATCGCCGTGCTGAATACGGTCTTGGGAGGGGCAACATCTGCCATTGTGACGATGATCCTATACAAAGCTACTGATGCAATCAGGGGACAGGACCATTATTGGTCCCTTATAATGACAATAAACGGAGGTTTGGCCGGTAAGAGTGCAAGATTTGTAGGATGAAAAGAAACTGAGTTAAAATGTTTGTATAGTTTCTAAAAATATATTTAAAATGATGCCCAGTTTCCATCCCAGGAGATCATGGTTTAATTTACAAGATGTTCAAACCTGGCACATTGCTACCAAAAGCTCGTTATTATTGCGACTGTACCAAGTTGCTGTGATAGTAAAGTGCAATGTTTCAAACATGGCCACCACTAACTCTTACAAGCTTTTTTGTATAAAAGAGTACCAAGAAAGTCTTGGGTTTGTCAATATGTGTTAACACGTCCCTACTATGAATTATAATATGATTTTCTCATCTCTATTTGTGCAAATTTAATAGACAAATTCCTGTTTGATTCTTATCTACGTATCGAAATAGTTTTACAAATGCTTTTTTTGCTATAGGAATGGTTTCAATGTGTGCCGGATGCAACGACTTCAAACCGTGGTTTGCAGTTTTGATTGGTGTAATAGCTGGAGTAGCTTTTATCGGTTGGCATTACGCAATCTTAAAGATTCGAATCGACGATCCTTTGGATGCGGTTGCAGGTCAGTTGTTTGTGCTTGGCAACGAAAAGTGATACTAAGTGATAGATAATCAAGACTTCATAAATATTCAAATAAAACTTGTCCAAATACTTTTCTAACGTAATCTTGATTGAAAAAAAACAGTGTACAGCGGTTGTATTTTGGTTTAGTTCATTTGGGAGGAGGTTTGACCGGTGTTCTTTTGGCACCGATATTTGTTACGAATGGATTAGAAGAAAATGGACAAGCTGTTGGCGGAATCGTTTACGGAGGGAGCAATCTAGCATTCAGAGTAAGCTTATACAATTCATAGTATTTTTTCAGAGTAAGCATTTTTTAAATTGTCTGATTTCAGAGTTTTGGATGGAACTTACTGGGGGCTGTTGTAATTATAGCGTGGACTGGCGTCTTGTGCGGGGTTATGTTCGGGGTTATGAAAGCTCTGAATATCCTTCGAGTACCAGCCGAAGTTGAAATTGCAGGCTTGGATCAAATCAAACACGGAGAACCTGCTTATCCTATTGGCGGATACAATGACGGAGAGCATCCACATAATATAGGTAACTCTAAAATATATCAGTTCACCAAATTGTAAAAAAAAGTTGTAAAAATAAAAGGAATTTTATTACTGAAGAAATTAATTTTAGTTAAAGAATGATTGAAAAAACATTAATTTAGCATACACGTATTGTAAAATTTGAAGTCTTGATAAAATAAGAACAATACAAATAGAGTTCATTTTTTTGGGCTGTTATAAAACAAAAGTTTTGTGAGATTAAAACTTTTGTTTTAAAATCTATAAACAAACTCTTTATGAAACATTGAACTAGCATCAGGCTTCGTCATACAAAACCGTCAGTCGTTGTGCTCCATGTGGTGCCCGCGATGTATGGGGCACGCTATTAGGACGTGCTGTGCAGTTTGTTCAGTGGCGCCGCACTCGCAATTCGGTGATACAGCGAGACCCCATTTCTGCATGAATGAATGGAATTGCCCAACACCAGTCTGCAGGCAATTGAGCTTAATCCAAGCTGTTTTGGGTTGCAAGTGCGGCGCCCGTTAACAAACCGCAGACTTCGTTCTAATAGCGTGTCCCATACATCAGGTACCACAGGGAGCACGAGATTTGACGGTTTTGTATGACGAAACTCGATGCTGGCTTTACATTATCACTGCCAGCATCTAATCCGGGCAGTACAGCAGCTGGATCATTAAAAGAATAAACCCTCGGTCCCAGTTCTGTTTGTGCCTGACCTGAAGTGGGTGCCCTTCCAAACGACAACAACGAGTTTTTTTGGCTACTTTTCTTGTGAAGTTGCAAAAGCCCTGATTAGCTACATTAATCTTAAGTTAGTGAGGCGGCAACAAAGTGTTTACAAATTTGTTTGTCAAAGCAATGTAGTGACTCTATCTGGCCTTGCGGAAGTTCCAGCGCTTAACAGGCATGCTTGGCACTGCCAGAGTAAACCTTGGTAGTGTAATGAGCGAAGTTCGATGCTTTGACCTGGAAAACTTTGCAAGAACACGTCTATCAGGTAAGCAACTGCAAGGACCTACACTAGCGAAAGTTTGATCAAAATTAGTACCAGAGTTCCAGTGGCCCGAGTGAAAACTGGCGGCATCTTTGGCATTGTATAGGAGGGCAAGACTATTAACACTTGCCCAGCCAGCCAAGCACTTGCCATTTGCACTGTTATTGTTGTAACCCCAATCAACGTGGCGACAATTGAAATCGCCGGCATAGAAACAGGGATGATAAAACACAAATAGATTTAAGAATTGCAGTCGTGTTGATGGATGTTTGTAGACATTAACTATTTTGGACATACTTGAACATATGGTGATAAAAATAAAAACAAGCAAAACGGCCAATCGGGTGGAAGCTGGTTTGTGTTGATGCGACAATGTTGGATTGCAGGCGATTTTGTCTCGTTTTGTGATTGAGGATATCTTTCTGAATATATTCATTGCGGGTCCACAGCAGTGGGATTTGCTAGCATTGCTTTTGTCACTGAAAACGAGGACTAGTCATTGTTTGCTGCAGTTGGTCCAATTTTTACAATTGTTTTGTTGTTCGTTTTTAACAGCTTGCAAAAATTTGTGAATGAAAATTTCTGAATAGATTTTCGCATTGGTTCATTCAGTCTTTTTTTTCGTAAAACTTACTGATTTTTATAATTTTGCTCCAACGACAAAAGCAAGGCGATCGTGTTGCATTTTCCGCACAGTCTTCAGTTTAACTTCAGACTTAATTTTTGTAAATCAATAGCAAACTGTTTGAGTCATCAAATGTTTGGTACAAGCAGCAGGACTAAATTTTACAAACACCTGAAAATACTTTAGACAAAAAGTAATTAACTATTTCGTTTTGTTAAAAATTTTGTTTGTTTTAAACACTTAATTTAATTCTTTTCAGATATGAAGAAAAATGGCTCTGAAAATAAAGTCACAATCGATGATTCCCTTCCCAACTACATCACTCCTTCAGCTACGAAAGCAGAACAACCTGAATCCCAGAAAACAGAGACGTCTCCCTTTTAAATAGTCAATTCAGCAAATGAACTCTTGTTTTTTTTTAGGCATTGAATGAACTCTAAAGCGTTTTGTTTCCGGTTAATCATACTGCTCTTTAACTCACATTAACATTCCATTCGGTTGTTACGAGTAGAAGCTAAATTTTTTATTAATGCTTATTTCAAACGTTTCATGCACCCAAAAACTGTGCAATTAGTATATATCTCTGGTTCTCTTTGTCTTACTCTTTTAATGCACCTTTTTATCTACAGTCATTTTGGACATCTGACCTTTACTTTTACTTTTTATGTATCGCCCATCCACAATCATAAGCTCTCCTTTCTCTCTGCTGTCATTTTGGGAACACTTTCATTTTGTGGGAATTCGCTTTGTTTTAATACATTTTATTTCAAACTATCTTAAAACATTTTCCAGTCATTTTGGTCCGATTGTTTCCTCTTTTATGTCCACGTTCAACTCTTTCAATATATGAAACTAGTGATCTTTTATTAAAAGTACGTACAAAGCAGGACCCATGCATCCATAAGCAAAGGTGTATTATACATAAACCAAAATCAAAAAAGATGACAACTCAAAGTTTTTCGGCATCTTTCTTAAAGTAAATAAAAATGAAAACATATACACCAAACACAAACTTTTAACCAAAGTTCATTGACCTTGTTTATGTAGCGTCAGAATTCTAAGTCGAAACACACTTCGAAACAGTTTTAGCGGTTTTCTATTAACAGCAGAAATTATTAACTAAAATAAATGCTCAAGCAAATAATAACAAATAAAACAAAGGAGAAACACTCACCAACAGTTTTCCGAATCAACAAAAAAGCAAACACAAATACAGGGTGTCCCGAAATAAATGAAACCTATTAATTCGATTATGATTTATTACTAAAACAAAATACGTTAAAAATTTTAACATTTTTTGTGAGCTAATATAATAATAAATGAGTACTGAAAGTTTTGGGCCTTTAGCCAAACTTTAAAGTTTATTTAAATACGTGCCCCAAATGACCACCATTACGTCTCAGACATTTTTGAAGGCGGCGAGCAAAGTTATCAATCACTCTGTTACATTCTTCTCTTTTTATTGCACAAATGTTCTGCGTAATGACCAATTTCAATTCAGCAATAGTTTGGGGATTATTCTGATAAACTTTGTCTTTTCACAAGCCCCACAGGTAGAAGTTTAAGGGATTCAAGTTAGGCGAATGTGGCGGCCATTCTGGACCATGCCGCCTGCTAATCAAACGATCAGGGAATCGTTGGTCCAGCCACTCTAATGTGATATTGGCTGTATGTAGAATAGCTCCATCCTGTTGGAATTACTGCATATTTCGATTTATTCCCTGTTGTGATTCAAGGTTCATCCAGAACTTGTTAAGCACCGCAATATAGCGCTCTTTGGTGACAGTAAGTGCTTCTTTATTATCATCCTCAAACCAGTATGGTCCGATAATGCAGTGTTTTGATATGGCCACCCATGCTGTGCATTTCAGAGAGTATAGTGGCCTCTGAAGTACCTCTTCTGGTGCTTTTGTACCCCAGAATACATTATTCTTGCTGTTGACATGCCCAGAAAGCATTAAGTGAGCCTCATCGCTGAACCATACATGGTTAAGGAAATCAGGGTCACATTCAATTGTGTTTTGAAACCAGTGGCACATCTCAACACGCTTCTGCATGTCAGTTGTTGTGAGTTTGTGTTTTATCTGTTTTCTGTAAGGATACAGATGAAGGCCCTGAGTAAGGATTCCATGTAACGATGACCGCAAAATGCCGAGCTCAGTACTCCGTCTTCGAATTGACTTTTTCGGGCTCCGGCCAACAGAAACTCTGGATGCTTGCACATTGCCTGCAGATCTTGCACTCAATTTCCTTCCGCTGGATGGATTCTCTGTTTTCTTGCTGCGTTTATCTACAGTTTCATAGGTTTGAAAGTTGTGATACCACAGGAATATCTGAGATTTTTCAGAAAAAGTGTTGAAATTAAACTTTCTGCGGAAGCGTGTTTGAACAACCTTATAGGATTTAGTCTCTATATAAGTCGTGACGCAAAAAATTTTTCCTCTAACTTCCAAGTCATGGGGTTTTAAACTAATAATTGTTATTCACAACTGCTTTCAAATCTGAAAAATTATAAACAATAGGGTTAAAATCAGCATATTTATTAGAAATGTTGTGGGTTTCATTTATTTTAGGACACCCTGTATTATTTCTTAACAGTCAAATTTCGAGACACAATAGCTTACAGTATACGTTTAATTTTATCAACCTTTTAACTTCAAATTTTAAACTGGCTTGCATTGTTGGTTGCAATAATGCTGCGCTCGCACTAATTGCCACAAAAGGCGCCGAAATTTTAAACTCTTGTGCGCGTTCTCTAACAGTTGCTATACAAGAGAATTTACGATGCGTGTTCGACTCTCAAACTTGCTGTAACAGACCTTATTTTACTAATATAATTTGTTAAATTTATTATTTTACAGTATTAGTACAAAAGAAAATTATTTTTGAAATGTACATAATAAACACAAATGGAATTGAAAACGTTTACTTGTGCGTTATGCTTTAGTTTAGCTTTAATTTAAATTATATGTCTACTTATCAACAGGTTAGTGGTGCATCGTACAATTCTAATATGTATAAAAAAAAGTATACTTTCTCCCTAAGATACATTTTTAAAAACTTTGAGAATATAAAAAATTTGCAAGGCTTTTAACACTATATCAAATAGTCTACAACTACCAACAGTTAATTTTGAAAACTTTTGTGAATAATAGTAGACTTAACATGTCTTTACTAGCAGGACTGGGGAGCCGGAGCCGGAGCTGGAGCCGGATCCAAGTTCTGATATTGTGTGGAACCGGAGCCATCAAAATTTTTGCTGACTCCAGCTCCTAGCAATATATTTTTTTACATTTGAAAGTCACTTAATTAATTCGTGGATCTAAATGTGCATTAATGCATTAAGGTAATGTAAAGGGTGTGTTTGTGTTTAAGTCATCTGTTTAAGATGAGTAGCATGAAATTTAAGATGGGTGCCTATTGGTAGGACACTCATTTTGTCTTGCAGGCCTTGAATGTTTTTGTCTCTTGTGCAGCCAATAGCAAGGAACAAAGCTGTGTTCTGAATGTTGGTGTTTGATATGATAGGGCTCCATATGGTGTTTGCATATTCTATTATGGGCGAATGACAGCTTTACATGTAGAGATGATCAGTTTGTTTTGTTTACCCTATTTGTTCGAAGTAAGTGCTTTGAGAATGTTAAGCGTTTGTTTTGATTTAATGACGGTGAGATTTATGTATTGTGAAAATGTTGGTTTTGGCTCAAAAGTAATTCCAAGAGTTTTTGAGTGTTTTGTTGCTGGTAGTGTTTGATTGCTTAAATTAAATGATAAAGTTGTGCCATATTTAGCTGATTCTGTTGTAAAAAGTGTAATACTTTGTAAAAATATTGTTGAATGAGTGGTTGGGCTTAAATGGTGATTGGTGTGAGATGCTGTGATTGTTATTGTTAAAATCATAAAAAAAAAAATAGAATAGAACTCGCAATTTAATTCGAAAAGTTAATTAACTGTATAGAAGTTCTTTTTGAAATCTTTTAATTAATTCTATTGTTTACGGTCTTCGTTTTATGGCGGTGTTCCCTGCGAAAATAATTTGTGTTTAGCGGCGTACCTCGTGCAGTGATTCTATGAAATTTGATTGATTCAAATTAAGATCTTGTAAATTTATATTCTTTTAGTCGTTAGTGATCCAGTGGTTCGGTGATTTGGTTCAGTGTTGTAGCTTTGAAGAGTGAGTTTGTAGATTGCAAGAGAAACTTGGGAAAATTTTATTTTGCGATTGCATCGTTGGCTGCATCGTTTTGGCTGCAATCTTTGAGCTGTATTATGAAGTAAATAATTGTGGTCGTTGGCTTGTGGAAGCTTTTGATAATTGATGTATCGAAATTTCAACTTTAATATATATAGTATAAAACCATAAGACGTGTGTGAAAGCCAGCGGTGTGATTGGGGAAAGCTCGGATAGCTTCCCTATAGTTGAAGAATTTGAAACCAAAAAGAGAGGGATTCGCTGTGCGGTCTACTGTAAGCTTTTGAAATTAACAGTTATGTCATTGACATATGCTGAAATTTGTACGTGGTTTGGGGGTAGGGTAACCTCAGAGATATAAATTTTAAATAATGTTTGAGACCGAATTCCACCTTGTGGTACTCCAAATGTTGATCTATTTGAATTTTGAGAGTGTGCCATTGTATTGAGTGCATGCTTGTTGTCCTTTATGGAATGTTTTCTATTATTTATGGTAATAACGCTTTCTCAAGTGCTTTGACAATGGGTGATAAAAGTGATATCGATCGGTAGCTTGTGCCAATGTTGCGGTCCTTATTGGGTTTTAAAATGGAAATGATTGGGGCACCTTTTCCAAGATGTAATATTGTGTTAGTTTTTGGAACAGTGTTCTACATATTTGTGAGGTATATGATGGAAAGTGACGCTAGGTGTTTCAGGGGTGACCGGTAAATTTTACCATGGTAAATTCCACCACAAGTAAATTTAACAACGGTCGTTTTCGTGTATTTGTTTTGTGTTCATGTATTTGTTTGTTTTTGTGATTGTTAAAGTAATGATTTGGGGTGATCTGTTTTGCTTGCAAGTGTGATTGCGTTGTTGAATCAGCTTGCGGATATGCCTTGGCAAGTGAGTGCAATTTGTGCTGTTTTATTTTTTTTAAGAATGAAGAGTCTGTTGGCATGCAATATTGCCTCGACAAGATGTTTGTTTGCCTCATGGACGTCTTATGGACATTTGTGGAATGGAGTCTACAGAAGATGAAATCTTCAACATGATGTTTAAATGATGTCCAATTGGATTTTTGGTAATTTGTTTTTGTTTTAGTGAAGTGAAATGGAGTTGCTTTGGTCTTGTGATGTATAGGCCTATTGGGGGTGGAAAGTAACAATAAATGATCTGGTGTGTGGGAGGGAATAGTCTTCCAGCTAATGCAATCACGGAAGTCTGCTGAAGCAGTGATGTCTGATGAAATAAGCTATTGTGTTTGAATGGGTGGTCGACGTGTTGAGCGTTTGTGTTAAATGTGATTTGTGTTATTTAATCAATTCTCCTCTATGGTCTTTGGTCGGTGCGCACCTTAATTGTTAGTGAGCATTGACATCTACGGTGACGATTGTGTTTTGACGATTTGTTTTGTATGTAAATGTGCTGAATATATTGAGTCTTCTTTTGTTTGAGATATATAATCGATATGACCCTTGAATAATATATAGTATAACACTATCCATTGAACCCTTGGGTAATATTAAGCCCTTGGATAGTGCAAGTTAGTAATTATTATAATTTATATACAGTGCAAGTTAGTCGGCCAATATTTATTTATGTATTATCAAGTTGGAGTTGGAGCCGGAGCCGGAGCCGGAGCTGAGCTAGTGCCAAGCATTGGCTCCGGAGCTGGAGCCGGAGCGGAAGTTTTAAATTAATTGGCTCCGGAGCCGGAGCCTAACCTAAATTAGGCTGACTCCCCAGCCCTGTTTACTAGTTGGAAATTTACTGAGTTCTTGACGAGTTACATACTTTGCAAATAATCATTATTTCTCGTCACGTTGTGCGCCATAGCGCGTCATAATGTGCGTCGTGGCAAAGACCGAAGTTAAAATACAGAATCGACCCGCTAGCACGACCTTGTGCAAATTTTAGGTTTATTCATTATCATTTCTGTTGGAGAGTAAAGCACACCAGCCCATCGGCCCGCAGGCAGCGTATCGCTCTTTCCCATTGTGCTGCAAAATGAAAATCAAAAGCTGGTGAAACGTCGGAATCCATCTTGATCTTTATTGAGCAGTGGATCGATTAATAGCTCAACGCGGGCGTAGATAAGCCTCTCGAGGATCTTGTAGGGAACACAGAGCAGAGATATCGGTCAATAACTCTTTGGGTCCCCCACGGGCTTCGTTGGTTTTGAGATCGCGGCTACAAGCGCTCTTCTCCAGACCTTGGAAATTTTGAGTCGGCGCACACAGGAAGAAAGGAAGTCACGTAACCAGGACTTCAAAGCAGCTCCAGCATGGAGTATAAGCTCTGGGCAGATGGAATCAGGTCCCGGAGCTTTACCTGGTTTTAAATGTTGGAGGGCAGCAGTAAATTCTCTCTGTGAAAAATTGTCAGAGATATTTACTGGGTCTGGTGTTGTGGCCCTCCAAAGGTCAGACACTTCTTGAGAGACAAGTCGAGATGATTTGCGGTCAACAGCCTCGTATTTCCCATTTCTAACCAGCTGAGATACAATAGCATTGGCTGAAACGGGACAGTGATGAGAAGAGTGTCGTGACCTACTTGTAAGGTTGTTCAAAATCGTGTCCGGAATTTTCGTCGTAAGAAAATTCGCCGTAGAAAAATTGGCCGCACGGAATTTTCGCCGCAACTTGGTACAAACCGCATCCGCGTACATTTTCGTGTATATTCTGTATCAGGTCACGTGCGGCCTAAAAACTATTAATCACACTGCACTAACATGATATTTTTAAAAAGAAATTGGATTACTTTCTTGGTGGTTGCTCTAAGTTTAATACATTTAAAATTGTCTGGTCTCTTTAAAAAGTCATTGTGACTTTTGTTCATGAAACTAACCTGAATCCCTTTGTGGTTAATATTGCTTTTTAAAGAGATCCTTTCCTCTTGGTTTCTTTTTTATTTCATCCTAGTGTTGTAAAGGGGATCCCAGGTTAGTTTTACCAAAAAAATTGTAGTCATTTCAAAAGGTCACTGAAAAGAAGTAGGTCAAAAAGACACTGTAAGTGATTTTTTTCAGTAAAACTAACATGGAATCCCCCTTCCAGCACCAGGATGGAATAAAGAAGAAACTAAAAGAAAAAGAATTTTGCAAGAAGTGATAGTAGCCACAGGGGGATCCGGGTTAGTGTTATGAACAAAAATCGAAGATGTGGGAAAATGTTTTCATTACCACACTATCTTTGGGACTTGACACTCCTAGGGCTCCAAAGTTTACGTTTTACTCTTTAATTGGAGTTTGTTCTGTTAGAGGCGCCAATTGCAGTTTATACAAAGTTGATATAATCAGCCACATTCCCATAAATGGAGTTTGTTCCGGTCGTGTACAGCAAAAATTCCGTGCGGCCAATTTTCCTACGGCGAATTTTCTTGCGGCGAAAATTCCTAGAACCGTTCAAAATACTCCGTAATTTTCGACTAGAGTGTGAAAAGTCAATTTCCGAACTGCCTCGGACCATCAATCCCTCCGCTTTCTGTCAAGCTTGGCAAGCAAAGCTGTAGCAACCGAACTTGAGTCGTTTCCCTGAGGAGACTGCAGGAAAGTTTTGTAGAGGAATTCACACTCTGCATCCCAACACGGAATATAGTTATTTCGATATCCTTGTGGTATAGTCGTTTTGGCTGCTTTCTTAATGGTGTTACAGAAGTCCTGGTAAGCCGCATCCACATCAAGTAAATCAGGTGGCAACAAAGTCTTTTTGAATTTATTCGTCAAAGCAATGTAGTGACTCCATTTCGCCTTTCGGAAGTTGCATCTCCTCCATCTCATCCATCCAAACGTTCATCTTGCTTGCAGTGAAGCCTTCGATGTTCAGCTGAAGAATAATGGGTTTTTGGAACTTGTTGGCAATATGCCCTAAAAGGGCAGACAGACAGACAGACACACAAAATTTATTTTGCCCAAAACCATATAAAACAATAACAAAGAAATATAATGCAAAAAAAAAAAGAGGGCAAGGAAGCACCGAACAACCCTAAGGTTTACTAGTCAGTTTTATCTAAGCATTGCCCCGTCCTGAAAAGGACGTTTGCCGATTAGCAGACCCACACTGAACATCGGAGTGGGTGGATACCCTTTCGTTTTGGTAGATTTGGTTTCGGTCTGTCATCTTTAATAAATGAATCAAGTTTATAAATTGTTCAAATTGGACACCGTAACATAGTTCGATTATTTGTTTGAAATGCTTTATAAGTTCTAGCTTAATATTTTATCAGAAAAAAAAGGTTTCATGGAATATACTGCACAGTCAATATTACCCAGTCAAAAAAAACCTGCCCGGCCCAAGCAAGGCAAACACACGGCAGAGCAGTGCCGTGTTTCTAGAGCCTAGTCTTATCTAGCATTTGCCCGATAATTACCAAGCATTTTTGCAGGGCAAATGTAGGGAAATGAAACAGGCCAAGTAGGATCCCTGCACGGCGTAACAGGGCGAAAGCAGGGGCGGCCTAGTGTTTACCGTGCTTTGCCACGTGCAATTGACTGTCGTTGCGTGACAAATACAGGAAAATGTAACGGCTTAGCTCGGTGCTTGCCGGGCGTTATAGGGCAAAACATGGGCGGCGTAGCGTTTACCGTGCTATGCCAAGTGCAATTGACTGCCGTTGAAGCACGGCAAATGCAGGGAAATGTAACGGCTTAGCTTGGTGCCTGCCGGGCGTTATAGGGCAAAAGCATGTGCTATGCCATGTGCAATTGACTACGGCATCTATTCACCTAGTTATAAACTTTACAACTAAAATCAAATAACATGTTGCACATGGGCAATGAATCGGCCCAATGCAGTCTGAATTGTACTCAAACTGCAGTTTCCTGTACTCACCCAGTACTCTGCCTGTACATTATAAGTAGTGGGCAAGTATGGTTTGTTCATAGGGTGAGCAAAGGCAAACTGCATGTTCCCTGTATATTATATGTACAAGACGAGTACGGTTTATATATATATAGGAAGAGTAATGGCAAACTGCAAGTTTTCTGTTATGACCTTATACTTTCCGATAAATTTTTAAGCATAAGCAGAGTGCAAAATCATTACAAAATTTGCAGTATTATTTATTATTCTACGTTTGAATAGCAGTCAAGACCCAAAAATTCCTCCTGTTTGAGGGTATTTAGTTGTTTACTTAGATTTATTACTTACTCAATCTATCATATAATTGCACATAATCACTTTCAATGACATATATATTTTATTTTTATAAAAGCAAAGACAAATTGACAAACGATCTGAAAAGTCTTTGGTAACACTTCCAATTTTTTTTCCACCAGCACGGTCCCGCCAATTCCTCATCCAGGTGCTAATCTCCTTTTTAATGCTTTTTTCTGTGGCCGCCCCGACTAGCACAGGGTTTGCCATCACAGCTCCTGTAACAAACATAAAACTAGTTAGAGTTGTTGTTGCCCCTCCTCCGATATCTTGGAGTAGCTATCCCTTAATCTCTCGAAAAAGCCAATCTAGATTCCCACTCTTGGATTACCTCTGCTGCTTCTAAAGGCCTTTTCCACAGACTAGTGGTGCTGTGCTGGTAGTTGACTGCAGTTAAAGAATTAGTGTCATGTGTCTGGGACAAGCATAGTGGACATTGTGGCGTGTAAGTATTAGGGTTCACTGTATGTAGGTAGCTTTGCAAGAGTGGTGATTTGTTAGCTCTGAGCTGTGCCAGTTTTGTACGCATATGACGTGGTGATGTTTGTTCTGATGAACGAACGTCATAGGGTGTGGTGTTAGTAACTTCGTTGTTTTTTCTAGAACTATGATATTGTGAGGTGTTGGTAGTGTGAATTTGTTTGAGGTTTTCTCTACATTCCTCAGGTGTTACTGGTTTTCAGATGATGATGTTAGTGTGCTCATTGCTATAAAAGATTGTGACATTCATATTTCTGGGCGAATTTAAGTATAAATTAAGATCATGTAAAGAGTGTGTCCGTGTTTGAGTCAGTTGTTTAAGTTGAGTGGCATTGAAGTTTGAGAGGGGTGTCCATTGCAAGGACTGGTTAGAGTAAAACAGAATACAATGCTGTAGCCATAGTATCTAAAAAGGCATTCATACCAGGGCATAAATTCAAACCTTCCTCGAATAGTAAAAATGCTTGTGTTAACGCTTTAAAAAATTTCGTATCTTACATTAATAGTAAAAATGCTGGTGTTAACGCATTAAAAAAAATAATAGGCAGAGTGGTCGAGTGGTTAAAGCGCCGTGCTCATAATCAACATGTTCTCGGTTCAAAACCTACTCGCGCCATTCTGTTGTGTCCTTGGGAAAGACGCTTTACGCCATTTTCCCCTGCTTGGTGGTCCTGGCAAGCAGTTCTTAACTAATGTCATATCTCTATTAAATTACAAGCGGACAGCAATGTCTTGGCATCTCCGGAAGCTGGTCGAGGTAACTGCTTGTCCTGTGTATGGCGCCTCCGTCGCTTTCCTGCGAGTCAGGAGGATAAATATAGAGATAAAATAAATTTATCTTCATTTGGCGTTCAAATTTTCGCAAAATGCTTAAAGGGAGATACTCATAAAGTTCCAATCGCACTTTGTCGAGGTAAGATTGGAGCCAAAATACGCTAAATACTGGATTTAGAAAATTTTTTTAATCTAACTTCAAAAAAGAAAAATAATAGTTAAAAATATTTTTATACTTTGCGATAATAATTTTAAAAAGTATACATTGTAATTTATTTGAATTAGAATTTATAGTGTTTGGTGGTATCCACATTTTGCCTTACCAATTATAATACTGGCACACTTTATTTTTTATGAGAGCTGACATCACCCGCCAACAAGTTTCTTTAACGGATGACCCACCAATTTCTATCCTGAATTATGGGCAAATCGTTATTAATTTGATTATCAAATCTATCCAAGCAAGGAGGAGTTGAGAGTGACAGTCGTGCTTGTTTCCCATATTGGTTTTCTAAAATAGTGGTCGGCAACCTGTGGGCCTTTTAGCAAAATGTATTGGGCCGCATAATACATTTTGTAATAAAGTATGGGCCGCGTCTGTCGTTTTCGTTGACCAAATTTAGGTGAAAACCTTTTTTTTTTAAAGAACACCTTGATTTTGGAACGAAAATTGAAAATTAGGAGACTAAATTCATGCGAAGGCCTTTTTTTTAGAGATCACCATGATTTTAGGACAAGATTGGTTTTTCGTCCGAGAATCTCAAACAATTTTTTTGTCATATCCGTAATGTACTATAAAATCATTATTTGGGCAAACGTCACAAAATTTGGGCAAAACTTCACTGCCCCCCCAATTTTTTTGGGCTGGTACGCCTATGATGTTTCAAGTGTGCTGCTGGGCCTTCAATAATTTCTAATGATAGAATTTGGGCCATCGTAAAAAAAGGTTGCCGACCACTGTTTTAAAAAAAATATAGGTTTTGAAAAAACATCAAATAACTGCAACAGTATACTCACCCTTATGTTTTTTGGGTATAATTTCAACTTCTCCATCTTCACTATTACTTTCGTCCAAAAAGTTTAATGTTCTTTTGCGCTTTCTCCTGATAAAAAATAGGCTTATACAAAACCCAGTAACACTAATTTTACAGAGAGGGACGGTAAATTAAAAAAAATTTAAGGTTTAATTTAAATTATGAATCTTGAAATGTATCGCTTATTTTATTATAAAGTGAAACATTTACTTTGAAATTTTGTTGCAATCACTTTGTATATCAGAAGTATCTTCAGCCTTTTTGGCTTTTTTTCTTGCTTCTTCATACAAACCTGAAATTGTAGTATTAAAGTCAGGAATATATTGCATCTGCAATCTTTTGTGGAAGATACAAAGAATAGCCGAATTACAAATGAAACTTACTGCAACAACCACCCGGAAGCACACGAACATCGTATAACATCCATGAAGAAAGATCTGGCCTTGATCTGAGTTTTATTTCTCTACTGAAAGCATTTCGTGACACAGAATTAGGCCAATAAACTTCTGTCTCACTTTTAAACCAATTATCTGGAACACATTCCACTTCAGTTGTTTTAGTGAAAACTCAGAGGATATATAAACTAATCAAGCTGCAAAGTTAACAACAGTATTAATTTTACAAACAAAAAATGCATTTTTTTAAAGAGCACTAAAAACCATTTACAATATTTATCGCAAACTATCACAAAGCAAAACTGTGTAGCTTTCAGAATTAAGGCTTTTAACAATGAAACTTTTAGACTGGTTAAGTCTGTAATAAATTAGTAATTCGAACTTATGGTCAACTTAAAAATTAGGTAGCTTAATTTTACAAGATGCCAGTTCAGATTTTGGAGCAAAAGTAAAAATAAATAATCTTTGTTTAGTCAAGATAAAAATGTAATATTTACGAAGTGTGAATTAACGGAAGGGCTACATATAAAATGCGGATTTAACAAGACAATTTTGAGAAACCAATTTGGCGGGAGACAATTTGGCGGCGAGCCAATTTGGCGAAAAAATAAATAAATGATTTACCTTCACCAGCGTTGAAGTGACAGCAAAAAAGTTTTGTTCTGTCACAAACGCAATTGAAAAAGCAGTTGTGAATGTTCAGCTGATAAAAGCAAAAATTTTAATTTAAAGTTGTTAAATGCGTTAAATTTAGCTATGTTTCTAGCCCAATATTTATCTATTAAAATTTACAACTTAATTTCGAATATTTAAATTAAAAAAAGTACTTCAATAGTTAAATTTTTGAATCACGGTCGTTTAACATATATATTTTACAAAAAAAAGTACAATAATCTAGCTTACTGCAAAGATGACAGGTTTGAAGTTTTACCGGCGTACGAAGTTATGACGTCATAATGAGCATTTTACTATATCAAAACAAATCTATTCTGGTCGGCACGCATAAACAGTTTTATTTTAACTATTTTTTTTTTTTAGTTCTAAAAGTTCGTTTCGTCTATAGGGCCATAGTTCCCTCTAAGCTGCGCAGTAACGAGAGAACCCCCGCGCAGTACTTTGTTTTGCCGCGCACTATATAAGTATTTAGCCGAGAACCCCACATATGTTAAACAACCGTGATTCGAAAATTTAACCTTTGAAGTACCGTTTTTAATTTAAACATTCGAAATTAAGTTATTGTAAATTTAAATAGATAAATATTGGGCTAGAAACATCGCTAAATTTAACGCATTTAACAGCTTTAAATTAAAAATTTCGCTCTTACCAGCTGAACATTTACAATTGCGTTTTTAATTGCTTTTGTGACAGAACAAAACTTTTTTGCTGTCGCTTCAACGCTAGTGAAGGTAAATCATTTTTATTTATTTTCTCGCCAAATTGGCTTGCCGACAAATTTGCGCCGCCAAATTGTCGCGTACCCTATAAGTCAGCGTTAATAGGCAACAAAACCATTTTGTTTTCAATCTGGTTAACGGGGCACACAAATGTTTCTATAGTAAGTTTTGATACGTTGCAAACATTTAAGTCTAATGAATTACATGGGTAAAGAAAAAATGGCTCAACAGTACAAAATTTTTGATAAACAATAAACACTTGAGAAAACTTGTGCAAGATATTGATTGTTATGCCAATATCATTTCCAGCTTTTATACAGTTGTCTGGCATTGCCAGTGTAATTGTGAACTTTTGCAAAACTACCTTGCCAAACTGCTCACAAGATTCATATTTAAATGGTAGAGGCCCAAGAATATGAGGTCTTTTTAGATTTGGAAAAGAACCAATTTTTTTTATCTTATTTACATTAACTTGGATTCTGAATTTTTTATTAATCTCGAGACAATCTGTTGAAGTACATGGTTTGGCTTGCGTACAAGATGCTTTAATCTATTTAAGTAATTTTCATAAGGAAATGAAGAAAATTTATCTAATGGACCAAAAGTTTTTATATCATTTACCAAATGCACTAGGCCATGAATATTGTAAACAACAGAATTTGATCCAAATAGTTGTGAATAGTGATTAACAAAAGCAGTTAATAATTTTTGAGCAAACTCACACATGGTCATACATTGATGTGGATCTGTTAAAATGCGAATATCAACAGAAAATAATAGAAAGTTTTTGTACAGTTCATCAGCAATTTTACTGCATAGAACAAAGAGGACCAGTATACAGGAGAAACTGTCTGAACTCTGTGGCTTTCCATCAACTGACATCTGCAATTGCTCTTGGTTTTCTGGCAAATTCCATTGGTATAGATTTTCTTAAAATTAGCAAGAAATCTGATATATTTTGTTGTACTTTTCTTCCAATTCTTACTTTCAGATATCCAAAGCAAAATAAACCTTTTTATGACACCAAGACACACAAGGTGCATATAGTCAATTGGAAATTGACTGACCATGCCAATAGATAATTCACAAAATGGATTAGGTCCTCTGTGATAATCTTCATCAGACATGGCTTTAAAAGCACCGTCGGTTCAAAGAGTTGCATTAGTTTCCGGAAAGGTCATTTTTTTCCATCATGTACCCCACTCTGAATACACTTATCACAGCCCAAATAACCAGCACATGATTTTACTTGTTTTAAAAAAACTCGAGCTTGAGCATCACATACAACACAAGCGAGATTAACTAAATAATTTTTTGAGTGATAAACCATACCTGTTGTTTGCAATTTTCTCAAATCTTCTATGAATGGTTTCAGCTAAGTTACAGGATTGTTTTGTTTATATTGTCCTGCATATATTCCAATTGTGAATGGCAATGCTGAATTACTAGATTTTTGTATTAACCCAAATATTGGCCATAGTTGCATTGAACTGCTTTTAAATAGTGGAAGGCCATCAATATTTACTTGAAGATTAAGCTTATTTAGTTGTTGAAGTTTTGGATCACATGCTAAACATTGTTCAACACAATGCTTTACACCAAAATGGTCGTCGTCGTCATCGTTTGAAGGGCATCCACTCCAGGCCAGACACAAACAGAACTGGGGCCGAGGGTTTATCCTTTTACTACCCCAGACTGCTGCACTGCCTGGGTCAGATGCTGGCAGTGATGTTATTAAGCCAGCATCGAGTTTCGTCATCCAAAACCGTCAGACCACGTGCTCCATGTGGTGCCCGATGTACAGGGCACGCTGTTAGTACATGGTCTGCGGTTTGCTCAGAGGCGCCACACTCACAATTCGGTGAAGGAGCGAGACCCCATTTGTGCATGGACGAATGGAATCGCCCAACACCAGTCCGCAGGCGGTTGAGCCTAACCCAAGCTGCTCGGGGTAAGCCCATCCCAACAGGCCTGACACTGGTCCCGGGCACAAAAGCACGGAGCCTGGAAGCACTTTCACAGTACTCCGCGTTCCATTTGTGATTTGTCCATTCAGAGGCGCAGATGCCAAGTCTGGCAAGATTGTCCAAGAGATTCCGCGCACCTGGCACAAACGGGCGTCTGGATTTTAGTCTCACTTGGCCAGTATCTGAGGACCCATTTAACAGACCATGCAAAATATGATCGGGGTCCAGAGATCCACGGTAAGCCAAGGAGAGTGTCGCTCCCAGTCGGTGAAGCTCAGCTGGCTGGATGCCTGAAAGTACAGGTAGGTGGTCCGTTGGAGTGGGACGCAGGCATCCAGTAACTATGCGCAAGGCGTCATTCAAGACACTGTCGATGAGGCGAGTGTGAGCACTGCGACACCAGACTGGCGCACAGTACTCAGCTGTTGAGTAGACTAGAGACAAGGTGGCTATGCGTAGTGTTTTAGCACCAGCACCCCATCCCGAGCCCACGAGTCGCCTCAACAGTGTGACGCGCAATGATAGTTTTTTGCGCAATGCCACTAAATGGTGACGAAACGTGAGCGATCTGTCCAGTTTTACCCCAAGGTATGTAGGGGTTGGACAGAACAGTAAAAGTCTACTATTGTTGTAGACCTTTAGCTCATGTTTGGCCTCTCGGTTGTTTAAGTGAAAGGCTGTCGTCACTGTCTTAGTGTGACTGAGCTTCAACCTCCAAGTCTGGAGATACGCTGACAGTGTGGACATGTCTTGGCTTAATGTCCCCTCCAAGTCCTTCCAGTTTCCAAAAGAGTGCAACAATGCTAAATCATCAGCATAAGCAAACTTTCTGGAAATCATGGAAGGAAGATCGTACGTATAGATGTTAAATAGGAGGGGAGCCAAGACCGATCCCTGAGGAACGCCGTTTTTAAGACGGCGTAGCCTGCTTTGCTTGCTGTCACCGGTGGTAAGGGTGAAACTTCGATTTCGGACAAGCTCCATGATCATTTTGACCATGTGCTTATCCGGAAGTAGTCTCAGCAGCTTGCAGGTAAGGCCACGGTGCCAGACAGTGTCATAAGCAGCTGTCAGATCGATAAATACGGCACCGGCCTTCTTTTTAGCCTCGAAAGCATCCTCGATGTTCTGGGTTAGCAGAACAACTTGATCTACGGTTGACTTCCCGCGTCGGAACCCAGCCTGCTCTTTAGGGAGCAGTGGATCGATTAATGGTTCAACGCGGGCGTAGATAAGCCTCTCGAGGATCTTGTAGGGGACACAGAGCAGAGATATCGGTCGATAACTCTTTGGGTCCCCCAAGGGCTTTCCTGGTTTTGGGATCGCGACCACAAGCGCTCTTCTCCAGATCTTGGGAATTTTGAGTCGGCGCAAACAGGAAGAAAGGAAGTCACGTAACCAGGACTTCAAAGCAGCTCCAGCATGGAGTATAAGCTCGGGGCAGATGGAATCAGGACCCGGAGCTTTGCCTGGTTTTAAATGTTGAAGGGCAGCAGCAAATTCTCTCTGTGAAAAATTGTCAGAGATATTTACTGTGTCTGGTGTTGTGGCCCTCCAAAGGTCAGACACTTCTTGAAAGACAAGTCGAGATGACTTGTGGTCAACAGCCTCGTATTTCCCATTTCTAACCAGCTGAGATGCAATAGCATCGGCTGAAACGGGACAATGACGAGGAGAGTGTCGTGACCTACCAGTAAGGTTGTTCAAAATACTCCACGCTTTTCGACTAGAGTGTGAGAAGTCAATGCTCCGAACTGCTTCGGACCATCGATCCCTCCGTTTTCTGTCAAGCTTGGCAAGCAGAGTTGTAGCAGCCAAACTTGAGTCGTCTCTCTGAGGAGACTGCAGAAAGGTTTTATAAAGGGATTCACACTCTGCATCCCAACACGGAATATAGTTGTTTCGATACCCGCGTGGGATAGTCTTCTTGGCTGCTTTCTTAATGATGTTACAGAAGTCCTGGTAAGCCGCATCCACATCAAGTGAATCAGGCAGCAACAAAGTCTTTGCGAATTTATTCGTCAAAGCAATGTAGTGACTCCATTTGGCCTTGCGGAAGTTCCATTGCTTAACAGGCATGCTTGGCACTGCCATAGCAAACCTTGGTGGTGTAATAAGCGAGGGTCGATGTTGTGACCTGGGAAACTTCTCAAGGACACGTCTATCCGGTAAGCGACTGTTTGGACCTACGCTAGCGAAAGCTAGGTCTGGATTGGTGCCAGTGTTCCAGCGGCCGGAATAAAAACTGGCAGCGTCCTTGGCATTATATAGAAGGGCAAGACAATTAATACTTGCCCATCCAGCCAAGCACTCACCATCCGGACTGTTGTCATCATAACCCCAGTCAGCATGGCGACAGTTAAAATCGCCAGCGTACAGACAGGGGTGAGGAAACACTGGGAGATCCAGGGTTCGCAATCGCGTTGGCGGTGGTTTGTAGACGTTGACTATTTTATAGCCATCAACGTCCACACACAGCCACTCGATCTCCGATGTCGGTGGAGATTGGTCCAAAAGCGTGTATCTCAGTCGCTCGTGAACAAACGTGGCAAGGCCATGCTTCCTGCTTAAAGAAGACCCAGCTAGTTGGTAGTGTGGTAGCACCAACTTCTCTGCATCAGTGCAGTGGGTCTCCTGCAGTAGGATGACGAGTGCCTCAGACTGCATAGCGAGGTGATGAAGAACATTCATCTTGCTTGCAGTGAGGCCTTCGATGTTCAGCTGAAGAATAGTGGGTCTTCGGAACTTGTTGGCAATGTGCCCTGAAAAGGGCAGTTTTATCCTGACATTGCCCCGTCCTGAAAAGGACGTTTGCCGATTAACAGACCCACACTGAACATCGGAATGGGTGGATACCCTTCCGTTTTGGTAGGTTCGGTTTCGGTCTGTCATTTTAAAATCAATGAGCAGACTTACTCACGGCCCAGGCTGCGTGAAAGCACCTACCATCTGGGCCAAAATGGTAATAATGTCCCCCAGCAAGTTCAGTAATACCAAAAAGTTGAGAAGATTTAAAGCAAGGTTTGAGGATCTTTTGGTATACATGGATGAAGCTTCTTTAAAATACACAGCAATTTAGCTAATGAGATATGAGTAATGTTGCATTCTATAGCCAATACTTTTAAACTTAATAACAAATATGCTTTACTATCATTTAAAGTGCTATCATCAGCTTTTTAGCTGCTAGAAGAACTTTTATCAAAATGCTCAAGAGTGGCATTATCAGTACAAGATAAAAAAGGCACATCATCAACACCAACAGCACCATCATCAGACAATGAATTATTAAAGAAAGTTGAATATTTTGATTGCATATGTTCAACAAATTTTGTTTCACTATTTGCTGATATAAACAAGTTTCATTCTTTCCAACTGTTTATTAACTTTACGACGTTTTGTCCAGTATGACATGATGATTAGGAATTGAGCTATTACACACCAGTAACAATGTAAAATGTTATAATATGCAATTTACAATACTTCAAACAAGACAAATAAACATAAATGTTATTATTTTAAAACTATAAAAGCTTTCAGATTAAAACAATTTTACTGCCAATTGAATACAAGAGAGCTGGTCTCAATTTTCGATTATCACTTTTGCATATGGCAGGTTTTGAACAGCTTTATATAAACAGTAGGTTTAGAATTAGTTTTATAGTAAACAAGGTCAATTATTGCACTGATTCTTATTCAAATAGTATATAAACATAATGTTAAAACTTTGACTTTACCTGGTTGCACTACAAAAAAATGCTATCAAAAAAAAAAAATTATTTTCTAAAATTAAAAGTTGAAGCTTTTAAAACTTCACTACAGCTAAGCACGAAAATATCAGGCATTCCCGCCGGAGAAACGTCACAAAGGAAACCAAATCAAACTTGAGAAAAATAACAAACCTAAGAGACTTACGTCTTACAAGAAATAAACTTAACACAGTCAAGGAAGAAAGTGCAAAAAAACAATTCAATTTTTAACATACTCCTTTTTAAACACGTGCGTTATAGAATGTTCAAAGGCAATAGCCAAGCAACTAAGAAAAGAAAGGCAATGACGTCACAATAATGGCACAAACAAAATATTGGTGCAGACCAACCGTCTGGAACAATTACTGTCCATTGAAAGTTAACTTCAATAAGTTCTTTTACTATCGCCTGACAGTTGACTACTTGTACAATTGAACTGCAAGATAAGTTTTGTTTACATAGACCATTTGTTCTTTTTGAAAGTAGCGTAAGCATCCATTGCTGAACTACAGTCTGGCCTGGCTGAATATACAAATAAATGCAATTTATCATGTATTCCTTTTAGAATAAAGAAAAGATTAAAAATTGGTAAATCAGTTTTCTCAAACTGAAAAAAAGTTAAAACCAATTCGAAACAAATGGTCAGCAGAATGTTGGCTCGATATCGGCTCGTTATTTTCTAAAGATTCTAAGATAAAAAGCAATTACCAAAAAATTTAATTTCGGTTGGTCTAAAGTGTAAGAATCTTTAAAATCTTATATGTTGAACAAAAACAAAAAAAACTACCTATTTTTTTTACCCAAACATTATAGTTTTGAAAAGCATGTACAGGCCCAATATAAGACCAATACTGGGATTCATTGACGCTTAAACACTTAAGAGATGAGAAAAAATAGTCAAAATTTTAATTTCAGTCGGCTTGCTGCCTTTAAAACATTAAATTTATCAAAAAATAAAAACATTCTATTTTTTTGCTTAAACGTCATAGTATCGAAAAACAATACTGGTCCAATACAATACCTATACCGGGAAAACTATTCCGATACAGCCGATACCTGCCTTTACAAAGCCTATGCTGGGCCAATAAGTGTATGTTTGCTGAGAACACGCCGCAAGTTTAAGCTGTGTATTGAAGAAACATTGGAAAAACGCTATGGAAGCTTGGCAAATGCCATTGGTTTAAAAAAAAAAGAAATGAGTTTACAACAATACTTGGCAAAGCTTTTGGACGCCGGGCAAAAGCCAAGCATTTTAATAGACAAACTCAAAGTCTAAGAAAATGCAAGGCATGCTTTGCGACTGCCCTGCATTTGCCAAGCATTTTGCGTGTCGAAAATAGTTTTCAAATAAATACTCGGCAAAGCTTTTAAACGCCAGGCAAATACCAAGCATTTTAGTAGACAAATTTCAAAGTTTAAGAAAATACAAGGCACGTATTGCAATTGCCCGGCATTTGCCAGAAGTTTTGTACGTGGCAATCACACGGCCGTGCTTTTGCCGTGCTTTTTTTTTGACTGGGTAGAGAAATGGTTTTTTGCCATATAGCCAAATGGATGGCGGCAATTTCTTTTTAAGTTTGCAAGAAGTTTTGTACTACGAAAAAAAAATTTTTTTACCACAAAAATGCAAAGAACGACGAAAAACGACAAAATGTGAAGAACAGGAAAACGACTTGCTACACAAGGACATTATTTTATAAGGAGCTTACCGTTTTTCGCTAACCTTTATATGCTTTCTCTCGTTTACGCTGCAATGGGCACAGCACCCTACTTGTTTCGTTTCATTTTTATATTTATTTTTAAACACAGGCTGTTAGTTCAAAGTACTGCCTGTGTTTAAAAATATGTATTATTTTTTTATGTGTGCGTGTAAATTCAAAATTAATTAATCTTGCTAAAATTTTAGAAACTTAATGAAGGCTTAAGTAAGCCAAAAACGTTTGCCTTTATAAATAATTTTTACCAAAAATGAAAAATGCTACATCTACTATGGCTGCTTTTACAATTATTGTCTGGTTCGAGATATTATCTATTTACTATCTTGCCCAATTAATCAAAAAATGGTCCAGTACGTTGTTTGGCGCAGAATATCATGCAATTGTGTTTACGAAGAAAGCTTATCAAAATCTGTTGGGAAAAAGGTAGCAGGCCGTATCTGTAGAAAGCCGTGCATTAATCAGGAATGGGGCGATTGCATGAAAAATGTAATCGATTACAATTATTTAACCATTTTGCAATAATCGTGTGCTTTTTAAATGCTACAACAGACATTTCTAAAATACATTCGTAGAATAATCTTTTTTTAATCAGTATCGCTATTAGCATTTAAAATATTTGTTAAATTTTATTAATATAAGTTTTGAAATCGTTTATCTGAAAGGCGACAACATGTGACGTCACAAATGGGGTTCCCGCGCTTGAACGCTAGCTCAACGTAATTGATTACATCTAAGTTTTTGTCAATGTCTTCGATTACGATTACATGATAAAACGTATTCAATTGTAATCGATTACTGATTACGATTACCCCATGTTTGGCATTAATGTTATAATTTTAACAAAGTTATTTCATTGAAAGACGATCAATCGAGACAAAATAGAAGCCAAAATGTACATTGAACAATCGAAACTCCGAGAACTTACAGCAGTTTAGTTGTACACTAAAGTAGAAGATGAAATGTACACAGAAAATCTCTAAACATTTGTCTTGAAAGCAGGGTTATACAGTATTTTCCAATTAGTTCGCTCAACCAGCCTTCGATTCACGGAAAAGAAAATTTGCAAAACAACTCAATTAGAGTGGTTAGAGATAATATTAAGTTTTCTTTGGCAAAGATGTTGAAAGAATTTCTTCGAGGCAAAAATGATAGATAGAGCTTCTGTATAGTTTTAATGCCAACACTGGATGCATTGCAAGCTATTCTCAACGGAAGCGTCAGATCAAAGTAAATTAGAAAAAAATCTGAAGAAAGAAGCTATTTTAACGTATTGAAAGCAGCTAATTTAACTTTACTCTCTGTAGAAAATCTTGCAAGAGCCGCATCTTCGAGCTTCACCATGTCAATGACAGTAAGTACTTTTGAGCTTTTTGAAAGTTTATGTTGGGAGTGAAAGTGACCTAAGTACTCTACTTTGGTTTGGGCGGATCCACATTCCTACCTTCGGCAACATAGACGTTTTCAGATAAACACTCCAGCAATGGCTTAAGATTGTGGAGACGACCAAACATTTTAAAAGCCTTTTCTTTTCTTAAAATTTTTTTTTTTTAATTAAAAAGCATCATCGTTTCCCAAATGTTAGCAGGCTATTTTTAATTGTATTGAAAATAAATCTAATCATACCAGATTAAACAATAAAAATTCACTTTTTGTTTCTTTACATTTTCTTTTAGTACTTGTTCAGATTTACAATTTGCAGATTATTTTGATTTTGGAAATTGCAATATTTTTTTACTCTGCTAATCATCAAAATATTTTTTTCAAAAACTTGTTTGCATATAATGAACATTCAAGATTCTTGCAATGGTCATAATTGTAACTTCTTTTACAATGTGAAGAACCGATATTTATTTAGTTCAGATGCTAATTTTCTAGTGATTAACTTTTTTAATGAGAACAGTAATTTTTCGTTTCATTTGGCGCTTTTGATGTGTTTCGGAATATACCAAAAGTACTTTGATTTTGCGGCAGATTTTTTTACAATGCAGCCTTGCTGCGGAATGCTTGGAAGGCACAAAATTCATGCTGTAACAGGAGTTTAAGAAAAAAAAAGAAAAATGAAAGCACTAACCGGACAGTGGATAGAAGCAAGACGCCAGAAAATATTACATGCATGTTGTAAATCTGTATGATTATTCTTCACGATCACATAGTTTTATTAAAAAGAAGGACATTTGGGCATTTTTGAATGTCGTCGGAAGACTGATCAATTTTTATAGAGGAAAGAGGACGTATATTCTCCTAAGCTTATAGTTGTTTGATGTTGCTCCTACCTAGAACCCGTTGTGGGAAATGAAATAAAAGATAGAGCTAATGAAAAAAACACGACTTACCTGTTTTACTTACCTTTTTTTAAAAAATGCTTAAATGATTTGCAGTACTACTGCTGGGTGCAGTAGTAGGCTGGGTGCGCCCCTGTACCCATATGACATGTTAATGTCTTTTTGAATGATTGTATGTAATGGGCATAGTTTTTGTGAGAGAGAGAGAGAGATCTGTTTATTTGCATCAAACCTTTTCATTAAATTACCGCTTAAAACACAAAAAAACAATAATTTTACATTTTGAAATTAAACGAACTGATAATAAGCCATATATACCAAATCAAAGAGCACTATTAAAATGTGATGCAGGTATAGAAAGGGACAAAAGTCATTTAATCACTACCCCCAGATGTGATATTTGAGTTAATTAATAAGAAAACAGATTTTGACGTTATTTTTTGTTCATGATTTATTCTATCCTAATACTAGATTGTTCCATCAATTCTTTTGCCATGTTATTGCTGCTTTTCAATGATAAAGTTTTTTGATATTTGTTTTTTATATTTTGGCATCTGATATCGCCTTGAATGGTTTTGTATTTTCCTAAACTTAGATATAGTGTTGATGATAAATGTTGCTGTTAGTAAAACATTGTTGATGTTATTTGTAGCAAGCAAAGTGTGCATTTTGAAGTGTATGTGTTTGAAGTATTTTTCTCAATATAACTTAAAGTAGTCTCTAAATTTTCCAATTTTAGTGGGCAAATTTTGTGCCAATTCAACATGAGTAGATTCTTTTATGATGTATGCACAATTGTCTAAAAAATTTTATCAATAAATTGAAATCGTAATGATGTTTTATTACTTATTATAAATCAGATGTTAATATGCTTTGAAATTCAGATTCATATATAGTATGTGTTTTCATATTTAGTTACAGATTCGTTTTTGTTAGCTCATTTCTTTGTTATGGTTGTTGTTCTTAAATTTTTCAGAAGTAATTACAATAAAATTCAAGTATAAAATGTGATAGTAATTTGTTAAAACTATTTTTTGTGAGAAAATTATTATTATGGATACGTAACATTTTTTGGGTCACTTCAAGAAGTCACCGTAAGCAATTTTTTTTTCAGTGAAATTCACCTGTAATTCCCCTTTAAGCACCAGGATGGAATAAAAAAGAAACCAAGAGAAAAAGACCCTCTCAAGAAACGATAGTAACTGCAGGGAATCCGGGTTAGTTTCACAAACAAAAATCATTTATGGTGACTTCTTAAAGAGACCCCATTTTTTGCTAAGGTTTACTACATTGTACATGTGTTTTTTAAAAAAAAGCAACAATTTACAACATCAGTTAAACATACTTATTTTAAATCATTTTACAAATCAAAAAGTTTTTTGATACCTTTTTTTGCATAACTTATACATTCTGTTTTCAAATAAGAATTATTTAATCATTATTAATAGAAAAATGTAGGCCACATTGTTTTTAAAAATGTTCCATCTTTTAATTGTGATTTGTCAATTGTCCAATAAAAGAGTGTAATTGCTTTAATAAAATGTATGCTTTGCTGTATATGTCTATATCTATAAGTTCTTCTATAATAAAATAGCATCTTAAAATTTTAAGAATCACTTAGATATATTGAATTTAGATCAATAATAAAAGGTAGAAACTTGTGGAAGATAAAAAGTATTAGTTCAATGTTTAGCTTGCAACCAGGGATACCAAGTTTAAATAGTTCCATGGCACTGTATATTTAAGAAAAAATTCCAACGACGTCAGCTGCTTTCTGTTTTTCACATAGTTTTGAATAGCAACCGTGGACTAAATTTAAAAATTGTCAACAACTGTGACCCCCAGTCACACTTGGGGAAAAAATCAACTGGAAAGCGTATTTTCCGCTAACATTTTAATGTGGTGCACACTGAAAGCGGAAGCAGAAAAAGCGAGCGGAGAGCGAAATTTTCTGCTTTCCGCTTGATTTTTCCGCTTTCGCTTCCAGTGTAAACCAACCTTTAGTCATCCCTTCAACCTTTCTATAAGTAATGTTAAATTTATATCCTGCTACTGTGTGTCATATATTCAAAAAAGGTAATCCAAACAATATTAATAATTATAGATCAGTTTGTTTATTATCAAATATTGTAAAACCTTAAAAAAGCTATATATATCTTAGAAAAGTAAATTTTTTTAACAATAATCAATTTGGTTTTAGAAAAAAAATCCCTTTACCTTTCCTTCAATTTCAATTTAAGTGGAAAAAATATCTCAGTCATGTGCAATTAAAAAGGCTACACTGGAATTTTTTGGATTTATTAAGCGCTTGATGCAATTAATCATTCCGTACTACTTTTCAATTTAACCCTCTGTCTACCATGGGGTCAATTTGACCACAATTAAGTTTTTGAAAAGCTTCTGTTGCTGAATTGTTGGTAGCAGCGCTATGAAATTTCATAACTTTTATTTTATATTAAAGAGATTTGTTGACTTAAAAAGCCTTCATTGTTGAACATCTTTAACATGAGCTAATAAAAAAGAGTAACATTATGTACCCGTGGGGTCGAATTGACCCGAAGCAGTTTTACGACAAAATGTCCCAATAAAAAAGCAAATAAATAAATCTCAACTGGCTCCTTCTTTGTAATTCTCATACCACAAACTTACTGAAGCATAAAATTGATTTATTTTGCTGTTGAAAAGAATGCCATTAAAATAACTCTTATTAAGATAAATGTATTGCCCAAAGTTTAGGGGTAGTTGCCCCGCCCCAAGCCACCCATTAACTAAGGTCTAGTTCATCGCTCACAAAAATATTGTCCAAATTAAACAACAACATCAGGTGGATTGCGAGTGATGTCGTCCATTATCTTTTGGAAACATTTAAAATCTAAAACAATTCCAAAAACATTTTGCAGCAATTTTCACCAAAGCATTTTGTCGTTAACAAACATTTTAACAAACATAGTAAGCAAGTAAAATATTTTGCAGCAACACTCCACAACAAATACTTAACACTAAACTTAACTTTATTTTTCTTAACGGCCGGGCTTCTGAAGCCCGGCCTTTGCAAAAACTCTTGTAATTACTTCATTTCTTTAGATAATATTCCGGAATTTCTTGATTTTTTCTAATTTGAATTGCTAAATAAAATGCTGTTATTTTTAGGTGGGCCAAAACACGGGTTAATGAGTAAAATAGACGTTTTTCAGCAAATTTTCGTATTTTTGCTTGCTATCGCAGGAAAGTGTGAAATTTCAATTTTACGCTTTTATTGTGTGACTTCGGTATTACCAATTTATTGCTTTGCGTGACGAAGCAAATTATGTCGATTGCCAAACCTCAACATGCCTGAGGCAATAAAGAACGTATTTTATGTAAAATCGCGTTTTCTTTTTCTGAACTTTTAAAGATTACTTGGAAACAGCTCACACATTAACTTTCTTTTGCATAAAACAATTATTATTTCACTAATTAAAACAAAGGTCGTTTGAGTATCAATCGAGTGAACAAAATTCAATCTTTAAGATTAACATTTTTATTCAACATTTTTATAATTATTCATTTGTGTGAAAAAAAAATTAAATCAATTACAACACATGTTAGGTCTTATGTTCACGCTTTCAGAAAATTAAGCAAAATCTGACTGTTTATAATTGCCTTTTACTTTGCGTTTTAAAATAAGAGTCCGTTTCTATATTAAAATTTTCCTCGTTCCGAAAATTCCAGCGTATTTTTTATCTATAAGTTTACATGTTTGAGAAAGTTTTGTTAAAAGTTTATAGCTCTCGAATGTGGGTTTTGCAAAAAGAAGACATAGATTAAAAACAAAATATTTCATACAATTGAATTCAATAAAGTAGGAGTTTTAAACTTGTATAAATCCATGACGAACTAAAAACTTAAATTCACACAAATGACTTTTTTCGCTAAATTTTTTCACGTTAGAGTTTAAAAAACAATCCTTACTTATTGCGAATTGTTTAATAATTATTTCGAGAATCATTTGAAGTTTGAAAAGAACTTTTATTTAAATGTCAAGTAAAGATTTTTTTTGTCTTGATTTGACTTTCGCAATAAGATTTACGTTTAAATGTCCAAATGTCTTTTTTGAAAAAGCTTGATGACACTGGTCTAATATTTTTATTCTATTTCCTTCTGATATCTTTGTAGTTTTAAAATGAGCCCTAATTGGAAACCTCTGAACTACACCAACTTAGACTCTCATTTACGGATGACTGAGCTGTTTGCAAGGGTTCTTCTACGTAAAACCAGGTAAAACTCGGGGCTTTAATTTTATGTGCACAGAGCTTATAATTCATGTTAGAGCTGCTTTGAAGTTTTGATTACATAACTTTCTCTCAACTTTAAATTTCAAAATTCTACAAAATTTCTTCGGAAGAGCGCTGGTAGTCGCCATTCAAAAAACAAAGAAGGCTGTAGAAGACCCAAAGAGTTATGAACAAATATATCAACTCTATGTCCTGGCCCAGATGGCAGGTGCTTTCTCGTAGCCTTGGATGTGATTGCTCGTTGTTTGCTCGATTGCTCGATTACACGTCACGTCGATTGCACGAGCGTTTATTGCTCTCAAACATGACAGACCGAAACCAAACCTGCCAAACGGAAGGGTATCCATCCATTCCGATGTTCAGCGTGGGTCTGCTAATCGGCAAACGTCCTTTTCAGGACGGGGCAATGCTTGGATAAAACTGCCCTTTTCAGGGCACATTGCCAACAAGTTCCAAAAATCCACCATTCTTCAGCTGAACATCGAAGGCTTCACTGCAAGCAAGATGAATGTTCTTTATTAACTTGCTCTGCAGTCTGAGGCATTTGTCATCCTACTACAGGAGACCCACTGCACTAATGCAGAGAAGTTGGTACTTCCAAACTAACAACTAGCTGGGTCTTCCTTAAGCAGGAAGCATGGCCTTGCCACGTTCGTCCACGAGCGACTAAGATACACGCTTTTTGACCAATCTCTACCGACAATGGAGATCGAGTGGCTGTGCGTGGACATTGATGGTAATGAAATTGTCAACGTCTAGAAACCTCCACCAACACGATTGCGAGCTCTGAATCTTCCAGTGTTTCCTCACCCATGCCTTTATGTTGGCGATTTTTACTATCGTCATGTTGATTGGGGTTACGATGAATGTTTAATCAAGATTAAATAAAGTTTAATTTAAAATCTAAAAATAAAATGAAGATTTAGAGAGAATTTTTTAGTTTTTTTATCACAGCCAAGTAAAACTTTAGTTAAAATAAAGCGATCAAAGTTAGCTCATCACCCTGATCCGAATAGGCCACAGGAGCAAAAAGGTAGTTACCAATTTGTGCATATCATGTACGAATCGCTCCTAGAAGACAGCTGATCAAAAAACTCACCAATTTATTTCTAGAAAGTTAAATTGTAAATTGTTTTTTGTCCAGTATGTAAAGCCTAAGGTGAAAAAACGTATTTGAAACTTAGTAAACACCATGAAATATTTTGACATTTCACAATGAGATGTAAAATGAATTTTTTAAGTGGATTGGTTGCTACTTCAATAGGTAAGAGTATGTTTGTCGTTTTTTCGCAGCACACGAGTGGCAGAGAACGGCTTTAGATCCTTAATATGGTTTATTTATCGGGTTTTAAACTGCCAAAAAAGACTAAGCTCTAAACGTTTTATTTGTGCCAGCTGCGCAAAACTTTCCGAATAATCTTGCCGAATTTGACATCCGTGCTTCTCAGTAGTTGAATCAAAACGCGGAGTAGAGTACATCCGGCTCCGTGCTTTTATTATCAGAGTCTTGGCTGTACTCGGTTCGTTTGAAACAGCGTGCCCAGAATATCTTGGGTTATGCTTAAACATGCATCGACAAATGGGGTCTCGTTCCTTCCTCCCATTGCTAATGCAACAGCATTACACAAACCCGAGTCACATGCATTGGGCATTACGTGGAGCACGAGGTCGGAGAGAGTTGGATGAAAAATAAATAAATAAAAACGTTGCTGACTTGGTACATTGCTGACAGCATCTGATCCGGGCAATAAATAGTAAAAAAACTAAGCCAAGGAAGCCAGTCTTATGTACGAGTATGTGTTATATTTGGAGTGGGTACGTACAGCAATTTCGGCAAAAAATTGCCCTGGTTAACCTGATGTTAAAAGAAGGCCTTCATAGCTCACCATTTCAACGAAAAATTGAATATCTCTTAAAAGAACATTTTTGTCCATTATAATTCTTAAACATTGATGAAAATTTAAGCTGTAAAGTCTAATTTGAGTAAGTTCTGTCACCATTGCTCTAAATATAAAGTTGATCAGAGCCAGAAATTGCCCAAGAAGAATATAAGCAAATCACAAAATTGGTGACAAACAAGCGGTTCAAACAACGTATTTGCAGCACTGCCTTCAAATTTGCGCATTATGCTTTAAACAGTACTTAGAAATATGTTTCCATGACATAATATCATAATAATTTGTTTTTCAAAAATTTTCTTTTTCCTAAGTGTCCTTTCATATTAAAATAATTTAATAGCATTTTATTTATACCCAGTAGAAAAAAATACTTAGCTAAAGAACATTATGAAATAAATAAATAAATAAATAAACAAACAGAAATATAAAAAAAACTGAACTAAACTGAATTGTAAAAAAAGAAATGGTTTTTTGATTGTGTACTATGAACAAGTCGATATTTTAAGTCTGTAGCAATTTGTTTAAACACGGGTCTTCTTCTTTTTCTTCTTTCGGCCTTTCCTTTGCTCAGGGGTAGCCACAGCGTATGATATTTCTCCAAAGCGTCCTGTTTCAATGTCCGTCTCCTGCACCAACTTTCTCCATATCTTCCTTCACTACATCCAAAAAGTTTCTCTTTGGCCTCCCTCTTTTCCTCTTTCCCAGTAACTCCATTTCCATCACCCTTCTTCCTACGTACTCCTGGTCTCTCCTCAGGACATGTCCATACCATCTCAGCCTGCCCTCCCTCATCTTCATTCCTAATCGTTCTACCTTAACTGTAACATGATGTACTCATTTCTAATCTTATCTTTTCTCGTCACTCCCATAGCAAACCTCAGCATTTTTATCTCTGCAACTTCTATCTTTTCTATTTGTTTCTTTGTGACTGCCACCGCCTCAAGTCCATACACCATTGCTGGTCTCGCCACTGAACTGTACACTTTACCTTTTACTCTAGCTGATAACCTCCTGTCGCAGATTACTCCCGATACTCTTCTCCACCCGTTCCATCTTGCTTGCACTCTCTCTTCTTTACCTCTCTCTCACAACTACCACTTTCTTGTACGTTTATCCCAAATACTTAAATTCCTTTACTCTCGGCACTTTTGTGTCCTCCAACTTCACTGTTTTGTCGTCATCTTCTCCATTTAAGCACAAATATCGGTCTTTGACCTACTTACTTTCATCCCTCTTCTTTCCAACGCATATATCCAGCATTCTAGTCTCCGCTCTACTTCTTCCCTGGTCTCTTCACAAATCACAATATCATCAGCAAACAGCATCGTCCACCGTGGTTTTCTCCTTATTTCGTCCGTTAGCCTGTCCATAATCACTGCAAACAGAAACGGACTTAACGCTGATCTCTGGTGCAGTCCGACCTTGACTTTGAAACTTTCTGTAGTTCCTACTGCACACCTCACCACTGTTTCGCTTCCCACATACATATCCTGTACAAGTCGCACATACTTTTCCGCCATTCCTGATTTTCTCATACAGTACCACAGCTATTCCGGCGGAACCCTGTCCCAAGATTTCTATGGTCTACGAATACACAATGTAGCTCTCTTTGACCTTCCCTGTACTTTTCCATCAACATTCTTAAAGCAAACATGGCATCGGTAGTTTTCTTTCTTGGCATAAATCCATATTGCTGTTTATTGATCTCCACTATATCCCTTAGCCTGGCTTCAAAAATTCTTTCCCATATCTTTATTGTGTGGCTTATCAGCTTTACTCCTCTGTAACTTCCATATCACTGTGCGTCCCCTTTGTTTTTTATAGATTAGGATAAGCACACTCCTTCTCCATTCTTTTGGCATCCGTTCACCCATTAATAGTCTATTGAACGGTCTGGTCAAAAACTTTATCCCCATCTCTCCCATGCACTTCCAAACTTCTACTGGCAACTCATCTGGCCCAACCGCTTCACCTTTTTTCATCTTTCTCAGTGAATTCTTTACTTCTTCTCTTTGCTTCCTCTGTCCTAGGTTCTCTGTCATTTTCCTCGTTCATCAGTTTTTGAAAGTACTCCTTCAATCTCGTTAACACAGCCTCCGAACTTACCATCACATTACCGTTTTCATCCTTCAAAACTCTAACGTGCTGTTCATCTTTTCCTGCTCTGTCTCTCTCCCCAGCCAATCTGTACAACTCCTTCTCACCTTTTGTTACCAATCTAGCATACAAATCGTCATATGCACGTCTCCTCGCCATCACAGCTGCCTTCTTTGCCTTACTCTTCGTTTCTTTGTACATCTTTTTATTCTTTTTGTCTCTTATTTTGTCCATGCTTTCTTCACATATTTTTTCTTTAATGCTCTCCTGTACTTCCTCATTCCACCACCATGTCTCCCTATCTCGTTTTCGTTTCCCAAATGTCACTCCCAGCATAGTTTCAGCTGTTTTTCTTAGCATTTTTGCTGTTTTATCTTACTCATCAGGTAACCCATCCTTGCTTCCCCAAATCTTGGTCACCTCTTGTCTAAACGCTTCTTGGCCGCTTGTCTCCTTCAGTTTCCACCATCTTCTATCTTTGGATTTACTTTCTTTGCCTTTTTCTTTTTCACCATGAAAGGCATTTTGTAATTTTGCATACCATCATACGGTGCTGCTTTGTGACCCGTTCATTCACTATTACCTTACAATCGCACATTTCTTTCAGGTTCCTCCTTCTGCACATCACATAATCTACTCGGGTATTTTTTCCACCACTTTTATACGTCACCCTGTGTTCGTCTTTCTTCCTAAAATAAGTGTTGACAATCGCCAAATCCATCCTCTTGGCAAAATCCACAACCATCAATCCTTCCTTATTTCTCGTTTCAGCACCGTACCTCCTCGTTAATTTCCTCATCCTCTATGTTTCCTTTGCGCACATGTCCATTTAGCTTCGCATCTAGAATTATCCTCTCCTGTTTTGATACACTTTTTATTATCGTGATTCGTGTATGCCAAATGCGTGGTTGCGGAATGCTCGGCTTATGCTTTGTTTTATCGGTCATGCTCCGCTTCTCATAATATTTATCGTGTGAAATTTTGTGGGAAGGCGTTTCTGTGTCCCACGGTCGGTGATTTGTACATTCAGTCATGCTCACTATATATAGTAACGTGGCTATACGATTTGGGAGACAGGCGACGAAATAATGCATAACGTGATAGCGCTATAATAAATTCAATAAAGTTTATTTGATATAAGTTTTGGTTATACTGTGTTAGGGTTAGTTTTAAAACCAAACTCCTAATCCTAACACTATCAACCCATCCAGATCTTGCCAAAAATATTTTTTTTCTCCATGCTGTTGTTAACCTGTGAAGCATATGCATTTACTATGTTTAGGATGGACCCTTTTACCTCCAGCTTCATGGCCATTAGTCTGTCTGACACCCTCTTCACCTCCAGGATACTTTCAGCCAGCTCCTCCCTCACCACTATCCCTATATCATTTTTTCTTCCATCAGCTCCGTTGTACAGTAGTTTGCAGCCACCTCCAATGTTCCTCGTTTTACACTCTTTCCACTTTGTTTCCAGTAGGCACAGTATATCTGCAATCCTTCGCTCCATCATCCTGCCATCTCTCTCCCCTTCCAGTCATTGTTCCTATATTTAAGGTACCCACCCTTATGAGTGTGCGTTTCCTTTTCCACATTTTCTGCTGCCTCCTCACTCGCTTTCGCCTCTCTTTCTCCTCTTGTTTTCATTAAGCCAAACAGTAGCATAATTTCCACAGGTGCCCTATCGTGCGACACCTGAGGCGGTCGTTGGTAACCCGGGCCGCGACCGATCCGGTATGGATTTATCAACATAACGCATTTGTATAATCTGGCAAAAAGTTTTACGCCGAATGCCCTTCCTGCGCAACCCTCCCCATTTATCCAGGCTTGGGACCGGCATCAGGAAACACTGAAATGTGCCTTCCATGGCTGGGTTGTTACATACACTGTATAGGTTGTATATACATTATGCAACTTGTGTTACACGAATAAACATTAATATATCGTCTATTCAAAATGCTTTTATTTTTTTGCAAGATATGCGCTCCCATTTTTTATGCCATTTGAAAAAAATTGCAACACTAATAGTACAGCAAATAATTGAAACTGGTCAAAGATATTTTCAATTAAGAAAAGGGATAATTTTTAAAATTTATTTGTGAATAATGGCTATCAAAAGCCAACATTTGATCATTTAGTTGGCAAAGTTTTACTTAAAAACAAAAAAGTTGTTGTTGTAATAATCACTGAATTTACATTGCTTTTGAAGTAAATTAGTTCTACCAGGAAAAATTGCTCTGTACGTGTTAGTTTAATTGTATGTAATTGCCGTTTTATGGCTTATTGTTACTTTATGCTAATTTTTAGATGCATTCATAAGGATTTTCGAAAGTTGAAAACGTTCAGCTTTTCTGTTTTTTAATAAAACTTTACAAAGTAAATGATAAACTGTTGGCTTCTGATTGCTATTAATTATTGATGGATTTTTAATAATTTGATAAATCAGGCAATAAAGCAAGCTTCCCTTGGCTTTTTCATACTTTGCAATTGTCGTGCGCGTCAACGTCACTCTTCAAGTCCAAATTTTAATTAAGTTTACGACTGTTACAACAGCAAATCTGTTACAATCAAATTTTACGCTTGACAAATGAGTATCTAAAAGTAAGAATTGAAGTGACCTTGCTAAATTCTAATTTTATATACTTCTTTCAATAAATTTTCAAAAACTTTTTTTCGTAACAAAAGTTAAATAAATAATTTTTACTTTGTTTAAATTTCGAAACAACAGCTAATGCAATTTTTGAGCTTTGAATCGTCAAACTTTCTGAGTGAGCTTCTGAAGCCCATGTTGAGGAGTCAATAGCTTAAAAAAGATAGAGGAGAACAGGATTAGTTTGTTAGTGAGCGTCTACGAAGTCAATTTTGTGAATCCGAATGCGCCACCTAGTTTTCGCATAAAATTTTTGGCAGCGGGAGCGGGTGGCGGCGTTGGACTTTAAGCTAAAGGTCAACAGCAACAAAATAATCCACATGGACGCGTAGAGTTGCATGAAAAAATTTTGTTAATTTTTCTTTCGAACTGGAACAATTGGAGAACCAATTTGGATGGCAAAACTTCAGGCCCGGATATGCAGAAAACGGGCTTGGCTTCAGACTTGAATTTTTCTCCCAATTTAAATTTTTTCAGGCAACCCCATTCTGGTTTGAAAACCCTGTGGAATCATCAAACGACTTTAAATATCCCTCTCGTGATTGTAAATTTTGATAAATGTGCAACGAAAAAATATTGCTAATACAATAACAATAATAGTACAAATATAAGACAAAATATAATAATAATAATAGTACACATTTATACAGGGCTTTTTACAGAAAACTAACCTAATCAAAGTTGCTTCACTACAGAGGAAATTTTAAAAAAATAAATAAAATCACGAGATATTACTAATATTGACACAATATTAACTGATAAAAGCAAAAATGTAAGGATGAATTTTTATAACATTTTAAATTGGGAAAGCGATTGAAGTATTTTTAAGTGATCGGGCAAATTGTTTCACAGTAAAAGATCACAACCGCTAAATCTACAATGACCAAATTTGAAAAAGGTACAAGGGACAAAAAGGAGGTTAGCATCAGAAGAACTCAAAGAGCGAGAAGGTCTATGCTTACAAATAAATTATCATCTAAGTACTAGGACGAAACACCATTTATCACTTTAAATAGGTTACATGCAACAAAATTTTAAATATGGGGCGAAAACGCACAGGCAACCAATTTCACAAGAATGGAAGTTATGTGAGTGGATTTACGGGCACAAAAAGCAAGCCTCTCTGAAGTATTTTGTACTTTTGGCAAGCGCGATAATGCAGAGTCAGGCAGAACATAATGCAGAGCATCGCAGTAATCTAATTGAAAAGTAGCAAGAGCAAACATTTACAATTTTTTCATCATATACTTACAAATTTTACCAATATTGCGAATATGAAAAAAAAATTTTAACAGCTCTATTAATTTAGTTGTTTATGGAAAGGTTGCAATCCAAAAAAAATCTAAATCTTTTACAGAATTAGAGAACTTATAGACAGAGTTATGAAAAACATTTTCAATAGATTTTTTATGTTTGCGAAGAAAAACAATGCAATGAGTTTTATTAATGTTAGGCTTTAATTTGTTAAAAAACCACTACTCTGCAGCATTCAAGCAATCAATTAATTGGTTGGGATCAAGTTTTTTGTCATGACCAAAACTGAAGTGAAGTTGAATGTCATCGACAAAAAGATAATAATAATACTGTTTACGTCAATGTTTGTCGATGCCGTGAAAGATAAAAATTTTCTCAAAAGAAATTTTTAAAATAGTAATGGCCTCTCTGTCAAGTAAGTTCAAATTGCAAACCGTTGTAACATTTAAATTAAGTTTGTGCAACAAAAGAAAAAGTACGTGCTTGCTAGAAAATTGAAATTTTAAAAATGGTTGATAAAATTTACCATACTGTGTCCAGATATCTAGAAATGATTGATAAATGATAATGGTTACTATTTTGTGTCCAGATGTCTAGAAAAGATTGATGAAGGTCACCTCACTGTGTCGAGATATCTTACGAGAGAAAATTTTCCCCGTCGTGGGGTCTAACTCCAGAAACATTTGTTCACAAATTTATAGTTGATTCTCTGTCTTTTCGGTTCGCTGATCTAAAATTTTACTATGACGTAATATTTTCATGGCTAACTAATAATTGCAGCCAGTAAAACCCTTGCTTAATTCATTTAATTTATTGGCAAGCGGCTTTATCATTGCTTTAGTTGTTCGTTTTATCAATTGTAACCATACGTATGTGTCAATCAGATTAAGAGCACTGATGGCTTTAGTAGGGTGCGAGTGGTGCGGCCGCACCAGACTCCGCTAAAAGACGTCAAAAAGTGTCCCCCCCTTAGCAAGATATTGCTCTATTTCTTCATAGTCGGACCACGATGGTCGCATCCTTAAAATAGTGACGTTTTTTAAGTGGACCCCCAAAAATGATGACTTTTTTAGAGATTACATGGTTTTGAAACACTAAATAGCGATGCTTCCTAAAATGAGGACTTTTTTTAAAGATCACTTTGTTTTGAAACCCTAAAAAGTGGTCCCCCTATTGTTCTTGCACCGGGCCACCTTTTTTGTAAGGCCATCACCGATTAAGAGCACATGACTTACAGCGCCTCGATTTTTGTTGATTGAATTCGGTTACGTCACAATTTCTCTGATTGGCTGTTCTCGTTAAATGCGAACTATGACCGAATATAACTCTTTACTAATTCTTAATTTCGACCTTCACGTAAATTCAATCGTATTCGGAAAAATTCGCTCATCATGTGACGTGATCTTATATAAGCGTAAACTTCGTTTGCATTTTATTTCAGTCATTCCAGTGCTTAAATTCAGTCTAAATTCCAATTGAAATTCCGCAGTCCAATCGAAGTTTTAGTTGAGTTGATTGACAAGTATTAGAATCATTTTGGGGCAGTGTTTTAGAGATCAATTCTATATTCTTTATAGTTAGAAACAGTGATCTCTGTCTGCAAAGAAAAGTCTTTTTAAAGAATCTATTTGAACTTAGCCGGAATTAACTGTATAAAAAGCTTCAGTCTCGCAACAAACTACTTCTTGAGCCAGAAAAAAATAGAAAACAGACACACCTTTACTTCAGCGCAGGTATTCATGTTACTTTGTTCAATTGGTGCTTTTGGATTCCCAAGTAAAGTTTGTGACAGATAGAAACTAGAACTTACGAGCGTATTACCTAGAAATTCCGCAAAAATCATCCAAAGAGTTATTGACATAAAATGAAGTGCTTTCTAGCGCTTTTAAGGAAGAATTGCTCTTGAAAAAAAAATTTTTTTGACATGCAGATTCGGGGTGTCTAAAAATTTGCAAAAAATTGCAAGTTAGGTTTTTGAAAAGGTTGATTCGGTTTCAAACGACCGACTTTTCCGCAAAGCACCATTTTGTTCTGTCTTTTTTTGTCTTTTTGGAAATGCAAACTCAAAACCTTTCTGCCTGATGGATGAAAACTTTTGACCTTATAAACTTGTGGCAATTTTTTTAGGTACTTTAAATTTTAATAATGAATCAATTGATCTTGCTTTAGTTTATTGTTACGTTTTGTTTAAACTAGTTTCAATAAAACTTTCAAACAATTGTCGCTAGAGCAACAAAGCAGGGCTGCGAACTCGATAGATTTTATTCGACTTCAAGTTTGAGTTCGAGTTCATAAAAAATTCGCAATTCCAAGTTGGAGTTTCTTACAGCAATTTTCAACTTTTCGAGTCCAAGTTTGAGTTCGAGTTATATTCGATGCTGTAAAAATCGAAAGCTCGATTAAGGCAATCTAGACAATAACTTTAAAAAATTGGAAAGCTACCAAAAAGAGATAAATAAAATAAAGAAAATAATGAAGCAGGTTGTTATATAGGCATATCCGGCAAAGAAATGTCGGGGAAGAATGCAGTTTTGCCCAAATTTTATGACTTTACCCGAATCATGAACTTTAGTACTTTACAGAGATGAGGAGAAATTTTGTCTCAAATTTAGAGATAAGACCAAAAAAAAGTCTTCCTTTGAAATCTGTCTCAGATTTCTTGATTTTTATTCCAAAAAAGTAGTGATCTCGAATAAAATCTTTAACCCAACCGTGATCATTTTTCTGAATTTGAAACTTTGTCCTGCAAAAGTAGTTGGTTTTCTGTGCTCAAAAAAATTTTTGTTGCCCAAATATTTTCTTGTGGTTTCCAGAAAAATTCTGATTTTGTCCAAATATTTTCTAAGTCAAATACAACTCAGTCGCATTTGAAATTTAACAATTTAATAACAAAAGTAAAATTCAAAATATTATTATTTATTCTCTTTTGAAAACTTTTCAATCAATGAATTCAAATTTAATTATATATTTTTTTAGTTCGAGTTCAAGTTCGAGTTCAGCAATTTTTATTTTTTTAGTTCAAGTTCGAGTTCACACCCTGCTACAAAGCACAACGTCACTTCAGCCGTAATTCATCAAAGTGACCGATGTTATCCTTTTGCTATTTATTATTTTTCTTGCAAAGTTAACAATATTACGCTATAAATTTTTCTAGCAGATAGTTTGTAAAAACTGATGAATCGGTTTTGCGGTGAACAGAAGCGAACATGCTGCGTCCAGCAATTAATTGCCTCTTATGCGTTCAATATGTTAAGTACAAAATTCCGTCATGATAATTTTGTTTGTAATTGGTGAGTAGTACATATTTTTTGAATTGTTTAAAAATAAAAGCAATTTCTTTATAAAAAATATCGTAACCAAAACCAATTGTTTCATTTCATCACAGCCTACAATTAAACTCAGCAAACTTACAATTATTCAATGGACGTTGCCAGGATGCAATCTACTGCTTAACTAAGCTGCAATATAACACGGCCAAATAGCGGATGGCTGATGAAAAACTGAGCAGTGTCCGCCGACAAGTTAGAGATTGCCTCACAAACCATTGTCTCAACTTTTTTCTACTCAGCCAGCTGCCTTCTACTAATTTCTCTGGTCGCTCATTAGTTTTAAAAGTAATGCCAACATCAATACAATTAACTTTTATGTTGTTTTTGAATTTTTGATTTGTCTGCTCAAATTTCACCATCTACAAGAAAACTCATCGTAAAGCATTTGTACCGCAATTTAATGTTATTTCTTTTCATTAAATACTTTGTTCCATCTGTGGATATCCAAAAATATTTTCATATGAAGCGTGAAATCTTGGGAGCGGGCTTTTTGTATCAAACTCACGTCTTGAAACTTACACAGTCAAAAAAGAAAACTGTTGCATGTACACAGTAATCGTTGTTTGCAAAGTCAAGTCGTGATCCTTCCATACAAGCTCTTATAATCTCCAAATCGTGTATTCGCTTCAACATGGATGTTATCTGCAGAACTTGCTACACTTTCCAAATAGATAAGTATATGCATGTGAATGTAGGTTGGTGCGAGATTATTCACAAGGATCATCATCATCATAAACTTTATTTTGTGCCTTGACTCGCAGGATAAATTTTAAAACGTTAAGCTAAGGGCAACCATCAAGTGATGTCCCGACCTTCTCTCGTAGATGCAACGATATTGTGCAGATCGCGTTCACCATCAAAACGCCTCTTGTATCTACTCAGCCACGCTCTCGGCATATCGGGCATTGCAGTTATCCACACTTGTTGGGTTTAGGCTGGAACAACATACTGTAAATTTCATGTATGCATTTACTGCCAGTAAAAATTTGTTATAAGTTTATCAATTTTAATGAAGAACTGGGTAAGGGAAGGTTTTAACTGATTTCTAATAGTTGAGAAACAGTGCTACGGGCTCGAAAATGTCCCAGTCAAAAAACGATTTTAATAATTAATTTGCCGAACCTGAACCTGGGCTTTATTTTGAACGGACCCGGTTCGACGCTCTGATTTTATTTTATACAGGCCCAGGTTTTTTTTCATTTATTTGAACTCTATATTTATGCTCTTGACTGGCAGGAAAGCGACGGAGACGATAATGCATAGGTCAAGAAATTACCCCGACCTGCTTCTGGAGATGCCAAAATATTGCTGTCCGTTTGAATTTTTTTTATTTTGGTTTAATAGAGATATAACTGAAATTTAAAACTACTTGCCAAGACCCACCAAGCAGGAGAAAGTGCCGTAAAGTGTCTTTCTTAAGCACATCACAGAATGGTGCGAGTAGGTTTTGAACCGAGATCGTGT
Source organism: Diplosoma virens (assembly GCA_963680785.1). Lineage (NCBI taxonomy): Eukaryota > Metazoa > Chordata > Ascidiacea > Aplousobranchia > Didemnidae > Diplosoma > Diplosoma virens. Next base: position 45,691,657 of record OY796887.1, on the reverse strand, counting down.
TTGTAACAACAACGGGGGTCTAACCACTCGACCATGTTGCCGACAATTTATCCATTTTTGCTCCATTCAAACTAAAAAAATATTAAAAAAAACTTTAGAATATACAAAAATCAATTTTGTATTATAATTAATGAGCAAATAAGAGTCGAGAGGAAAAGTGTTCGGCAAAAAACAAGGATAAGTGAATAAGAAATTTTGACACTGGTAGTATGCGACAGCGGAAGCTGGCTCTTTATAATGGTGAGCATGATCGACGTGGCCGCAGTTCAACACTGTTAGGCTGCTGTACCTTTTGAAAAAATTTTAAATCAGAGCCAAATTTTATAAAACCTAAAATAATAAAATACATATGATATTTTAACCCGAAAGCAATATCTTGGCATCTCCAGAAGCAGGTTGGAACAATTGCACGGCGGTTTTTCTTAGTTAAACATTCCGACTTTTCCCGCGAGAGCACAGTACTATTAGTTCTACAAAGGTTTCTTAACTCTCCTACTCTTATAGTCTATTTTATGATAATTTTGAAATGTTGTTAGCGCAAAAGTTTGCCTTTTCTTATTGGTTGAAAGTAATAAGTTGGATTATAAACATGAACCGCTAAATAAATTCGGGCTTTATCTTAATGACGTTCGACTATCACTCAAAGATATTTTTAAAATTAGTAAAATTAATTTTTACGAGTATTTATTTAGGTTAAGTAAGTTTTTATTTAGGTTAAAAGTTAATTCAAGAACTTACGATGCAATAAATACACTGCTTTCTTAATTTAATGGCCGAATAAATTTTCAAAAAGTTGAAATTTTAGTAGCATTAGCGTTGCAATGGCAATCAAACCGTCGACATAGAAACTGTGAAAAGCAAAGAAATGTGAAACTTCCTGGTACTTCAGTTCTTTGTGAAAGTTTCAAAGGTTAAAATTCCAACCTTTTACAAAAGAGTTAAAACTGATCAAGAATTGTTTTCCATCTTTCTCAGCTATATTGACAAGCAAACCGTAGAACCAATTGTAGATCTCTCCGCTCTGCATAGTGATGAAAAGAGAAAAAAAAGTTTCGCTTATATAAAACATGAAACTCCAGCAAAATTCTTCACGCTCGCACTAGAAGCGCTAGACGTAGATAAATCATTATTTTACGTTCGCTTGGGCTTTTTAATAAATTGAATTAATTTTAGTTTAGTTTTGATTTTTTTGGTAAATTTGGTGAAACTATCATGCCTGTGGAACAACTTGCTCAGGAACTGGACCAGTTCTTTTTGATTGTCTTCGGCATGTTTGTGTTATGTAAGTGATAAAAGTATATTTGTGCTATTAATTTAACATTCAGTGGTTTTTTAAATTGCTATTGGTATATCTGGTATTGATATATTGGTATATCCGCTTTTATCTCTGGTATGAAAATTTAAAAGAACAATTCTTAAATAGATAGCAACTGCATAATATTTACATTTATCTTGAAAGTTGTCCAGTATTTTGTTTCTAAAGCGAGATCTGACATCTTTAAAATAGTCCAAGCAATAATATTTATCTACGCCTACAGAAGCACAGTATTGGTTTATCACACCAATTTTTTTAGTCATGCAAGCTGGATTTGCCTTCCTCGAGGCAGGATCTGTGAGGAGCAAGAATACCACCAACATCATCATGAAGAACGTTCTTGATGTCTGTACGTATTTTCCTGTTTGTTTGAACCGTTTTTGGAAAAGAAATTTGCGAAAAATGTGAAAGCATACTACACATTTAACTGTACAAGTTTATTTCAGCAAAACTTCAAGTTTGAATGTTTGATTTTTGTTTGAAAACTCACAAATCTACAAATGCTGCTATGTATAAACCTTCAATTAATTTTTTATACAAAATAAGTTTAATGCGCTTTTGAAAATGTTTAAAAATTAAAAAAAATTTTATCAACTGCAGATGTTTACGAACAACACAAGAAGCCAAGTTATTTACTATAGGTTTATTATCTCAAAGATTTAAAAACAAGACTTTTATTTTCTGGTTATCAAACTGAAATAAAAGTTTAAAAATTTAGCATTATTTGTGTAGGCCTATTTGTTTTGTGCGAAGGAACCTGCTACTTCGATTGCACTGGTTCTGAACAACAAGAGAAAACTAAAATTTTTATGAATTTGCAATCACACGTCTTGGCAGCTTAATATATCCCTTATGTATATCGCATCTTACTCGTGTCATAATCTTAACTTGATTATGTTTAGTTATCGGAGCTATTTCATTTTACGGACTCGGATATGCTTTCGCCTATGGGGAACCCGGAAATGTCTTTATCGGTCATAACTTCTTCTTTGGAAGTAATGTCGGAAACAATACACTTGTAGTAGGTCTTTGTGCGAATTTTCTTAGTTTATAACTATCTTGAGTAAACATTATTTTTAAAAAATTTTTGGCCCAAAGTTTGGTTTTGCAAAAAAACTTTAGTATTTATACAATTTTAAAGTTTGAGGCTTGTCAAAGAAATGCTTAAGGTTAAGTAATATTCAAAACTTTCATTGGCTTCAGAATATTCTCCCTAGCAATTTTTGGCCTTGCTTATGATCGCACTTACTTGTATGTGAATTGTCCAAGGTTAGGAAAGCAAAATGCTTGCAAGAATTAAAAAAGTTATTAAGATAAGGAAAAAAAAAGATGAAGGAGAAGCTCGTTTGTTGTAAATGCCGATGTTCACAAAGAATTGATTAAAAATATTTCTTTTTTACATTTATAGAAGCGTTAGGTGAGATGTATTGTGATCGCAAACGTTTTTGTTTGCGCTAATTGCTTCTCATTCACAAGTTTGCTTTCGCGTATTAAATTACGTGTAAAAAATTTTGTCTATTATACTTTTTTTAACTCCAGGGGGCAAAAAACATTCAGTAGTTAGCGAACACAATATTGTGAGCTTATCAAAAACCGAATGAATGAAAAGTACTTCGTACTATTGGGCAATAACCAGGGACGTCCGTCAGGAGGGCAAGTGAGGCAGTGCCTCACCTGTGGAAATCAAATAAAGCAGAAATAAAACATTGAAGTCATAGTCTTTGTAAAATAAATGCAACTTGCTATTAGTTGAAAAAAAATTAATAAAAATTATACCAAACTTGTAGTAGTTTCATTAGTTTTGCTCTTTAACCTTAATTTTGGACAGTTTAAATGTTGTATTTTCAGCGTTTTAATTATTTCGTCAAGCGTTCTTGTCAACAAAGTTGTTAATACACGTAGTGCGGCAGCTTATATTTTTATTATTTTTATTTCATCTCTATATTTATCTCCCTGACTCGCAGGAAAGCGAAGAAGGCGCTAATACATAGGGTGGGCAATTACCCCGACTTGCTTCCGGAGATGGCAAAATATCGCTTTCCGCTTGTATTTAATAGAGATATGACTGTATTTTAAAACTGCTTGCCAAGACAACCAACCAGGGGAAAGTGCCGTAAAGTGTCTTTCCCAAGGACACAACAGAAGGGCGCGAGTGGGTTTTGAACCAAGACCATATTGATTATAAACACGGCGCTTTTACCACTCGACCACGCTGCCAACCACGCTTCAAGATTGCCTTTCATCAGATAAAAAAAGAAACAAAAGTGAAACATTAGAGCGCTTTTTTTTCTTTTGGTAAAAATATCTGTTGAAATGAAAGAGATTTGAGGCATGCCGCGATAAATCGGTTTGTTTTCTATACGTCAGAACACAGGCACTGTGCAACTGCAAAGTGATAAATTTATTTTAAGTTGTAGTAATGGAAAATGATTTAGTGCAAGCTGAAAAATTTTTCAACTTTAAGCTTTCAATCTAATTTTGGTATATTCATAATTCAGTGTTTGAAGCTCAATTTTTGGCAGCATTTTTATATTTATAACATATATTTCTAACAAACACTAATTCATAAACTATCCCTTATCTCAACTTGTAAAAACTGATTGCGAAATTTTTTACTTCCATTTTGAAGACAATTGAAACTAATGAAACAATTGCCATTGTGAACGACAATATCCCTTCCAACTTTTAGGTTGAAAATGTAGAATGTCCGGCTGCATCTTTAGACGACCGTCGAGAACTAAGTTTCAAGTTAATTTAAGCCAGTAATTCTTAACAAATGGCACGCCTCTCTTGAAGGAATTTTAAAGATTCAGAGGGGTTCAGCTTTAATTTCACATTTTTAACAATGCATATATTTTGTCAACTTTAAAAATATTGTTTGTCTTCAGTTAAGTGTGCATGAAAATTAAGTCTCGTCATTCCATTTTAAGAAAATACTTTTTGGTCCCCTTTCCGCGATTTTGATGTTTTATATTACGACGTTGTTTTTAACTTTACCGAAAAAAATTTATTAGGAGATACCAAAAACTTTTAAATTTTTATGAGGTCACGGGTCAACACACAATCAAAAGTTTTTCGGCGACCTCCTAAAAATATCTTCTGGAGGTCATGGTTGTGGCAAAAAATTAGGTTATCTTCTTGAAATTTAAGAAATTTAGCCCCCTTTGCCCCCTTGAATCCGATCATGAAAGCTTTAGCAAGCGTGTGAAATCAAAAGCTCTCATTCACAATCAAATTTCTCAAGATTTTTGAAACCTAAAGAACCGATTTGTCTTTAATAAACAAATTTTGCAATTCTAATGTTAAAGAAAGCTGATAAATTTTGCAAGTTTTTCATAAACAAAACATTTTTTTCGTCGGCAGCGTGATCGAATGGTTAAAGCAACGTACTTGTGATTAACATGGTCTAGGTGTAAAACATACTCACGCCATTCTGTTGCGTCCTTGGAAAAGACAGTTTACTGCACTTTTCCCTGCTTGTTGTCTTGGCAAGCAGTTCAAAATTTCAGTAATATCTTTATAAAAGCTAAAAAAACAAAATAACAAATTTCAACCGGACAGCAATATTTTGGCATCTCTGGAAGCAGGTTTTGGTGACTGTTTTTCCTATGTATAGCGCCTCCAACCCCTTCCTGCGAGTCAGGAGCAAAATATAGAGATAACAAAAAAACAATTTTTTTTAGCTCAGAAATAGTTAGCTAAATGTGAGAGAATGCTTTAAATTGCCTTTTTTTAAGTAGAGCACTGTTTTGTTTGTTATTAATTAAAATCAGTACTAGTATACTTTAAAAAATTAGTGCCTCACCAACCACTAGCTTCACGGCACGTCATTGGCAATAACATTGTATTGTTGGATGACCAAAATTATACTATCAATTTAAAGAATGTTTTCTAGCTATTTTTTAATCATTAATGAGATTTTGTAACTGTTTTGAAGCATCTGGAGCATAGAGAATGAACAGACATTTCAATAAATGTTTAACCGAGCGTGTTCTTACAACTGACAAAGTGTAACTTGGTTAATTCATAAGTTTTCCAAAGGGAAGTTTTTGTTGGGTATGAGTATTATCGATACTTTGGCATACGCTAAAAACTCTATTTAATCAAAACTAGATAAATAATAATTCTGAACAATTTTAATGGGTTTAAAGCCAAGTTCTGAAATAAACAATACAAGTGCCACAAGAAGATTAACGCTTTTTTAAGCCGCCATCACAACTGCTAGAATATTTGTTTAAAACTGTCATGAATCTTGCCCGGAGAGAAATGTTTACAGTTTGCGTAATAAAAAATTTAAGTGGAAAACTCTTTAGATCTATAAATATATGAAATTCTACGGTATTTTTATTATGATAATTTGCTTTACAGTGTTTACACTAGGGTTTCTCATGATCTTCTTCCATTCTTCATAATCTCAATAATCTTGGGGTCTTTTTGTCATTTAATCATACAAAACTTCTTTCTCTCTTAGCATCGTTTATGATCGCTATATCCTTCTACCTCATGGTACTTCTATTTTCTGTTTCTAGAAACTTTTTTTCCAATCCGTCGGATCATCTTGTAACTTTTTCAGGATTGGTCGAGCTTTGTCACATTAATTAGTTTATCAGACGATCAGAGATATATATGTAGCACTATCAACTTCCGAGAGAAATTTACTCATTTCGTGTTAAATGTAAAATTAATTAATGTTATTTCTATGACTAAATTTATAGATCTATTACCAAAATTTAACTTTGTATTTTTTATAAATATCATAATGAAAATGCAACATTGGCGCAGAGCTACTTTCAAAATCCAGAACAATACTACGCTTCGTGGTTCTACCAATTCGTATTTGCCGCCACTGCTTCAACAATCGTGTCTGGCGCAATGGCCGAGAGGACAGAGTTTACCACCTACATGGTTTACTGCGTTGTTCTAACCAGCTTCGTTTACCCTGTGGTCGCGCATTGGGGCTGGTCTACCACTGGATGGCTAGCCACAGGAGCAGGTTGGTCAAAAACATTCTTCAGTTTTGTCATTTTTACTCAAACCGAAATAATTTTTTCTTCTAAGTATTTCATAACTTGCAATGGCATGAAAAGAACAAAAAATTCAACAATTCATCAATTTCTCTGAGATTAGTTTCCCCTGGTTAGTTTCTCCTGAATTCATCAATTCCCCTGGTCTGCTTTTTTTGTTATATTTGGAGAATTTCGTTCAAAACCAAAATAGTTTACAAAAATACATTAGTGTCGATTTGAAATAAAGTTGAAATTAGTACCTGGAAACATTGCTTGATGGCAAATGTCAGAGCGAATTATCTTGAATTAAAATCACATTAAAATGAAATTAAAGGCCAAAATTTTATTGAAACGCACAAACTGTTTCATCCATTAAAAGGATCATCACGGTTGAACGAGAAACCCTGATGATCTCTTTAATGGGTGAAACAGTTTGGGCGTTTCAATAAAAATTTTTTTTATTTTATAATTTTAATTAAGATAAATCTTAACTTAAATTGATTCTTATTTATTGCACGAAAAAATCTAAAAGGAATCAGATACAAGTCAAATTGAGACAAGTGGTTGCATTTCTAACCAAGCTGAGCAGTCTCTGAGTTGGCTGTGGTATTGAGTCAGTATCGATTTTGTTATCCAAAATCGTCAAGCGTTCATTTATTCAAAGTATATGGGTTGCATTAAAACAATGTAATCGGCAATTTCTTCAAAGACGTTCGGATGCACTTCGGTGAAGAACCCAGTTACAAAACACGAGTCCGGAGGAGGGAGGCTCGATTAGGTTTGATTTACGCGCTCTTCACAAATAATTTCACGGATATTCATTAGTATACCACATTTAAATAAATGTAACGTAGCCTACAGATCATTCAGTTTTAACCCAATTAGTTATCTAGTTTTAAAAGAGACCGGGTTTATCTCACATTTTCAGCGCCTATCTGCACATCAGTGGTGTGTGGTGACTTCTGAGACTGGTCATGCAATAAGGCATTTTCTGGGTAGTTAATGGGTAGGACATACAACATTTTCTGGGTGGCAGAAAGAATTCTGTGTGAGATTCTAAAACATGGACCGATTATTTGTCCCTAAACCATGGTGTTCTCTAAAAAAAAAGCTCATCACTTCCAATCAACCTCAAATTTTATCCTTTTGGTCCTGAAATTCTAGTGTTTTCTAAAAAAGAAAGTTATGCCTGAAATCATTCCCAGATTTTATACTTTTCGTCCTAAAATTGTAGTGTTCTCTAAAAAAAAAGGTCATCACCTCAAAGCATTGCTGGATTTTGCAATTTTTGTCCTAATTTTGTAGTGATCTCTAAAAAAAAAAGGTCTTCGTCTCGCATCGGCCTCAAATTTCTCTAATTTCATTCCAAACCAGTACCATTTCTCATTAAATTAAAAAATCTATACCTCATGGCGCAAAAGTTTGTCATGCAATCCCTAAAAATTTGGTCATGCAAAGCATGACTTGCATGCCCTGACCGCACGCCACTGCTGCACATTATTCTATATCTATTCTAGCATCCTACACTCGAAAACCAATTCTTCAAAGATCTGGAACCTTTACCATTTTTTTGAAGCCCCGTTTTCTTCCACGATTTACTTCAAAAATTGTGCACACAAAATCTTTTAGTGGTGTAATTAAGTTTTTTAGATTTTATAGGACTATTATTTCACTAGTTCACTCAACAAAAGAAAAAATAAGGATTTGCTTCGTTTAAGAAAAGACCTGGCATATTTTTTTTTTTTTTTTAACCCGGCTTGTAAATTAGAAAGGTTTTGTTTTAGGTTTTTCTAAAATTTTTCAGGAAAAGGCGGGCCTTTTACAAACTTAAACAAGTTTTAAACTTTAAAAAAATATTAAAAGTTTTGAAAAAAAATTGTTTGGCCTATTTTTCATCCCTCTTACATTCTCGTTTATCCTTGTTTTGATTAACATGATGCAAAAAAATACCTTGAAGTAAAGAGAGACGAAAGTGTTATGACTACGAGAAAGGCTGTGCAACATGTAATCCTGCTTTAAGACTAAAATATGTAAAGTCGATGCTTGTGGATTTGACCATCGATTTCTGCGTTTGCTGTTGAGTCTTTTGATCAGTTCTATGGCAGCCGCGCTTCACTCGTGTCCTGACGAGGATCATATTCATATTCCCACTCCAGCAACGTAAATCAACAAATTTTTTTTAGTCGTTCGTAAAAGCTCTTGAGAAAGCTAGATTTTTTGATAAGCTTGGCAGCAGCAGACCAGGCAACATGCAGGGTGAGATAACCAGCAGACGGTGCTTTGAGTTTGAAACTTTTCTTGAACACGTTTGTCACGTGAATGGTACTCTCGATTAACTTAACAAAAAATAGATTCGTTTAAGCACCAGTGTTCCAGCGACCAGAGTAAACACTGCTGTATATTTCGGGATGCAGAATAGTTTATTTACATTAGGTAAAGTGTCATAAAGCATGTAAAGAGTTGAAATTTTAAGCGCAAAAAATCTGTGGTCAAAGAAACTCAAAGAACAAAGGCTTGTTTTGTGTTGGTGGAAATAAGTTAGTAAATGTTAACTCACTCAATAAAATGACTGGCTAGTTAAAAGCTCGAAAGTAATGTTTTTTCTCCTGAAAGGCAATAGGACAAATTTTCTAGAGTGATAGGTTTTTTAGATTGTGCGGCAAGATGTTTAAAATGTTTATCATTCTGCAATGAAACATTCGAGCTTCAGACAATCACAAAGAGGGCAAAAGACTTTTGGAACCTGTTAGGTTGATGATATAGCCTAAAAATATAACGTATATCGTTTAGTTGCCGTTTCCCTATTTGCAACCTTTGCTCTATTTTGTCTTCAATTATTATCAATTGTTTCTTTTGAATGCGAATAAAAACAAACTACTACTACTACTACTACTACTACTACTACTACTACTACTACTACTACTACTACTACTACTACTAAAAAGGATTGTGTCTGTGTGTCGCATGTAAAGCTACATCCTGAAAATAAAGTTGCATTAGGGAACATCAATATAAATTGAATCTCTTCTGTAATATGACTGGTAAGAACCAGTAGATATAATATTAAAGAAATATTTTGTCTTTAAGCTTTTTACGAATAATGTTTTGAAGTTGTCAGTCTCAACGAAAAGTACATTCGAGATTTGAAGTACAGGGTGTTTTTATCTCAAAATGTCACTTTATGATAACTTATATCTCAATAACTGTTGGAGAAATAAAAACCAAACTTTTCTTGCTAAAAACTAATGTTCTTAAGTTTACGCAGCAAAAATTTGGACGCAAAAATTAAAGAAATAAACGTTTATTAAACTTTTCCAAATGTTCAATATGCGAGCCCTTGGTTACACAGCACACATCCAAACGGTATTCCATTTCTTGCCAAACTCAAACAAGCATATCGGGATCGATGGCTATCAAGGCCTTAGTTATCCGAGTCTTCAAATCATCCACTGACGTTGGAAGAAAAGGAACGTAGACCAAGCCTTTCACATAACCCCAGAGAAAAAAGTTACATGGAGTTAGGTCTGGGGATCTAGGGGGCCAATGCAGGAGCACGCAATCATCATTTCCGGCACGTCCGATCCATCTGCCATGCAGAGTAGCGTTCAGATGCTGTCTTACAATGAGACTCCAGAGAGGTGGTGCGCAATCGTGGGTGAAAAATAAAGTTTGCTTGCACTCCGTCAAACAAAAGTTCCGTCAACCAATTTTGTAGCATATCAAGATACGCTTCACTGTTGACTGTTGTTCCTTCAAAAAAGAAAGGCCCATACACACCCTTTTTCAATATGGCGCAAAACACGTTCACCTTAGGAGAATCTTGCACATGCTGCAGCGTTGAATAAGGATGCTCAGTTCCCCATATGTGTGTGTTGTGTTTGCTGACTTTGCCAGTTAGGTGGAAAGTGGCTTCGTCGCTAAACACAAGACGGTCATCAAATCCGTCTTCTTCCATCATCGCCTGCATTTGCGTACAAAAGACTTCACGAGCTGGTTTGTCGGTGTCCTTCAACTGCTGGAGCAAATGCAGTTTATAAGGTATCATATGCAGGTGTTTTCTTACCACTTGCCAAACGGTTGTTGAAGACATCTGAAGTTCACGACTAGCTCTTCTGATTGACTTCCTGGGGCTCCGCTGGAAGATGTTTCGAACAGTTTCCATTGTTTCAGTTGAAGGTGATGGGGCAATTCTTTTCCGGGAGCACAAACATCCCTCCTCCTTAAATTTCGCGTGCCATTTCTGTATGGTACGTCGGTATGGTGGCTGCTTTGAAAATTCTGTCCGAAATTTACGTTAAACGCATGTCCACGAGTTGTTTTTATCAAATTCCAAACAACAAAACGCTTTCTCCTTTCCAGTAAAAGACATTTAAGCAAATAAGAGGCAAATTGATGGAAATGATATTTTACGCAAAAAACTGAAATTTTGATTGTGACATAACAATGGTCTGGCAAAACAAAAAAATTGGAGATTTGACCTATCCAACGAAACCAATTTTATCCTGCTACTTTTGCCAGTTACCGAGATATAAAATTTTCTAAAGTGACATATTGAGATGAAAGACTATGTACATTTCTTTAATAATCATATTGTGATAAAACTATAAAAAACCATTCAAAAAAAAGGTTAAATTCGTTTTTGTTATTTAGTCTAATGCTAAAAGTGACAAATAATATTCAGTCTTTCATTCTTAAAAAAAAGTGTTTATTTTGTAAATGATAGATCTGTCTGATCAAGTCTTTACTTTTTAAATTTTATTTTTTAAAACCAATTTGATTTTGTTTTATAAACTCCGATTAGTTGTGTTACAATTAGCTTTTACGATTACCAATCTGCTGCTTAAATTTTTTCCTAAGTCTATATAAATTGCTGTTTATATTTCAAGTTACTTTGAACAAATTGTTAATTGCTGCCATGGTTTGAAAATTGCTGTTAGTGTTTAGCGGAATATAAGAAATGTACGCATTATTCTTATTACGTACTTTTTAAACCAGTGGTTCTCAATCTTTTTGCTAGCACGTACCATCTAAAAATTTTTCTTCACACTACGCACTACAAAGTTCATCAAAAAATTAATTATTTCGATTTATTTAATAAATATGGTGATAGGATTTAGTGCGATGGTTGTATCTGCTTTTCCTGAACAAGTTGCTTTATGCGCAGACCCGTCGCACTAATTGCACATTGGAAATCATGAAAAGGCGATGCAATGGGATTTCTGCTTTTGGTTTTAATACTTTTTATTGCAGAGAAGCACTGATCGCATTCCCATGTCATGGAGAATACTATGATAACACTTGAGAAATAGTTTTTTAAGTCAGAGTTGGTAAATAGAGTCTATTGTTAACCAAATGTTGGTGGCGAAGCATTCTTTAAGCTTGATTTTAACTGTTTCATCACACTGGATACCAATAATTTTCCCTAGTTTTGCTATTCCTACGTGTAGGTCGGATAATAAAACAAATAAAAGGACTAGATTAAAAATAAAAGGACAACTATTTATGCTTGAGACATAATGCATAAACACCCATTTAAACAGTTTTAGACAGCAGAAAAATTTTTTGAAATAGCTTTTTGTTGGGTTGTTTTTACCATAAAGAAAGATGTGCAAACATTCGACACTGTTTGCCTTCTTTGTTTATAGGCCATAAGTCTAGCTTCTATACAGAGGCTTGCAATGTAAAAACAAGATAGGCAATAGAGCCGCTTGGACCTAGAAAATAAACTCATAGATCGAGTGAATTAAAAATATCCAAGAAGTAGCTCGTGGCAAGAGAAACTTCAGATTAATCAAATTGTGATTTCTTTGCGTGTAAAATTCAAGCAACTCTTCTTACGATATTTCCTTGTGACAGCAAACGTAGATTTGAATACAAAAAGATCCGTTTGTTTTTCCAAATTGTATATCCGAACACAAACAATGGAACCGCAGCAAAATGTTTCAGATTAAACTTGCGCTTTGAAAATGGCTAAAATCATTGCAGCGCAAATGTTTATGCAACTTTTTCAAAAATTTTAATGCCAAGTTCACACTTTGATTATTACAAGTGTTATAATTTATAAAAAGAAAAAAAATAAGCTCAAATCTATTTATTAATATACCGGTAACACGAATGAATATTTAAAAAACAAGAATTAATTTAAGTGGTGGATTTTTATGGAATCTAACAACTATTCACGTGCCACTTAAAAAGGTCTCGTGTACTACTAGCGGTACGCGTACCACAGGTTGAGAACCAGTGTTTTAAATTATTCAGTTTCGAGTTGTTAAATAATGATAAAAGAATTAATTTAGTTAACTGCATCCATAGATCAAACGCAACTGTGTAACTTGTGTCATAACAAGGGCAATTATGTACATCTATATATTTATTCAATTCAGGAATCCCAAACTTGAGATACATTGACTTTGCCGGATCCGGAATTGTTCATATTCTTGGAGGAACGGCGGCTCTAGTTGGAGCTGCTCTTCTTGGGCCGCGAATCGGGCGATTTAATAGCGATGGATCGTACAACGACATTCCAGGCCATAGCGTCACAGTGAGTACTTCAGATCTGTTCTCGTACAAAAAGTTTTTATCATGGATTGTATGATGGTAGTAGTTCTAAAAAACTGCTTTCCTAAAGCATTTTTTTGTCAACACTCATGAAAAACGTTTTGATGAAAACGGAATATCGTACTATTTATTGTATTTGCAAGAGTCATGAACAACTCAGTATCGATCGTCTTTAACAGGTTTTTTATAAGAAAACCCACTGAAAGTAAAAAAGAAGTGTCTTGCAATATTAACATTAAGGCCATTATCAAAGTTATAATTAATTTCTTTTTCAACGTCCAATGTAACTGAATAAAACCTTTACGTTTTTCTCATTACAAAAGATCCTTGATTCACAAGCAGCCAGAAGGTCCGTATTTCAAAACAAAAATTTATATCTATTGCTTGATCTAGCACTTTTGCATCGCTAAAACTTTGTCTTCACACAGGTTGCGTCTTTGGGCGGATTTATATTGTTCGTTGGGTTTTTGGCGTTCAACGGAGGATCTCAGCTATCAATATCAAACTCTGGCGACGGTCTGGCTGTGTCCATCGCCGTGATGAATACGGTCCTGGGAGGGGCAACATCTGCCATTGTGACGATGATTCTATACAAAGCTACTGATGCAATCAGGGGTCAGGACCATTATTGGTCCCTTATAATGACAATAAACGGAGGTTTGGCCGGTAAGAGTGCAAGATTTGTAGGATAAAAAAATCTGAGATGAAATACATGTGCAAATTTCTATTCGATTCTTATCTGCATAGCGAACTGTTCAACAAACCTTTTCTTTGGTTTAGGAATGGTTGCAATGTGTGCCGGGTGCAACGACTTTAGACCGTGGTTCGCTGTTTTGATTGGTGCGGTTGCTGGAGCATCTTTTATTGGTTGGCATTACGCGATCTTAAAGATTCGAATCGACGATCCTCTGGATGCGGTTGCAGGTCAGTTGCTTGTGCTCGGCCACATTATGCGAGGGCAAAGCAGATATGACTTGATCTTAATGTCGGATAGTCATAATTACATGTACGTTAAATTAAATGTTTTTTGAAACTTTTCTAACGTAATCTTGATTGAAAGAAACCGTTCTACAGCGGTTGTATTTTGGTTTAGTTCATTTGGGAGGAGGTTTGACCGGTGTTCTTTTGGCACCGATATTTGTTACGAATGGATTAGAAGAAAATGGATTTGCTGTCGGCGGAATCGTTTATGGAGGGAACAATTTAGCATTCAGAGTAAGCTGGTAGAGTTCAAGGCATTTTGTTAGAATTTGCATTTTTGAATTGCATGATTATAGAGTTTTGGATGGAACTTACTGGGGGCTATTGCAATAATAGCGTGGACTGCCGCCTGCTGCGGGGTCATGTTCGGGATTATGAAAGCTCTAAATATCCTTCGAGTACCAGCCGAAGTTGAAATTGCAGGCTTGGATCAAATCAAACACGGAGAACCTGCTTATCCTGTCGGTGGATACAATGACGGAGAGCATCCACATAATATAGGTAAAACAATTAAGAATCAATTAGTTTTTTTAAATTTCAGTTATAAACTAATCGAATTTACCAGCATTTTTCATTGCGAATTTAAATCTTATATCAGGTAATAGATATTGTTCCCTGTTATCTTATTTTCGTAAGGGACTTTTGAGATTTCTGATTTTTCAAAAAAATTTTTTTAAATTGTTTTGTTCCTGCAAATTTTTTAAAAAACGAGAAACTGATAAAAAAATTTTAAACTTAGAAATTCTTTTGAAAACGTTATTAAGGAAGAGTTTTAATCAGAACATTAAAGTAATAATGAAGCATTGCCACTCTAAGATGGCTTTAAAAAAAGATATGTACAGTACATCCCCCTAATAAGGTGTGTGTAAAAGAGGAAGAAAAAAAGAATAAAAAAAATAAAAGCGTTGTAAAAATTCAAAAAATTTTCTGCTTGGGCAAGACAAAAATAGAAATGAACAGTGTGAAAGTGATCTCAGAAATTTTCCGGATTGAAAAAATATAAAGTAATTAAAAGAAAAATCATTGTCAAAAATTACATAGCAAGAAAATTTAGGACGAATAGAAAAGATAGGTAATATAAAGGAATCATAGAGAGAGGGAGAAATAATGCAGTTAAAAGAAACAGATAACAAATAGTAGCCATTTGTTTTTTCATACATCCTACTAGAGTTGATCGATCTAGAATCTATCGCCCAGAATTAAGATTAGGATGCAGATGACCGTCCATAATCAAAAAGTTAGGCCGAGCAGAAAAGCAAGTACACTAGCAAAGTATGAGTTCATAAAGAAAGTTGCTAAGAAATTGGGCAATAAAATTTTTAAAAAGTGGAAAGACGTGAAAAAAAAGAAAAGCAATATTTACGTAACCGTTAGAGGGCGGCAGAGAAAAGAATTAAAAATATTCCAGTATACACAGGTCCGAGGAAAAACAAAAAGAAGTTGATAAGTTATTGAACCCAATTTGGTTCACTGGTGAAATAGTTGAAAGCTGCTGAGTTTTTTATCAGTGTTACATGCTTTGTTCTGTTAAAAAAATTGCTTGTTTTAAGCACTTAATTTGATTTTTTCAGACATGACGAAAAATGGCTATGATAATAAAGTAGCTCCCGCAAATATGATCGACGAAATGGAGAACTCGGTGACCTCTCCCATATAAACATTCAACTCGTAAAATCTACTTTTTTTATTTTTTAATGATTTTTTTTGATGGTTCACTTTTTTTGATGATCTTACATTGCACTTTAACTTCAAAACTTTTCTTGAATATTTGCTTAAAACTTTTAACAAAAATATATGAAAGAGCAAAGTTTTATTTCAAGTTTGTACAAGTGTCTTTTGAGAATTTTGAAAACTGTAGTTGGCAGCACAACTTGCGTTAAGTTGTTACTATGTTATTATAATTTTTGATTGAGATTTTGGTGACAAGACTTGCATATTTAATCACGTCACAACCAATTTTATTAGTTTTAAAATTAAAGAGAAACCAGAAGTAAAGTGTTTAGTTTGATAAAAATGCACACGCTTACTACATAATATTTTTACTAAATGCGCGATCAAAAAAAAAGTATTTCAAATTGTCACATTAGGCCTATTTTATAGAATTTATAAATTTTTTACTGTTTTCATTTTTTTAGCCTCATAATAGTTAAGTTAGCAGTGCTTAGTGATGCAACAATAAAGACAATGCAGCTGTCTATTTATTGATTATTCTTTTGTCTTCTTAATAGTTTTAATCCGTTCCGTTAATCAAAAAAATCTCGTTATGATTAAATGATTATTTAGAATTTTAGATTTTTAAACTCTGATGATGCATTCCTGACCGTCCAACTAGTGCAGTGGATGCTTAATTAGGGCCAGGAACGCAAGTTGCGTTTTTTTGTCTTTAAAAATATATTAATCTGAGAACAACCCTACTAGATTTTTAATATTTTATTTTCTGAAAACATGAAAATCTTTAGTTTTTTACTTAAAAAGTTGCTTCGTTTCAAATAAAAAATGATGTTTAGTGTAAACACTTTTATAAAAATCACTTCTAGTCAATCAGAAGATTGCCGGGAACTCTTTGCACCTAACAAAATACTGAACTACACCACCCGGCCAGACATGTGAATTTTTATAAATACTTTTAAAAAATAAGAGAATAACTTTACAAGAGTGACATAACGAATACAAAAGAAAAACATGGTCAAATATTAACAAAATCTAGAAAAAAAAGTAGGCTGCGTAAAATGGGTAGTGAACAGGACATGTAATAAAATAGACAAAAGAAGATATCTTGAAAAAAATTAACAACCGCAGATGTAAGAACATAGGCAATAAGTAAACAAATGTCAACTTCTTCAAAATTTAATGTATACCCTATCAATAAGGGATGCACAATTTTTGCGTACAAAAGTGTACATATGCTTGTGAAAGTGCAGAGTTCGATTTATAGATCAACAAAATGACCGCTGTTTAATAGTTTCTAAAACAAATTTTAGAGCCAGTATTTGGGTTATAACAATCAATCATTGCTTGACAAAATAAACTTAAGATCACAGGAAATAATTATTTCACCACGGTTTGATTAATGAAATGAAGCAAAATTTTTATGCATTCTTTAGGTTTTATTGCTTTTAGTTTATTTTTCAGAAGGTAAATATATATATATACTAACCACAGCTAGTTTAATATTTAAAAGTGAAATAAAAAGATCTTGTATGCGGTTTATAACAACAATCACATTTTTAAAAAAGAACCTGAAAAAAATTAATCTATAGCGTGGTTGAGTGGTTAAAGCGGCATGCTTATGTTTGACACGGCCTCGGTTCAAAACCTATTCACGCCGTTCTGCTGTGTTCTTGGGAAGGGCACTTAACCGCATTTTTACTTGCTTGGTGGTGTTGGCAAGCAGCTCTACGTGTAAATTTCAGTCATACCTTGTGTCTCTTAAAGTAAAAAAAAATAAAATAAAAAATTTCAACCGGGCAGCGCTATTTGGGCATCTCCGGAAGCAGGTCAGGGTGATTGTTTTTCCTATGTATTAGCGCCTCCGTCGCTTTCCTGCGAGTCAGGAGGATAAATATGGAGATAAAAAATATAATAATAACACTAGAAGTGTTACTATAGTAAAGAACAGAGTTTAATCAAGCAACATTTGAAAAAAAAGACGTGCAAATTACTTGATTTTTCAAAGAATGCGAGCTCTTGTAAACAAGTAACACGTTACCTGTAACGTCTAACAAACTTTAAAGGGGATGTCCTGCGAGCATTGAAACCGCTTCTATTGAAACGAAGTGATTGTAATTTTGTGGGAAATGAAAAAAGCAAAATTTAGCCTATACAATTCTTTGCACGTGAAGAAAAAGTTGAAAGATTTCGTGAAATAAAAAATAATATTATTTCAAAATTAGTTGAGCTAATGCATAATAAATTTATTTAAAGAGTTCGATTAAAGTAGTAATTTTCTTTGACGGATTTTGGGGAGTTGTGACTGTTTCTGAGGAAGAGACACTTAAAGGCATTTTTTGTTTCAAAGGCTTGTGAAATCTTTTTTACCAAAACTCTGAAGTTGATCTTCAAGTCTTGATTCATTGGCAGAAAATTCTGTTTATGATTGTTGTGAGAGGAATTGTCGGGTTGATGATTATAAGGATGCTTTTATATCTGTATTAGATAACAATTTTTCTCGGTGAGAAGGGGTTGGAAGAGATAATTTAAGTCGGGGACGTTTACCGTCTTTGTGTGACTGAGTTTCAGCTTCCAAGTCTAGAGATACGACGAAACTGTGGTCATGTCTTGACTTAAAATTCCCTGAACGGCCTTGCAATTAACAGAGGAGTGCAGCAATGCTATATTGTCCGCGTAGATAGACTTTTTGGAAATTGTGGAGCGCAGTTCGTATATATAGAAGTTAAAAAGCAGAAAAGCCAAGACCAATCCCTGAAAAATGCTGTTTTTAGACGGCGAAGCCTGCGTTGCTTGTGGTCACAGGTAGTAATGGTGAAACTTCATGACCAACTCGGACAAGGTGTGCAGCTCCGTGATCATTCTGACCATGTGCTTATCGGACAGAAGTCTGAAGCAACTTGCAGGTGAGGCCACGGTGTGCCAGACAGTATCATATGCCGCGTCCAATCAACTAATTGACAAAAAATTCTTGTTGTTTTCTGTTAATAAAACGACTTGATTTACGGTCGACTTTTCGCGTCAAGTCCAGCCTGTTCTCTAGAAAGCAAGGAATTGATAATTGGTTCGACGTGGGTGTAGATAAGTCTCTCGAAGATCTTGTAGGCGACACAGAGCAGAGATATCGGTCGAAAAACGTTTGGCTTCTCGGCTTTGGGATTGCAACTACAAGCCTTCTTCTCCAGATCTTGGGAATTTTGAGTGGGTGTAAGCAGAAAGAAAAGAAGTCACATAATTGGGACTTTAAAGCAGCTTCAGCATGAAGATTTTTAATACTAATTACGTAATGATATTAATGATTTCATACTTCATTTAGATTTCTGATAAGTTAATCAATTTTTAACTATATTTCAATACTTGTCATTTCGTCATGGCATTTTATACAAAAAAGAGGAAATTTTATATCACGCACAATGTGGCCCGCCAAATATATTTGAATTCATAATTTGGCCCATTATGAAAAAAGGTTGGACACCCCTGGTGTAGGTGAAATAAAGTTGGATGAGTTTGGGTTGGAAAGCATAGGTCCGCTGCAGCGGTCAGTAGATTCACAATTGGCAACACTTGATTAAACGTTTCTGTCCTTTAATTTGTAATTTAGCGGATTTTTCACTTCATAGTGTCTAAAATATTTTCAATTTTTATATCATTTATGAAAAGGTATAAGTAGGAGTTTCTTATTTGATCACATTTCTTGTGTTTCCCGAAACTATGTTTGATTAAGATGATCCGTACATAAAGATTATTGTAATGTAAATATTGTTTGCTGTTGCGTGTTGTTGTTTATTTCTCAATAAATTTACGCAACCCCTTTTTAAAATCATATACTGTCAATCATATACTGTATTTATCAAATTAATGAAATCCCTGTCTTTTTCATCACATGTGGCTGTTACTTTATGCGCGATCACTTTACATCCGGGCCTCCTATCCAAAAGTTAAGCAAGCCAATGCAAAAGTCCAGGCTCAATAAATTTTTGAAATGGTCCTAAAGTGGTATTTACATCCAAACGCATGTTGCCTGTAGCCCGCAAAGATGTTTTACCTACCACGCTGAAAAGCTCCGTTATTTATGAATATTCGTGCCACTGTGACAGTAGGTACGTAGGACGAACATCGCAGCGACTACAAGATAGAATCAAGCAGCATGTTTCTAAATGGCTACAACAAGATCAAGAAGAAGGTTTCCAGGAAGCTTAGCCAATAGAACAAAAACACGGTATCAGTTATAAAATTTTCTTCGAAGAGAGAAAACATGATGATTGAAAGAAAATGTTTGTCAAAGCCGGTTACATCGAGAAATGTCGGAGTTAAGAAGCATCGTAGTGAGGTGTTGAAAATAGATTAAGTAGGTTAAAGATAGTCCTAAAAGAGGATCATACTTAAAGAAGGATGATTCACAGCGTAAAAAGAACTTTGTACAGAAGAAGGAAAAGTGGCGGGAATATCGTTTATAAAAACGAAGAAACAAGGACTTAGAGTTGAAAACACCTCTTCAAACTCGGAGAGGACAGCTTAGGAAATTACAGATACGCACTTTCAAACGGTGGTCTGACAGATAAGACGTCTCCACTTGATAAAAACAAATTAGTTCAGAGAAAAGGTGGGAACGCCAGACTTCATCAAACGCTTTTGTAAAGTCAAGACTGCAAGTGCAATACTTGCGTCTGGTTAAGCAGGTAAAAAAGAGTTTGGCGTTGAATCTGAGAGAAGAAGAACAATTATTTCGAAATGTTTAGAAGTGCAAGTTATTTGGAACGTTTATTTCGGAGAATATGAAAAAAATACAACGGTAAAGGAGAGTGAGTCGGAAGGTCTACCAGGTTTTATAATAGGGATTATGGTGGATTGTCAGGATAATAGGAAAGGGTAAGTGGACAATAACAGATTATAGTTATAGAGAAGGAATTGTAGATCGGACTGAGAAAGGTGAATTAATAACAAGTAGGTTATTTGATCTGGGCTAGAAGAAATTGAGTTGCAAAATTGGGAAAGAGCGAAAGATAGTTCTAGTGTAGAAAAAGGTAATTGAAACGTGGGATAAAGATTATAGTGAGCAGCTTTGATTTTGTTCATAAAAGAACGCTATAATCCGCAGGAGGATTTACGAGTTTATATAAAGAAATGTGATTGTAGATGTGCAGAGTGACAGTTGGCACAATCTCAAGGAATATGGGTGCTTCGGAAGCTGGGACGGTCTGTTGAGAATGAAGAAAAACCTGCGATAGATTGGAATAGAAAAAAGACTTTACCGGGAAGTGTTTCAGGAGAAAAGCTAAAGCAAGTTTTTTGCCATAGCTGAGCGCCAACCTTACAGATCAAAGTGGAGGTATACTTTAAAATATTAGATAGTTCTGACCGTCTTCTTCAGAGCACCGCACTTTTAGAAAAGTTTTTTGGCGTTTCAGAACAACTTTTGGATTTTTCGGACACCACCCAGCTTTGGCAAGGCGTTTTTTTTGCTGGAAAAAGGATAGCAAAGGCTGAAGCATCACTGGGGAGTTTGGTGAAGCTGTGGGTGGCTTAAAGTAGAGAGACAGTAGTGAAAGTAAAAGAAGGTGGGCAGTGAGTTTTGATGCAAAAAAGATATTTATCCCTACTTGCTTGGTTATAGTTGAAAAGAGTGGGCGAGAGATTGAGTTAATTAAAAGGGGGTAAAGGTCGTGATGGAATCACTTAGGTGGTCTGAGCCTAGATCCGAAAGAATAAGTGATGGAGGTTAAAATTTCCAAAAATGAAGGTGGTAGAGAACAATGTTAAGAGAAAGAGTGAAAAGAATTTAGAACAAAATTTGTAGAATAACGTATCGATACATAAAAGAAGGCAAGCATAAACTCAATACAACGGCACACTCTCAAAACTCAAACGAATCAGCACCAGAATACTACAAGATGAAATTCTGTTTTCAATCTTATTCAACATTTATATCTTCGACATTCCACTCCCCCAAAGATGTACAAATTACAACATATGCTGATGACATAACAATCACAACATCTCAAACCAAACACCGTAAGGCCCAACAATTTATTCAACTATATCTTTACAAAATCTATGAATGGGCCACCACTCATGATTTTCATATAACCATAGCAAAACTACAACTACACTAAATATGGAAAAACTCTATAACTGAAATTAAACAATCAAACAATTTTAACAACAAAACACCCAAAAATTCTTGGAATCACTCTTGACCCAAAATTGAAATTTTTACAACATATAAACGTCACCATCACTAAAGCAAAACAAATGCTTAACATTCTGAAAGCACTCACTTTTACCAAATGGGATAAATAAAAGAAAACAAAGTTAAGGAAAGAAGGAATAAAAGGAATCGTCTCTTCATTTAAGGCTATCACTCACCCCATTTTGGAATATGCAAACATCATCTGGAGCCCTATCATATCAAACACTAACATCAAAAAACTGCAAACCATTCAGAACACAGCTTTGCGCCTTTTTAGTGGCTGTACACGAGACACAAACACTCAACACCTGCATGACAAAACCAAAGTCTTTCCAATGGTTATGCATCTCAAACGTCATGCTATTGAACTTAAACAAATGACTTAAACACAAACACACCCTTTATATGATCTTAATGCAGACTCAGATCCTCCCAGAATCACGAAAGCCACAATCTTTCGTAACAACGAGCACACTAACATCATCATCTCAGAACCAGGCATAACACAAAAGAAATGTTGAAAAAGCCCAAAGACATTCACACTACCATCACCTCACAATACCTCAGTTCCAGAAAAAATAACAGAGTTATTAACACATATCCTATAACATTCATTCATTAGAGCAAACATTATCACGTCATGTGCGTACAAAACTGGCACAGCTCAGAATCAACAAAACACCACTTTTTCAAAGTTACCAACATACAGTAAACCATGAAGCTTACACGCCACAATGACCACTATGTTTGACACAGACACATGACACTATTCACGTCTTTAACTATAGCCAAGTACTAACACGCACAGCATCATTGGTCTGCGGAAAAAGCCTTTGGAAGCAACAAATCTAAGAGTGAGAATCTAAATTGGCTTTTTTGAAGAGTTAAGGGGAGATTATTACAAGATATTCTTGGAGGAGAGGCAACAACAACAACATAAGACATAAGGTTGAAGAGAAGTATGGGTGAGGCTCTTTCTATCTTTACTGTTGTCGCTAGATAATCCGAGTAGAGTCGAATGAGAAGTGTTAAGTAGAGAAAGGAATAGAGGTTGGACGATTGTTCATCAAAATAAGAACACCGTCTTTCACTTTTTTCAAAAGAAAAATGATTACTCTTCTAGACCTAATACGGTCCTAAATGAGATTTTTAAATCCTGGAATGTGAAAGTGGAGCCTGAAGAAAGGTGCAACTCCTGTACAAAGTTAAGATCGTACTGACTTAAGAAAGGAAGTGAATAAATTCAGAATGACGCGGTCATATACCATTAGAATTCCACTGAAAGATTCGCAAACAGTTTTTGAAGGGGGAGGATAAGAGAATTATGTTTTGGTGGGGGGTGAAATAGAAGTTTACGGTAGAGAAGGAGAAAAAGTGGAAGTTGAGGGTGGGTAACTAATTGTCATTCGTTAGTGTTTCGGTAGTAAGAGGATGTGACTCACCTGTGACGCCTTGACACGTGATATATTTGTTGTGTAGAAATAGAATAAAAAGTCCAGTGTATTACTACGTAATTTCACTTCATGAGCAAAATAACAACGTAAACAGAATACAATCAAATGTGCAGCAACAATGCAGCAAACAAAATGACAAAAAAATTGTTTAAGCTGCAAAAGTACTTGACACTTCAAAATGTTTGGCTGCTGTTGACTCGAATTTTTTTACGAAAAAGATTAAATCTGTAATTTCAAGCCAAGCCGTTTAGTCACAGCAATCTGACCGTGGATTCATCTGGTGAAGAACACGTCACTGAGATAGGCTCCATTTTCACCGTTGGGCTGTCTTCGCGCGAAGGACTGTCCGACATTGGCTTCTTACTTTTCTTATTTTTGGGTAAGAATCTTTTTCGCCACTCTCGCAGTTTACCTTCGTCTTTTAAGCGATATATCACAATGAAAATAACAAAGTAGATAATGGGAATGGTTACTATGAGCACCACCGAAAGCGTGACGTCTCTAAAAAAATCAAAATAATTGTTACATTGCAAAATTTATCAGTTTTATTATTTTTTACAAACTTTCTTATAAATTATTTAAATTAGAAAAATGACAAAATTTATACAAATGTCTTCAAAAGCTTAAATATTCATTTTATAATCATAGCTTATATGTTAATTATTAACTGAAAAATAACGCATTAAAAACCTCGCTTAAAATGCACTTGTCGAGGCTATAATTAAAATTTTATGACTGAGAATAATGCCTTGAATAATCTCGGACACATCGCGGCAAAACACTGAGTGGTGCTCCACTACATTGGTCACTCACCTGCATAGAATAGGGTCTTTCACTATGGCATTGGTTACAAGAAAAGGCTGAACTTCAATTGAGTAAATATGAAGAGAAATCTTCCAGTCCTCCATCGTGTGCTGCCCGGTGACCTTATTGAAAGCTTCGACCACTTTCAAGTCAGCGGACAGCACTTTGTCCAAACAGCGATAGCCCCGCTGCAAACTGATGTGCGAGATGAAGCCACCAGCCACTTCAGACAAATCCGTCGCGTGCGCTTCGGCGACGATCTCTGTTTGTGGGACGTTGGCCACGACTTCCTGGATATTGGTGGTCTTCAATTTTAACCAAAGGAGTTGCCAATGGCCACCGTCGCATCTATGAGAAAGTGAGGGTAAGAGATTGATGAAAGAAAGTGCAGGTCAATCTTTCGTTATTGTGAGCTCATAAAATGAAAGCTCAGCATTCCGAAGGTCGTGATGTTTCGCTTAAATTAAACAAAAATTTTTTTAATTTTAAAAATGCAAAAATTAGGGTTTCGTTTTAACTTTTTTTGAAATTCTATTGGACCGCTGTGTCTTTTGCAAAGCTTATGAAACGCGTGGTATGTGTTTGTGAAAACAATTATGTTTGTGAAAACTGAATTTTTGTATTTGTTGTTATTAAAAGTAATGAACTATTAAAAAAAGGATTTAGATCATAGGAAGTGTGCAATAATGAACTTAAGTTTGAACAGGGGCACCAGCCAGAAATCCGCGGATCTCATTTGGCCTGCGTAAAAATTTTGAGTGGCTTTCATGGTACTTTCGGAAATGACGTAAACTAAATGGAATAATCTTGTTTTCAAAAGAAAATTTTTACGAAGTAAAGACAAACAGAGGTTTAATTTGTATGATTCAGCCCGTCGTTTTATTTATTTGGCCCACGAATGTTTTTGATCAGCCAAAATGCCTCTTGCCTCAAAAAAGTCGGACGCCTTTAAGTAATCAGCTCACTAAACGTCATAACATTAAAATATAAAAATTTACTTTTAATTCAATTGTCAACTTCTTTTAACTTATGTCGAAGTGATATTATATCAACTATTTATCTTCCTGACTCGCAAGGCAACGTCAGTAACGTCAAGCTTAAAGCAACCGTAAAGCGATTTTCCTGATTGGCATTCAAAGGTCTTAAGCTATTGCTGCTCGGTTTAATCAATTATTTATAATCATAACTGTAATTAAAAGTTGCTTTATAAGACTGCCGAGCAAAGAAAGTGCCGTTAAGGTCTTTCTCCAGGACACAACAGGTCAAAGGTCGGATTGACCGAGATTATGTCGATCACGGCCACCTCGTACTACTCGGTTACACCGAAGATTTTGTGAAGTTTCATCTGTCCCAGGAGATAAAACATCAATGAGGAATAACCTATCAGAAAGTTTAACTAGAAACTTTTTAAATTTTACTCATAAATATACAGTACTTCAATAGAACAATTTAGTTGAAATAAAACTATATAATCTGAAATGAAATTTAAAAACTTACTTGTTGCAATAGACTGGCGCAGTTTCAGAACGTTCCATAGAATCTCGTTGAAAAACTAAGCTAAAGGACAACCCGTCAAAGTCAAGCTGGAGCAGGGAGGTGAAGTTGAAGTCGCAGTAACTGTGCTTATTAATTGCGTTGTCAGGAACAAAAACTGGCAAATGTGTTTTGTCTCTGTAACAGGCGATTAAAAGTTAAACCGCACAATATATGTACTGAGTTCTATTTTGTTAGGGCCATTGACTAACCGGTAAATCGTCAGTTCATTAATCGATTGATGTTGTTAAATATAAATTGAGTTGCATAGTATTTATTTTCATCTCCATATTTAATCTCTGACACACAGTCGTCAGATGTGTTATACATAGGACAACCGTTAAGCAATTACCCCGACCTGCTTCCCGAGATGCCAAAATATTGCTGTCCAGTTGAAAGTTTTTATTTTAGTGTTTTATTAAAGCTATGACTGAAATTTTGCATTGTTGGCTAAGACCGCTAAGAAGAGGAAAGGCCATAAAGTGTCTTTTCCAAGGACCAACAGCAGAATAGGTTTTGAACCCCGACTGTTTCGATTGCGGTGCTCTTATCAAATCGATTACAATGCCGACTTAAAGCTCGTTTTCATTACTTGCGTTGGCGGGAATATTTTTCGTTTGTTTTCTTGATTTTTTTAAACTTCTTTTCGCGCTTAAGCGCTAAGAGAACAAAAAAATTAATAAGACAAACAAAGAATACTCCCGCCAACCCCCATATGGGAATCGAGGTTTAAAACTATTATATCATCTTGAATATTAGTCGCCAGAAATACTCTTTTTTAAAACTTGAGATTTTACAAATAGGACCCTTAACACAAACATTTTTTTAATGAGTTATCAGTGTTGGAGTTTTAGTCTTTGTAAAAGAATAGGCAGATTGGTAACTTTTTGAGTTGATGACAGTCTTACAAAAAGATTGCTCTCTCTCTTTCAAAGGCTGTTTGGCTGTCGAAATCAACAAACCCGCGTCGATATTTTTGGTTGCTTTTTTTTGCAGTTTTCGGCATGACATTTTTCCTAAGTACTAGCCCAGGATTAGAGCGTTCTATTTATAGAGACTTAAAGGCCTTTTTTGTGTCATTTGCAATTTGATAGTAAATCAGCAATGCTTAAATCTAATGCTAAAAAAAGCGCATTCAGCTTGTCTTGGAAAAAAAATTGTATTATTAAATGACTTTATTTAGTTGAAAATCAACTAACTGAAAATCAACTTATAAAATAACTAAAAAAAAGAAAATAAAACTAAACTTGCTTTTTGCAGATTCACATGAAAGCAACAAAAAATGAACTAAAAAACTTGAAAGTAGAAGGTAAAGCAAAAAATTCAATTTTTCTAACAACAAAATAACTTAACTAAACATAAATAAGATTTTCTTTGGCTTGAATATATTTTTAAAAAATTAATATTAACGTAAAAAATTTTGCAGTTTATTTAAGCAACAATGCATGATCTAAGACCAAAAGCAGGCAATAACAGAACTCATTTGTAGAGGAAACAACAGAACATGAACTTACTTGTAAAAGAAGTGAATGGAAGCATTGAGACGCGCGAGTAGACACAATTTATTCATTTGGGTGTTCATAAAGTCGTTTCCTGTCACGTCGAAGTTGTGATGGGTAACAGAGACGGGGGAGTGATGGGCAGGGGTTGAGTGAACAGTGCAAAAGCACAACGCTGCGCTGCAGGCGACAATGATCAGCAATTCAGCTGCACAAATCGATTCCATTGTGTTAAATCAAGTGAAAATTTTTACATCAAAGAAACAAAACTTCTCCATATTAAATCTTATCGATCCCAACCTATTATTCATATAAAATAATTTACACGAAAAACCTACAGAAAAAAAACAGTGATTTGTATCTTGTTTTTCTGAATAACTACAATTAAAGTCATTACGATTCACTCAAATATCTTTGTGGGGACTCAATACAATTTAATACAAAAAAATACAATAGTATTTGCACCAAAGTTTCATCACCAGGAATTCGAATTCCTATCATCAGAGCAATCCACACTAAGCAGGTGTTTATTGAATCATTCATTAATTAATAAAAACTGCTCTTTTAAAAAGTTTGCAAAAAACAAGGGTTTGGGCAAGAAATAACTCTATTAATTGACTTGATTAAAATAGAACCACAAGTTTTCAAATAAGCTATTTTACAGCACCGTGCATTCAGTCCTTACATTTAAAATGCATTACTTCATGCAGCCTTCTGGTATGACCACCACAGTCGAGATATTTATTTTCCTGCTATTAAAATGCGCAGCCTCCTGCAGCCTCCTGCAACCTCTTGCAGCCTCCTGCAGCCGCAATAGAAAGATAGATATTCCAGTAATATTTTCCAGTCTTTGCCGCTTTGAAATTGACAACTGCATACAAACTAAACGAACTTATTAAATTAATTAAACGCCAACTCTGACCCGGCATTTAATTTATAGAGCGCTTCCGATGCTACTTTCAGCATTATTAATAAGGCGCAAATACCAGGATTCTTCGAATATCAGTGTCTGGTTTGTCAGGAATCTGAGCCAAAGTGAAATCTATATGTTTCATGTCAGACACTCTGTAGTTGCATTAAACCACCCGAGTGGTTGCGTTGAAATATCAGCTTGCATAAATTTAGATCGGAAGATTACGTCAAATGGGAAACCCGGCTGCTCTTTTGAACAATTCTCGCAAATGCTGCCCCCTGTAAATGAAGATCACGTGACATTGTTTACCCTTACTGGCTTTATCCGACCTCATTAGAAGCATTGCGGCCTGTTAATGATTTGTATTAAGCCCGGTCCAAACTGCACCCGCAATGAAATTTTCTACAGCCCGATTAATATTGCAAGCGTTCTTAAACCTGTCTGTTAAAAATTTTTAGTCATTAGGGACTTCATCAGAAGACTGTATCATCTGAAGGATGATATTTTTATTTGCTCAACACTGTCCTAAGTTTGCAGTTTGCGATTCCAGAAATAAATAGGTTTTTCAATTCGTACTACCAATACGCTATAGAAATATGCAGCCAAAACGTACTTCATCAACATAGATCAGGGGTTCTTAAACCGGGGTCCACGGACCCCGTAAAAAATCTTTATAATTTAAGCAGTTTGGTTTTTAGTAAAAAAATCTTTATAATTATTCAGCATAAAATTTTGCAAGAAATATCCACACGTGTATTTAACTGTACCAGCCAAAAACATTGCGTTAAGAAAGAAAATATAGTTATGACTAGTGACGTCAACCACGCAGAGTACGCTGCCGCGTTCCTTTCCATTCAGTTATTATTATATTATTATTACATTATAATAGTTCCTTTCCATACACGCACCCTTTCCATTCAGTTTGCCGTTGGACGAAAGTTCAGATGTTTTTAATTGCTGTCAACTACTAGTTTTTATTCGCTATGTTCATGCTGATACCATCAAAGAAGAGTTTTTATTTTGTGAATCACTTCCACAACATGCAAAAGCTACTGACGTCTTAGAAATGCTTAACGATTTCTCGGCTAATCAAAATTTTGAATGGAAGAAAAAAATTGGAAGCTTGTGCACAGATGGAGCACCTGCAATGCTTGGTAAAACATCTAAGTTTGCTGCTTTGGTGAAAAAAGAAGCTCCTCAAGTCAATGTTACTCATTGCTTTTTACATCGTTATCCATAAGCATCGAAGACTTTACCTGAAAATTTGCGACAAGTTTTGTCTGATAGTGTGAAAATTGTTAACTTAATCAGAGTTCGTGCCTTAAATCATCGAATATTTAAGAAGTTACGCCAAGAAATGGGAGCAGAACATGAGATTCTCCTCTATCACACAGAGGTTTGCTGGCTGTCAACGGGACAAGTTTTGAAGCGCTTGTTTGAACTCCGAAAAGAAATTTCTGTTTTCTAAAGAACAAAAATCTTAAATACTCAAATTGGTTTGATAATGAAGAGTTTTTTCTCGGTTTAGCTTACTTGGTAGACATTTTTTCTCATTTGAATGAGATGAATCTTTCCATTCAAGACTTTGGCGTTACAGTGATGGAAGCTTCTAAAAAAATTAAAGGTTTTCACGACAAGCTATCTCTGTGGAAAAAAAGATTAGAGACTGAAAACTATTCCAACTTCTTGATGTTTAAAGAAATGTTGTTTGACATTAGAACTGGAATTTGCCAACTTCTGCCCATTTTTCTGCGCATAGACATGTGTAGACATTTGGAAGCATTGCAAAATTTTTTCAAAAGGTACTGCTTCGCCACAGAGGATCTTAAAAACAAATCTTGGTTCCGTAATCCTTTCCTCGCGGAACTAAAGTCCATCAGCGATCACGACCTTGCTAAAGATAAGCTTATTGAATTGAAGGCAATGGAATCAATCAGACTGTCCTTCAATTCAAGTATTGGCGATTTTTGAATTTTATTGAGCAAGCATATCCTCGCTAGCCATGGTTGCTATTATACCTTTCGCTACAACATATTTATACAAGTCAGGATTTTCGTCTTTGGTTGCTATCAAAACCAAAAGTCGAAACCGGTTAAATGTAAAAGATGACATGCGCGTTGCCCTGTCAAAGACGAAACCACAGTTTGATGTTCTTATTGAAGACAAACAGGAGCATTCATTACGATAAAAGAAAATTGGCATGAAAAATTGATTGAAAAATTTTGCATTTCTATTCGTTATACTTAATAAAACATCAATTTTGTTCATATATTCATTCAATTTTATAACGTTGTGTCCAATTTTTTGATGTAGAAAAACCTACTTAGACTAACCGAAAAAAGGGGTTCGTGCAAACGAAAAAAATTGATTTAGGGGTACGTGTTAAAAAAAGTTTAAGAACCCCTGCCATAGATTCTAAAAATAAAAAAAATCTTATTTTTCTGGCTTTTAAGTTGCTTTCCACTGTTTAGTTATGAAAACTTAAAAAATTCAAAACCTGCCAAAGAAACTGTTCAAGAAACCAACTTTATGAAATGTTTTAGTTGACTTTGATGTGAGAGATTTTTCCAAGTTCTGGTCTAAACGAACAAAATTGAACGGCAAGGTGTGCTGTTAAATCACGTGAATCGGCGAATACAGCAAGTGAGAAAAAGTTCAAATCGTCTGATGGCAGTTGACAAAGCAGAAATGTAAACAGAGAAATCGTGTTGTCACGCTAGATCTGCGACTATTCTCGGCATGTTCTCAGCCTCTCTCTTGGTTTTATCTGTTGACACAGTCATTATCGAACTGTAAAACTCAATACTCCTCAAACAATGACGTTAAATGAAGAACACAAATATCTCGTCTAAAAGATAAAACAACGCGGAACCCAGGTTTTTGAATATTTTTTTAAAACTACAGACATTGCATAAATTTTATAGTTGACATATAGCATTCACTCTCTACTCATTACAGTATGTCTTCAAAATATCGCCAAATATCCATCCAACACTCAAAAAAAAAATTATTAACTTTCTGAAAAACATACTTTTTATCAATTGTTTTGATGTAAATCATAACCTAGGTTTCAGCAAATTAATATAAATAAAAACTTATAGCAATAACAATTCTGAAAAAGAAAAACAAATACTTTCTGTGAAGAAATGCTGTTGAAGAAACAATGATCTAAAACAAACTAAAGAAATGCAGTATAATTATGTAATATACAAATGTACAACGCGTAAATTGATAATGATCACAAAATCGTAGTAGCCTAGTTAAAAAATAATTAATTATAGAGTTATAAGAATGAGAAAGAGAGCAACGCCACACCAACCAACATTGTTCGACATACAGTATAATTATAATTTAGATAACAGATTTTAAATGTTTCTAGCGGAACATTTTCCCTTTTTTATCATAAAATCTTTAAAAAATTAAAATTATAAAAATACCAAAAACAAACTTTAAGTTTTAATAGCTCCAGTTGCAACTACGCCGATGGGCAAAAGAGTATTACTTTTGCAGTAGTAATAGCAGCTTTGGCTGAAAAAAAAACCTTTTGCTTAAGTTGAAAGTTACTCGCCAGAAACTACCTATCTGGAATAGTATTGCATTTGGCAGTTAAAAATTGGTCACATGACTATTTTGAACAGAAAGAGAAAAATTGAACGGCTTGTGGTTTATTGCAATCGTAAAAATTCATTTTTGTACTTTCCACCAAATTAGGCAACCCTTAATTACAATCTTTCATTTGGAAAAAGTTGGCCGGGCCTGTCGCTGCAACTTTAGAGGCCCAGTCACGTGATACAGTCACTGTAGTAGCGAGGATGGCCAGCATACTAACGAAGTATAATATTAAAGCTGAAAAATTACTTCAAACAACAGTCAAAAGTTTTCTTTGTAGTTTTCTTACAGAACTTTAGATTTATAAACTTTTCAACTCATAAACTATTTGCTTTTCACTCACGCTTCAAAGTCAATGAACTTTTATCATTCTGACATCATTACATTTTGTTACCCTTACAATATTGCTTAATTTTTCCAGTCTTTCTAGCTCAAACGCATAGTTTTCACGGAGTGTGTACATTCACCATTACAAATTATATTTTTAAAACATTGTAACCATCCTGTGCTTAAACAGAAAATAGAGTTTAAGTTCAATTTTGTTAACATTGATCGAGTCTACTAAAGCCCTCAATGAAAATCCGCGTGGAATGAAATAGTTATCAGTAGATTCAAAACATATTTGCTTTAACTTTAAAAAAATAAAATATTCGACTTTTTTTAACAACGAGATGTAGATAGGCTACTAATTCAGCGTTATGGTCTTTAAGTTTCTAAAAATAATTTGAAATATAAAAGTAATCAATTTAAAACTAATAAAAATAAAAGCTGTTCACTTAGAAAAAGTCAATCTTTTATAACCCAACCAATTATTATCAAAGCATGTTGTTGGTCTTCCGAAAAAAAACATTCGACGACTGCTGCGACATCGAGAGGCTCGTGCATAATTAATAGTTCGATATAAAACAACAGGGCGGATGGAGCTCTGCTTCAGTTTACACGCGCAATCGAGAGCAGAAGGCGGCTGATGCGAAAAAAGTAGAATTGCTCTGGCCAGCTATCAATTTTTTCACCTCTGGGTTTTTTCTATATTTAACTAAAAGCTCCCAAAATTGGGTCGTAATCCTGACGAGCGTCGCAGAAAATGCTTTGTAGAAACTAAAGAGTGAAACAATTCTGTTTGGATAAACGCTTTCAATTTTTGCAAGACTTAACTGCTTTTTTCTCGTCCGATTCAGTTCCATCTCTAAAAGCTCGTTTCCACTACGAGCAAGGAATGAAGCATTCTTTGTTTCTTTCATTGATCTTTCCGCGCTTAAAATTTAAGCTAGCGCTAAGCGAAGCAAAAAAATCAATAAAACAAACAAAGAGTGCTCTATTCCACGCTCGTAATGGAAACCAGTCCTCAGTGTCAAAACAACAAGCCACTGGAGCTTACACGACTGTTGGGAGCACAAAAGGTTTAAAAAATTTAATTGAACAAAATAAAAAATTATCAAATCAAGCTATTAAAGATTCATAATCGTTTGCATTGAACATATTACCGTAGACCCGTTTTTCGCAATAAACACGTTAGATTGAGTACTTGTTTATTGTCGCTGTTATTGCACATTAATTTTGTTATGAAGGGAAGAAGCATATAGAAAGGAATGCGAAGATTAGCAACAAATTGAAAAAATTGGATCACAAAAGGTTTGGCCAGACCTGTATCGAGTAAATTACAAATAGAAAAAAAATTAGTATTTAGCCAGGATTAACAAACCGTGATGAATAAATTTCTACAAAATGAAATCTTTGTTTTTAATATAATGTTATAGCCAGATTTTGAATTTTGAATTGTGCAACGCGACTTTTATAAAACTCCTCAAAACCTGTACGCTATGCCTGATGAAATCATTATTGTATGCCCTGAGATATACGAGATTGTTACACCAACTTATAAAAAAACGACAGCCAAATCAAAAATAACATCGGCTTGAAGAACTCAAAAATATAGAGTTAATCAAAAGTTCTTTATTTAAACTGAACGTTGAAAATGTCGGTAGTCAACAATTATTGCTTTTGAAAAAAAAACTATTTGTAATTCGATTTAATACAGCACCGACAAATTAAGTTAAGTTGTCGGCAGCGTGGTCGAGTGGTTAAAGCACCGGACTAATGATCAGCATGGTCTCGGTTCAAAACCTACTTGCGCCATTCTGTTGTGTCCTTGGGAAAGACACTTTACGGCACTTTCCCCTGCTTGGTGGTCTTGACAAGCAGTTCTAAATTACAGTCATATCTCTACTAAATTACTAGCGGACAGCAATATCTTGGCATCTCCGGAAGCAGGTCGGGGTAATTGCTTACCCTATGTATAGCGCCTCCGTCGCTTTCCTGCGAGTCAGGAGAATAAATATAGAGAAAAAAGAAAGAAAAAAGAAAAAAGAAAGTTTAATATGTTGAGCCTTAGCTTAAAGAAATCTAATATCAGATCTAGATCAGAAAAATTGACGTAATAGAAATTCGAGAGCAGAAAGTGTTGTTGCAGCTGGTCAATGGTCGCTTTGATAAAATCCTTAACAATCCTTTTCAATTTCAATTGAATCAATGTAATCATCATTATTAAAATATAATAACTGATTAGCACACGATAATTGGATTTTGCATCGTAATTGCCATTTTAGTAACCCAAAAGAAACACGTTTTATCAGTTAGAATTACCTTCATTTTAGGCTATGTCTAAGATGAATATATGTCTAAGTACGCCACACAATATACTGTATTTAAGCTTAATAACTGCTGGCAACATTTTTTTCTAACAGCGCTTTAAATAAGCAATTGGCTTTGTAAATGTAATTGAGTAAGCTTCAGTAAAAAAATTCTGCTCGGATAAACGCATTCATCTTTTGCAAGATTTTAACTGTTTTTTTACTCGTCCGATTCAATTTTATCTTTAAGCGTGAAAAGAACAAGCTGCTGGAGCTTACACGGCTGTCGGGAGCAAAAAAGAAATACAAAGCAAAGCAATAACTTTGTAAATTACAATGAGCAGTAAAATAAAAATTACCTCAAATCACAGTAATTTTAAGCTTTGGCTTAACTAAAACCTTATAAAAGTATACAATTTCTACAACTTTAAAATTTTAGGAATATTTTCGATTTAAACAAAAAAAAAAAGATCTTTATTGTTCATCTTTCCACGGTTTGTTGATTCAACATAGGTGCTCAGATGCAGAGTTTTTTTACATTAAACAGATGATTTCACTCAAAAATGAAATATGTTAATTGACAGAAGCTATCATCAACTTAACATCTTGCAATCAAGTATTACCTGCCGTGATTGAGCTTATAACCGGTTATCTTATCTCAGCCCGCAGTTCTATCGTTTCAACATTTTAACTAAAAGATTTCCAACATTCTTACTTTAGATAAAACAGTCTCGGTGGCAATCAGTGCGTGTTGAGATATCGTGCCTCACTGAATTGACTCTCTCAAAAAAAATTAATATAATTATATATGACTGTCCAAAACGACTAAAATATTGCGACTAATTTGGGCAAAACTAGATAAAAAATTTTTATTTGTTTTTACAAAATAACTCCAAAATTTATTTGTGAAAACTAACCATAAAATTGTTTCTTTCTCTTTGTACTGTATAAGCCAACTAATACTAATAAGCCAACTGTTTCTAAAAATGTGATTTGATATTGCGGTACCTAAAAACAGAAATATGATAATAAAACACAAGCTGTTTCTTAATGCCAAAAAATTTTTTTCCATTTAAAGAAATTTTATGAAAAAGAAAAATACATATTTGCAGTTAATCATATGCGTACAAAGATGAAAGTGAATAGAATATCAGCATTTCAATTAAATGAAATTGTTGCTAACCCTACAGTAGCATCTTACTGCGTAGTTCCTGCTTGCTTCTTCGCTCCTAAAACAGAGTATAACTTTCCCAAAATTAACCCGGAAAAAAATTTCAAGCCTCAAAATATTTTATGAGTAAAAATTAGAAAACTTATTTTAATCCAAAAAATGAGTTAACTATAATTGCTAGCAATTAATTATCTGAAACAAGAATCAGCTTTTGCAAAAATATTGAAAATATCTGAGTTAAATTCGGTTCAGCTCAAGATTTGACAAACGAGAAATCTAAAATCTCGCCATTTATTTGTAAGTTTGGAATAAAGATTTTTTTGCTGCTGGAAATCTTTAGCCTTGAAAGTTTTTAGCGATCATTCTAACTCCTCTCGGCAGGCTTGAACACTTGCTTCTAACTTTATAGGAGTAAGGCTGAAAACTCGGCAGCAATGAACGCACGACTGTATTTGCTTCACATGATTGCTCAATTTCCAAGTAAGCACATTCAATAACCGATGAATTGAAACGCGCAGGAGCTGTACGCGTTATGCTAGAGTGGCTGCGTAATAATAGTTACTTTGGTTTATTTTAGTAGAAGAATGATTCGGGTAAAAAACAGCTGTTCGATTGGAATAGCGCTTAAACAATAGAGAACATCGCGCTACGTTGACACAAAGCGCTCAAAAAGTAAACGAAGAATACTTTGGAGAACTGTAACCACACGATAAAAGAGAAACAGAAATAAAACGGAATATAATATTGGCCTGCCCTATGCTACCCGTTTGCTTCCTATTCATTCCTGTCCTATTCATTTGCTTCTTCTTTCAAGCTTTCGTTTTAACGGAAAAAAATCAAACGTTGTGAACCATACTTTTAGTTGCTAAGTCTTTGCTTATACCAGCGATGTTCAATCACTAGAAGGCGTGCCATATGAGGCCCGTAGTCGAACAACTTAATTTCTACAGGTTCGGGAAAGAGATTATTTTTTTATACCAGAAAATTGCAGTGAAAAGCAGCCTTATCGGTTTTAGCATCTTTCTCAATCTACATTAATTAAATTTATTTACATTATCAAAAACACTCAAACAAGAGAAAACAAAACAAAACAAAAGAAAACGAAGTTTTTGGCTAGCAACCTGATGAAGGCTTAAGCTAGCCGAAAACCTTTGTTTTGTTTTGTTTTCTCTTGTTTGAGCATTTTAATAATGTAAAGCAATTAATAATAGATAAAAAAATTAAAAAAGTTGCTAAATTAATTGCAACTTTAATATTTATATATTCAATTTCGAATTATTTTGATAAATTCTTTATTTTTTAAATTGAGACTTTAGTGGAAATCGATTTACTATTAGTTAACTGTATTAGCTCCAATTAATTTATGCGGCTGTTCTACTTGACGAGTTCCGGAAAATTTTTTAACGCCTAGTTTGCATAGTGACTTCATTTTAGTCTTCTCTAGCTTATTATTAATCATTTGAAGTTACGGACCAAAATTCTTTTGCAAACTCAAAAAAGTAACATATGTTGGTATCAGTGGCGTACGAAGAAAGTTTCCGAGGGTGTGGCCAAAGTTTTGTTACAATCGTGTGAGGTCACAAATCAACTTAAGGAGTGCCGAAGGCACGACCATTATAGGGTTCAAATTCAGGGGTCCGAGGCAAGAATTTTCAAAAATTGATGTTCTCTAGAAAAAAAAGGGTTTTGATATCGTCTTTCACTTTTTTCTCCCAACATCATGGTGATCTCTAAAAAAAAGGTCTTCACTTTGATTTCGTCTTCGATTTCGCCATTTCTCTCCCAAAATCATGGTGATCTCTAAAAAGAAAAGGTCTTCACCTTAAATCGATCTTCAAATTACCACTTTTCGTCCGAACTACATAATAATCTCTAAAAATAACATCTGCAGCAAACTCAAACTATAAGTGGTATTTTCGAGGGGGGTCTGAGCAGGGGCAGATTAGCAAATTTAACCGGCCCGAAAACTTTGAAAAAAATTGGCCCATTTTTGACAACTAATTGCAAATCTTACTAAAACGTTACACGGTTCATCTTACATACTACATTATTTTTAGCCCATTTCAAAAAAGAATATTTACTTGTCAGAAGGAGCCGGAGGAGTACGTTGAGAAGATCGTTGATTACTTATTTTTCGTCGAGCGGAGGTGTCGTACCTCCAACTATACGTACATACATCTATGCGGCCGACGAGACGGTCGTCTACTTGGATTACTCGAGAAGTCTAACCGTTGAAAATAAGGGAGTCCGAGAGGTTCCTGTGAAGACTAGCGGTTACGACAAGTTACACGTTACTGTCATGCTGACCGCTCGATCTGACGGATTTAAATGCCGACCGTACATCTTACTGAAGAACAAGCGACTAATTAAGAAGATCGTCACCAAGTTTAAGAATACGCTCCATCTTTGCTTGGCCAGCGGCTCCTTCTTCAACGACAACATGACTTCTAAGTTTTTGCAGAAGATTGTCGGCTCTTCTATATTTGGCAACGGACTCATAGCCATCATTAGCATTCTATGTTTGGCAAGGGACTCATCGTCGGCTCTTCTATGTTTGGCAAAAGATTCATGACTTTCCTGGGACTCATATCTATGTCACATCAGCGATGCCACAAGAAGCAATTGAAGAAGCTCCAGATTGATACAGCCGTGATTCCAGGAGGCTGCATCAAGTTCATACAGGCCCCCGACGTCTACTGGAAAGCCCCATTTAAGGCTAAAGTCCGACAGTTCTGCGAGAATTAGATGTTGCACGGCGAGAAGAGCTACACCAAATCCGGAAACATGCGAGCACCATCAATGGAAGCTTATTTGAAGTGAATAGGCGATGCTTAGGATCAGCTGCCGAAGGATCTGATTATCAAGTCGTTTAAGGGATGCGGACTGACCAACACTCTAGACGGCTCTGAGGATTGCAAGATCTACTGTTTCAGGTCAGATGGCCCGATTCCAACTGGACAGAAACTTCTACAGCAAGCGTGGGCCAATAGCGTGGTCGAGTGGTTAAAGCGCTGTGCTCGTGACCAACATGGTCTCGGTTCAAAACCCACTCGTGTCATTCTGTTGTGTCCTTGGGAAAGACACTTTATGGCACTTTCCCCTGCTTGGTAGTCTTGGTAAGCAGTTCTACATTAAAGCCATATCTCTATTAAATTACAAGTGGACACCAATATCTTGGCATCTCCTGAAGCAGGTCGGGGTAATTGCTTACTCTATGTATTAGCGCCACCGTCGCTTTCCTGCGAGTCAGGAGGATAAATATAGAGATAAAAATAAAATAATAATAAAAAAATTAACAGTAAACGTGAACTTATTCAGCAACTCGACGTTGATGCGGAAGGCGTTGAAAATGACAAGGACGGCTACAACAGCGACGTGTCACTTAACTTGCACCAGTGAATTTGTGATTATTTACCAGTAATCACCCTATAGTTGTGTCTTTTACTAATTGTATAAATGTGTTAGATGTTTTTTTCTTTTCATTCATAAAATTTATCTTTTCGAAATTCTGATCAGCAAGTCGAAAAATGGAGCGCCACCCTCTAATTGAACGTCATCTCTAACTGAACACCACTATGGAGGAAGGGTTGAAAAATAGAGCACCATGGCGGTGAAATAGAGGTTTTACGGTAGCCTATACAAAAATACTGTTACTAAAAAATAATTGTGAAATCATCATTATGTATGGAACTGGTTTATATTATTGATCATTTGTTAGCTTTCTGAAGTTAGTTTTGAGGCAGCCCAGTGAATCGTTGGACCGGCCCACAGTCGAGCAGCCCACCGGAAAACTCCCGAATTCCCGCCGGGCTAATCCGCCCCTGGGTCTGAGGCAGCTGCCTCATCCGTCTCACCCAATATCCACCACTGCTAAAACTGCTCGGCTTTGCTTTACAATTTTTCATTTTTAGGTCTGAGGGGGAGGCCATGGTACGCTAGTGCTTCTAAAACTGCTTGATTTTCCTTTATATTCTCTCATTTTTAGGTTCTCTTATGGCACAGTGGCCTCCCCTTTGTTTGGATGTTTCAATTATAGGCTTAAAACGATAAATTTGGCTTTTCGAAATCTTAATTCGATAAGACAAAACTACAACCACGTTTAACCCCCCAGGCTACAATCACGTCCACTTCTGAACAGGCTACAATCACGTCCACGCCAAGTTAGGCTACAATCACGTCCATCTCTGATCAGGCTACATCCACGTCCATCTCTGATCAGGCTACTTTTTATAGTCACTACGATATAGCTTATGCAAGCATTTTTATGACGTAAATTTGAAACTGCCTAACTTTAATCCTAAAAATGGTCATCATTTTTAATTTAAAAAAACTAGCATGAATTTGAGAACTAGAACTTGGAGTAATTATAACACCATGTTAGAAATTCTACGAAGTTAAGCATAAAAATACGGAAATAAAAATCGGACGAAATAAAGGACGAAGCACAAAGACGATTTTCACAAAAATTCTATTCAAATCTAAAATTATGGTAGTAAACAAATATGAATTACATACAAAAAACAGCTCACTTCCAACTTTTGTTATAACTTTTGCGTTATTTAGCGCTAAAATCAAAATGTGATAAGCAAAGTAACAATACTAAAAATAAGCATGCTTACGGTATATTTTAGCGGTGGCTTTAACAAAGCATTAAAAAACTTTTAATAGAAAATATAAGGAAAAGTGATTTATATTTGGCAATCTGACGCGTTTTAAAATGTGGTGAGCAAACTAATAATATTTTCTCGTTACATTTTAATTTTAGCTTTAAATTCCTGACTCTATAATGAATTTACCCTTCCCCGTGATTATCATAGAGTTTAAATAAACTCTTGGGCCATTGTGGTTATGCAAAGATTAGGCCTATACACTAATATTGCTTTAATCGAAATAAAGAGCTATGATATTTTTAAAAAAGCCATAAAAAAGTTTGGAGAAAAGTAGTTAGTAATTTAGGTACCCTTAACATCATTAATTTAGTAAATATACATCATAAGCTTATAAAAAACTGTTGCATTGTTGGATCAAGGTTATCGTCGGTGCATGTTTTTAATTTTTGGCCTTGAATTACGGCGTCTTCGCCAGCAGAAAATATAATCATAACTTTAAAATAACTTAAGGTTAATGACTGCGTCAAAAAATAAACGAAATTAGCAGCAAAATAAATAAATTTTAAATTAAAAAGTAAAGCCAATATATTTTGAAACATTGTTTTATTCAGGACGTTTCGGAATTATAACTCATTCCACCTCAATTTCGGAATTATATCACATTGATTCACCACTCCGACAAGAAACTGATGTAGCAAAACATCAAGTTAACAATCCAAATCATAAAATCGACTTCAATAATTGTGCAATTGTAGGTTTTTCAAATGAACGCAGTGATAATGGAATGAGTTATAATTCCGTAACGTCCTGAATAAAACAATGTTTCAAAATATTTTGGCTTTACTTTTTATTTGAAATTAGTTAAGCGTTCCGAATTTTATGCTCCAAAAAGAAATGAATTTTCAATCTTTTCTTTTACTAATATAAAAACAAATTCAAAAATTCTTCAGAGCTGCCTTAGAAATAAAAAAATTCCAATAAATATAAACTCTTTCCTCTATTTTCCCTTCTTGACTTGTCGCCTACACAAACTTCTTCTTACATAGTACTTTAATTGCTAAATAATTTATCGTAACCTTAGTCTGATCATGCGCTTTATTCAAATTAATTATAGTTATTAATTTTAATATTATAATAACTCTAACAAGAGCAAAACTCAAGTCTGGTGCTTCTCATATTTTAAGCGGCTTGATTTCTAAGTATCTATTAATAGTTTGTTAATAATGATTTTAAATAAATCGCTTTTCTTACAAAATATATATGTTAAATAATCAATTCATTTTTTACAAGAGGCTAACTTACAATTTGTCCGAGCCATCTGTATCAGTGTAAGCCATACCATTGCGATTGAAGAGTTTTTACAATGTGACAAAACAAGCACACATGTTTCAAAACAAAACCAAATGCAGGTATTAGCCTTTATAAACATTGGAAAACCAAAAAGATTTAAAAAGCTGCTGAGAAAAAGAGACTGTAGAAGACCTGAAGTTCGAAAAGCGTTTTCGATAAAAATTTTTACTTTAAGCGTTATAGTAAGTCAAAAATCCTTATTTGGTCTTCAATTTAAAGTGACGACGTTTTTTTAATCTTTACCTCTATCCGTTAATGTCCTAATCGTTCCTGTACTATTATTCTTAATTATGGCTTATTGTTAGATTCATTGTGTCTCTGGAATGCTTTTCGATAAAAATAGATCTTAAACATTTTACACCATGAATTCTCGCAAAAATATCGTTCAAAATGACTTCAGTTATAAATTTTCTCTCTTGCCACTGCTTTAATGATGCAGTACTTAACAAAAAAAAAGATTAATTTTTTTCGAGATTTACAATAGAATTTTATTAGGATTGTCCTGGCTTAGCTTGTTCTGGCTGTTAAAATCAAGGGCAATACGGTAGTAAACAGCGAAGTACCAATGTGATATTGGTCGAAATCGAGATCTTTGTACTTTTGCAAAGTAATGTTTCATTTGCCTCGATGATAAGAGGTCAAATTACCCCTGTGTGTGCGTTTTCTCAATTAGTTGAATATACAGGGTGGGCCGTAAATAACGCACCAAAGCGTTTTGAACATCGACTGGAATTGTGCATCAACGCAAATGGCGAGCATTTTGAGCATTTGTGATTGTACCAGCGTGTACGTGTTTCTCTGTTCATTTGTTAAGTCTTGCTTTAATAAAAATGTGTGTTATTATTATCAGTATTGTTTAATATGCTTTGGTGCGTTATTTACGGCCCACCCTGTATTACAGGCCAAAAGTGATTTTGGTCATATTTATTAAAGCAGTGGCAAAGTTTTTTAAATTTAATTACCGGTAATTATTCTTTCAGATAAAAATTAGCTGATTTACTGAATAGTAACAATTGGAGTTGTGACATAACAACGAATCAAAACTTACAGAAAACCTAACAATACAAACTTTTACATCTTTCATGAAAACTATACCGAAGTAAGATAATAACAGAATATTTTTTATCAAGAATTATAATTTATTTTTGTGCCAAAAAATCTAATTGTTAATATGCAA
The DNA here is from genome assembly GCA_963680785.1 of Diplosoma virens. Taxonomy (NCBI): domain Eukaryota; kingdom Metazoa; phylum Chordata; class Ascidiacea; order Aplousobranchia; family Didemnidae; genus Diplosoma; species Diplosoma virens. The sequence continues at coordinate 45,649,189 of OY796887.1, read as the reverse complement.
AACCATCAACAAGTATTAAAAAAAAACGTGAAAAGCATCTTTGTTACTGGTAATGAAGTAAATCTACAAAAAAATGTTCCTGTAAATCAATAATAATGATTTTAAAAAACATTCTTTACTAAAATTCTTAGCAAAAATGATTCTTAATTTCTCTTTCAATAAGTATCTGAAGAAGTTTAAATAAAACAAAACCTTAGGTCTATAAATTGAGTAGTATTAAGGCCCGTTTCCACTACGAGCGTGGAAAAGAGCATTCTGTTTGTTTTATTGATTTTTTTTTGCGCTCGCTTCAATTTTAACCGCTCGCTTCAATCGAAGACCAATAAAAGAAACAAAGAATGCTATTTTCCACGCTCGTAGTGGAAACGGGCCTTTATAGATGGGAATTTTCGTTAAGAATTTTTTTAATTAATTTTCCCCATGCATATATCCTACTATGGATCTACAAGTCATTGCAAGCTTGGACCTGGTTTAGTTTTTGACAGTCTTGGATTACTTTAGTCAGTCTTCAATGTTTGTAATTTAACAGCAACATAATAGAGCCTTTACATGGGGAAGCGGACGACAAATAGCGAAATGTTTTAACGGGCTTCCTTTCATAATTACTGTACAAGACAAAAAACTGCGTTTATTTTAAATCATACAAGATTTTTTTTTAAATAACAAAAATTGAAAGAACCAATAAAACTTGGGAAAATTTTTATTGATATGTATGGAAATCTATAGACTTTTGTATTGCGTCTATGATTGATCAAATTACTTTGACAGATGAAAAATTGAAAGAGCAAATTAACGAAAATCGAATGAAAATTGATGGAATAAGATGTTTTTAAATACATATTATTTGAAACCAGTCATTCCCAGCAGCGCGGTTGTCCACATGAGGGCGGCAATAAATCATCATAAGCATAGCTACTAACATTCACAAAATTAGCAGAAAAGCATCAAGTTGATTGCAAAAAATATATTTGGATACTGCTGCATGCTCAACGACTTCCAGTACGGTAAGTAAAAAAGTGTGCAGTCCAAGCCTGCTATGCAGTTTTGTGTACTCCCGTATACGTTTGTGTTGATTCATTTGTTTGTTCTGCCACCACTGATGACAGTAGGTTCGTGGAACCGTGTCTTGGTTGGATTTGTCAGCAGTGAAATATTTTGCATCGAAAAAATGCTTAAAATTGCCTTTTTCAAGGTACGGCCAGTTAGTTTTTTTAATCAGAAAAAGGTTAAATTATTTCTAAAAAATTGAAAAAAGGGTAGACATAGGTTTTCTAATTAAAAACCTTTTACTTTTTACTTTACTTTAAAATTTAACCTTTTTCTAATTACAGTGGAACCTCGCCATTCGTGTACAATTTGTTCCAGAAGTCTGTTCGAATTGTGAGTTGTACGAATGACGAATCAATTTTTTCCATAAAAAACAATGTAAATTGGATTAATCTGTTCTAGACCGATAGAAATTACCTATGTAATCCCTAATAATACGTACTTCAGTACATATTAAATATAAACCAAAAAAATATGTACACTAAGTACATTTATTAAATTCGGCGCGGTATGCGGCAAGATCCTACAAAAAAGGTTACTACGCTGCACTGCGCGGTTAACATCACTAGTACAAACGTTTTAGAGCGTTGCTGTAATTTATCTTCTTCTGCTCTGTAAATCACGGTATGAGTCTGAATCGCGGAGCAGCGTACGAATGACGAGTTAAAAGTTGTGTGAACATGTTGGACGAATAGCGAGTTGTACGAATAGAGAGGCGTACAAATGGCGAGGTTCCATTGTAAAAAAAAATTAAGAAACCCTGTTGTAAACTAACGCTCTTTAAGCAAAGTTCCGCTTATCCTACGCAGAAGTTTTGTTTTCGAGGTTCTTATTCAAAGCATAAATTGGGGGTTAGGTGAAGTCACAAATTTAGCTAGTGATTTGATAATGCCAAAAAATGAAAGAGCGACGATGTATATAATTGATCAGCAATAACTGTAAAAGATTCCTTCCACAATCATCAGCGAATATTTATTTACTGGTTGAAGTTGCTCGAGTAGGCTTTGTTGATACTGTCCTCACCTGGGATCAAACTGGCTTTATCGGACAGCACCAACGCTACGAGATGCCTGCAACAATATAGAGATAGCTATTTTATTGGTAGCCTGAGATTAAAAAACAAAGTTTAAATAAGAGAAAGTATAATCTGCATCATCCGATACAAACAATAATGATAATCTATTATAAAAGAAACCAAGACATTAAGATTTAGGCAATCAGAGCATGCTCAGATTGAACGATATTTTGAAAATAAAGCACTATTCAAGTTCATATGCAACATAAAAATTTTTTGCGAAATTAGAAATTAAAGCTCACTATCGCCGTTGATCGCCGAAATTAGAAATTAAAGCTCACGATCGCCGTTTGCACATGATCGCCATTGCGTGTTGATGTTTTTTTCCCAATTATTTTTAGCAATAATTATAATTCATAAAACTCAATGATGACGGAATTTATTTACGCTGTATACGAGTAGCCAATACAACAATGGAAATATAAATATTTAAAAAGCAAATTGTGAAAGTATTTCTTGCGAATTATAAAGTTGCTTCTCTCAAGATTGCATTAACAACTTTACTTAAATATTCATGCACTAACGGTTGTACCAAAACAACATCAAGTAAAGTTATGAAATTGCCATGAATCATAGAATAGCTCAGCTGATATTATTATGACTTGTTTTATAAAATAGTTTTATTGATTTAGACAGAAAATGAAATAACCACGAAAAATGAAATACCTGGGCTAATTTATGCGTTGACTTAACGCCCAAATTTCTCGATTAAATTCTCTTAAACTTTAACGTCTTCGGTGTTACCATTCAAACCAGAAAGAAAATAGAGATGATAATTATCTCAATAACAATAATATTGATGATTTAATTTATATTTGATAATATGATAGTCTATAATTGGTATCAATTAATTTCACAGTCATATAATTTCAAACTTTCACACAAGCCAGCTCAGTGTATTAAGGGACCGCATTCTGATCAGAAACACACGAGTTCACTGCTCAGCTTAAACACTTTTTTTTTCTTTAAATATATATATAGAAGTTTTTCAAAATTTTTGGTCAGTGTTCATCAGGAAAGTGCTCAATGACGTCGAGTCAGAGCGGTTAGATAATTCATACAGCATAGAGCTTATAAATAATTTATAATAAAAAATTTATACAGCTTACAAGAATTCTATAAAACAATCCCGGAATATCAATCAGCCCTTGAAGAAAGTGGTTACAAAGGAAAATTAACATACGTGAAACAAAAACTAAAAAAAAAAATAGATCAATTCAATTCAACCTCTAAAAATGGATTAAGAAACAGAACAAGAAAGAAAGATTATTTGGTTCAACCCCCTTTCAATGAAGAAGTCAGCGTGGTCGAGTGGTTAAAGCACCGGATTGATGATCAACATGGTCTCGGTTCAAAACCCACTTGCGCCATTCTGTTGTGTTCTTGAGAAAGACACTTTACGGCACTTTCCCCTGCTTGGTGGTCTTGATAAGTAGTTCTAAATTACAGTAATATCTCTACTAAATTACTAGCGGACAGCAATATCTTGGCATCTCCGGAAGCAGGTCGGGGTAATTGCTTACCCTATGTATAGCGCCTCCGTCGCTTTCCTGCGAGTCAGGAGGAAAAATATAGAGATAAAAAAAAAAAAAAAGTCAGCAATAACATTGGTAAAAAAAAAAACTCAGCAATAACATTGGTAAAGAATTTTTCACCCTCCTCAATAAGCATTTCCTTCCAGCAACAGATACCACAAAATTTTTAACAAAAAAAACATAAAATTAAGCTACAGTTGCATGCCAAACGTGAAATCTAATATAAATAAGCAAAACACTTCCCTCCTGAACAACCCAGATAACAAAGTAGACGCCAAACAATGCAACTGTAGATCAGCCATAAATTGCCCGCTTAACGAAAAACGCTGCAGAAATTCAATAGTATACAAAGCCTCTCTAAAAACTGGTCAAATGGACAAACTTTATTACGGCAGCTGCGAAACATCATTTAAACTTCGATATAATAACCATAATCAATCTTTCAAAGCTAATGGAAAAATTAATTCCACTAAACTGTCAAAAGGGACATTCCATGTCAACTCACACCCCTCTTTTGCCGACCATATTCGATTTTGCTGAAATTTGGCATGTTTGTAGGTTTGGATGAGAAAATGTCTCACACCAAATTTCAAATTTCTAAATCTAATAGTTTTTGATATATGAAGGTTGAAAATTAGACACAAAATCGCCGCTTGAACGCCTCTAATCAAGCAAAAGTAGCCTTCCTGGCTTTATTTTTTGTTCTATTTCAAAGATGTTAATATCATTGGAAAGCTCTTTTCAGCAGCTTTTCAATGATATTCATATTTTAAATGTATGTATATAAATAAAAAGTTATCTTTTGTCGTGACCTTGTAACCTTGACCTCGCATGACTCCAAAACCCCCACTCTAGACAAAAAAAAATTTTCAATATTTTTGTTCCTCACATAAAGGGCTATCAGCATGCCAAAAATCAAAGTGGGATCTCTATAGATTTCAAAATATTTTTTAATTAGAAAAAAATTAACAAAAAACTTGCAAAAAGAATTTATTTGAAAATATCGACAAAGTTGCGAAAATATTTATTCCGTAAATATCAACAAATTTGCATCATTAGGCACACCTTTTCAATAAAATGCAAATATCTTAAAAACCTATAGAGATCCCACTTTAATTTTTGGCATGCTGATAGTCCTTTATATGAGGAATAAAAATATTGAAAATTTTTTTGTCTAGAGTGGGGGTTTTGGAGTCATGCGAGGTCAAGGTCACAAGGTCACGACAAAAGATAACTTTTTATTTATATACATACATTTAAAATATGAATATCATTGAAAAGCTGCTGAAAAGAGCTTTCCAATGATATTAACATCTTTGAAATAGAACAAAAAATAAAGCCAGGAAGGTCACTTTTGCTCGATCAGGGGCGTTCAAGCGGCGATTTTGTGTCTAATTTTCAACCTTCATATATCAAAAATTATTGGATTTAGAAATTTGAAATTTGGTGTGAGACATTTTCTCATCCAACCTACAAACATGCCAAATTTCAGCAAAATCGTAGATGGTCGGCAAAAAAATGCCAAAAAGGCTGTGAGTTGACATGGAATGTCCCAAAAGCCGTTTGGAAATTAAAACAATCAGGACAATCGCCAGAAATAAGATGAAAAATTCTACACCACGCAACTCCATATCAGTGTGGTTCAAAAACATGCAACTTTCCTTATCAGAAAAATTACTAATATTTCAGGCTGACCCCAAAAAATTACTAAATAAACGCACAAAATTGCTTTCAAAATGCCGACACCGAAGTAAATTTAAATTGAGAAGTTTTAATTACGCTGGCAGTTAATAAATATATTTACACACTTGATTTACTTTATTTTGTATATCTCACCTTTACTCACTTTCTTAATCACCAAATAAAATAACCCACCTCTACATTACAAACTTATTGCACTAACAAAATTCTTAAATTATTCCCTGTAAAAAAAATTTTGCTGTTTTAATTTTAATTCGTACCCTGATAATTTTTATTTTTAAACGCATCTCTTGTGCACCTTTTGCCGTAGTTTCCAGTGCAGTCTATTTAATAAAACCTTTAAAGCATTTTTAATGCAAACTTTTCAAATTTACCCATTATTTTCAAACAATACAGCAAGCTACGTAAAAAACTTTTTCTTTGGCAATAAAATTCATTTATCGATAATGTTACAACCGTAGTTTTTCTCTTGTTGTTTTAAGTTTTTCGCCTGCATTCAAGCGCTTTGTTTAAATTGTATTTTCATCCATTTGTTTTGTTTTTTCAGATTTATCACCGTCCCCCTGACGATCCCAGGCAGGCAAAACAGTCTGTCAGGGCAAATAAAATAAAATTAATGTTAAATTAAAAAATTTTGTTATCTGAAATTTAATTCTACATAAATATATACACAGTATATACAAGTATATAAAGACAAGTCTTATCAATTTAGCTTTAACAGTGCTCAATGATGGGGATCAGATTAAAATTTATTAATTATTTTAGAACACTACACGTAAAATTTTTATTTAGAAACCGCAACAGGCTGTTTCGCCGAAAAGAAAAACGACTCATCAGGCGATTATCTGAAATAAAAACAACAACGAAAATACAAATAAAATATAAATAAAAACTGAAAAATAGGCAATTTGAAAAATTATAACAAGAAAATCCCTGAATAACTTGAAAAACTACTAAACAGCTATTTCGTATTAACAAGGCGCAACTGCGCAGACGTAAGTAGATCTCTTGTCACCGACAAGTGACGTAGTGTAAAAAAAAGTGTGAATATATAAGAATCATGAGTAATGGAAAAAATCGGATTCGATGCTTAGCGAGATTACGAAAAATTTTTTAGTTTGAATTTATTTTTATGACGGCACTTGCTCCATCCTTTTATTACGTATGGATGATGGATCTGCCAGGAGAATGGCTAGCTTTTCATCAAGGCAAAGATTACACCTGGCGGCACCTGCTGGTAGGTGTTGGAGTTGCCCGAAATGCTCCATTCAATACGAGGATCCTTCCCATTATCTATGGCTTCCCAGAAGGCTTTTGATAGCTAGGTAGTATGTCTTTTCTGCTTGTTCTTGAAAGTCTGGCGGTGGTTATAAAAACGGGATTTAAATTCCGTTTCGCAACAACCATAGTAGGATTCGATAGGACCGCTGCCATCTGTTGAAATGCTGGCTTTATAAATGCTAGCTTTCTTGCGAAAATTGCCGTTTAGGGGACATTCAGCCTTGCGCCGACAGTTGCAAGCAGGATGCACAGTGGTGCTTTTTGATGCCAAGATGCTTCTGTTGTGCCTGGATAAGATCACTTCCGTGTTCGGCATACAGCTGTAGCTGATCTTCACAGTGTTCTAGTTACAAATTTTCTGGAGACGATGGCGGGAGGGAAAGTGCTTTTTAAGTAAATTAAGGAAAGTCTTGCTATTATTGGTTTTTACATGTTCGCTGAATGGCGGGTTAAACTATAAGATTTTTCGTTTTCTTTTTTCGATTTGGCCTGTTTCATGAGATTGCTTGAAAGCTGGTACTTTAATTCTTTGTGGTATCCACTTTTTTGCATCGCTTCTTGATAAACAACAGCCGCACTATAGAACAAGTTGTGATAAGCGGTCGGCCAGCATTGATGGGAGTTGCTTTTTGATGGAGGGAGGGTGATTTGATCTTGAATGAATATAGAGCGGATAGTCATTTGGTTTTCGATATGGCCAGTATTTATCAGATTGTAGGTTGAATGTGACGTCAAGGAAGTTTGCTTCGACAGCGTTTGCATCAATAGTAATTTTTAGACCGTTTTGCTGAAAAAATTTTATAATTTTCTTTTTGATACGTTCCGTGTCAGGTCCTGGAGTGTTTTCTAAAATGGCTTAGCCATTATTGTTTTTGCCAATAATAGATGTTAATCGTGAGAGGAGGAAAAGGCCAAAAAGCTTACATAATTCTGCTCCATCAAATGAATCCATAGTGACATCAAACAGTGATCCGTTATGCTTTATCCAGATACTATCTTTCCAAATAGAAGAGACTTTCTACAGTGAAAAATAATATTAGATGTGTCAGAGTCGATAGTCGAGTATTGTTTTCCAAACTCTATAGCATCGGTGAGTAATTTTTCGGACATTGATGGATAAAAGTCAACTATGTCGGATACGACAAATTCGCATTTTTTCTTGTTGGGAAAATTCCTGAATCATGCGGACGAATTGCGCCACTTAAGAGAGCGGATTTTTTTCGAATTTTTGAGTTTATAAGATCTAAGAGCTTCTTACTAACTTTGCCTATATTATATTTAGCTGGGTTAATAAGCCGACATTTTGAATTTTGATAAAATTAGGTTTATGGTCCTTGAATATGATAAAGGGTTCTTCTTCTGAAACTTTTCTATTCTATTCTCAAGTTTCAGTTTTTTTGCAATTGCTTTGGCTTCATTATTAATTTTTCTTGCTGTTGTTGCAGTCGGTTTTTCCGTAAGAAGCAGTTATGTTGTCCTGCAGCAATTTGTCATATGTACGGCTGTCGACTTTATACAAGTTGGTGATTTTGTCAACAGGTACAAATAAAAACGCTGATGTATTTATCTTCTTGGTACCATTGGCTAATTGTCTTTGAAAGGGGTTATTCATCCGTTTGAATTTTACAGATCGGGCCATTTCATAAAGGTCAGATTCAAAGTCAAGAAGATTGTGGCATTGGGATGGGCAATTTTCAGATTTGAATCCAAAATTCCCGCTGACGTCAGTGCAGTTGTGTTGGTGGTCAAAATAAAAAACTTTCCACCTTAATCTGTTGATAAAGCTGTTTAGTTTATCAAGCAAAGATTTGAGATATAACTTTTTGCTGGGAATGGAAATGTTTTTTAAAGAGTAGTCAAAATTAATTTTTTCCATCTTGTGGAGTGTTTTCAAAGTCAATCCAAGAAGACAGGGCTCTACAAACTGTGCGCAAGGAGCTTAGATACAAAGATGAGTGTTATCAATTTAGCTTTAACAGTGCTCAATGAAGAGGATCAGAGTAAAATTAATTAATCAAATTAAAAGACTACACATAATATTTTTATTTAAAAACCGCAACAGGTGGTTTCGTCAAAAAACTGCTTATCAGGCGATTATCTTATTCAAATAGAATCACATCATCCATACTTAATACAAGGACGGAGCTCACCGGCAAGTAACGTCGTAAAAATAAATTCAAACTAAAAAATTTTTCGTAATCTCGCTAAGCATCGAATCCGATTTTTTTCATTACTCATGATTCTTATACATTCACACTTTTTTTTACACTACGTCACTTGTCGGTGACAAGAGATCTACTTACGTCTGCGCAGTTGCGCCTTATTAATACGAAATAGCTGTTTAGTAGTTTTTCAAGTTATTCAGGGATTTTCTTGTTACAATTTTTCAAATTGCCTATTTTTCAGTTTTTATTTATATTTTATTTGTATTTTCGTTGTTGTTTTTATTTCAGATAATCGCCTGATGAGTCGTTTTTCTTTTCGGCGAAACAGCCTGTTGCGGTTTCTAAATAAAAATTTTACGTGTAGCCGTCGTCGTCGTTTGAAGGGCATCCACTCCAGGTCAAACACAAACAGGATTGGGGCCGAGATTTTATCTTTTTACTATCCCAGGCTGCTGCACTGCCTGGATCAGATGTGGCAGTGATGACATTAAGCCAGCATTGAGTTTTGTCATCCAAAACCGTCAGATCTCGTGCTCCATGTGGTGCCCGATGCATGGGGCACGCTGTTAGAACATGGTCTGCGGTTTGCTCAGAGGCGCCACACTCGCAATTCGGTAAAGGAGCAAAACCCCATTTGTGCATGAACGAATGGAATTGCCCAACACCAGTCCACACCAGTCCGCAGGCAATTGAGCTTAACCCAAGCTGCTCGGGGTAAGCCCATCCCAACAGGCTTGGCACCGGTCCCGGACACAAAAACATTGGAGCCTGGAAGCACCTTCACAGTACTCCGTTTTCCATTTGTGATTTGTCCATTCAGAAGCGCGGATGCCAAGTCTGGCAAGGTTGTCCAAAAGATTCCGCGCAGCTGGCGCAAATGGGCTTAGTCTTAGTCTCATTGATCTTAGTCTCACTTGGCGAGTATCTGAGGACCCACTTAAAAGACTATACAAGATATGATCAGGGTCCAGAGATCCACGGTGGGCCAAGGAGAGTGTCGCTCCCATTCCGCGAAGCTCATCTGGCTGGATGCCTGAGAGTACAGGTAGGTGGTCCGTTGGAGTGATACGCAGGCATTCAGTAACAATGCGCAAGGCTTCGTTCAAGACACTGTCAATGAGGCGAGTGTGAGCACTGCGACACCAGACTGGCGCACAGTACTCAGCTGTTGAGTGGACTAGAGATAAGATAGCTATGCGTAGTGTTTTAGCACCAGCACCCCATCCCGAGCCCACGAGTCACCTCAGCAGTGGGACGCGCGAGGATAATTTTTTGCGCAATGCCACTAAATGGTGACGAAACATGAGCGATCTGTCCAGTTTTACCCCAAGATAAGTAGTGATTGAACAGAACGGTAAAAGTCTACCGTTGTTGTAAACCTTTAGCTCACGTTTGGCCTCTCAGTTATTTAAGTGAAAGGCTGCCGTCACCGTCTTAGTGTGACTGAGTTTCAACCTCCAAGTCTGGAGATACGCTGACAGTGTGGACATGTCTTGACTTAAAGTTCCCTCCAAGTCCTTCCAGTTTCCAGAAGAATGCAACAATGCTAAATCAGCAGCATAAGCAAACTTTCTGGAGATCATGGAAGGAAGATCGTATGTATAAATGTTAAATAGGAGGGGGGCCAAGACCGATCCTTGAAGAACGCCGTTTTTAAGACGGCGTAGCCTGCTTTGCTTGCTGTCACCGGTGGTAAGGGTGAAACTTCGATTTCGGACAAGGTCCATGATCATTTTGACCATGTGCTTATCCGGGAGAAGTATCAGCAGCTTGCAGGTAAGGCCACGGTGCCAGACAGTGTCATAAGCAGCTGTCAGATTGATAAATACGGCACCGGCCTTCTTTTTAGCCTCAAAAGGATTCTCAATGTTCTGGGTTAGCAGAACAACTTGATCTACGGTTGACTTCCCGCGTGGGAACCCAGCCCGCTTTTTGGGGAGCAGTGAATCGATTAATGGTTCAACGCAGGCGTATATAAGCCTCTCGAGGATCTTGTAGGAGACACAGAGCAGAGATATCGGTCGATAATTCTTCGGGTCCCCCACGGGCTTTCCTGGTTTTGGGATCGCGACCACAAGCGCTCTTCTCCAGATCTTGGAAATTTTTAGTCGGCGCAAACAGGAAGAGAGGAAGTCACGTAACCAGGACTTCAAAGCAGCTCCAGCATGGAATGAAATCAGGTCCCGGAGCTTTACCTGGTTTTAAATTTTGAAGGGCAGCAGCAAATTCTCTCTGTGAAAATTTGTCAGAGATATTTACTGGGTCTGGCGTTGTGGCTCTCCAAAGGTCAGACACTTCTTGAGAGACAAGTCGGGATGACTTGCGGTCAACAGCCTCGTATTTCCCATTTCTAAACAGCTGAGATGCAATAGCATCGGCTGAAACTGGACAGTGACGAGGAAAGTGTCGTGACCTACCAGTAAGGTTGTTTAAAATACTCCACGCTTTTCGACTAGAGTGTGAGAAGTCAATGCTCCGAACTGCTTCGGACCATCGATCTCTCCGCTTTCTGTCAAGCTTGGCAAGCAGAGCTGTAATAGCCAAACTTGAGTCGTCTCCCTGAGGAGACTGCAGAAAGGTTTTATAGAGGGATTCACACTCTGCATCCCAACACGGAATATAGTTATTTCGATACCCGCGTGGGATAGTCTTTTTGGCTGCTTTCTTAATGGTGTTACAGAAGTCCTGGTAAGCCGCATCCACATCAAGTGAATCAGGCGGCAACAAAGTCTTTGCAAATTTATTCGTCAAAGCAATGTAATGACTCCATTTGGCCTTGAGGAGGTTCCATCGCTTAACAGGCATGCTTGGCACTGCCATAGCAAACCTTGGTAGTGTAATAAGCGAAGGTCGATGTTGTGACCTGGGGAACTTGTCAAGAACACATCTATCCGTTAAGCGACTGTTTGGACCTACGCTGGCGAAAGCTAGATCTGGATTGGTGCCAGTGTTCCAACGGCCGGAATAAAAACCGGCAGCGTCCTTGGCATTATATAGGAGGACAAGACAATTAATACCTGCCCAGCGAGCCAAGCACTCACCGTCCGGACTGTTGTCGTCGTAACCCCAGTCAGCATGACGACAGTTAAAATTGCCAGCGTAAAGACAGGGGTGAGGAAACACTGGGAGATCCAGGGATCGCAATCGCGTTGGCGGTAGTTTGTAGACGTTGACTATTTTATAGCTATCAACGTGCACACACAGCCACTCGATCTCCGATGTCGGTGGAGATTGGTCCAAAAGCGTGTATCTCAGTCGCTCGTAGACAAACGTGGCAAGGCCATGCTTCCTGCTTAAAGAAGACCCAGCTAGTTGTTAGTTTGGTAGTACCAACTTCTCTGCATCAGTGCAGTGGGTCTCCTGCAATAGGATGACAAGTGCCTCAGACTGCATAGCGAGGTGATGAAGAACGTTCATCTTGCTTGCAGTGAGGCTTTCGATGTTCAGCTGAAGAATAGTGGGTCTTCGGAACTTGTTGGCAATGTGCCCTGAAAAGGGCAGTTTTATCCTAACATTGCCCCGTCCTGAAAAGGACATTTTCCGACTAGCAGACCCACACTGAACATCGGAATGGGTGGATACCTTTTCGTTTTGGTAGGTTCGGTTTCGGTCTGTCATCTTTAATACCAATTAACAGACTTACTCATGGCCCAGGCTGCGAGAAAGCACCTACCATCTGGGCCAATTTACGTGTTGTGTTCTAATTTAATTAATATATACATATATATAAACCTTTATACAAAAATGGGTTTAGCGGTATGTTTAACGATCGTACTAAGTATTATGATCTCAGTCATAGCTAAAGTAAATAAACAGACAAATGACGTGGAAAATACAAGCAAGTTTTAAGCTAGGGATTAATAACGTCATTATATGAACTGTTTTGCACATTTTTTAGTTTAACCTGATTCTGCGCGTTCTATAAATATAGAGTTTCAGTGGAAAGACTGTGAAAAAGAAAAATTAAAAAAATTTCCAATGGGAGCGAAGAATGAGAAACAAATAAATTAATTAAAAATAAGACGCAAGCTACGGGTGAAGAAAAAACAAAAGCACATCAAAAAGGTTTTTTTTAATATGTTTGGTTTTTGGATTCAAAAACTCATCGACAGTGTCTTGAACAACACCTGGCGCATAGTCACTGGATGCCTGCGTCCCACTCCAACGGGCCACCTACCTGTACTTTCAGGCATCCAGCCAGCTGAGCTTTGCCGAATGGGAGCGACACTCTCCTTGGCTTACCGTGAATCTCTGAACCCTGATCATATCTTGTATAGTCTTTTAAGTGGGTCCTCAGATACTCGCCAAGTGAGACTAAGATCCATCGCCAATGAAGATCGCCAAATGAGACTAAGATCAATGAGACTAAGACTAAGCCCATTTGCGCCAGCTGCGCGGAATCTTTTGGACAACCTTGCCAGACTTGGCATCCGCGCTTCTGAATGGACAAATCACAAATGGAAAACGGAGTACTGTGAAGGTGCTTCCAGGCTCCAATGTTTTTGTGTCCGGGACCGGTGCCAAGCCTGTTGGGATGGGCTTACCCCGAGCAGCTTGGGTTAAGCTCAACTGCCTGCGGACTGGTGTGGACTGGTGTTGGGCAATTCCATTCGTTCATGCACAAATGGGGTTTTGCTCCTTTACCGAATTGCGAGTGTGGCGCCTCTGAGCAAACCGCAGACCATGTTCTAACAGCGTGCCCCATGCATCGGGCACCACATGGAGCACGAGATCTGACGGTTTTGGATGACGAAACTCGATGCTGGCTTAATGACATCACTGCCACATCTGATCCAGGCATGCAGCAGCCTGGGATAGTAAAAGGATAAACCCTCGGCCCCAATCCTGTTTGTGTTTGACCTGGATTGGATGCCCTTCAAACGACGAAGACGACGACGGATTCAAAAAATGTGGATTCATTAGCTCTGAATCAACCTAAAGAATGAAATTTCTCAAGAGGCCATTAAAGAGTTTTTTCACTCCAAAACAAACAGGAGCTCCATTCTGTAGATATCAGACAGAGAGTAAAAAATGAGCCAATTTCTAATACATAAAAGCTTTCCACTCATGTCTTAACCTTAATGAGAAGAAACGTTTCAAAAAATTTGTATTTAGTTTATTTTGTGAGATTTCTTCCTAAATTGCTTTCCTGTCACAATCACCAGACACAGCCGTTTCAGGTTTTGCGTTTTATCTTGCAACAAACATTTCACTTGGTTTCTACGTGCAGACATCTCTGGCATGGGCTCCTTTAAAAGGATAAAAAAATACGGCTAATAGAGCTTTGCAGGTCATGGAGACACGCAAATTATCTCACCCTGGTAAGGTTATTTACGTAAAAGACTTGATCCGGTTAAGGCGAATATCTGCATTAAATCGGTTGGCTGTGCAAAGCTCTTTATAACAAATATTACTTTAACCCGACTTTTTAGCAAAAACCGTTTATTTTTGACACTTTGCTAATTACACAATTCAGCTTTTTTTAGCGAAAACTTTGAAGATTCAAAATTAATGTTTGTTGAGGCGAGAAATTTTTGAAGATTTTATTTTATTCCCAACTTGGATTTTAAAATGAAAAGTTGTTTTTTGTTCAGATGTAGTTGACTCGTGAATTGCTTGAGGTCTTTTGCGGCTATTTTAAGTGTTGGTGTCTTTAAAAAGGTAGTCTGTCGCGTTTTACTTTTAGGCAGAAGTGGGCACTTGCGCAACTTGCGCAATTTTAAAGTTGCAACATAATAACATGCAAGTAATCTTTTTGTTTTTGGGAGCACATGGCAAAGTGCGCAACGCAGTCAAAATTCTGCCCTTAGGCTAGTTGAAATAAGTTTGTCAAGAACGACAGATTGTGTATATCTTGAGGAGACAGAGTTCAAGTTTCTTATCTATTTTTTGTAATTAGTATCCTGGCATTGTAATTTTTTTAAAATAGGTAAAAACTTATGAGTTACCTTTACTTGACAATAAAAATCAAACAATGATCACACTTTTTGTAATTGTCTTACAATATTATCACATTTAAAATATCAAAAAAAGTTTTATCATAAAAAAATATGCAAGTTTTTTGCAGTCTAACATTTTTTTTGTTTAGAGGGTAAGCTTTAGTTTTTTAATTATACCCAGCTCCACAATGAAAATAACCATAAAAAAATCAAAAATAATTAGACTGACCGCTTTCTATAGTCCGTTACTACAGTACAATAATTGAACGAAATAAACAACAATTTATTTACTTGTGTAGATTTTTATAATTGAGCAATCTCTTTGTAATTGTACGTAAATTGCAGGGTTTAACAGATAAATCCGTACAAATTTAAAATTGTTATAAGAATGTTTGGTAACAACTTATTATTTTAGTTTTCTAAAATAGTGTTTTATAGGACCCATATTGTATAAAAAGTATATTAATTTTTTTTAAACAATTCATTCTGCAATGGAACAAACGAGAAGATCTGCAATATGCGAATTGCGCTACGCGGGGCACACACCATTAAAAATAATAAAATTACTTAAATATCCGAGACAAACAGTTTACAGTAGGTTTTAAAATCCTGTCTCTTCTGCTATTGTGAGCACTTCTTTGTTCTTTGCCCATTTCATCAAATCTTTTGCAAACATCATAAACTGTTTGTCTCGGATATTTAAGTAATTTTATTATTTTTAATGGTGTGTGCCCCGGGCGGCACAATTCGCATATTGCAGATCTTCTCGTTTGTTCCATTGCAGAATGAATTGTTTAAAAAAAATTAATATACTTTTTATACAATATGAGTTTTATTAAACACTATTTTAGAAAAGTAAAATAATAGGTTGTTACCAAACATTCTTATAACAATTTTAAATTTGTACGGATTTATCTGTTAAACCCTGTAGATTTATTAAAAGTAGAGACTGTCAGTGAAAAGCCAATTTCGTTTTTAATTATTGCAATTTTTTTCAATGTCAAGGTCAGGGTTACTCAACAGAGTCCTTGGGCAAAATATTTTTAGTGGGGGCCACAAGTAGACCTTGTGACGACTGCTAGGTTCGAAGCAACGTTTTTGTTTATCTTGCTTTTGTTCATTTTCATTTGTACCGCACTATTTTCTTTGTGATTATTTTCTTGTTGCGTGTTTGTAATCGCCCTTAAGCCTTTTGTGTTCTTTCTATATATTTGCTGCAAAAAGACTTAACAGGAGATTGGAAATAACAGGGATTTGAAATCGATGAAAATACAAGCTTGGAAGTTAAACATTGACATTTTGGTTTTGAGTGAAAGAAGAGAGGAATAGAACACGCAAGGCAGTAGCGGCCCTATATAACAAAAACAAATACAACCTCTGTCGGTGGCTTTGCTTTTTTGGACCTTTATTGCTGCAAATTTTTGCATTCTTTTTGTATTGTAGTCTCATTTCAATAACACGTATTCCATGTTATAGATTATTAAGATTAAAATCATTTTTGCTGCAGCATAGGAGCTGGCAAATTTGAGAAATTTCAAATGCGATGAGCCTGGCATTTAAAAATCACGGTCCAATTTCTGACTATCTCTTAAAAACAAATATTCGCTATTCAGCTAGAAGACGACCGTAATGCTCATTAATTGCGATAAATGAACTTTGTAAATCACAGATATTCACTGTGCTGTGATCAAGACGAAGCTGATTAAAAGGCTTGTTAGACAAGTCCACGGAAAATTTTACGCTGATTTCTTCAATGAATTATTGTGATTTTATTTGGATTGTTTTTGTTTACCATCTTACATAGTGAATAAAACAACAAATATAGTTTTGTTGAAATAAATCTAGATTGTGTTTTGGGTGGAGCAGGAGCCTACAAGTGTTTAAGCGTTCTGAAAGTGAGCCACGAACCATGAACGATTGAAAAACACTGGTTTAGATATTGCTTTGTTTTTGTGAAAATTTTGAAAATTAAACATTTATTTGACTAGAATCAGACTTGAGTTTGGTTTTTGATGGGAAACTAAAACTCGTCTCAAACTTTTTACAGCTTTTCGGTTTGTTTTGTATGGCCTTTTAAGAAGTAATTATAATTCACTTTTTATAGAAAAAATAGTTTTTTAGCATAGTTTTTAACAGTGGAGTGTGGTGACTTCTGAGACTGGTCATGCAACTGACATACCAAAAACTGGTTATGCAATTAGGCATTTTCTGGGTAGCAGAAAGAATTCTGTGTAAAATTTTAAAACATAGACCAATTATTTGTCCCTAAACCACGATGTTCTTCTAAAAAAAAGGTCTTCGCCTGAAATTATTCGCAGATTTTATGCTTTATATCCTAAAATTGTGGTGTTCTCTAAAAAAAAAGCTTCTTTGTGGTACAGAATTTTAATATCGCTTTAAACAAAGTCGATTTTATCGGAGCCATAAGCTTTTCGTGACGCTCTTATCAGTGGCAATCGCGTCAAAATGGGACGAACCAGAGAAAATCAAGGTATTTATAGTCTCAACAGTTGGGAGAAAGGTGCTGCAGTCTCAGAAAGGAGAAAAGCACAATTGCACAAAATCAAAGAAGTGTGGTGCAATACAGTGTAATCTCGGAAAGGAGAAACGCACTATGTACAATTACCCAGGAGAAACACTGTTACTCGCGACTTAGGTTATTTGAAAAGTTTTAATGTGTAAACAAATTCTTTTTGTTTACATAAAACGGGATGTTTGGTTTTGATAAAAGTTGCCTCGAGTAGACACAGATGGAACGAGTTGCGTGCCACAGCAAGAATTTTAAAACGTTTGTCGTTATAGTTTGCAGCACATTGCTCGTTGTCAAGCAAGTGTTGTCCTATGGCAGAGTCACAATCTGGATTGTAACGTTTTAGCTTACAGGATCTGCCAGGTTGAGATCGTGTAGGGCGCTTCGCTTGCTGTTGTAGCCATTTAGGAACATGCTGCTTGATTCTATCTTGTAGTCGCTGTGATGTTCGTCCTACGTACCTACTGTCACAGTGGCACGAATATTTATAAACAACGGAGCTTTTCAGCGTGGTAGGTAAAACATCTTTGCGGGCTACAGGCAATATGCGTTTCGATGTAAATACAACTCTGGTGGTAACGGAGCCATAGCAGCTTTCAACAGCTGTTTTGACGTTTTTATCAAGACCAATGGAAGCTTTCCCTATCCAAGGAACTCTCAAATATACGGGACACTTCTCAGGACCAAATCGTTTGGGCATAGAAAACTGAGCAATTTTCTTGGGAATGTTGCAGTCAATAATTGATTCAGGATAACCATTGTCCAATAGAATGTTCTTGATATGCTTAATTTCTTCGTTTAGTTTAGATTTCGTGCATATCATTAGTGCCCGGTGTACCAAAGTTGATATAAGGTTTGTTTTTTGTTTAGTGGGACTGAAAGATTCCCAACGTAAGTACTGTCCAGTACTGTCCAACGTAAGTACTGATTTTCTCTGATTCGTCCCATTTTGACGCGATTGCCACTGATGAGAGCGTCACGAAAAGCTTATGGCTCCGATAAAATTGACTTTGTTTAAAGCGATATTAAAAAAAAAAACTTTCAATCAGTTTCACATTTTATCCTTTTGGTCCTGAAATTCTAATGTTCTTTCTAAAAAAAAAAAAGGGGGTGATTGCCTGAAATCATTCCTAGATTTTATACTTTTCGTCTTAAAATTGCAGTGTTCTCTAAAAAAAAGGTCATCACCTCAAATCATTGCTGGATTTTGTAATTTTTGTCCTAATTTTGTAGTGATCTCTAAAAAAAAAATCTTCGTCTCGGATCGGCCGCAAATTTCTCTAATTTCATCCCAAACAGTACCATTTCTCATTAAATTAAAAAATCTATACCTCATCGTGCAAACGTTTGTCATGCAATCCCTAAAGATTTGGTCATGCCCTGACCCCACGTCACTGGTTTTTAAGGAGAATTTTTAGAGAAGTGAAACAGAACAGCAATACCTCAGCATTACTTAGAGCAGGTAAGCATTTTTTGCAAGAATTGCACAAACGTTCATGTTAATAAAAAATTGGAAAAGTTATAAAATTTGAAGACAAATTGCGCCAGTAGTTTGAGAGCAACACAGTGCTTTTTCAAAAGCACGGCTACTTTCGCCCTATTCCGCAATCTTAACAGCGGTAACCTGTTACGTGCGTAAAATTTAAAATTTTCATCCGCACTCTCAGATTCATCGTTGGTTAGGGAGAAAATAAGATTATTCAATCGCTAAACTTTTTCCATACCGCTGATTTATCTTTACAATGTAAAAACTGCAAAATGAAAACGATTTAATTAATAACAGATTATTAAAAACATACGACTATTGATTAATTATAGCAAAAAGTTTTGTTGTTGTGGCGAAGTTGTTTTTTAAACCTGGTTGCCAAATACCAAATTGGAACAGGACAATTTGAAGATATTTTAGTGTAATCATTGTAAAAAATTAAGTTAAAATTGTTGTCATATATGTCAAATTACTTGTACAACAAAAGCCAAAAAAAATCCTCAAAATTTTTTAAAAACTTTCTTCTGTAAAAATTATGATGGCTTTGCTATGTTTTGTTGAAAATTTTTTTCTAGACTTGATCAATCGTTTTTTAATCTACTGTCCTTTCGATCAATTCTTGGATCGCGTTATCGTCCACCTATTTGCACCGTGCGAGCGCACCGGACATAACTCAATGAATCAGTTCAGTAAAACCTGCCACATCACAGCAATCTGACCTTGGATTCATCTGGTGAAGAACACGTCACTGAGACAGGCTTTATTTTCACCGTTGGGCTGTCTTCGCGCGAAGGACTGTCCGATATCGGCTTCTTTCTTTTCTTATTTTTGGGTAAGAATCTTTTTTGCCACTCTCGCAGTTTACCTTCGTCTTTTAAGCGATATATCACAATGAAAATAACAAAGTAGATAATGGGAATGGTTACTATGAGCACCACCGCAAGTGTGACGTCTCTAAAAAAAATTTAAATAGTTGTTACAATTTTTTACAAACTTTTTTATATACCATTTACCGTATATACTCGTATATAAGTCGAGGTTCTGGGACACGATTTTAAGGTAAAATTTCTGGGGTCGACTTATACGCGAGTAATGTTTTTGGACATGTTACTGCTGAGTCAAGTTGAATGTGGTATTAAAAGAAAACTCCATTATTACTTTATTACATCATTATTACCGGTATACATGCAATATACAAACATGTTAAAGTTACTTCACAGTATAGTAGTACACAGTATAGTATTGACTTAACAGTAGTCTAACAAAAAGTTTATTCAAATCCTTCAAAGCAATTCGAATCATCACTATTGCTATCCCCAAACAATTCAGTCCACTCCTCAATACCGCAAGTATTGGTTACGTCATCATAGAAGTCGTTATCACTGTCAACTGCTTTTTTCTTTGTTTACCAACCACGAAGTAGCAAACACGTGATTGCTTATTGCACGTGTTTAAATGTTCGATCAGTTACCCGATTTTCGCTTCAAGTTAGCGGTAATTATTCCAGAATATTCTCAAATTGTGGAGTCGACTTATACACGGGTAATACCTTTAATGATGCAATTTCTTGTCTTAAAATGCGTATCGACTTATACACGAGTATATACGGTAAATTAGAAAAATGACAAAACTAATACAAATGTCTTCAAAAGCTTAAATATTCATTTTATAATCATAGCTTATATGTTAATTATTAACTGAAAAATAACGCATTAAAAACCTCGCTTAAAATGCACTTGTCGAGGCTATAATTAAAATTTTATGACTGAGAATAATGCCTTGAATAATCTCGGACACAATGGTCGCGGCAAAACACTGAGTGATGCTCCACTACATTGGTCACTCACCTGCATAGAATAGGGTCTTTCACTATGGCATTGGTTACAAGAAAAGGCTGAACTTCAATTGAGTAAATATGAAGAGAAATCTTCCAGTCCTCCATCGTGTGCTGCCCGGTGACCTTATTGAAAGCTTCGACCACTTTCAAGTCAGCGGACAGCACTTTGTCCAAACAGCGATAGCCTCGCTGCAAACTGATGTGCGACATGAAGCCACCAGCCACTTCTGACAAATCCGTCGCGTGCGCTTCGGCGACGATCTCTGTTTGTGGGACGTTGGTCATCACTTCCTGGATATTGGTGGTCTTCAATTTTAACCAAAGGAGTTTCCAGTGGCCACCGTCGCATCTATGAGAAAGTGAAGGTAAGAGATCGGATGAAAGAAAGTGCAGGTCAATCTTTCGTTATTGTGAGCTCATAAAATGAAAGCTTACCATGATAATTGGTAATTTTATTTTTATGTCAAGCTATAAATCGTATGATTCTATGAACAATTTTCTGTCTTAAACAAAGTTATTCCTCTTTGTTGTCAAATCAATGCTAATATAAAGCTGCTCTTTGAAGTGTTGAACATAAGTTAGAGCAGTATGCTCACTAAAAATAAGGCGGTGTTTCATTAAAACATCATCATACATTTATTTTTGATTTTTATTTGTACATTTGCTTTTATCTTTATAAGGGTTGGCCGATTTGGTAAAATTTTGAATGCAACATTAGAGAAAATTATTGCAACGCATTGAACTATCATAGAATCTAATTGGCAACTTTTTGCTCTTTACTTTTGCAGAACTGGGCCATTATTAGCTTGGTATTTCCGGTTTCCTCTTGACTGCTCGAAACTAATGCTGATAAAATAAAAAGTAATAATTCATCAAATTGTTCAGCCATGGTCTGCTAACCGGCAAACGTCTTTTACATGGGACTTATAATTTCTTATCTGCTTTTCTATGTAAGGTGTTGCAACCATGCATCATTCTTCTAACTACTATATCAAATATTACTGTTTGCATGCTATAACGTTTAACGTTTTGTTGCTTCTTCTTTTTTCTTCTTCTGCTATAGTCCTATATGTTTGTTTATTTCTTTCTGTTTTTATTGTGGCGGAGCAGAAATAAAAGATACTGATACTGATTATGCATGGAGTGCTGCAAGCAAACTTGCTGATAAGTTACGATACTCTCCTTGTCGTTTTTTAGTTTTAACTAATGCTATCGCATTTCAGCTTGTTAAAAACAGGAGATACAAAGATATTGCTCGATAAAACTGCAGACTCATTTTAAGATAAGCCTGACATTTTTAGGTTCGAAGCCACAAACTACGTGAACATTTCAGGAAATTTACTGCTCTCCTTCAATCTCAAAAGCTGGTTAAACTCCAGACCCCCACTACATCTACTCAGAGCTTACAATACGAATTGGAGTTACCTGTTATATCGGTTTCTTTCTTTCTATTTTTCAGACTCAAATCTAAAAAACGTAGTTGTCTCAACCACAAAACGGATGAAACCCATCAGCGACCGAAAACCAATCAACTAATATCTCTGTTCTGTGTCTTCTACACCATACCCGAGCCTTATTCACATACACGTTGAACCTATCATTGATTCCAGAAAGCAGGTTTCCGCTAGAAAAGTTATATAAAAAGGCCATGGATACGTCTTTCGATCTCATAGATAACCACAGGTGCCGTGGCCTTGGCCGCAATCTAGAACCCGAAGCACACTTGCAAAGTGGGGACATCATAATCGCCCGATTTTGTGTAAGTGTGGCACTACAGATGATACTGCAGAACACCTTCTCGGATGCCCTCTACTTCCACAGAAGTGCAGACAAAATGGCCTTTCAGCCTTCAAAGTCATTGCTGAAAAAACCATGAAGTTTTGGAAAGATAATGTCTACAGACACAAAACATATATAGCCTAAGCAGCTTAACGTTTGAAGGCTAGGTACAGGGTGTCCCAAAAAAAATGTAACACTTTTGTTTTGGTCTGTGCTTATTATTCTTTACTCTAACATTTTCATCTTTTCAGGTGTGACTAGCTAAGTATAGGAGATTTGTTTGACACCAATATTTTAATATTTTGGCCAAGATGGTGTACACATATGAGCAAAGGACAAAAATTGCGGAGTGGTACATTGAAACTAAGTCCTATGTGAAGACTCAAAGACGGTTTGCAGCTCATTTTGAAACAAGAGCGAAACCAAGTCGCCGTATGATTCAATACCAAGTGGAAAAATTTAGAGAACATGGGACTGTACAGAATCTGAATAAAACAAGATCAGGCAGACAAAGAACTGGCAGGTCGGCAAGCAATGTCAACGCAGTCAGAAACTCTGTGGTTCAAAGTCCCAAAAAGTCAATTCGCAGACGTTCTCAGGAGCTTACAGTAACAAGAAACTCTATCCATAGAATCTTGCGAATGGATCTGAATCTGTATCCTTATCAGGTACAGATAACACACAAATTGACAGATTTTGACATGGAAAGAAGAATGGAAATGGGTGAATGGTTTAATGAGATGATGGAAGGAGATCAAGAATGGATAAAGGATGTGTGGTTCAGTGACGAGGCACATTTCCACCTTAATGGCATTGTCAGTAAACACAACTATCGCTTCTGGGGAATAAAAATGCCTGCTGATTTCATTACCCAAAAACCTCTTCACAGTTCGAAGGTCACTGCATGGTGTGCTTTAAGCTACAGAGGAATTATTGGACCATTTTGGTTCGAAGATGAGGATGAGAATGCAGTAACCATCAATCAAGAGAATTACAGAAGAGTTGTTCAGACGTTCTGTACCAACCTTTGTCGGAAAAGAAACATTACCTTCAGTACACAGTGGTTTCAACAAGATGGGGCTACTCCACACACTGCCAAGGAAACTCTTGAATTTCTTCGGCAAAAATTTGAAAACCGTTTAATTTCATTCAAGACGGCACACCTTTGGGCTCCTCACTCACCTGATCTTAACCCTTTGGACTTTTTTTTGTGGGGCTATGCCAAAGAAAATGTTTACAAAAATAATCCCCAAACTGTTCAGGAACTAAAGGCTGAGATCACTCAGTTCATAAGGAGAATTCCAAACGACATGTGCCAACGGGTCGTTGAAAACTTTGCTGTCAGGCTAAATGCCTGCATGAATCGAAATGGAGGACACATCGAACATTTCATTCACTGCAGAGATCAGTGCTGAAGGCAAAAATAACTAAATTGAACTTCAAAGTAGGAATTATGACTTCATTTTTTCAGGAAAAAATTTCCCTAATGTACTCTATCTATTGGCAAAAGCACTATTAATTTCAATCTAAAATAAAAAATTAATTGCAATGTAAAAGTGTTACATTTTTTTTGGGACGCCCTGTACTTATGATTTAAATCATCATGGAATTTATCCAGGACAGAAGTTCAGATTTTCTACAGTTGATAACAAGCAAAGCAGGCTCTGCCATATAAGAAGCGGCGTTTTTCAGTGATCAGTCTTAGCTCTCCTTTTTAACATTCATACGTACGATCTGTCGTTTACAATCAGCAGAAAGTATTTCTATGCCCGGAACGATCGGACACACCCACTCTTGTAGAGTCTGAAAGCTTTTGGGAGGGAGTTACGACTATATTTTTGAAATATTTTCGCCCAAACTCTGAATAGAGCTACACGAAGAATGCTACGTATGCTTTACGCAGTTACAATGAAGGTATTTGTTATCATTGTACAGGTATGTAAGACAAAAATAAAAAATTATTATAAGAAATTGGATTACTCATGGCAGTGTTTCAATGGAGTTTCCGAAAGTTTTACAGAATTTCGTTGAAAAACCAAGCTAAAGGACAACCCGTCGAAGTCAAGCTGGAGCAGGGAGGTGAAGTTGAAGTCGCAGTAGCTGTGCTTATTAACTGCGTTGTCAGGAACAAAAATTAGTCTTTGTTCGTTGTTCACTCTAAAGCAAATAATTAAAAGTTAAACGCTATGTTTTTCTTCTGAAAAAGCGTCAAACAAAGGTTTATAGTTTTTTTCGTGTTATTAATACGTGGATGCTATCTCTGTTGTTGTGAACTTTGATCAAAATACAAGGAGTTCACGCCATCGGTCATGAAAACCGAAAGCACATAAAGTTATCTTTATGATTTAATTTCACTTATATTTAAATCAGGTTTACGTAATTACAACAGAAATACCAAAATCTAATTGCAGACTATGATTCGGTAATGACCGTCACAGTGACTACATGAGAAAATGGCATTAACTGAATATAAAGTGGACATTAACACTTTATATATAGCGTTTTTTATAGAAAACTAATCAGATCAAAAGCGCTTTACAACAGAAGAAATTAAAAAATAAATTTAAATCAAGAGACAATACAACACTACCACAATATTATTTGACAAAAGCAAAATTGTAAAGATGGGTTTTAAATAACATTTTAAATTGGGAGAGCGATTGAGCCATTTTTAAGTGATCATGCAAATTATTGCATAATAAAGGACCAAAACACTAAATATAGGATCACCATATTTTGAAAAGAATCTAGAGATCAGAAAAAAGTAAATATTCAAGATCTACTGTAGTTAAAAAATGAACCCTTTACGATCTTATCGAAGCATTTTTTAGCTGTTGCAATTATATTTTTTAATATATCTTTTTATTTCACAATTTGAATATAATTCTAATGAAATAACAAAGAATTTATATTAATTCAGATGAATTTACGTTAATTAGATATAATTTTGCGCTGCCAGCAGGGGCGCCGAACAATTTTTTTATTTAAGAAACAAAATTTAAAACAAAGGCAGTTAATGTTTTAAAAAGAAATAGAAAGTTAAGTGTCCGAAATCTAACTGAAGAAAAAAAGTGATGAAGTAATAGAACAGGTATGTAGTAGATCAAAGTGATAACTTTTTTGTTTTTTCTTCAACTAGATTTCAAACAGTTATACAAATTTTTGATCTGTTTAGTTAATTGAAGACAAAAAAAGACGAAGATCATCACCTCGTCTATATATTGTACATTCATTGTGAGAACCTTTTCAACCAAAAGATTGCCTGTTTCTCTCGATGTTGCGCCCTTGCTAACTTACTGTTATTAGGTGCTTGTCAAGTCACTGCTCTATAAACTTTGTTAGATTTAATTTTGATTGAGAGAATATGATTTTAGAGACGAACCTAACCCAAGGCTTCTGTATTTCGAATTTTAAAAGACACTATCTGCGCCACGGTACCATTTCCTTTTAAAAATACTGCAAGACAGTGGGAAATTTTTCTCAGCCGTTCCCCTCTTTCCGTGCCCCTTGTCGTCAGCACTTTCAATAACAATTTTGCGCCTTATCTATATAAACCTTTTGCCGCCACTTGTTAAGAGTGTTGATAAACAAATCCAGCACATTTTTAAAGTAAATCGCATCGAAAACAAAATGAATGACATTGCCAGTGAAGCTAGCTATAGTCAAAAATAAAGTGTCTAACCCTAACCCTAACCCTAACCCTACAAATTGCTTGAAAACTTTATTGTTTCGTTCCGCTCTCTTCCATTCATTAACAATGAAATTAAGTGATTTCCTATTTTGTTTATAAATACGATCTT
The DNA here is from genome assembly GCA_963680785.1 of Diplosoma virens. Classification (NCBI taxonomy): domain Eukaryota; kingdom Metazoa; phylum Chordata; class Ascidiacea; order Aplousobranchia; family Didemnidae; genus Diplosoma; species Diplosoma virens. The sequence goes on along the minus strand of OY796887.1, from coordinate 45,623,014 downwards.
GGTGGCAATTCACACAAGAACTTTAAAACAAAGCCCACACTGAGCTGACTTCAGGCAATTGCTGGTAAATAAGATGACGTAAAAAATTTCTTATACCAATTTTTTAAAAAATTCAACTCATTTAATTAAAATTGCAAAAAAATTGATTTGGCTGATAATATCTTAATTGGATTTGTAGCTTATTACTGATATGAAATTAAAGGATTTCAAAACAGACAGTTTTATTTATTTATAACATTTTTTTATTATTAATTTTCTTCCCAATAACATCCCAATTTTACAAAACTAAACTGATTTTTAAATTTACATATTAAATTACGTTAGTCAATCAGTATACATCAAAATCTCAATAAACTCAAAAGTGAAACTGAAATACGACATTACTTCAAAAAACTATCCACTAATCGTGGTAAAGACTTAAATAAACTTCACTCAAAAAAGTAAAAAATTAAAGCAACAAAAATTGAATCGACAAACCAGAACCAGAAGACAACATATCATAAACTCACTTGTAAAGAAATCAACACAACATGAAACATTTGTAGAGGAAACAACAGAACATGAACTTACTTGTAATAGAAAAGGATGGAAGCATTGAAACGCGCGAGTAGACACAATTTGTTTGTTCGGGTGTTCATAAAGTCGTTTCCTGTCACGTCGAAGTTGTGATGGGTGACAGAGACGGGGGAGTGATGGGCAGGGGTTGAGTGAACAGTGCAAAAGCACAACGCCGCACTACAGGCGACAATGATCAGTAATTCAGCTGCACAAATCGATTCCATCGTGTTAAATCAAGTGAAAGTTTTTACATCAAAGAAACAAAACTTCTCCATATTAAAACATAATCGGCTTAAATTTATTCTTTTATCGAAATAAATTATAAACAAAAGCTATAGAGAGAAAAACAGTGATTTGTACCTTGTTTTTCTGAATAACGAGAACATTTAAAGTCATTACGATTCACTCATAACTATTTGTGGAAAAATCTATACAATTTAATAACATAAGATAAAAAGCACATTACATTTTTTTAAGAAACATCACCAAAATTATACTTAAAATGTAGAATATTTAATGCATCACAAAAAGATTTCCTCACACATGGAACGATTTGATTTCTTATCACATTCCTTGGGTTAAGAGTTACAAATCTTTATTCGGAATCAGCTTTAAAATTATAATAGGTTACTGCGCTTGTGCAAGACATAATGTTTGAAAATACAAATCCCAATTTTTTAGATCAAAACTTGAATGTTTAACTTTGAAAATTTTGAATTTTGTAATTTTATATTGTTATTCGGTATTGCAGATATTTATTCCGATCTAAATGTTTTTAGTTTCAAGTTTTGTTTTCAATCATTTAATCACTATTGGTTGAAAAATTAGCCGAAAGCTCAAATTTCAATGCCGTTGCATAACCACAAACTTAACAAAAATTTTTTTTAAATTCTTTAATTAAGTTTTTTTGCTAAGTACATTTTTTTGGAATTCTAAAGAAAACTGTGCTATTTCTTTTAAATATAGACACATTTTCTAAAAGTGTGCACTATACAAACCAACAGGGCCATTCTTACAATTCTTAAAACATCGTGCACTGCCTGAGGCGTACACGACCCAACACACAGCAGTGCGCGTGTCTTCAGCTATTGCAGAACATGGTGTTCAATGTTTAAATAAAACTTATTGATAGAGTTATTGCAAATACGATCAATTTTTACGTATTATTTTAAACAATTGTTAGGATATCAGCTTGATGATGCTGCTTCGAAGATACGCAACCTATACTAGAAATTTTTTGACTGATTGCTGAGAAATAAAAAAAAATAATTGCAACAAAATTACTGTTAACAAAAAAATAATAGTTAATATAAAAATTCAAATTCAAATAATAATCAAGACAATAACAATATTAAGTTGAGCTTTTAAACTTTGGTTGAACAAACGTAGACAAGACAAAACAGTTGTTTTGAGCTCTACTACTGAAAATAAACTTTTTTTTGCTGCTTGTAGTTTTCTGTGTTGAAGCGATCATTCTAACTCCTCTCGGCAGGCTTGAACACTTGCTTCTAACTTTATAGGAGTAAGGCTGAAAACTCGGCAGCAATGAACGCACGACTGTATTTGCTTCACAAGATTGCTCAATTTCCAAGTAAGCACATTCAATAACCGATGAATTGAAACGCGCAGGAGCTGTACGCGTATTCTGTTTTTCTTAAAGCTACATCAACTTTAATTAGAAAAAATTATTTTCTTTTTTCCTCTACCTTCTGCAAAATAACAGCTAAATTTTAGAAAAGCTGTTAATGACGATCAAACCCAAACCGTGATTTTAAAATAGTTCAATAGGCGTGGAACAGTTTGGTTGGCCAGAGTGTGTTAAATGTCTGGTAAAATTTGGAAAAGTGGCAAATAGTTGCGATCGTTTCAAATGAAGGAACGATGATCACAAGCGATGTACTGTACAAACTAGAAATAAGGGTCCTGATTTGTCGGAAACGTGGTAAAGCGGTTCAAAGCGATTGAGGACAAACGTGATTGACACCGTCGCGGTTCAAAACCTACTCGTGACATGTTGTTGTGTCCTTGGAAGACGCATAACGGCACTTTCCCCTGCTTTGCGGTCATAACAAGCAATTCTAAATTTTAGTCATATCTGTAATAAAAAAACTAAAAATGCAGATTTCAACCGGTTAGCAATACTTTGGCATCTCCGGAAGCAGGTCGGGGTGATTGATTGCTCTATGTATTGACGCCTCCGTTGCTTTCCTGCGAGTCAAGAGGATAAATATAGAGAAAAATATAATATAACAAAAATGGAAATAAAGAATGTCATGACTTAGTTTGTTGAAGACAGAAAGATGTGGAGAATGATGATACGCTGTGGCCACCCCTGACTGAAGGGAAAGGCTGAAAGGAGAAGAAGAAGATGACTTAGTTTGTCAGTAAATTTATAAAAATCAAAACTTACTGTAGATATTGCAAGGTTTATTCGCCAATACTTTGTTCCTATTTTTAAATTTCCATTGTGAAACGAAATAATTCTTTTGCAGTTTTTTATTAAATCGTTTAAAAAAGCAGTTAAGAATTTGCTTCTCATTTGATGTTTAAAAACATCAACCAAAATTAAATAAATAACTGTAAGAAAACGGCTCGTCTTTCTTGCTACATCTTCCGTATTCTAATTTAGTCATGTGATTCGTTTTTTTTTTCTCTTTTTTCTCTTTTTTCCTCTGTGAATTCTGACGTTTTTTTGTCTATTTGTCATTGCTTTTAAATTGAATTAGTAATAACAGTGACAGCATAAGCTAGAGAAAACTGTTATTTATATTTAATTGAATGTACTGGTCGTTTATGGTTAATTGTTAAATTGTGCTAAAATTTTAGATGCCTTGGTAAGGACTGATGATAGTCGAAAACGTTTAGCTTTTTTAATAAACTTTGCAAGCTTATGAAATCTTGGATTTTGCTTGCCATTATTTTTAGATGGATTTTAAAAATTATCTATCTACCTAAATTATATTATCGATTAAACAAACAAAGAAGTGTAACAGTTACTAATCTTTTTTAGATGAGTATTTTTCGCTCGTTCCGATTCTGTCTTTAGTTTTTTCACTTACATATCAGATTTTCAAAATCTTTGCCATTAAATATTTTATCAGTTTGATAATATTTTCAGCATAAATTTCATTTTGAACTTAGTTTAATTAAATTAACCTATAAATTCCCGTCATATAGTTCAATTATATTTTTGTATACTGTAACAATGTTTTAATAAAAAAAATTAAACAAAAATGGTAAAAAATGTTACAAATAAACATTACCCAATTGCTTATGTTGTTATAATTTTAAATATAATCCAAGAATATATTTTATAAAACTGATGTGCTACAAAAAAGGTAAAGATATTTTTAAAATCAGCTTCAATGTTATATTTAAAAACACTTAAAGCCATCTCTTTTATTTTGATGACTTTTTTTAGACTTCACTATGATTTTGACGTAAAATTTTAAAAGTTTCCTCCCGGAAACTAAAATTCGGACACGCATCATTTACTTTAACACCAAAAAAGGTCTTCGAGTAAAGACGGTGCTGCTTTATAAATTGAAGCAAGAATTTTTTTTGGTCTTCAACTATATGATATTTTGTTTAAATTCTAGTTTCTGGGGAGGTCACTTTTAAAATTCTACGCCGAAATTAAAGTAAAAACTAAAAAAAGTCATTAAATCGGTTTCTGCAAAAAATCCAACGTTATTTTTCTCAATGAAGCCGAAGCTTTTTTCTGGTTGAAAAATTTTGGAATTGATTATAATCAATGCAGTGATGATTAAAATGATTAAAAGTAATCAATGATTAAAAATATAATTATATTTTTAAATGAGGCATCTGATTAAACAATTCTTTTGTGGGTTGCACCAACACACTTCGTGGGCCGCCAGGGTGCCGAGTGAAGCTGTCAATTTGTGTTCATTTAAAATTACAGAAAGAATAAGTTTGAAGCTTTTTTTACCGTAGAGAAGATTTTAGTACAGTTTCTATTAATCCAGAATTTAATACACTAAAATATTAGCAGGTGCTCACCTATTAATCAATTTATTGTTGCAAAATTTTAAATGATTTGTCATCAAGTTATACTTAAATAAGACTGCACATGTCTAAACACAGAATTAAAGCATAGTTCTCAAATTTATAAAGTACGGAATCTGGCATCTCAGCATACTCAATCGAATATTAACTTTTAGGAGTTATTTAAAAGTATTTGATAATTTTAATTTATTTGCTTTAATTCTAAACCCTGATCTACGGGTAATTTAATTTTCTTAAAATAAATTTTGTGTAACAATCAAAAAAATCACTCGCAAAACCGGGCACCAAAGTTTTTTCAGCCCAGCTAGTTTACTGCTCTGGTTGAGTTTTGAAAAGGCCAGCATGTAGATAATGATCACTGTGGCAGTAATTTGAAGTAGCACCGAGTACCAAATACACATAATCTACTAACACAACTTTCACGCAAACAGTTCACTACAGCATCTGGAAATATGTATTTTTTAAGCTTTAAATTTTTTAATCGTATCTTTGTCCTTGGGGATAGGCTGACCCATAAAAAATTTCATCAATGAATTGGACGGAAACAGTTTGGCCGGTTAATTACCAGATAATCGGCTCAGAAAAATTTTATCCTTGGCCTTTTTTATTGTATTACCTTGGGCAAGATTGCCTGTTAATTTTTTAGCTTGTATGCTGCCACGCCTGAAAAAATTTTTTTTGAACCATGAAATTTGATTGCATCGTCTTATGATTAAATAACAACGTTACTTTTTTATTAAAGGAAAGCAAACGGGCTTCATGAGTTGTTTTTCGTTATAGTTTACTTATTAATACAAATAGTATGATTAATAAATCAACATTGATTAATTGGTATTTGCTAATATAACCCGGATGACTGATTGGTAGTCGGACAACTTCCTTATTGGTGCCACTCTAGTGGAAACGAACAAAATTGGTGTAAACGTTTATATCAGCCAAATTTACTGTTAGAGACCTCAAAATGTTACAAGAATCGCATCGATTTCGAGCGTAAAAATGCTGCCAAAAATCCTATCAGTAAAACAAGAAACAAACGATGGTGTTAGTATCATGTGATTCCATTCTTTGGATAGGTGTGCTAAGCCCCTCCACGGAGACTTAAGGGGCTAAACTAGAAATCCAAAGAGAGAATTAGGCAGCGAAGGTGTCAAGATCAGCACAGTAAAGCAGAAAATAAGGAAAATCCTTTGATGGGATACCACTAGTGTTTCAAGAAGAAGGACAAATTTGCTTAGTGACTGAAATGTTTTAGATTCTTCACGATAAACTTCATTTATTTTATCTCTGTATTTGTCCTCCTGATTCGCAGGAAAGCGACGGAGGCGCTAATACATAAAGCAAACAATTATCCCGATCTGCTTCTGCAGATACCAAGATATTGCTGTACGGTTAAAATTTTTTATTTTGATTTTTTATAGGAAATAATTGCAATTTAGAACTATTTGCTAAAATTGCCAAGCAGCGGAAATTGCCCCAAAGTGCCTTTCTCAAGAACACAACAGAATGGCGCAATTAGGTTTTGAACCGAGACCATGTGAATTCCATATCGGCACTCTGAACCACTTAACCACGCTGCCGACAAATCGAGATAGATCACATTACAATTAAAAAAAACTTGATCTAGCTGTTATGCAGGACTTTTTTAAAAAATAATCTGTAAGAATAGAAAAGAAAAAAATTGAAATTTTTATTTTCTTCTTTGTTATCAGCTGGAAGCACTACACTAAGCAATGAGTCATAGTTTGTTTATATTTAAACAAAAATGGCAAAGTACCCCCACCCTTTTTGTTAAAAACGTTTGGCATTTTGTTGCATATCTTTTTTACACATTCCAATGTTTAAAATTATGACATTTACAAATTGGCCGTATTATTGCAATAGAAGAGTTCTTTAACCATGGTTCCACCAAAAAAGTTTTCTAGAGAAAAATTTAATACACTTTCTAAAAAATGTATTATGATAAAATCAAAACAGCAGTTAGATAATAACTATGAAATCAAGCATCCAGTAGTATTATGGTCAATACTAGATTTGTTGTAACATTACATCGGCGTTGTGATGGTTTAATAAGATGCAGAAAACTTTAAAAACTATTAGTCGCAACACTTATTAACAAAAAAAGAACACTTCCTTTGCAAAAACGATGGAAAACATATTTAAGATAAAAACATGTAAACAAATCTTGCAATTAACTTTATGTGCATTGAATATATGTTCTGTTTAAGACAACCCTGGTAATATCCTGCATCAAAAGTTTGATTATCAGTAAATATTTATCAACGAGCTTGTTTGTTAAGCCATATAGAAGTTTGAAAAAAATATCTTCAACTTTTTGCTCTATTATATTTGAGAGCCATTTTTGTCTCTAGAATGGTTTCCTGTTTCCGCTGTAACTGAATCAGAAGTTGAAAGAAAACGTCTGTTGTCTTTGAATAGTAACCTGGCTTTACCTCCCAAGAAAAACCTAAAATAGTGAAAAATAAATTGCACAACTTTATCGCATCAACAAAAATAGATCTGACTCCATAGATCGGATCGCTTTAAAAATTTAAAATCGAATTATATTTACAAGTTCTACCTGAATATAAGTGCTGCTAATATAGCGCCAGTTAGTGGCCCGAACCAGTAAACCCAGTAATTGCTCCATTGTCCGGCAACAACTGCAGGTCCAATGCTTAGCGTCGGGTTCATGCATCCTCCAGAAACGTTGAACCTGTATCAAGAAAATCAGGTTGCAAATCGATGACGTGTTAAATAGGCACAAATATCTTATACTTGGAGGATTAGTTTGAAAATTTTATTTTGAGAAAAAGTGTGAAAAGATTTTTTGAAGCTTTTTATTTGACGTTTGTTTTTTTTATTTATTTTTTATTTCATCTCCATACTTTTAGAAGATGTTCAAAATAATTATTATACAGTTTAGAAGAAGATGTTCAGAATAAAACAAAAGCAACAACATGTGGAGCAAAGGAAGAGAATGAACAGAAGTTATTAGTCGAAAACATTGATCGATGAAAATCATTAAAAATTCATGAACACTTTCAAACCGAAAACGATTTTTTGCTTCGTAAGGTTTAATTCTGGAAAGCCTAGCGGCAGAAAAGTAAAAAGAAGAGCAAACTTGCGCAAGGAACGAGATTTTGTTGTTGTTGTTCTAATGACAAGCACATTAGAGGGTTTCCAAAAAGTCTTTAGTTCATCCCAGAATCATAATCAGTTGAAAATTGCTAGTACGAGTTTTGCTGTTATGCTTCCAAACAAAAAAAAATTTGCTGACAAAGGTTGGTCTTTTTGGATGAAAAGATGAAGAGTCTTTTCAATAGCTGAATGTATAAATTACGTACCAACCATTCTAGTGAAGCACGGCTATCAGATAGATATCAAACACAACAAAATAATGTTAGCGACTTAAAAGTTACCCCAAAAAAATAACTTGATTCTTGAACCCTAATGTTATTGTGTCACCACAGCAGTCGCAAGAATTTATGATTAATTACTAATTTAAGCTACCTTATAAATGAAGTATTGTAATATCATGGAATGTAAATAATGCGTATGAAAAATATTCATTCACAATGCTCAGTCATCACTGGTTGTAAATAACCGTCCACGACTCTTACCCCCCCAAAATGTCGACTATTACGGTGAATCCAATCGCCAGAGCAGCCAAGTTTGCGTTGAGTTCAACTGCGGACAAAAGAACAGTGAGGATAAGGAAGGTGGTCATCATGACCTCCATCAAGTACCCCCTCCCAGGAGTGACGTCATCAGGGAGGCTAAAATGTCCGTATGCTCCCCCGTTCGTCACCTGCATTGAAGTAAACGATCAAGTTTTCGAAGATCTTGCTCCTAACCTATCCCTCTTCATTTTCTAATTTAGTTTTTTTAGAAAGTTTTTGAAGAAGATAAATTATATCTTTCAGTTTTAAAATTTTTATTAATTTTTGTTATGGTAATTATTTTTGGCAAAAAATGGTGTAAAAACAAGTATATTTAAGTAGTTATTTTATTTAAGCAAGTAATGGCTTCACCAGGCCTTGCTTTGATTTATTTTGACAAAAAGCAAAGTTTGCAAAATCTCAAAACAAAAATTTATCTTATATATTGTACAAACTCAAAACAAAAATTCATTAAAATATGAGCTTCTATTAGAGCATTTAAAAGGTTTAATTTTGGTTCTTCGGACAACAAAACTATTTCTGAAACTCTTTTTAATGCTAAATCGTTAGTAGGCAGTGATACCACAGACCAATAATGGTGAAACCAGACCCTTTGACCATTTGCTTGAAATTGATGTGAGATTCTTCATTTATTTAATTATCGATAAATCTCTTATTCTATAGTAAGCAAAGTTTATTTTTGATAAGATGGCACATGACTTGGTGATTTTTTGTCTTTTCTCTCTCTTTCTCTCTCTTACTAAGTGACAACTATAGCGTAAAGGATTTACATAGCGCATCATAGGATCACTTCTTTGCACTTCTTTTATTCCAGTCTTTGGGTGAAAAAATTTTGATTAATACATTCTAGCTAAATCCGCAACAATATAATTGATTAATTTTCTTTTTTTGCCCATAAAAACCAAATCATAAGTTGCGAAAAATAAATTGAAAAGAAAAATACGCTTTATTTAACTTGTGCAAGATTCTATTCGATTTGTAGTGTGTTTTTTAATTATACAATTTTTATAATTTTTTATATGCCTGGTATTATTCCTGATAAATATAGCTTTAAAGCCACTAGTTTCCCGAATAATAAGTTAACTGTGATTCTCATTAATAACCACTTTAGGCTCGTACCTTTCGAATGTCTTAGAGCAAAAGAAGAAACCTGAAGAAAAAACTTTTATATATTATTTTCTTATTTCATAGCAATTGCATAAAAGCATATGCTCAGCATGAGCATTGAACTCGCTCACTTTGGATGTGCATTGAACCATACAAAAGTTAAAAATGCCGATTAGTGATAGGAATGACAAAAACACAACCGAAGCAATAAGTTGCTTCTTGTGTCGCCCACTCGTTTCCGTAGTTGCATAATAAGCATAAAAGTTCTTCCTTGGGCTTGTTTGTCATTCGACTTTATGCACATTCTTTATATTTAGTTACCCATACTTTATTTCTAATAATAAGGTTTTTGCTCTAATATAAAACCATCCAACTCTGAAACAATCTTCACACATATCTCGCTATGCAGGCCCAACTCATTATAAATTGATCAGCCGAAAGTAGAATTACCAGAGCGATTCCGGCCCCGCTTAAAGATCCTACGACTTGAGCGAACAGATAAAGAGGAACCTTCTTCCAATTGATCCCTCCTCCCAGGAAGACCGCTGCTGTGACGGAGAAGTTGACATGGCAACCGCTGTAAAAACATCGATTTAGTGGATCCGTCCGAGCCTGGTCTGGGCAAACAAAAATTTTTAAACTCTGTTCCCAGTTTTTTTTTACTTAATTCTTATTTTCTAAATTAATATCAGTCTGTTGTGTTTAACGATCGTGCATGGTAAGAAGTGGCCAGAAGTATAACAATACATTTGTTTTCAATATTTTAGGTTAAAGAGTCACTTTAAAAAATAATTACTCGCCCATGCATAAACAGCAAACGAACAATCGGAGCAAATAAGACGGGCTACCTGATATGGCCCACCATCACAATGAGTGTGGCCAAAGTCAGCCCATCTGAGATGGCCGGAACCAACGCGTTGTTGTGCAGGGTCGAGTTGGCAGAGTAGGAAATCGTGTTGGCCGCTGAGGAATGAAAGAATGTGAAGAGCAACTGACCAAAGAATTCAGCGATTGCAGGTCGGATCCACTCGGTGTAAAAAGCAACAGGGGTCGGCATCTCGATTTCGTCTTTGTTTGCTTGGATTTGCTCTGAACTCTTAAAGCTGTTGTCACTTCTGTTAAAAAACAAAATAATTTTATGTGATTTAATTATGTTACACCAGAGTAAGGTTTATTTTCGGCTCACGTATGGCAGCGTGCTCACGTCGTAAAACATCTTAAAAGGAAAGGCCCGAAATTTAGGCCGATTTCAATTTATTTACGTGCCGGATGGTCATCGGTGGTTACAAGTTGGTATGGACAATATTTGCCGGAGTTAGTTTTTTGAAATGATTGTTTGCGCTTTTATTGAAAAGAACTCGCTGTTTACTAAGTTGCTGTCAATATGATCTGCAGGAAATCTTCGATTTTTATTCTTTTGTACAGCATTGAGAATTGTTCTTTTTTTTCATAAAATTTACTGCATCTGCCAATTTGAAATTCATTCAGGTTCATATAAACCAAATTTGCAAAACTTTTTCTTAATTTCCCGTTTTTAGTTTATTTTCATCGTTACTAAATCTTTTTGTTTTGTTTTTGGTCGCTGCAATTTTTTTGTTTTTGTTTGCTTAGAACAAAGTATGGTTTTAGTTTTGAATTTTTGACATTTGTAGTTGGTCAGAAAAAAATTATAACTTCCATCGTCTTTGCTGCTTGTTTTTTATATAAATTTTTACCTTCGGTTAATACTGACTCTACAAACTAAATATTAAGTTGAGAAATTTTTCTACCTACTGCTTGATTTTGTTAACTTTGCTGTTTCGCTGGTTTCAGCATTCATCGTTTGGGTGAAAACTGTTCATAAACTTTACAAATGTTAAAGTTCTTGACAGAGGTGTATCGGCTACAACTTGCAAGTTTGACATTGCAGTGAATTTGCAATGATTTTGTAACAATACCAAAGGAATTGTTTGGAAATTATTAATCTTAAAGTCAACAATGCCTGGTACCATCACGAGACAAAGCGCTGCTCATTTTGCATTATTTATTCAGAATTGCAACCAGCTAGGCCGCCTCATTCCATCGCAGGCGAGAATTTGAAAAATACTCCCCATTTCAGTTGATGAAATACAAAAAACCCAAATCTCTCCATAAGTTATTGCGGTGGCGGCTTCATCATTTAATACTGTGTTATTGTATTTTTCTATAAACCTCTGATAAAAATGATAGGCCTACTGCTATTTTCAAAAGATTGAAATGTACCTGCAGCGCAGGAAGGATTTAAGGGGGACCCCCAAAATTTTTTATATAATTTAAATCAAGTTATAATTTAATCCACTGTATCATTATTATTATTGTTATTATCTTCATTCGTCTTCCTAACTGGCAGGAAAATACCCAAGGCGTTAAACTTAGGACAACTGTCAATTAATCATCTCGATCGAAGTTTGGAGATGCCAAGACATTGCTACCCAATTAGAAGTTTTCGGTTGTTTTTTGCTATTAAATTAAATTGGACTTCTGATATTGCCCTTCTGGTAATCAAAAACACTTTGGTTTTGCGTAAACCCGTTAGACCTGTAGATATATCTTTCTATAGCGACCCCACAGCATAAACAAGGTTTAGATCTTTTAAACAATCCAAAACGTACGCAAGTTCTACGTGTCGACAGCGTGACCGAGTGGGTGGGAGCTCCATTTGATGTTATACGCCAGTGATTTTTAATCTTTTTCATACCGTGGCCCACTTTTCAACCCAAGGTAACTTAACGACCCACTTCGGTCAACAAAATTTAATTCCCGTTGCAAAAATCTGGTAATCTCTAAAAAAAAAGGCCTTCACTTTGAATTTGTCAGCAATTTTTCAAGTTTCATCCCAAAAACATAAAAAAGGTCCTCGCTGGGAACTTGTTTCTAATTTTTTGACTATAATGACTTCATTGTAGATATTGCTTTCATTTTGATTTTATGCTCTGTGGCCCACTGAAAATACTACTGTAGCCCACCACTGGGTCATGGCCCACCGGTTGACAATCCCTGTTATACGCGATGTTGATTGACACGGGGCGGTGTTGAAAACGTAATAGCATCACTCAGTAGTGTTGCGGAGAAAACACTTCAGGGCATTTTCTTCTGCTTTTGGGTCTTCTCCAGCAGGTCTAAATTTTACTTATATCTAAAAATAAAAACTAGAAAACAAACTAGAATATGAAGTGTTTCAACTAAACAGCAATATTTTAACATCTGTGGAATCACGTTGGAGTATTCGCTTAAAGGTTGTTATAAGTATAATGCTTCCAAAGTTTTCCAGCGAATTACAAAAAGAATAGTGATAGTGATAATAATAATAATAATAAGTGTAGACAAGGACGCGTCAGTACTCTGGTGTAGCTTACAAGTAATCCCACAGCATGTTAATGAATAACCAGTGATACCCTCAAAAAACTAAATAAAAAATTTTACTTTAATAATTTTTGCTTCATATTTTGTTTGTTATTGTTTGTCCAATGTTTTTGCAGGTATTGCCTTTGCAAGAGTAAAGCATTTTATAGCTTTAAATCTCAACTTGAAGGCAATGTTTCTTGACTACTATGTAATACAAGTTTATCAAGCAAGGGACAAAATCACGCAATTTTACATCTGCTTTTGTTTTGTCTTTTTATGCCTTTTTGTTCAATTAACATTATAAATTTCTGCCCCTCCCCGAAAAAATCCTTAAGCCGCGCCTGCTGCAGCGTCTTTAAATATAAAATTATGTTGAATTCTTTCGTCGAATTTTTGGGCAGAACTAACGATGCTACGACAGTTAATTGAACGTCACTTGATCGAACGACACTTAAACAAAACGACACCAGATCGAAACGAGACTTGATCGAAACGACACTTGATTGAAACGACACTTGATCAAAATGACAGTTGATAAAAAAAGATTTACTTTTGTATGTTTCTGCGATTAAACAATCTTTTTATCACTATAATTTAGATTTATAAAAAAGCAGAGAACATCAGTAAGAAGACAGTTTGTTTTATTTTTTATAAAGTTTTATCAATGTCAAGGTCAGGGTTTTTCAACAAGGTTCCTGGCCAAAGCATTTTTAGGGGGAAAACAAGCAGATCTCTTGTAATGATTATGTTTCGTAAGATGTCTGTTGCTGCCATTTTTTGCATTCTTTTCACATTGTAGTCAGCTTTTTAGGGATCATTGTGCCATGGCTCCACCCTTGCAGACCCCTTGCAGAAATCAGAAAATCAGAGACAGATTCAAAGCGAAGACCTATTTTTGCAGAGATTACTATGTTTTTAGGGAAAAAATCGACAAAATTAGGACATACAAAGTTGTAAATTTTCTCTTTCATTATTCGCTTAAGAGTATTTTCGATCAAATTTCGTTTCGCTCAAGTGTCGGGTCCCAAAACTAACACCAGGCCTTGTTTATAAGAGATGGTGGATGCGGGTAGCCTGCACCTCTATTGCATTTCAATTTGCTTTGAGGATTTTAAATCCTTCTAAAATAATTTGAAATAATAAGTTTTTAACTTTACAGTAGATTATGACCCAATAATGGTTGTATTATGATCTTAATAGTTTTGAAGTGAGTTAACCGTTCCAACAATAATAAAACTTTAGCAAAAAAACATACAAAACAAGATTCGGTACTTTCCTGTTATTGCCCCACCATCTACTGCAAATAATTTTTTTTCTTATTTCATCTTAGTGTTGTAGCGGGAATTCCGGGTTAGTTTCACCAAAAAAATTACTTGCAGTAGATGGTAGGGCGATAACAGGAAAGTACCCAAGATCCATATTTTTAGGTTTTTTTGCGCATTAACCAGGGCACTCGCAATAAAGGAATTAATTAATAAAATTAGTCAAAGGTCAATGGGCCATGTTACACTATTAAAAAACGCAAATAAAATGAAACTCGCGAGGCAAATAAAGAATACGCGTTAACTCGCGCTTAAACGAAATGTGATATGTTCCTAGTTCGATACGCGCTAAAGTCAAAATATACAACAGGCCAAATATTCATTTAAGAAATTAAAAGCTAAAACCAACCAATTCGTAATGAAAAATCGATTTCAACCTATAAACATCATCATCGTTTTCTGTAAAAGTTCAAAAATTAAAAAAATTATTATTCGTGTTAATCAGGTCCTGATTCAATGAAAGTTTTAAGGCAAACGACATAACAGCTATCAATCACGTAATAATGACGTGAAAATACAGTGTAAAAAATCTGTAGTAAAATCATAGAAAATGCAAACTAAGATCCAAAACGCTGGCTGAAAAAATCAAAGAAGCTGCTGTCGTTTCCTCATAGTGTATACAGGTTGAGTAATAGTAAACCAATAAACTGGTTTCAAACTCAATCACAATTATAAGACAGAAAAATTCTATTAATATTTATTTTAGCAGTCAAATAATTAATCCATTATTTTTATACCGATCTAAGGCTGGCTTTACACGATCAAGTTTCTTGCAGAAAGATTTTTGCCTCAATATTCTATCTGTGTGTGAATTCCGCGCAAGATCATTGAGCAAAATTGCTGGCATTATTGCGCAATAAAAGTCTTGCCTCATGTAAAAGCGCTTTTCAAGAAAAAAGTGCGTTCTTTCCGCATTATTGCTAGGAATAGAGGGAGGTTCCATTTTGGAGCAAGATTCCAGCAAGTTTTAGGTCGAAAATGCTGTCGTGTCAACAGAAGAAGCAAAGACTTAATAAGTGAAGCTGAAGTCAGGGATTGCATATAGCTACGATAATAAAGACCGTGTGTGATGAGAAGTGATACATGGAAGTAAATTACAGAAGTGCTTCAACGAAATCAAGAAAAGTTAATTTAATCTTAGTGATGGTTTTAGTAGGGTGCGAACGAAGCGGTCGCACTGGGCCTCCCCTAAAAACATCAAAAAGTGCAAGAAATTGTTCTTGAAAATAATCATTTCGATTTGTTAAAAGTTAAACCTTCACATTTTGCAGCATTCAATAAGGATTTTAAATTAGCATCATGGTCACAATCACTTTCTTTATAGTAACTTCATGACGGTGGCATTCCAACAGCAATGACCTTTTTTTTAGAGATCGCTTTGTTTTGGTGCACTAAAAAATGATCCCCTCTAAAACAATTTTTGTTGCTTTCTTTAGAGATCGCTTTGTTGCTTTGTTTTGAAACACTAAAAATTGGCCCCCTTTTTGTAAGGCCATCACTGATTAATGTTTAACGGTATACAAAACATAGGGTGACATAAAAGTAAGCTTCTATTCAACATTATGCTATATAAAACATTTCAGTTTGCTCTACTGCAGGTTGAAAAAAGTTTAATTTATGAAAACCCAATTTGCTACTGAATTGAAAATTAAGGAGAGAAGAAAGTCTGGATCAGAAGGAGGCACCAGTAAAAGCAAATGGCAGTATATGAGCAGCTTGCTGTTTTTACGTCACGGGATGAAGAGGCACCAAGAAGTTTGCACTGAAATAGGTGAGATTATTATATCTTTTGCTATTGCAAAGGCACTTCTCCGTTAGGACTTCAAAAATATTTGGAAAAATACGCTAAACTGGAGTTATGGTTCCTTGTAATGATAGTTTGCTTAGTGTTTCACTCGGATTATACTCGTCGCGCCATGAACCACGTGTCACATTACGAAATTGATCATCTTCGTCCACGATTCCCGGAGGGGCACAAACCCGAGCACCCTGTTTCATTAAAAAATTGTGTAACACCAAGCTTGCTTGAACAACCAACTGAGGTTAATCGGAATTCAAATTAATTGACTTTAAAAGAACCCGAAATCTTGTAGCTAATATACCAAATGCACTCTCTACTGTTCGTTTTGCACGACTTGGACAATAGTTAAAAATTCGTCTGAGTATATCTGCATCTTTGTAAGGGTAAAGTTTCATAATATTGTTTTGAAGCGAAAAAGTATCATGCGGCCACAATGACATATGGCACTGCTTTGCTACGACCAGCCAAGGTTTTCGAAAGAAGAGATAATTTGTTTTTACGGAAACCTATAGCAAAGGGAGTTTCAAAAAAAAACCGCCATCAGAAACCTTTACATTGCAGCCAATGTCCACAAAAACAAATATGTAATTGGAGTCGATTAATCCCAATAACACAATGCTGTGAATACCCTTGTAGTTAAAGAAGTAACTCCAACTGAACTGTGATGGAGAGCTTGGAGAGTCACGTGCTTGCGATCCAGCGCACCAACGCAATGAGGATAATTTCATTGATTTTCGTAACCCGTGCTATCTCTTGCCATTGCATTTTATTCTGTGGTAACTTGAAAAGTAATAATTACAATCAAGATTGGAGCAATAGCATGGTTACAAATAAATAATATTTAAATATATATAAAACTTTTAGCCTATTTCAGATTCAAACCTTAAAATTAAAAGCAGCATTTTGGAAACGGAAAAAGTCGGGAAAATGATAAAATAAAAAATAAAAGAAGTAAACGTGAGTCTATTGATATTGGCACAGGCAATAAAAGCGCTAAAAGAACCAAGTCCCGGTCAGCTGGATATTTTTGGAAAATATGTGGCAATGGAGCTGCGCGGAGTCCGATGCGAGCAGATTCGGAAAAGAGCCAAACGCGAAATTAATTCAGTGCTTTTGAAGGCGCAAGATGAAGATCAAGGTCAACAACAATTTGAGCAGTCATCACCTGTATTTTAGTCATCATCCACACCTTCATCAATTTGTTTTAAAGGGTCAAGTACTTCGGTTCAGTATGTAGGCACTTCACCGAGCCAAATCAACGCATATAATAACAATAATATGCTACAGCCTACCTTGATGCCTTCTTTTAAGTAGATGCAAATTGCTTGGGATACCTCAGGGATAATTCCTGAAATAGCGCTTACTGAAATTCAAAATGCTAGACTTTCAAATGAGCCACCTAAAAAGAATGCCACTTGAATATGAACTTTTGTGATTTTTGTTTTTGAAATTTTTCAATGCACTGTATTTACTTATCTTAGCATAGAATAACACAAGCATAGAGAAAATAACTAATCATATTTTAAAATATCTGTTGCCAAAAATCGAAGTATTACAACCAAACGTTCTGTTGCTGGAATGGCTTGTCTCATATTCGTATCTTTTTTGGAAAGTCAGAAGGTTAACCACTAACTTGATTCTATTTACAGGGTATATTTATTCACTTATTCAAATAGAATTGAAAACAAAACAAATGTTGAAATAAATAATTACAATAATAGAAACAATTTAATATAGCATAAGTATAACATAAGTTAACTTATCTAACCGATATCTGCCGGAAAGTAACTCAATATATTGCAATTTATGACTGAGCCACATCGCTGTATACAAGTGGACGTATTACTACGTGATCATACGATATGGAACGGCAGGATGTGAAATTCAAAATTGCATAAAAATAGAGCATGTAAAAGTTAAATCCAACGTTTTGAACCAAATTCTATAATTGCGATAATAACAAAAGTTGTGTTTCGTGTGAAAATATTTGGGCTGTCCAATTAATCGCTACAGATACCCCCGTCTTAATATAGTAAAAATTTTCAAAAATGCAATTTGCAGCACGACGACACGACGGTGAAAAAGGAAGTACATGTAAATACAGAAGATGATTATAGCATCCGACTTAAAACAGAAAACAATGTTAAATTTTTTTTTTTTTTGCGATGTGTCGAAATATAATCGCTGCGATGTGTAAATGGAGCAGCAAATGTCATATTAATCAAATCTATTGCCACTTACTCGTATACAATAGAATGCAGCTGGATACTATTACACTAAATGATTCGAGAGAGCAACGTAGTTTTTTTCTTAGTTGGTAGCACATAGTTGTGAGAAAGGTTTAATACTTGAACTGAAACGGCATGGCCAAATCTAGAAAATTTTCAGAAAGTTACCTGAAAATAGCATTTACCTCTGTGTTAGACAATGGCAATGAAAAATCGCCATGCGTTTTATATTTGCTCTATCCTCAGCAACGAAGTAATAAAGCCATCAGAGCTTATGCGTTACCTGCAGCAGAAGCACCAAGAGCATGTAGAAAAAACTTAGATTTTTTCAAAGACAAAAACTCTTGTTGAAAGCGGCAAAAGTTTTCAAGAATAGAGCTAGTGGATGTTTTCAAGAACAGAGCATTGCAAGTCTGAAGGCTTTAAGTGGCAACACTTGTAAAACCATATGCGATGGATACGGTGAAGTTGCTTTGAGGAGAAATAAGTGCAAAAAAGATTCAACAAGTGCTTTTATCCAACGACACAATTAAAAGGCGTATTTCGCTTATGTCAATAGACGTTAAACAGCAAGTTATAGCGAAAATCAGTTCTTCTCCCATGTTCGCCCTGCAACTCGACAAATCAACAGATGTTGCACCATGCTCACCTCTTAGAAGAGTTCTTGCATTGCGTGATTGGCACCAATATAGCTTACCGTTGTTTCTTTGCCTTTACACTAGTTGATGTAATGCTACTGTTTTTCTTTTTTCTTTTGTTGTTTGTTTTTCTTTGTAAATATTTACTAAAAATTGCATCACATTTAGTTTACAATTTTAAGAACTGCAGACTAGAAGACCCTCAATGTTGTGGTCGCTTCGCAGTCTGTCTGTCAGTGTGTTTTTACTTGCTTTATTGCATTTTTCGCTTATGTCAAATTAGCATGACATTAGACGATGAACTTTCACAACTACTATTGCAATTTTTTGGAAACTGCAGCAACAGCTATGCTCAAAATGTAATAAACATTGAACAGCATCTCAAAGTTCTTTTGAAACGCAAGGTTTGCAGTGGGAAAGCTTTGTGGCGTATGTACGGATGGAGTCTTGGCAATGCTTGGATGCAAATCCGGTTTCCAAATGAAGGTCAAGGAAAGGAAATGTGATGCATAGACGTCGGCACTGGGGGAGAGCAAGAAGAGGTCTTGCTGCTCCGGGAATCTGAATTTTTCATGAAAAATACAGCTTTTTGAT
This sequence comes from Diplosoma virens, assembly GCA_963680785.1. Lineage (NCBI taxonomy): Eukaryota > Metazoa > Chordata > Ascidiacea > Aplousobranchia > Didemnidae > Diplosoma > Diplosoma virens. The sequence goes on along the minus strand of OY796887.1, from coordinate 45,603,697 downwards.
ATGTTTTAACCATCTTGCCTCTTTCTAGATATACGGTAGTTCACGCCTATATTGCTCCTTTAAAATTTATTCAGCCGGCGTCCATGGACAAGGGTCCGCAATTGCTTGAAAGATAATTAAAGGTTCCGGGGTAATAAAAAGGTTGAAAACCACTGATCTAAACCAATCGTGACCAAATCAATACAATACGTCCTTAATGTTGCTGAAATATTGCCGTATGAACATCGTTTAAATACATCTGCAAGTTTCTTTCGCAAAAACCGCAGACATTTCTTTCTGCAAGAAGTTCGGACATAATAAAACTTGCCGTGTAAAAGCTGTAGCAATAATTAAACAAAAAACTTGATGGTATAAAGCCAGCCTAATAAAGTTTTATCCGGCTGTTCTACAAATATAACCATAAAGCACTCTGTGGTGTTGGGTTTAGCATTAAGAACGTCGAAGTGAAATTTATGAAGATGTTTAAGAAGGGCAGCTCGGTCGTCGTCATCATTGACTTTTTCTAACGGGTGGAAACTTTATTTTTTGTTTGCCCTACTTATTGTATTTTGCAAAATTTACCTTCTACCACATAGATACCATTATTTTTGCAAGTAAAATGTTGTTTTAACTTAAACTTTTTTTATATGAATTTTACCGGGAGTTGGCGTTTTCTTTGATTTTACTACAGATTTTTTACAGCATACGTTTTTACGTCATCATTTTGTTATTGATTACAAAGTCAGCTCTTATGTCGTTTGCCTTGTAGCTTTCATTGAGGCTTCACTTTGTGGTTTTAAAGTCAGAACCCGACTAGAATAAATAATTTTCTTAAGTTTTGATTTTTTACAGAAACTGATGATGACCTTTATAGGTTGAAATTGATTTTTATTATGAATTGGTTGGTTTATAGTTTTTAATTTCTTAATTAAATATTTGGCCCATTAAACTTTGACTGATTTTATTAATAAATTTATTTATTGAAATTTGATCAGTTAAATAAATAGTCAATTTGACTTTGCTGAAAAGGGTAATAGATTTCCGTCAAAAGATTTTTAACCTGGATAAATAATTCCTTAAACTGTCTTGCACTTCCCGATTCATAGAACAGTCATATTACATTACTTGATCAGTAACTTTGAAGACAGCTGGCGTCTCAATTATTATTTAAATATTTGGCTCGTCTGCATTGATGGTTTCTAATATTTCCAATTTTTTGGACAAGATAAATTTGTTATAAAAGTTTTTATTCATTTTTGAAAATTAATCTTTTTTATTGATCTTGGTAGAAAACTAATTGCAAAATTCTTATTGAAGTATTTTTTTGCTGTTTGTTTTGCTATTATTTCTTTTGCTTATATCTCACTGCTGGCCTCTTCTCAGTTTTTGAATTATTTGGTTAAAAATAAAATAGCTTTGTTTTACAGTTTAACGATTTCCGAAAAAATTTTTAAGAGCACAACATTTGGCACGGCCAAAAATAAATCCTGACCTTTTACTAAACATCAACAACGTAGGTCTTGACATTAAGTTCGTGATAAATAAAACAACCGAGTTCAACTTTATCTCCGCCTGTCCTTCTAATTTTCGCTCTTGCTTCTGTTTAAACAAGTCAATTATGAAACGAATAAAATGGCGTTTGTGCTTATAAGAGGATGGTGAGAAAAAATCGCTGCAAGTCTTTCTTTTCTAAAGACATCAACATAAATTATTTTTGGTAATTAGAAAGCAGCACTGCTAATAATATTTTAAATATTATCACGAAGACTTATTAAATGCTGATAGAAAATAACAGCTTTTTGTTTTGTTGTTATCTTTTTTTCCTTCAAAAAAGCTAGGACACGTAGTGCGTTCACGTTTATTTTAAGAAATGTTAAGATATGAATCCAACAAGCTTTAATGGCTTGTGCTTTTGTAAAGAAAGATAGTGACGCTATTTTAGTGGACACAAGTGGGTTTGTATTTTAATGGAAATAAGCTTATTTGGTCACAATGTGTGCTTCTGTCGCCTCGTCACCTGAGGGTCCGGCTGTTCCATTTCTTGGTATTTGGCGTGATTACGTGAAGAGTTTTATTTTATTTTATCGATTCTTAAGGGTTGGAGCCACTGTACTTAGGCCACCTGTCCAGCAATTATATTACATTTCATGATCTCTATGTTTATCTTCCTGACTCCAGGAAAGCGTCGGAGACCCAATACATAGAGCAAAGGGTACTGGTTAAGCATGCTGTCTACTAGCTAATTTCGTCTCAAATTTGTTGTTCGCCATCTGTTTTTTAGTTCTTTTAACTCTTGATGGTTCTTTTTAACTTTGTTTTTTTTTTGTATGATTCATACTCCAGCAAACAATTAACCCGACCTATTTCCGGAGATACCAAGATATTGTTGTCCGATTGAAATTTTTTATTCTGTTTGTTTTATTGAGATATAACTCAAATTTAAAACTTCTTGCCAAGTTTGTGAAGCAAGGGAAAGTGTCGTAAAATGTCTTTCCTAAGGACACAAGAGAATAGCGCGAGTAACTTATGAACCGAGACCGTGTTTATCACAATCACGGCGCTCTTAACCACTCAACCACGTTGCTGATTCTATTACCTCATTCTGTTTTCGGAGATGCCAAGATTTTACTGTCCGTTGAAAAAAATTGATGAATGTGATAAAATTCGCGATAAATCGAACCCGTTCAACTGAACACTTTTTCATCAATGCCTTTTGTATTTAGCATAATAATTGCGACAGACCAGTGTGTTGATACCTATACAAAAAAAAGGAGACGAGAAGAAATGCACGAACTACAAGGGCATTTCTTTATTAAGTCTTCCTGGAAAGGTCTATGCAAAGTGCCTCAAAAAGAGATGCCATGAAATAGTCAAACCTCAACTTCAGGATGCACAATGTGGATTTCGTCCTGGAAGATCAACCATGGACCAGATCTTTGCCCTTCAGCAAGTTTTTGAGAAATTGTGGGAATATGCCAAGGAGGTGTGCACATGCTTTGTAGACCTCGAAAAAGCATATGACCGTGTCCCAAAAGACAAGCTGTGGGCAGTACTGCTGGAGTATGACGTGAGAGCTCAGCTATTAGCTGTTATCAAATTGTTGTACAAACAGTCAGAATCTTTGTTCGTATCAATGAGATAAAAACAAAACCTTTAAAGGTTAGTGTTGACTATGACAGGGCTGTGCTTTTTCTCCTCTTCTGTACGTTATATACATAGACAAGATAGCAAAGACAGTTCTTCCAGTAGTGGCGTCACATTTTGGGAGCGTAATGTTCGGCGCCTGCTGTTTGCAAATGACCTTGCATTGTTAAGCTTAAACAAAAGTGATCTCCAATATGCACTTGATCGGTTTTGTGATGCATGCTTGGATGCTGGAATGAAAATTAGTATGGGTAAAACAGAAATTATGTGTTTGTCAAGGCAACCTGTTCAGTGTTCTTTCCAAACAAATGGAGTAGCTCTCAAGCAGACGGAGAAGTTTAAGTATCTTGGAGTCACATTCCCGAGTGATGGCAGACAGGACAACGAACTGGACACACGTATTGGAAAAGCAAGTGCAGTAATGCGCCAGTTTTACGAATAAGTTGTACTGAAAAGAGCTGTGTACAAAAGCAAAACTTTCTGTTTCCTGATCAGTTTTTGTTCCTATCCTCACCTATGGTCATGAGTGTTGGGTAATGACCGAAAAAGTAAGATCCCGAGTACAGGCGGGCGAAATGGGTTTCTTGCCAAAAGTCAGAGGTTTATTCTTACTTGACAAGGTTAAAAGCACTGACATTCGTCAATCTCTCAACATTGAACCGCTGCTACTCCGCATAGAACGATCGCAACTGCGCTGATATGGTCATGTGACGCAAATGTTGCATGAAACGAATAGCAAAGCAACTAATGTATGCTCTTCCGAGTGGCAAAAGGCCTTAGGTGACCCAGAACTCGCAGATGGAATTATGTTGAAGACCTGGCCTGGTCACGTCTTAGAATTTCCCCAGCAAAATTGCCGCTAGTTGCAGAAGATTGGGATGCTTGGAGATCCCAACTCGAGCTGCTGCTCCTGCAACCCAAAAGGACAAGCGAGCAAAGGGAAACACACTGGAATAATTCAATGTTTCCCTGAAAATAATGATGATGATGAACTGCGTACCTTTTTGGTTCGTTATAATTTTGTGTTTAAGAAAATTCTTTTGTTGTATTTTATTTAAGCAGTGTAAGCTTCTGTTGAGGTTTTGTTCCATACATTTAAATTTGTATTTAAGTATTAAATTGTACCTTTTATTTATAAATTTTAGTAGTTTTCATTAATGAATAAAGCCAAATTTTACTTCTGGTTAACAATTTATTCACATTAAAAAAATTAAAAAACGTTCTATTGATACTTGGCAAGCTTAAAGTTAACTTTATAAAAATGATCGACTTTTGGAAAAAACATTTGATATTTTTCTAACCGAAATTTTAGAAAAAGACGAAGAAGAAATTCAGTGAATAAACTAAGTTTACTTACAAACTATCTTATTCATAAAACGTATGCATTGGTCGCGGATATAAGATTTTATGATGAGGCCAGGCAAGCATTAAATTATGCTTATCATAAAAGAAAAAATATCATTTTTCGCCAGACATCTGCTTATGACGACAGAGATAATTGATGAATATGTTCGTGCTTGAAACCAGGGGTCTCAAAGTCTTTTTAAAAATCACATACAGTCACTTTGAACCACAGCTGGATAGAATGATTTCGGAAATGTGCCCCAATATCTTGTTCCTCTATAAAAATGAAATCATGGTTGTTAGTGCCAAAGTGGCCCTGCCTAGTTTCAAACTCGATTTAATTTAAAACACGGATTAATTTCCTTTTTCGCATTACGTCATCTTGAAAATCAGCGCTTTTTTGTTAGTTTCTGTGAGACGATTTCTTTTAATAGTAGCAACTAGGTCTTTTTCTTTCTCTTCAACAAATGTAACGTTCTTGTTTGGAAAACTCTGAAGTGGATTTAGTTAGTAAGTCATTTTTTGTTTAATTGATTTATTTATTGTATTAATTAATTTTTATGTTTAATAGAAAACCGTATCCGTACAAGGAACGCGTGGTTAACGTCTACTAGAGATATTACGCTAAGAATCTAGCCGTAATAATGGTGATCTCTAAAAAAAAAAAAAGGTCTTCACTTTAAATCGTTCTCGTATTTTTCGTATTTTTTTCGCAGAATCATGGTAATCTCTAAAAAAAAAGTTCATTTCGTTTACAGTTATTTATTAACTGTTTTTCGCATACTATGTTTTTGGCTTTGGCCCGAGGAGGTCCAAAAAAATTTATACACGGCCCGCTGCTCGAAATGTTTGGGGATCCATGCTTTAAACCAATTAGCTCGAGATCGCAAATTCCAAGATGTGAGAAGAAATGTTTACAAAGATGATTTGAGTAGGGATGTATTTATCAGTGTGGCTCTAACACGATTCGATAAAGTTTACTTGAAGAAAGCGATTTGAATTTTCAAACTGCTATTGGGGAAAACCCAGCTTTTGGATCGAGCTGAGAAACAGTTCGGTTTTTATTTAGCGGATAGAAGTCTTCGAGTAGCCGCTGTGGCTTCTGAGCCTGTAACCCCTTCAACTACTAGTAGTCTGGCTAAAATCTGCAAGTCTAACACCTTTGACGATACAAACCAACACATATGTTTCTTCTGCGGAAGACCCTATCATCGTGGCGGTAGAGTCTATTGCCCTGTAAAAATAAAGTTTGTAATTCCTGCTGTAAAGTGGGGCATTTTCAACAAGTTTGTAGAAGTGTCTTACGCAATGTCTATGTGATGACTGACAACATTGACGACGATCTTGCCCACGATCGTCGTCAATGTATCAACAACCTTACTGGCAATGGTATCCGAAAATTTAAACTACACCACTGTGACGTCAGAAATTAATGATATCGAAGTCGATTATCAACTGCACACTGGAGCTTCAGAAAACTTTACAAGTGCAGACACTGCTAAATCCATAAAAGTAAAAATGTAAGGGAAAGCATCTATGGCAACAAACAAGCTTACCGTGCTTGTTTTGAGTCAAATTATTACTGACATCAAAGTCCAAGGAAGAACATATTTTAAGATTATAACCTATGCGCCGATGTCATTTTGGGCCAAAACTTCTTAAAATAACACAAAAAAGTTGTTTTTTAACTAGGTGGGGATCAAGAAAAAATGATTGTGGGCAGCAACAATCGATGTGGAGTAATTGTCTCCACAATTGAAATCCCACATATTTTCAACAACATGCTTCCTATTTGCCAACTTATCGCCACAAAATCAAGAAAATTCAATCACAAAGACAAACTTTTAATCAAGGTAAGATAAATTGCTAAATAAACAAATATTTAAACCTTCCTATTCGCCTTAGCGGCTTCATCTTTGCGAGAGATTGACGGCATAACCCTGTTCGACCAGTGGTGCTATTCAACCCGTTCGTATGAACCTGTTCTTAAAATTTTATTAGCTCAGAGAACCGGTTGTTAAAAATTGCTTGCGTAGATTTTTGCTCTTGAATTTGTATTAAAAAAGTGAGCAATAACGTTACGAATTTTTTTGGCATCAAATAATTGTAAACGAAAGAAGGTTGCGTTATTCGTGCAACAATATGAACGCCATAAACACGATTATGATGTAACGTAGAATATTGGTTACTGTACGATTACTGATTTTAGGCTATGTCAAGACTGGTGTTATACAGGATTACCCATTAAAAATAGTACATTACCCATAAAAAAGTACATTACCCAGAAATAAAAGTACAATATATTAAAACAAACAATTTATCTAAAAATAATGTATTTTTCAGAAATGGGTTTTACAGGGTTTATCAAAAATAAAGTGCGAGTTTTTAAAAATAAAGTGCCGAGTTTTTAAAAATAAAGTGCCGAGTTTTTAAAAATAAAGTGCCGAGTTTTTAAAAATAAAGTGCCGAGTTTTTAAAAATAAAGTGCCGAGTTTTTAAAAATAAAGTGCCGAGTTTTTAAAAATAAAGTGCCGAGTTTTTAAAAATAAAGTGCCGAGTTTTTAAAAATAAAGTGCCGAGTTTTTAAAAATAAAGTGCCGAGTTTTTAAAAATAAAGTGCGAGTTTTTAAAAATAAAGTGCGAGTTTTTAAAAATAAAGTGCGAGTTTTTAAAAATAAAGTGCGAGTTTTCAAAGATAAAGAGCGAGTTTTACTTGTAACATATATTGCTTCAAATAATAGAAATAATAAGTGAAGAACAACAAAGGAAGGAAAAAGTAAGTGTAAATCTCGAAATATTTGATCAAGTAAAGCGGCTATAAACAACAAATACTAAACAAGAGCTGCTTGAAATTACAAATTTGAGTCTTTCAGCTTGTAATTTCAACGCTTGTAATCCTTTTCTACCGAGAAAAAATATGCAGAAATGCTGCCTGTCTTTACAATAAAAATTTCTTAAATTATTTAGCATTAATGATAAACAGCATATGCATGAAATTTCTTTACTTTCTACTTCCCTGCAAGCCAGAAGTTCAAACGTGTCAAGAGCTGAAAATCTGATAGAAGGTCCATTGAGGCATTTGAAATGCTTAAAGCAAGTAAGGTGTTGTGGTAGGAAAAGTTACTGTTACTCGGCAAGATGCAAAGGAAAAACTAAGTGAATTTTGACTATGTGGAAAACGTCCTTCAGAATTTCCACGATCATGCAATTACACCAACCATAAAGAAAGCTAAAAGCATTAACAATATTATTGCTATAAGTTCAGCAGAGACGGAGAGAGCCTTCTCAGTGATGAATATCATATATTCAGGAAAGAGAAGCCGCATTGCTGTTTCAAATGTATCAAACCTTATGACAATTACGAGTATTTTGACTTGCCTACCATTGGAATTCTGGGATTCCACTCTTAAGTAAAAACACCACATTGTTGATGATACCAGGGTAAAAGAAACAGTCAAAAAGCTATAGTGGCAATCAAATGGCTGTGTGGAAATGTTTTAAATTAATTAAATTTAGATAAAATGATTTTGTTATTATTGTATGAGTTAACACAGGACACGTTTTAACATTTTGACGACGTATTGTACCCTATATTTATCTCTATTCTGAAGGAGTTTCCGCTTTCAGCAGTGCCCTTGCAATTGCAACCAAACACTACCAAATCCTTTTTATGAGAACCACTTTTTGAGCTAGTTGGCCGCCCGCCTCTACAGAGAAGACCTTTTTTTTATGAAGAACCGGCAAATTTTTTACTTTTCTGATTGATCCAGTTCACTGTGGTCGACTATTTTTAAACTGTCAATCAATATACTTTACTAGACGCTTTCCCAATACCTAATATTAATGAAAAAATTAGTGAAATTGTTAAATGGACTGTGTTTCCTACCTTAGACTTAAAATCGGGGTATTATCAAATTCCACTTTGTCCCGCTGATCGTCCGTTTACAGCGTTTGAAGCAGATGGAAAATTGTATGGCATTTAAGCGTATCTTGACAATATTACGGTATGTGGATGTGATAATTGTGATCATAATGCAAATTTAAAATCTTTATTCAATGCTGCAAAATGTGAAGGTTTAATTTTTAACAAATTGAAGTGATTATTTTCACGTAGAGAAATTGCATCATAAGATCAAACATGACCCTAAACGTCTTAGCCAATTTATGCAACTTCTTTTGCGCACAAATAAATCTGAATTACAGAGGCTCGAGAGATGTGTTTTCACAATGCTAAATGGATAAAAAAATTTTGGAAAAGATTCGGCCTCTTGTACATTTTAATGTTTCATCTTCTTTTCCACTCTGTAGAGAAGCATCGGATAGTTTTGAGACTCTTTGAAATGACCTTACCGCGACTTTCCTAACGAGCATAGATAAGAAACTATCGTTTGCAGCCTCGGAACATACGTTTGCTGCTGGGAGGCAATCCTACCTGAAGCCTTACACGCAGTGCGTTCTCTCTTATGCACTGACACTAACGACTCCCCATGAACATTTTTATCGAAGAATTTTTTAATCGAAGAAGCATGTCTGCATTGCCTAGTAGTTTGATTCAACCAGGACCTGTACTAATGAGACGTTTTGTCAAGAGCAAAATCGTACCTTTGGTGGAAAAACTTTTGGACATTTTGAAAACTTTTGAATACAACGAAGCTACTAATGTCAGACAAACCTAAATGCTGAACCAGAACCTAAGAATGGAAAGCAATACAATCCTTGTACCAAAAATAGTGAAAGTTTTCCTGATCGTGCTTGGAACCCGCAAAGCTCCACAGTCAAGGGGGAATGAATGTGATGAATCGAACCTGTTCAACTGCCCGCTTTTTCATCAATGCCTTTTGTATTTGGCTGAAACACTGCGTGCTTTGGCCCAGATGGTAGGTGCTTTCTCACAGCTTGGGCGGTGAGTTAGTCTGTTCATTGCTGTTAAAATGACAGACCGAAACCGAACCTACCAAAACAAAAAGGTATCCACCCATTCCGATGTTCAGTGTGGATCTGCTAGTCGGAAAATGTCCTTTTCAGGACGGGGCAATATCAGGATAAAACTGCCCTTTTCAGGGCACATTGCCAACAAGTTCCGAAGACCCACTATTCTTCAGCTGAACATCGAAAGCCTCACTGCAAGCAAGATGAACGTTCTTCATCATCTCGCTATGCAGTCTGAGGCACTCGTCATCCTACTACAGGAGACCCACTGCACTGATGCAGAGAAGTTGGTACTACCAAACTAACAACTAGTTGGGTCTTTAAGCAGGAAGCATGGCCTTGCCACGTTTGTCTACGAGCCACTGAGATACACGCTTTTGGACCAATCTCCACCGACATTGGAGATCGAGTGGTTGTGTGTGGACGTTGATGGCTATAAAATAGTCAACGTTTACAAACCACCGCCAACGCGATTGCGATCCCTGGATCTCCCATTGTTTCCTCCCCCTATTTTTACGCTGGCAATTTTAACTGTCGTCATGCTGACTGGGGTTACGACGACAACAGTCCGGACGGTGAGTGCTTGGCTGGCTGGGCAGGTATTAATTGTCTTGTCCTCCTATATAATCTCAAGAACCCTGCCGGTTTTTATTCCAGTCGCTGGAACACTGGCACCAATCCAGATCTAGCTTTCGCCAGCGTAGGTCCAAACAGTCGCTTACAGGATAGACGTGTCCTTGGCAAGTCCCCAGGTCACAACATCGACCTTCGCTTATTACACCACCAAGGTTTGCTATGGCAGTGCCAAGCATGCCTGTTAAGCGATGGAACTCCCACAAGGCCAAATGGAGTCATTACATTGCTTTGACAAATAAATTCGCAAAGACTTTGTTGCCGCCTGATTCACTTGATGTGGATGCGGCTTACCAGGACTTCTGTAACACTATTAAAAAAGCAGCCAAAAAGTCTATCCCACACTAGTATCGAAATAACTATATTCCGCGCTGGGATGCAGAGTGTAAATCCCTCTAAAACCTTTCTGCAGTCTCCTCAGGGAGACGACTCGAGCTTGGCTGCTATAGCTCTGCTTGCCAAGCTTGACAGAATGCGGAGGGATCGATGGTCCGAAGCAGTTTGGAGCATTGAAGCGTGGAGTATTTTGAACAATCTTACTGGTAGGTCACGACACTCTCCTCGTCACTGTCCCGTTTCAGCCGATGCTAAGAAATGGGAAATACGAGGCTGTTGACCGAAAGTCATCTCGACTTGTCTCTCAAAAAGTGTCTGACCTTTGGAGGACCACAACACCAGACCCAGTAATTTTTCACAGAGAGAATTTGCTGCTGCCCTTCAACATTTAAAACCAGGTAAAGCTCCGTGCCCTGATTCCATCTGCTCAGAGCTTATACTCCATGCTGGAGCTGCTTTAAAGTCCTGGTTACGTGACTTCCTTTCTTCCTGTTTGCGCCGACTAAAAATTCCCAAGATCTGGAAAGAGCGCTTGTGGTCGCGATCCCCAAACCAGCAAAGCCCGTGGGGGACCCAAAGAGTTATCGACCGATATCTCTGTGTTCCCTATAAGATCCTCGAGAGGCTTATCTACGCCCGCTTTGAACCATTAATTGATCCACTGCTCCCTAAAAAGCAGGCTGGGTTCCGACGCGGGAAGTCAACCGTAGATCAAGTTGTTCTGCTAACCCAGAACATCGAGGATCTTTTTGAGGCTAAAAAGAAGGCCGGTGCCGTATTTGTCAATCTGACAGCTGCTTATGACACTGTCTGGCACCATGGCCTTACCTGCAAGCTGCTGAGACTACTTCCGGATAAACACATGGTCAATGATTATGGAGCTTGTCCGAAATCGAAGTTTCACCCTTACCACCGGTGACAGCAAGCAAAGCAAGCTACGCGCTCTTAAAACGGCGTTCCTCAGGGATCAGTTTTGGCTCCCCTCCTATTTAACATTTATACTTACGATCTTCCTTCCATGATCTCCAGAAAGTTTGCTTATGCTGATGATTTAGCATTGTTGCACTCTTCTAGAAACTGGAAGGACTTGGAGGGGACTTTAAGCCAAGACATGTCTACACTTTCAGCGTATCTCCAGACTTGGAGGTTGAAGCTTAGTCACACTAAGACGGTGACGGCAGCCTTTCACTTAAATAACCGAGAGGCCAAACGTGAGCTAAAGGTTTACAACAACGGTAGACTTTTACCATTCTGTCCAACCCCTACTTGGGGTGAAACTGGACAGATTGCTCACGTTTCATCACCATTTAGTGGCATTTTGCAAAAACTATCCTCGCGACGCGACTCGTGGGCTCGGGATGGGGTGCTGATGCTAAAACACTACACATAGCTACCCTATCTCTAGTCCACTCAACAGCTGAGTACTGTGCGCCAGTCTGGTGTCGCAGTGCTCACACTCGTCTCATCGACAGTGTCTTGAACGACGCCTTGTGCATAGTCACTGGCTACCTGCGTCCCACTGCAATGGACCACTATCCATACTTTCAGAAATCCAGCCAGATGAGCTTTGCCGAATGGGAGCGACACTCTCCTTGGCTCACCGTGGATCTCTGGACCCTGATCATATCTTATATGGTTTTTTAAATGGGTCCTCAGATGCTCGCCAAAAGAGACTAAGAACTAGACGCCCGTTTGTGCTAGCTGCGCGGAATCTTTTCAACAACCTTGCCAGACTTGGCATTTGTGCTTTTTAGTGGACAAATCGTAAATGGAATGCAGAGTACTATGAAAATGCTTCCAGGCTCTCTGCTTTGTGCCCCGGAACGGTGCCAGGCCTGTTGGGATGGGCTTACCCCGAGTAGCTTGGGTTAAGCTCAACCGCCTGCGGACTGGTGTTGGGAGATTCCATTCGTCCATGCACAAATGGGGTCTCGCTCCTTCACCGAATCGTGAGTGTGGCACCTCTGAACAAACCGCAGACCATGTTGTAATAGCGTGCCCTATACATCGGGCACCACACGGAGCACGAGGTCTGACAGTTTTGGATGACGAAACTCGATGTTGGCTTAATAACATCACTGCCGGCATCTGATTCAGGCAGTGCAGCAGCCTGGGGTAGTAAAAGGATAAACCCTCGGCCCCAGTTCTGCTTGTGTCTGATCTGAAGTAGATGCCCTTCAAACGATGACGACGACGATTGCGTGCATTTTTAGTTTGTAATAACTTTGCGTTTAAGAAAATTCTTTTATTGTATTTTATTTGAGCAATGTAAGTTTCAGTTGAGGTTTTGTTTTAACAAATGATAAGAGATTCAAAACCTTGAAAAATTACAGAAATTTAACTGAATGATACTACACAAAGTTTTGAATCAGTATTACAATGCTGATAGAAGGAAGTATTGAGTGAGTAGCGACTCATCTTCTGCAAGTAGTCCTTAAAGTAAAGGCGTTTGGAGCCGAGGTCCATTTTGATTTATTGATAATACATGTATTTGCGCCCAGCAAATAAAACACCGCAACCCAATTTTACTAGCAAAAATCCGTTTCTGCACTAATTTTTTTGCCTTCAAAAATTTTTTTCGAAGAATAACTATTGTATTTTGTTTAAGTCATTTTAGAAAATACTGCGCGGGTTATTCAAAATCTTAGTGCGGCCCTATGGGCCAGGAGTTGGACGCCCCTGCCCTGCCTTAAAAGAAAGAAAGAAAGAAAGAAATAAGTTTATTTTGTTTAGTCAAATAAAATACAAAGAAAATAACATAATCACATCCAATTTCAATTACAATATAACTTTTAAGCAAAACTACATTGCAAACAGGATTTAAAGAATTTATATTTGACTAAACTGGACAGTGAAAGACCACTTTGTGGTCATCTAGTCAAAACTGCCCATTGATATTAAAATGGAATATTAGTACAATAACTAAAGCAAAACAAACGCAAAAAATGCAAACATACAAAAAAGCATACACAAAGCAAGTACGGCATATATACAAAAAGTACATAGCTATATGACATACTGTTCATACAAAAAAAAAAGCATACACAAAGCAAGTTTGGCACAGACACAAAAAGCACATAGCTATATGACATACTGTTTATACAAAAAAAATGAAAAGTTTTTTTTATATAGACTCCAAATACGATATATCTAATACCGATTTAATAGATATGTTTTCATCTTTTTGTTGAAGAGGAAAATGTTAGTTTTTTCATAGCTAGTGGAATTTTATTCCATACCTTTACTCCATTATAACTACAGGAAGATTGACTAAATGTTAGATTATATCTTTCTTGATAATAGTATTGATTGGATATGGATCTGGTTGAATAAGAATGATGATTGCCAGCAGATTTAAAATAATGGTCAAAATTTTCCGGAAGATGCTTATTGTAATATAAAGGCATAAATTTTGCTATTTCTATATCGTATATTTCATTAATTTTTAATAAGTTCCAGGATTAAATAATGGGTTTAATTGAACGTGATCTCTTAAACATTTAAAATTCATGATGCGAATAATTTTGTTTTGCATTACTTGAAGGCTTTGCAATAAAGATTTATTGAAATTGCCCCAGACTATAATACCATATTTCAGATGAGGGTATACAAAACTAAAGTACAGACTTCTTAATGTGGATTTATTAACATAGTGTCTAATTGTGCATAGAATTCTAGCAGCATTAGCAAGTTTTCGTTCAATTGAACTAACATGATTATGCCATTTTTAGTCATGATCAATTAATATTCCCAAATATTTTGTATAGATTGTAGAGTTAATTTTATGTTGTCCTATACTAACATTGAAATCATCTAAAGCTATGTTTTTACTATTATAAGAAAAAAGTTTAACGATAAAATATGTAGATTTAGAGTAGTTTAAGGATAATCGATTAAGTTTCATCTAGTCATCTACAATAGCTAGTTTACAATTAACTGTTGCTTTAAGTTTTAATAGGCTTTTGTCTTTCATTGTTAAAACTGTATCATCAGCAAATAAATTTACATTAAAATTGGTGTGTGTTGGTAAGTCATTAACATATAGTGAAAAAAACAGAAGACCCAATGTTGACCCTTGAGGGACACCACATACTATTGTGCTATTTTCTGATTTGGTGTTATTACACCAGGTAAACTGCTTACGATTGCTTAAATAGCTCTTTAAAAGTGAATACGGTACATGCTACCACGTACACCATAAGCATACAATTTTTGTAAGAGGATTGAATGGTTTACAGTGTCGAACGCTTTGGACAAATCTAAAAATATGCAACATGTATAGTAGCCTTTATCAGTGTTTTTTATGATTCTATTATGTAAATCTGTAATGGATACTTCAGTTGAGTAGTAACCTTTTCAAAATCCAAATTGTTGATTATTTATAACTTTTGAAGTCTGATATACGTAAAGTAGTTTTTCAAAAACTTTTGCTATCGGTGATAAAAGGGAAATTGGTCTATAGTAATTAACTAAATGTTTCTGACCTGTTTTATAGAGTGGAATTACTTTTGCATATTTTAGAATAGAAGGAAAAGTAGTAAAAGATTTAGCCGAGTTTACTGCGGAAAATATCATGCAATTTATATTCGCTCATTGCATTGCATATTCTGTGCTTAGTTTGCAAGCAATCGCAAAGCTTGGTTTTTCATATTTTTAATCGTAAATTGTTATTTTTGCCAAGCTTAATTTGTCCTATTTCCTCCCTTTGTACGCGTTGGCTGATTGTATAGTCGGATTTGTGGCGTCTTTATTGCTTAGCCATGGACTCCTAAATAATAAGGCTCCTAAATAAAGTTTTTATTGTTTAAGAATCCATGCTTAGTTTACTTTATGTTTAGTTTACCAAACAGCATATCACTAAGAAATTGACGATCGCTTATTACGAAATCCCGGTCGCATCGAACTACACCAAGATAAGGTTAGAAGCAGACTTGACTTGAAAATCTTTGATTCCGTGCGTTTTGTGTCGTGATTTCTGTTTCGCTGTAAATAGTTTTTCAGGACTCGTCTTTAAAATTATAGAATTTAGTTTTGTTAACTTGTGCGCCAACAAACTTGCTCAAAAGCCGCCGAATAAGAAGGAGATAACAAGTCGGGCGGTAATCTATCGATTGAAACAGTGTTGACTTTTCTGTTGGTATCGATTAGAAAATATTTGTTTGGACGCTTTTTTACTTCATATTGTCCTTTTTATGGACGCTGCAGTGACCGTCTTTAGGGTCAAACCCCTGTGAGGTTGATTTATATCAGTTTTTCTGCAATATTTGCTGTCGGACCGAAGCTGTAATTAGTTGCTGCATTAACGTAGATGGCTAGGGAAGTGCGGCCGCCCGAATCATTTGCTAGGAGGCAAAGAGTGGGGCCGTACAAGATTTCGGATTGATAGAAAAGAAAATTGTCAACAAATGTAACGTTCAAACTAAATAAAATCCAGCCAAGATTAGAGTATCAGTTGCCCAGGCTAAGCTGGGCTTGAAGAGCAAATTTTAGGGAAGCAGTAAAATCGTTTAACAAGGCCATTGGCTTTTGTTGTAATGTGTTAAAAATCAATGCAGAACCAAAACACTTGGTTAAAATGTTTCCATTGATGGGAAGTGAATTTTCCTTCTCTTCCAGTTGTTGCGGTTTGTGGGGCCCGATACTTGGAGACAAAATGTAACAAAAACTTCCACGCACGCGCTAGCGATAGTAGGCTTACGTAACTCGTTGATGGCAATGTTCCCATGTAAAACATTTTGGATACTGGTTAAGTATGTAGTCAACCTATTCTAACCCTAACCCTAATCTACTAAATCACATAGTAGATTGCATTACAATTGTAGACTGCATACTCAACCAGAGGATAAAGGGTTAGGGTTAGATAGACTGGATACTAACGAGTACCACATTTTGTTTATCGCTTCGCAAAGTTCACCAAAGCCCCTGTTTTTAAAATTTTTTCATTTCGAGTATTTGCTAGTACGTATTAAATATTTTACTTACAAAATTTTTTCAAAAAAGTTTGAGGGTATTTTTTTATGTTATTAAAAATACGATTATTTTTTTGGGCATAAAATTTTTTTTGTAAAAAAATTCTGACTTAGCTTTCCAATGTGACAGATTAAGAATTTCACTTTCGAAACTACATTGGTTAAACAGCAGAAGTATTTTTAACCTGTTTCATTATATTATCGCTTTTCGCGCAATTACGTAAACAAATTGTTTGTTTCCATCTGGAAGCAATGAACTAATTCGCTTTCGTTTGCGGCGACGATTATAAAAGGCAATCAAGCGTAATTTTTCGTCGGAAACGCCTTATTGAAAACCATGAACACAGAAATACAAATATTTATGCATCACAGTAACTTCAATCGTTTTTTTTATTTATAAAAGTTCGATAAATTTAATGAAGCGTTACATCTTAAAAATTTTCTAGGCATTACGCATTTGCAAAGGATACAGCGACTTTGCTTTTCGGTCGGTTCTAATTAGTGCAAGAGAAAATTTGTCGAAATTTTGCTTACACTCAAGTCAAATGTACTGTACATTCTTTTTGCTTATGTAGCATTTCCGCAACAACCGATGTCATAAAATCTAGCAGATCTAGTTATCTTTGACTCCTCTGCTATGAAGCCTTCGTGACGCAACAAACAGCATTTCAACAAAATTCAAGCGGTCAGAACAATTTTAATATTGCAGCGGTAGTTCTCAATCCTTTTTTAGAGTCAGAGCAAAATTTCAAAGTCAAAGTATGTAAGGAGCGGCATGAAAACAACAAAGTTTATTTTAGAAAAACACTAAAAATAGCATCAACAAGTCACACAAATACTGTATATAAAGTATGCAAATCAATTTAATGTAAAACTTGGCGCTGGTTTTGACTTTTTGAAGTGTGTCGAAATGAGAAAAAATTAACTCGAGACACAACCTTGCGACGTTACCGGGCAAAGATCTCCAGCTGAATTCCTATTTAAATGTTATTTCGTCTGTTTAATTCAATTTGCGCCTTTTGCCATAAAAAATAGTTAAAGTTTTATTTGTGTGCCAAACGAATTCACCACAATGCCGACTATGAAATGAGCAGTTCAATGAGCAGCAAACTTTTAATTCATTCTTTTTAACCGATTCGATCAACGTAAGAGTTCATCGACAGTGTCTTAAACGACGCCTTGTGCATAGTCACTGGCTGCCTGCGTCCCACTGCAATGGACCACTATCCATACTTTCAGAAATCCAGCCAGATGAGCTTTGCCGAATGGAAGCGACACTCTCCTTGGCCCACCGTGGATCTCTGGACCCTGATCATATCTTATATGCAGCAGTGGATATTGGGTGAGGCGAATGAGGCAGTCGCCACAGGCCCCCCCTTTTTTTGGGGGCTCCCCCTCGAAAACAGCATATACAGTTTTGGATTCGCTGCAGATGTTTGTTCAGAGGACGATTCTGATTTTTTTTTTTTTTTTTTTTTTTTTGGAGAACACCTTGATTTTGGGAGACAAATAGGGAAAATCAGAGATGAAATCGAAGTGAAGACCTTTTTTTTTTGGGAGACCTTTTTTTTTTGGAGAACACCTTGATTTTGGGAGACAAATAGGGAAATCAGAGATGAAATCGAAGTGAAGACCTTTTTTTTTTGGGAGAAAAATATGCAAGCTCAGATCAGACCTGTTTTTTTTCTCAGACAACATCAATTTTTAAAAATTCTTGCCTCGGGCCCCTAAATTGGAATATGCACCACTGCTTATATGGTCTTTTAAATGGGTCCTCAGATGCTCGCCAAAAGAGACTAAGAACTAGACGCCCGTTTGTGCCAGCTGCGCGGAATCTTTTCAACAACCTTGCCAGACTTGGCATTTGTGCTTTTTAGTGGACAAATCATAAATGGAATGCAGAGTACTATGAAAATGCTTCCAGGCTCCGTGCTTTGTGCCCAAGACCGGTGCCAGGCCTGTTGGGATGGGCTTACCCTGAGTAGCTTGGGTTAAGCTCAACCGCCTGCGGACTGGTGTTGGGAGATTCCATTCGTCCATGCACAAATGGGGTCTCGCTCCTTCACTGAATTGTGAGTGTGACATCTCTGAGCAAACCGCAGACCATGTTCTAACAGCGTGCTCCATACATCGGGCACCACACACGGGGCACGAGGTCTGACGGTTTTGGATGGCATAACAACATCACTGCCAGCATCTGATCCGGGAAGTACAGCAGCCTGGGATACTAAAAGGATAAACTCTCGGCCCCATCCTGTTTGTGTTCGACCTGGAGTGGATGCCCTTCCAAACGACGACGACGACGAGCATAAGAGCGTCTGCAAGCGGTTGTTAATTGGCACATCACGCATCCATAAGTTGTCGCAAAAAATGTTACCCGTGCTATTTGCAGTAAGACCTGACCTTAAACATTTAAATTACCAATCTTAAGATATTTGACTCACAGTTGTTGACCAAAAACTCCTTTTCAATGTAAAAGAATCTGTTTTGATTTGTTACTTATTTTAGTTTACATTCACAAAGCAATATTTGAATCAGTCACTGGCTTATGATTAACGCTACAAAGCTCTAAGATTTCCACAAAAACCATTTATTTCTTCCCAATCTTAACCTAGTTGATATTTGCTGTTGACGTAAATAAGTTGAAAATCCCCTTTAATTTGTTAAAAAAAAGGTTGCTAAGGATTTATTATTATTACAGATGGTTAGCAAAATGCAGAGGCATTTTTTTAATTATGCAACCAGATTGCGTGCCAGATTTTTCTTCCCAAAGCTTTTCATTGGACACTCTTCAGGGTAAATCGTCAGAATGAAGCAGAATTGAAACCGAACTGAGTTATAAAGGGAAAAGCAGAGTTTTCATTGGCTAAAAGAAGTTAGCCAATGAGAGAAAAGATTAAGAAATTTTCAAAGAGTAGACGAATTCTTTTTGCTTACACAGAAGGGGATTGAGAGATTTAATGAAAGTCGCTTCAAGAGCAGAAAGGTGAAAAGAAGAGCGACCTCGAGCGAGAATAAAAAATTGTACAACCAGACATGTCAAACTCGCGAGCGTATGCAAGACGCATTGGAAATTTTTTTTAATTTAAAAAGTTTGTCCCGGGCCGCAATCCAGTCACCAAATAAAGTGAAGACCTTTTTTTGTCTTGACTTGGATTGTAACTTTAAATCTTGACATTTTTCTTGTCAGGATATAAAATTCGCGCTCTCGCTTACAATATTTTAAAATTTTTTGTCTAAATACAGGTGAGGACAAAAAAAGTTTTTACCTTGTTTTGTGTGTGGATTGCGGCTCGGGTTTATCGGATTACCTTGATTGATATCTTGCGAATCTTTGGGGCATCAAACCATTAGTCGTTCTCGTAGATGAAACCCAACGATTAATGTTTCGATTTCGTATTGAACATCTGATAAAAAAGTTTCTTCAGAGGACTTTACGGCCGGGGAGCTTGACATGTCTGGCTTACATCATAAAAAATTAGGTACACGTTTGTTGGCGCCAGTTAATTTTTTCTTATTTTTTCAATGTTTAAACTAGGGCATTCGGCATACACAAATCTCGTAGGTGTCAACGGGCATGTTTTTGAAGGATTATTGCAAACAATCGTATACTTAAAATTTTTAAAATAGAGGTATTTTTGATAGGCCGATAGGCATATAGCTTTTAAAAAGTTAAACACTAAATCTTTTCACCGGCAAGTCATTTAGGTGTGAATTGCAAAACCAACTTCGTAAAATTTAACAAAGTTGAATGAATGTACTGTGGCGAGCAAAAAAGTAATACTTTTTTATTTTTTTTAGATTTTTTTAAAATAACTTTGTTAAAATTGAGTTATATTTATCAACTAAGTAACTATCATTAGAAAGAGCACAAAAAAATATATCAAATCTAATATTAATTGATTTTTTTGAAAAATATAATGCAATTTTAACTAAGTTATTTTGAAAAAATCTAATGAAATAAAAAGTCTTACTTTTTTGCTCGGCACTGTATAATTATGATTTTGCGACCCCGAAAAGCGTTAGCAAAAACTTTTAATGGTTTTATTTTTGATATCAAGTTTTTTGGCTATTTTACGCTATAGTGACAAGTTTTTAAAACTTCTTTATACTGGTCTGTATAGGCATTTATTAGATCCCTTTTGGACTGGCAACTTACTTGCGTATATGACAAATAATGTGTAGCAATAGCATCCGTGTCAGTTTTTTTATTAATTGTTTCTTGTCCATTTTATCTGTATACTATAACGCAGGGGTTCCCAAACTAAAGTATATTTTGATTTCCAAGGGATACATTAGTATATGTGAGAGAAATCCTTATCTAACTTATTTGTTGTTCGGTAATTGATTAAATTTGAATTTAGGATATTTTCTGTGTATTTTTGCTAATTTCCAATGATTTACCAAAATTGAAATAGACTAAAACAATACTTTTAATTGGTCCATCAAGAGAGCGTTCTATGAAAAAATTTCTGAGTCAAAATGCACATTATGAGAACAAAAGCTTCCCAGAACTCGTCACTAAATATCTTATAAAGTTTGAGAAGGAAATTGATATATATTTTCCAAGTCCAGGTAAAGATGGGTTTGCATATATTACAAATCGTTTCACTGCAAACCCTCAAATGCTGCAAACTGGGGCAGGTACTCAAGAGGAACTGGTTAAACTTTACTGTAAAAGTTTTATAATAATAAAATTTATAACTACTATAAAATATTATAAAACCTGGTTATCCAAGAAATATCCATTGATGCATATATATAGAACCTGCCTAATTGTGATATTACAGATTTTGAGTTTCAAGTGAGGGTAAAGGGGAACTTGGCATTTGTTACTGTTTATTTCTGTGTGGAAATCATTTATTTGTTTGAGTCAAGAGTACTGTAGTTGACTTGTGTTCAAGGAGCGAAGAAGAGATTTTATTGAAATTGCTAAATGTATTAGAAAAAATTTTGTCGTTTTTAGTGATAGCATGGAACTTTTATAAATAAACTTTTGACATCTGTATTAACTTTGTGGCTAATGAAGCATGTTAAAGGGATATTCTCTTATGAATAAATTCGCAATGAATATTGGCTATTAAAGAATTACATCATGTGCACAGTTGATGGTATTTGTAAAACATGTTTACAATGGTGCATTTAAGGAAGAGTTTCTTTTTTGCAGCTCTCTAGAAATGAATACAAAAGCAGCAGACATTTTTCAAAACATCTCATCTTTTTTTGAATCTGAACACTTGGAATGGAAGAATCTAGCTGGCTGTTGCACAGATGGAGCACCCCCAATGTTGAGCAGTAATTTAGGTTTACAAGCTCTTGTGAAGCAGCTAGCTTTAACAAGCAAAAGTTTTCATTGCATGCTGCATAAGCAAGCCCTAGCTTCCAAAACTTCACCTGATTCAATTCAAACAATTTTAGAACAGATGATGCAAATTAGTAATTTTAGTAAAGCCAGAGCGTTAAATTTTCATGTTTAAAAAGATTGTGTAATGACATGGATTCAGACCACTTGGTGTTTCTCTACCATACTCAAACTTTATTGCTTTCCAAAAAAATGTAACTCAAAGATTCTTTGAACTTAGAGAAGAAGTAAAAGCATTTTGTCAACTCCAGAACAAGACAGAGTATTGTTTCTGGCTAGATGGCGAAGAATGGATGCTCTCTCTGGCTTAGCCTACATATGTGATGTTTTTGAACAACTAAACAAACTACAATCTTCAGATGCAAGGCAGGAATACCAACATTATTAAATTTATAGATGCATTGAAAGCTTTCACATCGAAATCGCCAAATTGGAAATAAAAAATTTGAATACAAAATTATTTAATGCTTGAGAAATTGAATATACTTTTTGATAACAGAGAAAATAAACTGGCAGTGCAAATCGAAAATGGTATTTTGAAACATTTGTTAACACTTGAAAACGAATTTGAGAGATATTTTTTAGAAATTACTAATGATAAACTTGACTTTGTTAGAAATCCTTTTACATTTTGTGTTGAAAAGCTTTCAGATGAATGCCAAAACAAATTTTTGGAGCTAGTTAATGGTTTTTTGGCAAGGCAAGCTTATCATGAAAAACTTCTAACACAGTTTTGCATTGAAATGAAAGATTCCTATTCAAAAACTACCGAAAAAGCTCTGCATATTCTTATTCCCTATATGTCTACGTACCTGTGTGAGGCAGGATTTTCTACTTTGTTACAAATCAAGACCAAACAAAGAAATAGACTCGATGTTAAAGATGACCTACATTGCGCTTTGTCTCAAACTATTCCACGCATTCAGCAACTCTCGGATGATAAACAATCACAAGTTTTGCATTGACTGATTGAGTTAAAATTAAAATAAATGATATTTTGTTAAATCGGTGTGTTTTGTCAAACTTAATTGATACAGGAGAGGAATGAAAATTTTCAAAATCAGCAAAAGAGGAATGCACCAAAAAAGGTTAGGAACCACTGGTTTAATTGCTGTATTTTCAGCGCTTCAATCATTTCGTCAAGCGTTCTTGTCAACAAAATCGCTAAAACACATTAGTAAGGCAGTTTGAAGATTGCCTCTCCTCCGATAAAAAAAGAAACAAAAGTGAAACAATATCGCGCATTTTTGTCTTTTTGTAAAAACATCTGTTGAAATGAGAGAAATTTGAGGCATGCCGCAACTGTGACATCGCAGACTAGAAGAAAAACTTTTACTTAATCCAGACATTTGCTAAAACAAGATAAATCGACTTTTTCTCAGTAAGTCGGAATATACGCATTGTGCAACTGCAAAGCAATAAATTTATTGAAAGTATTTAGAATAGAAGATTATTTGGTATCTAAGGTAGGGTTGCATACCGTCCGGAGGAATTTTATGTTAAATTTTGTATCCAAAAAGAATTTGTCCCGAATTTTAGAATCAACTTAAAACATCGTGCATTTTTTTAGAGAACACATTGATTTTGGGGTGAAAATTAAAACATCCAAGACTGATTCCAAGTGAAGACCTTTTGTCTTCATCCTAGAATCTCAGACATTTTTTTTGTCCTCCCTCCAATTTTTTTTTGGCTGGTTCGCCTATGCCTATTAGGGATTGCGCCTATTCAGATATGGCAACCCTAATCTAAGCTAAGAAATTTTTCAACATTAAACTTTTAATCTAATTTTGGTATATTTATAATTCAAGGTTTGAACTTCAATTATTGGCATCATTTTTATATTTATAACATAGATTTCTAACTAACACTAATTAAGAAACTATCCATTACCTTAACTTATAAAAACTGATTGTGAATTCTTTTCTTCCAATATGAAGACAATTGAAACTAATAAAACTATTGCATTGTGAACAACAATAGTCCTTCCAACTTTTAGTTTTAAAATGTAGAATTTCCGGCTGTACCTTTAGGCGACGGTCATTTTACAAAATACTCTTATGCTTATTATGTCTGAGGGTGGCAGTGGACATCGAAGACGTTTTAGCAATTTCTGCTGTCTCCATTGCGTAAGTGCATAAATAATTTTAATTAATTTAATTGAATTAAATTGACGAAGTTTCGAGTTAATTTAAGCCAGTAATTCTTAACAAAAGACACGCCTCTCTTGAAGGGAGTTTAAAAAATTCAGGGGGTCAGTTATTTATAAATTTTTAAACAATGCATAGGCTACAAATTGCCAACCACTTTAAAAATATTGTTTGTATCCAATTAAGTATGCATGAGAATTTAACTCTCGTCTTCCATTTCATGAAAATACTTTTTAGTTCTCCAAGATTTTGATTTTTTTATATTACGACGTTGTTTTTACTTTACCAAAAAATTTATTACGAGAAACAGAAAAATTTTTGAATCGTTATGAGGTCATGGGTCAACGCACAATCAGAATTTTTTCGGCCACCCCTAAAAGATATTTTTAGAAGGTCATGGTTGTGCCAAAAAAGTAATTTATCTGCCTGAAAATTTAAAAGTGAAAGCTCCCTCCGCCCCCTGGATCCGATCATGAAAGCTTCAGCAAGCACGTATAATCGAAGGCTCTCATTTATAATCAAATTTCTTAAGTCTTAAAACCTGAAAAACTGATTGGCCTTTAAATAAACAGATTTCGCAATTTTAATGTTAAAGGAAACTGAAAAAATTTTCAAGTTTTTCATACTCTGAACATTTTTTTTGAGCGGCAGCGTAGTCGTGTGGTTAAAGCGCCGTACTTCTGATTAACATGGTCTCGGTTAAAAACCTGCTAGTGCCATTCTGCTATGTCCTTGGGGAAAAAACTTTACCGCACTTTTCCCTGCTTGGTGGTCTTGGCAAGCAATAACATTAGCACTAACATTATTTTAAATAATTAATGCCTCACCAACCACTAGCTTCACGGCACGTCCTGAATCGAACTACAATATGGTTTTTGTATTAGTTTTAAAATTTAATTTCTTACGTAGTATCTAACTTCTTTTTGTTCCATTTCTTTACATTTCGAATTTAACATCTTGTCGTTTCATATCGCATGATTACGTGATATTACGCTCACTTTCATACAGCAATGTGTCTTTTGTCGTAGATCATAATATATAAAGTTACACTTCCAAAAACATCAGTCGGATAACTTTGAGCTTTTGCTTTAATTATGAAAAATTAGTTGTCCGAAACATTGTTGTTGTTAAGTTTTATTTGAAGGATTGCGATCGGTTGCTTAGCTATTAAAACTAAGCTATGCATCAGAGCAAGTTAAGGTTAGTGCTAAAAATGTGACAAATTTTTGGGGGTACATGCGAACCTATAAAGTGTTCAAAGGATACCGATAAACAAAAAGTTTGGGAAACCCTTCTGTAACGTTATAACTTGGGTCCGCTAAAGTCAATAAAGTCAATTTTTTTCCGGGCTTCATAACATCATAAAACTTACGTACACAACCTTATAGTTTCAGTTGTTTGGAAGTTTTTTTCTAAGTTTTACCGGTCTAAACAAAGTCAAATTTTTTTTTTGTTTTTGTTGAATTTTACGTACAAAAACTCATTTTTTGCTCACTTTTGCAATTTTTCAAGCTGCTCATTTCATAGTTGGCCGAGATATTCTAAAACTTTTGGAACTGCGATCCCTTAGCTTCAATCTTTTTACCTTTTTCTTTATAATTTTTGAACCAATAATATAACTTTTGTATGTTTTACAATATTCTACCATCTTCAAACCCCTCCTAAAAACTTTGAGCACCCCGCACCTCATGGCGCATAATTTTTAGTTTAAAAATCTTTAATCTACAATATGTAGTAAAAATACAGTGTTATTCTCCGTGATGGTTAATGTATTTGACAGGGTCGCCCTTCAAAATCTACGCAAATCATTTTGTTACAAATTAAACTTGAATTTCTCCCTTTTCCGAAACAATTATAATCAAGCTGCTTTGATTCACTTTTAGTACAAATTTACGCGCAATTGCTTTGATTTACTTTAGCCGATCCGTGTTAGCTGACTCGATGATGTGGTTAGCATATCGGAACGACGTATCTCCAGTATGTCCTTGCGCTTAGTGGTGCTTATCGCAGTTACGCTGATAGTGCATTGTTTTCATTGGACTACTCACCCAGCGTTCAGGTCCACAACTGGCTGTTTGAGGTGTAAAAAAACCACAAACAGAAAGTTGTGCCAGCTGTTTAACTTTTCAACTTTTTCAGCTGGGGTCAGAAACAAGCTGTAGTGTCCAGACGAGTCCTATTACACCTAACACCATTGATAAAATCTTATTCCAAAAACTACTCTCAAACTTTAACCTTATCGATTCCTACCTCTATCTATACCTCTATTCCAAAACCTTCTCTTTTTCCTTCTCCCATCCACATCCAGACTTGATTGCATTTATATTTCTTCATCCTTAACATCTAAAATAACCCAATCTTCATACTGCAATATAACCTTTTCCGACTACAACAAAGGCCCATCTCTCACCCTCAAAATATCCTCCAAAAAAAACTTCAAATCATCACACTGGAAATTAAATAACTCTATCCTTGCCATTCCTTTAATCCAACTCTACATCAAATCCTTCATTAAAAACCTTTCTGAGCCCCTTAATCCCACCCAACAACCTCTAAATTGGTGGGATCTAATTAAACTAAAAATCAAACAACAATTAATCCTCTACTCCAAATCACAACATAATAAGAACGAAAAACATCAAACCATACTACAAAACAAATTAAACAGGGCTAAACAATTAGGAAAACACAAAGAAATCTACAATACCACACAGCAACTAGAACAATTGCAACAAAACAAACAAATAGGAACACAAATTAAATCCCGCTTGCCCCCAATCACTACTATTGACAACCGAGGGGTTTACTTAGACCCCTTTAGCCTCTATTGTTGAAAATCTAGCTCAATCCAAATCCTTACTACCTTCGGACTTAAACACTTCTTGTCCTATCTCAAAAGCAGAAAATAAATCGAATAAATTTTCCCCCTACATATCTTTCTTTAAAAACTTGTGGAACCCTACAAGTACTCCTCCTGATCCCTTCAATTATCTTCATAAAATTTCCACCTCAATCTCTAATGATGTCCTACAACTCCTCTCCCAGTCCCCCTTAATTACACATAACGAAATTCGCGCAGCCATTCAAAACTTTAATCAAAACTCTGCTCCCGGCCTTGATAAGCTTACCCCAAGCTTCTATATTTCTTTCTCTTCAATAATTCCTTTCGTATGCCAAACTTTTAACAACTTCTACTTTCAAAAAAAACTTACCTGCTCCCAATCTCTCGCCCTCATCAAATTAATCCCAAAAAAAAACAATCCCACAACTGTTCATGACTGGCGCCCTATGTCCCTGTTAAATACAGACTATAAAATCCTATCTAGAATAATTTCATCCAGACTCAAACCTATTCTAATCTCTATCATCTCTCTAGAACAGCAATGTAGTCTCCCGAACAGACAAATCTTCAATAACCATCTAAACATCCTTTCAGCTATCAACTATACAAATGACTTCAATCAACCATTAGCTATACTTCAAATTGACTTTTATAAAGCCTTCGATAGTATATCTCACGAGTTTATCTTGCTACTGCCTCAAAACTAGGTACTCTTCTAAACTGGATTCAAATTTTTCTCTCTGACCTAACCGCCCAACTAAACCTCAATGGCTCTCTTTCTGATCCTATTTCTGTTAAATGTGGCATCCGTCAAGGTTGCCCACTTCGTATGCTCTTATTTCTAATTGGAATCGAACCCCTTACAAAAAAATTACTAGCTTCATCTAAATTCCAAGGAATCTCCATTGGTACCTCTTCACTCAAAGTCAATCATTATGCCGATGACCTGACCCTTTTTATATTATCCCCACAACCCTTTTCTGAAATTCGTGAAATTATCCAAGAATTTTCCCTCTATTCAGGTCTTAAAATTAATCAACCAAAACCTCCATTATATCTAACTCCCCTAAACTACTATCTTCCTTTCGTTCCTCCTTTCCCCAAGGTAAAACTCTTATCTCCACTAAAATTCTTGGAATAACCTTTTCTTTTCATAAAGAAGATCTGTCAAAAAACTGGGACGATCTAATCCGTACACTCCTTCATACTACATTTGCTACCCTAAACCCAAAGATTCCCTATTCTCAAAAATTATCTCCATAAATCAACGCTTTCTACCCAAAATCCTCTTCCTATCCAGAATCATTCTTCCAACCCCTAAACAAATCAAAACCTTAACCACTCTTCTCTTCAAATTTTTATGGAACTTCTCACCCTTTGAACCCATTAAAAGATCTTCCTTGTATTTACCCAAATCTGACGGTGGTATTGCCCTTCCAAACATTGCACTTAAAACTACCACAGCCTTTTTATGAAAATTTATACTTCTCCTCAAAACCCCCAATCCCCAACCCAACTTCTGGATGACTTATGGAATATATAATGTTGGCACAAAAAGCTTACCTATAAAACGTGACCTATATTCCAACTCCCAACCCCACCGTTCTAAACCAAACACTCTATGAACAAAACCTTCTCTCTTTAAACAAAAATCTCTATTTCTTCAGAAACCATTGACAATCTAACTTTTAAATCACTTTACCAAACTCTTCTTAAACTTGATCCAAACCCTACCCTCATTACAAACACCACTATCCCTCATACATGGTTACGGCTTAGACTTACAAAACCCCGCCCTTCCCTCTTTTCAAACTTGGAAAAGGAAATATCCTTCAGGACAGCTTATAAAGGCTACATATGGGGATGTTTCTTTTTAAAACACAACATTAAACCTCGCAACCCGAATGATTTTCTTTGTAAAATCTGTCTTTCTCCTTCCGATGACCCTCACCATCTTTTCTTTCACTGTCCTTTCACCCAAAAACTAATTTCAGACCTAGAACCCCTCCTCGCTGCTGTACTAAAAAAACCTACTACCCTTACACAAGGCACTCTTCTTTTTAACTACACCAACACAATCGGTGCACCACATATCATTACATCTAAATTAGCCTCATTAATCCGACTCTTCATGTACAATCTAAGAAATTACAACACCTTCCTGAACTCTCCTATTCCTACATCCCTTCTTATAGAAGAAAAATATAAAATCAAAACGAAATTCAAAACATTTCTTGAAAAACATTTCCCAGATAACACAGACTAAACTATTCATGTTAATCTTTTGTTCATTTTTCGTTTCCTCTTCCTCAAAATACAGCATTTAATTCTATCACTTTAAATTAGTTTTTCTTTCTTTTCTTCACATTCGCATTTCGTTATAAAATCATCGTAATGTCAAATCGATAACCAATGGTACATAAAAATTCTTGTCATATTCTTAAAAATGTGTGTTCTTTTTAATTTGATTTTTGTGTGTGTTTATAACTATTATTAAAATTTTTATACAAAATCAACAATAAATTATATCTTGTGTATTTTGTAATAAAAAAAAAAAAATTTAGAACATTTATGCAAAAGCTTTTTCCCGACAATATAACATAGACCACAAATCCTTATTAATCAATTTAAATGTTATGGATGACTTTTTTTCTTCTGCATGAATATTGCTTATATTTTTGACTCACTGCACGTTTAAACGCTATGTGATTTAGCAGGCTAATTAAAACTGTCTTTTTTTATCTACCACCAAATTTACCCCTTTTTTTTAAAATAATTTTACCCGTTTTTTTTGTTTTGATGCCATCGCATACCTAAAGCTATAATCACTTCATATCCTTTTATTGGAATATTTTACTCAAAACGTTCATATAAAATTAAAATGTACCTCACAAACATCTATTATTAACTGTACAAAATGTTAACAATCGTGTTTTTTTTCTCTTATTTTGTGTGTTTATAAATATCAATAAATATTTTTAAAAAAATCAAAAAAACAAGGACGAAACAGATCTATCGGCACTTGCTTTTTGAGTGACTTGACCATTCTTACTTGATGCCACGTTGTATTGGGCAATAGTTGCTTGCCACTTTGTTTTGTGTAAGAGTTGCTTTTTTTTGGCACTGATGCAGTACGCCTAGGGATCGAAGAGAGATTAAACTTTAATTGCAGAATTTCGATTTGATATTTCGCTGCTAAGAGTGATTAGTCTTATGGAGATTGGCTACGACTGTTAGTGATTTGTCAGTCCTGTTGACTTTTTGACTTTGCTCGTCCGCCTAATATCGTCGAAAACCGCTTTTCGACTAGTGTATCAATATCATTTGGATTGATAAAAGTAAAACCGTAAAGTTTGGTGCTGGTCGTGAGGCGCATTCGTGAGGAGCTGGACGAGGACGAGGCAGTTTTGCGACTCCGTCACAATATTCAACCATATCTTTATAATAAATTTTTATGTACGTAGTCATCGGACTGTTCAAATATAACTTTTCATTAAAAAGTAAGTAAATTTTCCAATTGTCAGTCAGATTTTTTAAAAGTTTGATATTGATACTACTTTTTGAGGGGATGGTGTTATCTGCAAGAACCATGAACAATAAATTGTGCTCATACGTCACTGATCTGACTCAATTAATTATCACCCACCATACAAAGTTAAACACAGATTTCATTATATGGACTAACTATTTGGTCATCACTAGTTCAAGTTACGGTTTTGTTTAGTTGATAAAATAATAAAAAAATAAAACCTTTTTCGAAAAAAACTGGATTTTTTTTGTTTGGAATATTTTTTAGTTTATTTTCTTCTCTATGAAAAATCTCTATACTTTCCTCCTGACTCATAGGGTCAGGTCGGAGGCATCGCGATATCTGTCCAGCAATCGCCTGGGCCTGCTTCCGGAATTGCGAAGATATTCCTGTTTGGTTGAAATTTTTTATCAAAGATTTGACTGAAATTTAGAGCTGCTTGGTAAGATCGCCCGGTGGAGGAAAATGTCGTAAAGCTTCTCTTTCAAGGACAGAAAGACGCGAGTAGATGTCGAACCTCGGCCGGGTTGCTCATCTTCGGCATCAACGCGATGCTTTCAACCACGCGCGCGCGCGCTGCTGACAAGTAAGACATGACACAATTACAAATGCCATCAGCAAAATCTAAAATATAGCCTGAAGTAGGTCGATGGATGACGAATACAGACAATAACTAGGCTTACATCTCTCTCCAATAAAAAGTGTAGTTTGAAAAGGCTTTTAAAATTGACCAAAGAAGGTCAATATTCTTCTTTCTTACTAGCTCTCTCTGATTTTTTAAAAAGACCGGGAGCTTCATTTGTAGGAAGAGCGAGGATATTTAGAAATTCATTTTCGGGATCAATAAACACCGACAGTAACTCTTTGATAATTGTTTAGAACAACTGAAAACTCCTATTACTCTTTAAGTTGTTTACAAAAAAACGAAAAATTTTGAAAATATTATTATTTAATGTTATTAATAAGTGTTAATTAATACCGAAAACAAACTATTTTTTTAATCTTGTTATCATGGCTCGCATTTGTATAATATTCAGAAGTCGTAACCTTTACATGAGCACACAATGGTTTAATCTAAACCATTGTGTTAAAAAAATAAAGCCTTAAAAGCTTGAATACAAATAAACATTGACGTCAAACAAACAAGCTTATGAAATCACATCAAAAATGGTATATTTCTTAGTTGCATTATATTTGAGAAACATTTTCCTCCCGCGAGTTGCTTCCTGTTTTCGCTTTAAACGAGTCAGAAACTGAAAAAAGACGTCTGTTCTTCGTGAATAGTAGCCTGGTTTTGCCACCCAGGAAAAATCTAAACCCATAACAAATTAATTGCAGAATTTTAACGCATCAATAAAAATAGATCCGACTATATTAATTCGATTGTTTTGAAAAACAATATTTAAACAGATGAAACTCCACTGATACATACATACATAAAACTTATCCTAATATTGCGTTTATTTTGATCCTAGATGTGATCTCCTTTCTCTAGATATAAACTATAGATCAAATATAACTTCATAGTTAGGTTAGGGTGAGCCATCTTCGTCAAAAGCGTGGCCGATTGGTCTAAAGCGTCGTATTGAGTGTCCAGCGTAATGGTCGCCATTGTAGTTTAATTCTGTTGTGTCCTTGAAAGACATTTTACAATACTTTTTTGTTGGCGGTTTTCAGCAAACAGCTCCAAATTTTAAGTTATATTTAAAAAAACTAAACAAATATTTTAACCAGGAAACAATAGCTAGAAATCTTCAATTGTAGATTGGGGTAATTGCCTGACCACTCGTCGTCGTCGTTTGAAGGGTATCCACTCCAAGTCAGAAATAAACAGAACTGGGGCCGAGGGTTTATCCTTTTACTACCTTAGAATGCTGCACTGCCTAAATCAGATGTTGGCAGTGGTGTCATTAAGCCAGCATCGAGTTTCGTCATTCAAAACCGTCAGACCTCGTGCTCCATGTGGTGCCCGATGTGTAGGGCACGTTGTTAGTACATGGTCTGCGGTTTGCTCAGAGACGTCACACTCACAATTCAGTGAAGGAGCGAGCCCTATTTGTGCATGGACGAATGGAATCGCCCAACACCAGTCCGCAGGCGGTTGATCTTAACCCAAGCTACTCAGGGTAAGCCCATCCCAACAGGCCTGGCACCGGTCTCGGGCACAAAAGCACGGAACCTGGAAGCATTTTCACAGTACTCCGTTTTCCATTTGTGGTTTGTCCATTCAGAAGCGCGGATGTCAAGTCTGCCAAGGCTCTCCAAAAGATTCCGCGCAGCTGGCACAAACGGGCGTATGGATCTTAGTCCAACTTGGCGAGTATCTGAGGACCCACTTAAGAGACCATACAAGATATGATAGGGGTCCAGAGATCCACGGTGACCCAAGGAGAGTGTCGCTCCCATTTGTCGAAGCTCAGCTGGCTGGATGCTTGAGAGTACAGGTAGTGGTCCGTTGGAGTGGGACGCAGGCATCCAGTAACTATGCGCAAGGCGTCGTTCAAGACACTGTCGATGAAACGAGTGTGAGCACTGCGACACCAGACTGGCGCACAGTACTCAATTGTTGAGTAGACAAGAAATAACGTGGCTATGCGTAGTGTTTTAGCACCAGCACCCCATCCCGAGCCCACGAGTCGCCTCAGCAATGTGACGCGCGAGGATAGTTTTTTGCGCAATGCCACTAAATGGTGACGAAACGTAAGCGATCTGCCCAGTTTTACCCCAAGATAAGTAGGGGTTGGACAGAACGGTAAAAGTCTATCGTTGTTTCAGATCTTTAGCTCACGTTTGGCCTTTCCGTTATTTAAGTGAAAGGCTGCCGTCACCGTCTTAGTGTGACTGAGCCTGACCGCTGTCTTTATGATATAGCGTCTCCGATGTTTTCTCACGCACCAAGGAGATTAAATACAGATAGCAATAAAAATAGTTTTTTCATTTTTAAATTCTTCGTCATTGTACATTCCCCTTTTAGTTTTAAATTGACAAGTTTTACCTGAATATAAGCGCTGCTAATATAGCGCCAGTTAGTGGCCCGAACCAGTAAACCCAGTAATTGCTCCATTTTCCGGAAACAACTGCAGGTCCAATGCTTAGCGTCGGATTCATGCATCCTCCAGAAACGTTGAAACTGGATCAAGAAGATCAGGTTATGGAAATTTTAATTGAAAAAATACCGGAAACTTTAATCACAGTAATTTTTTCTAATATAATTGAAAAAAACATTTTTATTTTTACATTTTTGTTCTTATTTTTTTTACTGTAATTCTTTGTAACTAAATATAGCTGATCGAATCAGTTGTTGCATTTATAATTCTTGATGACTCATAGTTTATCCAGACGAAATTATTTGTTTATTCATAGTTTAATTCAATTTTGATAACCATATAAATACCTGTAACATGTGCTCTATTTACCAACAAATAGTTTGCGATACATCCAACTACATTAAATTTTGAATAGATTGACATTTCAATCAGCTTTATATTGAAAAAAATATGATCATTATTAGATAGTTATGATATGACACTTCTGCAGTGTAACGTAGAGAAGTTAAAAATTATCATTTTGTTTCTAATTTTTTAAAGTATTTTCCTTCATCAACCTCGCTATTTATTGTTTAACCCAGTTGTTTTGTTCTTGGAATGATCACCCCTGCAAGTTGAAGACTTAAGAACGTATTTACCAGCTCAGTTTCTAGAAGGGTTTCAGTTATCCAGTAAATGCTGATGCATTACGAGTTTGGGTTACTTCAAATACTGTAACACTTCAACAGAAAAAATGGTGTTCACTTTCATCTCGTCGAGCAAGCCTTTAGATAACCCAGGCGCTCTTTGAGGAAATACTTTCGAGGTGGACATGTTCGTGTACGAGTATTAAAATCTGAAAATTTGACTTGTGATATAGAGGAAGACGGGGCAAAACGGTCATAGTTGTTTTTAAATTGGCGTAACCGATCCGGTGCTGGACTTAAATAAATGAAAGAAGATTTTATAATTGCTTTAACAATATACTATCTCATGAACATAATTTAAAACCTGTGACAACAGCATAAAAATCTTATTTTAGAAAAAAGTATATTATACTTACATGTCCGTTTTGCCCCCGGCGAACGGTCATAGTGTCCGTTTTGACCCAGATAAAATTAAAAATAGTTATTATCTTTTTTTAAATTCAAAGTAGCCTATTAATATTTGTACTTCTGCATTGTGGCAACTAAAAAAATCAAATAGAAACATTTTTTATACAGACATGGTAGTGTTAAAAAGATTAAGCACGATTGATTGCACGTAAAATTGGACGAAAAGATTCTTGGACAGTAGCCTATAATACAAACATCTATCGTGACACCACTGCAAACATTTAGTAGGGTGGTAGTCAGTGACGGCCTTACGAAAAAGGAGCGTTTGGTTCAAGAAAAGTAAAGAGGCCACTTTTTAGTGTTCCAAAACGAGGCGACAAAGTGATCTTTAGAAGTTCATTGTTTTGGGGGGGCCACTATTTAGTGTTCAAAAAAGTTTTTTAACGTAGGCTTATTTTAGTTTTTTAATGCTGTTCCACTCACAGTAACAGATTTTTTATAGTGGCCTGTCTCTCCGCTTTTTATGTGTTAACTTTGCAGTAGGAAGAGGGAATATGAAAAACTTTTTCATCTTTATTACTTTTTTCAGAAATACTACAGCTAGCCAGTTCATTACACTCATCTACAGTAAAATTTAATTCTTTGTTTGAAGTGCTTGTTGCAGCTACATTTGAAGATATATAAAAAGTTTGAAGATATAGGCTATTAAAGTCTGAATCAAACACAAAATTGATCAGCTTTCTGCATCAGAAACTGTGATAACTTTCATTTCGTGCAATTTTAATTGCTTGGGGCAAAACGGTCATAGGTATAAATTTTCCCGCACCATCAAAAACTACTCTAAGCTTTCCAGTCTTACGCGGATTAACTACGGGATGATGGGCAAGGTACCATACAGTGGAAGCATTTTGAATATCTTCTTCAGTAATTTCTTGGGCATATCCTTCTCTTAAGTACGACTCAATCGCTTCTGTGTATGTCTTTCTCAAATTCTCGTCTTTAACCAATCGGTTCTTCAGATTAAACAGTCGTTTTCTCGCTAAAGGTAGATCATCTGGAAGCTGCCTTTGACATTCTTCTTTCCACACAATGGCAGTTGGTAATATCCTTCGTCAGGAGATAATCTAGATTCCATCACGTCGTAAGCTGCTCTGTCCTCCTTTGAGTTTGGAATGTTCAATATTGATGTACCCCTTCAAAATCTGACTTTCACAAGCGTTCAGTTGCTTTTAGCAGCTCGTCATCTTTACAACTTAGAAAGTTAACATGGAAGTTTGCTTGGGAAGAAAGCGTCATTGAGGGACCTAATAGCGACCAATCTAAAGGGGTTTCGATAGCGTAAGGTGTGCCTTTAGGACCTTTTTGTATATTTCCCACAAAAAAATTTTTGGAACATTCTCCCACAAAAACATTCAAATGTGAATCGAAGCGCCTGGTATGGTGTCAAATCCTATATCTTTAAGATGTTGAAATTGAGAGAGTTCTCTTTTAGGCGGGATAGAGTTAGGTTGGAGAGAAATACTTTCAATGGAATGTCGTTATTAAGGGCAGATACTTCTAAGTCGCAAAACATACTTTTGTAGACTTTGGAAGCAAAAGGGTCATAGGTATGATTGGATCAAAACGGTCATAGGTATGCCCCAAACATGCCGTTTTAGCAATCAACATGCTAAGCGGCTATTAAAAAAAATTTTTTAATTCATAAACATTGTTTAAATTTTACTTTGTCACACTACACTTAGCATCAAAAAACTTTTTAAATTTAGTCATCGATTGATCAACAGATCGACTTTACTTGGTATTCAATTTTATAACAAATCTCTGCCAAACACGTTTTCACCAGTAAAACACCGGGAACAATTACAAAGCTTCCAATTTTAATTTTATAACTTTAGCCAAAACAGGAAAATAAAAAAGATAAAAAAATTAATGGAAACTTTGAAATTGAAAGAAATAGAGTAGATGTCTTTTTTGCCCTGCATTACCGTTTTGCCCAGCCTCTTCCAACAATCCCCAAGATTTTTTACAATACGCTTCCCTTATATTACAAACCAATTCCAGGGCTGTAATTGCATTGTATGCTGACCACGTAAGTCCGCGCTTTCTTTAACGGCACCGGCACCTCTTTTTATCGGTTTGAATTCTACCTAAGGTATGTTTGTCGGCCTTAAACAACTAAAAAACTTCTCACGTGGACCTATGTTCAACGAGCAATGAAATAGTGACCTCTACTTAAGTTTGATATTTAAAGGGGCTGGTGCAAGAAAAAAGGTTTTAATATTAAGGTGTTTACTTTTTAATATTTTTAAGATTAGTTTTTTATCTTTACAAAACATAAGTTCATTAGGATAACTTTATTTGAAACTATGTGTTGTTTTCATGTAGTTTTCATTATATGTTTTCATGTAGCTACTATAAAAGGGGGCACTTCCACGTCATTTTTTGGCGAGGGGCTGGCGGATCGCTTCATTTGCTCCACAGTCATGTCAACACTTGGTACAATAATCGTCCACGACACTTACCCCCCCAAAATGTCGACTATTACGGCAAATCCAATCGCCAGAGCAGCCAAGTTTGCGTTGAGCTCAAGAACGGACAAGAGAATAGTAAGGATAAAGAAAGTGCTCATCATGACCTCCATCAAGTACCCCCTCGCAGGAGTGACGTTATTACGAAGGCTGAAATATCCGTATGCTCCCCCATTGGTCACCTGGATTAAAGTAAACTGTCAAGTTTTTAAAGATTTGGCTCCTAAACTACTTTTCTTAATTTTCAAATTATTAGTTTTGAAGACTTGTAGGCTTCTACCGCACACATCCGGTAAAAGCTCATAAATCTTAGATTTTCTCTCCATACATGAGCAGCTCCGTGACAAAACCTGGGTGAGAAGACGGTCCCTGATGAGAATTTATAACTCAAAACCATGTTCGGGCAGTGAGCTCAGGTTCGGTGTGTGCGATGCACAAGGCCACAGATGCTACTCTTAAGTGCTATCTGTCCTTATCTCGATAAATAAATTTACCCTAATCTCTACACATTGATTAAAACGTGGTCGATGTCGGCAGCGTGGTCGAGTGGTTAAAGCGCCGGGCTCATGACAAACACGGTCTCGGTTCAAAACCCACTCGCACCATTCTGTTGTGCCCTTGAGAAAGACACTTTACGGCACATTTCCCTGCTTGGTGGTCTTAATTGGCTACCCTATGTATTAGCGCCTCCGTCGCTTTCCCGCGAGTCAGGAGGATAAATAGAGAGATAAAATAAATAAAAAAAACTCTTTACCAAGCGGCACCGCCATTCTTTTAAACTAGAAAATTAGAAGAGCTCTTTTGACAAGTTTTTACGCTTTGCATGCAAAGTATAGCAACAAAACTTTAATCATATGCAACAGAAATAATAGTAATCAAACGGACATAATGACTCCTAAAACATTCTTTAAATTAGCTTAGCAATCGGCTCCAGAATGGATTAGTCTGTACCTACTATCAGGCATAAAAACTTTTAACCCTAGTTTTGTAGTAAAATTGTTGCATTGAGTTAACCAAAATATGTGATCGAGCTTAGAATTAACCAAACCAGAGAAATGAGAAACATAATGAGCTCTATCATTTAAGACTGTATTCTGAGTCACAAAAAAAAGGGACCTTTAAGAAACTTTATAATTATGCTTTTTTAGTTTTTCAATGATGTCAGAATTAAAATTTTTGTTTGAAAGCCCGGGAACGTCAAGTTCGCAAATCTACGATCGAAAACAAAATTGTCTGGATACCAATTGTATAAGCGAGCGATATTTTTGTTAAAGTTCGTTGCTTCCAGGTAAGTACAAAAGGTAGATATCTACATTTGAAGCAGATGTGGAAAATATGTGCCATTTAGAATGATGATTATGCATTAACAAGGTAAAAACTCATCGAATTGTTTGCCCAAGCACATCTATAAGTAAGCCTTCCTACGCCCCAATTAATGTTTTTTGTAAGATTTGTTCACAAAGTATCTTTACAAAACATAGAGAGATAATGAAAAAACTTTTTATAAACATTATTGTAACCCAGTTCTTTGGTAAAAGAATGCCTACAATAAAGACAAAATTCAGACGAATTCAACAAACGTTGATCTTCCACAAATATATACAAACAAACGTGACAAATCTTCAATGTCACTTCTCACTATCCTAAGTAGAATTACCAAAGCGATTCCGGCTCCGCTTAAAGATCCTAGGACTTGAGCCAACAGATAAATAGGAACCTTCTTCCAACTGATCCCTCCTCCCAGGAAGACTGCTGTTGTGACGGAAAAGTTGACATGGCAACCGCTGTAAAGACATCGATTTAATGGATTAGTTCAATTGCAATTGCGTAACAATTATTCGTAATTACCTAATGCTGCCAATTATTACGATGAGTGTGGCCAAAGTCAGCCCATCCGAGATGGCCGGAACCAACGCGTTGTTGTGCAGGGTCGAGTTGGTGGAGTAGGAAATCGTGTTGGCCGCTGAGGAGTGAAAGAATGTGAAGAGCAATTGACCAAAGAATTCAGCAATTGCAGGTCGGATCCACTCCGTGTAAAAGGCAACAGGCGTCGGCATCTTGATTTTGTCTTTGGTTGTTTGGATTTGCTCTAAACTCTGTTAAAAAACGTAGTTGAAAGACTGCTTACTGATGGAGTGGTTATTATTAAAGATTTGACAGCAACACAACGGTTGTTGAACAAAATGAAATGTTCCAAAATTTTGTTTTAGCTTATTTGTAATCATTTCACCGCATGCCTGTGTTGCTTTGGTTGCTGCTTTCTGTGTTAAGCCAATTCACCATTGTAAGGTAGGTAAGCATCCTGACTGACTGATCTTGCTCAGTTGAGCTAAATTCCCATCTTGGCTAGCTGTGCCACCCATCATCATTACTCAGCCTAGTCATGCACTGGTTATTTAATCGCTCAGTTTGTTTGATAATATT
Source organism: Diplosoma virens (assembly GCA_963680785.1). Taxonomy (NCBI): domain Eukaryota; kingdom Metazoa; phylum Chordata; class Ascidiacea; order Aplousobranchia; family Didemnidae; genus Diplosoma; species Diplosoma virens. Next base: position 45,564,450 of record OY796887.1, on the reverse strand, counting down.
ATTAAAATGCATTTTTTTTCTTTTTCACTTCTTATATCTTTATCTGATTAAGGTGTTGCGGCCATGCTTTCTACTGTCTTGTACAGTACTTTCACTTTCTGATTATCTTATGCATGTTTTAACGCCTGACGTTGTGTTGCTTCTTCCTTTTCTTGATCTTTTTAATATTTATAATTTTTGTGTTAAACTGTATAATAATGATCGAGAATAAAAATGAATTAATGAATTAATAAAAATGAATGAATGAATGAATTAAGAATTTCTTTCAAGTTGTTTTACAAAGGGCTCAATGAAAATCACTCCGATAGTAAAACACCGGGCATCAAACTCGCGTCTGCTCGCGACACTAAAACCAGTCGAATAAAATCCTTTTAATTTAATGTTGTTCTAAGAAGTCCGTGCTTAATTTTTTTATTAACGCTTAAGACAAATAAATAACTTTTTTAACCTATCTTCCAACATTTCTGTCCAAATTGTTCCGTCGTCATTGTTGCTGCATTTTTTCTTGACCAAAACAAAGTTGACCTTTTCTTCACCTTTCTACTGTTGATACTAGTCAGTTTGTCAAATCTTAAATAAATTAAACACTCAACAATCTCTTTCAGTGCTCGCAACATCTGGGCCTCAGTGTTGCCAATTTGTTATTGCTCACAACACAAATTAACTTGTTTCAAAGATGACTTTCAACGTAATTTTGATTAACGAGAAGAACCATTTTTTTCTCATCGGCTATACTGGATGTGCCACAAAGCAGACAAAGATTCGGACCCCTTCAACATTTAGCGTACATCTTTTTTGCAAAGTTTTCCTTTATCTAGGTTGTTGACGGCAGCAGACTTTTAAAAATTTGAATATTTTTTATTCGAGCTGTTTGTCTTGGAATCATTATTCTTGCTCCACTTTTATGATTGAAAGTTTGTTTTTCTAATTTTTCTGTTAAGAATAAAATAATTTTGTTTTTGAACATAGGTGTCCAACCTTTAGCTCATTGCGGGCCAAATTTTTTCCAACAAATTAACCACGGGCTCTAATCGGTCCAGGAAACAAGGTAAAAACCTTTTTTTGTCGTACAACCAGTATTCTAACCTCAAATTTAGCGAAAACGTCTGTCTGGATTGACAACTTTTTGTATTCCGAATTTTGTTCAGCGGTTGTGCAATAGTTTAAGTAGACTAAGTACTTGTTTAAAAAAATTTTGTCGACTTAAAAGACTTCGCAGGCTTTGGGCAGCCCTGTTTTACAATTTTACCGTTTTTGAAAGATTTTAATTATGGTTTTAATCAACAATCAGTTAGTTTTAGTTAACTGCATTAATATTATGGTTTTAAATAAACTTTGATCTTTTGTCGAACATTAACACCGTTGGTCTCGATATTACCTTTTAAATAATAACCGAGTTCAACTTTACCTCTGCTTGTCCTTCTAATTTTTGTTCTTGCTTCTGCTAAAACAAGTCAATTATGAAACGAATAAAATTGCGTTTGTGGTTATAAGAGGATGGTGAGAAAAAATCATTGCAAGTCTTTCTTTTCTCAAGTAAACACAAATATCTTGCGGGCAAAATGAAAAAACTTACTCAAAAATTTTTTTCAGTTATTTCCTATCCTTTTTTTCCTCTGTTTTTTTATTGGTAAAATGTTTTTACTTTTTATTTCATGAGAGAAATTAAGAGCTCGCTAAAGTCAACAAAGTCAAAATTTTTTCATAACTTTTTTATGTCAATAAACTTACACTTACATTAGTTATCAAAATTTGTGAAAATTGTATTATACAGTAACTAAATTTATTTCTAAATTATTAAATTTTTTTCTCATTTTCGTGTTTTTAGTAAGTATACTGTAAATACTTGAATTGTTTCTACAATTTATTTCAAAAATTTTTTTAATTTTTGGGGTGAGCCCATTTTTCTTTATACATTCTAAATAAACAGATATACTTTTTATTACATGTTTTTCATTATTTCAGCAGCTTGTCGTCTATTTTGCAGATTTTGCTCGCCTTTTATTTAAAAACCCTTAATTATTATATTCGGTTTTAAAAAAAAATTTTAGCTCAAACTGTTGTAATGGTAAAGCTTGGCCTTTAAAGTAAAAATACGTAATTGAACTCAAAATGAGTCTGTTTTTGTGATTTTGCTTTAAAATCTTTATTATTGATGTGTAAATAAAGTATGGTAGGCCTGGGTGTATGAGCGTTAATCACAAACTTTTATAAGCATTAATTACAACGCAGAAGCGCTCTTTTTTGTAGTGTTCATTATTTGTTATATTTTATCTTATCTTTATATTCATTCTTCTGACTGCAGGAAAGCGACAGAGGCGCTGATATATAGGGTTAGCATTTACCTTGACCTGCTTCCGGAGATGCCAAAATATTGCTGTCCGATTGAAATTTTTTATTTTGTTTTTTTTTAGTTTTATAAAGATATTGATGAAAATTTAGAATTGATTGCCAAGACCACCAAGCAGATGAAAGTGCCGTAAAGTGTCTTTTCCAAGGACACAGCAGAATAGCGCGAGTAGGTTTTGAACAAAGACCATACCAATCACAAACACGGTGTTTAACTGCTCGACCACGCTTATCATGAACCACTGCTTCACGAGATGCGAAGGGCATTCAAAAAATACGCGAAATTCTCTCGTGACAAGAGAGTGCCAGCAAGAAAAAACGTATTTTAGCATGCTAGCCATAAAAAGCATGTTCTTTGTGATCGAATAATTGCTATCACTCATTTTGCGCTTGTAAACGAAGTTGTCAAGAGCTAGTTTATTTAAAGTGGTTTTTAAACCCATGGAGCGTAAGGATTTCGAGGTAAGAACCAACATCAAATTTTTGGTAAAGCTTGGTTGGAAAGGAACGGAGATCATTCAACCTCTGCAGACCGTTTATAAAGATGCTGCTCCGAAGAAAACTTGTGTTTACAAGTGGATTGAAAGATTTCGAGATGGTAGAGAAGCTGTTGAAGATGATAAGGGTCGTGGAAGACCAACAACCTCAAAAAACAATAAAAAAATGATTTGTTAGGAACCTAGTCGAAGAAGATGGACGATTGACGGTTTATCAGATAGCTGAGACTGTGGGCATATCAGTTGGTTCAGCTCATTCGATTCTGCATGACGATTTATGCCTCAGCAAGCTTTCGGCGCGATGGGTGCCAAAAGCGTTGCGCCCAAATCAGCTCAATCTTAGAAGTGAATTGTCAACGGCGATTTTGCTCAAAATTGAAGCAGATAAAGATTGCTTTTTTGGTCTGCATTTAAAAAAAATTTTTCTACTGACTGAACAATTAAAACGTATTCTGCCTAATTTTGGGGCGCTGAGATCAAAAATCACATTTGTTTTTGCCCATCACGTCAATTTTTTTGCAAAATGCATTTCAATATTTTGTAGATCTAGAGTAAAATCATGTTTTTACAGTCAGTTTGCATAAAAGAAATTAAAGTAAAATCTTGAAAAATAGTTAAATTACACAATACGGCAAACTAATCAATATTAAAATTAAAATTATGTTAATTAAAAAGGCTTGAGTAATCAATATTGGGGATATGTTGTCAGCCAATGGTTCATAACAATCGTCTTCTAAACAACTCTCCTCTGATATACCACTTACTGGTTCATCGACTAATTCAGGAAAGGAAGTAAACAAAGGTGGAGGAAGATCAGCAGAGTGAGGTATAAGTCGGATTGCTGAGGGAAAGTTTGGGTACTTGATGTTGCCTTTGCTTTTAGAGCTGAAACCAGCAACATCAGTCAAACAGAAATAACAATCATCAACATGATTGGCTTGTTCCCTACAAACCATAGGAACTGCAAATGCAATATTTTTTTGTTTTGTCCACTGCCTTAAATTTTCAACACGTGTCCTGCAAACCTGGTGAGGAGCCCAAATCTTGTCTTGATCTCCTACTTTAACTCCGAAATATACTAAATATACTTTTTTCACAAAGTTTGTAATTCCTTGCCTTTTTTAGAAGCAGTAAAAGAACCGCAGATATAGCAAAAAAAGTTTGAATCAAGCTTGCATTTTCTTCGTGATGACGATATTATAGCCATTGATATCAGAAAAGCAGTTCACAATTTAAGCAACACAGAAATACTTTTTTAAAAATCTAAAACTATTACACAAAATTTCTTGCAACAAAATTTCTTCAAATTACTTCTAAAAATAAGCTTCACATAATGTTCAAGTTATCTGTGACTAAATATTTCATGTTGTACAAGTTATGAACCAATGTAGGCCTAATGTAACAGCTAGAAGTTCTTCTAAAACGGAAGGGTAGGCAGTATAACCAGGGCAGGTTTACACTGCCTGCCATGCTCATTTTAAGGAATACTTTGCATACACCGCCTGCCCTGCCGTTTTGAGTGACCAACCCTAACCTTGACCGTAAAACTGCCTGACCTGCCGTTTTAGAAAAATCTAAAATGGCAGGGTAGGCAATGTATGCAAAATATTCCTCAAAAACGGTAGGGTAGCAGTGTAACACTTCTGCTCTGCCACCCTGCCTATCCAGTCGTTTTAGACTGACTAACTCTAACCTTAACTCTAATTGTAAACTTAACACTGCCTATCTGCCTGCATTGCTTGTCCTGCCATTTTATAGTAGGCTAATCGCAACTTGGAGGTTTAGGACTGTTGAGCTTAAAACTTGTAGGCTACAATAACAATAACTAACTATGCCCGGCATTCAGTACCCAAGTGGTAAACATGGTGATTGGTGAATACGGTGAAAAGCACGAAACAATTCAAAAATGTTGAAGATCATAGCAGTGTAGCTTATTTTTAATTTCAGGCTGAAAGTTATAAGTGTGTAAGATATAAGATAAATGTATAAGATAAAAACGTTTGATTCTTAAATGCAACAAGCAATGAAATTGTTTGTGACCACAATCTTTAAAATGCCTTTAAAAAGCATCATTTTCAATATATTATTTTTCATTTTGCGTCAAAACGTGACGTGATAGGAAAAAACTGATTGCATTTTTGGAATCAGCATTACCAAATTATCTTAAACCAACTTTTGTTTGGAATTCAGCAAAATTGATGCAGACCAGTGTTATTACAGGAGATGAAACATGGGTCTACCAGTATGATCCTGAAACAAAACAGCAGTCCAAACAGTGGCTCCCACGTGGATCATCTGGCCCAATCAAATTCAAGTTTGAGAGGTCTGTCAAGAAGGTAATGGCAACTGTTTTCTGGGACTCTGAAGAAGTTGTGCTAGTAGATTTTTTAGAAGGTAAAAAAACTGTTACAGGCGTCTATTACGTAAAAGGTTTAAGGAAATTGAGAGCAAAATTAGCTGAAAAGCGTCCAGGAAAACTACATTGTGGAATTCTTTTCCATCACGACAACGCCCCAGCGCATTCTTCTCAGATCGTAAGAGATGTTTTGAGAGAATTTTGGTGGGAATTGCTGCCACATCCACCTTATAGCCCAGACCTTTCCCCATCTGACTTTTTTCTATTCCCAAAACTCAAAGAAGACTTGAAAGGCGTTTATTTTAATGACACTAATGAGGCAAAGCAAGCAGCAAAAACATGGCTCACAAAATCGTCAGCAGATTACTTCAAAAATGGGTAAAAGGATGGAAATACCGCCTGGAGAAGTGCATCGACCTTGATGGAGACTACGTTGAAAAGTAGATTGATTGTATCAATAAATTATAAAAAATTACAAAATTCCCCGTATTTTTTGAATGCCCCTCGTAAATTAGAAATTTTATTCTACTGCTGAAGACAAAATGCGATTATACATTCTATTAAGGACTGTAATATAAATTGCCGTTTTTGCAACATTTTAACCAAAATGTAATCACAAAAACTTTAACAACAGGCCGAAATTGTTTAGCTAAAATTTAAACACAATAAAGATAAAAATGATCCTAGTGGTATCTAATAAAGTTAAACTGCTTCAGATTTTGATGTAGTAATACGTTGACATTCGAATACCGCATTTTTTCAGTGACTTCGGCGGTTTCGTTTTATGGCGTTTTGACGTTTAAGAATTACGACTTCAATGAAAACCTCCCCATATCAAAACATTGCTCCGGGTCGTTCAATCTGATTTAATTTCTAATTTTTACGGATGATTCTAACTTAAAAGGTTGTTAAGTAGGAAGTGGAAGCGAAGAGGTACTTTTTTGACCGAAGCAGAAGCGAACGCGGAAGCGACAAAAAGCTAAACACCTTCCACTTCGTAATAAACGCGCCTGACATAAGAGCTGATCGCAAAGGTTTATATTTTGATTTTTATGTTTCTATACTTTTTGAAAAGCCTCTATTAATCTATTGATTATTTGGTACAAAGCCTTAGAGGCTGACCTCTCTCCTAAAACTCCAAATTGGGAGGATTGATGATGCCTAAAATTAGTGGCGGTTTGCGCATTGGAGCTGCAGAGCTGCAGCACCTTAAATATCTGTGCAGTGGTTGTAAATATTATCAGCAACGCTTAAAAAATTATAATTCGGATAGGGTTTAAAAGTATTTTTCTCGGTCGCCGACGTTTTGACCAAATTATTTCTTATTTTTATTGCTGTGTGTTGATTTTGTCGTAAATTGACGACTTAGATGTTTTAACCATACCTTTCGTGGCCAAGGTTTGTTTGACAATATTATTTTTTTATTAATTTTTATAATTAGCCCAGTCTACTAATCTATAAAATGATGTATTCTAATTTATAAAAATCTTTTAAGCACATTAAAATGGATCTTCAAGAAAATCAATTTACTTGCAGCAGTATCATATCAGCAATATCATGCAGCAGTAACCTTTGGAGTGGTTATTGTGGAGCTGGTGGCTACTGCGGACCACTTTTCAAAATTTTGAAAAACTTGCTGGTCGCAGTTGGTTGGAAATAGTCTCAGAATGCAAAAAAAAATGTTTCTTAATTCACTTGATTTTTAACGTAAATAAATAATTGTTTGAAAGAGAAAGACTTTTTATCAGTTTTTACTTTACTTTATTTTCCAAACCGTTTCAAACTGAAAATAAATTATATAAATTGGTGTATTTTTTTCACAAGCTGCATGTGGCCCGTCGGTTTGGGTTTGAAACACCCTGTAATAGAAGCTGTAAAAATCAAAAGGATTATAACCATTAAAGATTTTTCAGTGACATAACTGTTAAAAATTAACAGAGCATGTTACATTTTAAGTCGCCCCTTTGCAAGTCATTTGTTACAAACGTGCACCAGCTGCAGGTGGCTTTGTTTTACGTAATTTGTGGTGTGCTTACGGCTGCCTTGGCAGTTATGCGCATGGTAAAATTCCTATGTTTTCAGTTGTTGTTATCACAGTTAATAGATGCAGCGTTTTTCAGTTGAATAAAGCTAATGTTTATTTGCTTGCATTAGTCTACAACACCTTTTTTCCTGATTACTATTTCGATTGATTTATTAGAGAATACCGCTTTGCTTACATCATTTCAACACTTGCAACCGCTTAAATTATACCTTTTTAATTAATTAGGTTTTCTTTTTTACAGTACGAAGCGCTAAGTTCGACATTTATTTTATACTGCCTAACTGATTCTCGTGCAAGAACTATTAATTATGGCAATGAAAAAGTTTTACAGATGCAAATGATAATAAAGTAGTGATATTGTCGATAGCATGGTCAAGTGTTAAGCGCCGTGATTGTGATAGACATGGTCTTGGTTCAAAACCTACAAGCGCCGTTCTGTTGTGTCCTTGGGAAAGACATTTTACGGAATTTTCTCGGATGGCGGTTTTGGCAAGCAGTTCTAAATTTCAACCGGATAGCAATATCTTGGTATCTCCGGAAGCAGGTCGGGATAATTGTTTTCTTTATGTACGAGTATTAGCATCTCCGTCGCCTTCGTATGAGTCTGGAGGATAAATATAAAAATGAAATAAATAAACAATCACGAAAAATAATATTCGTTTTTATATTTCTGATTTCTGAATGTCAAATGAAAACAGTGACAATGAGTAATTTACACAAACGTTTGTGTTAAATTTTGGAATGTGTTGTCGTTAATAAATTTCCAAAATTTTTCTTTCCATGCATTTTTATGTTTTAAATTTTCGTTCAAAACTGAAAGTAATTCATAAGCTAAAATGATTTTTAATTGCCGATTATATAAACTTTAAGTGCAGGTTTTTATGTATTCTTGAAGGAAATGTCGCTTAATCATACCTAGGTATCAAAATGTTGCCTCGCTCCAACAAACGAATTTGCACAAAGCGTTTTAACATAGAACAGTCGAAGCACATCGTTCAGATCAGGCTGGCCCAAGTTCTTCACTCTTGCGGGAAACTTTTCAAAAATATTCGACGTTGCGGGCCTGAGCCAACTAGAAATTGTTAAAAATCATGGTGTTCTCTAACAAAAAAAAGTCTTCACTTGGAATCGGTCTAGGATTTTCCTAATTTCGTCCCGAAATCATGGTGTTCTTAAAAAGAAAGTCTTTACTTGAAATCAGTCGCGGATGCTTAAAAATTTCCCCATGGTATGGCAATCCTAGACTCTATCCCCTAAGCTCGCTATGCCTTGTTGTAGAAGGTTGCCTGGTTTGGACCACGCTGGTTTAGATTAATATAGGAACCGCTTTTTAAATCCTTGTAAAGTAATTTACATTCAATTAAATTTAAAATTTTGTTTAAACCAAATAAGGCAGCTTATCGCATATTTGTGTGATGATGTAAGAGCTCTTTGTTTTATGGCAGTCGACCAATATGCAGCAAAAAATTCGCTTTGTTTTCATAAGGTTTACCTAGAATCAAGTTCATGACATCAGTACAAAAGAAAAAAAGTTAAAGTTTGCTGATTTTAAATATTTCGAAACATTTAAACATGAATATGACACATAAACTTTAGACGATTAATTGAAAACAAAATACGTAAAAATTTAAGGAATTATATCTAGTGGTTTATCGTTTATACATTGTTTTTTAGGTGCATGTGCGATTTGTTATTAATATTTTACACCTTTGTCAGCGAAAGTCATGACTACAATTTGTAATAATTATGACGATATTCTTGGAAACCGGTGGTTTCCAACCTTTTTTTATATGGCGACACATTATTCAGCAATTTAAATTTTCGCGGCACACCCATTATATTGGTTAATAAAAAAAAGATCTTCGCTGAAAATTTGTCAATGAATTCTCAATTTTCGTCCAGAAATCATGGTGATCTCTAAAAAAAAAGGTTTCCGCCTGAACTCACGCTCTGTTTTCCCCTCCGAATCTCGCGTACATTAACCGCAAAATTCGACGTTCCTAAATAGTTTTTTTCAAAATCTTTCGCGACACATCGGTTGGGAACCACTGAAGTAAACCGACGATTCTTAATGGAGTCTGGGCCAAATTTGCGTCCCATAAATCTTTGCTAAAATGCTTTTGGAAATTTACAATAAGTTAAGTAATAACCGCATATAAGACAATTATATAAATAATGGTAAATTGCCGCAGGGTCTTCAATCCTTTCAGCTCGACACTGTCGTGAGTCTTGCACGAGGCACAGTATATGATTGCGCATTCTACAATCTTTGGTTCTTCGAAAACACTTCGGGAAATTTACTGCTTTTTTTCAAAGTTGATTCGGGCATTATAATGTCATACATGTAACTTTGCTCCCAGATCTCTGAAGATCTTTTCACACAACAAAGCAAATTTGCAGGTTGTAAAAGTAAAAAAGATGTTGTGAATTTGCTTACATTTGTATAAAATGTGAGTTATAATAGGAATATTAATGAACACGTCTGAAAACTCAAGAGAACTGAAAAAAACTTTTTGACACGTGCTTCTTTTTTTTCTTGCAAACAAAACTTGAACCTTTTTAAAGATACCAACAAAACCCAAGCCCTGCCATCATATTATCCATTTTCGTTCAAAATTAAAGATGAAGATTAAAAATAAAAAGTCTTCACTTTGATTTAAAACTTTGTTAGTAAGGATAATTTATCTACGACAAATAATCACCGTCACATCCTTTTTTTTTCATTAATTCGATGTCAATGCAGTTATTTATTTCGTTTGCAACCAATTGTTTGCGCTCCCTTGTGAACCTTTCACGTTTCCCAGTTTAAGAATCCGTGGTTAAACAAAGTATAGTAATGCACTAAAAAACTTCTAAAGTAATACTTGAAAGTTTTTTAATTTGCACTGCCCCAAATTATTTAAAAGTTTTAAAACACATATGCCTCACTAGCACGCTAAATAAGCAATGAAAAAAAAAACTAAAGCAGCTCATATGGTGAAATTAAAAAAAACAAAACGTATAATATAGCAAATGATAACGTGTTTCATGTAACCAAAACTATTGTATATTGTTACACATCACCTTTGAAAATGTTCTCCATCCTTATTGACTCCTTTCTTTTTTACAGTCTGCATTTCCTGAATTGATCCTACATTTTTGCTTAAATTTTGTTTTTTGTAATTGAATAGTATTATCCTTTTCAGATTCATATAAGCTTCTGTTTAATTACAATCGAGTAATATTTTTATTCTTCGCAAAACTTGTCTCAATCTCTCTAACTTATTTTCTATCCGTTACTCCAGTGCAAATCACACTAAGCTACCATCTAAAAACATCTTAATTTATGTCGATTTCTGTCTGAGTTCTCGTTGAGACTTGGCTAACCGTTATATAAGTCGGGGACTTTTTATTACCTGCTTGTGGATGGGGAGTAGCGTACTAAATGCGGAACAAAATTGTGTGGCTGACCTGGAAATTGCTCTTTCACAACCAGAGAAATTTTGATATTTTTCATTTTGAAAAAACAATTTTTTTGTCTTCACTTCTATTAAACATTTATCTGTCTTTTCAAGTTAGAGTAAAGACAAAAAAGAGTCTTCCATTGACAGCCACATATAATTTCTACTTCAGTCTTTAGTATGTGCTCTGATTTGGATATCTATTTGCAAAAAGAATCACTTTTTGTTAATAACAAAGAGAAAATATCTAAAAAGGGTCAATTTTTGTTCTTAGAGCCATTTTTAAGGCAATTTCTAAGGGGACCTAGTGCATCCGCTTTGTTCACACCGTACTAAAGCAATCACTTCTGCATCTCAACTCGTTTTAAACAAAAAACGAGGTTGTCGATAAGTCTTATCCTTTTTGTTAGTCAGAAAGTGTTCTTATCTCGGCTACATCAGCAAGTGCAATGAATATATTCTTTAGAGAAAATTTAAATCCATTTTAAAGCTGCTGAAAATTCTAACTGAATAGTTTCTTTATTACTGTGTGTGCCAAAAATTTCAAAAACCCAGAGATTTGAAAACGTAGTTAATTAGAGCTAGGCAGTAAATTTTATGGAGGTAGTATTTTGTTAAATATGCAATAATTTCACTCCACAATAAAAATAACATAAAACACCATATTTAATGCTATTTTTTTAATCTTTGTTTTCATCTCTACGTTTAGTCTTCGAATTTGCAAATAACGTCGGAGGCTTTGTAATTAGGGCAACTGTCCAGCGATTTCTCCAACTTGCTCTCGGAGATGCCTCGATATTTCTGTCCAGTTGAAATTTTTATTTTGGCTTTTTTATGGCTTTGCGGTTAGAAATATGACTGAAATTTAAAGTTGATTTCTCTGATTGCCAAGCACAAGAAAACTCTGTAAAAGGACACAACAAAGAAAGCGAATAGGTTTGCGCCGTGGCCTTGCGAATTGCGAGCGCCATCAATACCAAGTTCTTATCACTCGCGTCGCCGACAGTTCGTCTATGTCGGTCCAGCTGAAAGTAACCGTGGAAAAAACAAGCGAAAAATTTGTTTTTTAAAGTAGGGGGGATTAAAATTAAAAATTTTGGAAAACGGAAACGAGGCCCTCAAATTTTATGGTACGATAGTAAAAATTTAAAAAAATTTTTCTTTTTACTTTACTCGCAACCTCCTCATATATACCCCCCTCAAAATTTAATACACAGCTTTTTTCATAGTATCGTTAATATTTTACTGCACTATAGTTGTCTTAAAAAAACAACTTTGAAAGGATTTTTACATTATATGCAAGTATATTTACTATTTGATATAGCTTTGATGCATCCAGAAGCCAAGCCCGGAGCCGAGACATTTTAGTAACCCCAAAAAATTGAAAATAAATAAATAAATTGTAGCGATACTCAGCAGCACAACTAAATTCATAAAACTTTTATTTTCAAACCTTTTCGGCTTCTTAAGCCCTTTTCAAGAAAAACTTAAACTTAAATGAAATTAACAATAATGCGTCAAAACAAAGAAAATTAATTATTTATGCATAAATGATTTACATTGTGACGAATAAGTTAAAGCAAATAGAATTATAAAGCCAATTTTTAGTTTCATTAAATTATTTAAAAGTGAAAGTAAATTTTAAATTAAAATTTAAAATAAAAATTAAAAAACATTTAATAAAAATGAAGAACAATTTGCATAAAGTTCTCGATTTAAACCAGGATTACGCTTTTTAATAAATAATGCTTCGTGTATTTTTGTGTGAAATTCCGACTTACACTTTTTAATTACTGTGTTTTAAAGGAGTTTAAATTTAATTTGACAGAGGAACAAACATTACAACACATTATATGATTTTTTATTGCACTTGATACTTGAGAGTTGAAGTCCAAATGCTACTTAGCTCTAGTGTTCAAATATCGGGTTGACATACCGATGTATGTCAAGTTCGCGTCACACGAACATGTAAATTCATAAATGACATTTGAGCAAAGACCAAAGGAGTTGTGGACTTCAACTAAAAGTAATTTCCAATTTTAAATGTTTTATAGACAGGACAAACTTTCACGTTAAATTTCGATTTGAAAATTTTTGATAAGCGATTTAAAAAACGTCTCGAGTCAATACCAAAGTACGGAATTGTAAGACAATAAGTACGGCAATCAGTAGAACGATCAACGGTTATGTTGGACACAAATTTGTTTAAAACTTTATTAAAAAACCAGCAAGGATAACCATTTAAACAAAACATTTTTCTTAGGTTGTTGATTTCTCGATTGAATAACATTTTTGAGGAACATATTAATTTCGCGCGGTGAAGCAAACACAAAATTAAACCAGATTTCCATTTTTGTGGGCAAAAGGCGTTAAAATTAAGTAAAAGTCCAGTGTTGGTTGGTTTTCTCCATGTATACGTGTCTAAACTATTGCAATTTATTTCTATTTTAACATCTAGAAAACAAACAAAGTCTGAAGAATGCTCAAGAGTAAATTTTATGTTTTTGTGTTGACTATTAAGAACATTTAGAAAGGACAAACAATCATTGTTATTTTCAAAAACAGCAAAAACATCATCAACGTAACGTAAATACAATTTCGGAGAATGTTGGTTTTTATTTTTAAAAATACGGTTTTCCAAATTGGCGAGAAAGAAATTTGCAATTGTCGGTCCAAGTGGTGATCCCATGGTAACACCATCAATCTGTTTGTATAATATGTCCTTGTATAAAAATTGTCCTTGTGTAGCTAACCGAAGTAATTTAATGAATATTTCTTTCTTCATTAACGGTTGATTTGAGTTTTTTTCGGAATATAATTCATCATTATTATGATGAATTATTTATTGTTAATTTCATTTAAGTTTAAGTTTTTCTTGAAAAGGGCTTAAGAAGCCGAAAACGTTTGAAAATAAAAGTTTTATGAATTTAGTTGTGCTGCTGAGTATCGCTACAATATGGTTGAAGAAAATTTATTCCTTTCCAAAATTATAAATAAATAAATAACTAGCATAAAAAAAGTTTAAATATAAAAAGGCTTGTAAAGATACTTTTCTAGCCTACTTGATGATATTTTGGAATTTCTTTATTTGTCAACTATACTTACCCCCACCGGAAGCGGAAGAGGCAGGGGAGCAATTGCCATGTCTTTTCAAATTGCTTTCGCAGAGCATTGAAGTAAGCTTAAGTAGATTTTTGAATTTGAAACTATATCATTAGAGGTAACTTTCATTTATTTATTTACTTATACTCTGACTTGCAAGACAACGTTGAAAACGATAAACTTAGGGCAACCATCTGGCGATTACCCAGACCTGCTATTGTTTGATTAATATTTTTTATTTAATTTTTTTGTGTGTATTTGGATATAATTGTAGATATACAGCAATTTAGAGCTGCTAGTCTTTTTAAGGAAACAACAGACTGACAAAAGCAGTCGGCAGTGTGATCGAGTGGTTAAAGCGCCGTGCTCATGATCAACATGGTCTCGGTTTGAAACCCATTCGCGCCATTCTGCTGTGTCCTTGGAAAGACACTTTACGAAACTTTCTCCTGCTTAGTAGTTTTGGCAAGCAGTTCTAAATTTCAGTCATACTCATAACTCTATTAAATCACAAGCAGAAACAATATGTTGGCATCTTTGGAAACAGGTCGGGGTAAACTGCGTTTGCCATCAATAACCTTTCTACTTACAAGAGATGAGCGGAGTCACTTTTTTTGTGGTCCGAGTCCAGTCCAACTCCATCGATTAAACTCCAACTTCGATCCGACTCCAAGAATTTTCTGTGACCCATGATCCGACTTGGATTTGACTCCGTATTGATGAAATTGCGTATATATATATAAAAAGCTGATTGCAAAAGTAACCAAATTGGTTGCAATTTACTAATTAATTAGCCATGACATAGGAACACGTACCATAGCACATAATAAATTAATTAAAGCCAATTACTAATCATAATATTTGAATAGTTCAACATATAAAATTTAGTTTTATAAATATTGATTTCCAAACAAATCATTGGTGCCGGTGTCTGACAAAAAATTAGTTGAAAAATAATTCTAGGTGATGCTCATTTTCTTTCTACATGCAGAGCCAAGCTTGCTTATAATCATAAGACAATGCAAATAATTATTATTGTAATAAAAAGCCTATATGCTTCTCACCGAAAGTTACCAAAATAGCCAATTAGTAGACAAAATGTTTGATTACTTTGCTAATACCATAATGTAGTACTCTAAAAGAAATAATCAAAATATCATATTTGCAACCATAATTAAAAAAGTATAAACGTATTATGTAATTACTGTAGTTCCTTTCAAAAAAATTTTTTGGAATACTGATTTAAGATCACCAAACCAAAAAGTGCCAATAATTGTTTTAAAAAACTTTTGTATTTATTAAGCTACACCAGAAAAAAATTAAAATGTTTAAATGTGCACAAAAAAATAAAATTAAAAGAAAAGACCTTATATGAAAAAAAATTTATACTATATTTAACTAATTAGAGCTTTGTGGCAGTAAGCCTTTATAAATTATTCCTCAACATTTATTGAAAACTTTATCAACAACGTAACATGATGTGCTGTACACCTCTATTGTATACAAGTTGATAGATTAACTTAAAATCCAACAATAGTGCTCAAGAACTACATTTATATACAGTGGCGTACCGAGAATTTTTAAAAGGGAGCCATAGCACCACAACCAAATGTGGTTAGTGAAGAAATTTATTCAAATGGTAAAAAATAATTTTCACTTTGAATCGGTCTCTGATTTTCTCCCCAATGAAGAGGTGTTCTCTAAAAACAAAAGGTCTTTACTTTGAATCGGTCCCGAATTTTTGTCCCAAAAAAGAAGTGTTTTCTAAAAAAAAATCTTTACTTTAAATCGGTCCAAGATTTTGTGATTTTCGTTTCTGAAGTCTAGTGATTTCTTGAAAAACAAAAAAGGGTCTTCACAAGGCATCTGTCTTTGTTTTCTAGGCGAATTTCTGCCCAAAAGATCTCCAAGAGGGGGATAAGGCATAATGCCCCCTTCTAAATACTCTTCTATTTACATATATCAATATAACAAAATTTTGAAACACCATTAAAATCAATAACCACATTAGCCTGTTTAGCTTTTCAGTTGATTAGCTAAATGGTAAAATAAAAATACAATTTTCTAAATTGATTTTCTTAAACCATTTCGTTTCATTTTATCTTTATATTTATCCTCCTGCAGGAAAGCGACAGATACCCTATACATAAGGCAAGCAATTTCCCTGACCTGCTTTCAGAGATGCCAAGATATTGCTGTCCGGTGGAATTTTTTTATTTGGTTTTTTAGTTTATAAAAATATGAATGAAATGGAAAACTGCTTGCTAAAACTGCCAAGCAGGAGAAAGTGCCGTAAAGTGTATTTCTCAAGAACACAACAGAATGGCGCGAGTGGGTTTCGAACTGACACCGCATTGATCACGATTACAGCGCTCTTAACCACTTGACCATATTCTTTGTTATTAATTTATCATTTGACATGCTGAAAACCAAACAAATTTGTTGTGAGTATGATTTTTTGTAGTACTTTTTAATTTGATACACATGCTATTTACATATTACAGTTTTTCTTGCTTTATTTTATAATGAAAATTATTTTATGTTACACTTTAACTGAAACAGTAGAATTACAACAAAACATTATAAAAGAATAAATGCATATCAAGACATATGGGGATTAAAAAATTATTGTTTTGTTTCTCATCACCATCATACTGCTCAATAAGATTAGATGTAACAAAACTATTTATAAAGCGGATACTACTAAAGCGTTAAAAATAAGAACCATGACTACTTGGCTTGGTTGTAGGTTCATGACGTGAATCTGCTATTAAAGGTAAAATCAAACTTAAAACCAACAAACCATGTAACTTGTTTTGCTGTAGAAAATGTGACCTCTCTAGGTGTGCTATAATTTTAAAACCGTTAAACCTATTTTAACTCAGTTCTACTTAATAATATTTTAATTTTAATTTTGCTTTTCTATTTGCAAATAATTTTTGATTTTATTCAGTTATTAACATAGATCAAGCAAAAATAGAACAAAGTCACTTTTTTCATTTTTTTTCGTTTTATTTGAAGAATTTAAAACTGTCAAGTCCTAAAGTCATTTAACAAAGATAAGGAGAATCAAGATCGTCTTTTGCCATTAGGGTATTATAGAGACACATACCCTAACCCTGCCCTAACCCTGAAGTCATTTAACAAAGATAAGGAGAACCAAGATCGTCTTTTGCTCTTAGAGTGTCATAGAGAACGCGTAACGCGTAAACTGTTGCATAATTTCCCTTCACACAACTTTTCTGCCTTAACTAACTTTGCCTTCACCAGCCCCACCCGTGGAAAGTGCTTCAATGCGACTTTGATATCCTTGCTTCTAAAAGAGCAAGTTAGCAACAGTAATATTTTTTTGAGGGATCGACTATTCGCCGAGCCAGCTTGATAAGCTTTTAAATTTTGGAGAATCACCAAAGCTTGCAAGGTTAGTAGCAGTGGGCAGTAAACAAAATCCCGATAAATTCACAGTGAATGTCAAGAAAATATATCCTTTTAAGAATTGTAGATAACATTTTTATTGCAAAAAATTTTTTCTACTCATTAAAATTAATTCGTTTAAAAAATAAACTCCAACTCCATCACAAATAAAAAAAAAACGACTCCAACTCCAGTCGGACTTCGATCAAAACTACCATAATCCGACTCGGGTCCGACTCCACATTTTGCTCAGCTCTACTACTTACTTGTTCTTGTAACTTTTTATTGGGACAAAAATTTAAGCTACGAAAGACAGAATATTAGACTATTAGATAAAATATTTATAAATTTTTTGGGAAAGACGCGCATGTTTCTCTGTAGTATCTGACAATGCCACAGAATAGAACTTTCGGCTTTGTATTCAAACCCAATTGTATTTGTCAAATTATTTACCTCTTGTTGTGTAATAAATGCCGGACCCCTATATAAATTTTGTATATTGCAAACTCTGTTAAAACGTTAGTCTGTTTGCAGTAATTTGATTTGCTTATTTGGATAAAACATATTTTTGTCTAATTTATTTGGTGTGCTTTCCTACAAATATATGTTTTGGCACATCCAGATTGGTTTTGTGATATTTTTTAAACTCTTCTTTTGGCTTTAATTTATTAAATCATGCTACTTGGATTTTTCATGAAAAACCTTCTTAACTAATTAGCTTTTCCCCGCCTATCTTTAATTCATAGTTTATGAATCTAGCATCTGATTTATCCAACTTTTTTATGGGGATTGGGACTTAATCTACTTTATTTAATCTACTTCGAAACCGTGTTTGGTAAAAAGTTCAGAAGTGTTCTCATCAAAGTTTCCAAAACCAAACAACCTATATTGCATCACTGTTGAAAAAATCCTTAAAAAATTTGAGTGTAAATTAATCTACGAATCTGCTCAATTTGAGTTGGATTTAGGCTGCTACATAATTTAACCTTTAGCAAACAGTTTATTGATCATTACAAGCAAGCAAATTCTAAAGCAGGTAAAGAACTATTAAACATATTTTGCTAATCACATGTAATGAGCTGACTGTATAACAATTCCATTTTTGGGATCAATTCAAAACATAATTTTCATCAAAATACTTCATACTTAAATACAGCTCAATTAGGTCAATTCTAATCAGTGCACCCACTGCTTGAGTACACCCAACAATACACCCACTCCCTGAGGCGACTGCAGAAAGATTTTATAGAGGGATTCACATTCTGCACCCCAACACGGAATATAGTTGTTTCAATACCCGCGTGGGATAGTCTTTTTGGCTGCTTTCTTAATGGTGTTACAAAAGTCCTGGTAAGCCGCATCCATTTCAAGTGAATCAGGCGGCAACAAAGTTATTGCGAATTTATTCGTCAAAGCAATGTAGTGACTCCATTTGGCCTTGCGGAAGTTCCATCGCTTAACAGGCATGCTTGGCACTGCCATAGCAAACCTTGGTGGTGTAATAAGCGAAGGTCAATATTGCGACCTGAGGAACTTTTCAAGGATACGTCTATCCTGTAAGCGACTTTTTGGACCTACGCTAGCGAAAGCTAGATCTGGATGGTGCCAGTGTTCCAGCGGCCGGAATAAAAATTGGCAGCGTCCTTTGCATTATATAGGAGGGCAAGACAATTAATACTTGCCCAACCAGCCAAGCAATCACCGTCCGGACTGTTGTCGTCGTAACCCCAGTCAGCATGACGACAGTTAAAATCGCCAGCGTAAATACAGAGGTGAGGAAACACTGGGAGATCCAGGGTTCGCAATCGCGTTGGTGATGGTTTGTAAACGTTGACTATTTTATCCCTTTGCGGTCGAATTTAATGTTACCGTAGTCGCCGTCGCTGGTCGTATTTAAAAATGGCCGATTTTACGCACTATCGCTTACACGCGTCTATCGTCATGAAGCTATCTACTGCTGTCTGCGTATTACTGCTTAGCTATACGTTTTCTTATGTTGTTTGCAAATAATAATTCAACTAAAATAGATAAGAAAGAAATTTATTAGTTATCATAACATCATTATAGAATAAAGGTGACAAAAACAATTATCGATAGTGTTTTTCAGTGTGATATTTTTTGAAGCATTTGTCGGGGTGAAGTCTTGGTTTCCTTTCGCATGTTTCACAGTGATAAACAGTTTCTTCACGTTTCACTTTTCTGTCGCTACAAACTGCGCAATCTTTTGTCCTACCACTAGGAATTTTTGCTACAAAATGTCTTCCAGATAGACGTTCGATCGACTCTGCATCAGAATTTCTTCCACGCTTTCTCGAATTTTTATTTCGCACATTTCCCACAAGCTGTATCACAAGATTTTTGCGATATTTTTTGTGGGTCACTATCCTCAAGCACTTTTCTTTTTTTTGGACGTTATATAGAATAAAGCTGTTGACTATGGCAACTTCAAATAGCCAAAAAAACATTTTACGCCACCACTTCGCCGTTTTCCTCAAAAAAG
The DNA here is from genome assembly GCA_963680785.1 of Diplosoma virens. Taxonomy (NCBI): domain Eukaryota; kingdom Metazoa; phylum Chordata; class Ascidiacea; order Aplousobranchia; family Didemnidae; genus Diplosoma; species Diplosoma virens. Next base: position 45,544,748 of record OY796887.1, on the reverse strand, counting down.
CGTAGCTTCCACAGTAGTGGTCTGCCTTATCTACTCCACCCATATACTTAGTATATTGAGAAATAACAACAGGTTTTGCCACGGTTGTTGACTGTTGATTTCCCAAAATACGTTCTTCATCTTCACATTGGGTGTTGTAGACAGAAGATAGCATTGTCACCACCCGTTTGTCTCTCCATTGAAGAGCCATTGTGTCATCATTTTTTCTAAATGCAACTACTTCATGCTTCTTTTTTTTTCGCTTTTTTTTTGACAATTCGTTTGGCATACCCTTCCTACTGGGCATTACTGTTCCAGTTAAGTGGAAAGATAGCTTCCTCAGCTCTTCGCACAAAGTCGGACTCGTATAAAACCTGTCTGTGAAAATGTGGTACCCTGATCCATACCCTTTTGAAGAGAGCATATTGCATATATGCAACACGATTCTACTCGTAAAAGGCAAATCAGGCCGGACTAAACCATCAGTTGTATACTTTCCATAGTATGGAACAAACGCCACGATATAGGCAGATTCACTCTCACACATGGTGTACACTCTGAGTCCCCACTTTGTTGGCTTGTTTGGGTTGTAGCACTTGAATATCACTCGGCCTTTGAACCCAATCGTACTTTCATCAACAGAAATACGTTTGTGTGGCAAATAATATTCTTGACATTTTACATTCATATGGGTCACTAGGTTGTGAACCTTATCCCCACAAAATCCTCGGCCAACCGATGGCTGAAAATGTAGCATCCAATAAAGTTGAAAAAATCTTTCCCGAGAAAACACATCAACAAAAAATGGCATTCTTTCTGTCCATTTTCTTGAAAAATATTTTTTCATGTCGCATTTGGCATGCATTCCCATATTTAGCACAACTCCAAGCAATGCCTTCATTTCTTGCAGATTCGCATCTTTCCAAGTTCTCCATATAGAACGTTTGCCAAGTGGTTGAGCCTTTTCTATTTTTTCTCTTGCGTACCTGTTTGTCTCCTAAACAATCTCTCCAATAATGTCGTCCGTGAAAAAAAGCTGGAAGAAACTAAGTTCATTATTATATTGTCCAGAAGTAGGTAGCCGAATACTAGGATTACTGACAGTAAATGGTAACTTCAATAAATCACTATCTGTTGGTAAATAAGGTCTCCAAACAGACCCATTGTTGGTAGCATTGGCATTCGAACCAACGTCGTGGCCATCACTTGACACATCACCTTCAGCGTCATCAAATATACGTCCTGCACTAGTATCTGCATCTCCTACACCACTAACGTCCATATCTTCGTTCCCAGAAGAAGGTAATTCGTGAAGACTTGAAGTATCACTTCCGTTTTCAGTCATCTCTAGATCATATCTTCATCTGATTGATCTACATCCATTTCATCACCACTCGAATCAAATAAATCAAGGATACCATCGTCAGTCAATCTTATTCGCTTAGCCATATTCTGTTCATACAATTATCGCACTGTTCTCAAGATCACAAATCACCACCCAGTCTAATTGAATAAAAATGTTGTCAAGAACCGATTATACAAGCTAAAAACGTAACAAATTGATCACATACGCTATAATTCTATTTGTGCGAATGAAACACTAAACAAAAAGTTTGCTTTCAGTTCAGTTGCTACACAAGCTCTAACACTTACACCTTCTTATGAATGACAGTTACCAAATGACTTACCACGTGTGTTCTGCATGACTAAAGAATCTACAGTTATATGACAGCCAGAAGAATTTACCGCCTTTCAAGCAATATAAGCAAATAGCGATCGCCCTACGACCACACTAAACTCGATTTTAACGTTGGGCGAGCTATACTCGCCTTATGACCAGAATGACGTCATTTCGTCTGGCGAGCTATATTCGCCAGTCGACCGCAAAGGGTTATAGCCATCAACGTCCACACACAGCCAATCGATCTCCGATGTCGATTGAGATTGGTTCAAAAGCGTGTATCTCAGTCGCTCGTGGACAAACGTGGCAAGGCCATGCTTCCTGCTTAAAGAAGACCCAGCTAGTTGGTAGTTTGGTAGTACCAACTTCTCTGCATCAGTGCAGTGGGTCTTTTGTAGTAGGATGACGAGTGCCTCAGACTGCATAGCGAGATGATGAAGAACGTTCATCTTGCTTGCACTGAGGCCTTCGATGTTCAGCTGAAGAATAGTGGGTCTTCGGAACTTGTTGGCAATGTGCCCTGAAAAGGGCAGTTTTATCCTAGCATTGCCCCATCCTGAAAAGGACGTTCGCCGACTAGCAGATCCACACTGAACATCGGAGTGGGTGGATACCCTTCCGTTTTGGTAGGTTCGGTTTCGGTCTGTCATCTTTAAAATCAATGAACAGACTTACTCACGGCCCAGGCTGCGAGAAAGCACCAGCAAACAGTATTGTCCATGGTTCTCTTCCTACTTCATCCGTTAGTCTGTCCATTATCACTGCAAACAGAAACGGACTTAATGCTGATCCCTGGTGCAGTCCAACCTTAACCTTGAAACTTTCTGTAGTTCCTACTGCACACCTCACCACTGTTTCGCTTCCCTCATACATATCTTGTACAAGTGGCACATACTTTTCCGCCATTCCTGATTTTCTCATACAGTACCACAACTCTTCCCGTGGAACCTTGTCATAAACTTTTTCTATGTCCACGAATACACAATGTAGCTCTCTTTGACCTTCCCTGTACTTTTCCATCAACATTCTTAGAGCAAACATGGCATCGGTGGTTCCCTTTCCTGGCATAAATCCATATTGCTGTTTGCTGATCTCCACTTAGCCTGGCTTCAATAATTCTTTCTCATACCATCATTGTGTGGCTTATCAGCTTTATTCCTCTGTAGTTTCCACAGCACTGTGCGTCCCCTTTTTTTTTATAGATTGGGATAAGCACACTCCTTCTCCATTCTTCTGGCATACGTTCACCCATTAATAGTCTGTTGAACAGTCTGGTCAAAAACTCTATCCCCATCTTTTCCATGCACTTCCAAACTTCTACTGGCAACTCGTCTGGCCCAACCGCTTTACGTTTTTTCATCTTTCTCAGTGCATTCTTCACTTCTTCTCTACTGACGCAATTTACCTCTTCATTAACCACTTCTGCTTCCTCTGTCCTAGGGTCTCTGTTATTTTCCTCGTTCATCAGTTTTTCAAAGTACTCCTTCCATCTCTTTAACACTGCTTCCAAATTTACCATAACATTACCGTTTTTATCCTTTATAACTCTCACGTGCTATACATCTTTTCCTGCTCTGTCTCTCTGCCTAGCCAATCTGTACAACTCTTTTTCACCTTCTTTTGTTTTTAATCTTTTATACAAATTGTCATAGGCACGTCCCTTCGCCATCGCAACTGCCTTCTTTGCCTTACTCTTCTTTTCTTTGTAGATCTTTTTAGTATTTTCATCTCTTATTTTGTCTCATGCTTTTTTTGCCTCTTTCTTTTCTTTTATGCTCTCCTGAACTTCCTCATTCCACCACCATGTCTCCCTGTCTCCTTTTCGTTTCCCAAATGTCACTCCCAGTACAGTTTCAGCTGTTTTTCTTAGCATTTCTGCTGTTTTGTCCCACTCATCAGGTAACCCATCCTTGTCTCCCAAAATCCTGGTCACCTCTTGTCTAAACGCTTTTTGACCGCTTGTCTCCTTCAGTTTCCACAATCGTATCTTTGGCTTTACTTTTTCTGTTTTTTCTTTTTCACCGTGAGAGCCATTTTGCATACCACCATACGGTGCTGTTTTCCGACACACTCATTTACAATTACCTTACAATCGCACATTTTCTTCAAGTTCCTCCTTCTGCAGATCACATAGTCTACTTGGGTACTTTTTCCGCCACTTTTATACGTCACCCTGTGTTCATGTTTCTTCTTGAAATAAATATTGACAATCGCCAAATCCATTATTTTCCAAAATCCACCACCATTGATCCTTCCTTATTTCTTGTTCCACCACCGTACCTCCCCATTATTTCCTCATCCCCTATGTTTCCTTCGCCCACATGTCCATTAAGGTCTGCACCAAGAACTATCCTCTCTTCTTTTGATACACTTTCTATCAACCCATCCAGGTCTTCCCAAAAATCATTTTTCTACTCCATGCTGGTGTTAACCTGTGGAGCATACGCACTTGCTATATTTAGGATAAACCCTTTTACTTCCAGCTTCATGGCCATTATTCTGTCTGACATTCTCTTTGCCTCCAAAGCACTTTCAACCAACTCCTCCCTCATCACTATTGAAAGAAAATGACTCATTTTCGGAATAATATTATTTAATACACAAAACAAAAATGAAGAAATCGTTTGTCTGCAAAATAAAAGAATAAATAACAAAACGACTCAAAACTAAACACGTTACTAAACTGGAGCTTAAGCTTACTGAACTAACACTAAGACAGAAAACAACTATAGAGACAATCGATATTGTGACGTAATAATACGAACTAAGCCATAGCATTTGTACTTCCCCCCAAGTTCGTACTCCAACAGCCAAGCATAGTTATGTAGTTAATCCCTTGATCACCCATCGATCACCGAAAATTTTCGTTAGCGGCTTGTGGTCGGTAACAACTACTAAATTATCGCAGCCCTGCGTAAAGTATTTAGTCTGCTCGAGTCCCCAAGCTACAGCTAGGGCTTCTCCTTCAATTGGGGCATAACGTTGTTCAGCCGACGAGAAAAAGCGAGAGCCTGCGAGAGTTACTCGCCATCCATTGGAACAGTAATCCGGAAGGGTGGACGGGCATGCACAGTGTTTTAAGCAGGAAGTATCCGATGCCCCGATTGGACCAGTCCGGCCGTAGGCAAGTACGTCGATTCGGATCGAAAATTTCTACGCCGTGACGTATGGCGTCAATGATAGCATCTTTTTAACGCGAAAATGCTTTATCAAAATTGTCATTTCACTCGAACTTACGTTTCGGACTGAGTAACGGCTTGAATAGAGCCATCAAGTCTTGAATTTTGGCGTAATTGGTCACTTGATTAATTAGACCAAACCAGCTTCTTATGTCGTTGATGTTCTTAGGCGTAGAAAATTGTTGAATAGCATTCAAATACTTGGGCAGGGGTTCTACACATGATTCGGAAATGCGGAATCTTGCAAAGTCAACTGACCGCTGGGCAAATTGAAATTTGCTGGGGTTGAGAACGATACCGGAGCGGCCCACGAGAGTAAGAAATTGGATGGTGCACCACCAATGTTCCTCTAGGTTCTCGTCAAAAAATACGGTGTCATCCACGCATCGATACTTTCGCATAAAATCAGACAAAATAGCAGCGAAGCGACGATTGTAGCCATCTCCCGAAGAAAGGAAACCTTGTGGTGCCCTTGTATATCGCCATCGTCCATGGTGTAATGAAGGTTGTAAGATGACGGTCTCACTCGCGTAGTGGAACCTTGTGGTATCCATTCCAAGCGTCAGTCACAGTTTTTCAAGTATTACTTGGTACGCGACGGGCTAGCTTGAAGGGTGTTTCTGACGCGAATGTTTCCCGACGACAGAATTTGTTCAGCGGCGATAAGTCTACAGTCCGTCGGGGTGTATCATCATGTTTTCTTGTAATCACCATGCGATGGCACCATTGAGTAGGCTCTCCGTGCGGGACTTTTTTTGAGAATGTCTAGGGCTTCATCCCGAAGGAGGTCTGCATGGACATGGTGTTGCCAATGTAGAGGAATAGAAGCCGGGATATGGAACGCTCTTGGTTTCGCTGAGGGGTTGACATGGATTTCGAGGGGTGGTCCCGCCATGCAATGAAGAGGGCGATGCGGACATGTGTCAAATGTGGATGAAGCGTATCGCTCCAATAGCCAAGTTTTCATTCGATCATTATTTTCGGGAGTACAGCGAAATGGTAGCGAACGTGGGGGTGGTGGCACGTTAGTACGTTGAGGGCAAGTGCAAGAATGATTTTAATCGCCCGGTGAGGCGCAGTCACCAGTAACTGTGCGTGTGAGGTGCGCACTAGTGATGGCAGCAGGTTCACCTGCGTCTCAGCATTAGCATGTTTGCCCAATGATGGGAAACTGGGGACAAGACCCCAGCGTCGACAGTGTGCCGTGCGATAAGAAGAGGGTCTGAATGTCGGCGCTAACGTAGACCATAGCCCGGTATTGCACAACATAACCGTGACACGACAGTCCTTCAATGATGGCGAAGAACGTCCCCACAATTGATATGGAGGAATGATTGGCGGCCACCAGGTTGGATGCAGGGGTCAGAATGTCATTTGGGAAACCATACTTCACGAATTCGTCCAGAGACCATACATTCACTTGGGCGCCTGTGTCAGCGATAGCGGTGACATTAGTAGCACGGACTGATGAGAATTCGCCATGAGCCTGAGCGCGATCGACTGAAATCGTTACCTGGACCTTAGGGTGCTCTCTTATATGTGCCCACTGTCCGTCTTTGAATATATAATGGGGGCCTTGCTTGGTGGAAATCTTATGTACTGCAGACAGAAGCATGTTCACTTGTTTGGCCTGTGCCTCGAGACTGGCCTGTGATTTGTTCTTACCGAACTCCACTGAGGGTCCGTCGGCGACGTGACTTCAAGAGTTTGTAGGCCTGGTTCAGGTGGTGAAAGATCCACTTTAGGAACGAGGTGGCGTCTGTAGTTGACTTGTGTTCAGGGAGCGAATAAGAGATTTTATTGAAATTGCTAAAGTGTAAATGTATTAGAAAAAAAATTTTGTCGTTTTTAGTGATAGCATGGAACTTTTATAAATAAACTTTTGACATCTGTATTAACTTTGTGGCTAACGAAGCATGTTAAAGGGATATTCTCTTATGAATAAATTCGCAATGAATATTGGCTATTAAAGAATTACATCATGTGCACAGTTGATGGTATTTGTAAAACATGTTTACAATGGTGCATTTAAGGAAGAGTTTCTTTTTTGCAGCTCTCTAGAAATGAATACAAAAGCAGCAGACATTTTTCAAAACATCTCATCTTTTTTTGAATCTGAACACTTGGAATGGAAGAATCTAGCTGGCTGTTGCACAGATGGAGCACCCCCAATGTTGAGCAGTAATTTAGATTTACAAGCTCTTGTGAAGCAGCTAGCTTTAACAAGCAAAAGTTTTCATTGCATGTTGCATAAGCAAGCCCTAGCTTCCAAAACTTCACCTGATTCAATTCAAGCAATTTTAGAACAGATGATGCAAATTAGTAATTTTAGTAAAGCCAGAGCGTTAAATTTTCGTGTTTTTAAAAGACTGTGTAATGACATGGATTCAGACCACTTGATGTTTCTCTACCATACTCAAACTTTATCGCTTTCCAAAGGAAATGTAACTCGAAGATTCTCTGAACTTAGAGAAGAAGTAAAAGCATTTTGTCAACTCCAGAACAAGACAGAGTATTGTTTCTGGCTAGATGGCGAAGAATGGATGCTCTCTCTGGCTTAGCCTATATATGTGACGTTTTTGAACAACTAAACAAACTCAATCTTCAGATACAAGGCAGGAATACCAACATTATTAAATTTATAGATGCATTGAAAGCTTTCACATCGAAATCGCCAAATTGGAAATAAAAAATTTGAATACAAAATTATTTAATGCTTAAGAAATTAAATATACTTTTTGATAACAGAGAAAATAAACTGGCAGTGCAAATCGAAAATGGTATTTTGAAACATTTGTCAACACTTGAAAGCGAATTTGAAAGTGATTTTAGAAATTACTAATGATAAACTTGACTTTGTTAGAAATCCTTTTACATTTTGTGTTGAAAAGCTTTCAGATGAATGCCAAAACAAATTTTTGGAGCTAGTTAATAATTTTTTAGCAAGGCAAGCTTATCATGAAAAACTTCTAACACAGTTTTGCATTGAAATGAAAGATTCCTATTCAAAAACTACCGAAAAAGCTCTGCATATTCTTATTCCCTATATGTCTACGTACCTGTGTGAGGCAGGATTTTCTACTCTATTACAAATCAAGACCAAACAAAGAAATAGACTCGATGTTAAAGATGACCTACATTGCGCTTTGTCTCAAACTATTCCACGCATTCAGCAACTCTCGGATGATAAACAATCACAAGTTTTGCATTGACTGATTGAGTTAAAATTAAAATAAATGATATTTCGTTAAATCAGTGTGTTTTGTCAAACTTAATTGATACAGGGGAGGAATGAAAATTTTCAAAATCAGCAAAAGAGGAATGTACCAAAAAAGGTTAGGAACCACTGGTTTAAGCTTTGACTGGCACAATGAAAGAGTTGCGCGGTGGCTGAAGCTTCGTTTATGCCTGATCCTTGCCTAAACATTTGTCAGCGGCGAGTGAATACATTCCACGCTTCTAAAGACACGCCTACGTCAATGCTGGGTCTCGTTAGCTTTGGTCCCTCTGAGGAAGCACGATTGAAATAAGGCCCAGGAGCAGCATGGCTAAATGAGTGGCTCTGCAAAATTGCACAAGCCACGGCTTCTGGTGCGTCTTCGGATTGAAAAGCGCAACCCGGGTACGCACAATCTATAAAAGCGTGGTCCAACTACAGGCCCGCGGATAGAATTTGTGCGACCCGCGGAACAATTTTGCACAATTCAAGTCTTGTCGATCGCAAGCAGCGGCAACCTTCTATAACAAGGCATGGTAAGCTTATGGGACAGATTCTAGCTTTGAGATCGATTTCAAGCGAAGGCTTTTTTGTGTCGAGAAAACATCACAATTTTGGGACGGAAATAGAAAAATCGGAGATCGATTCCAAGTGAAGACCCTTTTTTTTTTCTTAGAGAACACAATGATTTCCAACAATTTCTAGCCGCCTGAGGCCCGCAAGCTCGAACAAATTTGAAAAGTAGCCCGCAAAAGTGAAGAAGTTGGACCACCCTGTCTTAGATTATTGAAAAGCGAAAAAAGTATTGTTTTTTTATTTAAGTAGCATTGAATTCTTCTGACTATACCGTAACAAACTTTCATGTAGATTATTTATAGCCATTCCATGTAGAGTTTCCAACTGAAATTTTCATGGACAAAGATACCTAGAAATTTTATGCTTTGCACTCGCTTTAAGTCAAGGTGCCCTGACCAGTGTTCTTCCCGAACAAATTGAGCAACTCTCAAGCAGACGGAGAAGTTTTAGTATCTTGGAGTCACATTCTCGAGTGATGGTAGACAGAACAACGAACTGGACATACGTATTGGAAAAGCAAGTGCAGTAAGGCGCCAGCTTTACCGATCGACGGTATTGAAACGAGAGCTGTGTACAAGAAAAAAGCTTTCTGTTTTCAGATCGGTTTTTGTTCCTATCCTCATCTATGGTCATGATTGTAAGTAATGACCAAAAGAATGGCATCCCGAGTACAGGCGGCCAAAATGGGTTAGTTGCGAAAAATCAGAGGTTTATCCCTACTTGGCAAGGTTAAAAGCACTAACATTCGTCAATCTCTCAACATCGAACCGCTGCTACTCCGCATAGAACGATCTCAACTGCGCTGATATGGCCATGTGACACGAATGCTCCACGAACAAACAGCAAAGCAACTAATGGATGCTCTTCCGAGTGGAAAAAGATCTAAAGAGCGACCCAGAACTCGCAGATGGAATTATGTTGAAGACCTAGCCTGGTCGCGTTTTGGAATTCCACTGGCGGAATTGCCGCTAGTTGCAGGAGATCTGGATGTTTGAAAATCCCAACTTGAACTGCTACCCCGCAACCCCAAAATGACAAACTAGAAAAGGGAAATATACTGAATTAATTTAATGTTTTTCCCGAAAATGATGACGATGACTCGCTTTAAGTTAGCATTTCTCGATTGAAGGTTGGTGTTCTCTGGAAATTTAGAATGGGGAGTATTAAAAACAATATAATTGGTTTTGTCTATATTCAATGACAACTTACAGTATTAAATGTGAATCAATTATCAATGTTTTTTATTTGTTGATTGGCAACTGTAAACAATTTTGAAAAGTTTTTTTACAAAAAAATACATTGGTGTTATCAGCAAACATTTAAGGTTTTCCTGTTGAAAGACATTTGGGAAAATCGTTTACATATATTAAAAATAATAATAGCCCCAAAATTGAACCTTGAGGTGCCCCACACCTTAGACACAAAGACATTGAAATTTTTCCATTAAATAGCACTTGGGTAATATTTTGCGCTTTTCGCCTCACACTTTACTTTTTCGGGGTTTGCTTTCAGTCTGAACCGATTTTTACAGTCAAGAGTAGGTGTGTGGTTGCAATACAAGCCATCTAGTGCGTGATTTGAATTAAAAGCGCAAAAATGATTGCAGCAAAAGAATGAGCCTGGAGGATTTAATTATACTCTCATTAAAAAAAGTGCTTGCAACAACTTGCACTACTGAATACATTCTGCAATATTTTGGTGAACCATATAATAGTGCTTATTACTTTCATCAATTACAACTTTTCTCTTGCATTTTGAATTTTTTTGCAAGCATTGGTCAAACTAACTTTTGATTTTTCTGTTTATATCTGCTGCGGAATAATCGATAAAATTTTGATAACTTAAAGTCTATTTACTGGTTTTCTGTTTACTTCTAGTTTATAAAATAAACAATTTAAAATATTTTGCCAGAAATGCCAAGTTCTAAATATGTAATCAAGATCTTGCTTTGCCATTAAGACTTGCGGCCACCCCCAAGGCTATTTAACTAATTATAATTATGTTGTGATTCCACAACACATAGAAATAATCCCGTTGTTTGCGTCATGCAATGTTATTTAATTTTTCCATCTCAAATCTTATTTTAAAGTTGAAAAAGGGAATAAAAATTTTTTAAATGTTATTTTTATATTAGTGCATAGAAAGCAGAGCTTTCAAACTTCTTTCTAAGTCGGCAAGTCGTTAATATTTTTCAAAAAGACCCTTCTGACGAAGACCAACTGATAATGAAGATTAATTTACATAATTTTTAACAACACTAAGCTGAGTTGAAACATTTATCTTCAAGCGTTCGCATCGCAATGGTAGAATTATGTGGATTTTTAGAATTATCAGTTTTTTTTGAGATGACAAAACCAAGAAAATTTATTTACTTCTTTAAGTAAGTTCCATTTTTTAAAGCATCACCTCAAAATTGCATCTTTGTATTTGGCAATCCAGGTCTCTGATGAGATCGTTTAAGATAATTTGATTTATGAAACTGGAGGTTTGAGCTAGCTTCAACATGTTTCAAACCACTTGACGTTGTCTCGCTAGAACTCTGTCTGGTTTAAATAAAGACTCAAGACGTTCAAAAACCTCTGGAGTGGAGTTCTGGAATCGGAATGTCAGTATTATGAAGATATGGTTTCAGGGCAAATTGGCAACTTGGATAAACAATTTTAGATTTCTATTTTTTAGAAAATCTTTTTATATCAGTTAAACAAATATAACAAATATGGGAACTGCAAAAAGCATCATATTTTGCTTACCAATAGCCCACTGGAGGAGTTGAGTGTTGCAAGAATTGCAGCAAATTTGAAGTAGCCATTTTTTGCCCTGATCAGCAACTTTGCAATTAAAATAGCATTTATATGCAGTTTTCATAAAATGTTCAATATTTTGACGACGTGCTGGCAATGTATATTTTCTACAGACATAGCAATTGGTATTAGTTGTATACTTCTTTCTATCAACCAGTTTGCAAAAAATAACAAAGAAATAGAGGTTCGTTTTTAAAGCAAAAACATATTTAAGACTGTTTTTTCAGATTTATCAGTTTTATTATGCAGATCCCTAGAATTAAGAATTGCCTTAGAATTTGTATCTAATAAAGCACACAAGGAGTATTAATATTCCTTGATATCCAACTAAATAAGTGCTGAGTTGGCATTTCAAGGTTTTTAAGCTTACAAAAATTTACGGTTTCACTAATGAGTATCTAAATTTTCACCTGTTATGTTCATAACTCAAAAACTAGACGTGGTGGAAAAAACTGGTTGCAGATTTGGATTCAGTTACCCAAAGTTACCCCAAAATCATTCTTAATTTATCAACTACTGTAGAAAAATTTTGTGGTAGTGTTATTATTCCTTTTTTCTTTATGTTGCTGTAATAATTACTGAATTGTTATTGCTTTTACACTAAATTAGTTATATCAGTGTAAGTATAAATTTGAAAAAATTGTTGTACGAGTATATTTAATTTTAATTGTATATAATTGTCGTTTATGGTTTATAGTTAAATTGTGCTAAAACTTTTTAGATACTTTGATAAGGACTTATGAAAGTCGAAAAGTCAGCTTTTTGTTTTTAAATTTTGCTAACTAAATGATAAAACAATGGCTTCTGATTGCTGTTATTTACAAATTAAAGATCAAATCAAACAGAATCAAAAATTTGTATTAACCACAAATAATTTTTTTGAACCCGAACCGGAATTGAACCACTAATAATAAAATTTGCTGAACCGGAACATTATTTTAAACGGTTCAATGCCCTGATTATTACCAAATGACAACTTTAATCTAACAATTTATTAATTTCAGAAATTTTGCTAAAGGAAAAGCGGCAGTAAAAGTTTCAATTTTGAAAGGCATTTCTATATTCACTTTGAAGCTATTTTTAGAACGATCAACGATGTCAATATAATTGTCATAAATGTAATGTAATGTTAGATTTTGTGCATAGCTGTATGTCTATCGGTGCAGTGTGCAGTGTTGTTGCCCTATTGAATTTTGCGACGTTGGGATTTCGGGTCGTAATTGTTGTTCAATCATTGCTTTACAAAACTTAAGGTTTCTAGACTTCCATTCTTGCATTGTGCTTCTAGTAGTTATAATTAACTGATTTATTATCGTACACTGACCGCTACTTTTCATAACTATTTTTAGCATTTCGAAATTAAGGTTAATTGGGTGCGATAATTATGCCAACAATCGTTTTTTGCATTTGGTAAACTGCTTTGTATCTTGCTCTGGTTTTTGGAGGTAAAAGTTCAGGTTTAATTTTATTTATCTATTTTAATAAGCTTTGTTGATCCGCCAACTTTCGCCTGCCGGGAATGCAGACATATATTTTGCTGCACTTCATAGATCCATGGATAGACAAGACAAAAGGGGTAGAGATAAGACTGTAAGAAATGTAGAAAAGATTCGGGAGATCATGGGGGCGATGGCTGCGACGAACAAGTGCTGAAATTGAGAATCATGTTATGTAAAATTGCTTTTGCATCTGTATTTTTTATACGTTGCATCGCACTTTTTTAAAGAATTTAATGGTGCTTTTAATCAGGGTTGCGGAGTCGGAGGTTCTAGGAAGCAGTTGGAGTCGGACTGCTACGTGTACTAAGAGTCGGAGTCGGAATATTTTATCCGACTCCGACTCTTAATGTCCAATTTCTTTACATATTAATGATGTTAACCGCGGCAGTGGAGTGCAGTACAGTAATCTTTTTAAAAGAACCTCGCCCCGTATCGCACGACACAGCGTGCAACTCATAAAAAGTTTACATTCAAATTTTAAGCAAATAGTACAAGGTGTCCATATCGTTACAATTTTTAAAGTTTGTCAAAATTTTATTTTTATACTGTATAAAACATTAATATGGATCATTAGTTAAGAGAGAGTGTTATAAAATAATTTTTTTATAAAAAGATTCTTTTATAGCACTTTCTTTTAACTAATGATCCATAAACTTTTCTAGCTTTAACCTTTTCGGCAGCTTGGCTGAGTTTAAGAATACATCTATGCGCAATATTACAGATGCCAGTTTTTATATGAAGCGTAAAAATTTTATTTTTAACTGTGTGACCTGATGAGCCTTACAGGTGAGTTGGAACTATTTTAATAAAATGTTTTTTTAACATTTGTGTTTCGATAATCAGGAATAATCACTTTGATAATTGAAATTATTGAGCGCTCTTCTGAAGAACACCAACAATTTGCAGTTACATATGTATATACACTCATTTATACATTTTTTTTAAATAAATATCTTTTTCAACCCGCAAGGATGATTTTTGCGTAGTTAAATCTAATTTAAGATAAATACTTTGCCCTTATCAGGGAGTCGGAATCGGTATTTTAGAAATTCTAGGAGTCGGACTTGGATCTTAAACTTCCGACTCTGCAACCCGTTTTGTGGTGGTGGTTTTACCCGACCCATTCCTAGGGATGGGGGCGCGGATCAATTCCGCGGAATCCCAATAGTCGGGCAACTCTCCACGGACGGGACCAGAGGTCCAGAAGAGAAGGGGTGTGGTCGAAAATGGCCCGACGCAAAGGGTCTAGTACAGGGCAGTCGAGCACGAGATGTGAGAGATCCTGTGGTTCAGAACCACAGTTGCTGCATGAAGGAGTCTCGGCTCGACCAACCCTGTGGAGATAAGAGTTGAGGAGAGTGCTGTGCCCGTTGCAGCGTAAACGGGAGAGAGCACAGCGAGCGGAGCGAGGGAGAGTAAGCTCCTCGGGAGATACTGTAGGGATTTGGTGTTGAAAGAAACCAGATTGGACACTGCGTCTCCAACTGGTGTAGAGGGATAGTCGTTGGGAGGAGATAAGGGGTGTGAGGGATACTGATATACTGGAGGGATCGAGAGAGGTACCGGCTTTAGCTAGAGAGTCAGCTAAGTCGTTACCTGGGAGGGAAGAGTGACCAGGTATCCATTGTAGATGGACAACTTTGGATTGAGATAGAGAGTTAAGAAGAGATTGGGTATTGGATAGGGATTTTGGGGTTAAATATGGTAGGGGGGTAGAGAGAGTTGATAGGACAGATAAAGAGTCGGAAAAGAAGGTGATAGAGTCGAAATTACATGTCTTGGAGTGAGAGATACACCACTCAAGAGCATATAGGAGAGCGAAGGTTTCAGCACTATAACTGATAGCCCAGAGACCAGTCGAGAAGGAGAGCGAGGTAGCAGTGACACACTTTGTACACTTGATGTGTATCCCTGCACCACCCTGTCCCAGCCAGCCAGGCACCGAACCGTCAGTCCAGGCAGAGATATCGCTGTGAGATAGAGTGGAAAGATGAGAGGTAGCTGCAGTGTTGCGAAGGGAGGGGGGGTCTTTGCGAGAGCATGGGGATGAGAGGTGGAGTGAGATTGTGTAATTAGATGGGGCAGACCAGGGGGGTTTAGGAGGGCAGAGGATTAGTGGTTCACGGGTGAGATGTAGGTTAGGGGTAAGGTTATGTGATCTGGAGAAGGATCTCCATGAGCTCTTTTTGAGACGTGTACGGGGGTTAGAGTGCGCAAGAGAGGCTATGGGAAAGGTGGGAGGTAGACGGAGGGCTCGTTCAAAGAAGGAAAGGGATTGGTGAGTGAGGGTGACTCGTAGTGGAGGTAGAAGTGCTTTTATATTAAGTAGAGGAATGGGAGTGGACGATAGACAACCTGTGATTACTCGACAGAAAGATCTATGCATCCTCTCCACGGAGGCGATGTGAGTAGGAGATGAGAAGGAAAACCAGCCTGGGGATTGGGGAAGCATAGGTGAGGATGGGGCGAATGAAGGCTTTGTATAGGGTACATAAGGATTCTTTTGATGGACCCCAGGAGGCAGAGGCAATGGAGCGAAAAGCACGGAATCGGCTGTGAAACTTTTTCCGTAAGGATAAGGCGTGATATTTGAAAGAGAGAGTGCGGTCCAAGGTTACACCGAGAAAGGTTGGACGAGGGTTGAATTTGAGAGGGGTGTTAAGAATGTGCAGAGAGGGTTGTATACGTGATTGGTAGGGGTCTAAGCTGAAGAAGGATGTTTCACATTTGAGGGGGTTGAGAGGAAGGCGCCATTTTGAGGACCATTCCACCAGTCTGTTGAGGGCAGCTTGCACTACAGCGGTTGCACACTCAACTCTCGGGGAGGAGGCCCAGATGGCAAGGTCATCTGCATAGAGAGAGGTCTTAACAGATGTAGGAAGGAAAGTGGGAAGGTCATTGATGTATAAAGAGAAGAGAACTGGTCCTAGAACCGAACCTTGGGGAACTCCTCTTCGGAGACGGAAAGGACGACTGTATGAATTACAGATACGGACTTTCGAACGGCGATCTGAGAGGTAGGATCGTATCCATTCGACAAAGCAAAGAGGAAGATCTAATGAGAGGAGTTTAGAGAGTAGGGCAGAGTGCCAAACTGAGTCAAAAGCTTTCGCAAAATCCACAGGACTGTACGTGCGCCTGGCTTAGATTGGTGAAAGGAATCTGCGATTGACTGTTGAGAGAAGGAGAACCTGGTCTACAGTCGATCTACCAGGTCTAAAACCAGCTTGCACGGGTGAGAGAATGCCATGTAGTTCGAGAAAATAGGTTAGTCGTCCTAAAACCATTCTTTCGAAGAGTTTGGAGGTACATGAAGTGAGAGAAATGGGTCTATATGAAGAAGGTGAGTCAGAGGGTTTTCCGGGTTTGAGAATGGGGATGATTGTTGATTGTTTCCAAGCAGACGGGAAGGTGTGTGTTGACCAAGAAAGGTTGAAGATGCATAGAAGAAAATTTAACGCAGATTGTGGTAGGTGGGATAGAAGAGGGTAGGTAATTTGATCAGGGCCTGAAGAGGTTGACGTTGAGAGTTGAGAGATAGCTGTAGAGAGTTCAATTGAGGAGAATGGTGAACAGAAAGTGGAATGCAGGGTGTTGCAGTGTGCAGTTCTGATTTGCTTCATTTGGGCTTTCTCGGTGCTTCGAAAAGGTTTTGGGGTTTGGGTAGAGAAATGGGACTGTAGGTGTGAGAGATGGTTGGCACAATCTACAGGGGTTTGGCAATTTGAGAAATTGGGAAGGTCAGAAGTAGTTGGGGAGGGGGATCCAGAGATGGAGCGAAGTAGAGAAAAGACTTCGCTGGGACGGGTTTTAGGAAAGGCTAGAGCAAGTATTCTGCCATAACTTGGCTTTAGCCTTATTAATCACAGTGGAGGTATATCTGGAAGTAGCGATATAGTGCTGGCGGTCTTCTTCGGAACGGTGTGCCTTTGCAAATGCCTTTCGGCGTTTTGCGACGGCATCTGCGACTTCAGGAGACCACCAGGCTTTAGCAGGATGGTTGATGCTGCCGAAAGGAATGGCAGAAGTGGCAGCATTATTGAGGAGTTTGGTAAAGGTGTGGGTGGCTTCAGAAAGAGAGAGTGTTGTAAAGTTAGAGGGAGTAGGGCAGTGGGTATCAATATAAGTAAGGTATTCATCCCAGCGAGCTTTATTATAGTTAAATGAGGGGGGGCGGTGGAAAGAGTTAATTATAGGGGAAGTGGGAATAGTGATGGAGATAGGAAGATGATCTGAGCCGAGGTCCGGAAGGGTCTGCCATGTGCATTTAGAGGCTATTCGGGCAGGAACTAGGGAAAGATCAGGGGAAGAGCGGTTTCCAGTGGCACGGTGTAGTAGAGTGTGGTGTTCGGGGTTATTAAGAGGTAAAAGATCAGAGGAGAGGAGCCAATCAAACAGATCTTTACCTGAATGGTCTTCCGGTGAGTGGGAGTCCCAGGATGAATGATGGCTGTTAAAGTCTCCAAAGATGTAAGTGGTAGGAGATGATGGTAGGAGAAAGGGTGAGAAGGATTTTGGGCGAGAGTCGGAGGAAGAGGAGCGGATTGGAGGGACATAGACGTTGAAAAGATGTATGGGGGCGGCTCCTTTTATTTTAACTGCGATAGCTAAATAATCGGAGCTGGGGTCGAGGGAGGAGAGGGATTGTGTGGAGAGTGAAGTGTAAGATAGACCATTTTTGACAAGTATCAGAACACCTCCTCCTAGGTTTCCCGTAGAGTTGATGGTTCCTCTCCTCGTCATAAAACGGTTCTTTTGGAGGGTTTTGTAGCCTGGTACACGAAAGGTGGAGTCAGAGGAGAGGTGTGACTCTTGTATGAAGATGAGATCGTACTGATTATGAGAAAGTGTAGGAGTTCAGTACGACGCGGACGAATCCCATTAGCATTCCACTGTAGGATTCGGAGGTTGTTTCGAGAGGGAGAGGAAGGATGAAATGAGGAGTGTGAGAGGAGAGGTGGTTTGTTGGGTTTGAGGATGGGCTTACATTGACTACTCCTTCTCCTCAAACCCAACAACCCGTTTTGTCGTCGTCGTCGTTTGAAGGGTATCCACTCCAGGTCAGACACAAACAGGACTGGGGCCAAGGGTTTATCCTTTTACTACCCTAGACTGCTGCACTGCCTGAATCAGATGCTGGCAGTGGTGTTATTAAGCCAGCATCGAGTATCGTCATCCAAAACCGTCAGACCTCGTGCTCCATGTGGTGCCCGATGTATAGGGCACGCTGTTAGAACATGGTCTGCGGTTTGCTCAGAGGCGCCACATTCGCAATTCGGACCCCATTTGTGCATGGACGAATGGAATCGCCCAACACCAGTCCGCAGGTAATGTTTTAATAAATGTTCATAAATTCGGAAGAAATTTTTAATTATGTCATTGTGGTTCGCATTTGTTTAATATTTAACAATTGTGGCCTTAGAATGTGAGTCCTGGGCTTATGGCTTGCCCCAGGCTCCTTATAAATGTAAATCTTTATCAAATATAAATGGATTAAACTAAACCAAATTATAAATACGAGGTGTGTTTGAAAAATATCGGGACTGTATGCTTTGCACAAACAACACTTGCAACAGTGATAAAAGCTTTGTTTTTTAAGATGGCGCAATGTCTTGTGGTTGTAAAAATGTAGTTTCAGCATTCTGTGACAACCATATGCTTTTTTACAGGCTTTTCTTAAAAGGTGCTTTACTGTAGTTCGTTTTGGGATAATTTATTTAGTAAATATTTTTTTCTTTTTTTTTCTTCTTTTGTTAACAAATAATGAGCATTGAACAAAGAATCAACTTGAAGTTTCTCGTTCGACTTGGAAAAACTCCAACTGAAACATTCAATTTGCTCCAAGAAGTTTACGGAGATGCTACGATGTCAAGAACTCGGATTTTTGAGTGGCACAAGAGGTTCAGAGAGGGAAGAGAGGATGTGGAAGATGATCCTAAGAGTGGAAGGCCAACAACAAGCAGAACAAACGAAAATGTTGAGCGTGTGAGAGAAAAAGTGCGCAGTGACCGCCGCCTTACTGTTAGAATGATAGCAGATGAGTTGAGCATGAATAGTGAGAGGGTGTGGAGGATCATTACAGAAGATCTGGGGATGAGGAAGGTTTGTGCGAAAATGGTACCAAGGTTGCTGAATGATGGGCAAAAGGAAAATCGTGTGCAAGTGTGTCAAGACATCCTGAAACAACTTGAAATTACACCAGATCTGCTGAGTAGAGTTGTTACCGGTGATGAGTCGTGGATCTTCGAGTACGATCCACTCACCAAACGGCAGAGCCTTGAATGGAAGAGTGCATCCTCACCAAGACCCAAGAAAGCAAGGCTGTTCAAGTCCAAAATTAAGGTGATGCTGATTGTTTTCTTTGATGTTCATGGAATTGTTCATCTAGAATTCTTGCCACAGGGCCAAACCATTAACCAGAATGTTTACAAAGACATCTTGCGACGTTTGATGCGTTCGGTAAGGGAGAAAAGAAGAGAATTGTGGGAGACAAAGTCATGGCTGCTTCATCATGACAATGCTCCTGCTCACAATGCCTTAAGCATACGACAATTTCTTGCAGAAAATAACATTGCCGTGCTGGAGCAACCACCCTACTCGCCAGATCTGGCTCCCTGTGATTTTTTCTTGTTTCCTAAGCTCAAGGGAGTCATTAAAGGAACCCGTTTTCAAGACTCAAAAGCCATAACAACAGCCGTAACGAAGGAACTACGAGCGATCCCAATGGAATCTTTCCAGAAGTGCATAGAAGCATGGCAGCAGAGATTAGAAAAGTGCATTCGAGCTCAAGGAGATTACTTTGAAGGGGACAAGTTGTAATTTTTACGTGGCATTTCAAATAAAATAATTATTTACACAGTCCCGTTACTTTTCAAACAGATAGAGTGTGAAAAATATATACAAATAAACATCAACATCAAACAAGTTGTTCATGAAATTAAATTAAAATTCAGTCAACAAGAAAATTCTTTTATTCGCATTATATTCAAGAATCATTTTCCTCCAGCGATTGGCTTTCTGTTTCAGAAGTTGATAGAAGACTTCTGTCGTTTTTGAATAATACCCTGGCTTCGCCACCCAAGAAAAATCTAAACAAAGAGAATCAACGTCTGATAATCATGAATTGGATTGTTTGAAAACAAGGCTAGATAAACGATGAATCTCTCCGTATGTAAATCTTAGTAACTTTTTGCATTTTACTTTCGATCCTGGAAGTCTTCGGGTTAATTTGGTGCGACTTCGTAGATTGACGCGATTGCAGTTCAAAACCTTCTCGCGCCTTTGTTGAGTCTTTGCGAAATGTATTGACTGCAACCGCACTTTCCTTTGGTTAAGGTCAAAACTGTTGTCTGTTGTGTCCTTGGGAAAGACACTTTTCGGCACATTCCCCTGCTTGGTGGTCCTGGCAAGCAGTTCTAAATTTTAATCATATCTCTATTAAATTACAAGCGGACAGCAATATCTTGGCATCTCCGGAAGCAGGTCGGGGTAATTGCCTACCCTATGTATTTGCGCCTCCGTCGCTTTCCTGCGAGTCAGGAGGATAAATATAGAGATAAAATAAAAAATAAATAAACAAAAATAAATAATATATTTCAACCGGACAGCATTATTTTGGGATCCTTGAAAGCAAGTCGGAATAAAAACAAAATGAAAAATAACTTAAGTTCTACCTGAATATAAGTGCTGCTAATATAGCGCCGGTTAGTGGTCCGAACCAGTAAACCCAGTAATTGCTCCATTGTCCGGCAACAACTGCAGGTCCAATGCTTAGCGTCGGGTTCATGCATCCTCCAGAAACGTTGAACCTGGATCAAGAAGATCAGGTTGCAAATCGATGACATGTTAAACAGGCACAAATATTTTATACTTTGAGGGATTAGTTTGTAATGAATGAAAAATAAATGAAAAATAGATTTGTAGTCTTGTACTTTTGTCCCTTTTTTTCTTGGCATATCTTTGTTAACGATTTAATCTAGAGACTAAATAGCTGATCGAGTCAGTTGCTGCATTCATAATTCCTTCTGACCAGTGTTTCAATCGGACAACATTGTCTGTTTATTCATAGTTTAATTCGATTTTGATGACCCCCTAAATACCTGTCACTCGTGTTTACCAACGATTAGCTTGTAATACAGGCAACTACATTAAATTTTAAATAGACAGACTTTTCAATGAGCTTCAAAAGCTTTCATTATAACTAGATGATTATGATGAGATGATCATGCGCTGTAAAACTACACCCTGAATTCGAAAAGTGTTATATTTTTTCAAGTTATGAGTTTCCATACTGTCAATCTACTTTTGGAGCGAATTAACGTTTACATTAAACAATTTTGAAAACTATTACCGCAAACTACATTGTGCCCGGACCACGTGATTCTACAATTGTTGCAAAATAATGACCTTCAACCAAAAATTTGCTATTTTTTTTAGCTACCCATGTTATAAATAACCGTATAACACTTACCCTCCCAGAATGCCGACTATTACAGTGAAACCAATTGCCAGAGCAGCCAAGTTTGCTTTGAGTTCAACTGCGGACAAAAGAACAGTGAGGATAAGAAAAGTGCTCATCATAACCTCCATCAAGTACCCCCTCCCAGGAGTGACGTCATCAGGGAGGCTGAAATATCCATATGCTCCCCCGTTGGTCACCTGCATTTAAGTAAACGGTCAGGTTTTCGAAAATCTTGCTCCTAATCTACTTTTCTTAAACCACTGCACATCGAGGAGGAAAAGCATTAATTAAAAATTTTCATCAAACGGCACCTCCATTTTCAGTGAACTAGAAAATTAAAAAGAGCTCTTCTAACAAGTTTTCACACTTTGCATGCGAAGTAAATTTATTCCAAATTAGCTCATATGCAACGTTATGGCCCCAAAATCTTGTGTTTAAAAGTACTGACATGGCAATCAGTTTCAAATTTACCATATTTTTATTGTGTTCACTTAAGTTATTTCAATTTTTATTATAACACACGTCAATACGTTAATAAAAAACAAGTCAGTTGATCTTGTTTGCCAAAGTTTTCTCCATAATTCCAAAATAAGGTTAAAAGACGGTAAGTTTTTCCAGTTGATTAGTCTACACCCCACTCTCTAGTGCAGTTGTATGTTTGAGCGCGATGTAAGCATGTCTAACACATGGGAATTTTAGGAACACTGCGTTTGCACTGATAAAACACGTAGAAATTATGGAAACTGACAAAAACGTAAGAGCAAGCTTGTGAATAGTAAAAATAAAAAACATAATGATTTCCATCGTTAAGCTAGAATTCTTAAATAAAACTTTGTTTGAATGGCCGGCAACATCAAAAACATGAATATAATCCATGCTGAAGCTGCTTTGAAGTCCTGGTTGCGTCACTTTCTTTTCCAAGATCTGGAAAAGGGTGCCCGTAGTCACGATCACAAAGCCGGTGAAGCTTGTGGAGGACCCTATTTTCGAGAGGCTTATCCAAAATTCTCGAGAGGCTTACGCCCGTGTCGAGCCAATTATTGATCTATTGCTTCCTAAAGAGCAGACTGGGTTTCGATCCGGGAAGTCAAACGTGGATCAAATCGTTCTGTTGACACAGAACATCGAGGATTCTTTCGAGGCTAAGAAGAAGGCCGGTCTCGTATTTGTCAATCTGACAGCTGCTTATGACACTGTCTGGCACCGTGGTTTTACCTGCAAGCTGCTGAGGCTTCTGCCGGATAAGCACATGGTCAGAATGATTATGGAGCTTGACGAAACAAAAATTTCACTTTTACTACCAGTGACAACAAACAAAGCAGAATACGCCGTCTGAAAAACGGCATTCCTCAGGGATCAGTCTTGACTCCCCTCCTTTTCAATATCTACAGTATACGTACGATCTGCCTTCCACAATTTCCAGAAAGTTTGCTTATGCGGACGATCTAAAATTGTTGCACTTCTCTGAAAACTGGAAGGACCTGGAGGGGACTTTAAGTCAAGACATGACTACACTTCCAGCATATCACCAGACTTGAAGGTCGAAGCTCAGTCACACTAAGACGGTGATGGCAGCCTTTTATTTAAATAACCGAGACGCCAAACGTGAGCTAAAAGTCTGCAATAGCAATAGATTTTTACCGTTCTGTCCAAACCTTTCTTATCTTGGGGTGAAACTGGACAGATTGCTCACGTTCCGTCACTATTTAGTGTCATTGCGCAAAAACTATTCTCACGCGTCACACTGCTGAGGCGACTTATAGGCTCAAAGTGGGGTGCTGGTGTCAAAGCCCGGTAGCACAGTTACCCTATCTTTGAAAGATAAAACAGCTGAGTACTGCGCATTAGTCTGGTTGTCGTCGTTTGGAAGAGCATCCACTCCGGGCCAGACATAAACAGGACTGGGGCCAAGGGTTTATTCTTTTACTACCCCAGGCTGCTCTACTGCCCGGATCAGATACTGGCAGTGATGTTGTCAAGCCAGCATCGAGTTTCGTCATCCAAAACCGTCAGACCTCGTGCTCCATATGGTGCCCGATGTATGGGGCGCGCTATTAGAACGTAATCTGCGGTTTGTTCAGAGGCGCCACACTCGCAATTCGGTGAAGGAGCGAGACCCCATTTGTGCATGGATGAATGGAATCGCCCAACACCAGTCCGCAGGCGTTGGAGCTTAACCCAAGCTGTTTGGGATAAGCTCATCCCAACAGGCCTAGCACTGGTTCTGGGTATAAAAACACGGAGCCTAGATGTATTTTTACAATACTTCGTGTTCCATTTATGGTTTGTAGCGCAGATGGCAAGTCCGGCAAGGTTGTTTAAAAGATTCGGCGCAGCTGGCACAAATGAGTGTCTAGATCTTAATCTCTCTTGGCGAGCATCTGAGGACCCACTTAAATGATCATACAAGATATGATCACGGTCCAAAGATCCACGGTGAGCCAATGAGACTGTTGCTCCGAGTGGGTGCAGCTCAGTTGGCTTGAGAGTATGAGTAAGTGGTCTATTAGAATGGGACACAGACATCCAGTGACTATGCGCAAGGCGTCATTCAAGACACTGTCAATGAGGGGAGTGTGAGTGCTGCAACACCAGACTGGTGTGCAGAACTCAGCTGTTGTGTGGACCACGGATAAGGCAGCTGTGCATAGTGCTTTGGCACCAGCACCTCATCCCGAGCCTACGAGTCACCTCAGCAGTGTGACGCGCGAGAATAGTTTTTTGCACAATGCCAGTAGATGGTGACGAAATATGAGCGATCTGTCCAGTTTTACCAAGATAAGAAAGGGTTGGACAGAACGGTAAAAGTCTATTATTGTCTTTTAGCTCACGTTTGGCCTCTGAGTTATTTAAGTGAAAGGCTGCCGTCACCGTTTTAATGTGACTGAGCTTCACCTCCAAGTCTGGAGATACACTGAAAGACATTTCTTGGCTCAAAGTCCCCTCCAGGTCCTTCCAGTTTTAAGAGTATAATAATGCTAAATCATCAGCATAAGCAAACTTTCTGAAAATCATGGAAGGAAGATCGTACGTATAGATGTTGAATAGGAGGGGAGCCAAGACCGATCTCTGAGGAACACCGTTTTTCAGACAATGCAACCTCTTTGCTTACTATCACAAGTAGTAAGGGTGAAACTTTGGCTTCGAACAAGCTCCATTATCATTCTGACCATGTGTTTATCCAGCAGAAGCTTCAGCAGCTTTTAGGTAAGGCCACAGTGCCAGACAGTGTCATAAGCAGCTGTCAGATCGAAAAATATGGCACCGGCCTTCTTCTTAGCCTCAAAATAATTCTCAATGTTCTGGGTCACCAGAACAACTTGATCTATGATTGACCTCCTGCATTGAAACCCAGCCTGCTCTTTTGGGAGCAGTGGGCTTCATTAGCTTTGGGATCACGACCACTCTTCTCCAAATCTTGGGAATTTTAAGTTGGTGCAAGCAGGAAGAAAGGAAGTCAAGTAACCACGAATTCAAAACAGCTCCAGCATGGATTTTAAGCTCTGGGCAAATGGAATCAGGTCCCAAAGCTTTACCTGGTTTTAAATGTTGAAGGGCAGCAGTGCGTTCACTCTGTGAAAAAGTGTTAGAGATATCAGAGGGATTTGGTGTTGTGGCGCTCCAAAAGTCAGACACTTTTTGAGACAAGTCGAGATGACTTGCAGTCAAGAGCCTTGTATCTCCCATTTCACTCTAGCTGAGATGCAATAGCATCAGCTGAGACAGGACAGTGACAAGGAGAGTGTTGTGACCTACCAGTACAGTTGTTCAAAATACTTTTATGCTTTTCGACTATGAGTGTGAAAAGTCAATGCTCCAAACTGTTTCAGACCACCAATCTCTCTCTGCTTTTTGTTAAGCTTGGCAAGCAAAGCTGTAGCAGCCAAATTCAAGTTGTCTCCCTGAGAAGACTGCAGGAACGTTTTTTAAAGGGATTCACACTCCGCATCCCAGCATGAAACATAGTCGTTTCAATACCTGTGTGGGATAGTCTTTTTGTCTGCTTTTTTGATGATTTTACAGAATTCCTGGTAAGCCACATTTCACATCAAGTAAATCAGGCAGCAACAAAGTCTTGGCAAATTTATTTGTCGAAGCAATGCGATGACTCCATTTGGCCTTGCAGAAGTTCCATCAGTTAACAGGCATGCTTGGCACTGACAGAGCAAACCTTGGTGGTGCCATAAGCAAAGGTCAATGTTGTGACCTGGGGAACTTTTTAAGGACACAACTATCTGGTAATCTGACAACCTACATCAGCGAAAGCTAGATCTGGATTGGTGTCAGTCTTCCAGCAGCCAGAGTAAAAACTCGCAGCATCCTTGGCATTGTATAGAAGGACAAGACAATTAAGCCCAGGACTTCCCAGCCAGCCAAGCACTCACCATTCAGACTGTTATTATCATAACCCCGATCAACATGACGACAGTTGAAATCGCCAGCATAAAGATAGGGGTGAGGAAACACTGGGAGATCCAGGGATTGCAGTTGCGTTGGTGGAGGTTTGTAGACATTGACTATTTTATAACCATCAACATCCACACACAACCACTCGATCTCCGATGTCGGTGGAGATTGGTGCAAAAGCGTGGTGCACCTTAGTCAAAAGTGGAGAAACGTGGCAAGGCCATGCTTCCTGCTTAAAGACCCAGCTAGTTGGTAGCTTGGAAGTACCAACTTCTCTGCATCAGTGCAGTGGGTCTTTTGTAGTAGGATGACAAGTGCCTCAGACTGCAGAGCAAGGTAATGAAGAACGTTCATCTTGCTTGCAGTAAGGCCTTTGATGTTCAGCTGGAGAATAGTGGGTCTTCGAAACTTTTTGTGTGCCCTGAAAAGGGCAATTTTTTCCAGGCTTTGCCAAGTCTTGAAAAGGACGTTTGCCAATTAGTAGGCCCTCGCTGAACATCAAAATGGGTGGATACCCTTCAGTTTCGGCAGGTTTGGTTTTGGTCTGTCATGTTTCAAAAGCAGTAAGACTTACTCACATCCCAGGCTGCAAGAAAGCACGTGCCATCTGAGACCATCACATCAACACTAGCCTGGTATTGCAGTGTTTATACTGGTCTCATAGATACTGTCCTGAATGATGCCTTGCACATAGTCACTGGATGCCTGCGTCCCACTCCAACAGACCACTTACCCATACTTTCAGACATTCATCCAGCTGAGCTTTGCAGACTAGGAGCAACACTCTCCTTATCTTACTGTGGATCCCTGGATCCTGATCATATCCTGTATGGTTTTTTAAGTGAGTTTTCAGATGCTCGCCAAGGGAGACTAAGATCTAGATGCTCATTTGTGCCAGCTGTGCAGAATCCTTTAAATAACCTTGCTGGACTCGGCATCTGTGCTTCTCAGTGGACCAATTACAGATGGAGAAGAGAGTACTGTGAGAATACATTTAGGTTCTATGCTTTTATAGCCAGGATCAGTACCAGGCCTGTTGGATTGAGCTTGCCTTGAACAGCTTGGGTTAAGCTCAATCACCTGCAGGCTGGTATTGGGCAATTCCATTCATCTATGCACAAATGGGGTCTTGCTTCTTCACCGAATTGCTAGTGAAAGGCCCCCTGAACAAACTGCAGACCATGTTCTAATAGCATGCCCCATAAATTGGGCATTACATGGAGCACGAAATTTGATGATTCTGAATGACAAAACTCAATGCTGACTAAACACCATCACTGCCAGCATCTGATCCAGGCAGTACAACAGTCTAGGATAGTAAATGAATAAACCCTTGGCCCCAGTCTTGTTTGTGTCTGACCTGGAGTGAGAGCCTTTCCAAATGACAGCAACAAACAAGAATGTCAGGCTGCCAGTTGTATGACGTGCAAAATACTGTCATTCAGGCAGAAGAATGGATAGTGTCAATAGTCAGTGAACAAGGCCTGTGATATTTCAGATAAAGGTTTGTGTTGCTTCCATGTAGGGTACTGTAGCAAAATCCCTACAGTATACTACCTTAACTAAGTTTTTTAGGAGCAGATTTAAAAGTATGTGCCAAATTTTCGTGTTGCCCCCCCCCCATTAAGCTAAAAATAAAGTAAAATTACCAAAGCAAGTCCGGCTCCGCTTAAAGATCCTAGGACTTGAGCCAACAGATAAAGAGGAACCTTCTTCCAATTGATCCCTCCTCCCAGAAAGACTGCTGCTGTGACGGAGAAGTTGACATGGCAACCGCTGCAAAGACAGACAACGCAAATTTAATGGATTGGTTTGACTGCGATTGCATGACAATTATCAGTGGTTACCTAATGCTGCCAATCATCACGACAAGAGTGGCCAAAGTCAGCCCATCTGAGATGGCCGGAACCAACGCGTTGTTGTGCAGGGTCGAGTTAGTAGAGTAGGAAATCGTGTTGGCTGCTGAGGAATGGAAGAATGTGAAGAGCAACTGACCAAAGAATTCAGCGATTGCAGGTCGGATCCATACAATGTAAAAGGCAACAGGCGTCGGCATCTCAATTTTGTCTTAAGTTGTTTGGATTTGATCTGAATTCTGTTAAAAAATGTAATTGTAAGATTGCTTACCTATGGAGTGCTTGTCTTTAAGTGGGATTCGACAGCATGACAACAGTTCTTAAAAAATAAAGAAATATCCAATTTTTTTCATTTTTTACATATTTTGATCACATCCTTTAAGATCAAATAGAATCTTTCTATTTAAATAAAGATGCAA
Organism: Diplosoma virens; assembly: GCA_963680785.1. NCBI lineage: Eukaryota > Metazoa > Chordata > Ascidiacea > Aplousobranchia > Didemnidae > Diplosoma > Diplosoma virens. Next base: position 45,516,673 of record OY796887.1, on the reverse strand, counting down.
AAGATGTTTGTGGCTTTTTAAATAGTGATTAAACAAATTTTTTATTAAAACATTGCTCTTATCCTTTCATTCAACACTCTGCAAGAAAGATTGATTCACTTTTTTAATAAATACATAATCTTCAATTTACAATGGTTAATGATGAACAATTTTAAACAATTATGGGAGAGGAACTGTACATCAATTATCCAACTGATTAAACAAGATACTTTAAAACATTTTGTTCGTCTCTTATAAAAAACAAAGTAAATTTTGACTAACAAAAATCAGAATCAAAAATTTTTGTTGGAATTGGCATCAGAATAATAAAAAAAAAAAATTGGCGTTGTCCCATCACTAGCAATGACAAAACTTTATCAAACATCAACACCATTGGCCTCTATATTAACTTAGCAATAAATATTTAAGTAACAACAGAGTTCAACTTTACCTCTGCTTGTCCTTCCTATTGTTTATTCTTGCTTCTTTTAATAAAACAAGTCAATTATGAAAACAAATAAAATGGTGTTGTGATTATAAGATGGAGAGAAAAAATCATTGCAAGTTTTTCTTTTCTCAAATAAACATTAATATCTTGTAGGCAAGACAAAAAAATTGGGTCTCTTCAAGAAGTGACCATGAGCAATTTTTAATTGTGAAACTTACCTGAATTCTGCCTGTGGTTACTATCGCTTTTTGAAGATATCCTTTTCCTTGTGGTTTCTTTTTTGTTTTCTCCTAGTGCTGTAGTGAGATTCTGGGTTAATTTTACTGAAAACGGTAACAGTCCCTTCTTGAAGAGACTCAAAAAATGTTACTTATAAACAGGGTTGCCAGAAAATTTTGGTGGTTTGTAGTTTAAATCAATAAAAAAGTAGCAAATTTTCATAAAAGTAGCCCAAACTAAATTTTAAAAAAACTTAAAAACAACAGGAAACAAAAAAAATAATATTTTAAGGTGTAAAAACACAACACTGTCATGGTTAAAAATACTTCACATATTTATAATTATTGTATATATATTTAAAGTAGCACAAAAGTACATATTAAAACATTTCTTAAATTGTGGTAATATGACTGCAATTATAATCCCTGTGGACTATGAGTTTACTGCAATTTTATATGCTTACAAATAATATTGTAACAACACAGATACAACTGCAAAGTTGGAAATAATTTTTAGTAGCCATATGAAATTAATGCACTTTACTACAATATCAATTTTACAAATGTTTTTACATGTAATAGGCTTACTACATAAATTTAGTATAATAACAAAATAATGTGAACAACTAAAATTTCAAATTTATAAAAAATTTCACTTGCTTAAGTTTACTAACATTTATTAGAAAAAAATTATCACAATAAAACAAAACCAATTGTAATGAGGTAAAGAAATAATAGATTTGTCCAAACGAAATTATTTGAAAAAGCAAGAGTCTTAAGCCATAGATGAATTTTATTTGCTTGTAATAATTTCTTTAAAAAACCTTTAAATAAGTTTTAAAGCAGACAAATAAAAAAAGTGCCCTTTTAAGAATTGTGATATTTTTGTTCATTGATAGAAATTCCAGGTCTCTTCAAGAAGTCACCATAAGCAATTTTTGTTTATAAAAATAACTTGGATCCCCCTGCAGTTACTAGGGCTACTAAAAAAATCCGAGTCTCTTCAAAAAGTCACCATAAGCGATTTTTGTTTGTGAAACTCATCTGGATGCCCTGCAGTTACTATTGCTTCTTTGAGAGATCCTTTTTCTCTTGGTTTCTTCTTTATTCCCTATGGTGCATAAAGGGGGATTTCAGTTTAGTTTCATTAAAAATTGTTTACAGTGACTTCTTGAAGAGACCTAAAAATCCTTTATCTCTTGGTTGCTTTTTTATTCCATCCTGGTGCTGAAAGGGGGATTCTGAAATAGCTTCACCACAAAAAATCACTTATGGTGACTTCTTAAAAAATTCCTTGCACAGGGTGGGTTTTCTGAGCTTAAGTGTTTGTCAATGACAAAAACATGGCAGTAAGCAGATTGAATATTTTTTTTGGTTGGCTAAAACCAGGCAGAATTTTGCAGCCTGGTTAAGCAGAAGTTTGATTGAAAACAGATTTGGAGACGTTTTGTTTGATATGGATAGAAGAGTATAACAGAGAACACATACTCAAACATGTTTTGTATCAACCTTTTGCTCAAACCTGCAAATTTTGGGTCATCCCATTTTAGCAAAGTTAACATTAAAATTTAATCTACTCTTTACATGCTTTCACCATTGGCCAATACCTGGAAGAAAACCCACAATACTTACATTGTTGTACTGACAATGATTTCTCAATTCCTCCAAGAGGAAGTTCTTTACATTTGTCCATTTTAGAACCTACTTTCATCAAGGTGCTCTTAATTGTACATGACATATTCTACAATAAGCTTTCATGTAATCACAAATAAACTCTTCCAACCAATTTTAATTGGTTCTGTCATCCACAATTTCTGAAGCCATTTCATATATGGTGGCCACTTATTTATCTATCTGAAATATAAAACAGATTAAGCTATAATCAACAATTACAATTATTACCCTAACCCTAACAATCTGCTATCTAACCATAGTTATAAAAAAAAGATACTGGTAGGTTAATGCTCTATTACCCTGGTAATTTCTTGACAAAGAATAAATTTTTGGATCTCTTTTACTATCAGCCGTCACCTTCATTTTTAAAACTTTTTTCTTTCGTTTTCCCTACTCTCACTCACTTTTCTCTTTTCTTTCTCTTTTAAATAAATGATAATCGGTCATAAAACCAAGCCAAACTTTGTAATAAAAACACTTTAAACATTTTGTTTATATTTTTTATCACATTATTTTAAAGTAGTAAACATCGACAACATGATTTTAAACCAAAATATTCAATTTAAATGCAGTTTTAGTTTTGATTTGTGCGACGGCTTAAAGTAAAACAGATGATAATCGGTGATCTGGGCAAGCTAAACTTTGCTAAATAAAATATTTCAAACGTCTTTTTATATCTTTTATCACATTATTTTAAATTAGCAAACATCGACAACGTGCTTTTGGACCAAAATGTTCAATTTAAATGCAGTCTTAGTTTTGATTTGTGCGATGGCTTACAGTAAAACAGATGATAATCGGTGATTTGGGCAAGCTAAGCTTTGTTAAATAAAATACTTCAAACGTCTTTTTTTATATTTTTTATCACATTATTTTAAAGTAGTAAACATGGACAACGCGATTTTAGACCAAAATATTCAATTTAAATGCAGTTTTAGTTTTGATTTGTGCGACGGCTTACAGTAAAAGAGATATTTAAACAGTGATACTTGAGCCACGGCTTGGAGTAAAAGATATATTAATGGGTCATACAACCAAGCCAAACTTTGTAATAAAAACACTTTAAACCAGGGAGTCGAACCGAATCCGAACCGGAGTTTTTATAAAGCGTTTTTACACCATTTTTTCCGAACCTTAACCGAACCGTAATTTTAAAAATCAAAAAGAGCGAACCGGAATTGAACCGAATAATTTAAATAATCGTGAACCTTAACTGAATCCGAATCAGTTGAAAAAACCGGTTCGCTCCGTGATCTCACAGGGCTCGCGGGCCGCATGCGGTGTGAAGACCTTTTTTTTTTGGAGAACGCTATGATTTTGAAAATAGGAATTTCGGAGACCGATTTCAAGTGAAACCTTTTTTTTTTTGGAGAATATTTTTCTATGATGCTGCGAACCCGAACCGGAACTTTATAAACCGGTTTTGAGGTAATTTTTACAGGAGCGAACCTAAACCGGAGCGTTTCAATTGATTTGAACCCTAACCGGAACTGAACCGAAATTTGAAACAGCTGTTGAATCCGAACCGAACCTGAACCGGTAAAATCAAATGGTTCGACTCCCTGCTTTAAACATTTTGTTTATATTTTTTATCACATTATTTTAAATTAGCAAACATCGACAACATGATTTTAAACCAAAATATTCAATTTAAATGCAGTTTTAGTTTTGATTTGTGCGACAGCTTACAGTAAAACAGATGATAATCGGTGATCTGGGCAAGCTAAGCTTTGTTAAATAAAATACTTCAAACGTCTTTTTTATATTTTTTATAACTTTATTTTAAAGTAGTAAACATGGACAACGTGATTTAAATCAAAAATATTCAAAATCGTATATAAATATTCAAAATATTCAAATACGTAAATCAAAATATTCAATTTAAATGCAGTTTTAGTCTTGATTTGTGCGACGCCTTACAGTAAAACAAATGATAATGGGTGATCTGAGCAAGCTAAGCTTTGTTAAATAAAATACTTCAAACGTCTTTTTTATATTTCTTATTACATTATTTTAAATTACTAAACATGGACAACGTGATTTTAAACAAAAATATTCAATTTAAATGCAGTTTTAATCTTGATTTGTACGTATGACGGCTTACAGTAAAACAGATAATAATCGGTGATCTGGGCACAGTGGCGTATCTAGGGTATGGCAGCCATGGCTCGTGCCATGGGCGCCGTTTGGACAGGGGCGCAAAAAGAGCGAAAAGTTTTAATCTTAAAATGTTTTAATAAAACAATTTCAACTTGGAAATAATTGAAACTCGTATTTTTACTTAAATAATAACGTACAAGTATCTCAATTCAACAACAGTCGTTAAAATTGTCGTTAAACATTAAATTGCTTGTTATCTAATTATATTGCGTGGTTGAAAAAAAGCAATTTAATATAAACTGGAAAAAGAAACAAGTGAAGTAGGGGGGCGCATTTCTAAACATTTCCATGGGCGCCATTTTACGTAGAAACGCCACTGTCTGGGCAAGCTAAGCTTTGTTAAATAAAATACTTCAAACATCTTTTTTTTAATTTTTATCACATTATTTTGAATTAGTAAATATGGACAACGTAATTTTAAACCAAATTCTTCACTTTAAATGCTGTTTTAGTTTTGATTTGTTGCAAAACATCAGATACAGCTCTCTTATTTTTAGTTATTCCATAGCCGAGTATTGGAGTCGCATTTGTTGTCGTAGTACTTGGTTTATATATATGGTCTTGAATGACGCTTTGCGCGTAGTCACTGATGCCTCCATCTCTCTCAAACGGACCACTTACGACTTTTTTCAAACATCTAGCCATCTGAGCTTTGACAACTACATGTAGTAGCGACAATTGTTTTGCCTAAAAGTGGTACTCCAGAGCTGTCCTCGGCTACTTTTTCGATCCTGCGGTACACTTTAAAAAGTTCCAAAAATCAGCAGAACATCTGGACCAGGTAAAGAGCTAAATTTTCAATGCTTTCCGTTACCTAAAGTTTTATTTAACTGACATAAAAACCTAAAAATTTCAATGTCAACTCTAATAATAAAGTGATGACTTTCTTTCATCTAAAGTTATCAATTTGCGCATATTATGCACAATTGATTTATGGTTCAAGGCGGGCGTAGATAAGCCTCTCGACGATCTTGTAGGGAACACAGAGCAGAGATATCGGTAGATAACTTTTTGGGTCGTCCACAGGCTTTGCTGGTTTTGGGATCGCGACCACAAGCGCTCTTCTCCAGATCTTGGGAATTTTGAGTCGGCGCAAACAGGAAGAAAGGAAGTCACGTAACCAGGACTTCAAAGCAGCTCCAGAATGGAGTATAAGCTCTGAGCAGATGGAATCAGGACCCGGAGCTTTACCTGGTTTTAAATGTTGGAGGGCAGCAGCAAATTCTCTCTGTGAAAAATTGTCAGAGATATTTACTGCGTCTGGTGCTGTGGCCCTCCAAAGGTCAGACACTTCTTGAGAGTTGTTTAAAATACTTCACGCTTTTCGACTAGAGTGTGAGAAGTCAATGCTCCGAACTGCCTCGGACCATCTATCCCTCCGCTTTCTGTCAAGCTTGGCAAGCAGAGCTGTAGCAGCCAAACTTGAGTCGTCTTCCTGAGGAGACTGCAGAAAGGTTTTATAGAGGGATTCACACTCTGCATTCCAACACGGAATATAGTTCTTTTGATACCCACGTGGGATAGTCTTTTTGGCTGCTTTCTTGATGGTGTTCTGCATCCACATCAAGTAAATCAGGCGGCAACAAAGTCTTTGCGAATTTATTCGTCAAAGCAATGTAGTGACTCCATTTGGTCTTGAGGAGGTTCCATCGCTTAACAGGCATGCTTGACACTGCCATAGCAAACCTTGGTGGTGTAATAAGCGAAGGTCGATATTGCGACCTGAGGAACTTGTCAAGGACACGTCTATCCGGTAAGTGACTGTTTGGACTTACGCTAGCGAAAGCTAGATCTGGATTGGTGCCAGTGTTCCAGCAGCCAGAATAAAAATTGGCAGCGTCCTTGGCATTACATAAGAGGACAAGACAATTAATACTTGCCCAGCGAGCCAAGCACTCACCGTCCAAACTGTTGTTATCGTAACCCCAGTCAGCATGATAACAGTTAAAATCGCCAGCGTAAAGACAGGGGTGAGGAAACACTGGGAGATCCAGGGTTCGCAATCGCGTTGGCGGTGGTTTGTAGACGTTGACTATTTTATAACCATCAACGTGCACACACAACCACTCGATCTCCGATGTCGGTGGAGATTGGTCCAAAAGCATGTATCTCAGTCGCTCATGGACAAACGTGGCAAGGCCATGCTTCCTGCTTAAAGAAGACCCAGCTAGTTGGTAGCTTGGAAGTACCAACTTCTCTGCATCAGTGCAGTGGGTCTCCTGCAGTAGGATGACGAGTGCCTCAGGCTGCATAGCGAGGTGATGAAGAACGTTCATCTTGCTAGCAGTGAGGCCTTCGATGTTCAGCGGTCTTCGGAATAAAGCTTCGGAATGAAAAATAGTGGGTCTTCGGAACTTGTTGGCAATCACGTTGTCGATGTTTAGTAATTTAAAATAATGTGATAAAAAATATAAAAAAGACGTTTGAAGTATTTTATTTAACAAAGCTTAGCTTGCCCAGATCACCGATTATCATCTGTTTTACTGTAAGCCATCGTACAAATCAAGACTAAAACTGCATTTAAATTGAATATTTTGATTTAAAATCACGTTGTCCATGTTTAGTAATTTAAAATAATGTGATAAAAAATATAAAAAGACGTTTGAAGTATTTTATTTAACAAAGCTTAGCTTGCCCAGATCACGGATTATCATTTGTTTTACTGTAAGCCGTCGCACAAATCAAAACTAAAACTGCATTTAAATTGAATATTTTGGTTTAAAATCATGTTGTCGATGTTTACTACTTTAAGATAAAGTGATAAAAAATATAAACAAAATGTTTAAAGTGTTTTTATTACAAAGTTTGGCTTAGTTTTATGACCGATTATCATTTATTTAAAAGAGAAAGAAAAGAGAAAAGTGAATGAGAGTAGGGAAAACGAGAGAGCGTTTTAGAAACGAGAGAAAAAAAGTTTTAAAAATGAAGGTGACGGCTGATAGTAAAAAAGATCCAAATTTTTTAGGATCATCTTTTAAGAAAACAATAATGGCTGCACGCTTTCTTAGAATTACTGCTTTTATCTACTTTCATCTACTTTCTGAAAGTCTAAATTTTTTTATAAAGCAAAGTTTAAGAAAAAATTGCTTTTTAAATGTTTTTTTTCTTAATTTTCTATTTTGTTAAAAGTAGATAAGGATAAGGCATTAATATATTTTCAAGTTTCTTGCATAAACAAATACCTAAATAACCTAATCTGTAAATTCAATTTAAGATTTTATTCTTAGATGGGACCTCTTCCACAAAGATACCAGTAAACTAACATAAAACAAGTGTTTTCTGATTCATATTTTTCAGGTTGGTTTAAACGAAATATCCGGTACCTGCAAATATTACAGGAGCCGCATGGAGCTGCATGGAGCCACCGTGTAAACTTCAAATACTACAGGAGCCGTATGGAGACCCTTTAATTTAAATCTAGAGATGCATGGAGCCGCATGGAGGCACCTTGTATACTTCAAATACTCATAGGTGGGCACGGTACTTTTTTAAAGTACCGCGGTACCGGCACTCGGTACTTTTGAATAATACGAATTAATGGTAATAACTAAAACTCTGTCATACATTGGATTTCATTTGACATTTAAAAATTGTATTTAACAAAGCGGAAACAATATCGTACGTATCCAACTGTTCACTTTCAAAAATCAATTATGATTTGAATGTAAATAACATGCGTGAATATGTTTTTAACTTGATTTTTTGCATAAAATATGCCTTGGATATATGAAAAGCCTAATGAACACGTTGTCTTCTGCTTTGTTTTTTATATTAAAAAAAGTTTGTCAAAAATCGTACTGTTCCGTTCCTAAAAATCGCCCAAATTATGTAGATTCACAATCTCATAAAAAATCTCTTTGATTTCGCGTTGGTCCGGCTCAAATAGCCGAAGAAATAACAGTTTTATAAGTAATTTAAATATTTATATTTATTTACAAGAAAAAATGGCAACACTGCTTAATTTCACGAATCCCAAAGTACATTCCAGAACTATCCGCTTGACCTGTTTTGTCTATGACGTAATAGTTGTGTTTGTGATTTGGATAATGTCAGAACATTCGAGTAACCTTACCAATGGTATAAATACGGTTCGCTGAAAAGCAGCATAATTAATTCGATGTTTCGTTGTGGTAACTAAAAATCGGAAAATTGTTAACTGTGTGAAGTCATAGTTTTTAAACGCAAGTCTTTGGTGGTCTACGTGATTGTGAAGAATTAAGTTATTGAGCTTTAACCTGTTGCTTTGATTTATACTATTCGGGCTCCTAAGTGGATTGGAGCATATTTCTTAATAAAGAAGATATTGTGGTAGTCTGAGCTGTGATTTAGCTAGACTATATTTTTGCTGTCGCTGGTTCGAAGGTCAGATCCAGCAAGAAGATTAAGAATTTTATCGTTTAGTAGACACCGAGATTGTGTTATTGGCGAGGCCTTCTTTACAGGCGCCAAAAAAGGTAGACGATTAAATAACGTAATAAGTTACCGAATAAATTTCTACAAAATTTCAAAAAACTTTTTATCATCGGAACAAAATTTCAAAAAAACTTTCCAAAATTTAAAAAACTAAATTTTGTGGAAGTAACACGTACTAATTTCCATATAACATATTACAGTGATTTAGTCAAAGCTATTCTCAAACTTTTTGGGTCACAAACCTCTATTTGCAAATCTTTTTTTATCATGGACCCCAATCTTATGTCACATCAATTTTCTGCCCAACCAACGAGGAAAGATAAAACAAACCCAAAAATAAATAACACAAAATCCGTTAAAAAATAAACACTTATAAACAAGCATACCATATTTCCGTAGGGCAAACCGGGACGCTCGTTTATAGACAAAAATTCGTCCATAAAGTGAAGTGTTCTATAAAAAGAAAAAAGGTCTTCACTTTGAATCTGTCTCGGACTTCATGGTATGGATTACTTTACCAGGTATATATGTTGACAAATTTTGTCATATCGTCGCGGACCCCTTGCACGCTCATCACGGAACTCATTTTGGGCAACTCTGGTTTTGGTAATTTAGTAAAATTACTCAACCTTCGCTGGCCGTTAACTGTTATGATAATTTTTTATATTTTTGCTTGCAAAGCAACAAAATTAAAATTTCATCAAGTCCTTTTTGCATTGGTATGAATATGAAATCTGGTGTTTAGTAGATTTTTGTTGTTGTGTTTAGTAAATTTTTTATAACTATCTTCAATTTTTCTCGGGGATCTTGATTTTCTTATATCTAGGTTTAATTTTTTCTTGGTAACCTTGATTTTTGTCATAACTTTGTTTAATTATTTCTTGACAATCTCGATTTTTGTCACATCTATCTTTAATTTTTCTTACAATCTTGATTTTTGTCATACCTTTGTTTAAGTTTTTTCTAATCAACCTTGGTTTTTGTCATACCTTTGTTTAATTTTTTTCGGTAACTTTGATTTTTGTCATATCTAAACTCAATTTTTTTTCTAAACAACCTCGATCTTTGTCGTACCTTGTTTAATTTTTTCTTGAAAACCTTAATTTTTGTCATAACTATCTTTAATTTTTTCGTAACAACCTCAATTTTTGTCATATACTTTTGTTTCATCTTTTCTAATCAATCTTGATTTTTTATAAGTATCTTTAATTTTTTCTAGGCAAGCTTGATTTTTGTACTTTTGTTCAATTTTTCAAAAATTTTTCTTAGACAACCTTGGTTTTTGTTACACCTATCTTCAATTTTTTCTAGACAAATTCGATTTTTGTTATACCTTTGTTCAATTTTAAAACTTTTTTCTTTAAACAATTTTGACTTTTGTTATACTTATGCTCAATTTTTCAAAAGTTTTTCTTAGCCAACCTTGATTTTTGTTATATCTTTGTTTAATTTTTCTTGGCAACCTTGTTTTTTGTCATAGCTATCTTCAATTTTTTTCTAATAAATCTCGATTTTATTATACCTTTGTTTATTTATTTATTTTATTTTATTTTTTTATATATATTTTTTTTTTCAACAATATTGATTTTTGTTATAACTTTCTTTATTTCTTTTTTATAATCAAACTTGATTTTTTGTATCATCTTTGTTGAGTTTTTCAAAATTTCTCTTTGTCAACCAAGATTTTATTATAACTTTTTGAATTTTAAAAAAGTTTTTCTTTAGGCAATCTTGATTTTTAGATATCTATCTTCAACTTTTTTCTACGTAAGCTTGATTTTTGCTATATTTATGTTCAATTTTTCAAAACGTTTCACCATTAAAAATAACCACAGTTTCGAAAAATTTTTGACAAGAACCCTTTTAAAATTAAAAATTAGAAAATGAACTAAAAACAGACACCTGAATGTCAACAAAAATAAGCAAAATAGTTGTAAAATTAACTAGATTGTATGGGTGGTGATGACGACATGGAGCAAAAAACATAAGTTGTCATCTCGAAAATGACAAAGATAGTGTTGAAAACGAGAATAATAGAAAGAACAAGAACTGTGATTATGACGCAAAGAGGAGAAGTAAATGTTCAACAGTTGACTTGATAAATAGGTTTATTGTTGTCATGATACAAAAAACTTGGTGAACTATACAACACTGTGGATTAAATAAAACTTTTTATGACGATTTGTGTATTTTTCAAGGTTTTTGCATGAACTTTTGCATTGAAAAGCAATAAAAATACTATTCTTTTATAAAAATTTTTCCAAATTGTAACTTTTATCTAACATTTTACCATCAAACGAATTTATAAATCCTGATAAAAGAAAAATTTTAACAAATTGTGATAATTTTTTATAGCTAAAGATACCATACGTAAAACCAAGAGAATTTTTTAAACAAAAATGTAACAAACCAGTTGAAAATATAGAATTTGATATGCTCTACAAGTTACGTGCTTAATAGATCAAAAAGATTAGGTTTATAAATCAAAATACACAAGTTGTGATTTCAAATTGAAAAATAAAAAAGATTCTTAGGTTAAAAAAAAATTCTAGGTAAAATTCCTATTGAAACGTGAACAAAGTAAAATGTAGATTTGTTTCACTAAAATCGAAAAGTTTGCTTGTAAAAAGATAAAATTAAATCATGTTGAAACGTAATGTTTCTGATTTTTTGAAGCACAAACGGTTTCAACTAGTTAAAATTTGTAAGGTTGACTGATTTTTATCATAAAGTTAATTTAAAGCATCACATTTAGGCTACATGATGAATAAAAAGTTTCTAAAAACAGATATTGATTTGCAAATCGAACAACTTTTAACGCCAAATTTGCTATTTTTCAATCAAGACGGTTTCAACTTGAGAAAATCTTGTTAAATTTTGTGATGCTAAACATCTTTTTAATGCAAAGTAGATTGAAAATATTTAAGTTAAAAGGTGAAAAAACTCTTTAAGTCAAAAATTGATATTTTTTAATGAAGAGATGAGTCTAATATCAGTATCAGTATCAGTATCTTTTATTTCTGCTTCGCCACAATAAAAACAGAAAGAAATAAACAAACATATAAAACTATAGCAGAAGAAGAAAAAGGAAGAAGCAACAAAACGTTAAACGTTATAGCATGCACACAGTAATATTTGACATAGTAGTTAGAAGAATGATGCATGGTTGCAACACCTTACATAAAAAAGCAGATAAGGAATTATAAGACAGGGAAAAACAAAATAAGAGACAAAAAAGAAAAGCGCGACAAAGCAAGACGTACCATGTATACTAATAAACCATGTAGATTCCTAAACATGTAGACTAATAAACTCGATTAGTCAACTGTTTCTTAGTTTACTTTGAAATGTTTGTGTTGTTGCTTAGTATTTAAAACAAACAAATCGATATTTAGTTAAACTAAAACCTTTAATGCGACTCTTTTCACTTTGAAAAGAAAAAACTAAGTAAAATGAGAATTTTTGAACCGTGCAAAAGTTGAAATATTTGCTTCTGTGCAACAATTGTACAAAGAGTTTGACAAAATTACAACATTTGCGCAATTAAGAAAGCAATATTGTGACAAAAAATTTGAGATTGAATTGTTGCTATGCATTGAAAAAATGGCAAAAATCTAACATAAAGTAGAATTTTTTTAGGATTTGGTTCTAAAAACTAACAAACTTCTGCAACAAAGAAATGTACACTTTTCAGGAAAAATTTTTTTAGATTTTTTAAGCAAGCTAATGTTTTTGTAACTTTAAAATGTAAGACACTTGGAAGAAAGGTCGGCCTTTCAAAAAGTTAAATTTTTTTACGTAGAAGGAATCTAGTGTTTATTGCGCGACAATAATAGTGTGCGATCGGCCACCTTGGTGACAAGATACCAAGACCACACTATTATGACTCGAAGAAGACGACCTGGACAACGAATGTGAAGTTCACCGCCGTGGAGTGAGAAAAGCTTTCGCTTTTGTTCCCCAACGTAATTACTATTTTGTATAATTAAATTTTGCTGTTTTAAATGATACTTTGATTTGTGAGATGTATTTGCTTGCACCTGATGAGCCCCATAAGGGCGAAACAGGGCCTTGTCGCGCAATAAATATGTTTTACACTCTCATTGTGTAATTTATAGTTGCTTTATGATTTAGCCCAAATCCTTGTTACTTATGATTAATCTAGTGTTTCCATACAAAAACTTTACAATGTGAGGGTTCTTGAGAGAATTTTTAAATGCTGATAATTAGGCTCAAAGTTTTACAATTTTTAACACCTAACCAAAAAACCTCAGTCTGAAAAATGTTCAAAATTATATTCGTGGATCAATTTTTAATATCAATTAATGAAGTTTTTGGTTAAAACATTTATTTGGAAAAAAAAAACTAAAGTATTTTTGGTTAAATTTGTGCAATAATTTAAAACTTGACCACAAAACGTTGTTGCGGAAAATAAAATTTAAAAGTTTAATTTTTAATACCCGTAGACGTTTTCTTTGACATCGTTGATGTCCACACCTTCTTCTTAGAGGTTAGCAACGTTCAAGATGAAAGAGTGATTTGTTGGTTTCTTACTTTATTTGTGTTTGTTACCCCAAGCAAAACCGTATCCTGAAAGCAAAGTTTTAGGTATTTTTTAAAAATCCTGCTTTTTGAAGAGTTTATTTTTAGATTTCGAACTTGACAAAAAGATAGAAAGAGTTTTATTTTAAAGATTTCAGTTTGGTTTGTTTTCATTTACATGTAGACATAAAAACTAACTGCGATAGGACTTGATAGAACAAATCTTATTATATCTTCAAAATACAACCGATTTTTCTTGGAATTGATCTTACTTATACAAAACTTTTTAAACTTACGTTGGCCTTATTTGACTTCAAATTTCAAAGAAATGTTAATTTTAGAAAATTTAGTTGGTAAAATAAATTAAAATGTTCAGTTTTATGATGAATTTCATAAGTAAAAGTGAAAAAATGTAAAACTTTTTAACATAAACGGTTGTTGTATTTGACTGGCGGTCAAACTATCAGTTAAGCTTTAGTCGGTGTTTTGAAATCAAAATTTTTTGGTCAAGCTTGTAATAAATTTTCCTTTCACAAAGTGTTTTTAAAAAACTATAAAAATCAAGGTGCATTATAGTAAGTTTTTTTTTGCTTACTCTATTTTTACTCTGGAAATTAAGGTAACCAGATTTTCAAACTCCAATCATGAATATGTCACAGTTTTAACAGAAAACGCAATACACTATGAACAGGATACGGCCCAAGCTTTTGTATAAGAGAAAGAACTTGACACAATTGTCAAAAGTATATTGTCATGCTTACAGAGATTACGGGTAGCTTTCTTATTATTAAAAGTTTATAAAATGACCAAAAGATTAAACGTAGTTGGAACTGAATTTATTTTTGAAACAATTAAAATGTTAACACTATAATAGAAATTAAATTCATACAACACAAAAATAATAACTATGTTTGAATTCGGTTTACTAAATAATAAAGAAAAAAGACGACTTTTTTATTATGAAACATCTGTTTATTGAACACGAATAAGCTATCAATAGAAATTTTTGTTTAAAACTTTTAACAATTACTTTAACTGCGAATAAAAATCAAGGTTGTCAAGAAAAAAATTGAATTTAGGTGTAACAAAAAATCAAGCTTGTCTAGAAAAAAGTTAAACATAGGTATAACAAAAATCAAGGTTGCTTAAAGAAAAATTGAGATTAGGTATAACAAAAATCAAGGCTGCTTAGCAGTGTTGTTAAGACTCCGAGTCCGGACTCGAGTCGCACTCGAGTCCGATTTTTGAGGACTCGGACTCGTACTCGGACTCGTGCATCAAGAACTTGGACTCGAACTCGGACTCATAGATTTTTTTTGTTGGACTCGGACTCGGACTCGGACTCGTAGCCAAGAACTCGCACTCGGACTCAGACTCGTTAAAAAAACAGCATTTATCGAGTAGAAAAAATAATTCTAATAAAAGAAGCTCGATGATTTTACTCAGAAATTACGAAAAGAAAAGCACCAGGCACTGGCAGCCAGACATTTGATTGCCAGTTGCCGAATTGTTAAGTTTCTTGGCAAACATAAGGCAGATGGATTACCGTTGCAACAACCAGATTTGTCCGTGAGAAACAGCTATCTGCAAAACTTCGTTGCGATCATCAAACGAAATCTTAGTTGATTAGAATAGATTTCGTGGACGAATCTGTAGTTTGCAAATGAAAAAGATTTTAAGGTGAAACTTAATCATCTACAAAAAAAGTCTTCACTTTAAATTTGTCTTCATGCCCTTCGTTGCCGAACTTTTAATAACTTTTTAGCTGACAATTGAAATTCTGACTTCACATCAGAGCGCAGCGTTATATAAACGGACTTGCGCATTTGCTTGGGTATTGTGACGCCACAGAGGGTTTTTTGGAAATTTTAGTAAATAAAATCAAGCCGTGTACATTATTGGTTGGCATTCCAGAATGTTAACGGACGCGTAAAGAATAAATCCATAAAAACAAAGATACAGTAGAAACTGGATATTACGACACCGGCTATAACGACAATTCGCTTTTTACAACGCATTTTTGTTGGTCCCGGCAGAATTCCTATCTTTTATGTACATTTAACTTCGGCTTTAGCGACACCCGCTTTTACGACAATTCGCTTTTAACGACGCCACTTCTTCATTTCCGCGAGCAAAATTATCTTATTTTGCGACAGTTATTGCCTTTTGTTTAAATGCGTGACGGGAATTAGCAGCTCTAATCTCCTTTTAGGTGTCAAGCGTCTGCATCTGAAACAAAAGCGATGGCGTGACAGCGCATATACAAGACATTGTTGACCTAATAAATCAGGGGTGTCCAACCTTTTTGAGACGAGGGCCATTTTGACTGATCAAAAATGTTGGTGGGCCAAACAAACTAACCACCACACTTTTTGCTTCAAAATCATAGTGATATCTTAAAAAAAAAAAAAGGTCCTTGCCTGAAATCAGTCTCAGGTTTCCCACTTTTTCTCCCAAAATTGTAATGGTCTCTAAAACTTGAAAAAAAACACGAAAAAAGGCGTCTTCACATCAAATCTGTCTTCGATTTCTGCCAAAATTGACGGTACAGAGGGCTTCAAAAAATACTGCTCGGGCCACTCAAAACCTTTACGCGGGCCACGCGTTGGACGCCCCGGTAATAAATAGTCCAACTTTGCTCTACTGTGTACTGTATTTAAACAAAAAAGTACAGTACCGAATATACAGTAGCAGAAAGATGTCTAACAAAAGAACATCATTACCGTTAACAACTAGCCAGAAATTTTGTAGCTCGCACATTGATTATACTGTTCTTGATTTGAAGCTATTGAGTAAGTAGCGTGTATATCGCAAAACGTAACTTCAACTTGCTAAGATTTATATAAAAACTCAAGTGGGCGTCCTTATTTATTTAAAAGAATTAACATTTAATGCATCTCAGCAATATCAGCAATAAGCATGCTTTTATACAAAACTGAAAGCTTTTACAACATAGGCCTAAGCTATTAATATAAACTACTAAGATCGCGAATTGTTGATTTGACATTCAGATTTTTTTTCTAAAAGTGCAAATTTTATGACTTGCGAACTCGGACTCGTACTCGGACTCGTGCATCAAGAACTCGGACTCGAACTCGGACTCGTAGAAATATTTTTTGCTGAACTCGGACTCGTACTCGGACTCGTAAGTTAGGGACTCGTACTCGGACTCGGACTCGTAATTAAGGCAAAGTTTACAACACTGCTGCTTAGACAAAAAGTTTTGAAATTGAATAAAGGTACCTAAAAATCAAGCTTTCTTAGGGAAAAATTGAATGTAGGTATCTAAAAATCAAGGTTGCCAAGAAAAAATTAAGCAAAGGTACAACAAAAATCAAGGTTACCAAGAAAAATTAAACAAAAGTATGACAAAAAATCAAGGTTGTTTAGAAAAAAATTGAAGGTAGGTGCAACAAAATTAAGATTGTTAAGAAAAATTAAACAAAGGTATGACAAAAATCAAGATTGCCAAGAAAAAATTAAACAAAGGTATAAGGAAAATTGAGAATGTCAAGAAAAAAATTGTAACCAGGTATAACAAAAACAAGGTAGTTTAGAAAAAAATGGAAGATAAATATAATAAAAATCAAGGTTGTCAAGAAAAAATTAAGCAAAGGTATAACAAAATCAAGGCTGCTTAAAAAAATTTTTTTTAAATTGAATAAAGCTTATAACAAAAATCAAGGTTGTTAGAGAAAAAATTGAGGTTAGGTATAACAAAATCAAGGATGACTAAGAAAAAAAAGTTTTAAAATTGAATAAAGCTGCCTAAAAATCAAGCTTCTTAGGAAACATTTTTGAGAAAGTAAACATAAGTATAGTATAACAAAAACCAAGGTTGACTAAAAGAAAATTGAGCAAAGGTATAGCAAAAATCAAGTTTGTCTAGAAAAACTTAAAGTTAGGTATGACAAAAATCAAGGTTACCAAGAAAAATTAAACAAAGATATGACAAAAACCATGATTGTTAAAAAAATTAAACATAGCTTTGACAAAAATCAAGGTTGACAAGAAAAATTAAGATTAGGTATAACAAAAATCGAGATTGTCAAGAAAAAATTGAAGATAGATATCTAAAATTCACGGTTGACTAAGAAAATGTTTGAAGAATTAAACAAATGTGTAACAAAAATCAAGGTTTTCTAAAGAAAAACTTTTAGAATTTCAACAAAGGTATAATAAAAATCGAATTTGTCTAGAAAAAATTGAAGATAGGTGTAACAAAAACCAAGGTTGTGTAAGAAAAATTTTTGAGAAATTGAACATAAATATAACAAAAATTAAGCTCGCCTATAAAAAATTTGAAGATAGTTATAAAAAATTAAGATTGATTAGAAAAAATTAAACAAAGTTATAATAAAAATCTTGATTTTTATTGTAACTTTGTTAAATTTTTTCGGCTATTTTACGCTAGTGACCAGCAAGGGAGTTGAAAGTAGGGGCCCATGGAGGGCGAAAAAATTTCCAAAATTCCTACTCCCTCTTCTGCTCCATCCCCCTCAAAATTACTTTAATACGATCAATTTAAATTTCTTACATTCCTCCAGGAGAAAGTTTCCTGAAGTGCTATTCCAAACACGCAATTACATCAAGCATCGCATAATAAGTGAGCATTAATTCCACAACAACAACGTGTTTGTCTAAAAATAGCGGATGCTCACGAGGCATTAGTGAATTGCGAAGAAGCTTAACTACAGTGGTAAAACTGCGTGTTTCTAGCTATATTGACTGGTTGATAGTAGTAGAGTGACCAAGACAATGGAGGGATGAGGAGCTTTACCTTGAACAACGTTGTGCAAGCGTATCAAAGGCATCCCCCCGCCGTCGCGTCGTCGTCGTTTGAAGGGTATCCACTCCAGGTCAGACACAAGCAGAACTGGGGCCGAGGGTTTATCCTTTTACTACCCCAGACTGCTGCACTGCCTGAATCAGATGCTGGCAGTGGTGTTATTAAGCCAGCGTCGAGATTCATCATTCAAAACCGTCAGACCTCGTGCTCCATGTGATGCCCTATGTATATGGCACGCTGTTAGAACATGGTCTGCGGTTTGCTCAGAGGCGCCACACTCGCAATTCGGTGAAGGAGCGAGACCCCATTTGTGCATGGACGAATGGAATCGCCCAACACCAGTCCGCAGGCGGTTGAGCTTAACCCAAGCTGCTCGGGGTAAGTCCATCCCAACAGGCCTGGCACCGGTACCAGGCACAAAAGCAAGGAGCCTGGAAGCAGTTTCACAGTACTCCGCGTTCCATTTGTGATTTGTCCTTAGAAGCGCGGATGCCAAGTCTGGCAAGGTTGTCCAAACGATTCCGCGCAGCTGGCACAAACGGGCGTCTGGATCTTAGTCTCACTTGGCGAGTATCTGAGGACCCACTTGAGAGACCATACAAGATATGATCAGGGTCCAGAGATCCACGGTAAGCCAAGGAGAGTGTCGCTCCCATTCGTCGAAGCTCAGCTGGCTGGATGCTTGAGAGTACAGGTAGGTGGCCCGTTGGAGTGGGACGCAGGCATCCAGTAACTATGCGCAAGGCGTCATTTAAGACACTGTTGATGAGGCGAATGTGAGCACTGCGCACAGTACTCAGCTCAGCTATCCCCCACCAAAAAATAGTTACAACGCCACTAGTGGCAAGGTCTTGAAACTCTTTATGCATTTATTAGATCTGCAATTTAGGGAGAGAATATACTTTTTTCAACCATACCACAATTATATACAGCAACACACATATATATTCATACTAAAATAAATCAAAAAGAAACATAAACGTTTTCGGCTTACATTAGCAGATGAATAAAATAAAATGTTACGAAGTTTTGCATGTAATTTAAAGATCGAGGTCGATGACCTGATTACGTAGTTGTTTACCAAATTTGTTGCACGAGATTTTCATAAAAGGATTTGTTGAAAATTGATTTAAAAATTCAAACCCAAAATAACAACCGTAAAGCCAAAGCACCACGCAAAATCTAAATAACAAAAATAACAATCTAAAATATATTTAACAAAAACGATGATCCATATGCAAATAATTGTCGATTAAGTCCAGGGTTATGTTTTTCGATTAATAAAGCTTCGTAAATTTTAGTTTCAAAATTAGAATTACATTTTTTAATTATCTTAAACGAATTTACGTTGAATTTGGAATTAGCACAAATATTGCAAGACATAATACGATCTTTGACGGAGCTTTTAGTTTTCAAATGAAAGCCCAAGCGTTCACCCATTCTAATGCTCAAATGACAGGTTGAGATACCTATGTACATCAAGTTTGAATCACACGAACACTTCTTCTTCTTCTTCTTCTTCTTCTTCTTCTTCTCCTTTCGGCCTTTTCCTTTAGTCAGGGGTGGCCACAGCGTATCATCATTCTCCACATCTTTCTGTCTTCAACATCCGTCTCCTTCGCACCAACTTCCCCCATATCTTCTTTCACTACATCTAAAAATCTTCTCTTTGGTCTCCCTCTTCTCCTCTTTCCCGGTAACTCCATTTCCATCATCTTTCTTCCTACATACTCTTGGTCTTTCCTCATGACATGTCCATACCACCTCAGCCTGCCCTCCCTCATCTTCATTCCTAACCGTTCTACCTTAACGGTACTCCTGATGTGCTCGTTTCTAATCTTGTCTTTTCTCGTCACGCCCATAGCAAACCTCAACATTTTCATCTCTGCGAGTTCCATCTCTTCTACTTGTTTTTTTGTGACTGCCACTGTCTCAAGTCCATACACCATTGCTGGTTTTATCACTGAACTGTACACTTTTCCTTTTACTCTAGCTGGTAACCTCTTGTCGCAGATTACTCCCGATACTCTTCTCCATCCATTCCATCCTGCCTGTACTCTCTTCTTTACCTCCCTCTCACAACCACCACTATCTTGCACTGTTGATCCCAAATACTTAAATTCCCTTACTCTTGGCACTTTTGCATCCTCCATCTTTACTGTTTCGTCATCATTTCCTCCATTTATGCAAAGATATTCGGTCTTTGACCTACTTAATTTCATCCCTCTTCTTTCCAATGCATACTTCCAGAATTCTAATCTCCGCTCCACTTCTTCCCTGGTCTCTTCACAAATCACAATATCATCAGCAACAGCATCGTCCATGGTGGTTCTCTCCTTACTTCATTCGTTAGCCTGTCCATTATCACTGCAAACAGGAATGGACTTAACGCTGATCCCTGGTGCAGTCCAATCTTAACCTTGAAACTTTCTGTAGTTTCTACTGCACACCTCACCACTGTTTCGCTTCCCTCATACATATCCTGTACTAGTTGTACATACTTTTCCACTATTCGAGATTTTCTCATACAGTACCACAGCTCTTCCCGTGGAACCCTGTCATAAGCCTTCTCTAGGTCCACGAATACACAATGTAGCTCTCTTTGACCTTCCCTGTACTTTTCCATCAACATTCTTAGAGCAAATATGGCATCGGTGGTTCCCTTTCCTGGCATAAATCCATATTGCTGTTTGCTGATCTCCACTTAGCCTGGCTTCAATAATTCTTTCCCATACCATCATTGTGTGGCTTATGATTTGGGTTGACATAGACAATTAGAGTCTAATATTTTTGTTTCCATACGTTCCAAAAAGAAATTAGTTAGTGTTGATCCTAAAGGGGACCCTATAACAACGCCATCAATTTGCTTGTACAAACAATCTTTATGAAGAAACAATTTTTCACGAGCTAAACGTAATAATTTTACAAAAATATGTTTATCCATTAATGGGTTATGGGGTATTGTCATCTGAAAAAACAAAATCAACAATAATATTGATAGTTTCATTGAGAAGTATATTGGTAAAAAGGGACACGACTTCAAAACTGACTAATTTGTCATCGGAGGAAATATTAGAATTGTTAATCTTCGATAAAATATAATCGGCAGAATGTAACATTTATTAGATTCCTTTTGGACTGACAATTTACCTGGGTAGATGACCAATAATTCGTAGTACTAGAAACAGTGCAAGTCTTTTTATGAACTATTTTCTGTATACTTTGTCTGCAGGGCCGAAGCTAGGGTTTTTGGGGCCCAATGCAAATTTTTTTGCGGTGCCCCCAAAGTTGCATAAATTTTGCTAATGGCAAACACACTGTTTTGAATGCCAAAATATTGTACTTTAATACCAGATGCAATAATCTTTCTATTAATCACGCAAAATACAAAGCTGAAAGCAGAGACTGCATTATACAAATTTATCACAAAATACTTCTTTTAAAATATTACCAAAAAAATATTTTGCATTGAATATGATTAGCCTGGTAACTTTACAATAATCAACAAGATGGGCACAGCAGTACAACGCAAGAAACAATTTAAATTAAAAATAGATACCGTATTACTTACATTGTAAATCACAGCTTACAAATATTTTCAACATTTCGTGCGGCTAACAATCAAGGGCGGTTTACAATCAAAGAAATACTGTACCTAACAAATGATATTTAATGCATCTGCATTTAATACAAATGATTTTAATGTATCAAAAAGTATTAAATACATTTCTACTCCAGTGCTGCTCTCAACAGGAATAAACTTCATGAAGTGTTCAAAAATTCCAACGGAAGTTTGGTTAGATAATCTATCTGATACATATTGGATTGTGAGTGATATTTGCTCTTGATGACTTAGGTCTGAGGTACAATTTAATATCACAGCAGAGTATTTTCCAGTCTTTATTCTTTGGAGTATCTCATTCAATACAACACCGCTCATAGTATCAATAAGTTCATTTTGAATATCACTACTGAAATATTGTAAGTGCGTGTTTTTAATTTCCAAATGTTTTCCAAGTGCTTTTTTTGTAACGGAACCAAAGTTTCCTAGAATTTCAATCAAACCCAGAAAGTTTCCGTTTTTTGAACTGTTGCCACCAATGGCCCCATTTTCCCCACGAAATGGAAGATTTCTCTCTGCTAAAAATTGGGTAACTGCAACCATTTTTTTTAGAAATAGATTCCAATGTCCAGTAAGTTCCCATATTTCCTTTTCATTTTCTTTGTCAATGGTTGTTGCACTTTTTAATCTTTGCATGAGCTCAAAAAGCTACGAAGTAACATTAACGTGATGTTTTAATTCCTCATGCTCTTTCAATCGTCTGGATACATTAGCCCAGTCACGAAAACCAACATGAGCTTAGCTGGATATCGATGCTTATGGGTGTAACTTGCAGTAAAAACAATAAAATTCAGTTCAGTTCAGTCGTTTTTTATTTCCGCCACTTGTCAAACAAAATACTTACATCAACATAATTACACTACGGAAAAAGGGACATGCAACAAAACGAAACAACGTTGAAACATGCAAAAACTCAATAAACTACACTAGGTAAGGTAACGGCTTGCATGGTTGCATCACCTAGAGAAAAAATATATATACGAGTATAAAAAATTTAAAAATGCCTAAAACAAAAAAAACATAAAAAATGCATAAAACGAAAAACAAAAATTAACACAGCCTTGTTTATTTTTATAATATTATTTGATGTCTTGTAACCCCAGCACAGGGAGGCTTTCAGGTACTACACCTTGCCCAAGGGTGACCTGGAGGAAGTTGTAATTGGGTATCCTCATTCATCCCGACATATCAGTTGATAAGCTTACAACCGGATGCAGTTTACACTCATACCCAGGAGAAACATATTTATAGATAAGACTTGTTTTTGTAACACATTTATCTGTTGTAACATATTTGTAACACATAAATTTTTATCTGCAGGTAGCGAAAAAATAAACTATGGTCTTATTACATTGTCTCCATTTGGCAATAATGTTTGGAAAAGCAGCGACCACGACTATTTCTCGGAAAACTATCTTTTTTAAGTGTAGCAGGTCCTTGCATCAGAAGATATTTTCTTAACTGTCCAAAAACTGTATCACGCCAAGTCACGGGATCTTCTTTTTTTACATTATTATCTATAGATGAGAGCTGTTTAGTGATTTGTTGACTGGCTCCTAACTCTTCGGTATATGGCTGGTACTCAACTTTATTTTGGCGTGGCACTGTCTCTATCTGTTCGTTTGTGCTGACATTGAACTTAAAAAATTTGTCTAGTGCCTCTTTTTGACTTGCAATGCTGTTTTCACTTTTCCTAGCAAGTTTTCTCTTTTTGTTTTTACAAAGGTGTTTTCTTCCACTATCTCGATCTCTTTAAAGCATTTTTGGTTATTCAAAGCAGTAAAAAATTGAAATATGTTATTTATAGAAATAATAGAGCGTAGGCCTATAGAGAGTGGTCAATTTATAAACCGTAACCAGTGAAATATAAAAAAATAACTATAAGATGATACAAAAACGAAGTCAAATATGTTTTTCTTTACAACTGAATATTATAAGTCAAATTTCATCAATATAAATCAAACATCAAAAAAACTTGGTAATGCATAAATCATTTACTTGGAAAATCCCAAACTCCAAAATCTGACTTGTTTAATATCAATTACAATGAAAAATTACTGTAGTAAATGATCCTGTTGAGATTTCTAACATATTCTATGATTACTTTTCCAACATTTCATCATCCTAAGTAAAATTGCTTCCTTCAGCCAGTACTAAATTTTCAGATTATTTAAACTCTGCAAATCCCTCTTCAATTTTTTTTCCTAATACACCCTATGAAATCTCATTTATTATCTCTAAAGCTATTTCCAAATTCAGTGCTGGTTGAGATAATATTCCTTCAATTGTCTTGAAGTACTCGCCTTCTAATTTTTTGTCAGCTCTCAGTTACATCTTTGATTTATCTTTATGTCAGGGAAAACTTCCTTCATATTTCAAACACTACAGGGTTATTTCTCTTTTTAAAAAAAAGATAATACAAACAATATTTTGAACTATCGTCCCATTAGCCTACTCTCCAACCTTTCAAAAAAATTGTGTACAATCGAGTTTACTCTTTTTTTACTCGCTTTAACCTATTCTCAGATCACCAATTTGTTTCAGACATGGTCATTCAACTTAACATGTAATTACTTTGTTAATTTAAAAAATTACTGCTGCTTTTGAGAAAAAACAATCAACTTTGGGTATTTTCCTAGATTTATCCAAAGCTTTTGATACCATCGATCATAATATCTTACTAAGAAAACTTGAACATTATGGTGTTCGAGGTAATGTTTTAAAATGGTTTGAAACTTATCTTATTGGAAGGACTCAGCAGACGGAGTGTTGTAGTGCTAGATCAACTATCATAAACAAATTAACTTCTGATGTTCTTCAAGGCTCTGTACTCGTCTCACTTCTCTTTATTATCTATGAAAATGATTTTCCTCATTCCTTAAATGAGAGCTCTTGCCTGTTCTTTGCAGATGATACCACTATCCTACTAACCGACAAAAATAATAAATGCTTCTTTAAAAAGAGTAGCAACGAACTTCTCAACATTGATAACTGGCTAATTGCCAATAAACTTTTTTTAAATTCTGATAAGACCAAATATACGTTGTTCAGAACGCCTAACTCAAAAACACCTCCAGTTAACCTTTTTTAACCTTTAGAGGATGCAGTATAGAAAAGGTGTCATCAATAAAACTTCTAGGAGTTATTGTTAATGAACATTTGTTGTGGAAAGAACACATCACGTAGCAGTGAGAATTGGATAACTTATAATTTTGTTCGCTTAAATGTTACGTCATAAATTTATCTCGATGAATTGTACAGTGAAAATTTGGGTGACTTAATCTTTTTTATTGCCTTTCTGTTTCGCCATAAATGTTCCGTGAATTGCCTCGTACGTTAAAATTTCTTGGGAGTCGGTTTCGCGCACATGTGCTTCTAAAGTTTTCTTTTAACGAGATAAAGGTTTAGTTGCTTGTCAGTACGGAGTGTACAATTTACATTAGTTACGATTTTAACCTTTTTCAATGTTTAGATAACGCCAGAATTGATTTTAATATTATTTTTGTTTATTTGATTAACTATATTCTTAATCGCTCTTTGCCTTGGTTTATATAATTGATTAAATTAGAAGTCGTGATTCTTGTCTGGATAGAATCAAGTTGGATAAAGTCGAAGTCAACCTCACACATCATGTTAATGTACAAAAAATTGAGACAAAATTTTTGCAATAATAGTAAAAATAAAACTTAATCTAAATGAAAAAATATCGTTAATGCTCTATCATTCTCTCTTCATGAGCCACATACGCTACTGTATATCAAGTTGGTGCTTTGGAAATGAAACATTGATTGACAAATTACAAAGACTGTGCAACAACTTCATAAGAATAATTTTTAATCTTTCTCACAGGAAAAATGCCAGTCGCACGATATCAGAACACAGTCTAATTACTATAAAACATATGTACAAAATGGAAATTAGTATTCTTATGTTCAAATGTCAGAAAAACCTACTGCCTCGATCTTTTGACAAAATATTCATCCAAAAATCATTTCATATGAAAACCAGAATGTTGCCAGCTTTTGCCGATCTACTGCTATTCAACAATCATTAAAATTTATTGGACCAAAAGTTTGGAATAATATTCCTCTTATAATTAAAAACTCTAAAATAAACAATGTTTTCAAAAAAAATTAAACCAATTCCTTTTAAATTCTTAACATTTCAGATCTTATATTTTATAAACTTAAAAATTCTCACTTCCTGGTGCTTGTTTTTGTTGCTTTTTTTTTCAGAAAATTTGTACCCTATAAGATGACGCACCCACTTCTACTTTCCTTGCATTACGATGAATAGAGACTTTATCACAAAGCAGATTCAAATATCGCTTTTATTCCGTTATAAACTTTTTATTATTTCTAAAATATTTGCGCATTGCATCTTGTGTTTTCGGTTTGTTTGTTTATTTGTTTGTTTGTTTGTTTTTTTGAGTTTGTAACCTCATCTTTAAATTTTTCTTGCCTTGTCATATGAGCAAAATGGTTGACTTGCGAAATGAATGGTTGACCCGTTTTTGACCCGCGACAGGATTTCTTTGGGTGGGTTTCTTCGCCTGTCAGGCCTTTTTTGCCAGCGACCTGTTGTGTATCGCACCACATTTTCCGCCGACACAATAGCGTCTACATATAACTCGGATCACGCTTTTATTTTTTATTTTCATTTCATTTTTTTTTCATTTTATTTTTTTGTTTTTCTTAAAAGGTGCTTCAACCATGCATACTTGTTCTTAAAAATCTCTTCTTACCTTGATTGCATGTCATAACGTGTATCGTTTTGTTGCCTCTTCCTTTTTCTGTTCTACTTTCTACTACTTATAAATTTTTTACTTCACTATATTTTTTTATGGCGGAATTGAAATAAAAGATACTGATACTGATGTTGATACTGATACAATTTGATAGTACAAAAAAACGAAAATAACAAATTGTTTTAATTTAAGGAAAGCTCAGAGAAATAATAATAATAATAATAATCTATCAAATCAAGCTTTTTTAAAAAGTTAAAGCAGTAGCATACTCATCAAAAAGTCAAACATAATTTGAAAAAAAGAGACATTATAAAATAAATCTACAGGCCCTTAGTGCACAAAAACATTTCACGAGGAACATGATCTTTGCGCGGTAGCTGTTGTATTTGGTTTATGCGGTGAAGCAAATACTACATAAGCGGTCGCGTACGTTGCACGATGCGGTTGGTATCTCTATCTCTAGTTCATTTATTTGGCATAAACCGATTTATCTATCAGTTATTTAGTAGCAAGTAAGTTTTTTATTTCATAAACTGACGGCGCTCATTAATCAAAAAATAAAATTTGGGAATAGATAGATATTTGTTTATGAAAGTGCGGAGCTCCTGTATTTGCATCGTTTCGCATGTCTACAGCTTCGACCCTGTTTGTCTGCATGTTGTAAGTTTATGACTTGGGTCCGCTAAAGTCAATAAAGTCAAATTTTTTCCAGGACTTTATTACGTGATCAAACATTTCTAGTTTTGGTTGTTCATTAGTCTTTTTACTGAGTTTTACAGGTCAAAATAAAGTCAAAATTGGTCAAAATTTTATCTTATCGAATTTTGCGTTGATGTATAACTTTTTTTTATTGTTAAGCAATTTATTGCAATCCTTCAACTACTTTAAAATCGGTAGTTTATAGTGATTGATAATCATGAAAGGAAGATGTCTGTTATACTTACTGTAAATGTGATACCGGTACTTGAATGTCATATATAAATTAAAATCAATTTTATTAATTGATAGTGGTTACTGGTTACATCATTTAGAAAATTTAAAATAACGATTTTGACATTGTTATGACTTACTTAAACTGTTAAACTTTATTGATGATTGTACAGTCAGTAATTTACAATGTATTGCTCACTACTATGATTTGATATTAGGCCATGTTTTAACAGTTATTAGTTTATTTATTTTTATTGTTTTAAAAGTTGACTTTTATGGTGTTACTGCTTACAATTTCTTAAATATATTTTGATATTTTTGTGATCATAAATTGTGACCATACTGTTTTTTATAATTAAGAAAATTTGTTTAATTGGGTCACTTTAGTTTCTTTCATTTAAAAAATCTTGATTTTACTTTAAAAAATTGATGTTGGCATATTTTATAAGCATATAATATCTTAATACTCATTGTGGTATGGGCAAGGGCTTCATTAGGATTATATCTTCCAACCAACATAAAGGCATCTATAATGTCTTTTTATACTGTACCAATTTTTGCATTGCATTTGGTTAATATTTGTGTTAAAAACTACCATATATAATATAAAGTGCAGACTTATGCATTATTAATTTTTTTTTTTAAATGATTGTAAAATGCTATTTAATAAGAACTTCTGTAGTAAGAATTCTTTTTGGAAGTTGAATACATTCTGAGGGACTGAAAAACTCCTTTACAAAGATATATATTTTTTACAAACTTTTTTGGCTATTAAATATTTATTTAATTTTGTTTAATTGTCATTTTATATTTTTTTGATAATATTAAATGAAGTAGATTTGAACTGTAAATTTAAGCTACTTCAAAAAAATAACAAAAAAAACCACATTAAAAGTTTTTTAACAGAAATCAGTTACCCTTTTTAGCAGAGTCAATTTGATGATTTATTTAACAGGTGAAATTGCAATTAATTAATTAATCAAAAAAACATTTATTTAAAGTTTTTGTCATCTTTTCCAAATTCATTTTTTTGCTATTTGTTTTAATCTGCTCATTTCCTGAGTAATTCCCAGGTGATTGACTAAGCATTGTTAAAGTTTACATTAGTAGTTTTTTTAAAGTTTTTAACTCAATTGACTCTTGGCTTAAAAAATTAGTTTTTTTAGCTTGGGTTTTTATCTTGAATAAAAATCAGGACAAAAAAGACATGTTTTTAACAATATCTAAAGTTATGTATTGTGAACTTTTTCTTTGTTTGTCATTGAGAATACTATAAATATTGTAGCAATTTGTATTACAATGACTGCAAATTTTTGCTAATAGTACATACAAACATTTTTGACATACAAACTTTTGATCTTTAATTGTAGCTATTTTATTATTATACAATATTGTAGCAATTTGTATTGCAATGACTGCAAATTTTTGCTAATAGTACATACAACATTTTTGACATATAAACTTTTGATCTTTAATCAATTTCATTTTGTGAAAAAGTTAATCACAACTTTACATCCACTTTTTTCAATCCATAAGTTTTACAACAATACTTTTAAATTTTGCTTTAACAATCAAGTGTTTTTAACACAAAACTAACTAAAAAATAGTATCATTAAAAACTTGTTAGCATTATTACATATAATTTATTATGTCATGAAGCTATTATAAACTCATAAATTGCAGATAATATCAAAAACTTTTAAAGCACAACTTAATATCAAGCATTCGAATATTGGTTAACAATTATTGACTCTAAAGGGGGCTTGCTAAAGCAGAAAAAATGTAAATTATGCTTTATAAAAATGCACTTTTTGTTTTGCAAATTATTTGAAAAAGACAAAAAACATATTTCTGTAACTTTCTTCTTTTACAGTTGACATATTTTACTACAAGAATTTGTTATTTTTTTCATATCACGATTTCCACAGAAGTTTTTTGGGCCCTATTTTGTGTGCAATTTTGAACCAAGTTTCTAGCTTACTGATAACCCAAAAATCAAAATATTTGAAGGCAATTAATGTGCCACCTAGTGAGCAAAAACTTTAAACAGCTGTTTCTATAGAAATATGATATTATATAATCAATAACTGATTCTGTAGAATAAAACAGACTGTTGTGGTTTTTTAAAAAATACTTAAATAAATGTTTTATGATATATTCAAATATTCTTTTTCAAATAGAATCTTTCTAATTGAATAAAGATCAAGATTCTATTTTAGTGAATAGGCAACAGATGTTTGTGGTTTTTCAAAACAGTAATTAAACAAATTTTGTATTAAAATATTGCTCTTATTTTTTAATTGGGTACTTTCAAGGAAGATTGATTCACTTTTTCAATATACGTACGAGGTGTGTCATAAAAGTTCTAGGACTCTGCTTTCTGTGTAAGCTTAAGTTGAGCTACAA
This sequence comes from Diplosoma virens, assembly GCA_963680785.1. Lineage (NCBI taxonomy): Eukaryota > Metazoa > Chordata > Ascidiacea > Aplousobranchia > Didemnidae > Diplosoma > Diplosoma virens. Next base: position 45,486,745 of record OY796887.1, on the reverse strand, counting down.
GACTAAGTTAAGTGGCAGATAATTTAGTAACTTCTTGAGAGTATTAAACTGCAATTTCAACAATTTCAACCACAATCAACACGGTCCATTATGAATCTTTGCTGCAAGGTCAGACTGTCTATCAGCTTGTTTACAAAAAAATGCTGCAACGTTTTCTTTGCTCATAATGGACCATGTCTCCAACTTCAAAAAATGCTATCAACATGAACTTGATTTTGAACTTTGACTACCTTGTCTTTTTAATCCATAGTGATTGAGGACTCTTCCAATGGGGCTCTGAGGTTTAATCTCTGGGTCATACTCAAAAACCCATGTTTTATCACCAGTTATAACTTTATTCGGCAAGTCAGATTAACAAGAGATTTCACAAATAAACTAGAAATTTGAGGCTGGTTTGTTGTTCTGTTGCCATTACTAAATCACAAAGCAAAAAAAATTGTAAAACGACAGTAAATATGTAAACTATTTTCTTTCACACCTAAAATGCTAAATAAATGTTACAGTAAGTTGAAATTGCAGTTAAATACTCTTGTTACTGGGATTCTGGTCTATAGAGCAAATAGTTAAATGATGCGTCCTTGAATTGAAATGAAGTATTGAAACGAATTAAACAAACAATACAAAATAAAGACAGATAATTATATGACGATTGACTATTGAAGATTGACGATTGACAATTAAAGATTTCGGTGGAACGATATTAAACTGATTTGGACTCTCACCTGCCCAGAACACAAGAAACAATACACAAATGCAATAACGATTTCAAACAGTATTTTTTCGATGTTATTAAATGCAATAACGATTTCAAACAGTATTCTTTCGATGTTATCAACGTTCAAACAGTAGTCAATAAGTTGCAAAGCTTTTACACAGAGCTAACAATTCCACTCTACCGACTAACAAATGCAATCTTTCTTCAGTCTGCTCCAATGATTAAACTTAAATTTATATAAGAAAACAAAAACATTTCAGGCGCAATGAGAGGCAAATCAAACTTACAGTGGAAATTAACAAATGTGAAATCAACTGAAACAAAACTAAATCGGGTTCGAAATTTGCTGTAACATAGCCCCCCACAATGTACAAACCCAACATACATTAACGACTAAACCCAACAACAAGTTTTGAACAAACAACACACATACACAAAAAACAGATAAAACTTAATGCTATGATACAGTCTGTAACAGTCCATGAAAGTTCATCCAGTTGAATCGATTTGCAAAGCTCTTCTTTGCAGAGCATTAATGAAAGAGTCAGCGGACGATGAAGACAAAGTTCAATATGGACAGCTCTAACAGTCATGCAGGTAAACAAACATCCCCATCACTTCACCATAGCTTGTCCTTGTTTAACAAACATCGTTCCAAAATAATCCACTCCTGTAAAATAAAAAGAAGGTTTATTTGCTGCTAACCTTGAAGTTGGAAGATCAGACATAATCTGTTGACCAGCCCGAGCATTCCTTCTTTTGCATGAAAGGCATTGCTCACAAAATTTATATTCAACATTTTCTTACTATAAGCAGACCCACCGGTAATCGACCATCCTAAAAAAGTCTTAATGGCAAACGGCTTGCTTCGCCTTCCTAACACTCATCATGTGTCCAAAATAGTTCCAGGTTATTGATTCCAATTTATAGTTGAACATCCAGGTTGCTCAATTTAGGTATTTCAATTCCTCAAAGATGTGTCCAATTATTTCACTCTGTCTCTGTTAAACAAGGATTAGAAAATATTGGTAACTTCTCCACACAGAAAACTTCTGTTAATTCAGTATACTGATCATCATTCAAAGCCAAAACCAATAACGTTGCCTTTTTTCCATCGACATTTACCTTCGTCTGATTTACTGTGGTGAGAGAGTACTTCACTTTCTCTCCAGAAATTCCGAGATGTTGTAGTAGACGTGATTCACACAAAGTTGCCGTAGAACTTTGATCTAAGAACGCATAGGTAGTTACAGTTTTATTACCAGCACGCACTTTTACTGGAACCACATTTTAAAATGTGCAGTATAATCTTTCTGTCGTGCAACCAGCAGTGATCATTCCAACAGTTCTGTCAACTGATGAAGAATTGCTGGTTGATGGCTGACTAGTCTCTTCTTTGTTGCACTTGATACCTTGATGTAGCAATTCATGATGCTTGCCTTGACATCCTTCTACTGTGCATGCTTTATCCTGACAGCAGAACTTTGCAACATGACCTTGCTTGAAACAATTAAAACATAATCGCTTTTGCTTCATAAATTCATATTTATCATTTAAACTCTTGTTACGAAAACCAAAGCAATTTTTTAACAAATAATTCTTTGAACATAAATAACAAGTCAGATTACCCTTTTTAACAACTTCAATTGAACTAGTTAAGAACGAGCTTACTAGCTTAGATTCAAATATGCAGATTTGACCACTTCTGCCTCTTCTTTCACGAATTGAATTAAATCATTGATCATTGGTTCTTCTCCCATGCACTCGATTTTGCTTGCCTTGCAAATCCAACGATTTTGTAAATCATAAGGCAAATGCTGAACAATTTTGCCAATAGCATCGAAGTTATCTATTCTAGAACGGAGATTTAGTTGCCTAAATGTTAAGTCACATTCTTCTAAATCACAAGCTAAATTAACCAAACCTTTTTTATCATCACGCTTAATAATTGAATCAGAATGTAATTTATCAATAAATGCTCTAGCAATCTGGTTTCTTTGTCCAAAATTGTCCTGCAGTAGAGTTTTAGCATGATTGTAACCTTCATGCGGCTCTAATAATAAACAATGATCGATTACTTTTTTCGCCTCACCTTCACAGTGTTGAACGAGTAGCAGCAACTGTTTGTTTGGATCAGTTATCCTTGATTCCACATTAGCTTCAAATGTTTTCATGAAACAAATATAGTGCATCAGATTGCTGTTAAACTTTCCAAGTTCTATCTTTGGAAAAGTAGGATCTACATACACAGGAACATTAGGCCTATACGAGACTTTACCTGCTGCTTCTTCCAAAGTTGGACGAAATTCACTACGCTCATGATTTAATGTAGGAGCTTCTCGTACCCTAGGAACAAATTGAGTTTTCTTTGCCGATAAAACTTGTGATGACATGGGAATATCTGATTTCAAGGGCTTAGTTTAAAATTTGAACGGTATGTACCCTCCTTGTTCAATTTCTTCCTCTATGACTTGTCGTTCTAGAGAAGCTTCTTCAATTTCATGTCGAGCTTTTAGCAGTTCTAGATTAAATTGCTCTTCTTCTTCTTGCTCTTCTTTGGCACATCTGTGCTCTTGTTGCTTTCTTTCTGGTTCTCTCTTCTAGTTGTTTAAGTTTTAGTTTAGCAACCTCTTCCCTTGCAACCAACTTGGCTGCTGCTATGCTACTTGATGTTGATAGAGAACTTCTTTTTGATGTTGCCTTTGAAGCACGAGATCGAAGGGTGTGTGGAATTGAAAGCGCACTTGCTACTTCCTTCTTGGTAAGCTTACCTTGAAAATAATTAGCAATGCGTTCATCAAACTTACATCGAAACTCGTAATGTTTCTTCAAACGAGTCTGAAGCAATTGTTTGCTACCTTCAAAAATTTCTCTTATGACAAATCTCTCCATTTCTGCAAAAACATTATTCATTAAAGAAATTTTAGCTTTAATTAAACTACTCTCTGCATTGTCTGCCATCAAACAGTTGCACTTGGCATACAACTCTTCAAGTTGCTCTTCTGCTTCTTCAAAACCTTTAGAAGAAATTGACATATTTACAGTAAATACAATCTCCATACAGAGCTAAATTTACAACCAAAAAATGCACGATATCAGTAATGGTAAACCAGTTAAATTTAATTTAGCTCTCCAATCAGTTAAATATAGCAAAATCAGTTAAATATATTAGCAAATTAGTTAAAAATCAGTTAAATATAATTTGGTAAAATCAGTCAAATCAGTTAAATATAATTGTCAAAACAGTTTAATATAATTCTGTTACTGGGATTCTGGTCTATAGAGCAAATAGTTAAATGATGCGTCCTTGAATTGAAATGAATGTATTAAATTGAAATGAATTAAACAAATGATACAAAATAAAGACAGATAATATTATATGACGATTGACTATTAAAGATTGACGATTGACAATTAAAATTAAAGATTTTGGTGGAACGATATTAAACTGATTTGGACTCTCACCTGCCCAGAACACAAGAAACAATACACAAACGTAATAATGATTTCAAACAGTATTCTTTTGACGTTTAAACAGTAGTTGACTTTCTTATTGATGTTCAAACAGTAGTCAATAAGTTGCAAAGCAAGAGACAGAGCTAACAATTCCACTCTACCGACTAACAAATGTAATCCTTCTTCGGTCTGCTCCAATGATTAAACTTAAATTTATATAAGAAAACAAAAACATTTCAGGTGCAATGAGAGGCAAATCAAACTTACAGTGGAAATTAACAAAACGCAAAATCAACTGAAACCAAACTAAATCAGGTTCAAAACTTGCTGTAACAACTCTCAAGAAGTTACTAAATCATCTGCCAGTTAACATAGCTCAACTAAAGCTTACACAGAAAGCAGAATCTTAGAACTTCTATGACACACCTCATATAATTGTCAATTTATAATGGCTAATGGTGAACAATTTAAAACAATTAAGGAAAATAAACTGTACATCAATTATCCAACTGACTAACAGAATTTTTGCAGCCCACAAACATAAAAGACAATATATTATCTGATAAATAACTTCATAAAAATTAACAGAATCTATTTTATCTGCTAGAGCCTTGCCAATATTACAGAAATGTTTAGTAAAGTGTTTTGCAATTTCAGTTGAATCACTTATTTTACAATTATTAACATTCAGAAATTTTGAAGATGCTGATTTTAGTCTTTTAGTCATTAAAGAGTTCATGAGGCTCCAAAATTTACACGAATCATTTCTGGAATTAATTATTTCTGATTTTAAGTACACTTTTTAGAGATTTTTTAAAATTTTGGTTAATTTATTAGCATATTGTCTATAAAACATTTTTTGTAAATTTGTACCATATAAATATTCTGAAACAATTTTTACCTACATTGAATAGATATGAAATTCCTTAAGTTATCCATGTTTTTTTTAATAAATTGTTTTTTTTACAAGAAGCAATTTTAAGAGGGGCATGCCTGTTGACAAATTCAGTGAATATACGGTATTAACAAAGCTAAAAAAGTTTTGATCAACCTCAGTAGAAGAACCAAATTTTTGCTTAATTAAAGATGACGTTCAAGAAATATACAGATCAGATGTAAGGTGCTCATTGTCAAATTTGCTTTTGTCTCTGTACACTTTTAATTTTACATTTTGATCATTATTGTTTGAATTAAATTTATGATGGACCACTAAACATCCCACAGGAAAATGATCACTAATTTCAGATAAAAAGATACACAGATTAATTATATTGGAATTGTTGTTAGTTAACTATGATCTGTAGTTGTAGACAAACTACTGGCTACAGCAGTTGGTTTATCTATCAGTGAAAAGACTCCATTACTGCTTAACATATTAAGAAATAATGCACAATTATTTAAAATATTGCTTGTTTACATCAATATTTAAGTTGCCAGTTATATAATACTTGCATTTTATATTATTTAGTTAACTAATTTATCATTTAAAGCCAAAATAAAATTTTTTTATTACCTTTAGGGTGATGGTATATAACACCCAAAATAAATGTGTTGTCAGTGATTAAATAACAAATTTGGAGCCATAAATCTTCACAGCTTAAAAGCAGATCAATTTTTTCAATTACAAAAGTAAAAAACTAAACCCCAATACCACCAGCTTTTGTAATTAGCATTTATTATAGATTTACAACCAGTAAGGGAAACGTTTGTTAAAGGGGCATCTTTTAATTTAGTCTCAGATAGACAAATAACATCAGGGTGATAATCAAGTGAATGAATAAGCTCATGGTTTAAGGTTTCAAAATTTTTTGTGATGTTCTTATATTTGCATGCCAAATAAATAAACACTTATTACAAATTTTTAAAGGCAATTTGGAGGTTGGTTCATAATATTGGCAAGGTCTAAGATTGGAAGTTAGAGGCTTGTAGAGGAATATTGTAAATCAAATCAATGATTTGAAAGCTGAGAACTCAAAATTGTTGAAATTTGTTAACATTTCACAATAGGTTGCCCACAAGTCAGGAAAGTTATTAGTTGTATTAGCAATAAACACATACTTGTTTAAGTTATTTTACACTGCAGGTGTATGCTAGTTATTTTTGGCTGACAAAATGAAAGCCAGTAAACAAGTAATATTAAGATAAATCAAAATAATAGTTAAAAAATTAAATAAAACATGAATAATGACAATAATTTATACTATTTTACGTTCATGGTCCATATTTTTGACCTTTGACAAACAAACAGTATTTACTGCTAACAATTTTCAGATCATGTCCCTTTTTTCCCCATTGTATTTTCAAGTCCTTTTTTTTCCCCATAAAATTTCAATGCTCTGGTTGTCTACCTACATAGTATTTCTGCTCATGTCCAAACAGACTTTTGTTGATTTGCATGACTGTACCATCTCCATCAAGTCTAACAGGATTCTGTGCTACAAAGTTTGCACACAATTTATGCTATCAATGAATTATTTTCATAGTGACCTTCTTGTTTAGCCTTACCTTGGACCCGATCTGCACTTGAGTATGGCAAGAAAACCATTTACAGCATACTTTTAAAATACTGCCCAGTGGTGCATTAAACTCAGAAAAGAATGACTCGGCACATATGGAATGGTACTTGGTATAACCATTACACTCTTTGTTATAGCATCTAAACACCATATCATCCTTGTTTCAGGTATACAGCTTACAGACCATATCAACACCACATTCAGGACACATAACCATTCACTTCAACATTCTTTTTAGTCTAAGAAACTTGATGAGACTTTCCACAGGTCTGTTGAGCACTGGCTCCAGCACATCTTGGTAAAAATAATCAAAATAAGTCCATAAATTTCCCCACATGGGCCTTTGAACTTTAACTTTTTTTTTTTTTATTTTTTATTTTTCATTTTTACTCACAATCAACTTGAAATTAATCAAAGTGCATGTAGAAATAAAGATTGTGAATAAGGAAGCAGCGACTAAACGAAGTACGTTATTACATGCACAATGTCAGTTGTGCATGGTCGCCGTACCTTTGAACAAAGCGATGTGATGTTAATAAGAAAAGGAAAGCGAAAAGAAGATAATTAATACACACATCCGAGCCATATTCAGAGAATGTTGTATAATCATGGGTGGGAGAAACAACAAACTCAAAGACCAAAAGGGTCTGGACCAAAAAGGGTCAGGCAGGCAAAGAAACCCACCAAAAGAAATCCTGCCACGGGTCAAAAGGACCATTTCAAAAGCATATGGCTGGACAAAAAATTTATATACGTAAAACATACAAATAGCAAACAAGAATAGGTGCAAAAGAATTAAATTATGTGAATTTTCATCCAACTGGACGGGCCGTAATGATCTGGATGTTGCCTTTGAAGTCGCATCGGGCTTTTATCACCTTCAATTTCTTTGTCCAATTAGGTGGAGTTACCTGTAATAATAAAAACCAGCAGCAGATGTTTTAAAATTTGTAAAGTCTATTACCATTAAAAATTACGTTGCTATAAGGTGCTTTTGAAATTCTGTTCGAAATTTACTATATGATTTTATCTGTTTAATGCTTGATGGGACTTTATTCCAAGCAAGAGGACCTCTGTATCTTAAAGATTGTTTAGTTATATTTAATCTACAAAATGAAGGATAAAATTTGGACTGGCTTCTTGTACATTTAGTGAAATTGTCGCTTACCAGGTTATTTTGAAAAAAATGATCAAAACATGGTGGTAACATGCCTTTTATATATTTATACATAAAACAAGTTATTTCTAATTCGGTTATTTGATCAATTGTCATTATGTTGTTGTTTCGCAAGATGTCAGTAACGTTAGCTCTGTGATGTAATCCAAATGTCATTCGTATAAATTTATTAGCGATTCGTTGAATTTTTGAGGCTGTGGTTTTATTACCAATATGCCAAGTTGTAATGCAATATCTTATATGACTGATTATTAGGGAGTTGTACAATACAAGCAACGTTTTTTTGTCAAAGTGTTTTGAAATTTTTTTGATAGTACCATAACTTACGCAGATTTTTCGTAGAACAAAGTCCATATGCAATTTCCAACTTAAATGTTCATGAAATATTATTCCCAAAAATTTCGTTTTTGGTTGCTGAGAAATAAATTTATTTCTGATTGAAATTGTCAGTTTTTTTGATGGAGGCTTTGTTTTGGGTGTGCGAAAGATCACATAATGTGTTTTGTCAGTGTTTAGAAATAGCCGATTTGCTAGAAGCCACTTATCTATGTTCACTAATTCCTTGTTTGCAACTTCATATAAGGTTTCATAGCAATTACTTTTTAAAAATATGTTAGTGTCGTCTGCGTACATGATGCATTTTCCTAAGGTCAAGCAATTATTTAAATCATTTACATAAATTGAGAATAGTAAAGGACCTAAAATTGAACCCTGAGGGACACCATATTTTATTGACTTAATATTGGAGCAGATATTATTTATTTCAACTAATTGTTTTCTGTTATTAAGATAGCTACAAAACCAATCATGCGCTACACCACGAATTCCACAATGCCATAATTTGGATAATAAAATTTTATGATCAATGGTATCGAATGCTTTAGATAGATCAAGAAATATGCCTAGTACATGTTCTTTATTTTCAAAAGCTTCAGCAATATTTTCAATTAATAATGAAGTTGCATGACTAGTTGAGTGATTTTTTCTAAAGCCAAATTGATATTTATAAAAAAAGTTTTGTTTTTTTAAGAATAATACTACACGATTGTATATTAACTTTTCCAATATTTTTGACATGGAGCAAAGTAAGCTGATTGGGCAATAATTGCATACATTAGTTACACTACCCTTTTTATGAATTGGTGCTACTTTTGCAGTTTTAAAGTCAGAGATAAATTCACCACAAGCTAACGAAAGATTAAACACATGTGTTAGAGCTATTAATATATTGTCTGGTGTGCTATATTGTCTGGTGTGCATTCAGGCAACTATTTCTTTTTTGCTTTTGTGACTCTTTGGGTAGATGTTCAGTGATGTAAACATATGGTAAAGATGAAAATTTTCTTTCATTATTATATTGTTTAAGGTTTCATTGCTTCAAGAAGGTGTTGTTCAGTTTTACAATGATTGACCAATTAATTTTGATGTTATATTCAGAAAATATTGGATATTGCAGTAAACAATGAACATCAACTACCTAAATTTCTTCATTAATATTGATATTAAGACCTTTAATTAAAAATTCTTCAAATAATTTTTCTAATAAGTTCCTATTTTCCTAAATATCATAACTACTTTCTGGAATTTTATGAATTAAAAAGTTGAATCTTTTACTGCATAAATCGTTTATTTAGTAGATCTAAGAAAATGCAAACTCTTGCTAAGATTCAAAGTGCTGGCTAAAAAGATTAAAGAAGCTCCTGTAGCTTCCTCACACTATACACAGTTTGACAGTTCAAACTCAATCACAATTATAAGACAGAAAAATTCTATTAATATTAATTTTTAGCTTTCAAAATAATTAATCCATTTTCACATGAAGTTTTACATTTGCTAAATTAAAACTTAATGGTTTTAATTGCGAAGCTCTGGAATCCCAAAATTCTATAGTTCAACAAAAAAATTTTTGTACTAAATTGGGAAACTCAAATTTTGGTTTTCCCAATTCCTGTAAATGGACAAAAGATTGAGAAATATTGGATCAAGAGTAAATAATTTAATTCTTGAGTGTTTTTATTGGAATATACAGGGTGATCAAACCAAGTGTAGACGTGTTTTGAAGGTGGCTGTAGAAACCCTGGGGATGAGGACTGCTGGTCCCATTGCACTCTCAGGTGGCTTACTATATTGACTAATTAATGGATTGCCATTTCAGAAATATTTATAAATATTGGTGTTGCTATGGGAACTGTAACTGCGACTGTTCGGGAGTTGTTTGAGTCGGAGCGGACCCCTAGCAAAGTATCCACACTGTTGAGGGGTTGTGTGGACAGATCTGGTGTTTCTAAGGCTCTGAAACGTTTAAAAGAGACGGGTTCGGCCCTCCCAAAGGTAAGAAGCACTCCAGGTCGCAGAGTCATGGCACCAAAACTTATTGAAAACGCCAAGGAGAAAGTTGGGAGAAATCCCAGGAGAAGCGTGGGGAAATTGGCTTCGGCCGCTGGTGTGAGCTGTGAAGCAATGCAAAATGTGCTCAAGAGTGATCTGGGCCTGTCCCTTGCGGAAAAACAGAAGCTCAGTTGCTGTCTCGGATTGCAAGAGTCAAGGGACGGCAGAGGGCCGGCCTTTTTTTGGAAGGGTTTGGAGATGGCACGCAACCTCCAGTTCTGTGGACTGATGAGAGGTTGTTCACTGTCTGGGCCGTGCACGGTCATCAGGGTGGCCGGGTTTACGCAGTAAATGAACAGGGGTCCCGTTGAACGGCAGGCTTGCGTTTCGAGGACAGAGTGGCTTCAGTCCGGCTTTAGTCGTGGTCTGGGCCGGGGTGGCTTCGGCTGGAATTAGGGCCCCCTCTTTTTCATTGAGGAGGGGTTGGGGGTAAATCAGCGCATGTGTCTGGAGCTGTTGCGGGAAGGGTTGGTGCCCTGAGTGAACGCAGCGTTTGGGGAAGGCGGAATTACCCTCCAGCAGGACGGAGCCAGATTCCACACAGCTAATCTTGTCCAAGAATGGTGTAAAGGAATATGGCGGGTTTTGGCCGAAGGAATGTGGCTTCCTTCCTTTCCAGATTTAAACCTTATGGACTTCGCCATTTGGAGTATTCTGGGGAGTAAAACCTGCTCTTCCAGTCACCTGGGTGTCAGGGCTCTGGGGCGCGGATTGGGACTTGTTAGGATGGGATTTCGGGAGAAACCGTGCGTGCCTCGTGCAGTCGGGTTTTTGGCGGATTGAGACGTATTGTGAGGGTGGGGGAGGGTGTATCAAGAAATTACTGTTGATTTTATTTCCTTGGTCGGTTCTTATGTTTTCCTCAAAATTGCTTTTCATTTTTTTTTGTTAATGTATTTCTATTTTATTAAACATTTGTCTACACTTGGTTTGATCACCCTGTATATTTGTTTCAACATATGGCTAGTATACAAACACATTAAAAAGTATATCTTTCTGAGACTTTTTTTTTAATTCATTTTATTCTCCACAAGACAATCTAATTTAAACAATTCTTGTACAACCCAGCTTATTGGTCAAACAAAATGCAAGATTGTGGCAACATGTGGGCCACTTCAAACAAAATGATGCATATAGACAAGATTGAAAATTAAACAAAAACAGATTTAGATTTACAACTTTTTTATACAAAGAGCAGAATCACAGGATTTAAAATTAAACAAACAGCAAAAATAAGTGTGTAAAAAAATAGGAACTAATACAGATAACTCTCTATTAGTGAAATGCATGTCGTCAAGGCTTCTATGATACTGTAAGTTTCTATATCAATTATCAATACCAATATTAGTGGTAATAAGTATAAGACAATCATTCATGTTTGGTCAAAAAACTTACTATTTGGATAGTAGACTTTAACTCATAACATCTTTCCACAAAGTGTTTGTTGGTGGATGATACAATGTACTGCTACACAATTTACACTATTTTTTAAGCAAATTAACTCATACTGGTCATTGCTTTTGCACCATCAGTTATGATACATGAATATTTTTCAAACCCTCCCTAATCATAAATAATTCACTCAAGGGTAGCATAGATATTTGAACTTTTTGTACCTTCATTCAAGGAACATTTTTTGACCAGTTCTTCTAGCTTTAGGATCTTTAGCACAGTAAAGGATATTTTTTAGCTTTAGCACAGTAAAAGTCTCATCAACGGTGCATATGAATATAAGAAGCTGACTTGTATCCCTTATATCTGTACTCTCATTCAGTGCCAATAAAAAATATAAGCAGTTTTCTATACTCTTCAGTTTTAATGATACCATTTTATATTTTTTGACAGCCTTGTCTTTTACAAATACATATTATTTTTATTGCACACTGTTTTACCAAGTTGCCATCTCTGAATTATCTACTTTGAAAAACATTAGAGCGATTTCATATAATGCCACTGTACTTGTTGTTTGTGGTTTTATGAAATTACTCAAACTCCTGTTTCTGATATTCCTTCTTGAAGACACTCAGCAACATTAATTCATTTCTTCCATAATATTCTTCATATTGCATTTTGTGTAGCATTTCAAAAATGTTGCTTGACATTCACTTGATATTCTTTCATCACTGCAATTGTTTGCTTGCAAACCAAACACAATTGCTTGCCATTTCTTTCCATCATAAAATAATTTTACAACCACTTTTCAGCATGCTTTCCTTGCTTGTTTCCATTTAAATAATTTGTATAATTCTTTTCAACCAATTTAGAATGTTTTCAAATGCTATTTTAACTATTTCCCCTTTCAGATTATTTCAATACAATATTAGTGACTATTGAATATGTTAAGCATCTACTGTGGAAAACCAATTCACATTTGTTCAGTTCAGTTCAGTTCAGTTTTCTTTTATTTCTGCACCACCACATGAACAAAATAACAAAATGTTGAAAAGTTTGTGTGTTGTTAAAGACGGGTTAGAAAAAGGAAGAAGCAACAAAACGAGTTGACGTTGTGTCTTGCTAATTAGCGAAGAAAGGTGTGACTTGTTGTTTAATATAGAAGCAAGGTTGCTTCACCTCATTATAAAATTGTTTAAAAAAATAGAAAGAAAAAAAAAGAAAAAAAAAAAAAAAAACAAAGAATAGGACCGAGGTTATTTGCTTATGAAACACTGCTATGGGGGCAGTGCAATGGTGGGACCATAGCAGAGTTCGGCTGGATGAATATGATCAGTCCTTAAAAATATGTAAAAGCATGAACACATTCTACCAGCCCAACAGGCAAACAAACCCACCGAAAGAAATCCTGTTGCGGATCAAAAGATCATTTCTCAAACAAAAACCTCAGTAAGAAAAATACAAAAACAAAAACATTACACCATTAGTAAAAAAAAAAACAAACAAAAAGAACACAAAAACAACATAAGAAAACATACTAAAAAAAAATAAAAAATCTACAAAAACCGATGCAAAGTAGTAACAATAAATAGTAAAATAAAATTTATGCAATAGCTAAAAAAATTGTTCAGGTAGAAACAAGAGTGATCCTGAAGAACTTTTCTTGAGTCTTTTCTTGACCGTTGTAGAGTTAAAGATTTTCAAATTGTTCAGTTGTTGTCCTGAAACACAAGAAAAGGAAGACCAGCAAAAGATATTAAATGATGACTTACTTAACAGTTTATAAGTTTGATTGTTGTTCAAGGAAGAATGCTTTAGATTTTTTAACAAATGTACTTAAGGATTTACATAGTTTTATTTTTTCAGGTAATTCATTCCAAATTTTTGGGCCAATGTATCTTATTGATTATTTTGTTACTGTGTTTTTGCATGATATAGGTATGATTTGAGAGTTACTTCTAGTAATTACAGTGGACGTTTTTCTTTGAAATATATTGTTAAATGCTGACGGTAATTGCTTGTGGAATGATTTGTACATGAAAATTGAAATATTTAATTTATAGAGTTGTTGTATATTAAGAATGTTATCTTTTATTTCTTTGTTGCATTTTTTTGCGGGATTAGTGCAGATTATCATATTAATAAACTTGTTGCAGATTTTTTGTAATTTATTAAGTAACACAGAGTGTCCATAGCACCAAGTTGTAATGCAATACCTTATATGACTCAGAATTAGTGAATGAAAAAGTGTAAGTAGAGCTTCTTGAGTTAAAAAAGGCTTTACTCTCGTTACTGCATATAGCGATGATTTTAGTTTGCTGATTAGCATTGCCATGTGGTCTTTCCATGTTAGGCATTCATTGAATATAACACCTAGCAATTTAACTGAAGTGACTCTTTCAATTTGATTTTTTCTAATAGTTAAAACTGATTCTTTTGACAATGTTTTTGTGGTACGAGAGCTAAATAAAATGTATTTTGTTTTTTTGACATTAAGGGAAAGCTTATTTGCTATTAACCAGTTGTCAATGTTTTCGAGTTCTTTATTTCCTTTTTTTAAAATAATAAATTATTGTTTTTTGCACTAAGGATGATCGTTGTATCATCAGCAAAATACAGGTTGTTGCTATATTTGAGACATTTTGAGAAGTCATTAATGTAAATTATAAACAAGAGTGGACCGAGTATTGAGCCTTGAGGTACCGAGGAAGAAATAGGTTCTATATTTGAAATACTTGAATTATAATCAACTTGTTGGGTTCTTCCAAATAAATAACTTTTAAACCAATCATGAACTGAGCCTCTTACACCATAATGATACAATTTATTTAGTAATATTTCATGATTAATAGTGTCAAAAGCTTTAGACAGGTCAAGAAAAATTCCAAGGCTATTCATTTTTTCTTCAAATGATGTTGCTATTTGATCAGTAAGCAGGGAAGTAAGATGACAAGTTGAGTGTCCTCGTCTAAAACCGAATTGATTTTCACTAATCAAGTTAAACTTATTTAAAAAAGAATATAAACGAATATAAACAAGTTTTTCAATTATTTTAGAAAAACAGGAAAGTAAGCTGATAGGCCTGTAGTTAGAAACATCTTTGGGACAACCTTTTTTAAAGAGGGGAATTACTTTGGTGTGTTTAAAGTAAGAGATAAATTTTCCTTGTGATAAAGATTGATTAAAGATGTGGCTAAGAATGGATATTACATTTTTAGGGAGATGTTTAAGTATAAATGAAGGTATACCATCCCAACCTGAACTCAACTTTGGCTTTAAAGTACATGTAGATATAATTCTTTTGATTTCTTGTGGGCATGTTGGATAAAAAAACATGGAAGAGGGGTTTGAAGAACCTAAGTAATCTTGATAGTTAGCAGCAGAAGCAGGGAGCTGAGATATCAGTTTACATGAGATAGTAGAAAAGTGTGTGTTAAATGTGTTTGCTATTTCTTTAGGTTCATATATCATTTTTCCAGCTTCTAAGATACAATTAGTTTTACTGATGTTTGGTTTAGTCCTTCCCAAAATTTCATTAATGGTTTGCCAAGTTTTTTTTATATCATGTTTATAATTTTTAAATTTGTTCTTAAAATATTCTCTTTTTTTTTGCTTAATAAGATGAAAATATTGATTTCTAATTTTTAGATACTTTTCTTTTGCTAATAAGTTATTTTTTTGTATATATTTTTTATGTAATCTGTCCTTTTTGTGAAGTAAGCTCCAAAGCTCTTTGTCAAACCATTGGCTATTCTGTTTTTGATTTTTTGATTGTTTAAAAAAATTTTGGTTAAATTTATTTAGAAAAATATTTTGAAAGTTTTGAAAAGCTAAATCTGGGTCAGAAAATGTAGCAACATTACTGTAGTCAATATTTTCGAGAGAAGCTTGAAAATTTATTAGATTAGAAGCAGAAAAGAATAAATTTTTGATTGGACAAGATTGTCTTAATTTACCAATTTCAGATATTTGAAAAATAGGAAAATGGTCAGAGACACTATGCACTAATATGCCACTTGTTATATTGACACAAGTTATATTTGTCCAAATATGATCAATGGTGGGAGCACAAGTATTTGTTAGTCTTGTGGGGCGATTGATTAAAGGAAAAAAATTATTATTAAACATGGTGTCTGTTAAAATTTCAGTGCCAGGGTCTTTTTGGTCAATGAGATTAATGTTTGTATCACCCATTATGTACACATTTTTGTTATGTTTTAATTTATTAAAGACAAAATTGAGGTATTCAAAAAATTTATTTAGAGATTTTGTATCTTTCTTAGGTGATCGATAGATTGTCCCACAGGTAACAACCTTATGGTCAAAGTAAATATCTATAAAAATTGATTCAAAGACTTTTTCATCCATTATATTTAAATCAGAACGTATGTCAAAGATCAGGTTTTTTTTTATATACAAAGCTACTCCACCACCTTTATTATTTTTACGAGGATTTGACAAATAAATGTAATTCTTTAAATTTTTATACTGTCCTGTTGAGTTAGGTTTTTCCCAAGTTTCATTAACTGCAATTACATGTGGACTAGAATCTAGAGCGGATATCAAACACTCAAACTTGGTAAAATTATTGGGGTTAATAAGTGATCTCATATTGATGCATATTGATGAAAAAGTATTTTCACTGGAGTTTTTAAGGAGTATTGCTGCTTCATTTGAGCTTAAATAACTATCATTTCCTAATGAACAAATTTGTGTTTCAGTGTCATTGGATACTTCTGTACAAATTTCTGGAAAAAGTTGGTTTAATTTTTTTGCATCATAGCTATGTTTTTGTTGATTTAGATCAGTTGTAAAAAGGTTTGAAAAATCAGAAGACTCTAGAGCATGAAAAGGAAATAAGGTTGCAGAGCAATTAAGACATAGAAATTTGTTTAAAGAATTTTTTTCATTAGAATGCTTATTAAAACATTGAGAGTGATAGTTTTGATTGCAGGAGTTACAAAGTGAAAATAGTTGTTTTTTTTAATTTGTTGTTTACATTCAAAGCAAATAATTATTTGGCTATTACTATTACACATCAGTTATATGAACAAACACAAAAGAAAAAAAATTTACACAGACAAACAAAAAGATTAACAAAGAGAGAATATCAAAAATAAAAAATGCTAAAATAGCTTCTATTAAATTTATTAAATTAAATGCAAAATTTACTAATAGGTAAAAAAAATAAAATAAAATTATTATGAGATAAGGGTACATGAAACCAGCCAATTTATAAAGATATATTAATAATTTTTTGTATTGGGAAAATTTAGTTTAGACTAAATAATAAAAATTGACCAATTCAGTATAGAATAAAAAAGATAGATCATTGTTTTACAGTTTGTGCATAACTGAGTTCACTTTTAATTTTAGTTATATCAATAAAATCATCAATTACCTTTTTTTTATTGTTATGAAAAACAAAAATCTCACCCTTCCAACTCCAAACTGGGCATTGTTTAAATTCCAAGCAAGCTTTTTCTAATAGTTGCAGTTGACGTTTTGTAAGGGATTCTGTGATAATCATTTTTGTTCCTTTGAGAAGTCTTTTTTTTCTATATACTTCATTTTTTTGTGTCCTACGAATGAACTTGACAATAACTGGGGTGCCTTTTTTTGAGGGTAGTGGATGTGCAATGTCAAGATCATTTGCCTGTAAAGGTGAATCAAGTTGTAAATGTTCATTTAAAGTATTACAAACATTTAAAGTATTTGTATTGTATTGTTTTCTTTTTTCTCTTTATCTCCACAGGGAAACGAATTATTACAGATTATTTGATGGCTGGCAGTAGTCCAGACTCTAAAAACAACAAAGTTATGGATGACAATTCTAAGTAAAAAATCAAACATTAAATCAATACTGAGAAAGTTTGTGGCCTGAAAAAATTCTATCCGTAGGCCTGTTGTTGGACCTTGCTGATATAATATATCATAAAGTTACATCTAAAATTCATGCCAGATGAATTAAAATATCATTTTACAACCTTGCCAAGTTTTTATAATTTGAATTTCCAGTTTTTAAACCATTGCACTTTTTTGTTGAGTGGATGACAATTGGTTTAAAATTCTTATAACTGCAAGGTCTGTTTTCAGCTGCATTTTTATATTTTTTTAATTTTCTTTTTTATATATGTGTGTGTTCATATTTTTTTATTCATGATTTTAAAGTGAAGATGTTGTAGGTTGTGATTGTTGTTTTTAAATAAAATTAAATTTTTTGAATTTAAACCAGCTTGTTATTGCTGGTTTGTGGTTGACAGGTGACCTTTTCGTCCCTCTGATACTATTGTACAGTCTTGTATTTCTTTTCTGTGATTTGTTATGTATTTATATTGCCAATTTACAATAACTAACACATAGATTGATCATGTTTGCTTTTTTATCAGATTTTATAAATATTCTTTTAGTAATTAACAAAAGCAATTAAAGACAAAAATATTTACTTGTGGTTTAATACGTACTTATAATAATTTGTTTTTCAAAATACACTTGTTTAGATCTGTATATTTTAAATATTATATAGTTGTTGCAAATGTCGATATTGAGTCACAAATGTTGTATCTTTGAGGTTAGCAGTGCGATTTGAAAGATTTTTAAAAATAATATATCTATTCATAACACTCATTTTAGTCATATGTATTTTAGCTTTGCTTATTTTTTGCTAATAGGTCTTCTTTGATAACTATTTTAAAAATTGCAAGTTGAAATGTCATCAGATTTTACTAAAGAAACTGGGTACCCTGTTCCTATTGTTGTTGTCAAGGAAGATCATACGTTTGAACTAGATGAAGATGCTATTAAGTCTATTTTACTAGATCCAGTTATTGAGGATTTGCCTGTTGTTGTAATTTCTGTTGTTGGTGCTTTTCGCAAAGGAAAATCTTTTCTTCTCAATTTCTTACTAAGATACCTTGTAAACTACAATGAGGAAAATTGGTTAGGCAAAGAAGATCAGGAATTGTCTGGCTTTTCTTGGCATGGTGGATCAGATAGAGTAACAACTGGAATTTTGATGTGGAGTAAAGTGTTTCGCATTGAATCATCAGTTGGAGAAACAGTTGCTGTTGTTTTAATGGACACTCAAGGTGCTTTTGATTCTTCATCAACAGTCAAAGACTGTGCCACAATCTTTGCCTTGAGTACAATGACCAGCTCAGTTCAAGTCTACAATCTTTCACAGAACATTCAGGAGGACGATTTTCAGCATTTAGAGCTGTTCACTGAATATGGGAGACTTGCTCTTGAAGAGTCTTTAGTAAAACCGTTTCAATCTCTTTTGTTTTTAGTTCGAGATTGGAGTTATCCTTATGAGCATGACTATGGGTTGCAAGGTGGCAGCCAGCTACTGAGTAAAAGATTGGAGTTGCCCAAAACGCTGCATGTTGAATTACAAAGAGTTCGAAGCCACATCAGGTCATGCTTTGAAAATCTTTCCTGTTTTTTGATGCCTCACCCCGGTCTGGCTGTTGCTACCAACCCCAAATTCAAAGGCTCTTTAAACAGCATCACACCTGAATTCAAACAATATTTGCTGCAATTGGCTCCTTTGCTTTTAGCTCCAGAAAATTTAAAGTCGAAACAAATAAACGGATCAATAATTTCATGCTTTGAATTGGTCGAATACTTTCGTTCTTACATTAAAATTTTTGACGGCGAAAATCTACCGGAGCCTAAGACAATGCTGCAAGCTACTGCGGAAGCAAACAACCTTTCAGCATTGGCAAAAGCTCGCGAGATTTATATTGAATCAATGGATGAAGTGTGTGGCGGCACCCGCTCTTTTATCAGCCCAAAAGTGTTGCAAGACAAACATCACAAGTTTGTTCAACTCTCCCTCGAGTCTTTCGATTCGACAAGAAAAATGGGAGGTGAAGAGTTCAGTTCCCAGTATCGCAAGAAACTTGAGGAAGAATTGAATGGAGCTTATGAGAAATATGTAAAAAGCAACGCCTCGAAGAACATCTTTCGGAATGTTCGTACTCCTGCAATGTTCTTTGCGTTCGGTTCTATTTTTTATATATTTTACAACTTATTCGATTTTATTTATCTCACGTCCTTGTCCTCCTTGAGCTTCTTAATGCTCCTGGTTTCCCTCATTTTCCTCTTGACCTGGTCTTTCGTCCAGTTTTCTGGACGTTACCCTGAAATCGCCCAGTCACTCGAACTGGTGGCTGACATTTTATGGGAAAATTTTTTACGAAACTTATTTGGGGCTTTACTGCGGCAGGGAGCACAACAGCTGGGTCAGGATACTGTTATACAGTTGGCTGGTAAGACTAAAACAGATTAGATTTTGATCGAGAGTTTTTATTGGTTCAGTCTGCTTGCTTGCAATATCTCATGTTTTGCGCACGTTTTTTGCGCTTTTACTTATTATTGTAAATTAATTTATTGACGAATCGGCGTGCCTTTACTTCGGGTGCTCATGAATTTGAAGCTTGTAATTTTATATCGTTAGTAGTTATTCGTTTATATGTTGTGTATTTCATACTCAATTGCAGTGTTTTATGTATTTCGAGCTCGAAGCTTCAAGCAATAACAATCAAGTGGATTCTGCCGACTCCTTGTTGCAATTTGTTTTTGTGCCGATGTTGTTCATGTTTATTTGTTTGCTGCGGTAGCTTTCTAATCATTGTAGATTTTTATTTATGACTGTGTAATTTCTTTACCGACACTAACCAATGCGACCCCTCAAATTTGTTTTTTTAAGTATTTAAATGATGAGTGCTGACAACGCCCACTAGCGGCTCGCATGTGTCGTTTCTGTTCTTACCGAGCAGAGCCACGCGTTTACTTCATACCCGATTGTGATGGAAGTCTGAACGTAACGTCACTTTGCCTAGGTAAAACACAATCAATTGCATATTGTTTAAAATTTTTATAAATCCGTATGTCAAGGTGGAAGTGTTATGTAAACTATCTTTCTGTGCGGTACTTGTTTCTGTATTGTCATATATTAATTAATAATCATCGCTCGTTTGATGTTTGGTTTTGGAACTCAATGATTTACAGAGGCGGATGTCTCGAGACACGTTTTTCAAAGTCTTGTCTCGGTCGCGGACCACTGCGTCTCGAATCCAGGGGTGACATTGCAGCGACGTGAGCAAAGTTAATAGGTGTAGTAAATATGTCATAATTTTTGGTAAAAGTAGGTTATTTGTATGTTTTTTAGCCGTTCGGGCGTCATGGCCCTCTTTAAATTTGCCATTAGTTGCAGTAGAATTGAACCATGGCAATCAAGAAGCCTGGACAGTGGACACCGTATAAAGTGCTGAAGAGATTATAGGCCTGCTTTTATTAACATTTAAACGTCTTGCATTTTATATTTGTAATAATACTGTAAATTTCAATATCTCGAAATGCGGCTATATCACAATGCTTCTAATTGTGTGAAGTAAAAGATTTTTTTTCCAAAGCTTTTCATCTGACACTCTTCAGGGGAAATCTTCACGCCATCTTCAAATTCTGTACCACCAAACGTGTGCTTATAATTGTATTCAATACTGTTCTATGACACTATAATAAATTGCATGTGTGAGCATTAAGCAATTGACACAATTACGTTCCAAAGCCTGCTCGCTTGGTTCTGTTGTGTCTTTGTGGAAAAATATTTTATGGCACTGTTTTTACACAATCATATAACAAAATAAAAATTAAAAAAATATACTTGAAGTTATAGGACAGATGGCACTGAAGGGCATCATCTGTGGCATTGTGCATCACGCACGCCAAACCCGAGCACTGCCAGACCATAATTTCGAGTTTTACAGTCTCATCAGAGAAAGTCTGCTTACCCAGGTTTTGCCGCTTCTATCAGTGCAGCAACGCATCGGTGGAAGCCAAAAAAAAGAAAGTCGCGTAACTAGGAATTAAAAGTAATTCCAGCATTAATAATGCCTCATAAAATAGGCCCGGAGCTTTAACTCTATATAAGTATTACACGTCAGCAGAAAATACCCTGTATAAAAAAAATAATTCTTCAAGATGGTTACGAATTCTCGTGTTGATGCCTTCCAAAAGTCAGACACCTTTTGGAAAAGATGTCGAGTTGACTTGCTATCAACAACTTCATATCTCCCATTTCTAAAAGACAAGGATAATATTGTGACCTACCAATAAGATTATTTTAACATACTCCATGCTTTTCGAAGAGAGTGTGAAAGTTGATGCTCTGAAACAATCCATCTCTCAATTTTCTTTTCATCTAGTTCACTTCGGTCTGGTCAAATTCTAATAAAGTTGTGTTTCATTTCAAAGAACTGCAGTAAAGTTCTTAAAGAGAGTCTTACAGTCTGCATACCAATACGGCATGCGGTTGTTTTGGGAACCGCATGGAGTAATTTTTTTGGCTGCTTTTTGACAGCGTTGAAAAAGTCCAAGTTAGTCGCCTCCATATCAGGTGAATTTAGCAGCAACAAAGTCTTTTCAAAATTGATCGTTAAAGCAATGTATTCACAGCATTTGACACTGCAAAAATTTCATCGTTTATAACTGACATGCCTAGCACTGGCAAGGCAAAATTTGGTAATGTAAGCCTAAAAGGCGAGGGTCTTAACTTGGGAAACTTTTTTTTTTGTGATTTATGTTAAAATTTTTTGATGTGGAAAGGAGTTCATATATTTTTTGTACTTGGTGTTAAACCACGATTGTGGAGTTGTAGAAATTATTTTTCAACTCTTCCGATTTAAGGTTTTCTAATTCCGACCCCACAATATCTAATAATACGACTCCAACTTCAGCACATGTAAAAAAGAAGTCATAAAATATACGGCTGTGGCAATAATATAGTTATAAGCAGAGTTGTAAAATCGGAGTCACCGTAATCGCATGTTTAGTAGGTTCTAAAGAAAACCTACGTGGCATCTTTCAATGAATTCATAAACAATATTGAGGATAGTACCAATCAAATTTACGATTGAAGATGAAGTTGATAATGCTATTCCGTTTTTGAACGTATTAATAATTCGTAATAGTGGTCAATTAACAAAAGCCTATAAAAAGTCCGAACCGCCATCTGTAAAACAAAATTTGTCTTAATTTGAAGGATAGGCTACTAAAGTTTTTGAATAAATTCTTGGTTATAGAGAATTTAAAAATAACCAATGGTATTGGAAGGAACTATTAACTTTTTCAATTTTGGTAGTCTTAAAAAAAATTCTTATCGTAAGAGTTCTTTCGGCCAACATTTCTTAGAAGAATCGTCGGCAAATGACGAACTGCAAATAAAACGTGGTTTATATATAAAATAACGACGTCTTTAAAGTCTAGTAATCTCTGAAAAAACAAAAAAGGAGGCCTGCACGCGGAATCTGTCTTTCTTTTCCGGCGGATTTTCTTTCCAAAAGTATTTAGGGTCCGCCATGGCAAAATGATCCCCCCCTAAATATTTTTGGAAAGAAAATCCCCCGGAAAAAAAGACAGACTGATCATCTTTTAATGTGGCAACGCTTAAAGCCACCAGCATAGGGTCTCTTGAACCCTCTTTTTGTCGCCAGAAAGAGTTTCTTTATGGACTAAAGCTTTCTCGCTTGTGGCGGAAGTAAGCACGCAACCAATTTCGTGTTTACTTTCTCCAACCAGTCAGAGACGC
Source organism: Diplosoma virens (assembly GCA_963680785.1). Classification (NCBI taxonomy): domain Eukaryota; kingdom Metazoa; phylum Chordata; class Ascidiacea; order Aplousobranchia; family Didemnidae; genus Diplosoma; species Diplosoma virens. The sequence continues at coordinate 45,463,508 of OY796887.1, read as the reverse complement.
CGTTATTTTCCATGCCTTCCAATCCTATAAAAACCACGTTTTTGTCACAGGTCGTCATTTGCCAACGATTTCTTCTAACGAGTGTTGACCAAAAGAATTTTTGAGAAAACAGTCTTTTTGAAGAATACAAAAAATTGAAAGAGTTAATGGTTCTGTCAATTCCATTGGTGATATTCAAGTTTATTGTCAACTAAACATTTTTACTAAAAAGGTTTGTGTCAAAGAAAGCGAAGGGCTGAACCGGTCCAGCCAGTGATCAGATCGAGTGTATTTTGCATTTATTGCGGCTCAAACGTACATTAAATCTACCAAAGGAAGCACTGGTTTTCAACTTGGAGGTCGCTATCTCCGAGTGGGTCGTTTGGCATTTTTCTGGGGTCCCAATAGCTTTTATGAAATATTATAAAAACTAAATAGGCTATTTAAGCAAAATAATATGCATAGTCTAATTGTTATTTTAGAAATTACTTTTAAAGTTATTTGTCGGTAGGCTACTTGATACTTGGCCGCAATGAACTACACAATGAAGAATTATAAATGATATACGTAATACATATACAATCTAATATATTCACATTTATTTCAACACTACACCTTAATCACTCACTTATAGAATAAACCTACTCTCTTATGGAATAAGATGAAACAGACTGTTGTGATTTTAACTATTGAAGTGTTGTGTTTAAATAAATATAAATACAAATATAATTAAATATATTGTATACTTGCTCTAAACGTGTGTTATTTTATTGTCTTTATTGAGCACTGTACCGGCAAGATGAAACATTACTGGATTACAATATACGTAATATATACTGTACATAACATAATATAGAATATAAATGATATATAGAATGAACACGATGGAATGGAAACGGTGGCAGTGACGGAAAAACAGGCGGGAAAAATGGAAGTTGCAGTGTTGAAAATGGTGAGATGGGCATTGAGAGTGACAAGAAAGGACAAGATAAGAAACGAATACGCGAGAGGAAATGCGAAAATTGCAAAGCTGGGAGACAAACTTCGGAATGCAAGGCTACGTTGGTATGGACACGTAAAAAGTAGAGAAGAAGGCTAAGTGGGAAAAAGGATGATGGAGATGGCGGTGCCAGGCAGAAGCAAAAGAGGAAGGCCAAGGAGAAAATGGATGGATTTGGTGAGAGAAGATATGGAAAGGGTTGGAGCTAGGGAAGGCGACGAAGTAGATCGAGTGAAATAGAGATTACTGTCGCGCTGTGGCAACCCCGAGTAGGGAAAAGCCGAAAGAAGAAGAAGATATACAATGAACACGATGATGAACTACCCACAAAAATTATTTTTAAAACTTGTTTTGAGTTGTTCTTGTTCTTGTTCTTAAAACCTCAAATTATAAACATAAGAATTTAGTGTGCATGGCTAATTACGTCAAAATGTACATACCGTTATTTAAGCACCCCATTGCTGGAACTAACAAAATACAGAGTTGAATAGTGTATTAAATTAAATATTTTTGAGAAATATTTGTGTAAATACGTTGCAAAGTCATGGCTGGATGTTTTAGAAATGTTTGTTGGAATAAGAGTGCCAGTGTGGTCTGGCAAATCAATAGATTGGTAGTGCAAGAAATACTAAAATAGCTGGTTACTGATGGTGCAAGAAAGACTAAACTAAATAGCGTGCCAGTATGTTCGATGAAAAAATACTGTAGTAGCCTTACTTAGAGAAGCTCTTGCCTGCAAGTTAGGGAATATAGCTTAATTGTCATATGACGTTCCATATACGATGAGGAGGCAGAGGAATTTTTTTGTAAAGTTTTCACTGCATTAAGATAAAAGGATAACAAAATTGGCTAAAATAGCATCATATAACATGGAGGGCAGATTAGGGATTATTGGGCATGAAAAACTTTTACGCCATAGGCCGATTTTCTTAGATTGATTAAACACTGTTTCGGGTTCTCCGTCATGTGTTAAAAGTATATGTGTCATAATATTTTCGTGTCTGTAATTGTAAGACGATTAATTGCTTAAAGAATAATTTTCAGGTACAACTATGTTTTTGTAACATGAATGTAAATATTTTGCCTCTTAGTATTTTTTTATAACTTTCTTAAAAAAGATAGTAAAAATACGAAGTTTATAGCGTACAACACTAATTAAACTTAAAGTTGTCAGAGCAGCAACTTTTTTATCTTCACTTAAGTTCCTGGAAAATGTTATGTTTCAACAATAGTTTTGAACTTTTTTCGGGTAATACTTTTGTCATTGAAAAGTTCTTAAAATCTTAGAAATACTTTTGGCTAATGTAAAATGTACTGTAGATGGCAAATAATTAGGCCTATTTATAAAAAAATCTTCTAAGCCCCTCGATACGTTAGACACCCAATTTAAAAACCCTATTTTAAGTGTCTTTGAAGATCACTTCGTAGTATTTCATAAGTGTCAGGAAATTTTCGTAGTGAAAGCGTTTGTTCTTAACATCGGCCAATGCGTTTTGAGCAACTCCTAGTTCATATCTAAGCTTATTATACCAGTCTAATTATTTACTCTTTTTTATAGGCATAACTCTCATAGTGTAAGCTCATTAAAAAACAGTTTTCAAAATATAAAAAAGATTTTTTACACGTAATGTGAAATATATTTTTCCAAATTAAGAAAATATAAAAAAATAGTCTTAAGCTCTAAAATGAAATACTGTTTGCAAATTTTAGTCATAAATTATTATTTTATTTAGCCTATTTAAATTGTTTGCATCAGACACTAAGGTCCATAGACAAGCAATGACAAGGCAAAACGACACAAGACACAAAAGCAGAACACCACGAGAAAAAAAAAGGGGGAGAAGTGCAGTAACACAAACACAAAGGCAAAAAGAAAAATTAACTAAATAAAATAAAAAAAAATACCTATGGTAGAGTGAGTAGAAAAATTATCTGATTTTGATAAAGTGTATTGTTATAATTGATCCAGAAAATAGATTTATACAGGGCATCAGAAGACATTAAGCAAGAAATGTATACATTGGATGAATTGTTGCATCTTTGTTGGACTGAAAGAGTTAAGAACGAATAGGCTATAAGTAATTTCTAATTAAGGCATCAAAGGTCTTAATATTAGATTGAATTTGTCGAGTTTTAGCACATTCCTGTCTAGGTATGTTGTGTAGAATTCTGAACGAGTTGTTGTACGCAATACGAACACGATTTAAACTGCTGATTTTGAATTTACACCATAAATGAACAGAATACATAGACATGCGGTACGAACGAAAAAGAACATTTTTAACTTGGCTTGAACAATTATGAAATTTTGAACGTAGAGTATTACCAACACAGTTTAAATAATGAAGGTATCTGTTTATATCAAGGTCATCAAACAAGTCATTAGTAATTAACACATCAAGATATTTCACTGAATTTACAAATTTGATACATCTGCCATCTAATATAATGTTTGGTTCGACGTTTACTTTGAATTTTTTATTTTGATGAATCATGCCAACAGTTTTATCATTATTAAAAATAGTACAATTGTTAACTGCATATTCTTTGCAGACATTTACTAGTTTTTGTAGTCCTTTGACGCTTGGGCTAATTACACATAAATCGTCAGCAAACATTAAATGATTCAGCAAAGATGAATGCCAACAGTTTTATCATTATTAAAAATAGTACAATTGTTAACTGCATATTCTTTGCACACATTTACTAGTTTTTGTAGTCCTTTGACGCTGAGGCTAAATACACATAAATTGTCAGCAAACATTAAATGATTCAGTAAAGACGAACCAACAAAACATCCACTTTGAACAGAATCTAATTTTCTAGATAAGTCATCCATATATAAAGAAAACAAAGAGGGACTTAATACGCCACCTTGTCGTACACCATTACTAACTGTAAATGGACTGGAGGATACATTTTCCCACCGAACTTTCATACACTGTGTGGAGTACCAATAGACAAGTAATCGTACAAAGCAAGCAGGAACATTACGATTAGATAATTTTTTAAATAATAATTTATGGTTTACTCTGTGAAATGCTTTGGAAGCATCTAAGAATGTACTAAATACGGGGCTGTTTTGGTTAACATACTAAGAAACAGCCTGTTTATACAAGAAAACACATTGGTCTGTACTATGTTTGCGTTCAAACCCAAATTAATTACTGCTAGTCGTTAAGAACGACGAGATTTGTTGTAAAATAAAATGTTCAAACAATTTTCAAATAACAGTTGCAAGAGCTATAGGTCTATAATTATTTTTGTCGTGTATATTTGATTTGTTATTTTCATAGATAGGAACAAGTATGGTTTCAATACAAGCTTGAGGCCTAACACCGTGAGAAATACACGTATTAATTAATTTACTTAATGTACTTCCGGTACGTTGATGACACTTTCGCCGTATTCAACAATGAAGAAGACTGCAACACTTTTTTCATCCACCTCAACTCCCTTCATCCCTCACTTCGCTTCACCTACGAAAAGGAATCTAATCACTCTCTCCCCTTCCTTGACGTGTTGGTAGAAAGGCATGATTCGGAATTTCTAATTTCAGTATACAGAAAGGCATGATTCGGAATTTCTAATTTCTAATTTCAGTATCCCACCTTCACCGGCCAGTATTTACGTTGGAACTCTTTTAGCCCCCAGAAATGGAAAATCAACCTAATTGGTACTCTTGTTCACAGAGCTTTTATGATTTGTTCTAAAAACAAACCGGACCCAGAGCTTGGCAAAATTCGTTTAATTCTTTTAGAAAATGGCTACCCGGAACGTGTAATCAATTCGGCTTTGAAACGAAAACTTCAGCAACTAAATTCTAAACCGGCTCACACAGTAAAAAAGTGCCCTATCTACCTACACATCCCATGGATTGAAAATGTCTTGATGAAGATCGAAAAGCAGATTACGTCTGCTGTGAAACGCTGCTTTTTCTCCGTCGAACCACGTGTTATTTTTAACACCCGACAGCTCTTACCAGCGATTAAGAAAGACGTGTTGCCTTCCCAACATCACAGCAATGTTATATACCAATTTGTGTGCCACTGCGATAGTCGGTACGTTGGTCGCACGTCTCAACGCCTAGAAGGGCGAATTAAACAACACATTCCTAGATTCATCACCAATCCTCCTGCCTCGCACAACCGCCAAAGCCTTTCCTGCTCTTGCAAGGCCAACACACGCCCACAACAATTTTACGAATCCGCCATTGGTCAACATCTTCTTGGCAACGCCCAATGCGCTCTTCACTACAGCAACCAAAAATTTTCTATTCTTGCTAGAGGTCGCTCTTCTTTTCACCTTTCTGCTCTTGAAGCGACTTTCATTAAATCTCTCAATCCCCTTCTGCGTAAGCAAAAAGAATTCGTCTACTCTTTGAAAATTTCTTAATCTTTTCTCTCATTGGCTAGCTTCTTTCAGCCAATGAAAACTCTGCTTTTTCCTTTATAAGTCAGTTCGGTTTCAATTCTGCTTTATTCTGACGATTTCCCCTGAAGAGTGTCAGATAAAAAGCTTTGGGAAAAAAAATCTTTTACTTCACGCAATCTTCAAATTTTGTACCACCAAACGTCTATGCAAACATTTGTCCGGTTGTATCTCGAAAAAAAGGTTGGTTTTGCCCCAAAAGACTAGAATAAAAAACACGGTAAGCTATGTAACAAAACTGTGATATAGTTTGTAAAATTGCGTTTCTGTCATGAAATACATTATTACTTGCTACTGATGTCTACTCATGAAATACATTATTACTTGTTACTGATGTCTACTCATGAAATACATTATTACTTGCTACTGTTCTGATGTCTGATCATCTACTCAGAAACCCAAACTTAACATTTTTTTGAAAATAATTTATTAACATCTGAGTATTAGAACAAAAAAATCTTGTCCTATCTCAGTAGTTGCACGTCTCCCAACGATGGAATTTATAAAAACCGCAGATTCCTTAAAAAAACAGATATGTTATATTTTTTCCAAAAAAATGTTTTAAATTTGAAAGCAGTTTGCTTATTATTGCAAATTCCAATTTTAGTAAAATATTATATTACACATTTGTCGAAAAGTCAAAAAAAAATAAGAGAAACGTCACAAACAACGCTCTTCTATCCACGTGTTCAGTTCGTTGCCGTTTTTTGTGCTTGATATCAAGAGTGCTTTTTTGCTAACAAAACTATTAAATATTTATTTAAATTGAACTTGTGAAAAAAACTTTTTTTAAGAAAATATTGATATAAAGTTAAGAAATCAACTAAAATTATTTAAAAAAAAAATTTTAGTTGATTTCTTAACTTTACATTCATTTTAGCTTTGGTCCTGATGAAGCGTGCTTGTAACCGCACCCGAAACGTTGACTGTTTGTTTTTAATTTTTAGTTTTTAATAAACTGAAAAGGTTTTTAACAAAAAAAGTTTTCTGTTTTTACCAGAAGAACAACAGAGTATAATGAAGAATATACCTGGTAACAAGAAAAATAGTATAAAATATTGATAGCTACTACGCAAGTTGGGATCTTTTTCTTATCATTTTTACATAGATGCGCGTAGGGGCAGGGGTTAGTAATGAATAATCATTTATTTTCTCGAAAACAACAGATTTGAAGGGATTTTTAAAAATAGATGGGACAAAAAAACAAAATCTGGGTGGAAAACCCAGATCGGACAAAAAAAAACAAAATCCGGGTGGAAAACCCAGGACTGAGTTGAACCGTTAATTAAAACAACACATTTCCTGAAATTTAGGTTTAATCAACTTAAGACGCTGCAAAGAAATATAACACAATTAAATACAAGTTAACAATAAACTCTACATAAAAAATAGCTGAACTGAGAGATTGTATAAAAGAAGCAACTTAAATAACTCAGTTAAAAAGATTATTTCTTGATTACTGACTGTTCAATAAAAGCGAACAATAAAAGCGAAACAATTTAACTAAGTCTTTTAGTCCGTATAGTTCGATTCCATACTACATCAGGGACCTGAATAATTGATGCTTTTTTTGCGGCAAATGTTGTGAAACAACGTTAAATAATTTTGCACATACTCCGTAAGTAAGCTAAAAGTAATAAAAAAATTGACATATTTAGCTTTTGCACCATTTTGCCTGAATTTTAGCGCAGTCTATTGGAGAAAAGTAATTAAAAACTTTGTAAGAACAAGAAAAGATCTTTACTTGAGTATGAGATTAAAATTTTTTTCAATGCGAAATAAAGCTTAAAAAAAGGACTTGCATTAGAAGCGATCAGTCTTTTTAAGCGAAAGGCTATTTTGGCTTGTCACAAGTATTTTCCAAGCAAGTAAATAGAACGCGGCGACCAAGTTTTATCAGCGAGGATATTTTTCTGTTTTCAGCGTTTTTTAATTAAACGTTTTTCTAACACGCTAAATTTTGCATTTCTTTAGAGTGCTCTTTCAACCAAAAAAGTGTCTTTCTAAATTTTTCCAGAGCTCCTGTTGACGCTGAAAGCTGGAGACCAATTGGATTGCTCGCTCTCAGCAGCATTTTTAGTGTTTTTGTTCTTTGCTTTTAGTTCTTCCAGCAGAATCGATATCTGTAATTTGATTTGTTTTGGTTCCAATCTTTGTTTTTTGTCATCCATAGTATTAAAGCGTTCATGGCTACAACTTTGAGCATGCGAGCATATTCATAAAAAATCTCAAAGGCCATCTCAGATAAGTCTGGCACATAAATATTCTTTTACCAGCCTATCTGCATAGTCCACTCCACGTTTAGTGTAGTTGAATCCAAGGATTATAATGGGTTTCTTCTGGATTTTATTCGATTTTAAATCATCAAGAAATTGAGCGGAAAGTAAGCAGACAACTTTATTATTTTCTGGACGTAACTTATGACTACTGCTATTCTGTCTGAAAGATAATTTTTAATTAAAGAGCTCTATCATTCGCAGCTTCCATCATTGAATGGATGTCAGGCTTTTGTGCTCAATGTTCTTCTCATAGTGAAACTTAATGTTTCATACATTCAACTAACAAAAAACAAAACAAAGGTCGAATCGCTCCCGCCAGTCATCGCTTCCATCTGTCAGTGTGACCATAATTTCGCTGAAAGAACTGTGACCATAATTTGCTGAATGGTCAAGTGACCTTTATTGTGTTGAATGAACAAGTTTTAATGTTTTGCTGTGCTCTGCTAGGTTGCTGCTCTCGTATTTAACCGAAGATAAAAAATTAATTCAATACCCATCTTAGTTTACAACTACAGGTTTTCTTGCTGGGCGTCAGGGATACACATTTTTAAATATGAGGGGACTTGGGGGGATTTGGCTGACCTTATCCAAGAAGTTCAGCACTACGAGGACGGACAAAGCAATTGAATTTTGTTAAATTTTTGGACGAGCCAGCTTCTTTTTAGACAGCTTAATTACGGTTCACTTTATAACTGTTACGTGAATTGACAAGTAATGTGATTGGCTCTCAAAAATTGATACGAAGAATTACGATTGGTTTTCTAGATTTGATATACAGTACATCCCTGATACGGGATTGCACAAGGCACACATGACCTGAAATCTCGGGACTTCATGTTAATTTTTTTGTTAGGGCCGGGATTGAAATCGGCAACTCATTTGGGTCGTGGCCAGTGGGCAATAAAATAATTCGTGTTTAACCAGGCTAAAAATCTGTTTGATATAAAAGTGTGTGGAATAAATTAATTAACGCACGCTCCGCAATGTTGTGAATATGTAATAACTTTTGGTATATTTAGACAAAAGAATAATCAAATTTAACGCCCTTAACGCCTTATCAAGGTAATAAAATTGACTTTGTAATTAAAATTCTGTGATTGTTCGGAAACGAAGGTTTTGAAATTCTATCCAAGTCTGTTCGAGTATAGTTACTCGAAACTTCATAGCGAACCAAAAATTGAATTTATGATTTTCTTTACCGGGAGTCAACAATCTAATGATTTTTTAATTTATCTTAATTGTTTCCTTTTTTTAAAAAATTAACTCGGCGCTGACTATTGACGTTGTGCGTGTAATAACGTACGTCGTTTAGCCGCTGTTTCCTATTTCGTAATCACAACTTTAAAACGTAATACCGTAATTGCAAATAAATTTGAATCGGTGGTCTTAGTAAGCGGTTCTAAATATTAATCATATCTTTATAAAACTATTAAACAAAAAAAACCATCTGGACAGCAACCTTGGCATCTCCGAAAGCAGGTCGGGATAATTGCCTGCCCTATGTATTAGCGCCATCGTCGCTTTTCTGCCAGTCAGGAAGATAAATGCAGAGATAAAATAAAATGAAAAAAAGAGAAATAAATCGAATTAAATCAATAGATTTACCCTGCTGCATAATTCCACAGCGAACAAATAGGCTACTTGTATAAAATTACTATCGCCGCCAGCATCTGAGTAGTAAAAAGATAAATCCTCTGCCGTAGTCTTATTTGTCTCTGACCCGAAGTGGATACATTTCCATACGACAACAATCGATGGTGAATATATATTGATGGACTCCCCCATCTCCATAATTGCGTCAGGGATACTACATCCACTAATGCTCGATGATTCTTGCAATTAAGCTTTTACTGCACCAACAACAAGCCACCTCAACGTGGTAATGCAGTCTCCTTTCCTGCACTGGGGAGGGTCGAAATGGCTTGTCAATTCCCTGAGGGTCTCATCCTCAGGCGATTCCCCCTTGGACAACTCTTCTTCTCGTTTTTTTATCCCTGCTGTTCAATGTGTGGTCACATATGGACAGCATTCTTAAACCCAAATGACCGCCCCCTATCTCTTCTACTTTCTTTCGGACAACTCTTCTTAGTCCCTCCTTCCACTCCAAACCTCTTCATTACTTATCCCACTCACCGCTAATTCTTATCCTTATGCTTCTTCTCATCAGTGGTGATATTCATCCCAACCCTGGCCTTATAGATCCCTGCTTTGTCTGCTCCCGTAGAGTCACCTGGAGAAACAGATTGGTACAATGTACCACTGTTCTCTCTGGGTACACCTCTCCTGCTCTGGTCTTTCTCCCACTGAGTTTCAAAAAATCTCCCCGGGACACTCTTGGACTTGCCCAATGTGCCTATCCTCTTCTCAACCCCTCTCCTCCCTCTCACACTCTAATCCTGTATCTTCATCCATTCACACTCCAAATCCCCCATCCTCACTCACAAACACCTACAAAACCTTATCTTCAAAAATGTACCCCCCCCAAAACAACCATGAATAACCCCACCTATCCTCCTAATTACCCCCAACTAATTTTTACTTACTCTCCCTCAGAATCATTTATACCTCCTCCTCAAACCTAACATACCATCTCTCCTCTCACACAATCCTCTTTCCATCCTTTCTCTCCTTTTCGAAACAACCTCCGAATCCTACAGTGGAATGCTAATGGGATTCGCCCTCGTCGTACTGAACTCACACAATTCTTCTCTCATAATCAGTACGATCTCATCTTCATACAAGAGTCACACCTCTCCTCTGACTCCACTTTTCACATACCCTGCTGCAAAACCTCCAAAAGAACCGTTCTATAACAAGGAGAGGAACCACCAACTCTACGGGAAACCTAGGAGGTGGTGTACTCATACTTGTCAAAAACGGTCTAACGTACACTTCACTCTCCACACAATCCCTCTCCCCAGCTCCGATTATTTAGCCATCGCAGTTAAAATAAAAGGAGCCTCACCTATACATCTTTTCAACGTCTATGTCCCTCCTATCCGCTCTTCTTCTTCTGACTCTCGCCCAAAATCCTTCTCACCCTTTCTCTTACCATCATCCCCTACCACTTACATCTTTGGCGACTTTAACAGCCATCATTCATCCTGGGACTCCCACTCACCGGAAGACCAATCAGGCAAAGATCTGTTTGATTGGCTCCTCTCTTCTGATCTTTTACCTCTTAACAACTCCGAACATCACACCTTACTACACCGTGCCACCGGAAAACGCTCTTCCCCTGATCTCTTCCTAGTTCCTGCCCAAATAGCCTCTAAATGCACATGGCAGACCCTTCCGGACCTCGGCTCAGATCATCTTCCTATCTCTATCATTATTCCCATTTCCCCCTTAATTAACTCTATCCAACGCCCCCTCATTTAATTACAATAAAGCTCGCTGGGACGAATACCTTACTTATATTGATACCCACTGCCCTCCTCCCTCTGACTTTATAAAACTCTCTCTTTCTGAAGCCACCCACACCTTTACCAAACTCCTCAATGATGCTGCCACTTCTGCCATTCCTTTTGGCAGCATCAACCGCCTTGCTAAAGCCTGGTGGTCTTCTGAAGTTGCAGATGCCGTCGCGAAACGCCGAAAGGCATTTGCAAAGGCACACTGTTCCGAAGAAGACCGCCAGTACTATATTGCCACTTCTATATGTACCTCCACTGTGATAACTAAGGCTAAAGCTAAGTCATGGGAGAAAACTTGCTCTAGCCTTTCTCCTAAAACCCGTCCCAGCGAAGTCTTTTCTCTACTTTGCTCCATCTCTGGCTTCCCCTCCCCAACTTCTTCTGACCTCCCCAACTTTCCAAATTGCCATAACTCTGTAGATTGTGCCAACCATCTCTCTTCACATCTGCAATCCCATTTCTCTACCAAAACCCCAGAACCTTTTCAAAGCACCGAGAAAGCCCAGATGAAGCAAATCAGAACTGCACACTGCAACACCCTGCATTCCACTTTCTGTTCACCATTCTCCTCTCTTGAACTCTCCACAGCTATCTCTCAACTCTCAACTTCAACCTCTTCAGGCCCTGATCAAATTACCTACCCTCTTCTAACCCACCTCCCACAATCTGCGTTACATTTTCTTCTATATATCTTCAACCTCTCATGGTCAACACACACCTTCCCGCCTACCTGGAAGCAATCAACAATCATCCCCATTCTCAAATCCGGAAAACCCTCTGACTCACCTTCTTCATATAGACCCATTTCTTTCACTTCCTGTACCTCCAAACTCTTCGAAAGAATGGTTTTAGGACGACTAACCTATTTTCTCGAACAACAAGACATTCTCTCACCCGTGCAAGCTGGTTTTAGACCTGGTAGATCGACTGTAGACCAGGTTCTCCTTCTCTCACAGTCAATCGCAGATTCCTTCCACCAATCTAAGCCAGGCGCACGTACAATCCTCGCCACTGTGAATTTTGCGAAAGCTTTTGACTCAGTTTGGCACTCTGCCCTACTCTCTAAACTCCTCTCTTTAGATCTTCCTCTTTGCTTTGTTGAATGGATACGATCCTACCTCTCAGATCGCCGTTCGAAAGTCCGTATCTGTAATTCATGCAGTCATCCTTTCCGTCTCCGAAGAGGAGTTCCCAAGGTTCAGTTCTTGGACCATCTCTTCTCTTTATATATCAATGACCTTCCCACTTTCCTTCCTACATCTGTTATGACCTCTCTCTCTATGCAGATGACCTAGCCATCTGGGTCTCCTCCCCGAGTGTTGAGTGTGCAACTTCCATAGTACAAGCTGCCCTCAACAGACTGGTGGAATGGTCCTCAAAATGGCGCCTTCCTCTCAACCCCTCAAATGTAAAACAACCTTTTTCAGCTTAGACCCCTACCAATCACGTATACACCCCTCTCTGTACATTCTTAACACCCCACTTAAATTCAACCCTCATCCAACCTTTCTCGGTGTAACCTTCGACCGCATTCTCTCTTTCAAACATCATGTCCTATCCTTACAGAAAATACTAGAAACCAAACTGCTTAAAAATGAGAAGCACCAGACTCGAGTTTCGCTCTTATTAGAGCTCGTCAGTGATGCCTCATGTTATTTATAAAACCTTACAGAAAAAGTTTTTCAGCCGATTCCGTGCTTTCCGCTCCATCGCCTCTGCCTCCTGAGGTCCATCAAAAGAATCCTTATGTACCTTATATAAAGCCTTCATTCACCCCATCCTTACCTATGCTTCCCCAGGCTGGTTTTCCTTCTTATCTCCTACTCACATCACCTCCGTGGAGAGGATGCATAGATCTTCCTGTAGAGTAATCACAGGCTGTCTATCGTCCACCCCCATCCCTCTACTTCGTTTAGAAGCACTTCTACCTCCACTACAAGTCACCCTCACTCACCAATCCCTCTCCTTCTTTGAACGAGCCCTGTGACTACCTTCAACCTTTCCCATAGCCTCTCTTGCGAATTCTAACCCCCGTACACGCCTCAAAAAGAGTTCATGAAGATCCTTCTCCAGATCATATAACCTTACCCCTAACTTACATCTTGCCCGTGAACCTCTAATCCTCTGCCCTCCTAAACCCCCTGGTCTACTCCATCTACTTACACAATTTCACTCCATCTCTCATTTCCATGCTCTCGCAAAGACTCCCCCTCCCTTCGTAACACCACAGCTACCTCCCATCTTTCCTCCCTATCTCACAGCGATATCTCTGCCTGGACTGACGGTTCGGTACCTGGCGGGCTGGGCAGGGTGGTGCAGGGATACACATCAAGTGTACAAAGGGTGTCAGTGCTACCTCGCTCTCCTTCTCGACTGGTCTCTGGGCTACCAGTTACAGTGCCGAAACCTTCGCTATCCTACATGCTCTTGAATGGTGTATCTCACACTCCAAGCCATGTAACTTTGAATCTATCATCCTATTTTCTGATTCTTTGTCTGTTCTATCAACCCTCTCTGCCCCCTACCATATTTAACCCCCAAATCCCTATCCAATACACAATCCCTCCTCAATTCTCTATCCCAATCCAAGGTAGTCCATCTGCAATGGATACCAGGTCACTCTTCCCTCCCAGGTAACGACTTAGCTGACTCTCTAGCTAAAGCCGGAGCCTCTCTTGATCCCTCCAAAATATCAATGTCCCTCGCACCCCTTATTTCCTCCCAACGACTATCCCTCTACACCAGTTGGAGATGCAGTATCCAATCTGGTTTCTTTCAACACCAAAATATCTCCAGTATCTCTCGAGGAGCTCTCTCCCTCGCTCCGCTTGCTGTGCTCTCTCCCGTTTACGCTGCAACGGGCACAGCACTTTCCTTAACACTTATCTCCACATGGTTGGTCGAGCCGAGACTCCTTCATGCAGCAACTGTGGTTTTGAATCACAGGATCTTTTACATCTCGTGCTTGACTGCCCTGCACTGGACCATCTGCGTCGGGCCATATTCGGCCATACCCTCTCACTTCTGGACCTCTGGTCCCGTCCGTGGGGAATCGCCCGATTATTGGGACTCCGCGGAGTTAATCCGCGCCCCATCCCCTGTGTGAAAAAAATTTTAATTTCTACACAAAGAATAATTGAAAGATTCAAACTATTTTAACTTAGATCCCGTTTTTATCTACTTGTCCCTAAATTACATTAGATGGGGAAAAAAGATTTCAAATAAGGGTCAAGGATCTTTCATAGTGCAAACTTTTAGATGTGTTGTCTTGTCTCTGTTTTTGATATTCTCTTTCACTTTGCAGCAGAAAAAAATAAAAGCAAACCAGCATTCATTAATACTGACAGTCCCAATTTCAGATCATTATCATTGATCATCATTGAAAAAAATTTTTCGCTGAAATTGCGACTGAAGCGAATAAAGTTGACGATTTCGAGGGGCACTTTATGACGTTGTCAAGTAAAATTAAGTATTTACTGAAGTAGAACACTTAGCTTTAACAAACTTTAAAACATTGCCAAAACTCCTCAATACAAAAAACTGTTCAAGATTTTTAATCCTGATTTGAATGGAATTGACAATTATCCATACCATCGAGTTTCAGAACCGAACTTACTCAGCGCGAGCTACATATAAGATTTTACGTCAGTTAATTCGTTTGTTTATTATGTTGAAATAAAAATTAAGACTTTTAGCACCTCTATAAGATTTATTTATTATTTATTTTATCTCTATATTTATCCTTCTGACTCGCAGGAAAGCGACGGAGGCGCTAATACATAGGATAGGCAATTACCCCGACCTGCTTCCGGAGATGCCAAGATATTGCTGTCCGCTTGTAAATTAATAGAGATATTACTGTAATTTAGAACTGCTTGCCAGGACCACCAAGCAGGGGAATATGCCGTAAAGTGCCTTTCCCAAGGACACAACAGAATGGCGCGAGTACGTTTTGAACCAAGACCGTGTTGGTCACGAGCCCAGCGCTTTAACCACTCGACCACGCTGCCGACAAATAGGGGAGAGCCTCCAACAGTGCGCCTTTGCGTTTTATTTTTTTATTGTTGCGTAAAATAACACCATAATTGCATTATCAAAAATTGTATTAAAATACTAATTTCTCTTTGTATTTTTAGAAATGCTAAAAAAACAGAAAATTTTTTAGAAAGGTTTTTCAATTTTTATGGAAGTAAAGTTAGTTTTTGCTGATAAAAAAAATTATTTTTTATCATTGCATAAAAGCACTAGGAATTAAGTGAAAATGACATCAGTTTCTCCATAGCGTGAAGTAAAGCCTGGTAGAAGTAATAATCAATTATTGTAGCTTTTCTCTGAAATCAAGAGCGAAAGTCAAAACGGCTGGTGTTCCTACAGTGCGCCAGGGGGCACTGTAGGAACACCTGTTGGAACAAACATTTTACATATTATTTTATTATTAAAGAAACATACACAACAAAATCTTTATATATTCGGCTTTACAAATGAACTTTTTCTTTTGTGTTTGTATTGCTATTCATAGCAAGAGAACTTTTTCTTTCAAAGAAAATTTTATTAAAACGATACGTGTGAGAGCGATTGCGACCTTAGTTCAGAAGAAAATGATCTAAACGAAAAATAGTTACCGAATATTGGTGATTTTGTGGTAGTCGAGAACGTGGTCGAGTAGTTAAAGCGCCGGGCTCGTGACCAACACAGTCTCGATTCAACAACCACTCGCGCCATTCAGTTGTGTCCTTGGGAAAGACACTTTACGGCACTTTCCCTGCTTGGTGGTCTTGGCAAGCAGTTCTAAATTACAATCATATCCCTATTAAATTACAAACGGACAGCAATATCTTGGCATCTCCGGAAGCAGGTCGGGATAATTGCTTACCCTATGTATTAGCGCCTCCGTTGCTTTCCTGCGAGTCAGGAGAATAAATATAAAGACAAAAAAAAGTCAAATTCAAAATGAAAAAACCTCATTCAATTTTTCATTACTTCCGTGGAAAAATTCTGGATGAAGACAACGAAGATAATGAATTCGAAGTAAGGTTTTTGAAAAGAATTATGACAAAAAATGTGGACGCTCATATAATTTCTTTTTTATCTGAAGATGACGTTGCTGGCATTGATAAAGATGACGTGGTTATGATTCTACCAAGACTTTACTCCCTTGGCACTTCTTCTCGATGTGAAAACTTATATCGATTTCCTTTTAACTTGTCACACTGGAGGACAGTGGCGTGCGGTGACCTCTGAGACTGATTATGTAATTGGTACGCCAAAAACTGGTCATGCAATTGGGTATTTTATAGCTAGTTAATGGGTAGGGCATGCTATATTTTATGGGTAGCAGAAGGAACTCTGTGTAAAATTCTAAGACATAGACCAAGTTTCGTCCTATAATTATGTTGTTCTCCAAAAAACAAAAGGTCATCACTTGAAATAAGTTCCATTTTTCTTACTTTTAGTCCAAAATTTATGGTGTTCTCTAAAAAAAGGTCTTCACGTGAAATCTCTCCCTGATTTTCTACTTTTTGTCTCAAACCAGCCTACCTTTCCTAATTTCGTCCCAAAGTAGCGCTGTTCTTTATTTCGTTCAGAAATAAAGGTCATCATACAAGAATTCGCTGGTCATGCAACGCATGACTTGCATGCCCTGACCGCACGCCACTGGTTTAGGATACCCACAAGTTAAAATGTATATTATTTTTTTAATTTCAAAAAAATAAAAGTTGTTTATTTGTTTTTTTATTATTTGCTAATTAAAATAGTTTTATTTTTTATGTTTTTGTGTTTTATTCATAAGTTACATGTTATATGTTAACTTATTAATATTAAACATTGCCTTTGCTTGTTCAAATTGGTTTTAAAGTTGTTTTGTCTTTTTATATAAGAATAAAAAAATATTTTTTAACGTAAAGGCCCGGTTCCACTACGAGCGTGGAAAAGAGCATTCTTTGTTTCTTTTATTGATCTTCGATTGAAGCGAGCGCAAAAAAAATCAATAAAACAAACAAAGAATGCTCTTTTCCACGCTCGTAGTGGAAACGAGCCTTAAGAGTTCCACGTATTTTGCTGTTACAACAAAGAAAAACGTATGAACAAAAAGAACTTGCCATTCTGTTGTGTCCTTGGGAAAGACAATTCAAAACCTACTTGCGCCATTCTGTTGTGTCCTTGGGAAAGACACCTTACGGCACTTTCCCCTGCTTGGTGGTCTTGACAAGCAGTTCTAAATTGCAGTCAGATCTCTACTAAATTACTAGCGGACAGCAATATCTTGGCATCTCCGGAAGCAGGTCGGGGTAATTGCTTACCCTATGTATAGCGCCTCCATCGCTTTCCTGCGAGTCAGGAGGATAAATATAAAAAAAAAAAAAAAAAAAAAAAAAAAAACTTAAAAATTTTATTAATAAGGTGATATGAAGCTATGTTGCTTAAAAAAACTAAATGGCGCAGTGTTGGAGCCGTAATAGACCTATGCTCCAACAGTGCGCCATTTTTTTACTTCATTTTAAAATCAATTTTTTTGCAAGATAAAGACTTTCAACAAAAAGCCTAATTATGCACTTTGAATACCAATTAAATGAGATTAAAATGTCATAAAAATTTTTCATTCATAGCTTTTTAGTTTTCGAAATTTTGAAAAAATCTGAAAAGTGGCGCACTGTTGGAGGCTCTCCCCTACTTTATTCGATAAAAAAGTGTTCCATTGGCACCTTATAGAAGGTACCTATAAGACATTTGGCCTTTAAATTTTAAATATAAATTAAATTATTAAAGAAATTGAAAATGCAATTGCTTTCAGTCCTAATGATGATGGAATCGTAAAATTATAAAAAAATAACTCAAATTGCTCTAATTTTCGTAAATTCTTTATCTTAAAGACATTTTTGTTCCATCGATCACTGATCTCCCTCACAGTATCTAATTTAGTATTCTAAAGATACAAAAATTGCATTTGTATTTGAACTTTGCAGAAAACGGGTAGAAACAAATAATAAAACCAGATAGACCTCGCCGATCTGCTCGCGCAATGACACGACGCAAGTCCATGACTTTATTACCAAGAACAATATAATTGCGATTAGCGCATTAAAGAAAAAAAGATGAAAAAAGATTGGCGGGGGGGGGGGGTTACGTTTCATCAAACGAACCGGCAATCGAATGCACATAATCTTCTACATTCTTTGTATAAATGATAGGCGAAGAATCGCCGCTCTCGGCTCGAAGCATTGTGACGTCAATCCACTCTCGGACAGACGCGACCCGGGCGAAGAAACGAGGAACGTTGACTCGCGAGCAGTTTTCGAATTGCTGACTAGCGATGCCGACCGCGTAGTAGTTGCCGTTCCAATGACACACCAGGGCTCCTCCGGCTCCTCCCTGATCGGGATCAGCTGGTTAAGATGCGAATGCAGTTCATCTGCGGGCCTCTCACTGCACTCGGGAATCGGGTGGAGTCAGGAGACCGCGTTTAAGTTTACGGGGCATGAGAACAATGCCTGTAGATAAGGTGTGCGCGTCGTGCTAACTACGTCTCACAACCCATCTACAAGCCCTTTTGAAAAGAAGCCAGTTTTAAAACTTTGACAAACCAAAAAGACGATATCAAAGTTTTTACATTTTTGTCAAATGTTTGGATTTTTCTTTTTTATTAACCTTGATATCTGGCTCTAAAATTTACCAAAAATAAACTGAAATTTGAACATTTTGAAAAAACTACAACAAGGAAGAGATAGACGATAACACTAGAGTACAGTAGTAACGTCCTGGATTGCAAGACTTACGTTACAAGGACTTTGGCGTTTTCCATCCAAATCACCTGCGCAAAACATGCTTGGGTCCGGGCCGCGACCGAAGCTGCTGGTTGCGGCGAACGAGCAATGGCGGTCGGACCAGATCGGGAGCTCGATCGTCACCAATCTGCCGTAGGTCTGGTCTGCAACAAAGATCAATAACCGTGAACCTGGGGCACGATTTGAGGAGGGATCGAATGAGTGATCAAAGAGAGAAGTTTGACGAGGGATCCAGTAGGTAATCGTGCTGGAGCATGTTTAAAGAAGGACCAAGGAAATCACCAAAAACAATGTATAGAAAACAATAGAAAGAATGAAAAAGAAAAAAGGCAAATCTGAAAGAAAAGACCAAGTTACAGGAATTTGAAATAAATTGGAAATGTTTTTTGACAGGATTAGCCAGGCAGTTTTAAAACACGGATTAAAAAATGCAAAAAATAAAAAGATTTGGAGATTAGGACAGAGACAGCGCTTAATCAGATGAAGTAATATACATCGAATATTAAGCTTCCCACAAAGGTCCAACAATTTTATCGCCTTGAATAGGAGAAAATATTTGAATAAGATGTGCTCGTACTAAAGGTAAAAAAAATCCATAAAAGAACAAATGAAGGCCCTATTTCTAAAAGTACCTAAGTCACATTTTCGAAAAAATAAGACAAGCTGAAAAAATTGTTTGTTTACTAGCCAGAAATATTCTGACAAAAAATCTTTTCAGGAAATCACTTTTTGAATAGCACAGAAGTTTGAAATCTTAGGGTAGGGTTTTTGAAAGAAGTAAGGTTTTTGAAAACTTTAAACCTCATTTTCTCAAAACGACATTACGTGACTTAGGTTCATTTAGAAATAAGCTCTTCAAATGGCGTTTATAATCTGTACTTGAACAATTTGAAAAAAGGGAGAAATAATGTAAATTAGAAAAAAATGAAGGGGAAATTTGCGTTGAAAAACGAAAAAGCAGAGATGAAAAATTGAAGTGATTCGCAATTAATGCGCAAAAGAGAGCGTAGTAAGCACTGGTGTTCGGTTGGAAGATGTGGAAAAGAGGTTGGAAAGAAACCTTTGCGGCAAAATGTGAGAAACACTTCGGGCTCGTTTCCACTATGAGCGTAAAATGGAGCATTTTTTGTTTGTTTTATTGATTTTTTGCTTCGCTTAGCGCTGCTTAGATTTTAAACGCGGAAAGATCAATAAAAGAAAGCTCCATTCCACGCTCGTAGCGGAAACGAGTCATCACTCTTGGTTCTAACGCAAAGGTTTCCTTTCAAATACTACTGCTAAGTAGCATACCAACAAGATATTATTGTAACCAGCAATGGAAAAACCAACAAATACAAACTTGCCTCTTTGCCTTTCACTTTCCCAACCAGCAAGGGTACAATAATAGTGTGGGTAGTAATAGTTTCCTTTTCTTCCCAGCGCTTTATCCCAAATAAAAGGAGGAGGCAGGCAAGCAGGGTAAACGTGGTCGTCCCAATCTATGGGTCGAGCAAGCTGGAACATGAACAATTGAATCTCCTAGTTTAGTGTTCACGTCGAGGCAACTTAATTGTCAATTGCTCAATAGCAACGACAGCGATGATAACAAAACATCGCGCTCACTGATGTTATTAAAAATTTGTCAATATCTATATAAAAAAGCTATAAGGTGCAAAATATTACGTTGGACATACAACGAGAAGAGCGATGTCGTTACGAAGGCGCTCGTCGAACTCCGGATGGAAAAAAATGTCTTTGAGGCGGTGAGCCCGGCTGCCGTCAGCGTTTGTAGCGAAAACCTCAGAATCGAACTGTTGCAAGCGATTTACCAAACGAAGCAAACGCCAAGCTTCGGAAGAACCAAAACTGAAAATCGTTCGTAATAACCTGAAAAATGAACAAATATGGATTTACTCAAAAGGACGAAAAGCTACATCGCTTGTATTCAGGGGATTATGTTTTCCGTACTCTGTATTTCCCAAAAAATATTGTACCGAAATTCTGTACTTTACTAAAACACTGTACGTAATACCGTGTTTTTCTGTACCAATTACTTTGCTAAATTTTCGTTTTTACGTAAGAGCAAATGTGCGCTAAAGTAAATATCAGCAATAGTATTACCTTCTTTGGAAGAAACCGGGTATAACTCAACCAACCAAATACTTTATTTAATAAAGGACATCAGCTCGACACAGGAGCGCCAAAAATCTTTTGGGTAGGAGGGCCAATAATTAAAAAAAGAGCACTTTTATACTTGAAAAGGCACTTGGAACAAAAGCAAACTTTTGCAAATTACAAAAAAATTTTACTTAAAAACTTAAATTAAACCAAAAAAAGTCTTCAGTTGTAAAATTTGGCCACGGTGAGCCAATTTTGGGTGACTTTTCTTTTCAACAAACCAAAACCGCACCCAGTCTCCTGCTGCAAGTAGATTTCAAAAAAAATTCCAAGAGAGAAGCTGGTAAAACTTGGATAAAAAGAATGCACAGTAGGGTGTTTTATATTTTTTTACATTTTTAAAATTTAAAATGTCTGGGGTCTCAAGTGGTGGGGTTTCGATAGAAACTCAACACCCAAAATTTTAGTTTATTATAAAGCCATAAAGATGTGGCATGTGATGGTTGAAATTCCAACTTTAGCATTTTTAGCATTTCATGAAAGCCACTTTCCATAAAGTGATAAAATTAGTATTAAAATTGCTAAAGGGTCAACTTTCTTTGATATTTAATAGATGTGATAGCTCTAGCTACAACAGAAAAAAAAGTTATTTGAAAAAAACAGATTTCTTGCAAATTGCCCATTATATTGTAACAGATAGGTTGAGTTATACAAAAACTTTTTAGTTTTTATTTTTGTAGTATATCTGATGCAATAAGATTTATCATTTTTACCAAAAGCATAATTTAAACCTACAACTTGCATGGCATGATTATTTGGGATCACAAAAAAGTTCTAAGACAATGTTTCCAAGATCACTTGACTATTATGGAATTAAACTTGACCATTACAGAATAAGAGAAACAGCCTTTAAACTGATGCAGTCATATTTAAACAATAAATTGCAATATGTGTGCATAAATAATATTGAGTCCAACTGTAGAAATATTTTAATGGGAGTACCTCAAGGCTATGTTTTAGGCTCTCCCCTATTTCTAATTTATATTAATGATCTACAAAATTGTTTTTTAAAAAGTATCCCTAAAATCTTTACCATGATACCACCATGTTAATTAATGCTTCCAGTTCATGAGAACTTAAAATCAAAATTAATGAACTTTTTAGAGTGTGTAAGTGGATGAATAAAAATTGCCTTATTATTAATCCCTCCAAGTTGCAAGCCATAATAATAACACCTTTGTTAACAAAAGTAGTTTTGCCAACTAATAACAATATTAAATTTAATTTTACTACAATAGCAACTTTAGAGTGTATTTAGGCATTTTAATTGATTCCAAATTATTGTTTTATGATCATATACATAAAGTTCAAAATAAACTCTCTCAAGCAATTGGTATTATGTGCAAATTAAAAATTTTTTTTCCTTTTTATATCTAAACAAAAAATTACCTTGCCTGCTTCCATTTGCACTTACTTTATAATCTTACAATATGGAGTGCTACATACAGTGGCAAGCAAAAAAGTAAGACTTTTTCATTTTTAAAATTTTTTTAAAAATAACTTTGTAAAAATTTAATTATATTTATCAAGTAATATATCATTAAAGAGAGCACAAAAAATTTTATTAAATCCAATATTAATTGATTTTTTTTTGAGAAATATAATTCAATTTTAACTAAGTTATTTTGAAAAAATCTAATGAAATAAAAAAGTCTTACATTTTTGCTCCCCACTGTATAAAAGTTATCTTGAACCTTTAGGGAAATTTCAAAATAAAGCTATGTGAGTAATCAACATAACATACAATGGTCAACAAGTGCTAATCATTTGTTTGGCAAAAACAAAATTTTAAAATTAGGAGACTTAGTTAAGCTTGAAACTTTAAAATTAATATTTAATTTTGGTAGATGTAAGTTATGAATTCTTTCATTAAGTATTTCAAAAAAATATTTCAAACTCATTCCTGTGCAATCCATTCATCTGACAATAACATGTTGTATTTACCAAGATACTGATCTAATTGTCTGCAAAGATCTTTTAAATGCAAAGGAGTAAAAAAGCAGAATGATGTTTCATGTAGTATAAAAAACCATTGCTACTCTTCATATAATTTTGGATTTATATACAAACGGTATATTTTAAATTCATACTCTTAATTCCATAAACATTCTATTCAAATGTAATTTAAACATTTATTGTCATTCATTTTTATTTTGTTACTCACACATTTTAAGTAAAAGCAATTGCACACTTTTATTTTTATAATTTTACAATATATATTTTTTGGTCACTTTACAGTCTCTTCATATGGTTGCAGTTTTTTTATGTTATGATTAGTGTTAGTACAATGCATTCTTTTTTATATACTTTATTTTATTATTTTATTTTTTGTCTTGTTTTGTGAGCATTGTATGGAATTTTATTATATTGTATCATATGAAATAACTATATTTTGTGTTGGGATGTAGAGTGTGAATTGCTCTATAAAACCTCCCTGCAGTCTCCTCAGGGAGACGACTCAAGTTTGGCTGCTACAGCTCTGCTTGCCAAGCTTGACAGAAGTGGAGGGATTGATGGTCCAAGGCAGTTTGGAGCATTGACTTCTCACACTCTAGTTGAAAAGCATGGAGTATTTTGAACAAGCTTACTGGTAGGTCACGACACTCTCCTCGTTACTGTCCCATTTCAGCCAATGCTATTGCATCTCAGTTGGTTAGAAATGGGAAATACAAGGTTGTTGATCGCAAGTCATCTTGACTTGTCTTTCAAGAAGTGTCTGACCTTTGGAGGGCCACAACACCAGACGCAGTAAATATCTCTGACAATTTTTCAGAGAGAATTTACTGCTGCCCTCCAACATTTAAAACCAGGTACTTCATTCCTTCTGCTCAGAGCTTATACTCCATGCCAAAGCTGCTTTAAAGTCCTGGTTACGTGACTTCCTTTCTTCCTGTTTGTGCTGACTCAAAATTCCCAAGATCTGGAAAAGAGTGCTTGTGGTCGCAATCCCAAAACCAACAAATCTCATTGGGGATCCAAAGAGTCATTGACCAATATCTCTGCTCTGTGTCCCCAACAAGATTCTTGAGAGGCTTATCTACTCCTGCATTGAACCATTAATCGATCCACTGATCCCTAAAGAGCAGGCTGGTTTTCAACGTGGGAAGTCAACTGTAGATCAAGTTGTTCTGCTAACCCAGAACATCAAGGATTCTTGTAAGATAAGTTGTAAGCAAAGGTCATGTTGTGACCTGGGGAATTTTTTAAGGACATGTCTATTTGGTAAGCGGCTGTTTGGACCTATGCTAGCAAAAACTAGATCTGGATTGGTGCCAGTGTTTCAGGGACTGTAGTAAAAACTGGTGGCATCCTTGGCATTGTATAGGAGGGCAAGAATATTAATACTTGCCTAGCCAGCCAAGCACTCACTGTCTGGACTGTTATTATTGTAACCTCAATCAGCATGATGACAGTTAAAATCGCCAGCATAAAAACAGGGGTGAGGAAACACTGGGAGATCTAGGAATCACAATTGCATTGGTGGAGATTTGTAGTTTGTAGTTGGTGGAGGTGAAGGTTGGTAGTTTGTATAACCACTCAATCTCTGATGTTAGTGGAAATTGGTCCAAAAGTGTGTACCTTAGTTGCTTGTGGACAAACGTGGCAAGACCATGCTTTTTGCTTAAAGAGACCCAGCTAGTTGGTAGCTTGGAAATACAAACTTTTCTGCATTAGCGCAGTGGGTATCCTGTAGTAGGATGACAAGTGCCTCAGACTGCAGAGCAAGGTAATGAAGAATGTTCATCTTGCTTGCAGTGAGGCCTTTTGATATTCAGCTGAAGAATAGTGGGTCTTTAGAACTTTTTGGCAATGTGCCCTAAAAAGAGCAGTTTTTTCCAGGCATTGCCCTGTCCTGAAAAGGACGTTTGCTGATTAACAGACCCTCACTAGATACTCTAAGATCTTGCCTGGAACAATTTCATTTAAGCTTAATTTTCTGCAAACTGATGCTTGTTGATGCACAAATGGGTCCAGTTTTTTTATCAGATTGTTTGTGTGCCATCACTAAACAAACCACAGACCTATGCTACCAGTGATCCCCATACATCAGGCACCACATGGTTTTAAATTGATTAAACCAGATGCTGGCTTAACACCACTACTGCCAGCATCTGATCCAAGCAATGCAGCAACATAGGGTAATAAAAGAATAGAACAATGACTCCAGTCCTGCTGTGTTTGACCTAGAGTTATGTTCTTCCAAACAATGACAAAATGGGGTGTACCTAATGATAATT
This sequence comes from Diplosoma virens, assembly GCA_963680785.1. Classification (NCBI taxonomy): domain Eukaryota; kingdom Metazoa; phylum Chordata; class Ascidiacea; order Aplousobranchia; family Didemnidae; genus Diplosoma; species Diplosoma virens. The sequence goes on along the minus strand of OY796887.1, from coordinate 45,438,224 downwards.
ACACACACTGGTCATATTTTATCAGAGTAAAAATACATAATGAATTAGAAGACTTTTAAAGATGTATGATTGTTCTGTCATGTCAAATGGTGGCAAAGATATCTTTATTTTAAAAGATTGTAAAAACTACTAACTGGGTAATATTCTTAAAAATTCTCTTATCAATAATAATTTTGCTGTTAAGGAATATTGTGTAGACAAAAACTGTTCTAAATCAAGTTTCAAAAAAAAGTTGCATATCCTTTTTTTTTAGTAAAGGATCAAATAGTAGAATTTTTGAAATGAAATACCTTGGGAATAAATTTGGCAATTTGGTGCAAAGCAAGTAGGTAAGAATGCCATGTTGTTGGCATAATCAAATAATGACAAACATGATATTGGTTCACCTCCAACACTTATCTTCTTATTGTGTCCATAAAGAGACACTTTACAGCTTGGCAGGAAATTTTAAATTACCAATATTTAATAAATAAACAACCAAAAAATGTTCACCAGGAAAGTGAACTTAACATCTTTTTTTATATTTTCATCTCTATATTTATTTTCCTGACTTCCAGGAAAGCATATGAAGTGTTATACTTCAGGCAACTGTTAAAAGATTACCCTGACCTGCAGCTGGAGTTACCAAAATATTGCTGTCTAATTAAATTTAAAAAAAATTGTTTTTAGTTTTTATTTAAAGATATATGACTAAAATTTAAAACTCCTCATTAAGACTGCCTGGTAGGAAAAAATGCAGTAAAATGTCGTTTCCAATGACACAACAGAAAGGTGCAAGTAGGTTTTGAAATGCAACTGAATAAATTTTAGAAATGATGTTCTTAACTATCTGCAAAAGCAAGTTGGTGATATTGACAACAGTTGCTTTAAGTTTACAACTTGAGTCAATAGACAACCCTTCCACTTGATGAAATAACTATAATGACAAAGTAAAATTCATGATAAATGAGCAAAAAGTTGAAACTTAGGTGGTAAGAAATAATAAAAAGTTTAATTTATAAAATTGTACGATGGTTTGTTTGATTAAAATTAAGTTCAAAAGCAACAAAATAAAATTTTAAAAAGATAAATAGCTTCACACAATCAACTTACTCTTTGTAAGTGTTAACATGTTCGACACAATGAGCAGCTGTCAGTGCAAACAACCGGCCAATTATAACAGCTCCACAAAGCCAGCGTGAAGTGTTGCTTTCAAAAAGAGTGGCCTGCCAAGGCACTTTGCTCCGGGTCACTGGGAAACCACCAACAATTCGACCACTGGATAACTGGTCATCATTATATATCACTTCACGATTAACATTATGACAACCTTCAAAAAATGTTTGTGACTGAAGCTAAACAAATTAAAATAAAGGGGATGTAAATTTTATAAATTTATTTAGTATTAAGTGGGCAAAAAGATGTTTAGCAGAAGGTCTGTCATAATGGATAACAAAAAGAACGTTAAAATTTTTAATAAAATAGAATTGTTGCACACAAAATAAAATAAATTTGCTTTGGATAAATGCAAAAAATGACCTAAGTGTGTCATCATGGTGAGTTTTAAGAGTGATGATGCAATTTATTGGTAAATAACCTCAAAAGTGACAATATTTGTAGTTCTCATAATATTTTGTGGAGAGATGTCATTTGATTATAAAAAACTTGGGAGCGATTTCTATTAATGTATGAGAATGGAACAAAATTGGACAGGTTCTAGCTTTGTTTCATTTAAACAATTGATTACTGATATTATTTTTGAAATTATTTTAAACTTTTAATTACATAATTTCATGGACTCCTAAAAAGGATTAAAACTTGGTTTCTAGAATTAAAAACTTAGATGCCATTATTTTATGATGTAAAGTTGTTACTGCAGACATGAAATTTTTTAATCATAGATACAATATTTTGGGATTTTTAAAAGCAGGTGGACATAATTGCATATTTATTACTGGCAGTTTAACACTTCTGCATTATAAATAAAAAATTAAAAAATTTTTTGGATAACTTTTGTGTGAAGACCAGAGGGAGGAATGGCACAATGCATCTTTCCCAAATTTGCCATTGATGGTGAAAGCTCTAGAGTTAAACAAAAAGTTTTAGTGCTAAAAAATATTAAATGACACAAAAAAACCCACTTTATAAATCTACTCCCTAATAAATTCAAACATGCTTGGGTAAAACATTTTTAGCATTGGAAAAAGGCCAGTTTTAAAATCCAAACACACAGTCTTTTAAATTAAATAATTGCTGCTATATGGATCACTGAAATGCTAAAAGTTAAAACAAATAAAGAGCACATGTTTTCTGTAAATGAATTGCTTAAGCATTCTCTAAAAAACATAGTGTCTAGTAATTCAATAAAGCATTCAGTACATTACTGCAAAATGAAAAATGAGACAAGACAAGACAATAGTTCCACTAAACAACAATTTTCCAATTTTTTTGTTGTACATGAATGTTAATAAATGTGCTGTAGTGCAAGCACAAAGCCACATTGGTAAAGTTTTAGCCAACAAATTTGCTGCAGGACACAATCTGTTTAAGAAACCAAATTTTATTATTTAAGTTTACTTGAAGACTAAGAAAATAATTTAAGTTTAGTAGATGACTTGTAGGTTGCATGCAGTTTGCAAGTCATGAGTTTGACATGCCTGCTACAGTGTATTGTTTTCTTTCTTAAAACTTGATTCTTAAAACTTTCTTAAAACTTAAAACTTGATTGGTTAAAAGATCTACAGCTTATTAAATTTAAGAATGCTTGCTAAACAGTAGATTTATTAACCAGGATCCATTATATGGTTCTAGGACAATTACCCCCTGGGTGTATTAATTTATTTAATTCATCAACTATGCATTTTTGTTTTCTTTTATCTGAATAAGTGCCTAGTAGTCAGAAAGATTTTAAAGTTTTCTCTGTAGTTGCAAGTTTAATTTGTGTATTTTGAAAAGATTGGGTTTTGAATTGTTCACAACTAAATTGAAAAAACTTTGCTACCATCCCATCCAGCTTCAATTTATCCAATCAATATTATCAAATTACTGTTTAGCAGTGGATTTTCAAAATTACTTAAATCAATCCTCATTATGTTATATTGCATAACAATCCAAAATTTTCAGATTTATAACTGACAATAAATTTTATTTCAAAAATACCCAAGTGTGCAGAATAAAGGTCAAGGTGAGGGACAAGTATTTCAATCAGCAAAAATTTATTTAGTTTCAGCCAAGTTGATTCAATTTTGTTTGAATCAACAAGAAATGTAGAACCAATTTGGTTTCATTATGCTGTGGAACTGCCTTTAGACTATGATACAAGTCAAGTGGAAGATCATATAGGGCCCTAGCTTTCCAATGTGTTTTTGGGATATCAAACAGTAAAGTAATGAGCTTTTTTTGATATGAAACTGAATAATTTTTTTTGCAATGATCATTTCAAGAAAAAGTGAAAGCAGTGTTAATGGTATTTTCTGCAATGAACCAAACAACAAAGCACAACACAAAAATAGACTTTAAAAAAACATTTGACTTTTTTTACTTTATTGAAACACCAAAGACTTTTGCAGATCATTGTAACATTGACACAGTAATGCAACATATCTATGAAAAAGTTTGTATGGATCTAATAAACTACTTATAATACCAAATCATATCTTTTTGTTGAGATACTTGTTCAACAAAAACATTTGGTGTTTCTCATATATACTGTTTCATTCCCACTATTTTAAGTAGAATAATTCATAATTGTGGTGAATTGAAATTATGACAAACCTCAAAAATAATTGTTGCTTTGATTACTTGACAAGAAATATTAAAAACTGTACATTTGAAAAGAGAAAAACAGAAACTTTGCCAATACAGGAAAGATATTAAGCTAATAAACAAAAGAAACAATTTTACGTTTGTTGGTCAATTAAATCCAGACACATTTTGTGTTAATTTTTTAAATTATTTAATATGGTTTATCAAAAGAAAAAGTATAATATATCTATTAAAGAAAAACTCAACATGACATTTTGTCCGTTACATCAAGCAAACTTCATCAGGTAAGAGCAAAACACGATGCACAATGTATTTAAAAACCAAGAAGTTAAAAACACAAACTAATAAACACAAGGTGAGAGGTGAACATACATAACAATTTAATAACTACTTTGTGCAACACTTTGTATGTTCCCTCTCACCTTGTGTTTATTAGTTTGTGTTTTTTAACTTCTTGGTTTTTAAATACGTTGTGCATTGTGTTTTGCCTTTACCTGATGAAGTCTGTTCGATGTATTGGATAAAACGTCATGTTGAGTTTTTCTTTAATAAATATATTACACCTTCTGTTATTTGTTGAAGTTTTACTTGCCTCTGATTCTACCAAAAGAACAAATAAATTTTAAACTAAGTAATATCCCTGGTAACAATGTTTATATTAAGTTTAATTTTTAATCAAGTGTTTTGATTGGTTGTAATATTGTCCTTGTCAAGACCACAGTGCCATTGTATAATATGCTTTCAACTATAAACAATACATAAATTCATTAATAAAATCAGTCAAAGTTCAATAAGAGAAATATTTAATAAAAAATAAAAAACTAAAACTAACTAATTCGTTAAAAAAATTCATTTTGACCTAACTGATGATGACCTTTATAGGTCCAAATCGATTTTTCATTATAAATTAGTTAGTTTTAGCTTTTTACTTATATATTAAATATTTGGCCCATTAAACTTTAACTGATTGAAACTTTAATTTTTAATCATAATCATTATTTTGTATCAATCATTTTTTTTCGTGTTGTTTTTGTTGTTGTAGCTGTGATGTTTATTATTATGCTCAACCGCTCTGAGACTATACGACCCATTTTAAGTATAGAGCGGTATATAAATACATCATCATTATTATTATTATTAACTGATTCTATAAATCAATTTATGTATCACAATTTGACCACTTAAACAAAATTGTCAATTTGACTTTGCTGAAAAGGTTAATAGATTTCTGTTAAAAGACTTTAACACTTTCAACAATAACTAATATGAGGTGTATCCAAAAGTAACAAGACTGGTGTTATAAAAACTTTATTGAAAAATATTGAAATATACCAAAGTCAAATTTCTTCAAAGTAATCTCCTTACACTTAAAAACACTTGTGCATTTGCTTTTTCCACAATTCAAAACATTCTTGGAAGGTATTTTCTGGGATCTTTTTGAGCTCTGTCATGGCAGCTATTTTGATGGAATTGATGTCAAAATAATGGGTTTCCTTCAGAACAGATTTAATCTTAGGGAAGAGAAAAAAGTCACATGGGACCAGATCAGGGAAATATGGGGGTGTTCTAAAGTTGAAATGTTTTTTTTGGCAAGAAACTGACAAATACTCAGGGCTGTGTAAGCAAGAGTGTTATGGTAATGGAATGCCCATGCTTGGGCTTCCCAAAGGCTTTGCCTCTTGTCATGCACTGATCTTATGAGGTGCCAAAGAATCTCTTTTCATTTCATATTCCTACCCCAAGGCCAAACAGTGAAAAAAAACATTCATAAAGAGATTCTTGGGCACCTTGTAAAATCAATGTGTCACAAGAAGTGTGAAGCTTTTGGGAAGCCCATGCATGGATGCTCCATCATGATATTGCTCCTGCTCACACAGCCCTTAGTATTCATCAGTTTCTTACCAAAAAAACATTACAACTTTGGAACACCCCCCATACTTCCCCAATCTGGCCCTGTGTGACTTTTTTCTCTTCCCTAAGATCAAATCTGTTCTGAAGGAAACCCATTTTTCTCACATCCATTCCATTAAAATGGCTGCAACAACAGAGCTAAAAAAGATCCCAAATGCCTTTTAAGAATGTAATGAATTGTGAAAAAGGTGAATGCACAAGTGTTTTCAAGTGGAAGGGAAATACTTTAAAGAAATTTGACTTTGGTATATTTTAATATTTTTTAATAAAGTTTTTATAACGCTAGTCTCGTTACTTTTTGGACACACCTTGTATGAGCTGATCTGCTGTTTTTACTCTTGAAACAATAACCCTAAATCTTTGGAGTCTGACTTTTTTTAAGATTTTCAGTGATTAACTTTGTGGGTGTACAATGTCAACATCTTTTTGTAGCTAATCTATGCTATTAACAATTAAAAATCTCATAAAACAAAAAAGTTTATTTTTTCCTGAAAGAAACACATATGCTTCTAGCTAGTTTATGAATCTATTTTGTCACTTCACTGAGATCAACTTAGTTTTCTCAAATTTTAATTTTTTTTTCAGACACATTTTCATGTCACAGCAATCAAACATTTATTTTCAACTTTAAAAAGAATTACAATCATAATTCAGGCTTATTCTTTCAGCTACTTGTTGTGAGATAAAATGACATTGGACTATCTTTTTCTTATCACTATGCATGTTTTAAAATATGTTTTCACTTGGAAATTGGAAAGGTCTATGCAAAGTGCCTCAAAAAGAGAGGCTGTGAAATAGTTGAACCTCAACTTTAGGATGCACAATGCGGATTTTGTCCTGGCAGATCCACCATGGACCAGATCTTTGCCTTTCAGCAAATTTTTGAGAAATTGTAGGAATTTCTCCTCTTTTGTTCATTATATACATGGACAAGATAGACAAAAACAGTTTCTCCAGTAGTGGTGTCACATTTGGGGAGTGTATTGTTTGGTTCCTGCTTTTTGCAGATGACCTTGCATTGTTAAGCTCAAACAAAAGTGATCTCCAATATGCACTTGATCAGTTTTCTGATACATGCTTGGATGCTGGAATAAAAATTAGTATGGCTAAAACTGAGATTATGTGTCTGTCAAGGTACCCTGTCCAGTGTTCTTTCCAAACAAACAGACAAGAAGTTTTAGTATCTTGGAGTCACATTTTTGAATGATGGTAGACAGGACAATGAACTGGACACACGTATTAGGAAAGCAAGTGCAGTAATGTGCCAACTTTACCAATCAGTTGAACTGAAAAAAGAGCTGTGTACAAAAGCAAAGCTTTCTGTTTTCAGATCATTTTTTGTTCCTATCCTCATCTATGGTCATAAGTGTTGGGTAATGACCAAACAAGTGAGATCCCCAGTACAGGCAGCTGAAATGGGTTTCTTGTAAAAAGTCAGAGTTTATCCTTACTTGACAAAGTTAAAAGCACTGAAATTTGTCAATCTCTCAACATTGAACCACTACTACTTTGCGTAGGACAACTGCAGATGCACTGGTATGGGCATGTGGCATGAGTCACAAGCAAACAACAAAGCAACTAATGGATGTTCTTCTGAGTGGCAAAAGGCCTAGAGGGGAGTCAGAACTTGCTGGCAAAATTATGTTAAAGACTTGGCCTAGTCATGTCTTAGAATTCCACCAGCAAAATTGCCACTAGTTGCAAGAAATTGGAATGCTTGGAGATTCCAACTTGAGCTGCTGCCCCTGCAACCCCAAAAAATAAGCAGGCAAAGGGAAATACACGGAACTAATTCAATGTTTTCCCCAAAAATGATGATGATGACGATGATGTTTTCAAATATTAAACACTGTCTGCTCCATTCTCTCAAAAAATGTTTCAATCTTCTGTTTTTTCTTATTTCTATTTAATTTCTGTTTGAAATTTCAAAATCTTTGGTTTTGTATTGTTGTGTATTATTGTTTTTTAGTTAAACTAATGTTTTTGTTTTTAATAAGTAATTAAGGTTTTTTTATTTCAATATTTGTAATTCTTAAAAAAGTAGTCTGTTATCCATCTTTCTTAAAAGCCTCTTTTCTTTCTTTTCTTTTTGTTCTTAACACTACAAAAACTATTCATCTATAATTTGAATGTGGTGCAAAAGACTCGTCATAAAAAACAATAATTTTTCAGCTCACACTAGGCTTGCAAGTTGAACAATAAACAGCTGTTGTTTTACCATAAAGTATAATTACATCAAAAAGTTTCATAAAAGACAAAATATAATGCCTTACATACTTTCTGTATAATTAGGAAATCTTTTATTGGACCAAATTGCTCGAAAACCTTTTTTCTGATTGGCAATGTTGTCACTGTAGAACACAACCCAGAGCTTCCCAATGAATGATGTATAGGGGCCGACTGAATGCAACTCAGTACCTGCAGAAAAGACTTAAATAAAAACCAACCAAATACTCTAAAAGTTTAAAAAATTATTTAAAAAAACATAGTCATTACCAATATTTAAACAAAATACTATACCAACCTGGTTAGATAACAATTATATGTATAAAGGGTTGAAACAGAGAAAAAAATTTTCCTAAATGATTGATGAACTAAGTTTTCATATACTAACAAGCTTGCAGTGGAAATGAAAGATCTAAAAGTAAGAGTTAATTGATTTAAATTTGATAATATTATCAAATTTAAATCAATTTTTATTTAAGAATATTTACAAGAAAAAAGTTTTGCTAAAGATGAAAGTATACTATACCAAACTTGTTTGCAATATTGCATGGGAGTAAAACTTGTGAAAAAGTAAGACTGTTTGACAGAAAATAAGATTCTGAGAAAGCCTGATACAAACTATGTCTGTTAATAAATTGCTGGAAAGAAAAAGTATGGTAGATTTAATGGATAAGTTAGACTTAAAAAAAACCTACCATATTTGGTTTGGCAAGAGATTGGATGAGAAATTGGTATTGGATGAGAAGTGGTGATGATTTAAAAGCCAAAATTTTTCATTCTCCCTAGCATTTTAAAATAAAAATACAAAAGCTATTAAAGTACAAGGGAGAAGGAAAAAGGTTATACTATGAAAATGTAAAAGGTGCAGATGGAAAAAATCTCAGAAGGATTGGTTTTAAAGTGGAGAAAGCCAAAGATAAAAAAAGGCAAAATGTTGTGTGGAGGGTAGCTAATGAATTAAGAATCTGGTCATTTTTGAAAGCAGGACACAAATGGCATACCAATGTAAAATTAAATGACTAATGTCAAAATTATTTAACAAAAAAAATTGCAAACATGTTTTTACAGCTTATGTAAATGGCCTTACAAAAAAAGCTAATTCTCAACAAAAATTTGTAGCAAATAAAGTGAAATTTGTTACTGTTATTGGTTCTACCACCACCATAATAACTTACTTCCATTCATTGCAAGTAGCACCTGATCATTTTACAAATAATATTGATTAAAAGTGGAGTAACTTTTTGAGTAGCTGATTTCCCAATCACTGCTGAAAACAAGTCAATGGCAGCAGAGCTTATAAATGTTTTTGCTATGATATGTACAGAGTGATCAAACTAAGTGTAGACAAATGTTTAATAAAATAAAAATACATTAACAGAAGAAAAATGAAAAGCAATTTTGAGGAATAAAAATCAACCAAGGAAATAAAATCAACAGTTATTTTTTGATACACCCTCCCCCACCCCCACAATACATCTCAATCCACCAGAAACCTGATTGCATGAGGCATGCACAGTTTCTCCTGAAATCCCATCCCAACAAGTCCCCAATCCACGCCCTAGAGCCCTGACACCCCAGTGACCGGAAGCGCAGGTTTACTCTCCAGAATACTCCAAATGGCAATGTCCAAAGGGTTTAAATCTGGAGAGGAAGGAGGCCACAATTCTTTCAGCCAAAACCCCGCCATATTCCTTTTACACCATTCTTGGACAAGATTAGTTATGTGGGATGTGGCTCCATCCTGCTGGAGGGTAATTGCACCTTTCTCAAACACTATGTTCACTCAGGGCACCAACCCTTCCCACAACAGCTCCAGACACATGTGCTGACTTACCCCCAGCCCCTCCTCAATGAAAAAGAGGGGGCCCTCTTTCCAGCCAAAGCCATGCTGGCCCAGACCATGACAGAAGCTGTCCTCTGTCCTTGGAACACAAGCCTGCTGTTCAGCAAGACCCCCTGTTCATTTACTGCTTAAACTCAGCCACCCTGATAACTGTGCACAGCTTGGACAGTGAACAACCTCTCATCAGTTCACAAAACTGGAAGCTGTGTGCCATCTCCAAACCTTTCCAAAAGAAGCCCGGTCCTCTGCAGTCCCTTGGCTCTTGCAAGCCATGACAGCAACTGAGCTTTTGTTTTTCCGCAGAGACAGGCTCAGATCACCCGTGAGCACATTTTGCATTGCTCCACAGTGCACACCAGCGGCCAAAGCTAATTTTCCCACACTTCTTTTGGAATTTTTCCCAACTTTCTCCCTGGTGTTTCAATGAGTTTTGGTGCCCCAACCCTGCAACCTGGAGTGCTCTCCACTTTTGAAAGGGTAGAACCTGTCTCTTTTAAACATTTCAGAGCCTTAGAAACACCAAATCTGCCCACCCAACTCCTCAACAGTGTGGACACTTTGCCATGGGTCTGCCCTGGCTCAGACAACTCCCAAACAGTTGCAGTTACAGTGCCCATAGCAACACCAATATTTATAAATATTTCTGAAAAAGCAATCCATTAATTAGTCAACACAATAAGCCACCTGAGAGTGCACTGGGACCCAAAGTCCTCATCCCCTGGGTTTCTACAGCCACCTTCAAAATCCGTCTACACTTGGTTTGATCACCCTGAAGTTTTTTTTACATTTTACTGTTCTGTAAACAATTCTAAAAATGCATGGTGCACTTTGGCTAGTATATGCAAAAAATTGAAATACAAGAAAATAATTGTTTTTTTATTTTTGATAACTTTTGCTGAAGAAAATTTATTTGATTTGCGTGATATGTTATGTTTGCTGTTGCTTTGTGTTTTAGTCTTCCAGGTAGCAGATATCTTTTTTTCTCTTGATTTTTCCTCAGAAAAGATTGTGACAGCAAATCACTTTAATTTTTTATTTGCATACAGATATGGCATGAGCACTTTATATTTTAAATGCCCTTTCTGATGAATATCAAAAGTGCTTAAAAGTTGAGTTTTGAACTCAGAGCTATTGTTCTGAAGTCTAGAATGCTAACACCTAAATCATGGCAGCTGTTTTCTAGGTAGCAAGCATACCACTTTTTGCAACAAATCACACATTACATATGTTCAGTCAATTCTTATCCTATAAAAGCTAAAATTAAAAGGAGTCCTGTTATATTTTTTGACCAACATCTATGATTTATCCTCCCTTTTTTATATCAAATACCAATTGTTATTTTTGTGCTAATGCAATAAAAACTAATTTCTGCATTTTTTCCATTAAATACTAATTGCTATTTCATTACTAATGTACAATACCTTATTTGCATTTATTGTTTCATTGTATATAACTTTAAAGACCTGATCATTGCAAAATTACTTCAGTGAGTCATTTTCATTATTATGAAATAACATAATAACATTTAGTTCTTTTGATCTGCAGCTATTTTATCAAGTGATACAACAAATAATATTTGAAAAATATACTTGTACTTATCCAGTTATCTACAATAACATTATTCTTATATGCAAGTAAATCTGTTAATGCAAGAGTTCCAGCACATTCATGTGAGTCTCATGGTTTATAATCTTAATGCACAATTTTATTTAAAAATGAACAAAGAGCGCTTTAAAACTGAGATCTGATCTCATGAGATCTCTTGGTGTTTAGATTTGAAAATATTACTCAATGTTAAAACAAATCAATTGAAATAAAAAAATCATTTGCTACTTATTTTTTAAAATTTTTGGTATCAGAACTAAAAATACAAATCTTCAAAAATTAAAACCATGGGCTTCATTTGAAACTTTTTTGTTTAAATAAGAAGCCTTCAAAAAAATGTTTTGAAAATTTGAATGTTTTTGTCTAGCTCTCTTTAGTAGATCACAAGAACAAACTTAAGAAGTGCTCAAATTGAATTTCAAGAACATTTAAGTTTTCAAAACACCCTTTTTTAAAGCTAGTTATTTGAACAAAAAGAGTTTCAAATAAAGCCTTTAATTTTAAAGGATGGGACAATCTGGCCCAGCCGTTTTGGCACCAGCCATTGTGGCAGTGTGCCATTTTCTTATTCGTAAAATCTTGAAAATTTTAGGGTTTAGGGGTTAGGTTAGGATTAGGGTGATTGATTTTACTGTTTTATTCAAACCTTCCTGTTAGTTTCAAATAGACTGATGCCAGAACAGCTGTGCCAAAATGGCTTCACTAAATAATACCCTATTCTTAATTTTAATAGCTATTTTGAACTTATGTACCAGAAAAAATAATTAATATTTATAAACAACAACAACAGTTTATTTTTGCAAATTTAAGTCTGCAAAGATTCCAAAAAATTGAGAGCAATACTTGCAAAGATTGAAACAAAACTCTATTTTGACTACTGTGGGTGGCTTAGCAATATAAAGTGTATAATGGCGTTTGTAAGGTAGCAAGGAAACAATATAGTAAAACACAATTTAAAAAATAGTCCAAAAAAAATACAATAAAAATAAAAAATGTTATGCATTAAAGAGAAAACCATGCTAATGGCTACACAACAAATAAACAGCATCATGTAATGATTTTTATCCAAAAGCTCATAATTTCAATTTTTTAAATAAATCTTACCACAAATTTGTGCAATGACATTTGAACTGTCAATCATAATTTCTTCTCCTTCACTGACAGTTATGTAGTCAGTATTGCACAACTCATTGCCTCCATCCCTGCCATAATCCAAATCAAGGTCAGTAACCCATAGTTGAATAATTTGATCAGCTGAAAAATAACTAAAGTAATCAAAGCATGTAAGATTTTACTAATACTTCTTCTTGCTTGATGTGGTTGGATGGTGGACAGAATATTAATGTGTAAGCATGAAGGCAGAATATTAAGGTAATAGGCAAAAGATGTAAGATTCTGCCTACCACCCACCCAAATCTTGTATGTAAGATTTCAAATAAGTTCTTTAAAAAAATAACTTGATATTAAAAATTTTTACAACAGTTTTATTACCATTTCTATACACTATACACAAGCAATGTTATTAAAAACTTACATGTGATAGACCACTTGCAAATAGTGTTACGAGGATAAGGTGAAGGGTAGCCTGGAGAAGCCAAAGCACCACTCGTGGCTGTAAATCTCTGCCCACATTTTAAACTAAAAAAAATAAAGTTAATTAATGGCACTAACCTGCACTACAAAACAAAAATTAATTTATTTTAAATCACATCAAAAGGCCTTAACAAAAATAAATAAAACTAAAAATTTAAGCTAAAACATTAGAATGCATAAATTTTTTAATTGTCTTTTTAAATATCACAAATCTTTTAGTCCAACAATTACATAAATTATATTTTAAACATCTTTAATATAATAATTTACAATATAAAGTTGTAAACATTTAATTTTTTTAGCATTGAGAGATAAAAAAAAATATGAGTTATTAATAAAAGTTTTATGGAAAAAATTAATAATTATAAATAAAAGTAGTTTCTACATACACAAAAAACATGTTCACTCTAGAAAAGATTTTAAAAAATAATGAATCATTACTTAATAAATGACTATTCACAATTTTGAATATACTTTTAATTAATAATGCTACAGGTATTTTGGTGTAATATTTTATTATGCAATGCTTAAAAATTTTATAAGCACTGATAGATAAATTACATGCAGGATATGCATTAATATGATCTTTAATTGCAGATTTATTAGGATTGCATTAATGTTATTTTTAATTGCAGATTTATTATTTGAGTTAAAATTGATATATTTCTTTACTCTTGTAATGATGCAATTTCATACCAATATATGAAGTAAAAAACAATTCAATATTATACCACATTTGAGTGGAGTTCATTTAAAGAGAGAGTTTTGGAGGCTTGTAAAAAACTTTATGGAAAGAAAAAATCAAGGAGGAAGTGAGGAAGCACGTGGTGGTGGAATGAGGAAATGCAAAAAGCAATAAAGAGAAAAAAGAACACATTTAGAGAGATGTGCAAGATATGATCAGAAAGGAAAGATAATTACAAGAGAGAAATCAAACAAGAAAAAATCGTCAGTACAGCAATGAGAAGAGAGGCTGAGCAAGAAATGTATGATTTATATGATAAACCAAACAATGTGTTTAAATTTGTGAAGTTTTAAAAAAGGTAAGACAAGATGTAAACAGTAAGCAGTCTTTGAGAGGAGTAAATGGCAAATTTTGAATTCAGCAAGAAGGATCAACTGTGGAAAGAACATGTAGAAAAGAATATAAATAAAAAGAATGCATGGGATCAAAAGACTAAAATTGGTATAGTGGAAGGTCCAATAGAAGAGGTTTCTTTTGAGGAAATAAAAAATTCAATAAAGAAAATGAAATTAGGGAAAGCATTTGAACTTTTAGAGGTGAGCATGGAAATAATAAATGCAAGTGGGAAAGTTGGAATTGATGTGATGATAAAATTTTGCCAGAGAGTATTTGATGAAAAGGTATGTCAGAAGATTGGAAGACTAGTGTGATGGTGCCATCTACAAGGGAAAAGGAAATGTAATGAACTGCAGAGCATGTAGAATAGTGAAGTTATTAGAACATGGAATGAAGATTGTTGAAAGAGCATTAAAGAAAAGGATAAGAGATTAGAAGGATAAAAAATTGTACATGTGTATTGTGAATTTAGAGAAGGCTTTTGATAGAGTTCCAAGAAGAGTAACACAATGGGCACTGAGGAAAAAAGGACTACCTGTGATCTTGGTGAAAGCAGTGATGAGTTTGTAGGAGGGTTCAAAGATGAAGGTTAAAGTTATATCTAAACTTTCAAAAGAATTTGATGTAGTGGTTGGTGTACATCAGAGATCTGTTTTGTCACCTTTGCTGTTTGCAATTGAGGTGGATGTTGTGACAGAGAATGCAAGGGAAGGCTTAATGAAAGAGGTTTTGTACACAGATGATTTGGTACTGATGAGTGAAATGATGGAGAGTTTGAAGGGAAGGTTTCTAAAATGGAGAAGTGTTTTGGAGAGCAAGGGACTGAAAGAGAATCTTGAAAAGGTGAAGGTGATGGTGTGTGAGTCAGAAGGTAAAGTCATACAAAGTAGAATATACCCATGTGAAATATGTAGCAAAAGGGTGACTGTATTATATATTTTTTATTTTTATCTCCATATTTATCCTCCTGACTCATAGGAAAGTAATGGAAACACTATACATAGAGCAAGCAATTACCCTGACCTGCTTCCAGATATGCCAAGATATTGCTGTCTGCTAGTAATTTAATAGAGATATTACTGTAATTTAGAACTGCTTACCAAGACCACCAAGCAGGGGAAAGTGCCATAAAATGTCTTTTCCAAAGACACAACAAAATGGTGCAAGTGGGTTTTGAACCGAGACCCTGTGGGTCACTAGCCCAGTGCTTTAACCACTCGACCATGCTGTCGACATTTGTCAAACCTCAAAACTTGAAACCTTTATGTTCCCACAGGATGTGAAGCTGCAGTAACTGCAAGAACAAGAGTGGGATGGAAGAAATTCAGAGTGTGATGAGATACTGTTTGAAAAAAAAAAGATTCTCTTTGTGAATGATGAAAGGAAAGGTATATAAAAGCTATGTAAGATCACTATGTTATACTGAAGTAAAACGAGGTATTTTAAAGAAAATGAAGTAGTTATTTTGAGAAGAGCAGAAAGATCTATGGTGAAAGCAATGTGCAGTGTAAAGTTGGTGGACAAGAAGAATACAGTGGAGCTGATGGACATGTTGGAATTGAAGGAAGCAGCAGATAAGCTGGCAAGGGCAAATGGTATCAGGTTGTATGATCATGTTTTAAGATGACCTGAAGAAAATGTTTTGATAAAAGCAATGATACATGAAGTGAATGGAAAATGTAAACAGAGCCAACCAAAGATAAAATGGAGAGAACAAGTTGAATGAAACATAAAAAGGATTGGTTTAAGGAAAGTAGATGTGGCAGATTAATGTAGGTTGAGAAAAGGTGTAGAAAGAGTTGCAAAAGTAGTGAGATACATCTGGCTACCTTCATTCACTGGGAAAATTTAAACAGGATTAAAATTTGGATTCTTAATTGCTGTATTTCTAGTTGCTATTTTTTTCGTTGACCATTTCAAATTCCTCTAATTGTTATCATTTGCAAGCTTTTGTTTGTCAAAAAACAAATTTTTTATTATAATTAGTGATGTGATGATTCCAAATCTTTTTCAATTCCAGCCAATTCCAACAAAAATTTTCAATATCAATGCCAATTTCGATTTCAATCCTTGTTTGTTAAAACTCACTTTGTTTTATATATCAGAGACTAACAAAAAAAATTTTTTTTATAAGAGACTAACTTTATTTAAATGGAATCTTGATTCTATTTGAAAAAGAATATTTGAACATATCATACAAAATTTACTTAAGTACTTTTTAAAAAACCACAACAGTCTGTTTCATTCTATAAAATCATTCATTGGTTACTGGAAAAATAAAGAATAAAATCGTTAGTAATGAAAACATAGTACATTAAGTCAATCATACTTCAATAAATTATACGCAGTTCCGCGAAACAATTTATAAGAGGTCATTTCAAAATTTTAAATCATTTCTAAAACTAGAAATATTATTTAAGCTATTCAAATTTTATGCTCCAAAATATGCAGTTTGTTAAACTAACCAAGCAAATAATGCAATTTCTGTGATGTCATACGAGGGGCATTCGAAAAATATGCGGATTTTTATAATTTTTTATAATTAATTGATACAATCAATATACTTTTCAACATAGTCTCCATCAAGGTCGATGCACTTCTCCAGGCAGTGCTTCAATCCTTTTATCCCATTTTTGAAGTAATCTGCTGATCATTTCGTGAGCCATGTTTTTGCTGCTTGCTTTGCCTCATTAGTGTCATTAAAATAAATGCCTTTCAAGTGTTCTTTGAGTTTTGGGAATAAAAAAAAGTCAGATGGGGCAAGGTCTGGGCTATAAGGTGGATATGGCAGCAATTCCCACCGAAATTATCTCAAAACATCTCTTATGATCCAAGAAGAATGCGCTGGGGTGTTGTCGTGATTGAAAAGAATTGCACAATAGAGTTTTCCTGGATGCTTTTCAGCTAATTTGCTCTCAATTTCCTTAAAACTTCTACGTAATAGGTGCCTGTAACAGTTTTTTTAACTTCTCAAAAATCTACTAGCACAACTCCTTCAGAGTCCCAGAAAACAGTTGCCATTACCTTCTTGACAGACCTCTCAGACTTGAATTTGATTGGGCCAGATGATCCACATGGGAGCCACTGTTTGGACTGCTGTTTTGTTTCAGGATCCCACTGATAGACCCATGTTTTATCTCCTATGATAATTTGATCAAAAAAGCAGTCTTCATCTGCTTCAATTTTGAGCAAAATCGCCATTGACAATTCACTTCTGAGATTGAGCTGATTTGGGCACAACGCTTTTGGCACCCATCATGCCAAAAGCTTGCTGAGGCATAAATTGTCATGCAGAATTGAATGAGCTGAACCAACTGATATGCTATTTGATAAACTGTCAATCGTCCATCTTCTTTGACTAGGTTCCTAACAAAATCAATTTTTTCTTTGTTTTTTGAGGTTGTTGGTCTTTCATGACCCTCATCATCTTCAACAGCTTCTCTACCATCTCAAAATCTTTCAATCCACTTGTAAACACAAGTTTTCTTTAAAGCATCATCTTTATAAACGGTCTGCAGAGCTTGAATGATTTCTGTTCCTTTCCAAACAAGCTTTACCAAAAATTTGATGTTGGTTCTTACCTCAAAATCCTTACGCTTCATGGGTTAAAAAACTACCTTAAATAAACTAGCTCTTGACAACTTAGTTTACAAGTGCAAAATGAGTGATAGCAATTATTTGATCACAAAGAACATGCTTTTTATGGCTAGCATGCTAAAATATGTTTTTTTGCTGGCACTCTAGTCACAGGAGAATTCCGTGTATTTTTTGAATGTTCCTTGTACAAGAAAAAAAAAGATTCAAAATACAGTAAATGAAAGTACAGAGGTTATGCATTTATATTAAGGTGACCTAACACCACTAGCTAGCTTATAAAGTTATCAGCTGGTGCTATGTAAATTTACTGGTAATAAAAAAGCAGGACATAAAAAATATAAACCTTTTTCTATATATACTAAATACAGGCACAATTTTTTTATTTTGGAATTGCTTGCTATAAAGTTGAGTATGCAATATATGTTTAAAACTTGCCAAATGACTATTGTAGCTTATTTAAGAATAACTGAGTTATCATTTCTAAACTAAAGCAAAACAACACTTATATATAATGCTTGGGTAATTTTCTACTCTACTTGACATTTGGCAACAAATTTCCTGACAGCTAACAAACAGATGGCATGGGTTACTATGTTTTCATGCATGTATGTCTTACATATGTAGTTAATCCTGATGTGTGCAAACTTGTTTTTTGACTTGCCCTTGACTGAGAAAAAGAAAGCAACCTTTTAATTAAGGCAGCATGAAAGGCCATGTTTAGAGTAGGTCATGAAATCATTAAACACAAATTGCTCATTGTGTAATTGACTGATTAGCAATGAAAGACAACTGTAATCACAGAAAATGGTAAATAAAATGTAGCTTTAAAATTCTAATACTTAATTGTATTTTAAGAGAGAAAGTGATACCAAAAAAAACATTTAATGAAAATAAATTTGGTACATGTGTCGTTAATTGTATCTATTTTGCAATCTCAATGTCACCAGATTTCAGATAAACTTTGCGAATTGTTTAAACATGTACATTAAATCAACAAATTGAAAAAAATTACTTGCAAACAGTATCCAATGAAATGTCTGGAATGAACAACCCAAACTTTTCCCAATTCTCCTTTACTTTTTCCACTGTGTAAGCATTCCAAAAAATATTATGAAACTCTTCATCAGAAACCATATCCACAGATACATTGTCTTTTTGAAGAAGGGATTTTTGCTGACCAACCCATAGGTTTGATGAGCTAAGTCGCAGTGAATATTGTCGCAATGAAACATCAGCACATTGAAAATGCTAAAAATAACATTTATTTGGTAAATGAATAATTTTTTATAAAAACTAACTTAATTTTGATTATAATTTTTTAAAATCTATATTAAAAAAAAAATTGTAAAAAATTAATCAATAAAATGACCTAAAAAATTACTTAAACTTGTTGTCTCACTTTATTCATAATCTAATCTTAACCTTAAAGCATTATAGTTGATTGTCAATTTTTTGGGTATTTTTAAGTTTATGATGATGTAATCTTTTTTATTGTTAAGTAATGATTGCATAACTGGTACACAAACTCCACTTAATTTATTTATTTGAAAGTTGTTCTTTTAAGTGTATAGCAATTATTTGTTTTGCTAGTTTTAATTCAGAGCACATGGCTAGAAGCTCAGAGTGATCTGACTTTAGAACAGCCAAGCATTTAACACTGAATGGAATTTTACAGTTGATTCAAAATTTCAAATAACATAATTTGTTCTTTGGCCATGTCATCTAATTGGTGTTTTTGTGGCGGCATATATTGTTTGACTGATTGTAAATTTAATGTAATAATTGATTTAAAAAGTCCACCACAATCTTGTAATTTTCATTGTTATTGAATGACATGGCTCGATATGAATAAATAGTCTGCATTTTTTTTCCATTTATTCTAGTTGAGTTATTGATTGCTAAATTGTTTTAAAATTGTTTTAAGTTATTGTATCCTGTATGGTTGTAGTAGTTTCGAGGGTCAGTTTTGAAACTTTAAAATACTAACTCTATAGATATATAAAATTTGTTTATTGGGTGGAAGACAACCTATAAAATTTAATATTAGCAATCAGGGTGCTAATTTATTCTTATAGTTTGTCAGTACAAAGTTGTGAGGAACTATTCAGACTTGTTCAGACTGTAAATTGCTTTGAAGTTTGATGATGCTTGGTAGCCAAGTTTCACAAAAATCATTCAAGTGTTTTTGATTTTTGTAAATATATTTTTTGTAGTTAGAAACTGTGGTTTCTTTTTATGTGTTGAAAAAAGTTTTAAGTGAATTCATTTGTGGTTGGCTAGAACTAACTATATTAAAAACCTTAGTCTTGCAGCAAATTATTTCTAGAACAGGCATAAATAAAAATAAACACAACTTTACTTTAGCACAGATATTTGGGTTACCTAGTTCAACTGGTCTTTTTGGATGTGATAATTATAAATGTAACAGTTTTTCAGTGTATTATAACAGTTTTTAATAAAGTCAACTAATACCATGTTGCATACTTGCAAAAATCATTGAGGAGCAGCATAGCACCATAGAACAGTTGTAGCAAAAGAATTGCTTTGTTCTTTAACTCAAATTGTTCATTAAAAATACATTAATATACTTTATGTAGAATTTATTTGAAAAAAAAACAAAACAAACTTATGAATTAATATTTACTTTTGGATTTGAATTTAAAGTGCCTTTTTAAATAATTTTTTTTTAAAAATTATCAAATTTATGAGAATACATCTGAGTTCCGCACACTTGTCTTATGTTGTCACACACACTGTCTCATAGACAGTGTTTCAAACAATGTTTTGCACATTGTCACAACAGACAACTAACCAACTAACCAACCATCCAGCCAGCTGAGCTTTGTTAACTAAAAGCAACACCAGACACTAAATGAGAAAATAAAAATTTAGAGTGAAAGCAACTTTTTCATTGTGCTGTACAATAAAAAAGACACTACCACTGGTCTAGTGCTAAAATGTTAACTGATTATTTAAAGATTTTTATCAAGATGACGATTATGAAAATTTGCTTTATGCCAATTGAACTGTTAAATTTGTTTCAAAAATTCAATTCACTAATTATTTCAAAAAAGGCTATTTTTTTAAGAAAAGACATTTTATTTTCAAAATGCTCAGAGCTAACAGATTGACATTTTGAGATGTTGTTTGTTTTAAAAAGAAAATCTTAATTCATTGGAAAATAAAATTATTGCCTTTTTTAAAAAGGAATTATTGACTTTTGCTTTTGATCAACTCTTGCTTGTTTGTATATTTAAAAGAGAAATAGAAGTTAAAAAAGTTGGTCAAGGGGGTTTTATTCAAGAAATTTTCTTGTTTAGACTGCTTGCATACCACAGGTAATCAGCACAGTCGGTCCAGGTTTAAAGTTTTAATTTTGTGCACTACATTTTGTGACCTTTTAGACATAAATATTTCTAACAGAAAGACATCATCTCTGAGCAATACATATGTATAGTAAATTCTAGAAAAATTTGATGGCAGTACAGAGTCAAAATTTAGTATATTATTAATCAGCAAAAAGAGCAGTATAAACACTAGAATGAAAAAGTCTCATCTACAATCCATAATTTGCTGTTTAACTAAAAACAAAATTTATTTGTTGCAGCAGCCAAATGTTTAGAATTTTTTTAGCCATTTTTGACAAATGTCTGATATTTTACCGCAAATTAAACTAAGGTTGCAATTTGGATGACAATTCTGAAAAACATCTGTTAGGTAAGAGTTATAAAGACATTTACAAATGCCATGTCTTGGTTCATGCCAGTGTTCCAGCTTCCAGAATCAGACCTGGTGACATTTTAAGACTGTACAAGAGTACAATGTTGTTAATCTTTGCCCAACTAGTAAAGTACTTAATTTTTTTTTCAATGTTTGTTTAACTAAAAATGAAGAATATTGAATTCACTATGGCTGCTTTTTTGAATTATTGTCTGGTTGGAAAAGCAACCTCTTTGTCGAAACTTTACAATGATAAGCATTTCCAACTGTAGAAGAAAATGGTGAAGACCATTTACTTTGCTTGGAATGAGTAGAAATTATTGTTCAGCTGAAGAATGTTAATAATACTTATTGGTTGTTTTGTTGCCTGCTTTATCCAGTCTTGAAATGGAAATTTGCCAATTAGCAGTTATTGGCTGAATATTGATATTAGTAGATATACCCTTCTGTACTGGAAGTTTAAGTTTCTCATGCAAACTAACAGGTACAAAATCTACTCACAAACCACATTGTGAGAAAGTAAATTCCATAAAATCTATGTATTGTTTGAACCAATAACTGTAATTTATAAAGAGCTTCTTTGTGGTACAGAATTTTAATATTGCTTTAAACAAAGTCGATTTCATCGGAGCCATAAGCTTTTTATAATGCTCTCATCAATGGCAATCGCATCAAAATGGGACAAATCAGAGAAAATCAAGGTACTTATAGTCTCAACTGTTGAGATTATAAATACCTTGATTTTTTCTGGTTCATCCCATTTTGACACAATTTCCACTGATGAGAGCATCACAAAAAGCAAGGCTCTGATAAAATCGACTTTGTTTAAAGCAATATTAAAACTGTAATTTAGTTTTTTTGGTTCTATTGGAATTTCTCTTTCTGTATTTCATTTTATTCATTTTTACTTAGTTATTTGAACTTGTTGTTAGTGTGCCTTAAGGCAAATTTTTACATGTGTTGCTTTTTTCTAAATAGATTTTTTAAAAAATCTCTATTTGTGCACCTGACTCACAGGAAAGCAACATAAGTGCTAATATATAGGGCAAGCAATTACCCTGACCTGCTTCTAAAGATGCCAAGATATTGCTGTCTGACTTTAATTTTTTATTTTGTCTTTTTAGTTTTATAAAGATATAACTGAAATTTAGAACTCTTTGCCAAGACCACCAAGCAGAGGAATATGACATAAAGTATTTTTCCCAAGGACACAACAGAATGGTGCAAGTACATTTTGAACCAAGGCCATATTGATCAAAATTACAGTGCTCTAACACATGACATTGCTGCTGACAAATTGAATTTCCAATTAGCATACACAAACAGAACAAGTTGAGTAATTGATGTGAAATTCCAATTAAAAATAAAAAACTTTTGAAAATGAAAGATCAATTGAATATGATTAAAATTGTTTCTAACTAAAAAAATAAACCGAATGATTGTATAGTATTGCATTAAATATATTGTTTATTTCTATGTTAATAATCAAATTAATATGTTTAGTTTAATTGTTGTTGATAAAAATTAATTAAATCTTGCTGTGGCCAGCACAAAGTTTGTTCTAGAAAAAGAAACTCCTTAAAACTCAAGCACAAAGCAAAAGATGTAGAAAGTTATTTTATTACAACTATAACTAACCCAAACCCAATTGAACTCCAAATCTTACAAATAAAACTTTCTTGAGTAACCTTATTGAACAGATCAAAATAACTGTAATCAAATGATAAATTATAAGAAAATTTTAACTAAATTTCTGACATATCTTAAATGTAAAAAAAATGCTTTAGAGTTTCTAAAACTACAATGCCTCCTTATAGTCTGCAAATTACAATAATAACATAATCAATAAAAAATGGTAATAAGAGTATGAAAACATTGTGAAATGTTAAAATTACCCAAAACAATAATAAGCTCAACAGCATTTTAGTCAATTTTTCTCACCTGTGTTTCAACTTCTAAATTGCAGGGTTCCAAATTTAATTTAACATAATAATCTTCTAAATAATTGACAGTACTATTAAGATGAACTGGGGCCCAACAATAGCCAGGAAATAATATACTTTCAATCTGTCCCATGTGACTTTTCCATCGAAATAAATATGATTCAGAAACAGGTTCTGCAAAGTTGCAAACAGTAGTTTTTTCTATGATCTTGGATTCTTTGTTGACCTGTAAATATTGAATGCTTAACTAATTAAACTTTTCAACAAAAAGTTACAACCTTTTTTTAAAGCAATACTAAAAATATTTTTATAGCAGTCACTGCTTCAGGATTTGGGAAAGAAATATTTTCTTTATTCAGAAAACAATGGTACTCAGTCATAGGCACCAAGTTTGTCATTTTACCAGGCATATGCAAACTTTATGATGTCAAAATTAAAACATTAGTGTTTGATTACTTAAGATACAGTGAAGATGAGTAAATTAATACCTCACAATGATCTTTTCCATTGCACCCCTAAATTTGACCTGCTCAGATGTGCAAAATTTTTGTGTGCTATTGGTTAATTTTTGTCTTTTTGCAATCGTCCACATGCACACATAGAAACAAATGAATTGTCAAATGGAAGATTTATCATGTAATTAATGACGCTGTTTGTGATTGATCTTTGTACAAGGCTACTATTAAAAAGTATGTGATCTTTTTCTTTATCTTGAAATCACTGTTACATGTGTGTGCACCTGCAGGTGCAAAGCACAATATACACATGTTATGTAAACACTTGCAAGATAAACTGATGCAGCACACTTGCAACAATACAAAGAATGAAGACTGCAAATTAAAAAAAAAAGGTTTTATGCACAAATCACATTTTGTGTATACTACATATGCACCTGCATTTTGCATGAATATTTGGTACAAAAAAAAGCTTGCCCTATATTGGAATACAAATAGTACAGATAATTTATAAATATTGAATATTTGTATGATAATTGAAACAAAGTATTCAATTCAAGATAAAAGTTTAATGCACAATTGCACATTTGTGTCAACAACATCACTTAAATGTGCTAATTGGAATGGCTGCTTTGTTGATCCATGCATCCATTGGCTTGTTCTTGGTCAAGTCTGGCACAACTTTCAGAATGGACATTGAGCCGGCAGCAATGATTGAGCTGAGGTTGGATCATTGTGTTCCTCAAATATGTTTTTATGCGTCTGACAATGCTAAAGCTAAGCTCTGCTTCACATGTCATGTAGGAAAGGGTGAGAAATATTTTTAGTAGTGTTGCCAAATTGGGAAATAACAAGGGCAGCTCATTATTACTGCAAAACTGGGCATGCAAATTATCTGGTGATCTCATGTTGTTGTTGTGCAACAAACAAATTTGTGCAAGTTCTTTATTGAGCATAGATAAATCAACATTGCTTTCATAGAATTCGGCAATACTTTGAGTAGTTTGTTCATTTCCAGCAAGACTGAGAACATTTTTGAGGTCAATCACAATTCCAATATCATTCATTAAAAATCAAGTAGTTAGCAAATTGTGTACAGATTTGAAAATGGTGCTGTAAAGGCTGCTGTAGTGAGAGTTTACTGAAAGTAATGATATTGGTCATTGACTTTGACTTCTGGAACATTGTGGCAAGCTTGGTAAACCAACTCCAATGCTGCTGGCACTTCGAGTTACTTGCTGGTAAAAATCTGTGTCATTTTTATAACTAGAACTATCAATTTGCAACACATTTGAGAGCTTGCTAATAAATTATTTTACCATTGACATGCTTAAACTACAACTCTTAATGGCTACAGGAACAGCATGAAAGTTACGCAACAGTAGTTGCATACTTCAAAGATAAAAATACACTTCATATCTCTCCAATGATAAACAATATGATTGGGCTCGACATTTTAGTTTGGCATGTACATCTGTCAAGTTAGACATGTCGCACAGCCAATCTAACAGCTTTTTGTAGTTGCTGAGAAAAGTGTCTAGAGACACCTTTCATAGGATCCAACAGGTAGAAAAAAGTGGTCTTAAAGTTAAATTTAAATTATCTTCGGTTTCTAAAACGCTAAGTTGAAATGTGTGAAAGCTCTTCAGTCTTTTTGGAGAAGCAGTAACAAATTTTGACATTTTGTTAAAGATTTCTTGTGTGTTTTCTCCTTCCACAATATCAGTAATGCATTCTTGGACAAACTTATTTAATTGATGACCTATGTAGTAAACATACACAATAGTTTCATTGGATTTCTTTGTGTGTGCTTGAATACCACTAATATTTCCTCTCATATTAGCTGCACCGTCGTAGGCTTGTCTGCAGCAGTTGCTCAAAGGTATATTAAGTGAAAGCAGACAGGATTTTATTATGGTTGTCAATGTTTCTGAATCACATTTCAGCGCAGCATGAAGTCTCAAAAA
The DNA here is from genome assembly GCA_963680785.1 of Diplosoma virens. NCBI lineage: Eukaryota > Metazoa > Chordata > Ascidiacea > Aplousobranchia > Didemnidae > Diplosoma > Diplosoma virens. The sequence continues at coordinate 45,412,539 of OY796887.1, read as the reverse complement.
CACTTCCTTGATAGCCCAAGCTGAATCTACATAATGAACACATATGGACAGTTGATCCATGGTTGAAATATCCATTGTTTTATCACAAATACAGTGGTGAGCATTGAATTAAGAACAACGTTGTTTTCCAGGTCTGGGCAAAGCAATAATAGAACTAGTGGTTTTCCAATAATCGATGACACATTTGGCAGCACTTTTAGAATATTTTAACTTTTTAAAAATATCACCATAAGACTTTTTTTGCTCTTGTATTGTAATAATTGGAGCCTGTCTTGTAGGACTGTTATCTTTTTTTACCCATTATTTTAAGTTATAATTAAACATATAGATTGAATTTAAGGTTATTTTAAATTTTAAAACAAAAAAATAAGCACTATACTACAAAACTTAAAAAATTTGCCCTGATTTCAAAAACAACAAAAGACCAGTGAATGGATTGATAGACTGATAAAGAGAAGTTCCAAAGCAGATAGAAGGAAAACTGCAGTTGATATTTGTCATGATGTCAATAGCTTGATTGATACTCCATTATCAGTGCACACTATCTGAAGACAATTAGTTGAAAACCAACTTTATGGGAGGGTGTCTAGAACCACTCCACTTATCTCCAATCCTAATAGTATTAAGAGACTCAATTTTGCATATAAACATTTAAATTTAAATGTTAATGATTGGGAAAATTACTTGTTTTCTGACAAAACCAAGTTCAATTTGATAAATTCAGATGGTAAAACATATGTCAGATGTTGGATTGAAAAAGAATTTGACAAACAATGCACAAAAATGACAGCAAAACATAGTGGGGGTTCTCTTATGTATTGGGGTGTGTTTTCATCATTGAGCACAGGGCCATTAGTACTTATCAAAGGCACCATAGATATAATAAATCAGCATAGATATATAAAAATACTTGAAGAACATTTATTGCCATATATTGCCAGAAATAACCTCACAAATTTCAAATTTGTGCAGGACAATGTGCCCAGTTACTCTGCCAAATCCATTAAAACGTGGTTATAATCACAAAACTTATCAGTAATTAATTGGCCCCCACAGTCTCCAGATTTGAATTGCATCGAGAATCTACAGAGTATCATCAAAAACAAGGTGAAGAAAGAAATTCTCAAAATTTGCATCAATTGAAGAAGTGATTAAATTGGCCTGGTCCAACATCGATACTGAAACTTGCACGAAACTGATACATTCAATGCTGTAATTGAAAGCAAAGGATTTTCTATCAAATATTGATGATTTCTTGTAAAATTTCTGTTTTTAATAAATTGTTTTTAATTCAATGCTCACAAAAAAACTATTAAAGAAATAAAGTAATCATTAAGTTCTCAATAATTAATTTAAGTTGATGAATTAATGATTATTATGGTTTTTTTTTTTAGCTCTTTTGAATGGTGAAAACAATATTTTATAAAATTGATAATTAAAAAAGTTATAACTAAAAATTAGGTCATTGTTAATTTAATGCTTGCCACTGTAATAGAAAAGTATTTTGCTGCCTGAACTTCTTTTACAAGATCTCAAAGAACTGCTGGTGAAGCTATTTCAAGAATTTCATTCATTATATCATGACTGAGCCATTTGTATGTATTTTGTCTGGTCAACCACACTTGCATATCCCTGTCCTGTTTTGCAATTAAATTGATAATTTGTCAAAAGTTGTAGGATTCATCTGTTTGACCTCTTAATGCAAGACCTTGCCTACCTACCACATAAGAGCACACCATTAAAAATATCTTGTAGAACTTTTAAGTTTGATGCGGCTGTTGCACGATGAGCAGAAATCAATTGATCCAAAACATTTGAATTGTTGTTGCTCAATATTGTATAGCTTATGTTCATGCATTTTTTGTAGTGCTGACTGTTTTGATGTTTTGATAAAGCAGCTCTTCCACATCACCATGCATTAAATCCAGATATCCAAGGTTAAGACTTCCCCTCCAAAGCTAACTTTGCTGCCAGTAACATTTTGTTGTTTTCTACAGCCCACAAACAATACTTCACAAGTAGTAACATTTCTGGATGCATTGTATTCTATCCAAGAGAAGCTTTTTTCCAATTCAGCCGGAAGCGGTGACCCACGTGGGTGGAGCACAAACTGCCTGAGCTTTCATCTTGTTTGCTTTCTGCAGGTCTTACAATTTCAAAATCTGACGAAGACTGTGTACTGGATGTTAAATTTTGGTTGTTCAGCTTCAATTTTTTTTATTTATTTTATTTTGCATTGTTTGTCTGCCAATGTCGCCCACCATAAACATATCTTCTTCTTCTCCTTTCAGCCTTTCCCTTCAGTCAGGGGTGGCCACAGCATATCATCATTCTCCACATCTTTCTGTCTTCAACATCTGTCTCCTTCACACCAACTTCCTGCATATCTTCCTTTACTGCATCTAAAAATCTTCTCTTTGGTCTCCCTCTTCTCCTCTTTCCCGGTAACTCCATTTCCATCATTTTTCTTCCTACATACTCTTGGTCTCTCCTCATGACATGTCCATACCACCTCAGCCTGCCCTCCCTCATCTTCATTCCTAACTGTTCAACCTTAACAGTACTCCTGATGTGCTTGTTTCTAATCTTGTCTTTTCTCGTCACTCCCATAGCAAACCTCAACATTTTCATCTCTGCAACTTCCATCTCTTCTACTTGTTTTTTTGTGACTGCTACTGTCTCAAGTCCATACACCATTGCTGGTCTTACCATTGAACTGTACACTTTTCCTTTTACTCTAGCTGGTAACCTCCTGTTGCAGATTACTCCTGATACTCTTCTCCATCCGCTCCATCCTGCCTGTACTCTCTTCTTTACCTCCCTCTCACAACCACCACTTTCTTGCACTGTTGATCCCAAATACTTAAATTCCTTTACTCTTGGCATTTTTGCATCCTGCATCTTTACTGTTTCGTCATCATTTCCTCCATTTATGCAAAGATATTCGGTCTTTGACCTACTTACTTTCATCCCTCTTCTTTCCAATGCATACTTCCAGGATTCTAATCTTCGCTCCACTTCTTCCCTGGTCTCTTCACAAATCACAATATCATCAGCAAACAGCATCATCCATGGTGCTTCTCTCCTTACTTCATCCGTTAGCCTGTCCATTATCACTGCAAACAGGAATGGACTTAACGCTGATCCCTGGTGCAGTCCAACCTTGACCTTGAAACTTTCTGTAGTTCCTACTGCACACCTCACCACTGTTTCGCTTCCCTCATACATATCCTGTACTAGTTGTACATACTTTTCCACTATTCCAGATTTTCTCATACAGTACCACAGCTCTTCCTGTGGAACCCTGTCATAAGCCTTCTCTAGGTCCACGAATACACAATGTAGCTCTCTTTGACCTTCCCTGTACTTTTCCATCAACATTCTTAGAGCAAACATGGCATCGGTGGTTCCCTTTCCTGGCATAAATCCATATTGCTGTTTGCTGATCTCCACTCTATCTCTTAACCTTGCTTCAATAATCCTTTCCCATATCTTCATTGTATGGCTCATTAGCTTTATTCCTCTGTAGTTTCCACAGCACTGTGCGTCCCCTTTGTTTTTATAGATTGGGATTAGCACACTCCTTCTCCATTCTTCAGGCATCTGTTCACCCATTAATAGTCTGTTGAACAGTCTGGTCAAAAACTTTATCCCCATCTCTCCCATGCACTTCCAAACTTCTACTGGCAACTCATTTGGCCCAACTACTTTACCTTTTTTCATCCTTCTTAGTGCATTTTTTACTTCTTCTCTGCTGACACAATTTACCTCTTCGTTAACCATTTCTGGTTCCTCTGTCCTTGGGTCTCTGTTATTTTCCTCATTCATCAGTTTCTCAAAGTACTCCTTCCATCTCTTTAACACTGCTTCCGAATTTACCATCACATTACCATTTTCATCCTTTATAACCCTCACATGCTGTACATCTTTCCCTGCTCTGTTTCTCTGCCTAGCCAATTTGTACAACTCCTTTTCACCTTCTTTTGTTTTCAATCTAGCATACAAATTGTCATATGCACAACCCTTTGCCATTGCAACTGCCTTCTTTGCCTTATTCTTCTTTTCTTTGTATATCTTTTTAGTATTTTTATTTCTTATTTTGTCCCATGCTTTCTTTGCCTCTTTCTTTTCTTTTATGCTTTTTTGAACTTCCTCATTCCACCACCAAGTCTCCCTGTCTCCTTTTTGTTTTCCGAATGTTACTCCCAGTACAGTTTCAGCTGTTTTTCTTAGTATTTCTGCCATTTTGTCCCACTCATCAGGTAACCCATCCTTGCCTCCCAAAATTCTGGTCACTTCTTGTCTAAACGCTTCTTGATAGCTTGTCTCTTTTAGTTTCCACCATCGTATCTTTGGCTTTACTTTCTCTGCCTTTTTCTTTTTCACCATGAGAGCCATTTTGCATACCACCATACGGTGCTGCTTTGCGACACACTCATTCAATTTTACCTTACAATCACACATTTTCTTCAAGTTTCTCCTTCTGCACATCACATAATCTACTTGGGTACTTTTTCCTCCACTCTTATATGTCACTCTGTGTTCATCTTTCTTCTTGAAATAAGTATTGACAATCGCCAAATCCATGCTTTTCCCAAAATCCACAACCATTGATCCTTCCTTATTTCTTGTTCCAGCACCGTACCTCCCCATTATTTCCTCATCCCCTATGTTTCCTTCACCCACATGTCCATTAAGATCTGCACCAAGAACTATCCTCTCTTGTTTTGATATACTTTCTATCAATCCATCCAGGTCTTCCCAAAAATCATTTTTCTCCTCCATGCTGTTGTTAACCTGTGGAGCATATGCGCTTACTATATTTAGGATGGACCCTTTTACCTCCAGCTTCATGGCCATCAGTCTGTCTGACACCCTCTTCACTTCCAAGACACTTTCAGCCAGCTCCTCCCTCAGCACTATCCCTATCCCATTTTTTCTTCCGTCAGCTCCGTTGTAGAATATTTTGCATCCACCGCCAATGTTCCTTGCTTTACTCCCTTTCCACTTTGTTTCCTGTAGACACAATATGTCTACATTTCTTCACTCCATCATATCTGCCAGCTCTCTTCCCCTTCCAATCATCGTTTCAATATTTAAAGTACCCACTCTAATGAGTGAGCATCTTCCTTTCCATGCTTCTCGCTGCTTCTTCACTCGCTTTCCTCCTCTTTTTTTGCTTTTATTTTCACAATGTTTAGCAGTAGCATAATTTCCACAGGTGCCCTGCTGTGCAACACCTGAGGCGGTTGTTGGTAACCCGGGCCTCTACCGATCCGGTATGGATTGATGATTTCGCATTTGTCTGTTTTGGCAAAAATTTTTAATGCCGGATGCCCTTCCTGCCGCAACCCTCCCCATTTATCCACCATAAACATGTATATACATTTATTAATGAAAACACTAAAACAGAATAAAAATTTAAAATTTATAATCCACAACAGCCTGTGTAGAAGCATCAGGTAAAATCTTATTCAAATATTCTATTCCATTTGAATAAAATTCCACCTGATGAGCTGTTTCTGCAAAATAGGCTGTTGTGGATTTTAAATTTTTATTTTGTTTTAGTGTTTTCATTAATAAATTCTGCTCTAGCTTTTTTGGTTATTGAGCTCTGTGCTGGCAAAGTTAGGAAAACAGATATATATATATATATATATATATATACAGTGGTGAGCAAAATTATAAGACCAATAAAAAAAAAATTTATTTTGCATGTAATTTTTTAAATTTTTGATTAATTTTAAAAAGAAAACTCATTCAATAGATAATTTTTTTTAATTTAAAGCTTGTAGTTTTAAAATGATGATTTGACAATACAAAGTGATTTATTAAGAATGCGCAATTAATAGACAAGCATAATTATAAGACTGATTATTTTGACATTAATTTTATTCAACTTGTCATTTAATTTTTCTTTTTTTCAAAGGTCAGTTACTTAATACTATCATAGATTACTTTTAATATACTTAGAAGCCTAGAAAAGCAGCTGTTTCTTATAATATTTGTGAAGCAGTGGTCGAACTGCACATAAAAATTTTTCCTACAAAAATATTGTTTATGTCTTTAAAATAAGCAAAACTGCAGTTGTCAAGATTTGCCAAAGATTCAAAAACACTGGAGAAATAGCTAGGCATGAAAATACTGGAAAAAAACTAGAGATATTTCCACAAATGGACTGGATTATTCACAGGGTATCAGAAAATGATCATTTCAAAACTGCAATGGATATTTGGAATGAGTTGCAAATGAGAGAAGATGTATCAAATATATCTGTGCACGCAATCCAAAGATGCTTGAGAGGGTTTGGCTTAATGGAAAGGATTGCAGTCAAGAAACCATGGGTGTCAGAATGCAACAGAAAGTGGAGATTGAATTTTGCCAGGCAATATCAACATTGGGGAGTGAAAGAGTGGGGAGAGTGTTGTTTTTGGGTGAAAAGAAGTACAATAGATTTAGGAGTGATGGGAGAAGAAATGTGAAGAGGAGGAAATGGGAGCAGTTGAATTGAAAGTGCCTCTTAAAAACTGTCAAAGGTAAAGGGGGATTGGTTATGGTCTTAGCTGATTTTTCATTGAATGGTGCTGGTACAATTATTAGGATAACAAAGACAATGAATGGTCAAAGTTATTTGAAGCATTTGCAAGACCATTTAGTGCCTCATGCAAAGAGTAAGATTGGTAGAAACTACCACTTGCTCTTTAACAATACTCCTTGCCATAAATCAAAAGTTGTTAAAAATTATATACAGAAGCACAAGATCAAGATCATTCCTTTTCCCAGCTCAATCAGCTGGTATCAACCCTAGAAAATCTTGGTGCAAATTCGAAAAAGCCATAAAGCAGAAAGAGCCATGAAATAAAAACGAATTGTTTTAGGTCATTGAAGAGGTACTACAACAGTTGATCAAATGAGATTTGATCAAATGATACTTGATCAAACGACACTTGATCGAAACAACACTTGACCAAAATGACACTTGACCAAAGCGACACTTGACCAAAATGACACTTGACTGAAATGACACTTGATCAAAACAACACTTGATTGAAACAACATTTAATAAACAAAAGCTTATAAATTGGGGTATATAGCTGGAAATTTTTGTAAAGAATTTTTTAAACAAAAATTGTAAGCTAATTTTTAGTTTGATTAGATTATTTCACAATGTTCATAAATTTAAATAAAAGAAATTAAAAAATACTTAATAGAAAAGAACCATTTGCATAAAGTTGACAATTTATTTAAGCTAAAATTAAACTTTTTAATAAATATTTTATTTAATATTTAGTAAACAATGTTTCATGTATTTTTTTATAAAATTCAGACTTACACTTTTTCGTCATTTTAAGAGAGTTTATATTTTATTTGATAGAGGAACAAACTTTACAACACCTTACATAATTTTTATTACACTTGGTACTAAAAGTTAAAGTCCAAATCCTTCTGAACTCTAGTGCTTAAATGTTGGGTTGACATATCAATGTATATTAAGTTTGTGTCACACAAACATATAGATTTATAAATGATATTTGAGCTAAGACCTAAAAGAGTTTTGGAGTTCAAATAAAAATAATTTCAGTTGAAGACCTTTATTACTTTTTACTTTTAGTTGAAGGCCAAAACTTCTTTAGGTCTTTGCTTAAATGTCATTTATAAATTTATATAAAAAAGTGTACATCTGAATTTCATATAAAAATTTAGGAAATCAATTTTTTTAATGAACTGTCATTTAGATCAAGTGTTGTTTCGGTCAAATGTCGTTTTAATCAAAAGTCATTTTGATCAAGTGTTGTTTTGATCAAGTGTCGTTTTGATCAAGTGTCATTTTGATCAAAAGTTGTTTCAGTCAAGTGTTGTTTTGGTCAAGTGTCATTTTGGTTAAGTGTCGTTTTGATTAAGTGTCATATTGGTCAAGTGTCATTTCGATCAAGTGTCATTTTGATCAAGTGTTGTTTGATCAAGTGTCATTTGATCAAGTGTCATTTAATCAAGTGTTGTTTGATCAACTGTCAGGTTATGCATTAAAGATGGCTGGAAGGACGTACTATAGTGCAAATTTGAAAAATTGGTAGATTTAATGCCAAAAAGATGCAGTGATAATGATAATAAAGGAAATCCAACTAAATACTAATTAATTTATTTGTAATCAGTCTTATAATTATGCTCATCTATTAATTGCTCATTTTTATAAATCACTTTGCAGCATTTTTTACAATCAAATATTCTTTTTTAAAATTACATGCTTTTAATAAAAAAAGAATTATCTATCAAATGAGATATTTCTTTTTAAAATTCATCAAAAATTTAAAAAGATACATGCAGAATAAAAATTTTTTAATCAGTCTTATAATTTTGCTCACCACTGTATATATATTGTGGCACCTTGTGGCAAATAAAATAGATAAATGCAGAGTCACTATGAGAGACTGATCAAGATGGAGGTAGAGGTGGGGTAGATGCAGAAAAGATTGAAAGAATGTGCTGTCATTGTCATTGTTTGAAAAGATATTCACTCCAAGTCAGTCACAAACAGGACTGGGGTTGAGGGTTTATCCTTTTACTACCAAGGCTGCTGTACTGCCCAAATTAGGTGCTGGCAGTGATGGTGTTGATCCAGCATCATATTTTTTTATCCAAAACTGTCAGACCTTGTGCTCTGTGCTCCGTGTGGGCAATTCAGTAAAGCGAGATTCCATTTGTGCATGGATAAATGGAATTGGCCAACACCAGTCTGCAGGCGAATGACCTTAACCCAAGCTGTTTGGGGCAAACTCAATCCAACAGCTCTGGCACTGGCTTTGGGTATGAAAACACAGAGCCTATATGGACTCTCACAGCACTCTGTGTTCCATCTGTAATTTGTCCACTGAGAAGCACAGATGCCAAGTCTGGCAAGGTTATTTAATAAATTCTGTGCAGCTGACACAAATGGGTCTCTAGATCTTAGTCTTTCTTGGCAAGCATCTAAGAAGCCACTTAAAAGATCATACAGGATATAATCAGGGTTCAGGGATCCATGGTAAGCCAAGAATAGGGTTGCTTTTAGTCAGCCTGGCAAGTCATCCAAGGAGAGTGTCGCTCCTAGCTAGGTAATTCTTTTCTAATGTCAACTATTTTATCTCAGCTGGTGTGAGCTTTTTGCTTGCATAAGTTACTGGATGTAGCTTATTATAATGTTTCTGCATCAGCATCACCCACAGTCCCTCATTTGAAGTGTCTATGCAAACTGAACATTTCTTGTCATAATCAACCAGTTGCTCACTCCCACAAATTTTTTCTGCATTTCCTCTATCTCATCTCCAGCCATCTCTTCAAGTCTCTTCAAGTTGGGTGAGGTTACTTGAATGCTAGTGCTCTAATTTTTGTGGTATCCACTTTTTTGCATTGCTTCTTGATAAACAACAGCCGCATTATAGAACACGTGCTGATTGCATGAAACTTGATGAGCAGTCAGCCAGCATTGATGGAAGTTGCTTTTTGATGAAGAAAAAGTGATTTGATCTTGAATGAATATATAGCAGATAGTTATTTCGTTTTCGATATAGCTGAATGTAAATTGAATATGTCAAGGAGTTTGCCTGTATAGCCTTAATATTAATAATAATTTTTAGACTGTTTTGCTGAAAAAATTAAATGATTTTCTTTTGATATGTTTTATGTCAGGACCTGGAATGTTTTCCAAGATAGCTAAGCTATTAGCTGCCAGCTCCCTACTCTGTAGCACACTACCAGTCTCCATAAACTTTTTATGTCATGCTTGAATGGTAGGTCACACAAGTGGCTTTCTTCCATACTTGCATCTAAAGTTTTTGTTATGCTTGGATGTCTGACTTTGTTTCTATAAACCAGGAAACACACTGGGCTTTTTCCTGTGGAATGCTCATTTTCATGAACTCTACTTTCCCTACTAAATTCAAAAATATTCTGCTTATCACTAAGTAAATTGTAATTTGTATTCTAATTATTTCCACAAGTACCTGTAAAGAAAGAAACAACTTAAAGCATTTTCCTTCACTATAAAAGAAATCAAATAAAAATATCTCAAAAAATTAAATTTTGATAAACTTTGAAAATTGTAACAATAATTGATGGACACCCTGTATATTTATATAATTTACAAATATAGAAGTTTTTCAAAATTTATATAAATATATATATAAAATACTGTAATTTATATAAATATGTATATAATTTACAAATATAGAAGTTTTTCAAAATTTTTGGTTGGTGCTTATCAGAAAAGTGCTCAATGACGTCAAGTCAGAGCAGTTAAATAATTAGATTTTAGACCACAAAATTTTTAAAATTTAACATTAATTTTATTTTATTTGCTCTAACACACTATTTTGCCTGCCTGGGCTCATCAGGGGGTGGTTAGAAATCTGAAAAACAAAACAAATAAATAAAAATACAGTCTAAACAAAGTGCTTGAATGTCGGCAAATAATGTAAAGCAACAACAAGAGAAAAACTATGATTGCAATATTGATTGATGAATGAATTTTATTACCAAAGAAAAAGTTTTTTACATAGCTTGCTCTATTGTTTGAAATAATGGGTAAATTAAAATATGCATTAAAATTTTGATTAAATAGACCGCACTGAAAAATACAATAAAAAAAGATGCTTAAGAAATGTGTTTAAAAATGACCATTGTCAGGGTACAAATTAAAATTAAAACAATAAAAATTTTTTACAGAGTATAATTTAAAAATATTGTTAGTTCAATTCGTATCTAGTGAAGAGGTGGGTTATTTTATTTGCTGATCAAGAAAGTGGGTAAAAGTGAGATGTAAAAATAAGGTAAACCGAGTGTGTAAATTAGTAAATATATTTATTAACTCACAGTGTCATTAAAACTTCATAATTTAAATTTATGTTGATGATGATATTTTGAAACCAACTCCAAGCATTTATTCAATAATTTTTTGAGGTCAGCCTGACATATTTGTAATTGTTCCTATAACCATAAGTTGCATGCTTTTGAACCACATTGATATGAAGTTGCATGGTGACAATTTTCCATCTTATTTGTGGCAATTGCCCTGATAGTTTTAATTTCCAAATGGCTTTTGATAGTTCAGTGGAGTTAATTTTTTGATTGTTTTTAAAGAATTAGTTATGGTTGTTATATCAGAGTTTAAATGATGTTTTGCAGCTTCCATAATAGAATTTGTATGTTTCACCTTTTTGTTGCCTGTATTTCACAAATGATTGATAAACATGCACTGCTAAAACAGCTAAGTCGTAAACAACAAAAATTAGTAAAAAAAACCATGGATTACCAAAAGTATTTTAACTTCTATTTGAAAAAAAATTCCATCTTTCAGACTCTGTTTATAAATGGCAGTGATGCAGAAAAAATTTACTTTTGAACCTACTCCGACAAATTGACAAAAATTAAAACTTTATCAAAAAAATTATACTTTTAAAATGAACTTAAAAAAAATAAAAATAATGCCTGTAAAACTTGGTATATTATTAAATCTACAATACCAATTACTCCAAATCGATGATTAACTAACTCGCTTCAAATAAATGATGTAATTACGGAGGACCCCGAAATTATTGTAAATGACTTTAATAACTTATTTTGCTCAATTGGTTCCAACTTGGCTGAAAAAATTCAAAAAAGACAAATAAGCCATCTTATGAATATTTAACTAATATAATCTCTTCTTCAATTTACTTCCAACCTCCAACGTCAAACAAAATACTTAATCAAATTTTATCATTAAATGACAGCAAGGCACTTGAGCATGATAGCATTCCAGCTTGCTTCCTTAAAGTCTCAAGGTATGTAATCACTCCACATCTTAAATATTTTACAAATTTTATTTTAAATAATGGAGTGTTCCCTAGCAATTGCAAAATAGCAAAAGTTGTGCCAATTTTTAAAAATGGTTGCAAAGAAGAGACATACAACTATTGTTTGATACCAATACTAACTTGCTTTTCTAAAATAATTGACAAAATGATATATAATAGACTAATGACCTTCTTCTTTGAACATAAAGTCTATCCTCATCAATTTAGTTTTCAAAGTAAAATTTCCATGTCCCATGCAATGCTTGATTTGGTCACTGCTGCCTAAGATAATATTGGCTTTAATCTTCATACAGGTCTTGTGCTTATAGATTTTAAAAAAGCCTTTGACACTGTCTGTCATAAAATATTATTAAACAAGTTGGCCCATTATGGCATTTGGGGAGTAGCATTTAAGTTACTAAGTTTATACTTAACTTACCAGAAACAATTCGTCAACTTTAACTGACTTCATTCGAAACTCAAGGACATAAAATACAGTGTACCTCAAAGCTCCTCCCTTGGTCTGTTACTTTTCCTCATATATGTAAATGACTTATAAAATGCTGTTGACTGCACACCTAGATTATTTGCTGATGATACTTGTTTCATATTCCAGGCATCTAATCCATTTATCCTTCAAGGTATAATTAATAAAGAATTAAAGACTTAAACATATGGTGCAATGTAAATAAATTAACAGTTAATCTGTCTAAATCTAATGTTTTAGTTATTTCTCCCAAGTTAATCCATGATTTCACTGAGCAGATCACAGTTAGTTATGATAGTTTCCAAATTTACTCAGTTAAAAGCACCAAATATTTAGGGGTAATTGTTGATAATAAAATTAATTTTTACAAACATATTAAAGTACTTGAATCCAAAATTGCCCGTTCTGTTGGAATCGTTGTCGTTTGAAGGGTATCCACTACAGGTCAGACACAAACAGGACTGGGGCCAAGAGTTTATCCTTTTACTACCCCAGACTGCTGCACTGCCTGAATCAGATGCTGGCAGTGATGTTACTAAGCTAGCATTGAGTTTTGTCATCCAAAACTGTCAGACCTTGTGCTCCATGTGGTGCCTGATGTATAGGGCATGCTGTTAGTACATGGTCTGCAGTTTGCTCAGAGCTGCCACACTTGCAATTGGGTGAAGGAGCAAGACCCCATTTATGCATGGACAAATGGAATTGCCCAACACCAGTCCATAGGCAGTTGAGCTTAACCCAAGCTGCTCGGGGTAAGCTCATCCCAACAGGCCTGGCACTGGTCTCAGGCACAAAAGCACAGAGCCTGGAAGCATTTTCACAGTACTCCACATTCCATTTGTGATTTGTCCATTCAAAAGCGCGGATGCGAAGTCTGGCAAGGTTGTCCAAAAGATTCCGCGCACCTGGCACAAATGGGTTTCTGGATCTTAGTCTCACTTGGTGAATATGTGAGGACCCATTTAAAAGACCATGCAAGATATGATCGGGGTCCAGAGATCCACGGTGAGCCATGGGGAGTGTCACTCCCATTCAGTGAAGCTCAGCTGGCTGGATGCCTGAGAGTACAGGTAGGTGGTCCATTGGAGTGGGACGCAGGCATCCAGTAACTATGCGCAAGACATCATTCAAGACACTGTCAATGAGGCGAGTGTGAGCACTGCAACACCAGACTGGTGCACAGTACTCAGCTGTTGAGTAGACTAGAGATACTGTAAGGTGGCTATGCATAGTGTTTTAGCACCAGCACCCCATCCCAAGCCCACAAGCACCTCAGCAGTGTGACGTGCGAAGATAGTTTTTTGTGCAATGCCACTAAATGGTGACGAAACGTGAGCAATCTGTCCAGTTTTACCACAAGGTAAGTAGGGATTGGACAGAACAGTAAAAGTCTACTATTGTTGTAGACCTTTAGCTCATGTTTGGCCTCTCAGTTATTTAAGTGAAAGGCTGCCGTCACCGTCTTAGTGTGACTGAACTTCAACCTGGAGATACGCTGAAAGTGTGGACATGTCTTGGCATAAGGTCCCCTCCAAGTCCTTCCAGTTTCCAGAAGAGTGCAACAATGCTAGATCATCAGCATAAGCAAACTTTTTGGAAATCATGGAAGGAAGATCATACGTATAGATGTTAAATAGGAGGGGAGCCAAGACGATCCCTGAGGAACGCCATTTTTAAGATGGCATAGCTTGCTTTGTTTGCTGTCACTGGTGGTAAGGGTGAAACTTTGATTTTGGACAAGCTCCATGATCATTTTGACCATGTGCTTATCCAGAAGTAGTCTCAGCAGCTTGCAGGTAAGGCCACGGTGCCAGACAGTGTCATAAGCAGCTGTTAGATCGATAAATACGGAACCGGCCTTCTTTTTAGCCTCGAAAGAATCCTCGATGTTCTGGGTTAGCAGAACAACTTGATCTACGGTTGGCTTCCCGCGTCAGAACCCATCCTGCTCTTTAGGGAGCAGTGAATTGATTAATGGTTCAATGCGGGCATAGATAAGCCTCTTGAGGATCTTGTAGGGGACACAGAGCAGATATATTGGTTGATAACTCTTTGGGTCCCCCATGGGCTTTTCTGGTTTGGGGATCGCAACCAAAAGCACTCTTCTCCAGATCTTGGGAATTTTGAGTCGGCACAAACAGGAAGAAAAAAAGTCATGTAACCAGGACTTCAAAGCAGCTCTGGCATGGAGTATAAGCTCAGGGCAGAGGGAATCAGGTCCCAGAGCTTTACCTGGTTTTAAATGTTGAAGGGCAGCAGTAAATTCTCTCTGTGAAAAATTGTCAGAGATATTTACTGTGTCTGGTGTTGTGGCCCTCCAAAGATCAGACACTTCTTGAAAGACAAATTGAGATGACTTGTGGTCAACAGCCTCATATTTCCCATTTCTAACCAGCTAAGATGCAATAGCATTGGCTGAAACAAGACAGTGATGAGGAGAGTGTCGTGACCTACCAGTAAGGTTGTTCAAAATACTCCATGTTTTTCGACTAGAGTGTGAGAAGTCAATACTCCAAACTGCTTTAGACCATCAATCCCTCCACTTTCTGTCAAGCTTGGCAAGCAGAGCTGTAGCAGCCAAACTTGAGTTGTCTCCCTGAGGAGACTGCAGAAAGGTTTTATATAGGGATTCACACTCTGCATCCCAACATGAAATATAGTTATTTTGATACCTGCATGGGATAGTCTTTTTGGCTGCTTTCTTAATGGTGTTACAAAAGTCCTGGTAAGCCACATCCACATCAAGTAAATCAGGTGGCAACAAAGTCTTTGCAAATTTATTCGTCAAAACAATGTAATGACTTTATTTGGCCTTGTGGAAGTTCCATTGCTTAACAGGCATGCTTGGCACTGCCATAGCAAACCTTGGTGGTGTAATAAGTGAAGGTCGATGTTGTGACCTGGGGAACTTGTCAACGACACATCTATCCGGTAAGCAACTGTTTGGACCTATGCTAGCGAAAGCTAGATCTGGATTGGTGCCAGTGTTCCAGCAGCTGAAATAAAAACTGGCAGCATCCTTGGCATTATATAGGAGGGCAAGACAATTAATACTTGCCCAGCCAGCCAAGCACTCACCGTCCAAACTGTTGTCGTCGTAACCCCAGTCAGCATGAAAACAGTTAAAATCGCCAGCGTAAAGACAGGGGTGAGGAAAAACTGGGAGATCCAGGGTTTGCAATTGCGTTGGTGGTGGTTTGTAGACGTTGACTATTTTATAGCCATCAACGTCCACACACAACCACTCGATCTCCAATGTCAGTGGAGATTGGTCCAAAAGCGTGTATCTCAGTCACTCGTGGACAAACATGGCAAGGCCATGCTTCCTGCTTAAAGACCCAAGCTAGTTGATAGTTTGAAAGTACCAACTTCTCTGCATCAGTGCAGTGGTATCCTGCAGTAGGATGACGAGTGCCTCAGACTGCATAGCGAGGTGATGAAGAACATTCATCTTGCTTGCAGTGAGGCCTTCAATGTTCAGCTGAAGAATGGTGGGTCTTTGGAACTTGTTGGCAATGTGCCCTGAAAAGGGCAGTTTTATCCTGTCATTGCCCTGTCCTGAAAAAGATGTTTGCTGATTAGCAGACCCACACCGAACATCAGAATGGGTGGATACCCTTCCGTTTTGGTAGGTTCGGTTTCGATCTGTCATTTTTAAAATCAATGAACAGACTTACTCATGGCCCAGGCTGCGTAAAAGCACCTACCATGTGGGCCTCTGTTGGAATACTAAGTTTGTTTCTGTTGTAATACCACCTAAACTAAAAACAATCCTACCTAAGCAAAATTTATTACAATTATATTATATTCTTGTCCATTCACACTTGACTTATGGAATATCTATTTGGGGCTCAACATATCCATCTCACCTTCAAAAACTACAAAAATTGCAAAACAAAGCACTTAAAGCTATTTGTAATGCACCATATTAAAGCCCAATTAAACCACTTTATACACAATCAAATATTTTGCAAATTCAAGATGTTTATAAACATGAAATTGCCAAATTTATGTTTAAATGTAACAAAACATTAACTCCCACCATTCTCTAACTTCTTCCAAAAAACCAATCAAGTATCAAACCAAAGCACAAGACTATGGGTGGAACAAGATAATTTATATATTCCCAGATATCGTAATAGTAGATTACAATGGTGTATAAAATACCAGGGAGTCAAAATTTGGAATCTTATACCAAAAGAGATAAAAAAATCCACTTATAATATATTCAAAAATAACTATAAGAAATATCTTCTTTCACTTTACTAAATAAAATGGTAAATCTTACAATTCTTTAGAAAACAAAACACATGATGATTCAGAGAGCTAAAGAATATAATTATGTTTTTTATTATTATTTTTTTATAATAATTAACATAAAATTGTCTGATATTGGGTGGTTGCTTGACTAGATGATCCTAAAGATCTATTTTCATCTTCCCTGTCACCTTCTTTTTTTTTTCTGCTAAATTATTATTATTGTTATTATATTATTTTTTATTGTTGTATGAAGTGTGACAAAAATAAAAATGATGATAATGATGATGATGATCACCTGTTTTTGAGGAGGCTTTCTATACTATTGAGTTTCTGCAGCATTTTTGGTTAAATGGGCAATTTTGGCTGATCTGCAGTTGCATTGTTTGGCATCTACTTTGTTATCTGAGTTGTTCAAGTGCAAAGTGTTTTGCTTATTTATAATAGATTTCAAGTTTGGTGTGCAACTATAGGTTAGTTTTATGTCATTTTTGTTTTAACAAATTTGTTATTTTTAAAAGCATTTCTTAAGCATCTTTTTACTATATTTTTTAGTGCAGTCTATTTAATAAAAATTCTAATGCATTTTTTAATGCAAACTTTGTTAATTACCTAGTATTTTCAAACAATAGAGCAAGTTATGTAAAAAAATTTTTATGGCAATAAAATTTATTAATTGATCAATATTACAATTGTAGTTTCTTGTGTTGTTGTTTTACATTTTTTGCTGACCTTCAAGCACTTTGTTTAAACTGTATGTTAATCATTTGTTTTGTTTTTTCAGATTTCTTAACACCCCCTGACAAGCCTAGGCAGGCAAAACAGTCTGTTGGGGCAAATAAAATTAATGTTAAATTTAAAAATTTTGTGATCTGAAATTTAATTTAATTATATATATATATAATTTCTTATTGCAGGAGTGAATCGATCTTCCCCGCAGAGTGCTCAATGAAAAAAATCAGAGCAATTTAATACAAAATTTATTTAATCACTGTTTAAAAACCATTTGAAATCTTAGGATGAAACAGACCGTTGTGGTTTTTAAACAGTGATTAAATAAATTTTGTATTATATAATTTTTTATATTTATTATACACTACACTTTATTAGTTAAAACCACAACAGTCTGTTTCATCCTATCGAATCTTCAGGTGGTCACTTATTCAAATAAAATAAAATCAGTATATTATAAAAGATTCTATTTGAATAAGTAACCACCTGACAATTTGATAGGATGAAACAGACTGTTGTGGTTTTAACTAATAAAGTGTAGTGTATAATAACTAAATATAATATACTTGCTCTAATTGTGTGTTATCAAGCACTGTACCAGCAAGGTGAAACATTACTGGATTATATATAATTTATACACACACATGCACATGTGCCTCATTAAGTGGAATTGAATTCTGTTTTAATAAGAAACTGATGATGACCTCCATAGATTGAAATTGATTTTTGGTGATGAATTAGTTTGTTTTAATTTCTATATTAAGCATTTGGCCCATTAAACTTTGACTGATTTTATTAATAAATTTATGTATCATTATTTAATTTTTTTTAGTTTTTAAATTGTCAAAATCTATTTAGTTAAGTATTAATAAATTTAACAGCTAGCTTTTATGGAGCTTGCACATTCCCCAACTATGGTCTAGGTCCTCACTATCTTTTCAGCACATCCATGGCTTTTTGTAAGATGTTAGCAATGCTATCAGCAATGTTGCTGCAGTTTTCTTAAATTAATTTCTTGATTCTAGCTCTATTTTCAGGATTGATGACTGCTGATAGCTTCATACTTCTTGATTTGTTTCTCTGGCAGTATTGTAATCTAAACGATGTAAGCAATCTAAATGACATATGCTACCTTTAATAATCAAAATAGGTATACTGCTATCTTGTATTCTAAAAAGCTGTTATCTAATCATTATTTTTCTGAGTCAATCTAGAATATGAGTGTATATTTTTAAAATTCAACATTCACATGTCACTTTGTAGAAGAAAAACAAATTATTAATTATCTTTGATAACATAACATTGCTAATTAAAGAAATTTTTTTTTTTTCAAGCTGCTGAATGAAGATGTTGTACAGGATGTATAATGCATAACAGAACAGTAAAACTTATGTTTTTAAAGCTAGAAAACCTATTTCTAATTTGAATAAGTCCTAAACAACAAAAATTGATAATAATTATTACCTTCAAGCATGTTGTTAAATCATTTGAAAAATAAAACAAAAACACAAATGCTTTTTCTGATATTTTTCCTAAAACACAAATGAACATTAATTTAATTACATGTACAGTAATAATGTATTTTGTTTTGTCACTGCCTCCTTATTCACAATCTTTGTTTATATTTTCACTATTAGCAATTTTGAGTAGATTGTATACAAAAAAATAAATATATATAAATAAATGAAATAGATATTTTATTTTATACTTGATTTGAACATTAAAACTTTTAGTAACATCTTTCCATCATTGATTGAAATTAGCCTAAATTACTGCTGAAGTCATAGATTTAAAAGATTACAAATATGAATTGATATGTACTTTACAACAACAGTAATTGTTGTATTTATCCAGATTTGGTAAAAAAAAATTTTTTAAATCAATTAGATGAACAGAAAAAGAAAAATTTGATACCATATTGATTTAATGCACATATTTGTTTGTAAATGCTAATGTGATCTATCAATTGATTAAAATGCTGATGTGTGAAGTTTCACACATCAAATGCAAGAAATGCATAAATTGGATAAGATGGGTACATAAAAGTGCTTAGGAATTAAAGAGAGTTAGTTGGGCTAAAGTAAAACATTAAAGTGCAATATGTGTGAAACAAACCAGGCTGTTGAAAATTCTCTACAAAGTATAAACATGGCAGGAGATCAAATTGAAAAGATATTTGCTGTCTTGAAAATGTTCTGTGTACACAAAGGTGGAGTTTAAGAAGCAGTGACTGTGAGAATAAGAGCTGGGTGAAAGAGATTTAAGAATGTTCCAGGTGTGTTATGCAACAAAATTTTGTCTATGAAGTTGAGGGGGCTTGTATAAAAAATGTATCTCAAAAGTGCAATAAGTTATGGAGCATCAGCTGGCCAATAATGGTAAAAGATATAAGAAGAACTGTGTTCACTCAATGAGAATGCTTCAAATGATATGTGGCAAGATGCTGAAGAATAAAGTGAAAAGTGAGTTAATGCTAAAGACAACTAATGTTAAATTATTGAAAGAATTTATAAGAAATCCAAGATTGAGGTGATTTGGAAACATTAAATGCTGAATGTGTTGTTGCAGCATGCTCAGCTTATGCTTGGATTTATCGATTGTGCCCTGCTTCTCATAATATTCATTGTGTGAAAGCGTTTCTGTGTCCCACGGTCGGTGATTTGTTCATTTATTTATGCTCATTATATATAGTAACGTGGCTGTATGATTTAGGAGACAGGCAACAAAATAATGCATAACGTGATAGCTATATAATAATTTCAATAAAGTTTATTTGATATGGGTTTTAGTTATACTGTGTTAGGGTTAGTTTAAAACCAAACTCCTAATCCTAACATTTTGGTGACCCCGACGTGATGTAATAATTGTATGTAAATAATGTAAATGTAAATAATTGAAATACTTATAAAATTTTTTTTTAAATTGGCACCCATGTTTTAACTTTGGTTTAAAAAATAATGTAAGATTTAACTTTGGTTTGGTACCCAATGATATTTAACAAAGAAACATATCAACGTCAACTTCTGTGGTACCTGTGACAAAGGACTCACAAAGACTGCCATACGAAAACAATTTTTACTTTACCGATACTTCCAACAAATCACACTCCGACTCATTCAACATCAATCAACGGGATTCTCCTTTTTCATCATACAACATATCAACAAAGTCAATTACTAAATCCGGTCGAGTTATCCAACCACCCATTCGCTATCGAAGTTAAGAACCATATCTTATACATACTTTTCTTGATTGTTTTTTATTTTTATTTTTTGATGGCTCAATGTTTTCTCTTGGTTCTATTGATTAGGGCATTTTCTTTTTCATAATTTTGATTTTTTGTTTGCTTCATTGTCAATTAGAGCGTATCTGTAATATTCTTTCTTTTCAAATCACTTGTAGTTGCATTGCCAGTTAGAACAAACTTTTACTTTTGTTTCTTTTCAACGTTGGGCAAATTACACTTCTATCATAAACATTAGGCAGACCTTGTCTTGCAATTTGGCTGGTGATGTCCTCACACAACTTACCTGCCAACCAATTAATGCAATGGTCTTGCTTGTGTTAGCTTTTGATAACAATATGAAATCTTCTCTCTTGCCTTTGGTTGAGTATGGACACACCCAAGCTGGTAAACTGCAGATAGGCCAACTTGTAAGTCCAAATTTTATTATCCAAGGCGAGCATTGTATTATAAATATTATCACTCTGAAAAAACTGTTCTCTTTTAAAGACATTCAAGATTTATTCTTTTTTCTCTGTAAAAGATTTTTGCAGATATACATCAAGCTGTGTCAAAACACATAGCAGTTTGACCGATTTAAATTTGTTGCTCACAACTATTGCCCAAACTGCTGTGAATAGGGATAAATTACAGCAAGCCATCTTCTCGCTTCAAGCAAGTGAAGTTTACAATGCCAATTTTTCTGTTATCACAAACTCTTTGCATCACTTTTGCCCGACATACTTTTCATTTAGCCCTTGAAGAACTTTCCACACCTTTCATAACCATCATGCTTATTCTAATACAAATTTTAACAATAATGCGGATTTTAGTTTATATGTTGAAATGTGTTAAAAAAAATATCTTCCAAAATTGTTGTCATGTGCAATTTTTTTGTGTGTGTTCTTGTTTTATCGTACTGTTGCTTACTTTATAGCTGTTATGTTAATACATGCTTAAATTCAATTTTTTTCAGACTGTATTATTTTTATATTTATCAATCAATTATGCAGATCGTTGTTGCTTATGTTTGTTTTGCAGTGCTCAGCCATCATCATCTTGCACAACCATAACTTCACAACTTCAAACAAACTTCCGAATTGCACCAAACTTCATTTACAAAAGACAATGCCATTTCAACAACTTTGAAGAAAATAACCAAATTGGAATCAACTACTACATTGAAGATGCAAGCTAAGATATCAAACAGTTCCAATTTCTCAATGAAGAACTTTTAACACCTACTTCCAACAACTTGATTATTATAATTTTCTTAACTGTTGAATAGTTTCAAAAATACTTTTTGCTGTTGGATGTGTTTGTGATGCTATGGTGATTTTTATAATTTTATAATTTTGAATTTATGTATAATTATTTCAAGCTATGAATTGAAAACTACATGTCTCATTTTATACACTTTGCAACAATCATAAAATATAATATATCAAAGGTGACTAAAGATTTGTCAATAACGTTTATATTGGAAATAGAAATATATTGAAAATATTTTTATTTTTGGCAATATAAACTGTCTTAATGGTGCGATTCAAAGTTATTTTCACAAGCATTTTACTTACAATTCCACAACACATACACAACCCAACATTTCCATATTATGTTTTTAATGTTTTAGTTTTTGAATTACTTTATTGGTTTCAAAATGTAATTTGATTTTTTCCTACAACTAATTTTACAATTTCTTTAATAATTTTTGATTATTTTGTATTTCTGTATTTTTATTTTCAAATTGCATCCACAAATTTTTTTTGCAACTAGGGGGAGAATGTCATGATTCATGTATGCCGAATGCATGGTTGTGGCATGCTCAGCTTATGCTTGGTTTTATCAATCGTGCTCTACTTCTCATAATATTCATTGTGTGAAATTATGTGTGAAAGCGTTTCTGTGTCCCATGGTAAGTGATTTGTTCATTCATTCATGCTCATTATATATAGTAATGTGGCTGTACAATTTAGGAGACAGGCAACAAAATAATGCATAACGTGATAGTGCTATAATAAATTCAATAAAGTTTATTTGATATGGGTTTTAGTATACTGTGTTAGGGTTAGTTTAAAACCAAACTCCTAATCCTAACAGATATAAGAAGAACTGTGTTCACTCAATGAGAATGCTTCAAATGATATGTGGCAAGATGCTGAAAAATAAAGTGAAAAGTGAGTTAATGCTAAAGACAACTGGTGTTAAACCATTGAAAGAATTTATAAGAAGTCCAAGATTGAGGTGATTTGGAAACATTGAAAGGATGAGCAAAAAAAGTTCCCGAGATGGCTATAAAAATTACAGTGAAAAGTATGAAAAAAAGAAGAGCAAAGAAATAATACATTATAGTTCATAGAGGTTATTTAAAAAGACATGAGGAGAAGAGGGTTGCAAAGAGCAAGAAAAGGCAAAAATTGAGATGTGGCTGTGAGAAATAGCTGATCCTTGCCAGCAAAAAAATATTATTTCTATTAATTTGAGAAAAAAATAGATGATAATAAAATATTATATATTATTATGTGCCAAATTGAAAAGTAGTTTTATAAAGTAAAGAACTTTAGACGTTTAGATTGATCAAGCTAGAATACAATAAATTGTATCTAAGATTATAATCAGGCAGTAAACTTGAAGTATTGTAAAAATGATTATTAATACAAATGATATATATAACATTACCTGCAGTTTCTTCTCCACCAAGGCAACTAGGAACAACACTTGACCATTGTCCATCATAAGTACATGTGATACTGCTTGGTCCAAACAATACCCATGTATTATCACAAATAGCTTGACAAACAGTACCTGGTCTTTGATAATGATAGCTGCATGATGATGGAATAAAGTGTCCATGATTGGGTGGAAGTATAGGATCACAGTATCCTATTTGTAAATCAAATTAGACAAAAGTTGTTTTACTGTTTTGAACAAGGTTCTACTTGAGAGGGAGGCAACTTGCAGCCCCTTCCTTCCTATTTACCTATTTTTTCCAAAAGTAAGATTTTAATTTTTACTTGACTATCAAAAACAAAAAAAATTCCATTTGGCTTAAGTGCATATATAGACTATTTAAAAATTTCACTTTACTGTCAAAGGCAAAAATGTTTTTACAATTTTTATCAGGCTAGATTTTAAAGTAAAAGTCTTATGCAGTCTTCAATAGAAATTAAATTTATTTATAAAAGATTACCCTCACTCTATAGTATACTAAGTAATATATACCAATACAAATTGATATCTTTGTGGCAAGCATAAAACTCTTATGTGTTTTTATTAATTCTGCTTCAAGTGTTAAGTAATAATTACTTTGGATTTTAGGTGTTTTAAGTCAAGCACTTGTAGTTGCTACATGGTGACTTTTTTTAGTTAGTTAAAAGCAACACTTACGTACTTAATCTTAAAAATTACAACAATTAAAAAATCGGTTTAACCATAAATAAATTGATGAGACCTTAGTGTCTTAGTTTGGATTTCAGATCTTTATCAGCAAGAAAATAATGGAAGCATTGGATCTGAACCTTTCCCCTAAAAAGTCAAAAATGAAGCACAAATTAACAAGTTATGGCTACTAATCAAGTCACTTATGATGTCTACAATTTCATTGACAAATGCAACAAAGGAAATTGCATGTTTGAGAATCAAATGTCACAACATTGAATGAAATATTTGCCCAACAGCGTAACCAGCCCCCTGACTGTTGCTTAATGATTTTGAGCAAAGATCGCAACTTCCATCTGCCCAAGACATTATCAAAATGTGGATGATTTCAATTTGATTTGACAATGCCTTTTGAAAAATCATAATTTAACATTAAAAAACATTGCAACACAAACAAGTACATTAAAATTAGCTCACCAACTTCAGCCATTCTATAATGTGTCAGATGCTTAACCCTTTGTCTTGCCAGAGTCACAGAAGAATTTTAAATAGCATTAATTTAGCCAAAAAAAATTAAAAAAAAAATATTTTATTGGAGGCACTTCTTTCATGACTGCATGTTGTTCCCTGCTCAAAATGCTGTCAGTTATATTTATATGAGACATTTTGCCAGAGTATGTAAAAGCAGACAGTAGCTTCTGATGAAACAATGATTGTCTCCACAAATTAGCTTTCTACAGCTCATATAGCCTAATCATGTTTATCACAAACCACAGTGAATTCTAAAATTATTGTTTTCAAATTATCAACAGTTATTGATACAGAGAGTTAAGTTTCATTAGTGAAGAAATAATAAAAACAATTGGTTTATGAATAAAACATGAAACTAAAAATGTAACAAAACAATTATGGACTTGCAATGTCATGCAATGGAGATCTGCATTAACAGATTTCACAATAGGAAACAAAAATTATAATCAAGTAAAAATTAAGACTTAAAATAATCTATGTAGTGACTTACTTTTGGGAACACAACTTTCAAGGAATGCACAAAAAAGTTATTTTCAAATACATTAGATCAAAAGTAGAACTTGGGCCAGGATAAGATGCTGATTTCTGTTCATCTATCACATTTTTTTTGCAATCCCATTGCCACTAATTAAGATGCAATGCATTGGATTACGCATTCATTCAATTAGAAATTAAAATTAAGAAATGATCACATCACTTGTCTCAACAGCTCTCCTTAACAATACTAGTAATCAGAAACAAGAAATACAAAAGTAAAAAACCTTAACTAAACTATTAATCTGTTTACACTTTTTTATGTGTAATAAAACACAAAAAATCAAAAGCCTTGACTTCTCCCAACTATTAATCTGTTTACAGTTTTTGATGTGTGCCCTTTACCTACAAATTCATCACTTTGCAAAATATAAGCTTTTGTCAATGTTTGACTTAAAAATGCATATTATTAAATTCCTATTTGTAAGTTTGATAAAACATTTATGGCTTTTGAAGCAGCCAGTAAGTTACAAAAGTTTAATTGGAGTCATTGTATTGCAACCAATGGTGTATCAGTGTTTCAATGATCTATAGATAATATTGCCAAAAAAAATTCCTCTAGAAAATTTGTTTTCTACCTTGACAACATAACTACAAGCAAATTCTGAATAGAAAAGCATGACAAAAATTTGAGCAGTTTATCTCTTTCTAAGCAAAAAAGCAATTACTTTAAAGGCACTTTACCTTTTAATAAAGACTTGGATTTTCTGTTTTCCTTTTCTGGTCCTAACATGTAAGCACAAATGATGATTAAGCAATAAACTTTTTTTGGGTGATGTACCAGATTTTATACAATTTGATCATGAAACTGTTTCTACAGCAACAGTGATTAATTTTTTTGAATTTTTAAAAAATTGCTATGAGTACAGTTTGATCTGTTATCCAAAAAAATAATTCTCATATTGAAAGAACCATTGGAAAACATATGTATATATTGACCATCAATTTCATAGGCTGATTTCGTCCAAAGCTGTTTTGAATTACTATTTTTTATTTCTTTCTATTTCAAGCTCTTTCAGAATTGTTTGTCATATTTAGATTCCATTTTAAGCTTGTTTGCAATGTTGTGATAAATTCCTATTATTGTTAATTAACTTTTGGGTTTTTGCACAAAGTAAAGATGTAATTTTAAATGCTCATAAAAGGCTGTCTAACAAATATGATAATAGATTTTTCAAGTTTATACTTTACTTACGTTATTGATATTTCTACAAAAGCAAATATTACAATGGTATTTATGGTCTATACAGGGTGAAATAAATTTGTTGTTACATTGTTCTTTTAATTCAATTTATTCAAAAAATACCCATTTATTTTGAAGTTTCAAATGATATAAATATAGTTTATAGTTTCAGGTATTAATATTTAATCATGTCTAAAAATATACAGTAAATAAAAGAATTGCCATCTTGGAGATGTTTAAGGCAGGCAAGTCTCTGGGGTAATTTTCCAAAACTTTAAAATTTAACCAAATGCTGGTCTGGAGGACCCTTATGAGATATGAGGAGACTGGAAGTCAAAACTCGACCTGAGCAAGGATAACCACAAAGTGCTCGAACCCAAAAGTTGATCAAGTTTCTGCTAACTATCATCAAAATGTGAAGGCTCTAAAAAAGAAATTGAGGCAGGAGTGGGCCAAAATTCCCCAGAAAGACATGCAAAGCCTTCCCAAACACATCTCCAGCTTGTTATCAAAGCCATGGGTGGCCATATTGAGTAAAATGTATTTTGTTTAAATTGTTAAGTATATTACAACAATATGTGCTGTAATTATTTCCATATCATGATTATTAAGATAAATATGCATTAAAAACTATGTAATGATAATTTCATTTCACCCTGTATAAATTTTTTTCTCAATGTAAGTACCATCAATTAAGGATTTACATTACAGTCATTCAAAGCCTTTTAGGCAATAGAAAAAAAAATTTCAAGCATCCAAGGCTAAAAAACCTTCCATGAACACATGAATAATTAGATAAAAGCAAGCATTTAACAATTAAAAGAGAGGTTTTTAGAAAAAAAAACTTGCTGAAATGATTTTATTTTGAAATAAAAATTTTACAATAGTTGTTAATTATTTTTTAACACTATTTTATAAAACTTTAGAAATACAGATATTCATCTTGCTTTAGCTATAATTAAAAAATTAAAAAAAACTGATTTAACTACACTTTTATTGAAACATGTTTTGACTCAATTTACAGTGATCTTAGAAAAAATTAATAAAACTTAGAAATTTAAAGCAAGTAAATATTTTTTCTTTTAATCTATTATATGTAATTGTAAAGTTTAAGCCAATTGATGACTGAAAAACATTCTAACTGAAAAGTTCAAATTTTTAGCTGCTTATGTTTTGATTAATTTGAATGTTGAATACTTCAACCACAAAAAAAGCAGTTTTAATTTGTATAATATTGGCAAAAGAAAACAAACTTAAAAACATTTCATACCAAATTTATACCAACATGAAATTTTGTAAGTTGTAGTAAAGTGTTATTATAATTTTTTGCAAATATCTTGACACTTTCAGTTGTTCAAAAACTAGTTTTTGATGTCTAAACTTTTTTTTAGGTAAGATAAATTAACTATATAATTTAACCAATAAATATATTTAAATAAAAGTTGCTTAATTGTCTTAAAACAATAGCTTCAAATTTGACAATAAAATTCTTTGAAACTGTGCAATTTACTACTATAACCACATATTTTAAATGTGTAATTGTGTATTACAAAAAAGTGGACAAAAAATATTAGTTATAAGTACTGAAATTTATTGAATGCTAATATACTTTCTAACAATTAAAAATATTTATGAGAAAATTTTTCAAATTTTTTGCTCCATTCTAAAAAATATAATCACAAAACTGTGCAAAAAACTTTGGCTTAAAAATGTAAAATAGAGACTTCTGTAAAAACAAGATTACTATAATTTAACATGTTGCCTGCCAGGGAAGTCACCAGTGACTCCCTAGGTACATATTGAATTCAACATTCATTCTATACCAAGGGAGTTATCAGTGATACCCACAATAAAAATCTATCACATGATTTATTTTTAATCTTACTAAATGTACACACTTGATTTTAGTTGAAAAAAAACATTAAAAAAAAGTTCTTGGTACAGAATTTGAAGTAGCTTAAAATGGCTTGGTAGGCAATGTGCTAAATCATTTAATGCTCTTTAAAACAAAATAATTCTATGATATATAAGTAGCTAAAACTTTTTTTAGGTTAGGCAAATCAACTTTTTACATTGATTAAAGTTTACAGAACTATTGTAATTTCAAGAAATAAAACAGCAATTTTAAAAAAATTCAAATTGCTTCTTTTGCTCACTTAAAACTCAAAAAATCGTATGAAAATGAGCTTAAACTAAACAGCTTGACTACATTAACTAAAAAAAATACAGTTTAATTTATGACACAAAAACTAAAAATAGATAATTACGTAAGCACACAGGGGTGCCACCATCCCATTGTCCATGAGCATTGCATTGTCTAGTTAGCTGATGGTCAATTAGAATGTGTCCAGGTTGGCAAATTATGCTAACCTCAGTCCCGATTCCAATAGCAACATCCAAAACTCTACAAGATCATCATGCAATAATAGGGCGTAATAAAAAATATTAATTTTTTGAATTTTACTATGATTGCTTAGTGCATTGTTGCTATGAGTGAGATAAACAAACTCAGCCAAATTTGTGTTTAAATGTCTTTAGAACTTTTGACATCATTTTTAGCTAATTTTGCTAATACATACACCTTGTCTAGTACAAAGCATTGACAAATGTAAATACTTACCAAGTTTTAAGTATAAAAAGAAATTTTACTCAAACACTACAATATCTTAGCATTAATAATTTTGTTGTTTCACAGTAATAACTGAAGCTGAAATGCTTCTTGGTTCTGAATAGGGGCACAATTAGTCTGCTGTGAAGCTGCTTCCTGACATAACCATTTATTGCCTTGTATCCAGTTACCTCTATACAAACATGACCTAAATTACTCTCTCAACTAAAGGAATGTGGTTTGGCCACATATGTTTTTAAGGATATTTAAGACTTCCTCATCATTAAGAGATTCAAAAATGAAGGTTTACTTTTTAGTTCAGTGTTCCAAACAATCATATAATGGTAATTTGTTTCATGAATACTTTCCTGATTTTCTTGGAGGGCATCTTGTGTGTCTTTTCAACTGCTTCTGTATCTTTCTTTGCTTCATTATTAATTAGTATAAGATCTTCATCAATGTGGAGCCTTTCACCATTTTTTTAACTTCAGAAAATGTTTCATTGATTGATATGTATGATTTTTTAGTTTCTTGATTTTATTAATAGCTTCTCTTTTGACTACTTTATCTTTACCTGTATACATGGCAAGTAGGAATTGGTCTTAATAAACAAAAAAGTATTTTTTAGGATCTCCTTTTTTAAAATGTCCATTTCTGTGTTGTTCAGATGTTTCATCAATTGCAAGCCTACAAAAGTGTTGTGCAGACCATCTGTCATACTTGAATATATCTTGATCTGGAAGCAAATTGGCACAGAGAACTTCACCACCATGTTAGCAATCCTCCAAAGCAGGTTACTTGATTAAGATGTGGCAACTATTCTGCTCAAGAGTGTTCCACCTAGACAAAGAAGATCCAGGTTCAATAACTCCAAGATTATTGTCCACTTTCATACTACTGTATAATTGCAATCCACATTCTGTACAGATATTTTTTCCAGGATAAATCTTACCTACTAAAAACAAACATAACTGATAAACAACCTGGCTAAGTAAACTATGCTAAGACTTAGCAAATTCAACACAAACACTTGCAAAACAAACAATAATAATTACCTCTTCCTCTGACAGAAATTCTTTTTCTTTCAGCTTTTCCCTTCAATCAGGGGTAGCGACAGTGTATCATATTTCTCCAAAGTGTCCTGTTTTGAATGTCCTTCTCCCTCACACCAATTTCCCCATATCTACCTTCACTACATCTAAAAATCTTTTTTTTTGGTCTCCCTCTTTTCCTCTTTCCCAGTAAGTCCATTTCCATCACCCTTCTTCCTATGTACTCCTAGTCTCTCCTCATAACATGTCCATATCACCTCAGCCTGCCCTCCCTCATCTTCATATGCAACACAAACACTTGCAAACCAAACAATAATAATTACCTCTTCCTCTGACAGAAATTCTTTTTCTTTCAGCTTTTCCCTTCAATCAGGGGTAGCAACAGTGTATCATATTTCTCCAAAGTGTCCTGTTTTGAATGTCCTTCTCCCTCACGCCAATTTCCCCATATCTACCTTCACTACATCTAAAAATCTTTTTTTTGGTCTCCCTCTTTTCCTCTTTCCCAGTAAGTCCATTTCCATCGCCCTTCTTCCTATGTACTCCTAGTCTCTCCTCATAACATGTTCATATCACCTCAGCCTGCCCTCCCTCATCTTCATTCCTAATCATTCTACCTTAACTGTACTCCTGATGCACTCATTTATAATCTTATCTATTCTCGTCACTCCCATGGCAAACCTGAACATTTTCATTTCTACAACTTCCATCTCTTCTACTTGTTTCTTTGTGACCACCACTGTCTCAAGTCCATTCACCATTCCTACTGCACACCTCACCACTGTTTTACTTCCCTCATACATATCCTGTACAAGTTGCACATACTTTTCCACTATTCCTGATTTTCTCATACAGTACCACAGCTCTGCTCTAGGAACCCTGTCATAAGCTTTCTTGAGGTCCACAAATACATAATGAAACTCTCTTTGACCTTCCCTGTACTTTTCCATCAACATTCTTAATGCAAACATGGCATCGGTAGTTCCCTTTCCTGGCATAAATCCATATTGCTGTTTGCTGATCTCTACACTATCTCTTAGCCTGGCTTCAATAATTTTTTCCCATATCTTCATTGTGTGGCTTACCAACTTTATTCCTCTATAGCTTTTACAGCACTGTGCATCTCCTTTGGTCTTATATATTGGGATAAGCACATTCCTTCTCCATTCTTCTGGCATGAGTTCACCCACTAATCGTCTGTTGAACATTTTGGTCAGAAATTTTATCCCCATCTCTCCTATGCACTTTCGAACTTCTACTGGCAACTCATCTGGTCTAACTGCTTTACCTTTTTTTTTATCCTTCTCAGTGCATTCTTCACTTCTTTACTAACCAATTTACCTCTTCATTAACCACTTCTGCTTCCTCTCTCCTAGGCTCTCGGTCATTTTACTTGTTCATCAGTTTCTCAAAGTATTCCTTCCATCTCTTTAACACTGCTTCCTAACTTACCATCACCTTACTATTTTCATCCTTTGAAACCCCCATGTTCTGTACATCTTTACTGCTCTGTCTCTCTGTCTAGCCAATCTGTACAACTCCTTTTCACCTTCTGTTGTTTCCAATCTAGCATACAAATCGTCATATGCACATCCCTTTGCCATCACAACTGCCTTCTTTGCCTTACTCTTCTTTTCTTTATACATCTTTTTAGTATTTTCATCTCTTTGTCGCATGGTTTCTTTGCCTCTTTCTTTTCTTTTATGCTCTCCTGAACTTCCTCATTCCACCACCATGTCTCCTTGTCTCCTTTTTGTTTCCCAAATGTCACTCCCAGCACAGTTTCAGCTGTTTTTCTTAGCATTTTTGCTGTTTTATCCCACTCATCAGGTAACCCATCCTTGCCTCCCAAAATCCTTGTCACCTCTTATCTAAACGCTTCTTAAAAGCTTGTCTCCTTCAGTTTCCACCATCTTATCTTTGGCTTTACTTTCTCTGCCTTTTTCTTTTTCACCATGAGAGCCATTTTGCATACCACCATATGGTGCTGCTTTGCAATGCACTCATTCACTATTACCTTACACATTTTTTTCAGATTTCTTCTTCTGCACATCATACGTATAATCTACTTAGGTACTTTTTCCACCACTTTTATATGTCACCCTGTGTTTGTCTTTCTTCTTACCTCTTCCTCTGACAGAACTGGATAATTAAAAAATGTAATAGCAGGAAATTAATAACAGAAAGGTCTGACACTGGCTCTTTATTCTGCAGATTAATCATTTCTTGTGAGTGCTTTGGACTGCTGGCTTGCCATCCAAGAGATTAAGTTTGCTCATGCCTAACCTCAGTTTGAAATTTTCTATTTCAGTATTCACCCTTAATGCTTCGTCTCTTGTTCCCATTTAGGTTCACATTCTGCTAATATTCCTGTTGTTGTCAGCAGTTTACATCTTTTGAGCATAATGTTGGTCAAGCAAGAAATAAATTCTATGTTCAAGAACCTTGACATCACACTTACATGCCAAATAGAATCCATCATAGTTCTTTGCTTTGTAGTGCACTTGGAGACAAGAAACAGATGGACATGTGCAACTACAATCGGACATGACAAATCTATAAATGTCCAACAATTCCACCAATTTCTTGTTGAAATTGTGTAACTTGGCAAGATTTGGCTTATTTTTGTTGACTAGCAGACCTATCTTGTACAATCTTTTAAATTTATATTGAATAGCATTTTGATCCAACCAAGAAATGGCTAACTGATCTCCAATCACCCTTGCCCATATTGCAAAAACATCTTAAGCAGCTTCACAATCTCAATTACATAAGAAAACTTTTTAATCTCACACTTGTGACACCTGTGACAATTTGTTAACATTTCTGACCTGCGATAATTTGTTAACATCTCATCATTAAGTGGAAGCTTCTGGGCAGGAAGAGGATCTGCCTACACAAATACAGTGTGCTCTGTGTCTTTCCTAGTTATTCTCCTTCTCTTGATCATTACTGCTATATTTGTTACAAACCAATGTAAATCTGAAACCTAAATTTAAATTTGCTTTACTTTAAAAGTGACTAAAATCAAAACTACATTACAATTTATAAAATTTGTAAAAGTATGCCTGACAGCACTACATAGCAAAAAATGAGCAAAGCAAAGCAACTATATTCTGCCAAATAGCCAACAACTGTAGGCTATGCTACGAAAAAAACCTGAAACAAAAGAATAGAAAGAGATATCTCAAAAATTTTACAGAAGAACAGTGCTAAAAACTGCATTACATGGTGAATATGTGGCATGCAAATTGGCATTGAGCCGAAAGTGTGGCAGATACCAATATCATTTTTTTTATTGTACCCTTATAAATGGTGTCAAGTGTTAATTTTCAGTCCAAAAGTTGCTGGGGAAAACCAAAAATTAGGTTTGTGACATTGAAATGACTTGCACAACAATGCATTAAGCAATCACATTAACCAATGAGAAAAGTGCACCCAATCATGAAGTGTACAATTCAAACTAACTTGTAATGGCCAACTAAGCAAAGTATATCTTCAAATTATTAATATTGGGTGCCTTATTTATGGGTGCCATGCCATAAATGCAATGCACTGCAAAAACTTTTTTGGTAATTTCAACACATTCTGAACTTGAGTACATATTAATAGCTAAAGAAACATTGCAAATAGAAATTAAACACTTTTGCTTAAGATTTATTTCATTTTTTATTTTGTTTTCATTTTGTTCTTGATCACCAACATTATCAGTAAATTTTACATATTAAAAGGAAGTCAAGAGTCAAGAAAAGGTAGATGCAGGAAAACGTCAGATGTTAAAACATGCAAGAAGCCATGGAAAAAAGTAAAAGAAAAAAGACTACAAAGTATGTCTGCATCACCAAGAGAACAAAAGAGAAAAGAAAGAAAAAATTCAAATTAAAACAATTTTAATTAAATTCAATACAAGTGTAGACATTCGAGCCGTATGGAGAGAATTGAAGTTTTGTCTTTCTATTTAATAGCGGATTTATTAATTGTATTTTCCTTTTCTTGTGACATATTTATTATTTTTATTTATTTTATTTCTATATTTATCCTCTTGACTCACAGGAAAGTGACAGAGGCACTAATACATAGGGTAAGCAATTGCCTGAACCTGCTTCTGAAGATGCCAAGATATTGCTGTCCGCTTGTAATTTAATAGAGATATGACTGTAATTTAGAACTGCTTGCCAAGACCACCAAGCAGGGGAAAATGCCATAAAGTGTCTTTCCCATGGACACAACAGAATGGCACAAATAAATTTTGAACCAAGACCATGTTAATCATAAGCATGGTGTCTTAACCACTTGACCACACTACCAACATAACAGTACTTAAAATTTACAAGGTTTATTCTTAAAAAACTTTGCTATTTTTTGGCCTTGCCAATTTATTCTTAAATAACTTTTAAATGCAAAAATAATTACAATAACATTAGCTCTACAGTATGTTTCTCATTGCAATTATTGCTATGTTTGAACAATTTTGCTTAAAGCATTTCATGAGTCTGCTACGTATTTTTTGTCTTGGGTGTAACATCAAACTACATCAAATGGAAAGGCTTCAGTTTGGGAGTTCTGCAGTTATAGGGAAAGTGGATTTACCTTTTAATTCCCATTATTTCCAGGCTCACTCTGACCGGGAGAGAAGCATCTGTTTGGATTCCAACTATGGATTATATAGAGCAACCTGTTGCCTTGCAGGTACTGTGTTTTTAGGCAGTGGCTATGTCCACAGCAGACAACTGTGGTTGGTGTCAGCAAGAGCATGCAACCAATAAAAATTTACTCCAATTTCTATGATAATGCTACTTAATAAAATAGCCCCCAGTTTCCAGCAGCCCTTAAAAGTGCAAAGAATCTCTAAGTATGAATTTAAAAACCAAAAAAAAGTTGCAGATTGGAATTAGACTAGGAATCTGGAACATTGGTAGTCTGTGTGGTAGAGGGACAGAGGTGGCAGAGGAATAGAGGAATAGGAAGGTGGATATCTGTGGTCTACAAGATGTATGATGGAGAGGCCAAGAAGCTTGTTTTATTGGAGTTGAAGGAAGAAGATGCAAGTTATGGTGGTTGGAAAATGATACTGGAAAGGGTGGTGTGGAAATATTTGTCAAGGAGGAGCTGTGGGAGAGAGTTGTCAAAATATGTTAAAGGAGTGATAAAATGATGACAATGTGCCTTATATTTATGGAGAAAATTATACAGATGATATGTGTCTATGCACCTCAAAATGATAAGCCATCTATACAAAAGGATAAATTTTATGATGAACTGGTTTCATGAATAGGATATAAAAAGTACAATAAATTGACTTTGGGGATTGAACACTTTAATAGTCATATTGGAAAAAAGGTGGATGGATTTGAAGGTGTACATGGAGGAAATGGAATTGGGGAGAAAAATTTGGAAGGCAGAATGCTGTTTAAATTTTGTGATTGAAAGGATTTATGTGTGGCAGATAAATGGTTTAAGAAAGAAAAAAAGAAGATGAGATATAATTTAGGTAGTAATAAAACTGAGATTGATTTTGTTTTGGTTCTTGAAAGATGTCAAAGTGATTTTTTAGGAACTGCAACACAGGTTAGTGGTTGTTGATGTAAAGAAGGAAAACCTGTTCAAATGCATAAAAATAAAACAGAACATGCAATGAAGGGTATGGAAATTGAATGAAGCATGAAAAAAATTTAAGGACAAGGTGAAAGAATTAGTTAATACTGAAGCAAAAGATTTGTGGGATTCATTTAAGGATGGGGTTTTAGAGGCTTGTGAAGAACTTTAAGAAAGGAGAAAACAAAGGAGAGAGCAAGGGAGCATATGGTGGTGTTAAGTGTACAAAAAAAAATAAAGAGAAAAAAAGCATTTAAAGAGATGTGCAAGATCCATTCAGTAAAAAAATAATTACAAGCGAGAGAGAGAGAGAGAGAGAGAGAGAGAGAGAGAGAGAGAGAGAGAGAGAGAGAGAGAGAGAGAGAGAGAGAGAGATCTGTTTATTTGCATCAAACCTTTTCAATAAATTACTGCTTAAAACACAAAAAAAAACAAAAAAAAACAATGATTTTACATTTTAAAATTAAACAAACTCATAATAAGCCATATAGGTATATTAAATCAAAGAGCACTATTAAAATATGATGCAGGGGTAGGAAGGGATAAAAGTCATTTAATCACTACCCCCAGCTTATTTAAAAGTTTCATTACAAACAATTTAATAAATTAATTAAGTTTTTGGTATGTGAAATTGATTATTAACTAAGAAAAAGATCACCATAAGACATTTTACATCATAAATTAAAAATCACCTTGCAAACATGATGAAAACAAAACAAACAACAAAAAAACAAAGGATACATGTGGATAAAATTGAACAACAGAAAATAACTTGGCATAAATTCAATTTGAAATAAAGGTAAATAGTGTAAAAAAAATGACAGCACAACAATGGAAAAAAACAACAACAATGAAACAGTCAATAAAAGGACAAAAAAAAATCTTATAAGATTTATTACCATAAATTAAATTGAAAATAAAGGTAGTAGCATAAAACAAACAACATAACAGATTTCAGAGTAGATACAAATAGCACAAATTTAACAGCACAATAATGAAAAGGAGCATAAAAAAAAAAGTACAAAAACAAAGCAAAACAAAGGCCAATAAGATTAAATCAAACAGCAGAATAGGTCTCAACATAAAATTTATTGAAATAAGGCAGTTAGCATAAAACAAAAAAAACAATAGATTTCAGCAGGCAATTAAGGATTAAAGAGGTGCACAAAGAGCAATACAAAACATAATATTTCTTTAAGTAAAACCTTAGAATGTTAAATTAATTTTACAGTATATCTGCATGTAGTTCATTTTGTATTAATACTAAGAATTTATAATTTATATGGGTAAAATTTGGATGTTGATTAAATTTCATAGGTATCTAGAAGGTATTTGTACAATAATCTATTAAATGGTTTAATTCTTTGTTCGGTTCTCATATTAATTGGCAGCTTGCTCCACATTTTCATACAATTTACTATAAGACTATTAGAAGATTACATGCCAATCTACATGGAAAAAGGAGATGTGACAAACTGTGGAGAATATAGAGGAGTGAAGTTTTTGAAACATAGAATGAAGATAATAAGGGTATTGGAGAAAAGAATAAGAGCATTGGTGGTGGTGGATGATATGCAATTTGGTTTTATGTCAGGAAGAAGGATGACAGATGCTCTTTTTATAGTGAGAAGAATGCAGAAAAATACAGGTAGAAAGATAAAAAGTTGTACAGGTGTTTTGTGGATTAAGAGAAGGCCTTTGGCAGAGTTTTAAAAAGAGTAATGCAATGGGCACTGAGGAAAAAAGGACTACCTGAGATCTTGGTGAAAGTGGTGATAAGTCTGTATGAGGTTTCAAAGACAAAGGTTAAAGTTGGATCTAAACTCTCAGAAGAATTTGATGTAGTGGTTGGTGTACATCAGGGATCTGTTTTGTCACCTTTGTTGTTTGCAATTGTGGTAGATGTTGTAACAGAGAATGCAAGAGAAAGCTTAATAAAAGAGGTTTTGTATGCAGATAACTTGGTACTGTGATGAGTGAAACAATGGAGGGTCTAAAGGAAAGATTTATAAAATGGAAAAGTGCATTGGAAAGCAAAGGACTGAAGGTGAATATTGAAAAGACAAAGGTGATGGTGTGTGGGTCAGAGGATAAAGTCATACAAAATAGAATAGACCCATGTGGAATATGTGGCAAAAAGGTGACAGTTAACTCAGTGCTATGCACAAAATGTGACCAATGGATTCATGGAAGGTGTTCTAAGTTGAAGAAGGCAACTCCAAGTGTGGCAAGATTTTTTTGTTTGTAGCAAATGTGAGAAAGCAACAAATGGTGCAGAAGTGCAACAGGAGGTAATGTGTGATGAAGTGGAAACTATGAAGAGATTTTGTTATCTTGGTGATAGGTTGAATACCAGTAGAGGATGTTCAGCTGCAGTAACTGCAAGAACAAGATTAAGATGGAAGAGATTCAATGAGTGTGGTGAGATACTGTTTGGAAAAAGATTTTCTTTGTGGATGAAAGGAAAGGTATATAAAATCTATATAAAAACTATATAAAACAAATGTTTGATTTAGTAATTGTTATAAAATTATTTAAAAACAAGAACCAACATTTTACAAACAACAGGGTCAGGATTCTACTTAGGAATAAACTTTACAAACAATGAATGTTTATAAAATAAATAAAAATATGTCCATAAACTGGTAAAAACCTATTAAACCAGAGATAAATACATTACATAGCTTAGTACGAAATAAAATTTGTTTTTTATGATTCAAAAATTTTCCATATTTATTACTATGTACAGAAATTTATGATACATACTACATGTATATAACACTTAATAAAGAATGAACGATAAGTATCAAATCTTACAATTTTCGATAAAAAACATATTTGATTCCATCTTTGCCTGAAGCAAGTTTTTCACATTTAGCCATTTTTATACACTTTGGCATTTCTTCATCCCATAAACCATTATTGCATGTTATATATTCTGGACCAACCAAAAGATAGTTTTCATCACAACTACAAAAATGAAAAATGTAAGCAGGTAAAACTTTTAAAAAACCAGAAATTCTAGAAATCATTCAAATTTAAAAGTAACATTTTTATCATCATGAGATATCTATAAACTACATACTAACAACAGACACAAGCACACCTTCTATATTACTTTAATGCACATACAAATCCACCTTGAAAGTAAAGACCACAATTTTTTTTCAACAATTATCAAACACCAGCATCTCAAATCCTCAATTTACAGAAAAAAATGTTAAAAAAACATCAAACACAATATACACTACTATCATCTTACAGTACCTCATTATTAAAAAATAATTAAATCACAAACAACACATGCCCTGACCAACATCAGTGCTTCTCAATTCGTTTTTCACCCTGCACCTCATCAGATTGATGAAGCCAATCTTGCACCCCCTGTTTTAAACTGAAATGATTTTTAAAAAATTTCAAAAAACTTGCAAAAACAATGCATAAAAATGGTCACAAGCTTTTATTTGGCTAACAAAAAATAAAAGAAAGTAGCCTTCAACAATGCAATCACACCAAATACAAAAGTGAATAAATAAATAAAAAACACAAAGCATTTGATGGAGATTAAATTTTTTGACCTTTTTCCTGCCTGCACTTTGCAATTATTTGTTTGAAACATAGAACCTTGTAAAATAATGCAATGCATTGATCAATTCTGGGGTCCAGGGCACGGTATTTATTCTCCAAGTATAGTAGAGATAAAATCCCAATTCACACAGCCAAATGGTAGCAAATGAAACCAAAAACTTTCACTGCTCTCTTTGCCAGAGTTGCATACCCAGTTTGAATGCTGCACCAAAACGCTTCAAGTGAGCTGAACTCATAAACAGCTTGATTGCATCTCTATCAAATAATCCTTATCTTCATCCTCATCTTCCATCTTCTCCAATTTGGAGGCAAGAAGGTTGACAATTCAAGCTTCTGTTTCTTCCTGATCTCCTAGGGAGAAATATCCATTAAATGACTCTCTCAGCCTTTCCAGATGCTGACTGATTTTTGCCTTGACATTTTCTTTTAAATTGAAGTTGATGCACTCCAAAATGCCTTGGTTTAGCAAGGAAAAACTATCTAAATTAAAAATTCTTTTGCATGATACGTCAACTCCAAAACAACAGTTTTTTTTTAAAACACTCAACAAGTCACAAGTGGTCACAATAATCACTCTTTTTTCCTATACCCAAATATTTAAGTCATTCAGACATTGAAATTCAAAAGTATGCACAAGAAAACTCTTTTATTCTCACAAAACTGTTATATTTCCATTCTGCGCTTAAAAAACCTTGTCAAAACTTGACCTATAAAGAGCTACCTGATGTCTGTATGAAGCAACAGAAGAGAAACAATGTCATTAAATCACAGCAAAGTGCAAAATGCTTAAAACAACCTATAATTCTAAAGTTCTTTCTCGAATATAATTTACAATTCTAACACATGATTTCATCTTATTTTTTATAGTAAGAGGCAGTTTTTGATACAAGGGCCACAATGAGTAGCCACCACCTGGAATTACATTTTTTGTGAAAGTCAAAAATCCTGACTAGTTTTCTTGCCTAGCTGGAGCACCATCTGTGTAAATAGATCTGTAATTCTGTAATAATTACTGTCTGTGCAAATTCAGTAGTAATTAGTAGGTAATAATAAAGCTATTTAAACACTAATGACCAATTCTTGGTTTGCTGAAACTGCCTGCCTGCTGTCCCTGTTAAAAGCTGAACACAAAATGCCAACATGCAATCTTACTTCTTTCTCACCAAGTGTGAAGTTAATGAGCCAGAGTTGGCAAGAAAAGAACATATTAAACAAGCTTGTGATTCTTACTTACTACAAGCTGATTGTAAAGACAACAGAAACAATGCCCATTATCAACAACTTATAGTTTTTTATCGATCAGTAACTTGCAAGTTTTTGCTGTCGCCCATTGTGCTATACAGATCTGCCTAAAATTCTTGACTGGCCAAGATAATCACTACCACCCACGTTCAAATCTTTACATATATATACTTTTACTTTGTGATGGATTCTTGCATCCCCACTTGGGAAGCACTGACCCTACATCCATAACAAAACCACAACCATAACATATGGTACAAAATTAATATAGCACACAACCAGCAAATTAACAACAGGAGCAACAACCAATGAAAAACAATAATAAAAATGCAAAGCAAGCCAGTAAAACCAAACAGTTTTTAATTTAATTAATAAAATGCAATACCTGATAAAAAGTGATATTTTTAATTATATAAATAACATTTTTTACATTTACAATTACGCAAAAGTTATATTTTAACAAAGCATACCGAAAACTACAAAGATTTCCATCATAGTTTTCATTTTTTAAATTATCAGTGCATCTATCTGGAAATATAATGGTATGTGAAACACGAGGTAAAGCTGAACAAAAAGCTGAAAAGTTGAATATTTTATTAAATTTTAAAAGATTAAAAAATGCACATTTTTAAAAACTCAAATTATTCTTATTAATTTAAACTTGTATAAATATTTTTAAAAATTTATATTACCTAAAAAAAATACTGGGAAAAAAGGAATCATGAGAAGTAAAGATGGATATGGAAAAGAGTGTAAGGGATATAAAGGGAAAATATACAATGGTGAAGAACTATTACAAAAGGCAAGACAAGAAAAACAGAAACTGACAAATGTTATTAAAGATTTAAAAAAGGAATCAAACTAAATCTGGATGGCAAAAGGGGTAGCAGTAAACCAAAAACACAAATACTGAATGAAGTATGATATAAGGAGCATGGAATCCACTCAAATGAAAATCCTAACAAACGATATGTGCAAGATACTAAAGAAGAGACTAACAAGTGAATTGATAATAGAGATGACTAGTGTTGAATCATTGAAGAAAAAAAGTCAAAGACTGAGATAATTTGGAAAAATTGAACAGTTAACAGAGGTACTTTTTACATTGAACATGTTAACACAGATACTTTTTACAAAAAAAAATTAACAGAGGTACTTTTTAATTAAAATCAATATGCTAATACCGAATGCCTACAGTATATATCAAAAAAATTTAAAAATTCAACACAAATAATGCTTCCTGTGACCAAGCTACATAAATGAGATTTGGTAACGTACCAATGCACATTGATTCTTCACCAGACCAATTGGCATCTGATCTACATGTTCTATTTACACTTCCAATTAAGTGATGATGTTTATCACAAAAAATGTGACAAAATGTTTTTGGTGGATTATTAGTGCTATAGCATTCAGAAGGAGAAATATTCCCATTTGGAATATAATGCAATGCAGGACAATGAGGATGACAAATAGGGGTTTTTGAAGACCATTTACCTAAAAATATGTATTTAAGAAAATAAATTTAATATCAAAATAATGTTAAGCCAAAAAACATATTACTGGAAAACTTTTTCAAATAAATTTTTAAAAAGTCACAAAAAAACATCCACAATTAATACAACAAATAATAAATTAAATATATTACATAACAATTTACTTAAAAAAATTTTTACATTTTTTTAATCTATCAAAATCTACATTTTCAAAATAAAAATTATTTTTAAGAGTGCAAAATAATATATATTTTTGGTAATAAAAGAAAACAATACCTCCATTTAAGCATATGGCATACTTTTTTCCACTTAAATAATGATCAGGTGGACATTTAAAGTAACACCATGTGCCTTCAGGTACATACTTGCCAGTGCACAAAGGAGGATTTATTTCTATCTTATCATCTGTGATAAGCATGGCATCACATCGATAAACACCTAAAAATGTACAAATTTGAAACTAAAAAAGAGTTACAAAATTACTCTATTATACAGTTTGTAGCATGGCTTGTTTGGCATACAAGTAAAACTTTGACTCCTTTTATTGCAAGGGGTGCAATTTTAATTAAACAGACAAAATAACATTTAAACTTCAAAAGAATTTAGATGGAGTCTTCCCCCAATAACATTGAAAGGATGAGTCTCAAGTTAATTTGCCTTGATCTGGATGCTTTATTCTCTGTCTGACTGGCTGGTGACTTGGTCCAGCAAGTATACTGTATTGTTGTCATCGTTGTCATTTGAAGGGTATCCACTACAGGTCAGACATAAACAGAACTGGAGCTGAGGGTTTATCTTTTTACTACCCCAGGCTGCTGCACTGCCTGAATCAGATGCTGGCAGTGGTGTTATTAAGCCAGCATCAAGTTTTGTCATCCAAAACCATCAGACCTCATACTCCATGTGATGCCTGATGTATAGGGCATACTGTAGTACATGGTCTGCAGTTTGCTCAGAGCTGCCACACTCGCAATTCGGTGAAGGAGTGAGACCCCATTTGTGCATGGACAAATGGAATTGCCCAACACCAGTCCACAGCCAGTTGAGCTTAACCCAAGCTGCTCGAGGTAAGCCCATCCCAACAGGCCCAGCACCGGTCCCAGGCACAAAAACATGGAGCCTGGAAACATTTTCACAGTACTCCATTTTCCATTTGTGATTTGTCCATTCAAAAGTGCGGATGCCAAGTCTGGCAAGATTGTCCAAGAGATTCCGTGCACCTGGCACAAACGGGCGTCTGGATCTTAGTCTCACTTGGCGAGTATCTGAGGACCCACTTAAAAGATCATACAAGATATGATCGGGGTCCAGAGATCCATGGTAAGCCAAGGAGAGTGTTGCTCCCATTCAGTGAAGCTCAGCTGGATGGATGCCTGAGAGTACAGGTAGGTGGTCCGTTGGAGTGGGATGCAGGCATCCAGTAACTATGTGCAAAGCATTGTTCAAGACACTGTCAATGAGATGAGTGTGAGCACTGAGACACCAGGCTGGTGCACAGTACTCAGCTGTTGAGTAGACTAGAGATAAGGTGGCAATGCATAGTGTTTTAGCACCAGCACCCCATCCCAAGCCCAAAAGTCGCCTCAACAGTGTGACGTGTGAAGATATTTTTTTGCGCAATGCCACTAAATGGTGACAAAACATAAGCAATATGTCCAGTTTTACCATAAGATAAGTAGGGATTGGACAGAACGGTAAAAGTCTACCATTGTTGTAGACCTTTAGCTCATGTTTGGCCTCTCAGTTATTTAAGTGAAAGGCTGCTGTCACCATCTTAGTGTAACTGAGCTTCCATTCTGGAGATATGCTGAAAGTGTAGACATGTCTTGGCTTAAGGTCCCCTCCAAGTCCTTCCAGTTTCCAGAAGAGTGCAACAATGCTAGATCATCAGCATAAGCAAACTTTCTGGAAATCATAGAAGGAAGATCGTATGTATAGATGTTAAATAGGAGGGGAGCCAAGACTGATCCCTGAGGAACGCCATTTTTAAGACAGCATAGCCTGCTTTGCTTGCTGTCATTGGTGGTAAGAGTGAAACTTTAATTTTAGACAAGCTCCATAATCATTCTGACCATGTGCTTGTCCAGAGAAGTCTCAGCAGCTTGCAGGTAAGGCCACGGTGCCAGACAATGTCATAAGCAGCTGTCAGATCAATAAATACGGCATTGGCCTTATTTTTAGCCTAAAAAGATCCTCAATGTTTTGGGTTAGCAAAACAACTTGATCTAGGGTTGACTTTCCATGTCA
Organism: Diplosoma virens; assembly: GCA_963680785.1. Lineage (NCBI taxonomy): Eukaryota > Metazoa > Chordata > Ascidiacea > Aplousobranchia > Didemnidae > Diplosoma > Diplosoma virens. Next base: position 45,368,576 of record OY796887.1, on the reverse strand, counting down.
GAACCCAGCCTGCTCTTTAGGAAGCAGTGGGTCAATTAATGGTTCAATGCAGGCATAGATAAGCCTCTCAAGGATCTTGTAGGGGACACAGAGCAGAGATATTGGCTGATAACTTTTTGGGTCCCCCATGAGCTTTGCTGGTTTTAGGATCACAACCACAAGTGCTCTTCTCCAGATCTTGGGAATTTTGAGTCACGCAAACAGGAAGAAAGAAAGTCATGTAACCAGGACTTCAAAGCATCTCCAGTATATTGTATAATGTCCTAGTAGTTTTATTGATTTTCTATTATGATGCCTGATCTTTTTCATGGGTAATACCATGCAGCAGAAGGTCATGTGAACAAGCAACTTCCTGTTACCAGGTGTAGCAAGAAGAGCTACACAAAGAGTGGTAATAACCTTGATGGCACAATCAACCAACATCATTTGAGGTGAACAACAGAAAGGTGGTACAAAAACAAAATACTATGAAATAAAAGTTGTAACATGCAGTTGCCATGTGTGCAACAATAAACGCTGTGCAACAGGCAGATGAACAATGAACATGCAACAAGCAACTGCAAGTTGAGTCTGCAGCAAAGCAAAATACAAAATGCAAAAATGCATTTGTGGAAAACTTTGCAACATCAAGGCAAAGCATGCACGAAAACAGGTTTGTGGCAATGAGTTCACTACAAGTTCTTTTAAAAAATAACAAGGATATGTATATTAAAACTGTAGGTCCATTATGAGCAGCTTTGGGGAACCAATATAAGCTTAGAGCTGAAACCCTAATAATTTAAATAATACAACTTTTTGAATAACATTGCAAGTAAAACTGAATTTATATAAGCTCAATTGTACCAGCTTTGACTCTGATATTAATTTCAAAATTAGCTTTTTAAATCTGCAGATTTTATTATTCTTCAATTCAAATCATATTGAATGCTTACACAGCACTTTATTTTACTACCAGAATCAGGGCTGAAAATTCGAATTTAAACTTGAAAAACTTGGTCTTTTTTACCAAACTTTAACTCAAAAAATAAAAAAATTTAAACTTGAACTTCAAAAACTTTTAAAAAGTCAGTTAAATTAAAGTTTATTGAGTAATTTTATCAAAAAAAATAATAAAATGCTAGTTTTTGTTGTTTTACTGCTATAGTAATTCACTAGGAGATCTTTTAATAGCAACTGCATTTTGGCTTAATTGTAGTTATTTTTATTGAAATGATTTCAACTACAACTGTAGACTTTACCTAATTAAATTAATTTTAGCATGTCATGTAATATTTGGATTACTTTTTTGACATTTTGTTCTTTGTAACTGTGTGATATAATAGCTGCTTGAAGAAAGGATTGTTTGGTTGTTTGGGTAGACACTTGAATACAAAAAATTAGCAGCATTTGATTAGCAAAATGGTTACTAGCAAAAAGATTGTTTAGTTGTCTGGGCTAAATATGGAATGCTTTTATTGGAGAATTGATAATTTGACTTATGTTTTTCATTTTTTCCTACTTTATGTGGACTGTGTTGTCAAAATTATACTTTTGTTTTTTTCATTCTTTGTTTAACTGGTACTCATTGAGTATGCATGTTGTAGAGCTTAAAATTTTAATTTGATTGTTATACATGATTTATCTCATAGTGACAGCTATCAACTTTTTCAGTTTTTCTACTAATTGACAACCAATATATTAAATGATCTCGTAATTAAAAGTATATAGTTTGTTTACTTTTAGCCAAATTAAATGTGGATAAAGGGCTTTTCATTTTTACAGCATTGAATGAGTAAAATACACAGCTTGACAGATTGAAACAAAGCCAAAGCAATTGTAAATTAAAGACATTATTTGCTTTTTAAATTTAAGACAGACAAAGCTTTAAATAAACAAGAAATTTTTGAATTCCTTCAATAACCATAATTTTGTATAATGTTGCCATTGTGAGGTTCCATTGTGAGGTTTTCTTTAGAACCAATTTCTAATACCCTGTAGATGACAGTTCCAATCAGATTTTTATTTTCCTTTTAATTGGGCCAAAAAAAATCCCAGCAGTGATATTGATCAGTGAAAGTCTGTTTTCTTTAAAGATATAAAAAAATTATTGTTAATTTTTTTTTTTCAATAAATCCAGGAAGGAAAGTTGATCATCTAATTCTTTTTTCTAGATGAAATTAAGCAAAGGAGGTAAAGAATAGAGTTCATAAAGAAATGATCTTTTTCAAAATTGCTACATAACAAAAGTGTATAAATCAGTCTGTAGCCAACACTATTCTCAAATTTCATATGACATGACATCTGTTTCAACATTAAAATAAAAAAAATGTGGCTCAGTACTGAGATCAAGTATATCAACCTGTAGTCACCAAATCTAAATTTTTTTCAAACGTTTTTGGCTCAAGCCCTTTTCAAAAAAAATTAAACTTATATGAAATTAACGTTAATGCATGAAAAAAAAGAAAATAAAATTATTTATGCATGAATGATTTTACATTGTGACAAATAGGTTAAAGTAAATAGAATTATAAACTATTTTGATGTTGCTTGAGACGTTTTTTAAATTGCTTATTTAAGCTTTTAAAATCAAAATTTAATGTGAAAGTTTGTCCTGTCTATAAAACAGTAAAAATTGGAAATTACTTTCAGTTGAAGTTCAAAACACCTGTAGGTCTTTGCTCAAATGTCATTTATGAATTTACATACATCAGTATGGCAGGTCTCCAAGTGTGATAAAAAATCACACAATGTGTTGCAATGTTTCTTCAACTGTCAAATCAAATTTAGACTTCTTTAAAATAGCAAAAAAAATGTAAATCAAAATTTCAAACAAAATACACAAAGCATTATTCATTAAAAAATGTATTCCTAGTCTAAATCATCAACTTTATGCAAATGGTTCTTTATTTCTATTAAGAGTTTTTTAATTACATGACTTCTTTTCTATTTGAATAAGTAACCACCTGACAATTCAATAAGATGAAACAGACTGTTGTGCTTTCAATTAATAAAGTGTAGTTTTTAATAAATATAATATACTGCTCTAACCGTGTGTTATTGAGCACTGTACCAACAAAGTGAGACATTACTGACTTCTTTTCTATGTAACTATTGGTTATGTGACTTCCTTTCTTCCTGCTTGCGCCAACTCAAAATTCCAAGATCTGGAGAAGAATGGTTGTGGTAACAATCCCAAAGCCAATGAACCCTACAGAGGGCCCAAAAAGTTATCAACCCATATCTTTGCTCTTGTGTCCCCTACAAAATCCTCAAGAAGCTTATCTACAATGCATCAAGCCAATTATTGAACCACTGCTCCCTAAAGAGCAGGCTGGGTTTTGACATGAAAAGTCAAGTGCAGATCAAGTTGTTCTGCTGACCCAGAACATTAAGGATTCTTTTGAGGCTAAGAAGAAGGCCAGTGTTGTATTTGTTGATCTGACAGCTGCTTATGACGTTGTTTGGCACAATGGTCTTACCTGCAAGCTGCTGAGACTTCTTCCAGATAAGCACATGGTCAAAATGATTATAGAGCTTGTCCAAATCCAAAATTTCACCCTTACTACCGGTGACAGCAAGCAAAGCAGGTTACACCATCTGAAAAACAGTGTGCTTCAGGGATCAGTCTGGGCTCCCCTTCTATTCAACATCTATATATGTACAATCTGCCTTCCATGATTTCCAGAAAGTTTGCTTATGCTGATGCTTTAGCTTATTACACTCATCTCGAAACTGGAAGGACTTAGAGGAGATTTTAAGTCAAGAAATGACCACACTTTCAGCATATCTCTAGAATTGGAGTTTGAAGCTTAGTCACACTAAGACAAACATGAGCTAAAGGTCTTAAAAACGGCGTTTCTCAGGGATCAGTCTTGACTCCCCTCCTATTTAACATCTATACATACAATCTTCCTTCCATGATTTCCAGAAAGTTTGCTTATGCTGATGATCTAGCATTGTTGCACTCTTCTGGAAACTGGAAGGACTTGGAGGGGACATTAAGCCAAGACATGTCTACACTTTCAGCATATCTCCAGACTTGGAAGTTGAAGCTCAGTTACACTAAGACAGTGACGGCAGCCTTTCACTTAAAAAACTGAGAGGCCAAACATGAGCTAAAGGTCTACAACAATGGTAGACTTTTACTGTTCTGTGCAATCCCTACTTATCTTGTGGTAAAACTGGACAGATCGCTCAAATTTCATCACCACTTAGTGGTATTATGCAAAAAACTATCCTCACACGTCACACTGCTCAGACGACTTTTGGGCTTGAGATGGGGTGCTGGTGCTAAAACACTATGCATTGCCACCTTATCTCTAGTCTACTCAACAGCTGAGTACTGTGCATCAGCCTGGTGTCGCAGTGCTCACACTCACCTCATCGACAGTGTCTTGAACAACGCCTTGCACATGGTTACTGGATGCCTGCATCCCACTCCAACGGACCACCTACCTGTACTCTCAGGCATCCAGCCAACTGAGCTTCGCTGAATGGGAGCAACACTCTCCTTGGCTTACCATGTATCTCTGGACCCATATCATATCTTGTATGATCTTTTAAGTGGGTCCTCAGATACTCGCCAAGTGAGACTAAGATCCAGACGCCTGTTTGTGCCAGGTGCACGGAATCTTTTGGACAATCTTGCCAGACTTGGCATCCACGCTTTTGAATGGACAAATGACAAATGGAAAACGAAGTACTGTGAAAATGCTTCCAGGCTCTGTGTTTTTGTACCCGAGACCAGTGTCAGGCCTGTTGGGATGGACTTACCCTGAGTAGCTTGGGTTAAGCTCAACTGCCTGCGGACTGGTGTTGGGCAATTCCATTCATCCATGCACAAATGGAGTCTCACTCCTTCATCAAATTGCGAGTGTGGCACCTCTGAGCAAACCGCAGACCATGTACTAACAGCGTGCCATATACATTGGGCACTACATGGAGTATGAGGTCTGATGGTTTTGGATGACAAAACTTGATGCTGGCTTAATGACATCACTGCCAGCATCTGATCCAGGCAGTGTAGCAGTCTGGGGTAGTAAAAGGATAAACCCTTGGCCCCAGTCCTGTTTATGTCTGACCTGGAGTGGATACCCTTTAAACGACGACGATGACACTAAGACAGTGACAGTAGTTTTTCACTTAAATAACATAGAGGCCAAATGTGAGCTAAAATTCTGCAATAATGATAAACATTTACCGTTTTGTCCAACCCCTACTTATCTTGGGTTAAAACTAACTGATTGCTCATGTTTTATCACGTTGTCGTTGTCGTTTGAAGGGCATCCACTACAGGCCAGACATAAACAGAACTGGGCCCGAGGGTTTATCCTTTTACTACCCCAGACTGCTGCACTGCCTGGATCAGATACTGGCAGTGATGTTATTAAACCAGCATCGAGTTTCGTCATCCAAAACCGTCAGACCGCGTGCTCCATGTGGTGCCTGATGTATGGGGCACATTGTTAGTACATGGTCTGTGGTTTGCTCTGAGGAGTCACACTCGCAATTTGGTGAAGGAGCGAGACCCCATTTGTGCATGGACAAATGGAATCGCCCAAAACCAGTCCGCAGGCAGTTGAGCTTAACCCAAGTTGCTCGGGGTAAGCCCATCCCAACAGGCCTGACACTGGTCCCAGGCACAAAAGCACGGAGCCTGGAAGCATTTTCACAGTACTCCGCGTTCCATTTGTGATTCGTCCATTCAGAGGCGCGGATGCCAAGTCTGGCAAGATTGTCCAAAAGATTCTGCACAGCTGGCACAAACGGGTGTCTGGATCTTAGTCTCACTTGGCAAGTATCTGAGGACCCACTTAAAAGACCATGCAAGATATGATCGGGGTCCAGAGATCCACGGTAAGCCAAGGAGAGTGTCGCTCCCATTTGGCGAAGCTCAGTTGGCTGGATGCCTGAGAGTACAGGTAGGTGGTCCGTTGGAGTGGGATGCAGGCATCCAGTAACTATGCGCAAGGCGTCATTCAAGACACTGTCAATGAGGCGAGTGTGAGCACTGCGACACCAGGTTGGTGCACAGTACTCAGCTGTTGAGTAGACTAGAGACAAGGTGGCTATGCGTAGTGTTTTAGCACCAGCACCCCATCCCAAGCCCACGAGTCGCCTCAGCAATGTGACGCGTGATGATAGTTTTTTGCGGAATGCCACTAAATGGTGACGAAATGTGAGCGATCTGTCCAGTTTTACCCCAAGGTATGTAGGGGTTGGACAGAACGATAAAAGTCTACTATTGTTGTAGACCTTTATCTCACGTTTGGCCTCTCGGTTATTTAAGTGAAGGCTGTCGTCATCATCTTAGTGAGACTGAGCTTCAACCTCCAAGTCTGGAGATACGCTGACAGTGTGGACATGTCTTGGCTTAATGTCCCCTCCAAGTCCTTCCAGTTTCCAGAAGAGTGCAACAATGCTAAATCATCAGCATAAGCAAACTTTCTGGAAGTCATGGAAGGAAGATCGTACGTATAGATGTTAAATAGGAGGGGAGGCAAGACTGATCCCTGAGGAACGCCATTTTTAAGACAGCGTAGCCTGCTTTGCTTGCTGTCACCGGTTGTAAGGGTGAAACTTCGATTTCGGACAAGCTCCATGATCATTTTGACCATGTGCTTATCTGGAAGTAATCTCAGCAGCTTGCAGGTAAGGCCACGGTGCCAGACAGTGTCATAAGCAGCTGTCAGATCGATAAATACGGCACCGGCCTTCTTTTTAGCCTCGAAAGAATCCTTGATGTTCTGGGTTAGCAGAACAACTTGATCTACGGTTGACTTCCTGCGTCAGAACCCAGCCTGCTCTTTAGGGAGCAGTGGATCGATTAATGGTTCAACGCGGGCATAGATAAGCCTCTCGAGGATCTTGTAGGGGACACAGAGCTGAGATATCAGTCGATAACTCTTTGGGTCCCCCACGGGCTTTCCTGGTTTTGGGATCGCAACCACAAGCGCTCTTCTCCAGATCTTGGGAATTTTGAGTTGGTGCAAACAGGAAGAAAGGAAGTCATGTAACCAGGACTTCAAAGCAGCTCCAGCATGGAGTATAAGCTCGGGGCAGATGGAATCAGGACCTGGAGCTTTACCTGGTTTTAAGTGCTGAAGGGCAGCAGCAAATTCTCTCTGTGAAAAATTGTCAGAGATATTTACTGCGTCTGGTGTTGTGGCCCTCCAAAGGTCAGACACTTCTTGAAAGACAAGTCGAGATGACTTGCGATCAACAACCTCGTATTTCCCATTTCTAACCAGCTGAGATGCAATAGCATCGGCTGAAACGGGACAGTGACGAGGAGAGTGTCGTGACCTACCAGTAAGGTTGTTCAAAATACTCCATGCTTTTCGACTAGAGTGTGAGAAGTCAATGCTCCAAACTGCTTCAGACCATCGATCCCTCTGCTTTCTGTCAAGCTTGGCAAGCAGAGCTGTAGCAGCCAAACTTGAGTAGTCTCCCTGATGAGACTGCAGAAAGGTTTTATAGAGGGATTCACACTCTGCATCCCAACACGAAATATAGTTATTTTGATACCCGCGTGGGATAGTCTTTTTGGCTGCTTTCTTAATGGTGTTACAGAAGTCCTGGTAAGCCACATCCACATCAAGTGAATCAGGTGGCAACAAAGTCTTTGCGAATTTATTCATCAAAGCAATGTAGTGACTCCAATTGGTCTTGCAGAAGTTCCATCGCTTAACAGGCATGCTTGGCACTGCCATAGCAAACCTTGGTGGTGTAATAAGCGAGAGTTGATGTTGTGACCTGGGAAACTTCTCAAGGACATGTCTATCCAGTAAGCGACTGTTTGGACCTACGCTAGCAAAAGCTAGGTCTGGATTGGTGCCAGTGTTCCAGCAGCCGGAATAAAAACTGGCAGCATCCTTGGCATTATATAGCAGGGCAAGACAATTAATACTTGCCCAGCCAGCCAAGCACTCACCGTCCGAACTGTTGTCATCATAACCCCAGTCAGCATGACGACAGTTAACACGTTAAGTGCCAGACGTGTATTGCGCACGCATGCACGCTGGTGCCAAGCACTTTTTCCCATCACGTCATCTCATGCTTAATCGCTATCTCGAAAGAGTCAGTACAGTAAGCCTATCTCTCGCGTTTGTAAGCACTGTTTATAGGTTTTACGAACTTTCCTTTCCATTTTGGCTTCGATGTATGGTTAATATTGAAAAGGAAATATACATTCAAATTTACTTACGATAAACAAATACACATTGAAATTTACTTATGATAAACAAGACATTCACAGTGATTTGTGAGAATGATAGGTGAAAAAGCATGTTTTTGCACACAGTGGTACTTTACACTCTTTACAATAAGATCTGGTGTCCTTTCTGATATCGTTCTTGTAACACACTCTGCAACGTCTCATTGGCAACTTCTTCTTTTCAGTAGGAGGGAATTCCGCTGGCTGATGACGTATAAATCCACCCTTCAATCTTGAAGCGGGGTCATAACTTGGAGCTCTTGGTGGTGGCTCATCGTCATCAGATGAGCTGGAGTAGTCGTTGATGGAAATCCAGCAGAGTTTTTCTATGACCTTATAGTGGAAGGATCGTAGAGTCAACTTAGTTTGACTATTCTTAGCTTTGTAGAGCACGAAGCTGTTGTAAAGGCTGATTTCCAGTAAATAAAAGAAAACCTTTTTTGGCCACTTCATCGTCTTCTGGGTGAAAGGGTAGTAGGAGATCATCTGATCAAGACGATCTACCCCTGACATGTACTGATTGTACTCAATGATACACTGAGGTTTCAGTACCTGTTCAGTTTCACCGTGGCCTCTCTTCTTTCTTCTTGTAATTGTACTGAGACTTCCATCGTGCTTCGTGCTCAAAGCTGTCACAACTCTTTTATCCTTCCATGCCACCACCATCACTTTTCCATTGTCAACAGCAAGGGAATCTCCCGCCTTCATCTTTGGCCTACCGCTTTTAGCATTGCGAATGTCCACAGGCTCTCCTCGGTGTGATTGCAACGTTCCCACAGTGTGCACTCTTACTCCTAGCAGCTCCTTGCCATTACAGTAGCCTACGTAAAATTAAAATTTATAACAGTACAGTTCAGCGGCTTGAAAGAGTATGAGAATTCCCAGTAGGAATCTTTTTTATGAATGAGAAACGTGCACACATACATGCTAACACACGCACACATTCCTGCGCAACGAAGTAAAACGAATGTCCAGGCGAACATGACGGAATGCCTTCCTTGGCACTGTAACGATGAGTGAGTGCCTTATGATGTATACTTCCGTCATAAAGCACTCTGCGCATAACGCTTCGTGACGTAACTTCCATCATAAGGCACTTAATGTGTTAAAATCGCCAGCGTACGGACAGGGGTGAGGAAACACTGGGAGATCCAGGGTTTGCAATCGCGTTGGTGGTGGTTTGTAGACGTTGACTATTTTATAGCCATCAACGTCCACACACAGCCACTCGATCTCCGATGTCGGTGGAGATTGGTCCAAAAGCGTGTATCTCAGTTGCTCGTGGACAAACGTGGCAAGGCCATGCTTCCTGCTCAAAGAAGACTCAGCTAGTTGGTAGTTTGGAAGTACCAACTTCTCTGCATCAGTGCAGTGGGTCTTCTGCAGTAAGATGACGAGTGCCTCAGACAGCATAGTAAGGTGATGAAGAACATTCATCTTGCTTGCAGGGAGGCCTTTGATGTTTAGCTGAAGAATAGTGGGTCTTCAGAACTTGTTGGCAATGTGCCCTGAAAAGGGCAGTTTTATCCTGTCATTGCCCTGTCCTGAAAAAGATGTTTGCCGATTAGCAGACCCACACTGAACATCAGAATGGGTGGATACCCTTCCGTTTTGGTAGGTTCGGTTTCGATCTGTCATTTTTAAAATCAATGAGCAGACTTACTCATGGCCCAGGCTGCGTGAAAGCACCTATCATCTGGGCCAATCTAGTGGCATTGCACAAAAAACTATCCTTGCACATCACACTGCTGAGGCGACTTGTATGCTCAAGATGGAGTGCTGGTGCAAAAACCACTATGCACAGCTGCCTTATCTCTAGTCTACTCAATATTTGAGCAATTTGCTCCAGTCTGGTGTTGCAGTGCTCACACCCGCCTCACAGATAGTGTCTTGAATGACACCTTGCACATAGTCATTGGATTCCTGTGTCCCACTTCAACAAGCCATTAAGCTATACTTTCAGGCATCCAGCCAACTGTGCTTTGCCAACTAGGAGTGACACTTTCTTTGGCTTATTGTGGATCTCTAGACACTGATCATATCTTCTATGGTCTTTTAAGTGGGTCCTCAGATGCTTGCCAAGAGAGATTAAGATCTAGACGCCCATTTGTGTCTCCTGCACAAAATCATTTAAACAACTTTGCTGGACTTGGCATTTGCAATTTTAAGTGGACGAACTATAGATGACATGTGAAGTATTGTGAAAATAAATCCAGGCTCCATGTTTACATACCAGGAACAGCGCCAGGCCTGTTAGAATGAGCTTGCCCCAAATAGTTATGGTTAACCTGTATCACCTGCAGACTGGTGTTGGGCAATTCCATTTGTCCATGCACAAATGGGGTCTCACTCCTTCACCAAATTGTGAGTGTGGCACCTCTAAACAAACCACAGACCACATTCTAATAGCATACCTCATACATTGGGCACCACATGGAGCACAAGGTATGATAGTTTTGGATAATGAAACTCAATTCTGGCTTAACAACATCATTCCAACATCTGATCTGGGCAGTACTCCTTAGCCCAGTCCTGTTTGTGTCTGACCTGGAATGGATGCTCTTTCAAACAACAACAATGAAGAGTTTAAGTTTGTAGCGATTAATTGGACAGCCCAAATATTTTCACACGAAATACAACTTTAATTATAATTATAGAATTTAGTTCAAAACATTAGATTTAACTTTCACATGCTCTATTTTTATGCAATTTTGAATTTCATGTCCTGCTGTTCCATATCGTATGATCACGTGGTAATATGCCCACTTGTATACAGCAATATGGCTTAGTCACAAACTGTAATATAATGAGCTGCTCTCTGGCAGATATCGATTAGATAACTTAACTTTTGTCATGATAATGCTATAGTAAATTGTCTCTATTATTGTAATTATTTTGTTTTTATTTCTATTTAAATAAGTGAATAAATTTGCTGTAAATAGAATCAAGTTAGTGGTTAACCTTCTGAGTATGAATCGCACCAATTAAACTTGAACATAATGCTCCTAACCACAATAAGTTTTTCTTAAAAAGAGTTTACAAAGCCAAAAATGTTTGAAAAAAAATTTATAAATTTAGTTGTGCTGCTGAGTATTGCAACAATATGGTTGAAGAAAATTATTCCTGGCCAAAACTGTAACTTTTTATTGACATAATTCTTTCTCAAATCATTGAGTATAATGCATAACATAGATAAAAAAAACTTTTTTACTCACTTTATGATCCCAAGATAATTTTTGGCATTAGTGGATTAAAACCATCAGTTTTAAGAAAGTTTTATTAAATAATATTTATCTTAACTATATTTTTGTAATTAAAAATATAATAAAAATAAGACTTTTTTGCTTTGTATAGTTTTGTCTGTCTGTCTAATCCAAACCACCACTGACTTCACATAATTGTGCATATTTTTTGCTTAATGAGTTATAACCAAAATGCTATTAAAAGGCTTTGATTTTTAAACTAAAGCTGGGGCTTCCCAACTCAAATAATAATAAGTATGTTGATGTAACTATGTTTTTTGCTGCTTATACAAAAAAATTGTGAATAACATAGAATATACCAGTACAAGAAGGTAAAGGAAGACTCCAAGTACCATCAGGTTGGCAAACTGACTGTTTAGCTTGTTGCAAAACATAACCTTCATCACATGCAACTTTACACACCATACCCTAAACAACAAGCAGCATATTCGTAAGACTAAATGTTAATAATGAATTTATATTTACAGTATATTTCACTTTCAGAAATGATAATGAACAAATAGTTAGCACATTAACACTATTAACTGGAAATTATAGATAAAATGTTAAACCAAACTTATAATATAAGATTATTTTAGTAAATAAAAACAAACAGCATTTGTTTTTCTTTCCTGACTCACTGAAGCATTGTCTGTTTTATGCATTACAATAAAGTCAACATTTCTTTATCAAATTTTAAAAATTTGACATTTTGATTATAAAAAATTATCATTTCAAAAAACTAGTATTGATGATTTTGCAGATCAATAATCGGTTCAACTAAATAAGAATCTTTTGTTCAAATGTTAACATGTGATTATGTCGTAAAGCAAAAATAAATAATTTAATACATTTTTTCAATGATACATGTCCAATAACTACTCAAAACACAAGTAGAAATACAAGCATAATTCAGAAGCATTACCACTGGATACTGATAAAATGATATATAGTCATGCCATAAAGGAATATTTTTCATAATCACAATACTTAAATAATTTCTATAAATAAAATAATCAGATCTTTGTACAACCTCAAAAAAACATCACTTTAAAAAACAATCTATAGTTTTATAATTATAGCACTTCTTACTTTTATTATATTTAAAGAATCTCTGCAATCATTGGGAATTACTTGTCCATTTTGAATGGGTGGAAAAATAGAACACTGTTTGAAAGTTTTAAATGAACAAACTGTACCTGTAAAACAATTTTAAGCCTAAGAACAAACCAAAAAACTTAATGTGTAAATTTTCCAAACAAAAAAATTTAAAGCAAAATGTTGGAAATTCACTTCAAAAAGACATTGCAAAGTATTCAAAAAAAGAATTATATTTTTAAAAATTCAAGATAAAACATGGTTTCTTAAACTTCCCAAAATAATAAATGCTTGAAATCAGCATGACAAGACAATTTATTAAACACTCAAATAAGCATATAAGTCTTCCATCACTTAATTTTTTCTGTTTAATTTTTGGGTTTTTAGGCATACAGATTTACAGTGTCAGTGTTAAGGATTAAGGACTACTATGAAAAAGAAAAAGTTTGAAAAAGATTGTGATATATGGACAACAAAAGAACTGCTGAAAGGCTGCTCCTTTTGATTTAGGCTTTTGTGAAAAAAATTTTTTTGCTTAAATCTGTGTTTTTCAACCACTGGTTTCCATTAGCTTTTCTGCTAATCCACTAAAATTTACTTTAATTTTAAACTCTAATTGTGAGATATTTAAGGAACTACATGTTCAATTTTAAAACAGTTAATTTAGTAAAATTGACAAAAAACTCAGTGCAGTTTTGCTGAGAATTAAAAAAAATACTAGTTTTGTTTAGTACATAAATGATGGTCAAACAAAAGAGTAATTGAAAAAATGTAAGGTTGGCACTTTTTTTCATAATTGCCTTGAATAGACAAAAGCCACATTGCAAAAGTTGTTTTGATTTGTTACTGGTCTAAAAACTTAAGAAAGGTTAATCACTGGTTTAAATTATGCTAGCAGTAAACAGATTTTTTGACAAAAGTAAAGATAAAATCTTTATTCTCAGTGAACAATAGAGTTACGATAGAAAGTTTTCATAAAAGATTATGTTTTAGTTGCTTAATTTGTGTAATCAATTAAAATTCACACTTTTGATTTCATTGATTAAAATTATAAGAAATTTTATATCATATTTTTCATATTTTTGGTGTTAAATATTATATCAAGAATATTTAAGCAATTTAAATTTGCAAAAGACTTGACAATTAACCTGTTGCATAATAGTGAGTAGCAAACCACTTAGAAGTGTAAAAGCAATCATTTTCCATTACAACATTGTTCAGCTGTGATGAAAGACTAATCTGATTGTGCAAATTAACTGCAGCACCAACATCCAAGTAAAACTCTATAAAATGATAAAAATCTTTAGAAAAAAATACCAATTTCAAATATTTAAATAGTCAATTATTATTAAATAATACCATTAATACAGATTTTCAGTCTCAATACTATCATAAGCACACTAATAATAATAATAATATCTTAAAATTTACAGCTAACACAAAGATTTTTAACAGTTTACCCATTCCATAATTAATACTTTTATATTCATATTTATATTATCTTTTTTACAGTATATGATAATTATTAAAGTGGTTTATTTTTTCAAAAAAAAAATTGAAACTCTGCCAATAATTCTGCATTAAAAAATGTTTTAACTTTTTTCATTTAAAAAACACAATTTTTATCCAAATCTTTACCACTATTTATCTTCTACAATTGCAAAAAACTTTGCAAATGATACACTTAAACTCTAAGCATCAGACAGTTTTTGTTATTCAAAAGGAGTTAAAAGATTTCAAAATATTGCTCTTTTTATACAATTTAAACTAACAAAATATCAACCATTACAACAAGCCTACTGTAGAATTGTCAAGAGACAAACCAGGTTTATAAAAGTGCTTTGAATAAAAAACACACAAGGTGCTTAATTGATTGTTGCACTCTATTACTACCTGCTCTTTTTGGCAAACTTTAAATATGCTCTTCATTAGTTTTATGAAAAGCAAAAAATTTACTATAGAAAGATGAGTACAGGGACAGGGAATCACTCCTAACTCTGCCACTGTTTAATGAATATGACCAAAATCACTTTTGGCCTGCAATATATTCAACTGATCAAGAAAATGTACACACAGGTAATTTGACCTCTTACCATAAAGGCAAATGACACATTACTGTGCAATAGTTATTATTATTATCATTATCTCGATATTTATTCTTCTGACTCACAGCAACGGAGGTGCTAATATGTACGGTAGGCAATTACCCCAACCTACTTCCAGAGATGCCAAGATATTGCTGTCTGCTTGTAATTTAATAGAGATATGACTGTAATTTAGAACTGCTTGTCAAGACCACCAAATAGGGGAAAGTGCTGTAAAGTTTTTTCCCAAGGACACAACAGAATGGCGCAAGTAGGTTTTGAATCGACACCATAGTACAATAATAGTACAAAGACTCATTTGATTTTGACCAATATCACAATGGTACTTTGCTGTTTACAATTGCATTGTGTTAATTTTCAACAGCCAGGACAATTACTGGTGAAAATTGACTTGGTAAAGTGAAAACGATAATCAAGCTAGCTAATTTGAAAAAAAAAAGTTTATCTAGACATAAACCATTAGAAAAATGAAAACATAGTTTGACTAAATTGTAAAAAACAAAAGATAATCTTGTCATAAAACATTAGAAGTAAATTAAAGGTATAGCTTAGCTTGGCACATATAATCTAAATTAAGCATAGAAAATATTATTGCAGAGCAAAATCCTTTGCCAGACAGCTGTTTTGACTATAGAAGTCTTGTCAGTGATGGTTTGATATTGCAAATGTCAGAAATTGGAAGACCAAAAGACTGAAGTAATGATTTGATTTTTACAGAACACCAAAAATTCAAAAAGAGAAGGTTAAAGCACTGAGAGAAGTCTTCTGTAAATTGGAATCCTAACTGTCAAAGTCAAGAGCCAAAATTAAACAGAAGAATTCAAATAATAAAAAAGAATTCAAGATCTATCATCTAACTATCAAGATCTATCAAGATCAAAAACCATAAAATAAAAGAAACTATTTAATAATGTTATTAAATAGAATAAAAACTAACTAACTATTAAATAGAAGAAAATTGGAATTCTAACTATCAAGATTAAAAGCCAACATTAATTAAAAGAATTTCAGATGCCAGTGAAGTAGTTGAATGATATTGCCTACATTGAAATTATCAACAACTAAAAAATTTGATCTTATTGAAAAATTCTTGGAAATGGAATATAACAACTAAAAAAAAAAGATAATAAAGGGACTTTCTGGAAAACATCAAAAAGAAAGAAACTACTAAATAAATGACTAGAAAACTTCAAAAAGAAATAAACTGTTAAAAAATAACTAAAAAAGCCACAAAATTGGATTATTGCAAGTTATCAAGCATAACACCTTCAATCACCTTCTATCACCAATATTTGATTTTGAACAATATGACATTGGTCAAAATTAAATGAGTCTTTGTACTTTTGCACAGTAATGTGTCATTTGCCTTTATGGTAAGAGGTCAAATTATTCTGCATGTGCATTTTCTTGATCAGTTGAATATATTGCAGGCCAAAAGTAATTTTGGTCATATTCGTAAAAGCAGTGACAAAGTTAAGAGTGATTTCCTATACTCATCTTTTTATAGTAAATTTCTTGCTTGCCATAAAACTAACAATCTTTATAATTTGCATACAGTGTCTTTTTAAAACTATATATAAAAGGCAATGAAGGTGTTATGCTTGATAACCTATCAATAATCCAATTTTGTGGCTCTTTTAGTCATTTCTCAACAGTTTATTTCTTTTTGATGTTTCCCAGAAAGTCCCCTTATTATCATTTTTTCAGTCATTATGTTCCATTTCCAAGAATAAGATCAAATTTCTTAGTTGTTGATAATTTTGATGTAGGTGACATCATTCAGCTACTTTGCTGGCATCTGGATTTCTTTTAATTAATTTTGGCTTTTGACCTTGATAGTTAGAATTCCAATTTTCTTCTATTTTATTTATTTTTTATTTTATCTCTATGTTTATCCCCCTGACTTGCAGGAAAGCAACAGAGGTGCTAACACATAGGGTAGGCAATTATCCCGACCTGCTTCCAAAGATACCAAGATACTGCTGTCTGCTAGTAATTTAATAGAGATATGACTGTAATTTAGAACTGCTTGCCAGGACCACCAAGCAGGGGAATGTGCCCTAAAGTGTCTTTCCCAAGGACGTAACAGAATGGCATGAGTGGGTTTTGAACAGAGATCGTGTTGATCATGAGCCTGGCACTTGACCATACTGCCAAATTAGTTAGTTAGTTTCTATTATTTAATACAAAAGATGAGTATTGGGAATCACTCCTAACTCTGCCACTGCTTTAATGAATATAACCAAAATCACTTTTGGCCTGCAATATATTCAATTGATATTATTTAATAGTTAGTTAGTTTCTATTTAAATTTCTATTTAATATTATAAAAAAAGTTTTTTTTTATACAGTTGAAGTCAATACAGATGTTAAAAGCATATTGTAATAAATAAATAATGATAAAAAAAACTTGCTTGGCTTTTGAAGTCGGAGGCAGTAATCATCAACACCAGGCACTTCACCACAATCCCATAATTGAGGCGGATAAGCATCATGGCACCTCTTTAGTGTTATCTAACAGAAAAATAATTTGAAGAATTATGAGGAAATTTGGAATTAATTTTTAAACAAGCTGCATAAAGATGAGAAACAGCAGACTCAAGTTTCGCTTGAGCGAAACTTGAGGTCTGGTGTTTCTCATCTTTATGCAGCTTGTTTAAAAAAAAGAAAAATAATTCTTTTGCAATACTTAAATGTATAAGATAGCTATAAGCAATATAGAAAAGAAAAAAAAAAACTTTTAAACACTTACAGATTTTTATAAGTTTTTTATAAAAATTAAAATGTTAAATCTGGTCTGGCTGTAGTTTTTTATTGTTACATTGTCAAAAAAAATCTATTCACAAACAGAATGTGTGTTACAAAATCAAAAAATTTAATGAAACATTTTGAAGCAATACAAAAAAAGTGGAATACTACTTTATGGTTTTAAGTAAATTAAAGTTGTTTCAATAGACTTGGAGGATATTAATCAAATATTTGAAAAAATAAAGTACAGTTTTTTAAAATTTAAGTTAGGAGTTGTATTTTTTTACAAGAACATTACAGATAGCATTTTTTTGCATTTCTTAATTCAATAATTAGCCTTGGAGAAGGAGCTACAATAAAATCACCTTTGTAAATTTTACCCAGATATTACACAATATAGTTGAAAACTTACAATTGCAAAACTTTTAAGTTTCAATCTTAGTTAAATATACATACAAAAAAAAAAAAAAAAATTACCAAAGGATTAGGTTTTTTAGACCTTCAAACTTGGTTTTGCTTATGATGATTAATGGTGAAAAAAAAAGCTTTTGTTTCAAACATTTAGAATAATACTTGTTTGAGGTTGCATAAAAAAATATTTCTTCCCTTTGGCTATTACAGGGGTGGCCAAAGTCTTCAAGCACAATCCACATATACATATATACAGTAGCAGACAAAAGTTTGGGACAAACTACAAAAACAAATAAAATACGAGTTAAATTATTTTACAAAAAATCCAACAATAAATATTGAAAGTGTGTTTGAAAACACTTATAAATTCACCATTTTAAAATTAATTTTTGGCTTCTTAGGTAATTAAACTTTAATTTATATTATTTTGCTTGAAATCAAAACGTCAAAAGTTTGGGACAAAAAGAAAAATATACAGCATACTTTTAATATTTCATGCAGTGCCCTTTACTTTTGATCACTGCTTTGCATCTTGAAACACATGATCTTATTAAATTTCGACATTCTTCAATTTTGAAGTTATTCCATTCGGCTTGGAGTAGTTTCCATAGTTCTTCTGTATTTTTCGGCGCCTTACTCATAACCCACGAGCCTAGAATCTACCACATATTCTTTATTGGATTCAAGTCCAGGCTTTGGGCTGGCCAATCGATAATTTCAAAGTCCTGATCAGCCAAGTAATCCATAATGCATTTTGCTTTATGGCATGGCACATTATCCTGCATAAATACAGGATTTTCAATTAAGGACCTTTCTATATGAGGGATAACATGGTGGGCTAAAACATTTTTGTAAATTGCTGCATTAACTTTACAATTTAATCTCACTAAAGGGCTTGTTTCGTTCCAAGAAAACATTCCAAACACCATTACACTACCTCCAAATTTTACAGTATTCTTAGTACACTTCTTTTCAAACCTTTCCTCCTTCTTTATTCTCACAAATGTTTTCCCATCTGATCCAAAAAGATTAAATTTACCTTTGTCTGAGAAGAATAATTTTGACCATTGGTTTGCATCCCATAGAATATGGTTTTGGGCAAAATGTAATCTCTTTCTATTCTTTTTGGTAATAAGCAGCTTTTTTGCAAGAGATCTTGCGAAAAGTCCGACTTCATTTAGTCTTCTTCCTACGGTTTTGCTTGAAATTGGAATTTGCCTTGCAGAGTTAATTTCTCTTGTTATTTGCGCAGCAGTTTTAAATCGGTCTTTAAAAGCTATTCGACTAATAATTCTAGCTTCATTGGGAGATGTCTTTTTGGGTCTACCCATAACTTCTTGTTTTATAAACTTTCCTGTGCGATTGTACAATTTCGAAATTCTACCAATTGTACTTTTTGATATTTTTAGGCTATTAGATATTGCCCTAATTGTTTTCCCTTGTTCTAATAGGGACATAATTTCTTTTTTAGAATCCAAATTTTTGATTACTGATTTCACCATTGTAATAGACGGAAACAATTTTAAAATATTTTATAAAATTTATTATTATTAAGTGTAAGTTTCTTAAAATAATTTATTAACTGCAAAAAAATGGTATTTAATTAGATTTTACTATTTAGATTCTATCCTGTAGAAATAGTCATAAAAATATTAAAAGTATATTGTATATTTTTTTTTGTCCCAAACTTTTGACGTTTTGATTTTAAGCAAAATTGAATAAATTAAATTTTAATTACCTAAGAAGTCAAAAATTAATTTTAAAATGGTGAATTTATAAGTGATTTTACACACACTTTCAATATTTATTGTTGGATTTTTTTGTAAAATAATTTAACTCATATTTTATGCACTTTTTTAGTTTGTCCCAAACTTTTGTCTGCTACTGTATATGTATATATGATATGTATTGTGCATATATATACAGGGTGTCCCAAAAGTAACTGAACCAGGTGATTCTTCACAAAATTGTACAAAATTCTCACAAAATTTTAATCATTTATCAGGGTCATCCTCATTTAAAAAAGATAAGGTCTATATGGTTTTAAACCAATCTCATGCAAAATATGATGGAGTAACGTTCTAGAAATGCCCAACTCTTTCAATGCCAGCAGATAGATTTTTTGGGAGAATGAACAAAGGCAGCTGTCACAATATCTTTGTTTTCAGGTGAAAGAACAGTTTTTGGATGACCTTCTTTAGGTGCATTTGATACACTTCCTGCAACTTCAAATTTGGATACAAGATTAAATATTGTGGATTTACTCAGTACAAATGTTTTAAAGCTTGCTTTCCATCTTTGTTTAACATGCTTGTAGATAGTCATTGCATAGTAATTGTTAATAACAAAGACAGGCTCATTCAAATCTGAAGTCCTTCACCGCATTTTCAAAAATTCGGGTACCAGCAGTGCACACTGAACAAGAATTAAGCAATGATGTTAAGCAATAGTAAGAAAATATCATACAAAGACATAAAAAAGAAATTACATTTGTTGGTTTTGATCTCTAAATTTTATTTAAGTTTACAGTTTGGTTACTTTTGGGACACCCTGTACATATATATACATATAGATAATACATATGCAAGGGGTGTACGAAAATTTTTAAGCATCATGTATAAGAAGTGTTGATGCATGGTTAAATCTATAATTTTTTGAAAGTACAAACTTTTGTACAGTCATTTGCAAAAGTATCGAACCACCTCAAAACTATGTCTATTTGGCAACTTAAGCTAATTATTGCATCATCTACAATGACAAAGCACATGTACACATTTTAAAATTGTCAGTTCTTTTCTAAAGTTCAGTGCAGTAAGTTTATTTTGCATTCACTCACAGTTTATCTATTTATTTTAGTGTTTTCTCATATTTTTATTTTGAAAAAAAATGACCTGAAATTCATATCACACTGAAGGAGAACGTGCTCAAATTGTTGCTCTTCACAAAAACAGACTATCACAGCACCAAATATTTAAACAGCTAAGCATAAGCAAGTCATCTATTCAAAGAGCGATAACTAAATTTAAAAATGAAGAAATTTATGGCAATTGAAAGAAAAGTGGTAGAACAAGAAAAACAACCTCTCAAGATGATACCTTTGTGAAGCACACAGTAACTCAATCACCAACAAGCTCTTGTAAGAAAATCAGATCCCATTTGCTTCTTAAAGGTACTAATGTTAGTATTAGTTCAATTTCATGTCAACTCAGCAAGAAATTTGGACTAAAATTTTATAAACCTGCAAAGAAACCACAGCTCATTTCCCAAATGAAAAAGAAAAGATTGGAGTTTGCCAAGAAACATATCGATTGGAGTGTTAAAGACTGGAAGAAAGTTGTGGTCATCATTTGAAGGGCATCCACTACAGGTCAGACACAAGCAGAACTGGGGCCGAGGGTTTATCCTTTTACTACCCTGGACTGCTGCACTGCCTGGATCAGATGCTGGCAGTGATGTTATTAAGCTAGCATTGAGTTTTGTCATCTAAAACCATCAGACCTTGTGCTCCATGTGGTGCCTGATGTATAGGGCATGCTGTTAGTACATGGTCTGCGGTTTGCTCAGAGCTGCCACACTCACAATTCGGTGAAGAAGTGAGACCCCATTTGTGCATGGATGAATGGAATTGCCCAACACCAGTCTGCAGGTGGTTGAGCTTAATGTAAGTTTATCCCAACAGGCCTGGCATTGGTCCCAGGCACAAAAACATGGAGCCTGGAAGCATTTTCACAGTACTCCGTTTTCCATTTGTCATTTGTCCATTCAGAAGCGTGGATGCCGAGTCTGGCAAGATTGTCCAAAAGATTCCATGCACCTGGCACAAACGGGTGTCTGGATCTTAGTCTCACTTGGCGAGTATCTGAGGACCCACTTAAAAGATCATACAAGATATGATTGGGGTCCAGAGATACATGGTAAGCCAAGGAGAGTGTTGCTCCCATTCAGTGAAGCTCAGCTGGCTGGATGCCTGAGAGTACAGGTAGGTGGTCCATTGGAGTGGGATGCAGGCATCCAGTAACTATGCGCAAGGCGTTGTTCAAGACACTGTTGATGAGGCGAGTGTGAGCACTGCGACACCAGGCTGGTGCACAGTACTCAGCTGTTGAGTAGACTAGAGATAAGGTGGCTATGCATAGTGTTTTAGCACCAGCACCCCATCCCAAGCCCACAAGTTGCCTCAACAGTGTGACATGTGAGGATAGTTTTTTGCACAATACCACTAAATGGTGACAAAACGTGAGCGATCTGTCCAGTTTTACCACAAGATAAGTAGGGATTGGACAGAACGGTAAAAGTCTACCATTGTTGTAGACCTTTAGCTCATGTTTGGCCTCTCGGTTATTTAAGTGAAAGGCTGCCATCACCATCTTAGTGTGACTGAGCTTCAACTTCCAAGTCTGGA
Organism: Diplosoma virens; assembly: GCA_963680785.1. NCBI lineage: Eukaryota > Metazoa > Chordata > Ascidiacea > Aplousobranchia > Didemnidae > Diplosoma > Diplosoma virens. Next base: position 45,346,376 of record OY796887.1, on the reverse strand, counting down.
GATATCCTGAAAGTGTAGACATGTCTTGGCTTAATGTCCCCTCCAAGTCCTTCCAGTTTCCAGAAGAGTGCAACAATGCTAGATCATCAGCATAAGCAAACTTTCTGGAAATCATGGAAGGAAGATCGTATGTATAGATGTTAAATAGGAGGGGAGCCAAGACTGATCCCTGAGGAATGCCATTTTTAAGACAGCGTAGCCTGCTTTGCTTGCTGTCATTGGTGGTAAGAGTGAAACTTTAATTTTAGACAAGCTCCATAATCATTCTGACCCCGTGCTTGTCTGGAAGAAGCCTCAGCAGCTTGCAGGTAAAGCCACGATGCCAGACAGTGCCATAAGCAGCTGTCAGATTGACAAATACGGCATCGACCTTCTTTTTAGCCTCAAAAGAATCCTTGATGTTCTGGGTTAGCAGAACAACTTGATCTACGGTTGACTTCCTGCATCAAAAACCAGCCTGCTCTTTAGGGAGCAGTGAATTGACTAATGGTTCAACACAGGCATAGATAAGCCTCTCGAGGATCTTGTAGGCGACACAGAGCAGAGATATTGGTTGATGACTCTTTAGGTGCCCCATGGGCTTTGCTGGTTTGGGGATCGTCACCACAAGCACTCTTCTCCAGATTTTGGGAATTTTGAGTTGGCGCAAACAGGAAGAAAGGAAGTCATGTAACCAGGACTTCAAAGCAGCTCCAGCATGAAGTATAAGCTCTGAGCAGATGGAATCAGGACCCAGAGCTTTACCTGGTTTTAAATGTTGGAGGGCAGCAGCAAATTCTCTCTGTGAAAAATTATCAGAGATATTTACTGTGTCTGGTGTTGTGGCCCTCCAAAAGTCAGACACTTCTTGAAAGACAAGTTTAGATGACCTGCGATCAACAACCTCGTATTTCCCATTTCTAACCAGCTGAGATGCAATAGCATTGGCTGAAACGGGACAGTGATGAGGAGAGTGTTGTGACCTACCACTAAGGTTATTCAAAATACTTCACGCTTTTCAACTAGAGTGTGAGAAGTCAGGAATATAATTATTTCGATACCCACGTGGGATAGCCTTTTTGGCTGCTTTCTTAATGGTGTTACAAAAGTCCTGGTAAGCCACATCCACATCAAGTGAATCAGGTGGCAACAAAGTCTTTGCGAATTTATTCGTCAAAGCAATGTAGTGACTCCATTTGGCCTTGCAGAAGTTCCATTGCTTAACAGGCATGGTTGGCACTGCCATAGCAAACCTTGGTGGTGTAATAAGCAAAGGTCGATGTTGTGACCTGGGGAACTTTTCAAGTACACGTCTATCTGGTAAGCGACTGTTTGGACCTACACAAGCAAAAGCTAGATCTGGATTGGTGCCAGTGTTCCAGCAGCCAGAGTAAAAACTGGCAGCATCCTTGGCATTATATAGAAGGACAAGACAATTAATACTTGTCCAGCTAGCCAAGCACTCACCATCCAGACTGTTGTCATCATAACCCCAGTCAGCATAACGACAGTTAAAATTGCCAGCATAAAGACAGGGATGAGGAAACACTGGGAGATTCAGGGTTTGCAATCGCATTGGCAGTGGCTTGTAGATGTTGACTATTTTATAATCATCAATGTCCACACATAGCCACTTGATCTCTGATGTCGGTGGAGATTGGTCCAAAAGCTTGTAACTCAGTTGCTCATGGACAAACATGGCAAGGCCATGCTTCCTGCTTAAAGAAGACTCAGCTAGTTGGTAGTTTGGAAGTACCAACTTTTCTGCATCAGTGCAGTGAGTATTCTGCAGTAGGATGACGAGAGCCTCAAATTGCATAGCGAGGTGATGAAGAATGTTCATATTGCTTGCAGTGAGGCCTTCAATGTTTAGTTGAAGAATAGTGGGTCTTCAGAACTTGTTGGCAATGTGCCCTAAAAAGGGCAGTTTCATTCTGGCATTGCCCCGTCCTGAAAAGAACATTTGCCAACTAGCAGACCCACACTTAATATCGAAATGGGTGGATACCCTTCCATTTTGGTAGGTTTGGTTTCGGTCTGTCATTTAAACAGCAATGAACAGACTTACTCACAGCCCAGGCTGTGAGAAAGCACCTACCATCTGGGCCTGGAAGAAAGTGCTTTTATCAGATGAATCCCCCTTTCAACAATTCACAGTAAGAAAAAATCATGTCTGCTGACCTGTGGGAGAAAGATTTTATGAAAATACATCATCTCCACTATAAAACATCTCCCAACACAAATAATATAGGATGGAATGAGTGCTAATGGTACAGCTGGTATTTATTTCTTGAAGCCTGGTACCACCATGAATGGTGCTAAACATTCTGAATTGTTAAAGGATAAGCTACCAACACATATGGCATTCCATCAATCACTCATTTTTATGCATAATGGTGCACTTCTCATCAGTCCAAAATTATCAAGCAGTTTTTGACAGAAAATTACATTAAGATTCTAGAGTGGCCTGGGAATAGCCCTGATTTAAGCCTAATTGAAAATTTATGGTTTAAAATGAAGGATTTAGTGTCACAAAAGCATCCAGGATCTTCCTCAGAGTTAGTTAAAGTCATTAAAGAAGTGTGGGTGAAAGAAATTTCAGGAGAATATTGTGAATCTCTCATATACAGTATGCCTCAGCAATTGCAAGCTGTTATTGATGCTTGTGGAGGACATACAAAGTACTAAAAATGTATGTATTTATATAATATAATAATATACATGTTTCCTTACTTTTCTTACAATATGATAGCAATTTACTTTAGTTCACTTTACCAAAATAATTTTTTTGTAGGAAAAGCTATTCATTTTAGGGTAGTCCGATACTTTTGCAAATGACTGTAAGCATTTCTGCCAAATTTTGAGATTCTAACACGTTTATTATTTTTTTTGCAGATTTTTGAATAAGCTATGGTAAAGGATTCAGTGAACAGAAACACACCAGGTGCACTGTGTCCAAGGGCAATCTTAAACTGTTTAAAGCTGATGAAGACAATTTTCTTTCTCAATTCATCACTTGGATGAAACCTGGGTTTATCACAACCAACCTGAAAAGAACAATCAAAGCAGTGGAAGCACATGTCATCTTCGACCCCAAAGAAGGCACATATTTCTGTTTTCTCCATTTTTCACTGAATCCTTTACCCTAGCTTATTCAAAAATCTGCAAACAAAATAATAAAGATGGTAGAATCTCAAAATTTGGCAGAAATACCTACAAAAGGTTGTACTTTCAAAAAATTATAGGTTTAACCATGCATCAATGCTTCTTATACACAATGCATAAAAATTTTCATACATCCCTTGTACATAATCCATATAGGCTACAATAAACTAATAATGTTTGAGAGGCAGCAAATCTTTTAAATAGCAAATAAAGCTGGTATCCTTCTAAACTATAAAAGATTTACACTCCTTAACTGGCCTTGAGACTACTCCATTTTGAATTAAAAAATTGTATAAAACAGTACCCTACACAGCAAATTCCACCTAACATCTGTGCTGGTATTACTGACTGTGCATGAATAAATTTACTAAACAAAAACTAATTTATATTTGAAGAATTAAGAGGATTTGGAATTAATTTTTAAACAAGCTGCATAAAGATGAGAAACACCAGACTCGAGTTTCGCTCTCATTAGAGCTCATCAGTGATGCTTATCTCACCGCAAATCGATTGGTCCCAGGTTCGATTTGCGGTGAGATAAGCATCACTGATGAGCTCTAATGAGAGCAAAACTCAAGTCTGGTGTTTCTCATCTTTATGCAGCTTGTTTAAAAAAAAAACAAATTTTTGAGATCACATTATTTTGCTTAGTTTTACGTTTCCTGTGTATATATATATATATATATAGCACATCCACAATAGTCACATTTTCTCAGTCAGATGCTTTCTCAATGTGTATAAACTTATATTATCTTAATAGTCTTTTTACTGCATGATTTTTCTTGATAAGCATCCAGAAGAAAATATATTTAAAACTTTTCATGCTGCAACTGTTAGCAAAAATTAAAACAGTGGAAAAACAATATTTAAGTTTATGTAAGAATAGGTGTGGTTTTTTTAGGAAAACTTAAGCTTCCTTGAGCATATTGATAATGGAAGTATGGTGTCATAAAAAAAGTGCTTTGCATCTTAACTTAATATTAAATTTAAGATGAAAAAATTAATAGGGCAGTGGGTTGCTGACTGCTGTTCTATCGTCTTGTTATATTCTTAGTAAACCCAACCTGTAAATAAAATCTACTTAATGGCGTATGCAAGGTGTTTCATAATTAAAGCAACCAACTTTTTTAAAATTTATGAAATTGTTACTCATGATATTTTGATTTTGATGGTTGAAAAAAAAGTGAATATCAAGTAAATCATACATTGTTGCATTTGTTACATTTCTCTTGAACTATGGCCTCAAGTCAAGTACAAATGCATTGCAGGTGACAAGTATCTGTTCTTTAAGAATTGCATCTCATTCCTTCTGCAGTTTTGCTTTAAAAAAATTGAGAAAAGTGTAAGGAAAAGCTGAGACATTGGTCTCATAAATCCACCAGATAAAAAATTTTGAAAGGATTGATGTAGAGGTTTTCAATGGGAGATAGGTTACAGCCACATGCAGTATGTGAGCCATAGTTAGGCTGTTATGTTGATTAAAAAGCTGACAAAAACTTTCTATAATAAAGTAGAAATTTTGCACAAATTTATATGAACAATGCCCAACAAATAACTTTACAGCCTTTGTAAAGTATACTATTTTGCTATAGCTTGCAGCTATCGCTAAAATAAAGAAAAACTTTTTGCTAGTTTTTATTTTTTATAGGTAACTTCACAAAACTTGATGGAGAAATTATTGTTATTGTAAGCCCAATACAAAGCAGCATTTGAGTTTATAACAGCAGAAAAAGTTGCTAAAATTAACCTAATTATTTCTCTTTGGCTGTTTTCTTAAATACTGTTTTAATTTAATCTTTTAAGGGGAAACATTTGTTTGTGAGAACCTTACATTCTTTTGCATTAATGAATAAATTAAAGTGATAACTTTTGTTGTTTTAAATTTACTTATTCCAGAAACTTTGGCTTATTGTTTGAAACAATTTATTTTTGTTTGTTTTCATTAAACACTACATTTTTCAAAATTTTGATAGGCTTGCTTTGTGTCATCACTAACTTTTCTTTAAAAATGTAGTTTCTCTGAAAGTTTGGAGCTTAGGGATCTAATTCTCACTTTTTAAATTTTTTCAAAAAAGCACAGGATTGACAGTATCAAAAGATATTAAGTATGCTCCTCTATTAAAATGTTGCCCAGCAGGTGCAATGTTTGATTGTATTTCCAGATTATAAAACCAATCCTAATTTATTTTTTACTCTCAAACTGTTACTTCAAATGAATTATTATTTAAGAATGTATGTCATATTTTTACTATGGTTGTAAGCATAAAAGTTTTATTTTTTTTCATTTAGTTTTGTGATAATTACCTCTAATTCCAAACTGAGGCACTTATAGCTAGCTATTTTTTTAGCCTAAAAGTTATAGATTTTCATCACTGAGGATTAACAGCTTTTCTCCAGCAAATGTTAATGTTCATTTACCTAGTTCATGGTAACAAAGCCTGACAAATATGAACAAAAACATAGGCTAGCTGTTGACAAAAAATGCAGATGTGTGGTGAATTGGTTTTTGTACTGTATGTTGGGCAAGATATAACTTGCTCAAGGAATGAACAGATGTCTGACCATACAATACCGTGTTATAGGAGCCATACCTCAACAAAAAAAAAAACAAACTTTACCTCAATAAAGGTGGCTATACAATTGTAAAAAAAAACCTGCTTACTTAAAAGCAGTAAAAAAAATCTGCAAAGAACTACTCACAGTGGAGCAACCTTTAAACAAACACAAACAAGTCATTTCACTCCATTACACTCATAAATCTGATGATGAAACAATATCTGTTTTTCAAACTAATATCAAAAAATGTGCCACATTTTCAGCATCATGCTGGAATTGCTAAGAAGATATCAAAAAGTTTCAAAGCTTACAAAGACAGTAAATATGGAGTTGATACTATCAATAAAATAACAAAAAAATGCATCATATAAATGTCCACCAGGTGGCCTATGCATTTGTTCCATAACTCACTTGACTTGGAAGCTATAAATGCATGGATCAATTTAAAGGTCACAAAGAACCAACATAACATGAAAAGTTTTTAAAATTTGATTGAGAAGCTATCAGCTAGGCCTCCATAAAACAAAAGAAACAACAACAAAATATATTTTTGGTGTTTTTTCGGTGACATTTTTTTGGTGTTTCTTCTTTTGTTTTATGGAAGCATAGCGGATAGCTTCTTGATCAAATTCTAAAATTCTTTTTTGGTCTTTTAATGAGTATTTTAGTAAAGATTCTCTCCCATAAGCTCAATTTTACATTTATTATGATGGACTTTTCAACAAAAAAGTGACTTTTTTAATAAAATTTTGCCTCTAGCTAAATTACTATTTATATATTAATTTTTTTTTATACAATATTGTGAAGCTTTGTTTAAATTGTTATTTGGGTAGCCCATAACTTTGTTGGATTTAATTTTGGTTAAGATATATAATGTTAACACTGATTTCACAGAATGTTCTGTCTCACCAATTTTAAAGAAGACTATCTGAACCTGTGCCTCTTTGTTTTTAAAATATGGCAGGGCAGAAGCAATGGGCCCTCCTTTCTCCTTCACTGCTTCTGGTGCCCCTGCTTCTATTGGAAGGTAATAATTAGCTTTTGTTAAAGTAAAGTTAAGATTAAAAATAACTTTTCTTAAAATATATGTGGGGTTAAGGCCTCATAGCCCCCACCTAGACATCTTTATAATGATATAAATGGAGATTGTGGCGCATTATAAAAATTACTGGAATTCTCAACATAATCAATAGGCAAAAAAATTGCTATTATCTGGGCAATTTTCTGTGGGAACATAAAGGTTTCAAGTTTTGAGGTTTGACAAATGTCGACAGCATGGTCGAGTGGTTAAAGCACTGGGCTAGTGACCCACAGGGTCTCGGTTCAAAACCCACTTGCGCCATTTTGTTGTGTCTTTGGAAAAGACACTTTAGGGCACATTCTCCTGCTTGGTGGTCTTGGCAAGCAGTTCTAATTTAAAGTCATATCTCTATTAAATTACAAGTGAACAGCAATATCTTGGCATCTCCGGAAGCAGGTCAGGGTAATTGCCTATCCTATGTATTAGCACCTCCGTCACTTTCCTGCGAATTAGGAAGATAAATATAGAGATAAAATAAACAAACAAATAAATTTACAAAGAATTAGTTGCCACTTCATTTACCAAATGTGGATACAGCTTCCTAGGACTACTGCCAAGACATTAGAATAATAGGCAAAAAGAATATCATATTTAGGCACAGAAAAAACTACATGTATATTTGGTGTTGGGATGAAGAGTCTGAATCCCTCTACACAACATTCCTCAAGTCTTCCAAGGGATGCAACAGTTTGGCTGCTACAGCTAACCAGCCAAACTTAATAAGAAATAAAGGAAGCAATGGTTTGAAGCAGTTTAGAGCATTGACTTTTTACACTCTAGTCAAAAAGCATGGAGTATATATCGAACAACCTCATTGGTGGACCATGACACTCTTCTTATTACTGTCTTGTTTCAACTGATGCTATTACATCTCAGATAAAAATAGGAGATGCAAGGTTGTTGATCATTGACCACAAATCATCTTGGATTGCCAATTAAGAGGTGTCTGATCTTTGCTGGGTCACAGCACTAAACCTAGTGAATATCTCTGACAATTTCTCATAGAATTCATTGCTACCCTTCAACACTTAAAACCTAGTGAAGCTCCAGCCACTAATTCCATCTGCCCAGAGCTTATAATCCAAGCTAGAGTTGCTTTGAGGTCCTAATAATGTGACATCCTTTCTTCCTGTATGTCCAAGTAAAGATTTTCAAGATCTGGAAAACAGCACTATTAGTCACAATCCTAAAGCCAATGAAGTCTGTAGATGCTCCAAAGAGTTATTGACCAATATCTCTGCTCTATGTCTTGATCATAATTCACAAAAAAAAAAACTTTTCTATGTCCACATTGCACTAATTATTGGTTTGTTGTTCATAGAAAGCAGGCTGGATTTTGATGCAGAAAATCAACAATGAATGAAGTTGTTCTGTTAATACAGAACATTAAAGGTTTTTTTAGGTTAAGGAAAAAGATCATGCTATATTTGTTAATCTGCAGCAGCATATGACACTTTTTGGCATTGTGGCCTTATCTGCAAGTAGTTGAGAACTGGCAAGATAAAAAAACATGGTTAGAATGATAATGAAAATAATCAAAAATATAAATTTCACCATTGTTATTGGTAATAGCAAGAGAAACAGGCTCCACCATCTGAGAAACAGCTTCAAAGATTAGTCTTGGATACTCTTTTTTTTAAACATTTATTAAGACAATATGTCTTTCACAATCTTCATATTGATGAAGACTTTGAACCTACTCAACAACTGAGTAATACATGCTAAACTGGTGTTGAAGTGCACACACTGGTCTCATAAAAAGTGTCTTAATCCTTTGAGGAATATAAGAATTTGATTGTAAGATAAAATGATAATGGTTCAATAATGATAAGATTATGCCTTAATAATGTGCCCATACATTGGGCATCACATGAAGCATGAGGTCTGATGGTTCTGGATGAGAAAACTGAATTAATCAAAACCAAAGCTGCCAGCATCTGATTTAGGCAATGCAAAAGCCTGGAGTAGTAAAAGGTAAAACTTTTAAACCAATGGTTCACAACCTTTTTTCACCTGCCACATATTTTGAGATCTTTTCAAAATTCTCAGCACATTTGGACCAGATTTCTTAATTCTTGTCTCAAAAAAGTACTGTAGTGCTCTCTAAAAAATAATACAAATAACAAAAGGTCTTCACTTTGAATTGGTCTTGAGTTTCTGGATTTTCATCCCAAGGAAGTAGTCTTCTTTTTTGTTTGGGCAAGATGGACAGGAGCTAGATGTAAATGGCAAAATGGCTGGACATGTTTCTTTCAGCCAGGTCACCAGGCTCTTGTTGATAACTGAGAGAGCACAGATTTCATTTGGATGATGATAGATGGAGCAAGATGTTTGGTTTGCAGTTTCTTGATGTTAGTGTTTGATATGATAGAGCTCCATATGGTGTTTGCATATTCCAAAATGGGGCCAGTAATAGCTTTGTATAAAGAGACCATTACATCCTTTTGTTTACCCCATTTGGTAGAAGTGAGTGCTTTCAGAATGTTAAGGATTTGTTTTACTTTAGTGATGGTGACATTTATATGCTGTAAAATGTCAATTTTTGGTCAAAAGTGATTCCAAGAATTTTTATTACAATTGGTGTTTTGTTGGTAGTGTTTGATTGTTCAATTTAAATGATAAAATTGTGCCATATTCAGCTGGATCTGGTGTAAAAAGAGTGGTGGTAGTTTTGGCTTTAAACAAGTGATTAGTTGTTCAGAATTTAAAGATAGCTAACAAAAAACTCATCTCTAAGCTTTTTGTCCAACACTCATCCAGAGATAAATGTTGGAATGAAGGAAAGAAAAATTCAATTGATTTTGTAACAAAGCAAGACAAAGATGATTGGTTGTTTGAGAGAAATATCACAACATGTGATCAATGCAAGGGTTTTAAGCTGTAAACAAACTCTTTTTGGTGGCATAAATTTGGCTTGGATGATTTGATGTAAACAGCTTCCAAAGCAAATAAATGAAAAGACAAATGACCAAATGAAACAGTAAATTTTTCTTCACTGTAATTTTTTGTGCAAATAGGGTTATCTAAAAGATGTTGATGAATCACAGAGTCACTAAACATAACTGGGGTTGAAGATTTGCCAGATTTAGTAGAAATATAGCAAGAGTTTGGAATTTGGCCAGTTCAAATAAATTTTGGCACATGTTGGTGAATTCAGTCCTGTAATTGTTGAGATGTGTGGCCTACATACTGACTATCACAGTGGCACAAGAAAAATTATAAATTCCATTGCTTAAAAGTGAAGCAGGCAACACACCCTTTTTAATTGCAGGAAGAAGTGGGTGAGATGCAAAAATAACACGTTGTTCTACTGAAAAGAAGCATTTTTCCAGAGTTCCCAACCAGGGTAGATGAAGATAGACAGGCCATTTCTTCACTGTATGTAAAGTAGGTGATGTAAAATCTTTTAATTTGCAAGCAATTGTTTTCTCAATGATGTGGTCAGGATATGGTTGGGGTAGCCATTCATAAGTAGAAGTGAAAAAATTTTTCTAAGTTTAGCTTGCAGTCTGAGCAGATCATTAAGACTTGATGTACAAGGGTGGAAAATAAACTGATTTTTTTTCCAAAGCTGAAGAATTTCCAGTTCATATATTGTCGTGTAAGTGTTGGTTTAAGGTAAACAGATGTACTAAGTTTAGAGTCCCCTTAACCTTAGACAGGGCATTTCTTCACTGTATGTGAAGCATATGTGGAGCATTCTAAATGCATTGACTTTTTTGAAAAGCCAGAGACAAGTCTTTTCTCACAGATAAAGCAAGAACTTCACTCTATAGAGATTAGACAGGAAGCAAAAATGAACCAATTTGTAGTGGTTAAAAATCAACCACCAGTGTTCTAACCTTAACAAGGCTGACTCATTTAGGAAGGTACTTTTCAAACAGATACCTCTGCTAAGTACCTAAACATGGACTTTTTTAATCTGCGTGATGCCTGAGGCAGCTGGAAAAACTTTCTAAATAACACACCATGATGGGAATGTAACTCTACTGTGAGGGGGTTTTATATAGGAGATTTCCTTCTCCTGGACTACTGGCTTGTCAGAGCTTTTGAGTACAGTCTGCCCAGGTTTGAAGATGCCATCTTGTAAATTACATTTTGTGTGGTCTCCATCTTCAAACCTCTTTGGCATGGATATTTCTAACTGGAAAAATAAAATCTCTGGCTAACACAGCTTTACAGGTCATTGAGTCATGCAAACTTCCCACCACAGTAAAGTAGTAGTTCATAAAAAAGCCCATGCTTATATTGGTTCAAGTGTGGGGTTCAACCAATCATAAATAAGTTAAGCATAATTGGAAGTAGTTTGAATCTGAGACAAGTTAAAGCTCATAATGCATTTATAATGAGTGCTGTTGTGACTATATCATGAGACTGTTTGCACTGCCAACATTCAATGTTAAAGAGCTAATCAATAAAATCTCAGCTCATATTTAGTAAGTAAAAGAGTGTGTTTAAAAATAAGTGTTATTATAATTATTTACTTAAATAAATTTATATTGTTTTCTAGAAGATTGTAAGAGTTCACAATTACAAAGTGCTACCAATACACAAGTAAGATAATGTGGTTAATTACATTGTCAAATTAGTATATAAATTCAACATGAATGCAGAACTCATAATTTTATTTTTATTTGAAGCACAAGTTTTAATTTTATCATTTTGGTTTAAAGAAACAAAATCATATCAGTCAAAATACAAACAACTTTTTAGTTATCTTTTTTTTATTAAAAAAAAAGTTTTTGGTAGTTTTACAACTTCATTATACAACAAAAAAAAATATACATTTCCCCATCTTTCAGCACTTCCTTCAACACATAAGTTAGAAGCAGGATGAAACAGCTGATCAGAAAAAAACAACCATTTAAACAATTGAGAAGAGTCTAGTTCATCTACAGGGCTGCAGAAAGCTTTTATCAAAGGTTGATTAACATCTTTCACAGAAAGACAGAGATTCTGCTGATTCACATCTGATTTTGTAACAATTTGAAATTGAGAATCTCCTAAAAAAACAAATAAATATAAAAAAATTAAACATCATATGATTGACCAAATTATGTGAAGTCAAACTGATGAAAAACAGAGAGTGTCTATGCGGTATGAGCAAGGATAATAACTTTGTTAACTTTTTGGATTTTTTTGGAACTGAGGTATTGTGAGGTGATATTGTGTAAATGTATTTGAGGTTTTCTTTACATTCTTAAGTCCATTTATATGCATCTGAGACGATGATGTTAGTGAGATCATTGTTGTAAATAATGGTTTAATGTTTTTGGGTGATTCTGACAAATCAAAAGTTTATATAATTCAATTTAATTGCTTTTTATACAGAAAATAACATTTGGTGAAAGCTACATGAAATTGGACATAAATTCAATAAGCAGCTTTTAACAAAGAGAGTGGCAGTATAGTTTAGTATGACAACACTCTTACTTTAAAAAAAATGCCAGTTAGATATTTTTAAGTGATTTTTATAGTGCCTTGGAAAATGTTCTTTCCAAAATTTTTTGTAAGTGAAGTCACACAAATAACTATTACAGTGAAAGATACTTGCAAGATCAGTAGATTCATCAAGCGCCAGAGAATACCACAAAAAATTTCTGACTCTCTGGCATAATTGTATTACTATGTTCTCTCCTAGTTCTTCTGTTCTCTGCACAACTGAACAGGCTGAAAAGCTGATGTTTGCAAACAAATTGGCTTTCTGGGGACACAGATCTTTTGCTGCTTCCATTATACACTCTTTGATGTAGCTGCCATCAATAAATGGTTTTCCTTGCTTAATTATTTTCTGAACGATTTTATAACTTGTACAAGTGACAAATTGCTTTTCAGTAAATTGTTGAGTGAATAAATTTTTTTGGCACTGCAAACCACATTTTATTGATTGAAATGTTTCATCATAACTTCTCAGTAAACTTTGAACATTTTGACAGATGTTTGGTTTCATAGTGCCAACAAAGATTATATTCTTTTAAAACAGCAAAACTTTTGTGCATATCATGCAACTATAACTAGCTAGCTTTAGCCTCCACAACAAACTGGCTAATTTATTTCAACAAGAGTGCAAGACTACCATTGCTGTCCCAATCATTCTGGTTTGGCTGTGTAGTCTGCCTAAAAACAGAAATATTGCACTGATGAAAAAATGAATTTTTTAACAACAAAGTTTGTGATGTCATAGCAATCAGAACAAAATCAAAAATTAAAAAAAATTATTGGTAAATTGCTTGTGGCTTAACAACAATGTCCAGCTTTTATAAAAAAAAAAAAAAAGAATCGATAACTTTATTCCATAACAGTTGTAGTTTAGCTTCTTTGAGGCAACATGCACAGGCCAGATCAGGTCTGTAGGCCATAGTTTGATGACCTCTGATCTAGAGAGAGACCTAAGCAAAGATTTATGGATGAGATGAGGATACGAAAATAGTGAGTAATTATTGAAGATGCAAGTGACAGGGCAACTTGGAAAGAGGCAATCTGCTGAGGTAAACCCTTGTTGAAAAAAACTAAAAAAAAAAAAAAGAATGAATAAACGATTATAATTCAATATATCAAATATGGATCCTAAAAGTGAATAATTGAATCAGGAACTGACTACATAACCTAAATTTTAAAAAATGTTATGAACAAAACACATTAATAAAAGTAAAAATTCCCAAAGTATTTCTACGAGAGTTTAATGTAATAAATTTTTCTTTAGATCACACAAACTCCTTGCATGAACAAACATTAAATGTAGAAAATCTTAACCCTTCATGGACTGGTGGGTTCCTGAAACCCCAGTGAGTTTTTGGTATCTAATATTTTTCATTACTTACTAAAAAAATACCTCTTTTCCCTGAATTTAATCATTAGTGGTTTATAAATATTCACATATATAGGTTTTATGAATATTCACAAATAATGGCTTAGGATAATCAATTTTAATGAAATGACTGCCAAAAAATATTGGTCTTCTGTGTCCTTAATTTATCTCTGTTTTGGTGTACTTTAAAAACTATGTGTTTTGTACAGTTAAAGCACTCTGCAAGTCGGATTGTGTTCAAATGAGTGAAATCAATGACCTATATGTCTTTTTTGTCATTAATTGCTTATATTTACTTGAGAAATTTTGTTATAAACAGATGTTTTTTTATTTTTTTTACACACAAATAGGTAAAAATTTTACAATATATACAAAAATGGTATTGGGTTTCATCATAAAAGCGCTGAAAAATATGTATGTAAATTTTAGAATTTTTGAGTTCAAACACAAGGTATTTATCTGATTCAAAAGAGTGGGGTCTGTGTGGACTCTATTAATTTTCTAGGTTATTTTGAACACCTAGTTCACAAAAGGTTAAACTATTAAAGTACATTAATAATCTTTCTCAAATTATCCTTATTATTTTACACAAAAATTTTTAAAAAATATTCAGATGTAACTGTTCAAGAAAAAAACAAAAAATGCAATGACTTTATTAAGTAATTATTCCAACTTTAAAATTGTACATATTTACTAGGTTTTAACAAAAGTATGACATGAAAAAAATCAGAACACACTTGTACAAAGTGGTAGAACATCATTCCACTTTCCAACAGCTTCACAAAGCAAGGATTTTGCCCCAAGCAGTTTATATCCAGGTTGACATGAAAAAGTGCAAACACCAGAAGTACAAGGAGATGGAGCAATCTGACCATGTAACAATCCAAATATGGCTGGGCAGATAGCTAAAATAAAAAAATATCTTTAATGAAATAGTAATAAAATAAGCATATACAACTTACGAAGACACTGGTATGCAAGTTCTGACCATCTTCCAGAATAAATGCATTGAATATTAACATTACCAACTGCTTCAAACCCAAGTTTGCATTTTACAGTGCACACTTTACCAACTGGTGAAGCTTTAAATATACAATCAGCATCATCCATGAAAGACTGTGCTCGCAACTCAACTAAAGGCATACAATAACCTGCATTAAGACAAAATATTTTAAAAGATAACCAAAATTTGCATGCTATTGCAAACAAATAAATGTCTACAACATACACACCACTGCAAACAGGTGGAGGATTTGACCACAAGCCATTGGACATGCAAACAGTATATGGATGACCTGATACAATAGCTGTATAAACATCACATTGATAAAAGCAATATAAATGCACAGGTATAGTATCTGATTTACACTCTGCTGGCTCAACCTTGCCATTATCAATGTCCTGAAGAGGTGGACATTTAGCTGAACAAAAAAAAAAAAAAATTAAAACCATTGTTTTTGCATAAACTTTTTACACAAATAAAAAAGTTTTGTTGAAAATAGGAAAAACAAACAAGAAGTTACAGATTATGTACACTGCTTTTCAATATTAAAACTCAAAAGAAACATACTGTATTTTCCAGGGTATAAGTCGAATTGTTGACCCCTAAAATTTTTGTTTAAATATCATGTCAACTTATAGGGTCAACTTATATGCTGAGTAGACTTTCAGGTACATTGAAAAATTATTTTTATTGAGAAATATTTATACATATACACTACATATTTACACACTACAATTAAAATCTATTGAATTCATCTTCCTCATCGTCCGATTTAAACAGTTCTAATGTTTCCGCATCTGTAAGTCCCGTCAGCACATCATCGTATGGGTCCCACTCTTCTTCGGCATCAGCAGTATCGTCCTCAGCATCCATATCTTTCCATAACCAGTTGTCCTCCTCTCCGTCCAATGAATTCAAAATGCCGCACTTCAGAAAAGAATTTTCCACAATTTTTGCATCAATGGCTGCCCAAGCGCAAACTACCCACTCACACAATAAATCCAAGGGAGGTGCATGCATATTTCCACCCTTGGTGAAGGTTTTCTCTCCATCTATAATCCATGCACTCCAATACTGACAAATAAAGTCCTTGAATGGTTTATTCAGGCAAACATCTAACGGTCGAACAACAGATGTCAAACCACCTGGAATGACGGCTACCAGTAAATCTGTATTCGTGCACTTCACATGGTCCTTCAACTTTTCAGTAACGTGGGCCTTGAACATATCCCACACCAGCAAACTCTTCGTTTTCATAAGACCTCCCGGTTGTTTCTTTCAGACTTTGTCAGTCCATAACTTCACACTGTCTTCATCCATCCAGCCCTTTGGATGCACGTGTACAATAACACCAGCGGGGAATTTCAGTTTCGGCATTGTCTTCTTCTTGAATACCACCATGGGCTTGAGCTTGGTCCCATCTGCCATGCATGCTAGGACGACTGTGAATCTTGTTTTCTCGTGGCCTGTTATTTTTATCAGCACAGTCTTGGACCCTTTACTGTTAACTGTTTGATTTGGCGGCATATCAAAGTTCATCAGTGTCTTGTCCATGTTTCCTATGTTGGCCAAGGCATACTGGTGCTCTACTCTCTTCTTAATTACATAGCGCTGGAAACTTATGACTTTTTCGTCCAGTTCTGCAGGGAGTTTTTGTACGATCTTTGTCTTCTGCCGCATCACAAGGTCCTTCCTCTCCATGAACCTGGCACACCAGCTGTCTGTGGCTTTGAAGTTCTGACTCCTTTCTGGATTTTTTTTGGCCCACTTCAGTGCATAAATGATGATGGCATTACGGGTTACTGGAAAACCATTTTGGCAATTTTCCATGACCCAATCTGTCACTTCGTCTTCCAGCTCTGGCCAGTGTGCTTTACCACCTTGTCTTGGGCATCTTTCGTAGTTCTACCTCAGCTTTCCTCCAGTCTCTCATGAGTTTCTTGCTGATGGTGAATTCTCTTGCTGCTGCACAGTTATTTGTCTTCTTTGCAAATTCGACCACCTTCAGTTTAAAACCAGCATCGTACTTCATTCGTTTTCTTGCAGGAGCCATAGTTGTTAAAAAATTTAAAAACAATATTTAGCAACTCTTTACTTGAAAATACCTGCAATAATATGGTAAATCTTGAAATACTGTTAGTCTAGAAGAAAGGGGGTCGACTTATACGACAAGTATAGCTTGAAATTCTAGTTTTTAGGCCCAGAAAGTTAGGTCGACTTATCTCCCGGATAGACTTATACCCTGGAAAATACGGTAACTAATGTAAAAATTCTTTTTAAAAATAAACTTATATAGCACTAAACAGATTGGTTAAAACTAATATTGCAACACCAAGTTATAATATATTTATTATTATTTTTGCAAATATATATAATTTAGTTGTTCCATTTACATACAGGCTAAATACTTTTACAAATATATCAGGAAAACTGAAAGTAAAAGCAGGGTAAGTTTACTCTGGAATTATACAACCTACAAAATTTAAAATCTTGAACTGATTTTTACTTTAGAAGTGGTCTAAGTACTTTTATTGTTGAATATACGAAGAGATATATCTGACCTAAATGAAAAACTTGCTGCAACGACAAAAAAATACCAAAATCGATCTCTTTGGTTAACACCTAATCTAGTCAAAATCTTTATTTATGCTCTTCTGGTAAAATTTGAGTTAAATTGCTGTTAATTCTTTATTAAAAAGTAAAAACAATAATAAAAACTCAATGTTTGGTGTACTACAATTCAGTAAACCTTCATCAGGAGATTAAGCAAAACACAAATATCATCTGCAATAAAACCACAGTGGTGCAAAAAAATAAAAAATATTAAAAGCACATTTGTGATCTAAAACAACATATAACGGATTTAAAATTTTAAATTATAATAAGCAGTTGGATAAAAACTTGGATTGCTAGCCATAAAAAGCATGTTCTTTGTGATCAAATAATTGCTATCACTCATTTTGCACTTGTAAACAAAGTTGTCAAGAGCTAGTTTCTTTAAGGTAGCTTTTTAACTCATGGAGCGTAAGAATTTTGAGGTAAGAACCAACATCAAATTTTTGGTAACACTTGGTTGGAAAGGAACGGAGATTATTCAAGCTCTGCAAATCATTTATAAAGATGATGCTCCAAAGAAAACTTGTGTTTACAAGTGGATTGAAAGATTTCGAGATGATAGAGAAGCTGTTGAAGATGACGAGGGTCGTGGAAGACCAACAACCTCAGAATACAATGAAAAAATTGATTTTGTTAGGAACCTAGCCAAAGATGGACAATTGACAGTTTATCAGATAGCTGAAACTGTGGGCATATCAGTTGGTTCAGCTCATTCGATTCTGCATGATGATTTATGCCTCAGCACGATGGGTGCCAAAAGCGTTGTGCCCAAATCAGGTCAATCTCAGAAGTGAATTGTCAATGGCAATTTTGCTCAAAATTGAAGCAGATGAAGATTGCTTGTTTGATCGAATTATCATAGGAGATGAAACATGGGTCTACCAGTATGATCCTGAAACAAAACAGCAGTCCAAACAGTGGCTCCCATGTGGATCATCTGGCCCAATCAAATTCAAGTCTGAGAGGTCTGTCAAGAAGGTAATGGCAACTGTTTTCTGGGACTCTGAAGGAGTTGTGCTAGTAGATTTTTTAGAAGGTAAAAAAACTGTTACAGGCACCTATTATGTAGAAGTTTTAAGGAAATTGAGAGCAAAATTAGCTAAAAAGTGTCCAGGAAAACTCCACTGTGGAATTCTTTTTCATCATGACAATGCCCAAACGCATTCTTCTCAGATTGTAAGAGATGTTTTGAGAGAATTTCGGTGGGAATTGCTGCCACATCTACCTTATATCCCAGACCTTTCCCCATCTGACTTTTTTTTATTCCCAAAACTCAAAGAACACTTGAAAAGAATGACATTAATGAGGCAAAGCAAGCAGCAAAAACATGGCTCACAAAATGGTCAGATTACTTCAAAAATGGGATAAAAGGATGGAAGCACTGCCTGGAGAAGTGGATCTTCCTTAATGGAAACTATGTTGAAAAGTAGATTGATTGTACCAATAAATTATAAAAAATTATAAAATTCTGCGTATTTTTTTAATGCCCCTCATAGTGTCTTGAATGACACTATGCACATAGTCATCAGATGTTTGCATCCCACTCCAATGGACCACTTACCCATACTTTCAGACACCCAGCCAGCTGAGCTTTGCCAACTGGAAGCAACACTCTCCTTGGCTTACTTTCTATCTCATGGATAATTCAATTGTTGTAATTTTGTACAAGACTGAACATGCAGGCTTCCTGCCGTTTATTGACATTCATATTATGAGATTAAAAATGCACCTTGGTTTTAAACTTTTGGTTGATATTTTTTTGAAAGAATAGAAGAGTAAGTTTTAATTTTCAAAAATTTTAATTTAATAATTTGCTTGGAAAAACAAAATTGCTTCTGTGAGTTTCTTCTTCATTGCAGGGTTTTAGCCTGTTCCGATGAGCCTTAGTGATGAAAACAGATGTTCAACACTTTCTTGTGTTGGAGGAACTACTTATTTAAAGACCTGTCAAAAATATAAAAAATGGGGGGCATTTTGGGGGCTGAAATGAAGTAATGGCATTTACATTAATTTTAATGAAAAAATTTGCTTTGTCTTACAAGCAAATTGAGATATGAGCTTGGCCATGTAATGAATTGAATTCATATGTCAAGGTACCACTGTACTATAAAAAGAGGCTGCTTGGGATAATTATTGATTATGCACCTGGCATTTGCTTCCTGTCATTGGATTGAAGAAAGGAAAGCAACTAAATTGGCTGCCATAACATTACACAAAATACTATTTGCTTAAAATTTGAATGTAAACTTTTAAAGAGTTGCATGCTGTGTCATGCAATATATGGCAAAGTTCTCTTAAAAAGATTACTGCACTGCACTCCACTGCCATGCATGGCTGCGTAAGTTGTGAGGTTAACATCACTAATATGTAAAAAAATTGGACATTCTGACTCTTAGTACACTTAACAGTCTGACTTTGACCCATCCTAAAATTTCCGACTTCAACTGACTCCACAGCCCTGCTGACTAGGAGCAACACTTTCTTTGGCTAATGGTGAATTCCTGGACCCTGACCATATGTTAAATTCTTAGATTGGACCTAAAATCACAAAAATGTCTGATCCTCTTTCCACCCTCTTAATAAATCAACACATTCCCTATATTAACACTAGCAGCATTGCTACTACTAGTATAATTTCATTCTGAATCAATCCACATTGGTTTAAAGTTATTATTTTTACTACCACTAAAGTCATTTATTAACAAAATTGTAAAATAAAGTTTTGGTA
Organism: Diplosoma virens; assembly: GCA_963680785.1. Lineage (NCBI taxonomy): Eukaryota > Metazoa > Chordata > Ascidiacea > Aplousobranchia > Didemnidae > Diplosoma > Diplosoma virens. The sequence continues at coordinate 45,326,440 of OY796887.1, read as the reverse complement.
AAGAGGTTGTTTTTTTTCAACCAGACAATAATTTCTCAAAACATTAGCTTCAAAAATTGTTTTTGTATACTGTATTTGGGTAAGGAATCACATCAATTTGCAAATTGTCTTTCTGCATTAATAAAAAAACAAGTACAATTTAAAAATATCTCCCATCTATAAAACTTTAAAAGTAGTTAATTATTTCCAGTTAAAATCCAAAACTCCTGTGGCTCTTTGCTCAAATGTTGTCTATAAATTCTTGTGTTCATGTGATACAAACAAGACATACATTGGTATGTCTTCCAGATATTTGATCACTAGAGTCTGGGAGCATCTGAATTTCAAAAGTCTACAAGATAGTGCAATTAAAGATCATGTTTTATTGCGTGGAAACTTTTCTAATAATCGGTTTAATGAAAACAATTTTGTAATAATACATAAATGCAAATCAGAATTTTGTTCCAAGAATCACAAAGCTCTACTCATAAAAAGTTAAGTCCAAAATTAAATTGATAAATGTTTGCAAACAAAGCTTCATATTTATTGAATATATTTTGATTGTAATATTTTTTTCTTTTTTTTTTCTTTGATGACAACATAACTGGAATTTAATTTTTGTATCAATTCAGTCTCTCACCTGTTTGATTTAAAATTTAGCCTGTTAGTCAAAAGTACAGCCTGTGTTTTTTTTTTAAACATACATTGTTTTTTGCTGTTGTGGTTTTTATGTATGTGTGTAAATTTAAAGTTAATTAATATTGCTAAAATTGTAAAAACCTGATGAGGGCTGAAGTAAGCTGAAAATGTTTGTCTTTATAAATAATCGTTAATGTTTGTGTAATAAAATGAAGAATGCTGAATCCATTATGGCTGCTTTTCTCAATATTGTAAAAGTTATTTGGAAATAATATTATCAATATTAATTTAATAGTGAAACAATGCGAATACTGAAAAAGAGCATCTTTATGACAAGATCCACCCACAAAAGCTTTCGTAGATCAGTTTTTAATGAATGTCTCTTGATGCAGTAATCAATTGATGTATTTACTTTGTTTTCCTTTATCTTACAATCACTGCTGTACTATCAAATTAATGAAAAAATGACCAAAAAATTTGAGTAAGCAGTGGGCTGCAGGTTACACATCCCTGGTCTAAGATAAGGGTGGTGAGTAAGAACTAGGTGTATAAGATCTGATTTTGATTTAGATTGGTATTTAAGAAGAGCTTTTTGGGGAATAGGCATGAGTTTAGTTATTGGTTCTTGATAATTTTGGGTTTGCAGCCAAGGGCAGAAGAGCATTTTTTATGTTGTCAATTGTAAATTAGCTCTTTGGCATCAGAGCAAATCTACTTGTAGTGTAGAGCTTGGCTATATGCTATGGAGACAAGGTGTGCGGGGGATGTGAGCTGATGGGGTGTACTACAAATAGGCTTGGTTGCTTTTCTATAAAAAAAAGTATGGAGTGTGTTATTTTTAAGTCTCATAGTAGTGTCCAAGAACTTAACTTCCTCAGCCAAGTCATTCATTGTAATATCAATGTGGTGATGCTCCAAGTTAAAATCTTTGTGAAATCACAGTAAATCTTCTTTGTGTGTCCATAACAGAAAAATGTCATTGATGTATCTAAGGTATACCAACTACTTATAAGTATTTTGCAAGAAGTTTTTTTCTAAGTTAACCATAAAAATATTATCATATTGAGGATCCATTTTTGCACCCATCTCAGTATCTTTTGTGGTAAAAATTGTTGGTTTGCAAAGTTAAAATAATTGTGTTTTAAAATACTTGGTTGATTAAATAATGATATCAGTTAATTGATTGTCTGGAAGTCGATTCTTTAAGGCTTTTAGTCTGCTGGCCCAGATGGTAGGTGCTTTCTCTCAGCCTGGGCCGTAAGTCTGTTCATTGCTGTTTAAATGACAGACCGAAACCAAACCTACCAAAACGGAAGGGTATCCACCCACTCCAATGTTCAGTGGGGGTTTGCTAATCAGCAAACGTCCTTTTCAGAATGGGGCAATGCCAGGATAAAACTGCCCTTTTCAGGGCAGATTGCCAACAAGTTTCGAAGACCCACTATTCTTCAGCTGAACATCAAAAGCCTCACTGCAAGCAAGATGAATGTTCTTCATCACCTCGCTATGCAGTCTGAGGCTCTCATCATCCTACTACAGGAGACCTGCTGCACTGATGCAGAGAAGTTGGTACTTTCAAACTATCAACTAGCTGAGTGGCAGTGCCAAGCATGCCTGTTAAGCGATAGAACTTCCGCAAGGCCAAATGGAGTCACTACATTGCTTTGACAAATAAATTCACAAAGACTTTGTTGCCACCTGATTCACTTGATGTGGATGTGGCTTACCAGGACTTTTGTAACACCATTAGGAAAGCAGCCAAAAAGAATATTCCATGTGGGTATCAAAACAACTATATTCCATGTTGGGATGCAGAGTGTAAATCTCTCTATAAAACCTTTCTGCAGTCTCATCAGGGAGATGACTCCAGTTTGGCTGCTACAGCTCTGCTTGCCAAGCTTGACAGAAAGCGGAGGGATCGATGGTCTGAAGCAGTTTGAAGGATTGACTTCTCACACTCTAGTCGAAAAGCATGGAGTATTTTGAATAACCTTACTGGTAGGTCATGACACTCTCCTCATCACTGTCTCGTTTCAGCCGATGCTATTGCATCTCAGCTGGTTAAAAATGGGAAATATGAGGTTGTTGACCACAAGTCATCACGACTTGTCTTTCAAGAAGTGTCTGATCTTTGGAGGGCCACAAATATTTCTGACAATTTTTCACAGAGAGAATTTGCTGCTGCCCTCCAACATTTAAAACCAGGTAAAGCTCTGGGTCCTGATTCTATCTGCTCAGAGCTTATACTCCATGCTGGAGCTGCTTTGAAGTCCTGGTTATGTGACTTCCTTTCTTCCTGTTTGTGCCAACTCAAAATTCCCAAGATCTAAAGAAGAGCGCTTGTGGTTGCAATCCCAAAACCAGCAAAGCCCGTGGGGGACCCAAAGAGTCATCGACTGATATCTCTGCTCTGTGTCCCCTACAAGATCGTCAAGAAGCTCATTTATGCCTGCGTTGAGCCATTAGTTGATCCACTGCTCCCTAAAGAGCAGGCTAGGTTCCAACATGGGAAGTCAACCATAGATCAAGCTGTTCTGCTAACACAGAACATCAAGGATTCTTTTGAGGCTAAAAAGGCTGGTGCTGTATTTATTGATCTGACAGCTGCTTATGACACTGTCTGGCACCATGGCCTTACCTGCAAGTGCTGAAGCTTCTTCCAGACAAGCACGTGGTCAGAATGATTATGGAGCTTGTCCGAAATCAAAATTTCACCCTTACCACTGGTGACAGCAAGCAAAGCAGGCTATGCCGTCTTAAAAACAGTATTCCTCAGGGATTCGTCTTGGCTCCCCTCCTATTTAACATCTATAGGTACCATCTTTCTTCCATGATTTCCAGAAAGTTTGCTTATGCTGATGATTTAGCATTGTTGCACTCTTCTGGAAACTGGAAGGACTTGGAGGGGACTTTAAGCTAAGACATGTCCACATTTTCAGCGTATCTCCAGACTTGGAAGTTGAAGCTCAGTCACACTAAGACGGTAATGGCAGCCTTTTACTTAAATAATCGAGAGGCCAAACATGAGATAAAAGTCTACAACAATGGTAGACTTTTACTGTTCTGTCCAATCCCTACTTACCTTGTGGTAAAACTGGACGGATTGCTCACGTTTCGTCACCACTTAGTGGTATTGTGCAAAAAACTATTCTCTCACGTCACACTGCTGAGGCGACTTTTGGGCTTGGGATGGGGTGCTGGTGCTAAAACACTATGCATAACCACCTTGTCTCAAGTCTACTCAGCAGCTGAGTACTGTGTGCCAGTCTGGTGTCGCAGTGCTCACACTCACCTCATCGACAATGTCTTGAACAACGCCTTGCACATAGTTACTGGATGCCTGCATCCTACTCCAATGGACCACCTACCTGTACTCTCAGGCATCCAACCAGCTGAGCTTTGCCGACTTGGAGAGACACTCTCTTTGGCTCACTGTGGATCTCTGGACCCCAATCATATCTTGTATGATCTTTTAAGTGGGTCCTCAGATACTCGCCAAGTGAGACTAAGATCCAGATGCCTGTTTGTGCCAGCTGCACAAAATCTTTTGGACAACCTTGCCAGACTTGGCATCTGCACTTCTGAATGGACAAATCACAAATGGAAAATGGAGTACTGTGAAAATGCTTCCAGGCTCCATGCTTTTGTGCCCCGGGCTGATGCCAGGCCTGTTGGGATGAGCTTACCCTGAGCAGCTTGGGTTAAGCTCAACCACCTGCAGACTGGTGTTGGGCGATTCCATTCGTCCATGCACAAATGGGGTCTCACTTCTTCACCGAATTGTGAGTGTGGCGGCTCTGAGCAAGCCCCAGACCATGTCCTAACAACGTGCCCTATACATTGGGCACCACATGGAGCACGAGGTCTGATGGTTTTGGATGATGAAACTCAATGCTAGCTTAATAACACCACTGCCACCAGGATCTGGTTTAGGCAGTTCTGCAGTCTAGGGTAGTAAAAGGATAAACCCTCAGCCCCAGTCCTGTTTGTGTCTGACTTGTAGTGGATGCCCTTCAAATGATGATGACGACAAGTCTGCTGTTGTAGATTAAATTGGTGTAAAGTGGAGAAACGTCAAGGGTAGCAAGAATAGCATTATGTGGAACTCTTTTAATTTACTTGAGTTTATTCAGAAAGTTAGTGGTATCTTTGATAAAACTATTGGCAGTTTGTGCAGAAGATTTGATAAGGGTCTCCATGAAGCATGATAAATTTTTTATTAAATGTGATAATAAATCAATTTAATGTGATAATTTTATAAAGTGTGATAAATCAATTTGCCTTTATTAAAGACAATCTTTTGTTCTTTTCTGATTGGTTTCTATATTTGACATGGCTTTCTAATTTCTATTTCTTCCAATTCTTTGATTATAGTAAATAGATTTTATTAAAACTATAGTTGTATGTCATATATAGCTATAGCTGTATGCCAAATAACAAATCTATTATAAATAAGCAAAATACTTTCCACTTGAACAAAAGATAATAAAATAAATACCAAGCAATGCAATTGCAGGTCAGCCAAAATTTCCCACTAAATGAAAAATACTGCAAAAATTCTATAGTATACAAAGCCTCTTTAAAAACCAATAAAATGGACAAATTTTATTATGGAAGTGTGAAACAAGATATAAACTTCACTATAATAATTATACCACAAATCTTTTGAAGACAATAGAAAAATCAATTTCATTGAATTATCAAAAACCAATTGGAAATTAAAACAATCAAGGCAATTGCCACAAATAAGATGAAACATCATACACCATGCAACTCCATATCAGTGTGATTCAAAAACATGGGAAAAATTGTAAATACTTCAGGCTGATCCCAAAAAATTACTGAATAAGTGCTCAGAGTTGGTCTCAAAATGTTGACATCAAAGTAAATTTAACTTACATAATTTTTAGCATGCGGGCAATGAATAAACATATTTACTGATTTACACCCTCGATTTACTTGTTTTTACATCTCACCCTTACCTAATTTTTTAATGAGCAAAAAAACAACTCACTTTTACATTACATACTTGAACTAACAATATTCTTAAATTATACCCAGTGAAAAATTTCTTTGTTATAATTTTAAATCCTATTATAAGAACTGTTATTTTTAAATGCATTTTTTAATCATCTTTTCACTGTATTTTTCAATGCAGTCTATTTAATCAAAATTTTACACTTTTTAATGCAAACTTTTTAAATTTACTCATTATTTTCAAACAATAAAGCAAGCTATGTAAAAAACTTTGGTCTTTGGCAATAAAATTCACCAATTGATATTAGAACCAGGGTTGCAAACTCAATAGATTATTATTTGAGTTCAAGTTCAAGTTCTATTCAATACCGTAAAATTCAAAATTCAATTAAGCCTGTGTACACAATAACTTTAAAAAATTGGAAGGTTACCATGAAGAGATAAACAAAAAAGAAATAATGAAACAGGCTATTATATTGGTGTACTAGTGATATTGAGATATGATTGAAATTTAGAACTGCTTGTCAAGGCCACCAAGCAGGGGAAAGTGTCAGAAAGTGTCTTTCCCAAAGACACAACAAAATGTGCAAGTAGGTTTTGAACCAAGACCATGTCAATCACAACCTTGGCACTTTAACCATTTGACTACATTGTTGAATATTTCCTAAGTCAAATATAACTCTATTGCATTTGAAATTTAACAATTTAATATCAAAAGTACAATACAAAATATTATTTATTTTCTTTTCAAAACTTTTCAATTAATGAATTCAAATTTGATTAGCAACTTCAAGTTCAACTTCAAGTTTAACTTCAGCAAATTTTATTTTTTTTTAGTTTGAGTTTGCAACCCTGATTACAACCATAGTTTTTCTTGTTGTTGTTTTATGTTTTTTTACTGGCATTCAATTGCTTTGCTTAAACTGAATTTTTATTCATTTGTTTTGTTTTTTCAGATTTCTAACCACTTCCTGACAAGTCCAGACAGGCAAAACAGTCTGTTGGGACAAACAAAATTATGTTAAATTGAATTTCGTGGCTTGAAATTTAATTAATTCAATGGCTCTGGTTTGACATCATTGAGCACTTTTCTGATATATACTGACCAAAAATTTTGAAAAACTTTTATATATGCAGTATATAATGGTCACATATATATATACAGTAGATTACACTGAAAGTTTAAAATTTTTGAGTGATAATGTACTGATCAGAGCAGTTAACATAACATGATCATAATTTTAAACAAGTTTTAGAAATTAATTAATTATCAAGTTTCTCACATAAAGGTCTTCTTGAGCATAAACTAGAATGACTTAATGTATCAACATCAAAAGTGGAAAAGTAGCTGTGAACATCATTCCATTTTTGCAATACCAGTAATCCCAAATTCTGAGAAAAACAATCAAACAATATAAACTAATCAATAAATAAGCAAACAACTGCAAAATATATTTAACATATACAATTTACTAAAATATTATCTTGTGCTTACAAGTTGAATTCTTACTTGATAATAAGTTGTAGGTGACAAATCAGTGCCTTTTAAAAGAAGTTGAAATGGATGATCAACAGAGCATGTCCACTTTTGCAAATCATCTTGAAAATTGCATATATCAGTTCGAACAATTTCCCCTTCTAGTATAGCTCGAACACTCAAGCATCTCCCAGATCTAGCATTTCTAAAGATAAAACAAAACTGGTAGCCTTTAAAATATAACTTTTTTAACAAGACTTACCATTTTGTACTATAGACAAAAACAAATATGAAAACATTTTATTTTGATTTTGTTTAAAGAAAGCTTATGGAAGCTGAAAGTGTTTACATTAAGTTATGTGTTAAGCTTTTACGAGTAGTTTGGGTTTAGTTAAAATTTAATCTTTTCTTATAAGTTTGTTGGTTTTTTTTACTGTGACATGGTGAAAAAAAAAAACTTTTATTCCACTAAATATGCTAAATGTTAAAAGCTTAAATCATAAATGCAAAAGGCAAAAAAATCAATGTTAACATCTAAAACAACTTGTATAGCAAAAAAATGTAACTGATTATTTATTCATTAAATAATGACTGAAACAGTTACAGAATTGATTGCTGCAATATTATATTTAATCCTTTATGTCACTACACTCTATTTGATAAACTTTCAAAAACTATTTCAAAATAATTGAATAAGCTAAAATAATTTGGAAAATTTTAACACATGATAAAGTACTATAAGATGAAATATAGTTTGAAACATTCAGAATTACATATAGAAGATGAAAATCATTATTAAGATAAAAGTAAAAACAATGATTTATTTATTGATATGATTAACCAATATAAACATCTGTGTAAACAATAAGTATGTTTAAAAATTATTACTTCTTGCATGAGTACAATAGATTATTCTTTTCACAAGCATGATTCCACTGCAAATTCTTGAGGCAAGATGGCATTTATTCTACAATCTTTGACTGAATGACATTTTTTACTGCAACTTTGACAAGAGAAAGAAATGTGGGTTAAATCATCACTTGTTTTTAAAAAAAGTTCTAATTACACTAAAATTGTATTAAGTTACTTTTTCCTCATATTCAGTTGGGACCAAAAAGTAAGTTACACTTAAAATAAAAGAAACAAAAAAAAAGTAACAAAAAGTTTATATCAAAATCAACAATGGAAAAGATTCTTTGATTATGATATATTATCCTTTGTTCATGATTCAAACATGGGTGTTTACTGGTCAGCTGAGTTTTTTAATAAATGCTTTTTGTATTCCCTTTTAATTCCAAGTAAAATTTGATAATTGTGAATAACAAAAAATTATTTATTTTACATTAAATCTTTATGACGCACTAAAATTTTGTCAGTCCCAATTAGCAAGATTCACATTTTACGTTGAGAACCATTTCATTGAGGCATTTTAGCTTTTAAACAGACTGAATATAACTTTTAAGTAATTTTATAATTATGATTATTGTGGTAATTAAATCTTGTAAAATTTTGTTTATTACAGAGTCATATGTATCACCAATCATATTGATGAAATTATTAACACTTTCAATTTTTTGGTAGTCTTAATAAGACTGTTTTCTTAAGAATTTTTTTGGCCAACTCATGTCAAAAAAATTCACTGGCAGTGACAAACTACAAGAAAAACATGGTTTATAGAGGATTGGAAAACATCAAAAGTAACAGTATCTCTGATTTGTTGGATTTTCTCCAATTGACCTTAAGTTGGCTGAAAGAATTCTTAAGCAAACATTCTTTTTTAAGATTGCCAAAAATTGAAAGAGTTAATGATCTTGTCAATACCATTGGTTATTTTAAAGCTCTATACTTGCAAGAATTTAGTGTATGTACATATGTATATGTATTGCATATGTAACAATATTTTTAAATTACTTCTATTTCAATATTGATTTGTTTACCAATCTATTAAAATTTGTATTCGAAATCAGTTTTTTTAAAATACAGAACTATAAAAAATTCTGTACAAAAGATTAAACAAAAAAATTCCAAACCTAGATTTGATGGGAAATGAAAGAAGTTGGCATAAATTAGTGACCTGTAAAGCTGTCTTAGCTGGAGATTAAATCTCTGCTGTTAGGAATATTCATGCCAAAGAAGTTTGCAGATAGAGACCAGACCAAATGTAGTTAACAAGATGGCAACTTTAAACCTGGGCAGACTGTGCTCAAAAGCTGTGGCAAGCAAGCAGTTTAAAAGAAAATCTTATATAAAAAACCCCTTGCAATAGGGTTACACTGCCAATTTATGATATGGTACCTAGAACATTTTTTCATGCTGCCTCAAAAAGTACTAAATCTGTTAAAAAGTACTTTCCTAATTGAGTCGGCCTTGTCAAGGTTAGGACACTGGTGGTAGATTTTTAGCCACTACAAATTGGTTCATTTCTGCTTTTTCTCTAATCTCTATAGAGTGCAGCTCTTGCTTTATTCAGTAGAAAAGAACTCATCTTTGGCTTTTTGTGAAAGTCAATAAAAAATCAAATTTTTTTGTCAAATATGCCATGATTCACTTTGTTTTGCAAACTTCAAACAATTTGTTATGAAATTATGCAATTAAATAATTAAAAATAGCAACTAGAATACAAATCTTATGCAATAATCCAATTTATTACTTCAAACAGTGATTTTTAAACCTAGGGTAGTTACCCTCAAAGGGGTAATTTGACATTTTTAAGGGTAATATAGATTAGTAACCGTTCTACTCCAGGAGACAGGTAAAACTTTAAAAAATGTTTATGGACCAACAGCAAAAGACTATGTAATAAATAAACTGATATTTGAAATCTTCAGGACTTAAGAAGTGCTACCAAATATAGTGAAAATTGTGAATCACATTTGTACAAATGCAACAACATCAAGAATATATATATATATATATACAGCTTTCTGTGAAGAAGTTGGATCAATTTTACATGTGGAAATAAGGTAATTATTGTATGGGAAAGTCTTGAATTGTTTGCTCCAGTTGTGAAAAGTGACTATTTTACTTCAAAAGGAACAAAGTACAAAATGAAAAGACATGCTTAATCAAATAAAAAACATTAATTCTTTGCTAAAGATAGCTTACTTGGTGATTTTTTTCTGAAGTAAATTCCCTAAATTTGATGCAACAAGGAGGTCTTTAGAGGTTGCATATGACTCATAACAAAGTAGCAGCTTTCAAAATCAAGATGCAACTGTATGGTAGAAAAAGGTGACACAAGCATTTTTTCAAATTTGACAATGCTTTTGCAATTTGACTCAAACATAAAATGTAACTTTACACAGGGAATTGTTAGCCACTTGAATGCAATAGTCACTAAAATTGAAAAGTACTTTCTCGGAATTAAAGAATGACATAAAGACTTGTGGATTAGCAGGCATTTTCAATTGAAGAAAGTTGTATCAGTGATAGCAACACAGCAGCAGAAATAAAGTTTCTTGAACTATGTAAAAATTCAAATCTCAAAATCAACTTTAAAAGAAAAGATATTAGAAACTTTTGAGTTGGCCTTCAAAAGGAATATCCCATCCTTTCCAGAAAGGCACTAAGTTTTGTGATTCAATTTTTTTCTACTTACTGAGCTCTGTGAAGTAGGATTTTCTGCAGTGGCATCTATGAAAAGGAAACATTAAAATAAGCTTGGGATCAATAATGTTTTATCTCCAATTAATTGAGATGCTGTTTAGTCTCCACTCTGCATAGGTTTGACAGCTTGATAGCCAAAAACAGTTTTAGCTTTCTCATAAATACATTTTTAATGGACATTTGAGAGTAAATTATGATGTCATTTTTGTGTTGTTTTATTATTACTGGTAATTGATTGCAAGCTGTTGTAATATGGTATTCTTTTAAGAGAGATAATTACAATACATCAGGTTTATCTCAGGGGTAACAATATTATAAAGGTTAAAAACCACTGACTTAAAATAATATGCAATTAATTTATCTTTTTACTTAATACAGTGTTTCCCAACCTTTTTTGTTGTAGCCAGTCCTAAGTATGAAAATTGATATAAAATGAACTGTCACCACCTCCTTTTGAAAAGTAGTGTAAAATATTACAGCATATTTTTTTTTGTTTTTGTACAAAAAAACTGCTATTTTACTAGGAACAAAATAATTAAATTGCAATGCACAGACAAAATAAAACATACATTTTAATTGCTTCCTTACGCCTGATCCCATGATGCTAAGACACTGAAATCCAGTTCAGATAAAAAAAATCTCAGATTGCCCTTTATTTCTATTAGTAAACAATTTCATTGTCTACACAACTGTACTGAACCCCTTTTCCACTAAACAAGTAGTATAGAAAGCAGAAGAAATATTTCTAGAGATTCCAAAAAAAGAGGATAGGTTGAAATAACCAATGGTATTGACAGAACCATTAACTCTTGCAATTTTTGGTATTCTTTAACCCTTTTGCTACACAAAGCTGATTTTTGGGCTCAGAAAAAAGAAAGCTGTAAAGCTACAGAGCTGATATATTGCATGTCTCTAGAAAATTGTGCAGAATAGGACACGTTGATAATTTCTATAAAAAAATTTGTAAAAAAGCATTTTTTCAATTTTAAGCCAACCTGTAGATAAAAATATTAACATATTTTCGCAGTTGCACTGGTGGAACATTGTTTTCATTGTTCTACCTACCCAGCGTTCAGGTCCACAACTGGATGTTTGAGGTGTAAAAACCACAAACAGAAAGTTGTGCCAGCTGTTTAAGTTTTCAACTTTTTCAGCTGGGATCAGCAACAAGCTGTAGTGTCCTGACGACTCCTAATAAGGATGAAACAGGTCTGTTGGCACTTGCTTGTTGATTGACTTGACAATTCTTACTATATGTTTGTAATGGGAACTGTAGGGTTTTGCTTGTCATAACCTGTATCCATGTTAGCTAACTTGATGTGGTTAACATATTGGAACCACTGCCAGTATGCCTTTGTGGCTTAGTGGTGTTTTTTGCAGTTCGCTGGTGGAACATTGTTTTCATTATATGGAATTTTTTTTAGCAAAATCAAAGGCACATATATATAGGAGACTATTCAGAAGCAGTTTCAATAATATTCAAAAACATCTAAATTTTAGTTGACTTTTGTGTTCGAAGGAGAAACTGAAATTTTCAAATGGTGTTTTCTTAAGAATTCTTTTGGCCAACTCTTGTCAGAACAAATTGCTGGCAATAAAAAACTGCAAGAAAAATGTGGTTTATATAGGATTGGAAGACATTGCAAGTAATGGTGTTTCTGATTGTTGACATTGAAAGTAATGACATCTCTGATTGATGATACCAATCAGAGACCCTGTTACTTTCAATAACTTCCAATTCTATATAAACCATGCTTTTTTTGCAGTTCGACATTGCCAACAATTTCTTTTAATGATGACACCAATCAGATATGCTGTTATTTTTGATGTCTTCCAATCCTATATAAATCACACTCAAATGGTTCTGTCAATACCATTGGTTATTTTAACGTTCCATATCACAAAGAATTTATTCAAATATTTTCAACAGAGCTACAATCAAGAACAAATCAATGAACTCAACAACATCATCAAATTACATGGTAAACTTTGGACTATTAAACTCTCTACATCCTTTTTAAAGGCTTGCTGATCATATAGAGTTAGTCCAAAATTCAAATCTCATCACATTAAGAAATCTAGAGCTAGGTGTAGAAAATTACCAATGCACGTGTTTTATTTTATTTCTCTTGAGTTTCTAATCATTATTTGCGCGAGCACTCGCTGCCAGCGCCTTTTTTGTTTTATGCTTTATTTTTAATTAATCTCACCTTGAAGCATAGTTGTGTCTGCAGCGCGTTGATTTTAGAGCTGGCTTTATTCGTTTGTTCACACTTCTCAATTTGTGAGGCGACCAGCTGCAGTGTTTGTGGGCAGCTGGTTGAAGTCTGAGTAGACTTAGCGTGAAGTTAAGATATTCCCGTTTTCCCTGTGAGTCATCATCTAAGTGAACTGCTCGGTAAGACACCTATGCATTTTCTTTTTGTGTTTAATTTTTAGTTTGTTTTTATTTATTTACAGATTACCGTTTCCGCTTTCGTTTTCGCTTTTATTTCCAAGTTTCAACGTTTCAGTTATAACTTATTTTATATTAAATTATTTTCCTTGATTATTATTTCCTTTTAATTTTACGAAGCCGGAAGCGCGTTGATCGACACTTCACTTTGCGGTAATCGGCTACTTCAGCGCTGTTTACCGTTATAAAAAGTAATCGAGCAATTTCGGTGAGTCCATATTGTTCTTATTTTTATGATAATGTCGTTGGGTCACCCAAATGAAGTTTACAAGGCTCTGCAAAATTTGTATGTTAGAGCAGAGAGTTTAATGATGAAGCCTGAGGGTTATAAACTGCTGTTAACCCTTTTATCTGATATTCGTCAAAAATTTGAAAATTTGACTAATTTGTTAGAAGCTCTTGATGAACAAGAAGCCTTGAATTTAAATTTTAGTAAGAACAGCATTGTTGTAGAGAATCAGCAGTTTGAAGAGCATGTTCAACGCTGGATAAAAGATACTGAGGATAAGTTAAGCAAAGAGAGTCACACTTTTTCGTATGAACGCTCCTCGGTAAGAACTGGCAGTCAATCTACCTCTAGTTCGATTCGTAGTGAGAAACAAAGGTCACTTGTAAAATTAAAAATTGCCATGGCAGCTGTCCAGCAAGAAAGTGCCAGAGTTTACGAAACGAGACAAAAAACTAGAGAAAGAGCTGAAGAGATGAAAAGAAAGCTTATGCGAGAAGCCGAAGAAGCAAGACAAAAGGCTGAGCGAGAAGCCGAAGAAGCAAGAAAAAAGGCTAAGCGAGAAGCTGAAGAAGCAAGACAAAGAGCTGAGCAAGAAAAAGAGCTAATGAAGCCATGGAAGAGGTAAATAGACAAATGAAATTCGAGGAAGAAGAATTAGAAAGAGTTTTACTAGATAAAAAGCGCAATGAAGAATTAGCAAGGATCGAGGCAGAAGCTTGGGAAGAATTAAGCTGTGGAAAAGCAGAGGAAGGCACTAGCACACGAAAGGTGCCGCATTTAAAAATACGTGATTATTCCAAACCGTTTAGTGAAAATGTTACAACTGTTAAAAACGCGCCATTGCATAATTTTCCGCCTCGTACTTCATTGCTTACTGACATTCCCAAAAGTTCTGTTCAAATCGATAGACCATTTCCCGTTACTTTTGCAGAACTTCCTGATCAAGATTTGCGTATTAAAGTTAAAAATTCAAGCTTTAGTCAAAAACCGGAAAGTCAGTTTAAGTCTAAATTTGATTATCGCAACACAGAGCAAGCGCAAAGACAAGAAGCTTTTAATTCACCCTTGTTAACTTTGCCAACTAGTTTTCATAAATATAATGTCTCTAAAATGCGTCCTGCACCGCCGGTTGTAATTCAAAAATTTAATGGTGATCCTATGGAATATTGGTTGTTTGTTAGACAGTTTGAGGCTCATGTATTAGGAAAGGTTGAAGATTACGAATTATTTCCGTTGTTGCATCAATATTGTGAATCGCATGTACAATCTAAATTTAGTTATGTGTCAAATCAGTTGCCTGTAACTGCGTTTCAAAAAGCATGGGATATTCTTTTTGATGAATATGGTCATCCCTACGAAATAGCTAAATGTTGCAAAGAGCGATTAAAAAATGTTCATAAAATTCCCGATGATGACAAAAATAAGCTTAAATCATTGTCTCAACTTCTTGAAAAGTGCTGTGTGTCTCTAAAAAATATTGAACAAGTTTCGAGTTTAGATTCAATGCATGTGATTATGGGCGTTGTTAACAAACTGCCAATTAATTTAAAACAAGCTTGGGTAGAATATGCGGTACAAATTGAACAACAAACTGGTGAGAGAGCGAAGTTTCTTGATTTCTCCAAATTTGTTACAGAAAAAAGTCGAATTGCTAATTCTATTTTTGGTAGAGAAACGTTTCAAACCAATTACAAACCTTGCCGCAAAAGCGCGTATGTTTCTGCAACGACAAAAAATGTAAAAGACGCGTTGAGTGTGGAAAAAAGTCGATGTTTTTATTGTAAAAAATTACACAAGCTAATTGATTGCGATAATTTCAAAAATTTAACGTACGAAGAAAAGTACAAATTTGTTAAAGCAAAGGGACTTTGTTTTAAATGTTTAAGCGGTAACCATTTCGCTCGTTACTGCAAATCGAGTTGCAAATGTTTAATTACTGGTTGCAAAGGAACCTTTCACCACACTCTTCTTCATAAAATTACTGACACTGAAGTGACGGGTCACGTCGACGCCTGTAGTTCTGTTCAACTTAATAAATCGACTGGTAATGTCCAGCATGTCTTTTTAAATGTTGTTCCGGTGCACGTTCGCTGCGAAGGTAAAGAAACAGAGGTATACGCATTTTTAGATCAAGGTTCTACCGCCTGTTTTTGCAACCGCAGTTTGGCAAGGGAATTGCAACTGAGGGGCATGAGTCGACAGCTTAAATTGCAAACGTTGACAGAGACAAAATCTTATAGAACTGTGTCTGCAGAGATGGAAGTTAAAGGTTTGTTTGACGGAGATTGGGTCCAGCTTCCAGACGTTACAGTTGTAGATGAAATACCTGTACAGCCAAATGTAATTCCCACATCACAGATATTAAGCGATCATAGCTATTTAGCTGATATTAATTTTTCAAAGCTTGACAGGCAAAACGTACAGCTTTTAATTGGTGCTAATGTCCCTAGAGTATTTAGATTAGAAGATTTAAGATCTGCTCCGGATAAATTATCACCCGACGCTGTGAAGTCACCTTTGGGGTGGTCTTTGCTTGGGCCCTGTTCTAAATTTAATTGCACAGTATCCAGTAGTGATAAAAATGTTTACTACGTTTCAACTTTACGCGACAATTTCGAGGAGGATGATAGAAATTTCATATATGAATCACGCAGAAATTTTTCAAATATTCAGTTTCAATGTTATGACGAAGATAATTATTATTCGAAACCAATTTCGATGAATGATTTTAAAGTTTATAGAATGCTTAAAAATTCGATCAAGCTAGTTGATGACCACTACGAGTTACCACTACCCTGGAAGTATGAAGACCAGATTATGCCAAACAATAAAAATTTAGCACTTAAGCGATTAAATCATTTAAAGCGAAAATTAATGCGTAACAGCGATCTGAAACAGAAATATTCAATTCAAATAACTTCTAAGAAGGTTTGGTATATTCCCCATCATTCAGTAATAAACCCCCATAAACCCGACAAGTTGAGAGTGGTTTTTGATTGCAGTGCCGAGTATAAAGGTATATCTTTAAATAAATCTCTGATGCAGGGGCCCCACCTGATGAACGATTTAGTTGCCATTCTTTCCTGCTTTCGTAAAGAAAAAATAGCTTTGGCAGCCGACATAGAGTCGATGTACTACCAGGTTCAAGTTTCACCTCGTGATCGTGACAGTTTAAGGTTTTTGTGGTGGCCTGATGGAAATCTTGAAAGCCAACCAGTAGTGCATAGAATGAAAGTTCATCTTTTTGGTGCAACCTCGTCTCCGTGCTGCGCAAGTTTTGCATTGCATCAAGCGGCCATTGATTTGGGCGCTCAATTCGAACCTTATATCAGTTCTGCAATTGAAGAACATTTTTATGTTGATGACTTTTTAATTAGCGTACCTAACGTTGAAATCGGACTTAAATTAATGAAAGGTATAAAGCATCTGTTGTCGAAAGCAAGTTTTAATCTTACAAAGTGGTGCTCAAACTGCCCTGAAATAATAAAACATTTGCCTGAGAATGAACTTTCGAAATCACTACAAATTAACGCTCTGGCCAAAAATTCTAGTGAACGTGTCTTAGGAGTAAATTGGAACCTCAATACTGATTGTTTCTATTTTGTAGTAGAACTTCCGGATAAGCCATGTATGAAACGTGGTGTTTTGTCTTCGATCAACTCTATTTTCGACCCGCTTGGATTTCTGTGCCCAGTGATTGTTGAAGCCAAGCTTCTCTATCGACGACTATGCGAGCTGGAGTTAGAATGGGACGAACCTATTCCTTCCTTAGAATTCAATAAGTGGCAACAATGGATCCGAACGCTGGAGCATCTGAAGTCGATATCTATCCCAAGATGGATGGGTTTGCATGCCAATTTAGGCAGTGAAAACTATCAATTGCATTATTCTGTCGATGCCTCTAAGCAAGCGTATGGCGCCATTTGTTATCTTCGTTCGAGCGATATTAATGACTATGTCAATTGTAACTTAGTTATTAGTAAATCTCATTTAGCTCCTAAAGACGAATTTTCTATTCCCCGTCTAGAACTTCTTGCTGCTGTGACTGCCGTAAAATTAGATATTTTTCTTAAACACGAACCAAACCTACCGCGGTTGAGACCAGCTATTTTTTGGACAGACTCTGCTGTAGTTCTTCAAAGTATAAGAAATGAAGAAAAGCGTTTTTCTCTTTTTGTGTCCCGTCGTTTAAAGTTTATTACGAAAAGCACTTGTACTTCTAATTGGAGGCACGTCCCTAGTGAACTCAACCCCGCTGATGTTTTAAGTCGTGGATGTAGATCCGACAAACTAATGAAAACTAAATCGTGGCTTTCTGGACCAGAATTTTTGAGTGAATCGCCAGACAGCTGGCCTTGCCAGTTTGCAGAGACGACATTAGATGTAGAAAATGTAAAAGCATTTGATAAAAAAGCCGCGTCTGCATTTTTGAATACCGAAATGATTGATCCAGTTGACAAGCTCATTGCGTATTTTTCTTCGTGGTTTAAGCTAAAGAAAGCCACTGCTTGGCTTTTAAAATTTAAGACCTTTTTAATAAATTCCAACTCTGCCTATCATTTTTCTTGTTCCTTGTCTGTCTCTGATCTTCGAAAAGCAGAAATTGAGCTTATTAAATATGAGCAATGGAACTGTTTCGGCGACATCATGTCGAAGATGCAAACTAATGAAAACTTTTCTCTACCTTCCAAATCTCCACTTCTAAAACTGAATTCTGTTATTGTGAACAGTCTTTTAAGAGTAGGCGGCCGTTTAGATAGAGCTTCTGTTTTCTTTGATCTTAAACACCCAATTATCTTGCCCCACACCTCGCACTTAACCAATCTTATTGTTCTTCATTGTCATTGCATTACAGGTCATGGCAGAGCAAATATGACGTTGAACCAGTTACTACAACGATATTGGATTTTACGAAGTACAGCTGCTGTTCGCAGAGTGCTTAATTCCTGCATGCATTGCCAACGACGCTATGAAAAGCCGGGATCACAAAAGATGGCTGATCTTCCCCCGTCGCGTCTACAAATCGATACTCATCCCTTTGCATAGTGTGGCGTTGACTACTTCGGACCGTTGCTCGTGAAACAACGGCGTTCTCAAGTAAAAAGATATGGTTGCCTTTTTACTTGTTTAACTTCTAGAGCAATTCATGTTGAAGTCGCGATGGATCTGACAACCGACGCCTTCATCAACGCCTTACGTCGTTTCCTATCAAGAAGAGGTCCCATTCTGCACTTCTTCTCCGACAACGGAACCAATTTCGTTTCTGCCGAGAAGACCCTTCGTGAAGCCCTGCGCCAGTGGAATCAGCACCAGATTGAGGATTTTCTCCTTCAAAAAGAAATTCAATGGACTTTCAATCCCCCAAATGCCAGCCACATGGGTGGTGTTTGGGAGAGAATGATTCGGTCAGTCAGACGAATTTTAACTTCATTGATGACGGAACGAACTCTCGATGATCAACTTCACACCTTTTTATTGGAAGCAGAGTCTATTTTAAACTCTCGCCCTTTAACTCCAATCACAACTGATGCAGATGGTTTAGAACCATTGACGCCCAATCATCTTTTGAAATTGTGTCCTACTGGCAACTTCCCCCCTTCACTTCCTTCTGATGAGCACTGTTCTCCCAAAAGACGTTGGAAAAATGTACAATATCTAGCTGACCAATTTTGGAAAAGATGGTCTCGAGAATATTTAAAGACGATAATCGCCCGCCAAAAATGGTGTAAGAAGAAAACCAATTTTCAAAAAGACGATGTTGTTCTACTCGTGGACGATTCGATTCCTCGTTCGCAATGGCGTCTTGGCAAAGTTCTAAAGCTGTTCCCCAACGAACAAGGCTTGGTGTGCCAAGTCGTAGTAAAAACGCGTGGTTCTGAAGTGCGGTGGCCCGTTCATAAATTGTGCTTGGTGGTTCCCGCGAATCTTGATGTTATGCCGCGGAAGGACTCTGTGATCCCGCAATTACCGTAAAATAAGTTTTAGAAATGTTTCCGTTAATGTTATTTGTGTTGTGTGCAGCGTTGGTAATTTTTTTTTCTTTTTCTTTTTTAATTTCTCGGGTGTTGGGAGTGTAGAAAATTACCAACGCACGTGTTTTATTTTATTTCTCTTGAGTTTCTAATCATTATTTGCGCGAGCACTCGCTGCCAGCGCCTTTTTTGTTTTACGCTTTATTTTTAATTAATCTCACCTTGAAGCATAGTTGTGTCTGCAGCGCATTGATTTTAGAGCTGGCTTTATTCGTTTGTTCACACTTCTCAATTTGTGAGGCGACCAGCTGCAGTGTTTGTGGGCAGCTGGTTGAAGTCTGAGTAGACTTAGCGTGAAGTTAAGATATTCCCATTTTCCCCGTGAGTCATCACCGAAGTGAACTGCTCGGTAAGACACCTATGCGTTTTCTTTTTGTGTTTAATTTTTAGTTTGTTTTTATTTATTTACAGATTACCGTTTCCGCTTTCGTTTTCGCTTTTATTTCCAAGTTTCAACGTTTCAGTTATAACTTATTTTATATTAAATTATTTTCCTTGATTATTATTTCCTTTTAATTTTACGAAGCCGGAAGCGTGTTGATCGACACTTCACTTTGCGGTAATTGGCTACTTCAGCGCTGTTTACCGTTACACTAGGTATACTCCCAACATTGAATATTCTTTCCTCAATGATGAAATAAAAAACAATTATTTTAAGTATAACAAAATTATCCTAATTTTTCCTCAAAGTTTAATTCAAGCCAGAGTGTTTTGAGATTTTTTGATTACATCAGGTTCTGCAAACTATTGCTAAATTTCATCAATGCAAAAAAAAAATTAAAAGGAAGCATTTAAAAAATGAAAGACACAAATGCTTAACACCTACATGATAAAACCAAAGTTATTCCAATGGACACCCATTTTAAACTTTATGCTACTCAAATTAGACAATTGACTCAAACACACATACACCCTTTACATGATCTTAATGCATACTCAGATCTGCCCAGAAACATGAAAACCACAAATCTTTCATAACAATGAGCACATTAGCATCATCATCTCAGAACTAGACATATTTACTGAGGAATGTAGAGAAAACCTCAAACACGTTGTAATGGAGTCGCAAACTGCCTCGTCCTTCCTCCAACTCCTCACAAACACGCTTCACGACCAACACCAGATTTATAATTTTATTTCACAAAACACAACAATAATGGCGGTGCCGGTTCAAAACGGTTTTTCTAAACAATAACATAAATATTACATTAAATAATGCATAAACACAATATACACTCACCAACGATGTTGGGTGGATGAGCAAAGGAAGTATCAAATAGCAAATTCTCTACCTTAAGTAGACAACGTCCAAAGGGAAAAATATAGCAGCCAAATCAATCTGAAGACTGTGCCCAAAGCCAAGTCCCAGCCAGCTCAAGAAAAGGCTTACTCAAACAACGTGGCATCACTCTATGCCCACAGCCGCGTGAGAACGCATTAAAGGTAGCGCTGATTATTCAGCGCTGATACAAAAGGCGCGCTGGCTCGAAACCTGCACCCAACATCTAATTCTCAAATATTTACATGAACGACGTAACACTCCCCCCACGAGGATGTCAATCCCACACATTAGAGAAACAAATTAAACAAACACATCAAAAAACATAATAGTTACGAATCAAACGAATCGATACAGCTTGTTAATTGCAGGCAAAGAAAACAAAATATTAAAGCAAACACAGAACAACAAAATCACAATATCAATTTTACTCATTCGAGTTTGATACCCGTTTCCTTATTAAATTCCAGAATTAAGCAAAGTTTAGTTATAGGCCACGTAATCACGGAGCTAGGGGTTTTAACACTAACCATGCGAACTACACCCGATTTATCAGGAAACGTTTAACTACTCTACCCAGGACCCACTTCAACCTTTGTTGCATATCCTCAACAATTAAAACTATGTCATTTAATTGCAAATTTTCGTTTTTCTGAAACCATTTTTGCCTCTGAGAAAGGTTAGGTAGGAATTCCTTTATCCAACAACACCAGAATTGGTTGCTCATATATTGGATTTGAGCCCAGCATCTACGCGTATAGCAATGCTTCTTATCAAAAAGACCTGGCGGTAGGTTTGGATTTCCCTTAAAAAGAAGCAAGTGGTTGGGAGGAAGTGGTTCCTGGCCTTTATCATCATACATCACTGGAACTAATGGTCTGGAATTTAGTATGGCTTTAACTTCAGTCATAAATGTAACTAATCCCTCTTCATTTAAAGTTTGACAGCCGATAAGAGCGTTCAAAATCTTGCGTATAGAACGTATCATGTGTTCCCAGGCTCCACCCATGTGGCTTGCGCTAGGGGGCATAAAAACCCACTTGATATTTTGTTGGCAGCAGTAGTGATCTATCCTACTTTTATTTAATTCTTCAAGAGATTCTCTTAATATACGTGCCGCGCCGACAAAATTTGTGCCGTTGTCAGAGAATATACAATTGGGTTTGCCTCTGTGGGCTGTAAATTGCCTCAAAGCGTTAATAAACGAGTCTGCTGTCAAAGAGTTTGCAATCTCTATATGAACTGCTCTCATAGTTAGGCATGTAAACATGCATTCATAGCGTTTAACAAGACTACGCCCCTGCTTAATCATAAACGGGCCGAAGTAATCTATGCCAGTATTATAAAATGGCCTCTCAAATGACTGTAATCTACATGAAGGAAGATCAGTCATGAATTGCTCTCCTACTTTTGCATTTCTTTTCCTGCAGGCAATGCATTGTCCTATAACATACCGGACTGCAAAACCACCTTTCACAATCCAAAATTTTTCCCTCACTGAAGCCCAAGTGTGGCTTGTTCCTGAATGACCCATTTCGACATGGTATTGTCTAATCACTAATTGTGAAAAGTGACATTTTTGTGGCAGAATGATTGGGTGTTTCACATCAAATTCGACTACAGTCTTCTCCAACCGACCTCCGACTCGTATGATGCTGTCAATTTCAATGGGTTGTAGTTTTTGCATATAACGTGGTAAGGTCTTTGCTTTATTTTTATTCTTTAGATCAGTATGAAATGGAAAATGTTGTCACTGCACATATCTGATAAGTGCTCTCTCTGCAGCGTTCAGTTCATCTACAGTGAGTGCAGAGTCAAACCTAAAGCGGGAATGCCTGAATTTGCTTACAAGAAAATTTTTAAATCGTAAAAGCCAAGACGTTAACGGTTAATCTCTTTAGTTTGTACAGAGACGAAAAACGGTTAATTAAGCAATTTATCACATCTGCAGTGTCAACCATCAAGCTTGCATACACTGATTGTCGATCTGTGAAGCAAAATTCCTCAGGTAATTTTTTATCTGGAAGTTCAAATTTACTAAAATCTAGAATAGGTTCTTGAAGAAACCCTGGTCCTTGTAGCCAAGCGTTTAGTTGCTCAATAGATGATGCTAATACACCTCGGCTTGGTAAATTAGCTGGATTTAGCTTTGACGGTAAATAATGCCAATTATTTGGGTCGCTGCCTTGCTCAATGATTGCAAGTCTATTAGCTACAAAGACGGGAAAATGCTTAGTTCGATTTTTTATACAGTTGAGCACTGCTGTGGAATCACACCAGAAGATTGAAGTACAAGACTCTAGATTCAACTCTCTTTGCATTTTTTCATTTAATCTCACGGCCAAAACAGCTGCGGTCAATTCTAATCGGGGGATTAAGATAGCTTTAATTGGGGACACGCACGACTTGCCAATTAAAAATGAACACGCCACGTTACCATTTTCATCTATTAATCGCAGATATGAGCAAGCTTCATAATCAAAAGAGGAAGCATCCGAGAAATTGTGTATTTCAGCATTTTTTAACTTTGCAAATTCTTGAGTTTTGAAACGCAGGATGGATACTTCATTAAGCCGAGAAAGAAGTGACAACCAATTAGACCACCTTTCTGACTCAGAACAAGTAATTTCTTCATCCCATCTCGCCTTTCGTCTAGTAAGACCCTGCAAAAACACTTTGGCTTCCAAGACAACTGGGGAAACAAAACCAAGTGGGTCGTACAAGCTTGCTATGGTGGACAGTACGCCACGCTTCGTAAAGGGGTTATGAGGGAGGTTGATAAAAAACATAAATTGATCTTCCTCTATGTCCCAATTTACACCCAAGACTCGCTCGTTCGAACTTACATCAAAAGAATAGTTATTTACCAACCTGGCACGTTCACTATCAGGAATGGCCTTTATTACCTGCTCATTGTTTGACAGCCACTTTCTCAGATGAAAACCACGCCTTTTAAGTAGTTCACATAATGACCTTTGAGTGGAAATCGCTTCTTCTACTGATGAAACCGAGAATAGACAATCGTCTACATAAAAGTTGTTGCGTACGATCTCTAATATAGTTGGATCATAAAGGTGTGCAAAGTCTAATGCAGTTTGTCGCAGGCAGAAGTTGGCGCAGCTAGGTGAAGATTTTGCACCAAAAATGTGTACTAACATTTGATAGGAAGCTGGAGTTTCTTCTAGACATCCGTTTGGCCACCAAAGAAAACGTAAGGCATTAGCATGCTCAGGTTTCACAAACACTTGATGAAACATTGCCTCTATATTGCCTACAAGTGCTATGTGGTTCTTTCAAAATCTTGTCAGGACCCCAATTAGACTGTTCATTAAGTCGGGACCTTGCATTAAGTTATCGCTTAAAGATACGTTGCTGTATCTAGCTGCACAGTCAAATACAACTCTCACTT
The DNA here is from genome assembly GCA_963680785.1 of Diplosoma virens. NCBI lineage: Eukaryota > Metazoa > Chordata > Ascidiacea > Aplousobranchia > Didemnidae > Diplosoma > Diplosoma virens. The sequence goes on along the minus strand of OY796887.1, from coordinate 45,302,358 downwards.
TGTTAGGTTTATTTGGGTTAACCACTGGGTGATGAGGCAAGTACCACTTAGTAGCCACGTTAACACTTAATTCTTGACTTGTTAGTTTTCTTGCATATCCCTTTTCTAGATAGCCATTTATTATGTCAAGATACTTAGCCTTTAAATGTGGATCACTTAAGAACCTACACTTTAAAGCTGCAAGTCTGTACTTTGCTATCACATAGTTGTTGGGAAGACTTACTTGAGAGTGTCTCCAAAGCAACGGGAGCTGATAATGTCCTTTGTGTATGGTAACTGAATCTTGCATTAAATGAAAAGCCGCACAATCTTCCTTGGAGTTTGGAGTATCTAAAACAGTCGTACCCTTTACAAATTCTGAATCCCATAAACTTTCTATAAGTTGATAAGCTGCGTCATCTGTCTTACGTGAAAAGTGAACCTTGCAATTCGTAGAATAAGATGGTGATAGAGAAGGCCCGAGCAAAGACCAGCCCAGAGGTGTGTAAATAGCTGATGGAGTACCACCCGGTCCTTTGCGAAATTCGCTAGTACAGAAAAGCTCTGGCATGTCTACTCCTATTAATAAACCGACCTCGACGTTAGATAAAGTGTCGAGCTTTATTCCTTTTAGATGAGGAAGTTCCAAAATTTTCCTTTGTGTCGGGACAAGATTAGGTCAAACTGGTATCTCATTGATTGAGAAGACATTAGATATGGTGTAGTACACCTCTCCATCCAAACCAGAGATTTCAAGTTTGCAAGATATGCCATCGTATCCTTTAATCGAACCTGCCAAGGTCTGCAAACAAATTTTTTCGGATTGACCAGTTATTCCTAGTGACTGAACAAGGGTCTTGTCACAAAACGTGTGAGAAGATCCTTGGTCCAAGAACGCGTACGTTAAAACTTCCTTTTCTTTATACCTAACCCTAACTGGAACTACACAAAGGTATACATTTGCATCTGAATCGGTGGCCTTTGAAACTGTAGAGAGTGCAATAGTGTTTTCTGGTGGGTTATCAGTATTTAGATTGCTGACTTCAGGCGCTGTCCTTTTGGAAACTGGGGATCTCTTTCTTGTAAAATGTAATAGCGTGTGATGGAATGAGTTGGTGCAGCCTTCTACTGTACAAGAATTAACCTTTTTGCATTGGGGGGTGCGATGTCTCGAGCTGAAGCATTTATGGCATAATTTTGAGCGTTTTATGAATTCAAAGCAGTCATCAATCGAAATTTTTATAAATTCTTCACAGTCAATTAACCTATGTGTACTAGATTTACAGTACCAACATTCTCCCCAACGATTTTGGGGCTTCAATCCTTGATTGCTACTGTTAAAGGAGGTTGTGGTGTAAGAAGCTTTTACCTTAGACGTTGATGGCTTTACGTTTAAAGATCTTAAGCCAAATAGAGAGTTTGCCTTTTCAGACTCCTGTTGCACGAATTCACTAAAGTGTGAGAAATTGGCCAACCTTCCTGACCTATTTTCTACTTGAACGGCCCTTTTTACCCACCTGGTTCTTAAGTTGCACGGTAACTTTTTTACTAATAGAGTCAACGTGTCTAAAGAGTCAAGGTTGCTATAGCATCTGATGTCCTTAACTATGAAACTACACTTTTCTAGAAGCTCTGCAAATCTTTTCAGTTCCTTTGCATCACCTGAAATAATCGAAGGGAATTTCTTGAGTCTTTGTTCGCAGACATCTGACACGATCCACGGCAAGCCATATTCCTTAAAAAGGCGATCCTTAGCTAATCGGTAACAATTTTGACCTGCTTCAGAAAAATGTTGTATCTTTTCTTTAACTGGATCCGTACAATGCTGAACGAGTAGACAAAGAAGTGCTCTCTGGTCTTGCAATCTGGACTCGACATGTGTTTCAAAGTTACTGATGAATAGCTTAAACTCCAAAGGGTCTCCTGAAAATTTAGATAACTCTGGGTGTGGTAAAAACAGATCATCATATTTCACTGCGTAAGGATATAATAAAGAGACAGGAGCTGTTTTCGGGGCATGGCTCGGCCCTGGTTCGTCAACCGTTTCATCCGGAAAATAATGTTGCTCAACGCCTGCGGGTCTATAGTCGTATTGATTCGAAGTCATTTCAGGAGTGAAATTTACTTGGCCACTTTGTGGTAAAGGGGCGTTCTGACTCTCTGGCGCTCTAATAATATCGGCCTTACATTCTGCACCGCTCTTAAGTAATTGTGATGATGAACTTGGAAAGGCGTTACTAATGGCCAGGGAAAAGGGTTTAGCTTGAAGAGAGAGCTCTTTCTTTAACTGCAAACTGCCCAAAGGGTCGCGTGATTTTACCTCAAGGTCGCGTTCTGCCTTGACATCTGCTTCCATCCAGATTTCGTACTGAGCATTCGCTAACTCTAATTTTCTGCAAGCCTCCTTTTGCCGTATCCTTTGTTTCATCTCGTTTTCTTCCTGCTGTATCCTTTGTTTCAGCTCATTTTGGGCCTTTTCCTCCTCAATAACTTCTTTTAGCTGAGCGGCCTCTAGTTGTGCTAATTTAAGTTTTTCGTGAGCGCAGATACATTTCATACTAATTCTGGACGACAAGGCTAGAAACGTAAGAAGACTTCGAGCTCAAGTTTGAGGCTCTAGAGCATTCACTGGGGGCCTTTGAACTTAATAAATCAGGACCGAGTTTACTTGATGAGGGCAGGTTGGCATCATCATAAAATGAACCCCTAATTTTTAGAAACCATTCCTCCCTATGGGTATCAAACTCGAATTTGTTATGAGTAACAGCGGCAATAAGCGTGGAATCAACACAGTTATCAATCATATAATCAATTAAGGTCTTGTGCTCTTGGTCAATTTCATCAAAAACAGTATTAAGTTTGTCTACGTCAGGATTTCATAACGACATTAACTTTTCTGCGCATCTATAACTTTCATTTAGTTGCGATTTTAAGTTTTCGATCGCCAAGTTAGTATTAGTTTTATCTTCCTCAGATGTCATTATGCCAAACAGTATAAACAATAAACCAAACAATAATAACAATAAGTTCAAATTATAAGTTTCGCGTCTTGCCACACAAATCGCGTCACGCAATTTACCTTAGGTTTTTCAAATATAAATACGTTATTATTATTATTACAAATCGTTCCAACAATTTTATGAGATTTCACATGTAATAATAATTTAATACCGTTTACGCTGTTGATGTTGATGGATGTTTGCCGTCGTAGACTTTGACGCTCTTCGGAAATATTTTTGATCACCAGTTAAATGACGAAAGCACCGATAAAGCTTCTTCGTTAGGGTCTTCAAAGTTGATCTTTTTTCGACTTCCGAAATGAAGACGACATCGAGAACCTTTTTTGCCAATGATGACGATGAGACCGTCAAAAACCTTTCCTTTCGACTTGGAAAGGGAAAAACGTTGAAAACCTTTTCTTTTTAACTTTGAAAAGAAAACTTGTCAAAAACCTTTTTCGACCGATGAGAATGAACCACGTTGAAAACTTTTTCTTTTGGATTTCAAAAGGGAAAACTCGTTGAAAACTTTTTCTCTGCACTCGAAGGTGAAGAAAACTTCAAGAAGCAACGTTGAAAACTTTTTTCGATTTCCAAAGAAATGACACGCCGTTGAAAAACTTTTGTAACGGAGTCGCAAACTGCCTCGTCCTTCCTCCAACTCCTCACAAACACGCTTCACGACCAACACCAGATTTATAATTTTATTTCACAAAACACAACAATAATGGCGGCGGTCCGAAACAGTTTTTCTAAACAATAACATAAATATTACATTAAATAATGCATAAACACAATATACACTCACCAACGATGTTGTGCGGACGAGCAAAGGAAGTATCAAATAGCAAATTCTCTACCTTAAGTAGACAACGTCCAAAGGGAAAAATATAGCAGCCAAATCAATCTGAAGACTGTGCCCAAAGCCAAGTCCCAGCCAGCTCAAGAAAAGGCTTACTCAAACAACATGGCATCACTCTATGCCCACAGCTGCGCAAGAACGCATTAAAGGTAGTGCTGAACGCATTAAAGGTAGCGCTGATTATTCAGCACTGATAGAAAAGGCACACTGGCTCGAAACCCGCACCCAACATCTAATTCTCAAATATTTACATGAACAACATAACACACATTCACGCTACAATCACCTAACAATACTTCAGTTCTAAAAAAACAGCAAAGTTACTAACACCACACCTTATGACATTCATTCATCAGAAAAAACATTACCTCATTACATCATATGCATACAAAACTGCCACAGCTCAATGCTAACAAATCACCACTCTTGCAAAGTTACCTACATACAGTGAAGCCTCATACTTACATGCCATAATGCCCACTATGCTTGACATTAATCACTTTTTTAACTGTAGTCAAGTACCAACACAACACAACACCATTAGTTTGTGAAAAAAGCCATAAGAAGCAGCAGAGCTAATCCAAGAGTGGGAATCCAGATTGGTTTCTTTGAGGGGTTAAGAGATGGTTACTCCAAGATATACTTAAAGGAGCGGAAACAACAAAAACAATTTGAAAATTTTGTTTGTGCTTTGGATTTTAGCAATATTTATAACTTATCTAATTATAATCTTTCTGAAATCAAAAATCTTGTTCTTGCTCATGAACTTGACTTCTGTCTACCATCCACCTACATCAAGCAAAAAGAAGTATTAGCAGAATTTGAAGTGCTGATTGGTCAATTACAACATCATTTACTTACAAGCAAAGTCAATCTTGATAGATTATTAGCTAGAATGAATGATTTGGCTCATTTGTCCTGTGGCTTGTTTATTGACAAATCTGACTTTAATATCCAACATGAATTTTTTAAAACTATTAAGTCATTGCATGATAATTTTGATATATTGATTAGCAAACTCTACAAAGGGTGAGGTGTAGTTATTCTCAACCAGTGTGAATAGATTGCTTGGGTATCACAATTGAAAACAACAACACTGCCAAGATAGAAACTAAACTTCAAAGACAGCAATTATAACTTACCAAAAAAGATGAACTACCCCACTTTGTTTATAAAATCACATGTCCTACTGGTGCTCAAAGACCAAAAATGTATAAATTACCTAAAATCTGTAAAAAGAATACCGCATTTTGCCCAATTCTCTCTATGACTGGTTCCACTCAACATGAATTGGCTACATACCTATCTTTTATTCTTCAGCCTGCTTTGGATTTACATTCTACTAACTGCATCAAAGAATCCTTTACCTCTGCTAAGACTATCCATGATCTTAACTCTGAAGCTACTTTTCTCTGTTCCTTTGAAATTAAAAACTTGTTTATTAATGTCCCACTTGATGAAACAATCAATATCTGTGCTAAAGTTCCATACAACAGCAACTTAATTTCTCCCAGCTTTTCCAACAACAAGTTCTGTCAACTTATGTGTAGTGTTACCATATCTGAGAATATTCAGCTTTGACAACATCATGTACCAGCAGATTGATGGCATTGCTAAAGACAGTATTCTTGGCCTTGCTCTTGCCAATATTTTTGTGGGATTTTATAAACATCTACTTTTTTAAAAACACCTCTAAACCTCTTCTTTATTTTAAATATGTTGATAAAGCTTTTGCCATTTTAGCAAGAAACAAAATGCTACCTGTTTCTTCAAAAACTTAATTCTTTTCACTTATCTCTGATTTTTACTCACAAAAAAGAAATTAACAATTTGCTGTTGTTTCTTGATGTGTTGGTTGAAAAATCTAACAAAAATTTTTTACTTTAGTTTATAAAAAACCCACATTTATAGAACAATATACACACTGGGATTCACTTGGAACAAAGAAGAGGAAAACTAATCTTATTAGCACTATGTCTTGTTCAATTTCAAAACATTTATTTCCCTGAGAAATTGTTGAAATGTTTTCTCATAGGCAGTACTGCCCCTATTGAAAAATGCTGACTTAATACTAGCTGGAATTTGATTTAGCATTTGAGAATTTATGCAATAAAGCAAATTTTTATTAACCAAATTCCTCTGTAGAGGTAAAAATTTTATTAGACCCAGATAATAAAAGAGCAAAACAAATTATTTTTTTTATAAGATATTCTAATGTGGTGTAAAAATGCCAAAATATTTAACAATAAACCTCAAAGCATTTATTTCTTTTTTATAAATTACAAAATCAAAAGCAATATAACTAAAATTTTTGGAGAGGACTTTAAGAGCCTGAACATATCAACAGTTGAATGACTAATAATAGTGATACTGAACTTTCAAAAAACCATTTTAGCTTAATAAATTTACTACTTTCATGTTTGTTCAATCAACAACTTTTTTAATTATAATCTAAAATTGTTTCAAATTTAAATAACAGATAAAAACATTAGGATCAATAAATAACTAGACTTTTTTTGTAATTAAAACAAACAGTTTTGCACAATATCTAAATAAACAAAAAAATTGGATAAAATTTGTAACTTACTGTATGTTAAATTGGCCAAGCCATTGCCAGGCAGAAGCAGTTGCATAGTTAGGTTGGACAACATCAAGACATTCATCCATAGCAAGTTGTACAACATTATTATTTTCATTTTCAATTATACAAACTCTATTATCACCAATTCTTTGTGAGATATACATAGGAACTGGAATTGCTAAAAAGTAAAAGTGAAAAATAACAAAATGACTTTTAAAAGGCAATATATAAATGTTAAAAACTCAACAAAAAATCAAACTGTAAAGTGAATATAGTTTAGTAATTAATCAATAAATTTTTATGACTGAATCAAAATTATTAAGTAATACTGTCAGGTTATTTGAACCAATATAACTGAAAATCAAACAGGTTGATATCATTAAACATAGAAAAAACTAATTGGTTGATACATGGTATTTCATAATATTTTTTTTAGATCAGTCTAAAGGAAGATTTGTAGCTCCTTAATGTTCATAATATAAATAAGCATTTTTGTTTATGTCAACAAAAAATTTGACAGTGCTGGTATAAAGTTTAGCTTCCAAAAGTTTCAGCACATAAGCTAAGGTGTTAACAGTAAAGAAATTGATGATGATGATGATGATTATGATATTTATTCATGCTCAGTAACATTATTAAGTATACGAGGGCTGTTTGAAAAGTAACGTGACTGTGTAAATAATTATTTTATTTGAAATGCCACGTAAAAATTACAACTTGTCCCCTTCAAGGTAATCTCCTTGAGCTCGAATGCACTTTTCTAATCTCTGCTGCCATGCTTCTATGCACTTCTGGAAAGATTCCATTGGGATCGCTCGTAGTTCCTTCATTATGGCTGTTGTTATGGCTTTTGAGTCTTGAAAACGGGTTCCTTTAATGACTCCCTTGAGCTTAGGAAACAAGAAAAAATCACAGGGAGCCAGATCTGGCGAGTAGGGTGGTTGCTCCAGCACGACAATGTTATTTTCTGCAAGAAATTGTCGTATGCTTAAGGCATTGTGAGCAGGAGCATTGTCATGATGAAGCAGCCATGACTTTGTCTCCCACAATTCTCTTCTTTTCTCCCTTACCGAACGCATCAAACATCGCAAGATGTCTTTGTAAACATTCTGGTTAATGGTTTGGCCCTGTGGCAAGAATTCTAGATGAACAATTCCATGAACATCAAAGAAAACAATCAGCATCACCTTAATTTTGGACTTGAACAGCCTTGCTTTCTTGGGTCTTGGTGAGGATGCACTCTTCCATTCAAGGCTCTGCCATTTGGTGAGTGGATCGTACTCGAAGATCCATGACTCATCACCGGTAACAACTCTACTCAGCAGATCTGGTGTAATTTCAAGTTGTTTCAGGATGTCTTGACACACTTGCACACGATTTTCCTTTTGCCCATCATTCAGCAACCTTGGTACCATTTTTGCACAAACCTTTCTCATCCCCAGATCTTCTGTAATGATCCTCCACACCCTCTCACTATTCATGCTCAACTCATCTGCTATCATTCTAACAGTAAGGTGGCGGTCACTGCGCACTTTTTCTCTCACACGCTCAACATTTTCGTTTGTTCTGCTTGTTGTTGGCCTTCCACTCTTAGGATCATCTTCCACATCCTCTCTTCCCTCTCTGAACCTCTTGTGCCACTCAAAAATCTGAGTTCTTGACATCGTAGCATCTCTGTAAACTTCTTGGAGCAAATTGAATGTTTCAGTTGGAGTTTTTCCAAGTCAAACGAGAAACTTCAAGTTGATTCTTTGTTCAATGCTCATTATTTGTTAACAAAAGAAAAAAAAAAAAATATTTACTAAATAAATTATCCCAAAACGAACTATAGTAAAGTGCCTTTCAAGAAAAGCCTGTAAAAAAGCATATGGTTGTCACAGAATGCTGAAACTACATTTTTACAACCACAAGACATTGCGCCATCTTAAAAAACAAAGCTTTTATCACTGTTGCAAGTGTTGTTTGTGCAAAGCATACAGTCCCGATACTTTTCAAACACACCTCGTATGCACTGTACTATGAAGCATGAAAAGGAAAATTGACAAAGCTAAAATAAGTATTACCTTTTGCATCAATTTTTTAAAGACTTTCTTCAACAAGATTAACTTTTATATTATTACAAAACAATAGAATAGATTTTATTTATTCTTGTGATTTGGAAGGGCATCCAGTCCAGATCAAACACAGGCAAGACTATAGCCAAAAGTTTATCCTTTTACTCTTTCAGGCTGCTACATGCCCAGATCAGATGCTGGAAGCAATGGTGTTGAGCCAGCAACAAGCTTGATCAGTTTGATCACCCAGAACTTGTGCACCATGTGGTGGAAATTGTGAATTTATTTGTTAAAACAATGTACCGGCTCCACTTTTTGCAAAAGTTTAATTGCTTAACAGGCATGTTCGATACTAAAAAGGAAACCTTGGTCATGTAATATGCAAAGGTACAGTAAATGTTGTTACCTAGAAAATTTTTCTAGAAAAAATCTGTTATGTAAGTCACAATAAAGGACCTACATTAATAAAAGCTAGACCTGAATTAGTGTCAGTGTTCCAGTGGCCATAAAGCTTGTAGCATCCTTGGCATTGCATAAAAGGGCAAGGCTATAAATATTTGCCTGCCCAGCCAAGCAGTCTTTTTCTGCATTGTTGTCATTATAACTTCAATCAACATACCATCAGTTGAAATCACCAATGTAGAGACAGGATTAAAGAAACAATGAGAGATCTAGGGATTGCAATCATGTTGATGGAGGTTTGTAGATGCTGACTATTTTATAGCCATCAACATCCATGCAGAACCTTTCAATTTCATTAATTCATTCATCATACAAACTACTCAATCTTTCATGTTGATGGAGATTAGTTGAGAAAGATGAATTTAAGTCCGCTATGGGTCACAATCTTATTTAAAGTCATGTAAAAAATTTTGGGGTTGTGAATAAAATTGGAAAACACTGGAACTACAAAGTTGTTGTGACATTTTTGGTAAAAGAAACTTGTGTTTTTAAAAATTGCCAACAATTAAGACAAGACAAGACAACATACTTTTATTTGCAGAAGATGACAAAAATACAATAACAAAAACAAAAACTAAAATAGAACAAAAAAATTTAGCCACAGGGAGACTGTGATTTCATCTTTTTGTCTTCTAGTCAGCAGCCACCCTTAAAAGCAAAACTACTTGTACAACTATTTGTAAAATTGAAGTTGTTTTAGAATAGTAAATTTTTATTTTTAAATATAAAGTTTTAATAAATACTTTTTAATTTCATATTTAAAAGCATTGTATGAAGTATTTTGAATTTGAATTTGAATTTTATTCCATATATTAAGTCCTTGGTACTTTATACATCTTTGTAATCACAAAGTTTTATAAAAGGGAATATAATAATTTTTTTTTGATTTTTCAGTTAATCTACTGCTTTCTTCCGAGATCTGGCTGGATAAAGTAGAATAATTAGACAAATTTTCAGGAAGCATTTTTAAAAATTAGCTTGAACAAATTTACCAACTTCAAGTTTATAAAGATCTGTAAGTTTTAGAATTTTAAGGTGATTGTAATAAGGTGAGGCACTATGACAAAATTTAGCTGTACCTATATATTTAATGGCTTTATTTTGAAGAGTTATCAATTTTTTATGATACATCGGAAAGGTAGATCCTCAAATAATAAGGCCATACACTAAGTAGGAATGCATCTGAGCATAATAAATTTTTAACAAAGCTTTTTCTGGAAGATAGTATCTGATTTTAGAGATAATTTCAACCATTCTTGATATTTTATATGCTGTATTTGAGATGTGAAAATCAAATTTAAGATTTATATCAATGGCTGAACCTAAGTATTTAATACTTGTGTATTGTGAAATAGAAATATTATTTAAAAATACATTAGTTTGTAGAAAAGGCTTATTTAATTTGGGAGGTATAATTAGGAAATTAGATTTAGAGGGATTAACTATGAGTTTGTTAGAATTAAATCAAATTGATAGATTTTGAAGTTTTTTTATTCATAATTTTAGTAAGGGAAGTAAGGTTAGGGGCAGAAAAAACTAAAAATGTGTCATCAGCAAAGAGTATAGGCATATAATTAACAGTCTGAGGCATATTGTTAACATACAAAAGAAATAAATGAGGGTCATTAAGCCAGCATCGAGTAAAGAAAATGATAATCACTAAAAAATGACATCACTGCCAGCATCTGATCCGGGCAGTGCAGCAGTCTGGGGTAGTAAAAGGATAAACCCTCAGCCCCAGTCCTGTTTGTGTCTGGCCTGGAGTGGATGCCCTTCAAACAATGACGACAACAAATGAGGGTCAAGAATCAAACCCTGGGGAACACCATAATTGTTTTGTAGCAGCTTAGATTTTGCACCTTTAATAGAAATGAATTGTTTGCATGATAAAAACAATTGAATTAGTTGATTTGCTGAGCCACATATGCCATAATGTTGTGGTTTCAAAAGGAGAATGTCATGATTTACTGAATCAAAAGCTTTAGTACGGTCAAGAAAAACTAAACCAATGAATTGATTACAATTTATATTGTCATAGGAGTATGTCATAACATCAACAAAAGCATGATTGGTTGAGACCTTATTTTGAAAACCATATTGAGTGTTTATGATTACATTATTTTTATTTAAAAAATTATTTACATGCTTGTAAATAAGTCCTTCAAAGATTTTAGAAAAACAAGAATAGAAATAGGGCAATCATTTGTGGGTTTATTACATTCTCCTTTTTTAAAAATTGAAACTATCCTTGCAATTGTATAACTTTTGGAGAAAATGTCTTCTGTAAAACAAAACTCAATAAAAACTTGAAGATATGGAATAATTACTGAAGAGGCGATTTGAAGAAAAAAATTTGGAATATTATCATGACCAACTGCTTTGTTTTTTTTAGAGAATAAATAGCGTTAAAGATTTTTGTGGGGTTTGGTATGTTGAGATAGATAGAAGAACAAACTCGTTTGTTTAGAAAGATAGAAAAAGACTTAAATAAAGTATTTGAAAAGTTATTTGCTAAATTTGAGCAAATTGATCAAAAAAATTATTATTAAATTTATCAGCTAAATTTTGATAATCTGAGATTGTGCCATGGTCAGTAACTAATAAGTCGGGAGTCTCTTTCATTGGTTTAGAGTGTGGGAGCAAAAAACAAATTACATTCAATACTTTACAAACATCATTTTGGCATTCATCTAATTTGTAAGTATATAATTTTTCAAACAAAGTCTTTAGTTAGTTTTTTTAATTAGTTAGTTTACTAGAGTAAATTTTATAAAATGATTTTTTTCTTCACCACTTAAAAAAGGAGATTTAAACATTCATCTCTTTTTCTTAATTGAGGTTAGTAAGCCTTTAGTAATCCAGGGTTTTTAAAAAAGTTTTGTCATTCTTCTTGAAATTGGCCTTAAGGGCACATGGGTGTCAATAGAATGTGATATAATGTGGATAAAATCATTAAATAGTTCATTAAAATTTTTATTAGACAAGGCAGGTTGATGGCTAAAATAATTTTTCAAATCGGTTTGAAGGTCTTTACAAAACAATTCTGAACAAAACTTTGTTTTGTCTTGATAAAACAATTTCTCTAGATTTTTTTTATTGTTGGTGAAGTTTTTATTGATAACACAAAAAATTGGATAGTTGTCAGTCAAGTCAGATTTAACTATAAAAGATTGCAATTTGTGTTTTGAATCATTGGTTATAATATGATTGATTATAGTTGATGAACTGTTAGATATTCTTGTTGGCTTAGTAATTAAGGGTATAGCACCATGACTTAAAATTAAATTAATATATGAATTAGCACTATTTGTACAGTTATCTCTATGTAAGTTAATATTACAACACACCAGGTTATAATAAACTTTTTTTTAGTGAGGGGTTTGATAAGGAATTTGAAAATTCTTCAATAAATTTAGATATATTAGTTTGATCTGGATGATGATAAACTGTACCCACAGTAAACTCAATCTTGAAGTTGTTTTCAGATATATCTAACCATAAGCACTCAGATTTTGAAAAATTATATTGTGCAATAGATTTCTTTACTTGAAACTTATTTAGAATGTAAATTCCCACACCACCACTGTTACCGAATATACCGCCCAATAAGCTGACTCGGCGTATAAGCCGAGGTTGATTTTTAGCTCAGAAAATGAGGGTTTTTACATATTACCGTCCAGTAAGCCGAAGCGGAAAAATTACATTCAACTACCACACCTTTTTTTCTTTTTCCAACATTTTTTTCCAGTTATGTGTTGCATTCATTAAATCATTCCATTCACACTTTTTTATTTTTACGAACCAATACACATGCTTTGAAATGACATCATTCTATTCGCGCCTTTTTCTTTTACACAGTTTACAGTACATACCGTATTACAGATCTTGCTGTGAGATCGTATTATTGTAAGATCGTAGGTGACACGTGGTGAGATCGTGCTATTGTAAGATTGTAGATGACGTGCGGTGAGATCGTGCTATTGTAAGATCGTAGGTGTCATTTTGCTACCAATTTTGACCTTCGGTACTTTTGGTCCAAAGCTATATTTGCCCAATAACCTGACCCAAGAAAATTAGGTTAAAAAATTAGGTCCAGAAAATCGGCTTATTGGCTGGTATATACAGTATCTGTAGAATCCATATAAAAAAATAGTATAGTTAGGAAGTGAGATGTTTAATAGAGGTTGTAGTTTAATTTGTGTTTCAGTTAAGCATATTACATCAAATAAAAATTTTACTTCAACCAAGAAATCATAAAGATTATCAAAATTTTTATGCAATGAGCAAATATTTATATGTGAAAGCACCAAGAAGCAATTAGGATCAAAAGTAGGTCATTTTGAGTTTAAATCTAAATAATTACATACTTTTATATTGAAAAAATTGCCAAAGTAGTTTTAAACTTCTTCGGAAGAATGATCACTTATTTGGAGAGTGGCTGCTTTATTTGGCTCAAGGAATTCATTTAACTCCTTGTTATTTTCCAAAAGCGCCATATCTGCTAAAATGTAAAACCAAAACAAATTTGATAAAATAGTAGCCCAATATTATTGGACCATTTTATCAGCTATGTTAATTTTGCCCAAATTAAGATAAAAAAAATTAGATGACTACTCTGATGGGGCTTGTCTCATCTCAAAAAGGGCCAAGTTTGCCTGTAACATGACCTTATCAATTTCTAAAGGACAGAATGTTGTTTATGCATTGGGATTACAGGTGCACAGTAACTTTCTGATCACACTGTATATATATATATTGCTGGAGTAAATCAATCTTCCCTGCAGAGAGCTCAATAAAAAAATCAGAGCAATTTAATAAAAATTTATTCAATCACTGTTTAAAAACCACAACAGTCTGTTTCATCCTTAGAATCGTCAGGTGGTTACTAGAAAATTAAAAATATAGTTATTAGTGGTAAAAAAAATTATGTGTGGAATAAATGATATGTAGTTAAATTAAGCAAACAATACAGTTCCTATGATGTCATACAAGGAAAAAATAACTCAAAATATAGTAAATGCAAGTATAGAGGTTTGCATCTATTTGAAGGTAAGGGAAGGCGAGTTGAGTGTGTGGTGAAAGATATAAAAGGAAAGAAAATAATCTACAAAGCAATAAAAAGGTAGCAAGAAAAATTGCATAAGATGAAAAAGTAAAGTAGGCAAAAAATGGTGTGAATCATAGTGAAAAATATAAGCAGATTTAATGATGAACAAGAAAGCACACACACACAAAAATAATGACAATTTATGCATACAAAATCAAGTAGGTAATGTATTTAGTTTAAATTTGTTTTTGTGGCAATATTTTCTTGTAAGTTCCAGTTGTTTGTTGAGGATAGTTGGTTGGTTTGCTAGTAGTATTTCTAACTTTTCAGTTAAACACAGGTTGCAGCATTTTTGTCCTGGTTTATAAGAGGTAACTTGATTGATTATTTTCCTGTTAATTGTGGGATTGAGACCTGATTCTTTGGCATTCCATAATGTTTTGGAAAGCTCTGTGGTGTTTCTTTTCTTTATATTTTTAAATGATTGTATATGGTCATAATATTGTGATTTGAATTCTGTTTTGCTGCAACCTATGTAGCTTTCTGTTGTATTTCCATGAGATATGTCTGCTTGATAAATGACAGATTGCTGTCGGCAAGATCTTTTAGTTGGCAGATATCTTTATTTTTACAGTTGCATGGTTTGAGAGCTTTCCTTTTCCAATAGCTTCTTGTTATGGCCGCTTATAATTGCTTTCATGTTAGGCATGCAGCTATAGCTAATTTTTATGCTATTTCTATTTAGAATTTTATGAAGCTTGTATTGTGGTGGGAAGTGTTTGTTTATCAATTTTAGAAACTCTTTTCCGATATTGTTGACAACATAGTTGTTAAAAGGCGAGTTAAACCATATGATTTTGCATTTTCTTGATTTCTTTTTCAGTTGAGTTTTACTAAATATTAAATTGTCTTTGTAGCGGCTTTTTTTAATTGCATTTTTGTACAGTGGAATAGCTTTTTTGAAATTATCCAAGTTACAAGAAAGTTACAATAGTCTGTTGGATATCATGTTTGGTAGTGCTTTTTTTATGGAAGGTGGGTGGTTTGAATTAATATTTATATATAATTGTTGATCATTTGGTTTTCTGAATGCCCAGCACTTTCTGTTTTGATGTTAAGTGTGACATCTAAAAAATTTGTCTATATAATGTTTGTTTCAATGTGATTTTTAAATTGTGTTTTTGGAAGAGTTTTATAATTCTTTTTTTGATTCGATCAGTATTGGGGCCACTAGAATTTTGGAGAATCACCAAGCCATCATCTCTGAATAGACCAGCAAGTTCTTTAGGGATAATTGTAGAAAGTTAATGCAAAAAAAACAGTCCCACCAGTTCACATATTTCTGCTCTGTTGTAAGAGCCCATTGTTACATCAAATTCACTATTGTTTTTTTGATCCAGGTACTATCATCACTGAATAATATAGATTTACAGCAATGTAAAATTATGTTACTTTCATAATCTTCTATATTAATGAATCTTTTTGCAAAATTAATTGAGCTACAGAATAGTTTTTCTATTATAGAAAGGTAAAACTGAATAATGTCAGATTTTTTAAATTTTGCAAGATTTTTTGTTTGTTATATTTTTGAACCAGGATATAAAACGAAAATCCTGGATATCCTAGATAGCAGGGTTTTGCTAAATCTAATCTAATTTAGGCAAAGTTAGCAAAAGCTCTTAGATGTGATAAATTCAAAAATTTGAAGAAAATTCGGTTTTTAAAATGGGGCAATTCATCAAAACAGTGACATCATGGTTCAGAAATTTTCCCAACAAAAATAAATGTAAATTTCTCTGATATTATTTTTTACTGCAAAAAGTCTGTTCTTTTTGGAAAAAATAGCACCTGGATAAAGAATAACAGATCGCTGTTTGATGTCACAATGGGTTCATTTGATGGAGCAGAATTATGCAAGCTTGTTGGTCAATTTCTCCTCTCTGGATTAGCATCTATTATAGGCAAAAGCAATGTTGGCTTGTACAGGGATGACGGCTTAGCAATTTTAAAAAAACACCCCAGGACCTGATACCGAACATATCAAAAAGAAAATTATAAAGTTTTTTCAGTAAAACAGTTAAAAAATCACTATTGATGCTAATGTTGTACAAGCAAATTTTCTTGATATCACATTTAATTTGCAATCCGATAAATATTGGCCATACTGAAACCAAATGACCATCCACTCTATATTCATTCAAGATTGAACAACCTCCCTCTATCAAAAAGCAACTACCATCATGCATCATCAAGCATCATCATGCATCAGCAAACATCTAGATCCTTCCACTAAAATTGAAATTTTTCATCTGATTAATTCAATCAATCCAAACAAAGCTAGTGGAGCTGACAACAACAACCCCTTCTTCTTATGTATAGGAGCAGTAGTATTAGCTCCTATATTATCAATATATTTTCAATGGTCATTTGACCTTGGTATTTTTCCCCAAGCTTTCAAAACTGCCAAAGTAATCCCTATATTTAAATCTGGTAGTAGAGAAATATTAGGCAATTATCGACCAATAGCTTTACTTTCTAACCTATCGAAAATACTGGAAAAACTCATCAAAATTTGATTTAATAATTTTTTTTCTAAAAATAAAGTTTTGTATGCAAATCAATATGGTTTTAGAAACAATCACAGCGTTAATCATGCTTTACTTGACATTGTCACTAACTATTACAATGCCTTGCATTGCTCACAACACACAGCACTGTTGTTTATGGATTTTCGCAAGGCGTTTGATACAGTGTCACATAAAATCCTATTGCACAAGTTACACCATTACAGCATTTGTGGACCAGCATATGCTCTAATCGAAAATTACCTTACCTCTAGAAACTAATTTGTAACTTTTAATAATACTTCATCCTCTACTAAACCCATCAATATTGGTGTTCCCCAAGGCTCCATACTTGGTCCCTTACTTTTCTTAATATATATCAACGACTTACCAAATGCCATTAACAGTACACCCTGTCTTTTTGCTGATGACACCTGCCTTATACTACGACAGTCATCTCTGTCATCCCTAGAGAAAGCTTGTTTAGACGAATTATTACAGCTTAAAGATTGGTGTGATGCTAACAAAATCCAAATCAATCCAAACAAATCATGCATACTACACCCTCCTCCTAAACAAAATACCCCACCTTTAACCTTTCAAATTCCTTATGATAACACTGGTCAACACAAAATTTCTTTCTGGGATGAAAGTGACCACCCTTTACTAATTTTGTGGTGCCGAATTCGAAAATGAGCCATAAAATTGTTGGTTAGCTCTAGTTTTCAAGATATGGGCACCAGCAACATATGCTAGGGGGACAGGTGACCCCCCCTAGAAATCTAAGTTGAATACCTGTTTATTTAGTTCATTCATAAATGTACCTCTTTTTTGGATAGCAGGGCTTGAAGACCTTTTTAAAACAACCACCAAGTTACCTTTTTAATAACCTAAGGTCTTTGGTGACTGTTACATTTAAACCCCTTCACAGATCATTTGATGCCCCTTTCAAACATACTGCAGGTGCCTATGTTTCAAGATATTTCAGAGGAGGTAGGTCACATGTTTTATTGTGATAATAGCTAGGCTTATAAAAGATGGAAATACATAGTGCCTTCCTCCCATACTGATAAGTTTTTCAGCAACAGAGATGAAATAACATTATCAGTTAGGGAGGGCATATGCCAAGATAATACAAATGCTGTGAAAACTTTTTGCTGGTTTATATCGGCTGCAGAACTTAATAGGAGTGTAGCTTAGTTAATGTGCGTGATAAACAGTGAAATACAACAGGTAATGCCAGCCAGCAAAATTTTACCTAACTTAGACTGCTAACAGGTGCAAATAGGCTTCTAACAGGTGCAAATATACTGCAAAGTACACTACCTGTGTAACATAGTTATATCCAAAAACTTGCACTGTGTTCTTTTTTGTTTAGAATTGAGCTCTTTTAACTACATGTACGATAACCTGTTAAAATAGCTTTCAGTCAGTATATTTTGAAATGCCTCGTGCCTGTGTAAATTCTGCAGATAACTTCTGTTATATCTGTGGGTAGTTACCGTGTATTTGCAGAAGCGTGTCTTCACCACTAGAACAAGAAAGGCTTATCATCAGTACTTTGGTTGTAAAGTCAGAGATCAGGAAAAGCCTTGGGCTCCTCACATATGCTGCAACTTCTGTGTGACTGCCCTTAATGAGTGGTTGAAAAAGAAAAGAAAGGCAATGCCATTTGCAGTGCCAATGATTTGGAGAGAACATACGGATCATGTAAACGATTGTTACTTCTGTCTCATGCCTTCCATGAAAAAAGGATTCAACAAGAAGAAGTCTGTAATAGAGTATCCTAACATACCATCTGCAATTCGTCCTGTTTGTCACAGTGACGAGCTACCTATTCCTGAACCACGTGAAATAGATCTGTTGAGTTCAGATGATGCAGAAAGCAGTGAAGAGTGTAGCGTTTTTGAACCGTACACATTCAGGAATGAAAAATTTGGTATTACTACTGAACCACATTTAATCAATGAAAGTAAACTGAATGACCTTGTAAGGGATTTGGATTTGCTGAAAGTTGAAGCGGAACTATTGGCTTCCAGATTAAAACAGTGGAATTTGCTTCAAAGTGGTGTCAAAGTTTGTAGTTTTAGTACACATCAACAGTCTTTGGCCCAGTTTTTTATTGAAAGGGGGACTTGTATATTGCACAGATATTGGTGGTATTATGCAAGAATTTGGGTACTCTCACAGACCAGAAGAATGGAGACTGTTCATTGATTCGTTGAAACTAAGTTTAAAAGCTGTGTTGCTGCACAATAAAAATATGTTGCCATCAATGCTCATTGGATATGCAGCTCATATAAAAGAAACATACAAGAATATGAAGAATCTTTTACAGTGCATAAATTACGAACAGTACTGCTGGCAACTGTGTGGTGACTTTAAAGTAATTGCAATACTGCTGGGATTGCAGCCTGGTTATACAAAGTATTGCTGTTTTTTGTTGTCGTCGTTTGAAGGGTATCCACTCCAGGTCAGTCACAAACAGAACTGGGGCTGAGAGTTTATCCTTTTACTACCCCAGACTGCTGTCTTGCCTGGATCAGATGCTGGCAGTGATGTCATTAAGCCAGCATTGAGTTTCATCATCCAAAACCGTCAGACCTTGTGCTCCATGTGGTGCCTGATGTATAGGGCATGCTGTTAGTACATGGTCTGCAGTTTGCTCAGAAGTGCCACACTCACAATTCAGTGAAGGAGCAAGACCCCATTTGTGCATGGATGAATGGAATCACCCAACACCAGTCTGCAGGCGGTTGAGCTTAACCCAAGCCGCTCGGGGTAAGCCCATCCCAACAGGCCTGGCACCGGTCTTGGGCACAAAAGCACGGAGCCTGGAAGCACCTTCACAGTACTCCATTTTCCATTTAAGATTTGTCCATTCAGAGGCACGGATGCCAAGTCTGGCAAGGTTGTCCAAAAGATTCTGTGCAGCTGGCACAAACGGACGTCTGGATCTTAGTCTCACTTGGCGAGTGTCTGAGGATCCACTTAAAAGACCATGCAAGATATGATCGGGGTCCAGAGATCCATGGTAAGCCAAGGAAAGTGTTGCTCCCATTTGGCAAAGCTCAGCTGGTTGGATGCCTGAAAGTACAGGTAGATGGTCCGTTGGAGTGGGACGCAGGCATCCAGTAACTATGCGCAAGGCGTCATTCAAGACACTGTCAATGAGACGAGTGTGAGCACTGTGACACCAGACTGGCGCACAGTACTCAGCTGCTGAGTAGACTAGAGACAAGGTGGTTATGCGTAGTGTTTTAGCACCAGCACCCCATCCCAAGTCCATGAATCGCCTCAGCAGTGTGATGCACGAGGATAGTTTTTTGCGCAATGCCACTAAGTGGTGACAAAACGTGAGCGATCTGTCCAGTTTTACCCCAAGGTAAGTAGGAGTTAACAGTAAAAGTCTACCGTTGTTGTAGACCTTTAGCTCACATTTAGCCTCTTGGTTGTTTAAGTGAAAGGCTGCCGTCACTGTCTTAGTGTGACTAAGCTTCAACCTCCAAGTCTGGAGATATGCTGAAAGTGTAGACATGTCTTGGCTTAAGGTCCCCTCCAAGTCCTTCCAGTTTCCAGAAGAATGCAACAATGCTAGATCATCAGCATAAGTCGGCATAATTGTCGGCAGCGTGGTCGAGTGATTAAAGTACCGGACTGATGATCAGCATGGTCTCGGTTCAAAACCCACTTGTGCCATTCTGTTGTGTCCTTGGGAGAGACACTTTACGGCACTTTCCCCTGCTTGGTGGTCTTGACAAGCAGTTCTAAATTGCAGTCATATCTCTACTAAATTACTAGCGGACAGCAATATCTTGGCATCTCCAGAAGCAGGTCGGAGTAATTGCTTACCCTATGTATAGCGCCTCCGTCGCTTTCCTGCGAGTCAGGAGGATAAATATAGAGATAAAAAAAAAAAAAAAAAAAAAAGTAAACTTTTTAGAAATCATGGAAGGAAGATCACACGTATAGATGTTAAATAGGAGGGGAGCTAAGACCGATCCCTGAGGAACGCCGTTTTTAAGACGATGTAGCCTGCTTTGCTTGCTGTCACCGGTGGTAAGGGTGAAACTTCGATTTTTTGTGTTTTTTGTGTGAATGGGACAGTTGTGCAAGACATGAACATTACCTTAAAAAGGAGTGGCCAAAAAGAAGCACTTTGAAAGCAGGTACAAAAAATGTGAAGTACACTCCACTAGTTAAAGCATCAAAGATTTTACTTCCCCCTTTGCATATTAAACTTAAATTAATGAAAAATTTTATAAAGGCGATGCATCAGGATGCAGCTTTCAAGTACATTTGCAACAAGTTTCCTGTATTAAGCCAAGCAAAGCTCAAAGAAGGTATTTTTGTTGGACCTCAAATCAACAAGCTATTAAATGATGAAGACTTTGATTACACCTTATCTGGAATAGAGAAAGTTGCCTGGAATGCATTCCGAGATGTGGCACACAACTTTCTTGGGAATACAAAAGCTCCAAATTATATTGAACTGGTGGAACACATGATAGACTCCTACAAAAATATGGGGTGCAACATGTCTTTAAAAATACACTTCTTACATTCGCACTTGGATTTTTTTCCTTTAAACTGTGGTGACGTAAGTGACAAACATGGGGAGCATTTCCACCAGGATATTGCAGTCATGGAAAAACGATACCAAGGAAAATGGAGCCCATCAACGTTAGCTGATTACTGTTAAAACTCTTGCCCGAGATCAACCAGAATTGTCTTACAACAGGAAAGCTAAAAGAATGCGATTGTGAACATGAGTGTTTCTGTTGTTGCATTAGCGTTAATGTATGCATTCGTAGAAAACTAAAATTGAAAATATTTCAAAAATGAGAGCTAATCAAAGGTTTTTATTGTCATTTTCGGATTCAGCGCCCAAAAATCTATAAGAAATGACTATTTTCATAAAAGAAAGAAAAAATTTTTGAAATTTTGTAGACCTGTGTAATTCCTTCATAGTTAATAGTATTTGCTGTATATATCTTGAGATCCTAATTGATAACAAGCTAAATTTTAAACAACATATACAACTAGTTAAATCTAAAATAGCCAAATCGGTAGGAATTTTAAACAAATTGCAACATATTTTCCCCTTCTCTGCTCTTGTTCTTGTCTATTTCGCTTTAGTCCACCCTCATTTACTATACGGCCTTCCCATTTGGAGAAGTACTTTCCCAACTTACCTCCAAAAACTCCAACGTCTCCAAAATATAACTCTCTGCATAATCTCAAACTGTAACCCTAAAACATCAACAACACCACTTTTTTACCAATACAAAATCTTAAAAATACAAGATTTGTACTATTTAAAAATTGCCAAAATTATGCACCAATACTCCAACAAACACCTTCCAATCTGCTTTACATCCTTTTTTACCCAAACCAGTTCAATTCATAATTGGTCTACTAGATCTAATATTAAAAACAATTTATACTTACCACACTTCTTATTGTCTCAATGTCAACAATCAATTAAATTTCAAGGGGCAAAAATCTGGAACTCCATCTCTCCTCATATTCGAAATCAATTGTTTAATACCTTCAAACGTAATATTAAAATTCAGCTCTTAAATTCCTATATATGAATCAAAACGATATAATCTGTCATGCCCTAACGCAATAATATTTGAAATTGAATAATTCTGGTACAATTTCTGGGTGACTGCTTGACTAGAAGACCTTAATCAGTCGCTTTGCAGTCTCCTGTCAAGATTGTTACTATTTTATTTTATGTTTTTATTCATTGTAGTTGTACATAACCTGTGTTTTACTATTTTGATATGTATTTTTTTTCTTGTTTATTTTTATGTATTATCTTCATAGTGCATAATAATCTCTGACAAAATAAACTTCTGTCTGTCAATGCTGGCTGAACGATAATCACAACTCTCCTGCAACTCCTGCAAGTCGGCAGCGTGGTCGAGTGGTTAAAGCACCGGACTGATGATCAGCATGGTCTTGGTTCAAAACCCACTTACGCCATTCTGTTGTGTCCTTGGGAAAGACACTTTACGGCACTTTCCCCTGCTTGGTGTTCTTGACAAGCAGTACTAAATTGCAGTAATATCTCTACTAACTTACTAGCGGACAGCAATATATTGGCATCTCCGGAAGCAGGTCGGGGTAATTGCTTACCCTATGTATAGCGCCTCCGTCGCTTTCCTGCGAGTCAGGAGGATAAATATAGAGATTAAAATAAAAAAAAAAAAAAAAAAAAAACCAGCACATGTTTAACAATGCAACTGTTGCTTATCAAGAGGCAATGCAGAAGAGCGGATACCACAACAAATTAAAGTACCAGGATCCAAGCAGTCCTACCATACTGGCCAAAATGAAAAAAAATCAAAAAAAATTGTATGGTTCAACCTCATTTTCAGTGAACATGTCAAAAGTAATATTGGAAGAACTTTTCTTAATTTACTCAAAAAGCATTTTCCCTCCCACCATCGCCTCCACAAAATCTGCAGCATAAACAGTGTGAAGATCAGCTACAATTGTATGCCGAACATGGCAGTGATTCTATCGAAGCACAACAAGACCACTTTGGCATAAAAAACACCAATATGCATCCTCCTTGCAACTGCCGATGCAAGGCAGAATGTCCTCTAAATGGCAATCGTTGCAAAAAAGCTATCATTTATAAAGCTAGCATATCAACAAACAGCAACAATCCTCCCAAATCCTACTATGGATGCTGCAAAACAGAATTTAAATCCCGTTTTTACAACCATTTCCAGACTTTCAGAAACAAGCAAAAAAGATATATCACCGAGCTATTGAAAGCCTTCTGGGAAGCCATAGAAAATGGGAGAGCTCCTCATGTTGAATGTAGCATTTCAGCCAGATCTAGCACCTACCAACCCAGTGCCGCCAGGTGCAATCTCTGCCTCAATGAAAAACTCACCATTCTCTTGGCAGACCCACCTAGCACACTTAACAAAAGAACGGAACTCACTGCCAAGTGTCGCCATAAAAACAAATTTAAACTTTAAAACTTCTCGTAATTTTCACCAGGCATTATCATTCTAAACTTTTTTCATTAATCACAATTTATACCATGTCACATATCGATGACTAAAAATCCTCTTATGTTTGTACAGTTTTGCCTATTTTTATTTTTAAATGTTATAGCTGTTTTATAGTTTTTTTAGTTGTAAGACATTTGTCTAATTTCCCGTTTTCATTTCAGGTTTTATTCTATTTGTATTTATTTTGGTTATTGTATTTATTTTTGTTTTTGCTTTCAATTTCAGATAATCACCTGATGAGCCGTTTTTATGGTGAAACAGACTGTTGTGAATTTTAAATAAATAAATTTTATCTGCAGTGTTTGTACTTAATTTAATAATCTTGCTCTGATCTTCAAATCATTGAGCACTATTGAAAGTGAATTGACAGCACTGACCTTTGTATGTATATATATAAACAGGATGTCCATAAAGTCTCTTGACAATTTAAAAAATTATTACAAACTGAAATTATGAGATATCACAATGCAGGTTGTTTTATGTTAATCAGTATTTCATAAAGTTTTTATTGACAGTAAAATTTCTTGTTTCAGATAAAATTTCTTAATTAAAATTTTTTATGTTTAATGATTGAGTTATATGAACTGAACCTCCATAAAATGACTACTCCTCAAGAAAAAGCGCAATGTGTATCCTGGTTCATTGAGACAAAATCAGATGTTCAGACCCTTCTTACTGATCCCCAAATTCTTACATTGTTTTTGTTTAACTTTCCTGAGACATGAAAAATTGCCTCATCACTAAAACAAACTTGCTTGAGGAATGCTTCATCGTCAGAAATTCGTTGCAGCATGTTCACTGCAAATTCTTTTCATCTTGGCATGTCGTTTGGCTGAAGTGCCTGTAACATTTGCACTTTGTAAGCATACAATCTTAAATTCTTGTGTAGGACTTTGTGCACTGTTGAACGTGGTAGTTCCAATTGTCTGGCAGCAGTATGTATGGACTTCATAGAATGTTGAAAGGCTTGCCTTACATGCTAGATGTTTTCTTCATATGTTTTTTGTCGCTCACTTCTCCTTGTATTGAACACTGTCCCTGTCTCCATAAATTTCTTGTGCCATAAACGAATTGAAGGACCTGATGGTGGGTCTCTTCCATACTTACTTCTGTAGTTTTGCTGGGTCTGAACATCTGATTTTGTCTCAATAAACCAGGATACACATTGCACTTTTTCTTGAGTAGTCATTTTATGGGGGTTCAGTTCATATAACTCAATCATTAAACATAAAAAATTTTAATTAAGAAATTTTATCTGAAACAAGAAATTTTAGTGTCAATAAAAACTTTATGAATAACTGATTAACATAAAAAAAACCTGCATTGCGATATCTCATAATTTCAGTTTGTAATAATTTTTTAAAATTGTAAAGAGACTTTATGGACACCCTGTATATATATATATATATATATACATAAAAATTTATATATATATATATATATAAATTTTTCAAAATTTTTTTGGTTGGTGTTCATCAGGAAAGTGATCAATGATGTCAAGTCAGAGCAGTTAGGCATAATTAACTTACAGACCACAAAATTTTTTAATTTAACATTAATTTTATTTGCCCCAACAGACTGTTTTGCCTGCCTGGGCTCATCAGGGGGCAGTTAAAAATCTGAAAAAACAAAATAGATAAAAATACAGTTTAAATAAAGCGCTTGAATTCTGGCAAAAAGCGTAAAACAACAAGAGAAAAACAAGAGAAAAACTATGGTTGTAATGTTAATCAATAAATGAATTTTATTGCCAAAGAAAAAGTGTTTTTTACGTAGCTTGCTGTATTGTTTGAAAATAATGGGTAAATATAAAAAGTTTGCATTAAAAATGTGTTAAAATTAGATTAAATAGTATGCACATTGGAAATAGGATAAAAAGATGCTAAAGAAATGTGTTTAACAATGACAATTATTAGGGTATCAATTAAAAGTCAAAGCAGTAAATTTTTTTACAGGGTATAATTTAAGAATATTTTTAGTTTGATAAGTATGTAGTGTAGAGATGGGTTGTTTTATTTGCTGATCAAGAAAGTGAATAAAGGTGCAATGTAAAAATAAGGTAAACCGAGTTTGTAAATATATTTATTAACTGACAGTGTAAGTAAAACTTCATAATATAAATTTACTTCGATGTCGACATTTTGAGACCAACTCCAAGCGTTTATTCAGTAATTTATTTGGGTCAGCCTGGAATATTTGTAATTTTTATGATAAGCATAAGTTGCATGTTTTTGAACCACATTGGTATGGAGTTGTGTGTTGTACGATTTTCCATCTTATTTCTGGCGATAGTCCTGATTGTTTTAATTTCCAAATGGCTTTGGATAATTTGGTGGAGTTAATTTTTCTACTGTCTTTAAAAGATTGGTTATGGTTATTGTATCAGAGTTTAAATGATGTTTCACAGCTGCCGTAATAAAACTTGTCAGTTTCACCAGTTTTTAGGGAGGCTTTGGAGTTTCTGAAACATTTTTCGTTAAGTGGGCAGTTTTTATCTGATCTGCAGTTGCATTGTTTGGTGTCTACTTTGTTATCTGAGTTGTTTAGGCATGAAATGTTTTGCTTATTTATCATAGATTTCACATTTGGCATGCAGCTATAGCTTAGTTTTATGTTGTTTTTGTTAAAAATTTTGTGGTATTTGTTGCTGGGGGAAAGTGTTTATTGAGAAAGGTAAAAAATTCTTTGTCAATGTTAACTTTATCATTGAAAGGAGGGTTGAACCAAATAATCTTTCTTGTTCTGGTTCTTGATCGGTTTTTTGAGGTTGAGTTGAATTGATCTGTTTGTTTTGGTTCTTCTTTTACATAGGTTAATTTTTCTCTGTATCCACTTTTTTCAAGAGCTAGTTGATATTCCAGGATTGTTTTATCAAATTCTTGTAAGCTGTATAAATTTTTTAATAAGCATGATGAGATCATTTTGGGTAATTGTTTTTTTATATTGGGAGGGTGATTTGATTTAGCATTGATGTAAAGGGGTATGTCTCCGGGTTTGTGGTATGGCCAGTATTTACCTGTAATTAAATTAAGGATGATATCTAAAAAATCAGTTTGTAAAAGATTGGATTCTGTTGTTATCTTGAGGCCATTGTTTTGAAAAATTGTTGATATGTTTTTCTTGATTCTTTCGATGATTGGTCCTTATTTACTATTTATTATTGCCAAGCCAACGTCTCTCTATTATTACTGTTTATTATTGCCAAGTCAGATGCTGCTGCACTATGCAAGGCTCATCATTTCATATGATTTGAGCTCTCTTGGCATCACTGGGCTTTGACTCTACTGTGGCTTAAAAACCACAAGTAGAAGATTAGCCACAAGGTTCAAATTGGTGAGCCTTGTTCTTTCCCAGCATAACTTCACTGCACTGATCAGACCCGAAAAGTCAAAACAGTACTGTCTGCAGTTAAATACAGCATATATAAATATGTAAATAGAAGTATAGTAGTAACCACATAGTAAATAGCATGTTAAGTTAAACAGTAGATTAACAATACAATATAAATAAAAAAAAGTTAATTAAATTATACAAATAGTATGGTTATCTTTAAAATTTGAAAAGGTTCTACCACACAAATTAATGAAAAAGAACACTGTGTAACACAAAATTTGTTTCCCTGTTAAAACCATATTTTTCTGTTATCTTATGGTATGAATAAATAGCAATGGGCATTCACAAAGTTCAAACTTCGGTTTTGAGTTCAATAGATCACTTTGTTGGATTTTTTGCTAATTTGCATTTATAGTTTAAAAAATTTTTCGAAGTACCTGCATTGAAACAATATAATTTTTGTTTAACATATTATTAATGTTATTGTCACTTGTGAATGTGTTACAGTAACAATATAAAACATTTCAGAGTTGGCTATAAAAATATAGCTAAATTAAACTGGGAATGATTAAGCAAGAAGGGGGCAAGGCGGTGGCTTAAAATGCTAAACATGGTAGCCTATGGCAATTCTACCAACTCTGAATGTTGATTAAAGGTATTCCAAGAGAGTATGTTGCAACCTATTATAAAACTAACTGAGGTGATTAAACAATATAAACGAAATTAACCATCATACATCACAACTTTACTAAAAAAACGTTTTCTTGCATGACTGCCGATTGTACGTCAGCTTGCTTTCATGCACAAGGTTCCAAATGTAGTCTCCCATCATACTTTCATTATACTGGCCTTTATAGCATTCCTCAAACGATTTGACATCTTGATGAAACCTTTCGCCTTGCTCTTCTGAGTAATCACCCATGTTATCCTTGAATGCATCGATATGAGAGTGCAGAACATGGAGCTTTAGCAACATTCTGCAACCCATTTTCTCATATGCATCCACAAGTTCCTCCACAATATTTCTGAAGTTATCTGCCTTGTGATTTCCAAGGAAACCTTCAACCACAGAAACAAAACTTTTCCAAGCTCTCCTCTCAACTGCAGAGAGTTTCTCAGAAAAACTGTCAGACTTTATAAGTCGCTTCACTTGAGGACCCACAAATATTCCAGCTTTGACCTTTGCCTCAGGTAACTCTTGGATGTGCTTAAATGCATCACTTTCTGAGTTCAATTTCTTTACAAACTGCTTGATGAGGCCCAGTTTGATGTGGAGAGGTGGCAGAAGCACTTTTTTTGGTTCCACCAATGGTGTACGCTTTACGTTGTGAGTTTCAATATCATAACTAGACCTGGGAGGACAATTTCTCTTGTTGTAGTGAAAGTTTGTATTTCTGCTATCCCAGAGACAGAGATAGCAAGGGAACTTAATAAAACCTTGTTGAAGCCCCATTAAGAAGGTGACCATCTTGAAGTCACCAATGACCTCCCAATTGTATTGGTCATACCAGAGAGCGCTTAGCAGCATTTTGACGTTTTCGTAATTCTCTTTCATCTGCACTGAATGAGCCAAAGGAATGGAGGGGCACTTGTTTGTGTTGTGCAGTAAAACAGCTTTGAGACTTTTTGATGAGCTGTTGATGAAGAGTTGCCAATCTGAAGTATTGCAGGGAATCCCTATAGCTTCAAAAAGTCCTCTTATATCATGGCAATAGCACAAGCCCTCCCTAAAAGAGAAAAACGTTGAAAAACCACAATGCCTCTTTCTCTGGGAAGTAATGTGAACGCCTTCATCAAGTAAATCCCATTGCTTCTATCTGGATATTAAAAGCTTGGCATTAGACTTTGTCAGTGCCATCTCTCGAATAAGATCATTGATATCTTCTTGATTAGGGTAATAAGGACACCTTTCATCCCCAACTCGACATCGACGACAAACAACAGATGATGATGATGGTGCACCTTCCTCCTTTTTGGAATCCTCAGAACTTGTCTCTGTAGGATAAGGTTGATCTCTTGTGGGTGGCTATGGCACAGGCAAGTCGGTGGTGTTATGAGGAACAGGGGCAATAGATGATGGAATGTTAGGATACTCAATTGGAGGTGCATTTTTTTCCTTTCTTCGTTTTGTTGGATCCACCACGCAGAAGTAACAATCAGTATAATGATTTGAAGGCTCACGCCAGATATGGGGAATAGCAAAACGCATAGCTCTTTTTTCTCCTCTTAGCCAACCTTCAAGAGTGCGACAACAGTAGTCACAGATGACATGTGGTGGCCATCATTTATCTTGATCACCGACTGGCATTCCGAAATAATGAAGATAGGCTTCTGCTGCACGAATGCAGTTGCTCAAACAGTGGTTTTTGCTCTTTTGACAAAAAATTCACCACATACATAGCAAAAGGAATTGGCTGAATATTTGCAACCACGGGCAGTCATTGCACAGTTTTTCAAGATTATGTTACAATAAATGAAAACAACTTTACTTATAACTCTAAAAATATGAGTTTATTAGCTGTATTAAACGAATCTAGGTAACGAAAACAGTTCAAATAATGAATAAACATATGAAACTCAACAAATTGATGTATTCTTTACAAACCCAAAGTTTCAAGACAATAATAGCTATTTTCCAGTCTTTTCAAGCATAGTAAATCAGAAACTGGAGGTTATTTCCAAGAAACAAAAAAAAATTTTTTTTTGTTACACGGTTGTTTTAATCAAAATAACAATTTTGATTGAAACATTCATCAGTGTATAAAACAAATATAAATAGTGGTAACAAGAAATAAAAAGATAGTTACCTTCACAGCTGGGAACTGATGGCTGCCACTCTCCATTATTTTGACAAAATATGTAAGCAGAGTGAGATGGGGCAAATGTGCTTGCACATTTCAAAAAGCACGATGAACCAGAAGTAGCCTCAATTCCAGGAAGTTCTTCATCAAAAAACTCATGACCTCTTATTGAACAAAAAAATTTTCCATTATCAATTATAGGTAAAGGACAAACTCCTATAAAAACAATCAAGCAAACTATTTATACAACACATACAAAATAAAATTATTTTATTTTAATTAAAGAGTGACAAAATTACATCATATAAATTTTAAAATAAGCAAATAATTTGCACTTCATTTATAAAAACAACAAAGAAGCTTAAAAGCTTAAACTAAAATTACATAAAGCAAAAATTTTTGTTGAGACCAATAAACTGCTTCTCTTGCTAAAAACACACATTTACTTATTTGTTACAAAACATTTACAAAACACAACATATAATTTAGATCAAATGTAGCAGCAAAATGATTACAAAGTGTTCAAATCAAGCAGGCACTTTATTGTGTTATTCAAATGACAAGAAGCAAAAAAAACTTAATTAACAAGCAGCAGTTAGGCAAAAAGTAATGAACGAATAAAAATTAAAAACAATAAAAAAGAATCAAACCAAGGTGAGAATACTAACTTCATGTTGTATTAGTTAACAGAAATATTTTTTTTTTTTAAATTAAAAGAAAATTTTTAAATTAAAATAAAGTAACTTTCAAATTGACTGTGAGGTAGAATTTCATATTTTTACAACAATATATTTAATTGAAAACAAATTTTTTTGTTTTGAATAGTGAAAAATAAACTGATTACAACAAGAAGACCTTGTATCATATCAGTTAATTTAGTCAAACAAAAATAACCATCAAACACTTTAGCTAAATTCCTTTTAATAAATTTATTGATAAATTTACAGCAATTTCAAACTTTATTATTTTTTATAAAGGTAAAAGCATGCAGGTCTTGGTAAATTGGCAAGACCTTTCCATCCACTATAATTTTTATTGATTTATTTTGTGATCACAAAAGTATCTAAATTCAGTGTTATAAATTAAAAGCAAAAATTCAATATAATAGTAATTAAAAATTAAAGATTAAAAAATTAGCAAAAGTTATAAAAATATAAATTAAAACATAAAAAACTGAAATAAACTGAAGACTAAAAGCGAACTGTTAAAATAGTAGATTTAAGGTTAACCTTCCAAGATCTAACAAATTGCTAAGTTCAACTGTTGAAATTATGAGTTCATAGTGCTAGATCAAAGGAAAAAACACAAAAGTTTGAGATGCATTGTTAAATTGCAGGGCTAAAACCCATAACCTCAACAGTTGAACTTAACAATATGTTAGATCTTGCAAGGTCAACCTTATCTTTAAATCAAATATTTTAACATTAACTTTTAGTTTTTAGCTTTCCAGCCTTACTTTTCAGTTTTGGTTCTATTTTTTAAGTCTTAATTTCTAATTTTCTGCTAATTTTTATATCTTTACTTTTTACTGTTTTTATATCATATTTCTTTTTGAGAAAATAAAGTAGCTATTTTGCAAAGAAGCAAAAAGACATATGGCAAGGGTGATGTACAGTGTAAAGTTGGTGGACAAGAGGAATACAGTGAAGCTGATGGATATTTTGGGATTGAAGGAAGCAGCAAGTGAGCTGGCAAGGGCAAATGATGTAAGGTGATATGGTTATGTTTTGAGACAATCTTAAGATGTTTTGATGAAGGCAATGGTACAAAAAGTGGATGGAAAATATAAACAGAGCTGACCATGGATAAAATGGAGCAAACAAGTGAAGGAAACATGAGAAGGATTGGTTTAAGGAAAGAAAACACAGCAGATCAATGTAGATGGAGAGAAGGTGTAGGAATAGTTGTGGAAGTAGTAAGATGTATCCAGTCACTTCCATTTACTGGGGATATTTAAACTGGATTAAAATTGAATAGATAATTTCTGATCTTAAATTAATACTCTGTATTTAGATATCCTGATGATTTTTTTAACACAAGAATGAGTTTGTAAGTTTCAAAAATTTTTTGGTTTTATCTTGTGATTTTAATTCAAGATATCTTGCTCTGATATTGTCATTGTTCACTTTTTTGAGACACTGTTTTCAATTCTGACTCAAACAACATAAATAAATTAGATAAACAATGATAAGTAAATAAAAAAACAAGGTAAATAAATTCATATCTCTAAATTTTATTATTTATAAAGTAGCAAAAATAGTTATGTTTTTACCCAACATTCTTCATACCATTTGTCAATCAAGACAGTTAGTTAAATTACACCAAACTCATATTAAACAAGTTCAGTTATAGCATATTAAGCAAGTATGCAGTGACATGCCATGAAGCTTGTGGTTGGTGAGGCACTAATTTTTTAAATAATAATCTTAGTACTAATTTTAATTATTAACAAACAAAACAATGCTTAATTTAAAAAAAAAAGGCAATTTGAAGCAGGCTCTCACATTTTGCTAACTCTTTCTGAGTTAAAAAACATTTTTTCTGTTTATCTCTATATTTATCTTGCTGACTTGCAGGAAAGTGTTGAAGGCACTATACATAAGCCAAGCAATTACCCTGACTTTGAACTGAGACCATATTGATTACAAGCATGGCACTCTAAACCAGGGCTCTTCAAACTGGGGGTCCCGACCCCCCGGTGGGTCGCAAAAGGGATCAATGGGGGTCGTGAGATTTTTCAAAAACATTATTAAACTTTTGACAAGAAAACATTTTAAATAGATGAGAAAATCCGTTTTAAATGATTTTTATTAATAGCTCTATTATAGTGTACAATTATTCCTACAAGCAACATTATTAATTAATGCAAAGAAAATAAATATTATAAATTATAAAATTTGTTTGATCGAATTTAGGTTGCATTAGTTGCTAACGCATTTGAGTTGCGGCAGGTGCTAACACGTTCAGATTCTGTTTGATGCTGGTAAGGAACGAGTTTCAAACGCAAGTGGGTGATAGCCTGCCTGATCGTTGAGTGGTTGAGCATATAGTACTGTACTTAGTTCTTGTTTGGTTTCCATTCAATTTATGGCCAGAAGGAGTGACTATATATTATTTTGCTAATGACATAGCATTTGCAAAGAGATTTTGCTTTTAATTGTTTGCCGTGGCATGGGTATTTACTTGTGAAATTGAAAATAAAGAACCTAATGCTCTAATTTTAGTTTATCTATCACAGATGGCAACACGGAGTGATGGTTGCTTCTTGATGCATGGTTGCTTCTTGATGCATGGTTGCAATTTCTTTCATGCAAAAATATTGCTGCAATACCCTATTAGAAATCGACAACTCTCAGTTCATTATTCATAGTTATTTTTGTTAGTAAAAAGCAGGGTAAAGCGGTTTTGTGGGGCAAAGCGGACACCTTTATGTTCTCGCAAAATAAAAACTCACAAAAAAATTTTTTTGCTGAACAGCTAGAATCAGGTACAAAATTGTTTGACAAAAAAAATTGGCAACACAGCTTTTCTCAATTTGAAGCAATTCAAACTTATATTTTTTTTGCACTTGTGATGAAATAAATTTGCTATGTAAATAGTGCCTTTGCTATGTTTTGCAAATAAAATATTAAGAAGTTTTTTTTGCTTCTAAGATTTAGGTACAGTGGTTTACTATCGCACTACATTTTATTTGTTGAGGCTTAGTATTTTTTTAAATTAGCATTTAATTAAAACATGCCGTAATGGGGCAAAGCAGACATTAACTGTTGGGGCAAAATGGTCATACTAGTATCCTAGCTAGTACTAGTAGTAAAGTTGCTGTACACTTATCATGGTTGTATTATACTGCATTAAAATTCGGTAAAGATTGATGTAATTAACTTTAGAGTGAGGTTAATTGGTTAATGATGATTTTGAGTTGGTTAGTAATTAACCAGCTAACTGTTTTCTAACTTGAGAAAGGTGTAGTAATTATATACCTATCTTAAGTGTGCTTAAGCCTGATAAAATTGACATTTTATTGCAATGGTTTAAAACTATATAAGAACTACAAACCAATAAAGTTGGTAATTTTTTTGATAGCATGACCGCTTTGTCCCAGTCATGCTATCAAAAAAATTCAAAATCTAAATTGTGTAAAAAATTTTAAAAAATTTGCAAATTGAATATTAGAAAAATGTTTTATATTAATGTCTTAATCTTTCCAATCTATTGAATGCATAATTTTATTTGCAGAAACTAGACTAAAATAAAAAGATATTTTTATAAATCAATAAAAATATCTTTTTATTTTAGTCTTTAGGGGTCACAAAAAAAATTGGCCGTGCAAAGTGGGTCACGATGAAAAAAGTTTGAAGAGCACTGCTCTAAACAATCAACTGTGCTGCCAACAAAAAAAAGGTTTTACAATGAAAACAATGTTCCACCAGCGCAATTGCAAAAGATACTGCTAAGCCGCAAGGGCATACTGGTGGCGGTTCCGATATGCTAACCACAACGAGTTAGCTAACACGGATATGGGTTAAGACAAGCAAAACCCTGCAGTTCCAAAAAAAAGGTTTTGTTATGAAAAACTGGCTAAATTTTCAGTTTTGTTTAAAATTAGAAGGACAAAATCTGTTTGTTTAAAGACAAATCAGTTTTTTAGGTTTTACAGGGTGGTCCAAAAGTCTTAAAACTTCTTTAAACTTTTTTTGATTAAACATATAACTGAGTTAATTGCTCAAAATTTGTGCACTACACTCTTGCATCCATTTAATAAAAAAAAGGTCAACTGTTTACTCAATACACCCTCCACTGCTGTCTATAAGACCTCTTAACTGTCTTGGACGTCATTGCAAATGTCACACAACATTATTTGCAAAATTTTATCCCATGCTTCAATAAGATCCTTTGTGTTTGTTTCAACAAAGATAACCAGGGACTTCCATGTTTTTGATACAGCACCCCAAACCATGACTGGGGAGAGTTTTTGTGATTGATATATGGCTTTGACATCAATATCTAATGATTGAGCATTTTTCCAATAACACAATCATTTTTTCAATTGAGAGTCTGCTAAATTGCAAAGAGCTTCTTGTCAGACAACACAATCTCTCTTCAAACTCCAGACTCAATTTGAGAAAAAAGATTTATGCTTCTTTCCAATCCTTTGCACTTATGAATATCATTCAAAAAATATCTTTTCTAAATGGTTAAGGATTTTATTTGTAAGTCATTTTGAATAATATGACACATTGAGTTTTAGCTGATTTTGAAATCCACCACCATCTTTCTCATCAATCTTTTTGGATTTCTCCAAACTCTTTCTCTGATGGATTTGTTTTGGAGTTCTTGCTGTTCTGGATTCTTGCTGACCTGAACAAGGAAGGTCAGAAATTATCCCAATATTAAAAAAATTTTTAATAATATTTCAGATGGTTGATTTGGGCATTTTAATATTTGACAGATCTCCGTGATTTTGTAATTTTGATTGTGCATATAGATGATCTTTTTTCTCAAATCATCAGAAACCGTTTTAACACAATTTTTTAAGAATTTAACTCTTTGAAGACAGGTGAGCCCAAAATGGGCTCATGTCATGTGACTCAAAGTGAAAAAAAAAAGGAACACAGCAAATTTTTCTTGGCTAAACCTCCTGAAAAACCCTCTGCTACATCACAATACTCAAGCAAATGCACACCTGCCTTTATATACGGCTTTATTGTGAAGTCAGAATTTATAATCAGCAAAAAAACATCTAAAAGCTCTGTTACAAACGGTATAGAGATAAGTTGTTTAATGTAATAAATTATAATTTACTAATCAGGTCATAATTATAAAAAAAGTTTTTTTTGTATGAGAATAAGATTAATAAAGCTTTATGAAGTAAAGAATATATACGAACACTATAAATCACATAAATTTTAGAAAT
This sequence comes from Diplosoma virens, assembly GCA_963680785.1. Classification (NCBI taxonomy): domain Eukaryota; kingdom Metazoa; phylum Chordata; class Ascidiacea; order Aplousobranchia; family Didemnidae; genus Diplosoma; species Diplosoma virens. Next base: position 45,266,722 of record OY796887.1, on the reverse strand, counting down.
AATATATTTTTAAAAACTATTTTTTGGTTGTTTACGTTATTTCAAAAACAGATTTTTGAGGACCAAATATTTTGTCTAAATTGCATGTCCCTTTTTTCTGAATTGTAAATCGTATGTTTTAATAGCTTGGAATTGGACAGCAATATCTTGGAGTCTTTGGAAGCAGGTTGTAATACTTGCTTGAAAGCTGCTCTATTTATAGCGTTTGCAAAGCTTATTTGTGTGTTAGGAGGAAAAATATGGTAATTAAAAATGAAGAATCATAAAGGATTGGTGTGCCATATTCACGGTAACCTTCTGTTGGTAAAAATGGTTTATTGGTTATCACAAAGAACATTTCAGTATTTGCATTAAAATTCATTTTTTATAAATTTTTAATTGCTAAAGTTGCAAATTGCATATCAGCCAATTGAAAATATTTTGCTAAAACATGATATGAGTGTAGTTTTATGCTTTAGCAAAAATACATCATAAACATTTGGTGGTACAGAATTTGAAGATTGCATGAAGTAAAAGATTTTTCTTCCCAAAGCTTTTCATCTGACACTCTTCAGGGGAAATTGTCAGAATGAAGCAGAATTGAAACTGAACTAAGTTATAAAGGGGGAAAATAGAGTTCTTATTGGCTGAAAGAAATTAGCCAATGAGAGAAAAGATTAAGAAATTTTTAAAGAGTAGACGAATTCTTTTTGCTTACACAGAAGGATATTGAGAGATTTAATGAAAGTCGCTTCAAGAGCAGAAAGGTGAAAGGAAGAGCGACCTCGAGTGAGAATAGAAAATGTTTCATTGCTGTAATGAAGGGCACATTGGGTGTTGTCAAGAAGATGTTGACCAATGGCAGATTCGTGAAATTGTTGTGGGTGTGTGTTGTTCTTGCAAGAGCGGGAAATACATTGGCGGTTGGCCGAGGCACGAGGATTGGTAATGGATCTAGGAACGTGTTGTTTAATTTACTCTTCTAGCTGTTCTCGTCGGCTCAACGTCTCAATGGCTAGAAGAGTGAATTAAACAACATGTTCCTAGATCCATTACCAATCCTCGTGCCTCGGCCAACCACCAAAGTCTTTCCCGCTCTTGCAAGAACAACACACACCCACAACAATTTCACAAATCCGCCATTGGTCAACATCTTCTTGACAACACCCAATGCGCCCTTCATTACAGCAATGAAACATTTTCTATTCTTGCTCGAGGTCGCTCTTCCTTTCACCTTTCTACTCTTGAAGTGACTTTCATTAAATCTCTCAATCCCCTTCTGTGTAAGCAAAAAGAATTCGTCTACTCTTTGAAAATTTCTTAATCTTTTCTCTCATTGGCTAACTTCTTTCAGCCAATGAGAACTCTACTTTCCCCCTTTAAAACTTAGTTCGGTTTCAATTCTGCTTCATTCTGACAATTTCCCCTGAAGAATGTCAGATGAAAAGCTTTGGGAAGAAAAATCTTTTACTTCACGCAAAAATACATCAGTGATCAAAATTTGTTACATAAGGATTTATTGAGGTGACAGAAAACTACATTACTTTGCTGAACAAGCTAATATAAGCTATGAGCTTGCCATTTCTTCTTTATAAATTGTCACAAAAAAAAGCCAAAACTTTTTTTCTTTATCAAAGTCAAAGCCGTGCAAAGATTCAAACAATGGCAAGCAAGCATACACAGTACGATTAAGTTCAAAATTTTGTTGTTCTAATCAGTAATGTACTGTTCGTCATATTCTCTTGAGAATATAATTGAATATAACGCATGCATTTTGCAATATATTCAGACAAGACTTTTTCCACCAGACAGAGTACAACTCTAGCAACACATAGTGACTTAAAAATTTGAATCATCTTCTTGCTAGCCATAATTATTGGGGGAAAAAGAGATTTTTTGAAAGGAAAAATGGGGTCTTTTAATTTGTTTATTGCAAACTTGTTTTTCAACAAATTTTTAAACATTTTATATTATTGTACTCAGGAAAAAATTATCTTTTCAATGATATAAATTTTAAACAGCTTCTTTTTATAGTTAATGGGGAAATTGTAATTAAATATTGCTTAATTCTCAAAAATCTCATTTTTTAGCGCTGTTAGTGGACAAAAGCCCCGTCTTTATAGAGTTAAATATAAAACAAATAGGTATTATTTTTTTTTTAAATTGTCTAAAAACCATTATCATGATTGAGTAATGACTATTTAAAAAAGTTTCAAGACTTGTGGGCCACCCTGTATAAGTCTTAAAAATTTGATATTAAATGAGAACCTTCCATTTCACATACTTGCTAAAGCTTTAATGATTGGGTCCAAGGGGCAAAAGGGGTTTAAATCCTTAAATTTTTAGAAAGATAACCTAATTTTCGGGCACAGCCATGGCCTCCTAAAGATATCTTCATTTTTTAAATTTAATCCTAAATAATAAAGTGGAAAATATAACAATTTTTTTTAAAGATTAGAGCAATGCTGAAATATGTTTAGTACATATGTTCAGGCAAAAAAAACTACAAATCATCCCCAATTTTTTTCAATTGGTTTACTGAGCTGTTGATAACTTTATCTAAATTTTTCTTTATTGTTTTGCAGTGACATTTATCTTAGCAAATTTGAAAATACAGATGACACCATGTAGCTATTGGATAATACAGCCACAAAGTGACCTACTCCATGCAAAAAGAGATCAAATAGCAATGAAGAGTTACATAGCACACAATTGTGGAGTAGATTTAATTACAGTAATGTTCCTAAATTATAGAATAAAATATTTAAGGAAAGTACCACTTTATGGACATTTTGAATGCACAAATGGCAATCTTAGAAATCAGACATGCATAGGTCTAATAGTTAAGCTGTACCTAAATAACCATTACTGTATATGTAAATAGCATTGTTTTGTAACCTAAAATTGGTTCAGAGCTGTGTTATAAAACACAACCTGATCCATACATAAGATGCACCAAAGAATAAGGTGCATGTTCAATTTTTGAAAAAATTTAAGAATTTTAAGTGCACCTTATCATCTGAAAAATACAATAATTTTGAAAAAAGAATGTTGGCAACACCACAATTAAAGAAGTAGCCAAACCCAAAAAAATGAAATTTTGGGAGCCTAAGTTACTCTTTAAATGCATGAGATAATAGAAAAACAACTGGGCAGTAACAAAACTAAAAAAAACTTTGTTAAATTCCCTAACATTGTATTTTCAAGTCATTTTCTAGCAACAAGAAAACAGAAAGTTGGGTAAGTGTTACAAGAATTTTTGTATATGCTACATGTTTTAAATAAAAATTACAATTTTAAAACCTCACAACAGAAGAATCTTAGGTGAGATGCTTTCAACAACCATTGTTTAGGATCTTCTTGCTGATGCAAAAATTAATAAAAAGAAATTAATAAAGATTAAATGAAGCAGTTAAAAGAAATAAATTTTTTAAATATTGCACTCAAAAATATTTAGTCTAAAAAACTCAGGCAAAAAATTTTGGGTAATGTTGTGAAAATGTAAAACACTACAGTATGAAACAAAGTCAAGACTATAATTTAGGGAGTGTAACGGAGTCGCAAAATTGCCTTGTCCTTCCCGCTCCGCACAAACGTGCTTCACAACCAGCACCAGACTTTATGGTTTTATTTTATTAAGAACAAAACGATAATTGCGGCACTAGTCGGAAACGGTTTTCTGAATAAATAAACACAAATTTCAATATGTTTCAATGCGTAAAGACACTTACAAACTTACCAATGATGTTGGGCAGACAAGCAAAGGAAAGAATCAACAATATGAATACCAAACTGCTACCAAATGTAGCCAATGTCCAAGGGGACTAATAATACAGCATCCAAATCAATCTCAAGACTGTGCAAATGCGAAGTCCCAGCCAGCTCAAGTCAAAAGGCTTACCAATACAACGTGGCATCACTTCATGCCCACAGCCTTGCAAGAACACAACTAAAAGGTAGCGCTGATTATTCAGCACCGATACTAAAGGCGCACTGGCTTGAAACCTGCACCCAACATCTAATTCTCAAATAATTTACGCGAACGACGTAACAGGGAGAGAGTATACTAATTACATACAGCAGCAAGAATCATTTGAGCATTAGAGTGGGTGAACACTTGGGCCTTCATTTAAAAATTGAAAGCTCCATTACAGATATACTATGTCTTGCGATATTTGTGCTAATACCAAATACATCGTAAATTTGTTTAAGATAATTAAAAATGTAATTCCAATTTTGATTTAAAATTTACAAAGCTTTATTAATCAAAAAACATAACCTGGACTTAATTGAAAATTATTTGCAAATGGATCATCATTTTTGTTAAATATCTTTTAGATTGTTATTTCTGTTATTTGGATTTTGCATGGTGTATCAACATTTTGGTTGTTATTATGCATTTGCATTTTTAAATCAATTATTCAACAGTTTCTTTAAAACCTTGTGTAAAAATTTGATAAGCAACTACTTAATTAGGTAATTGACCTCAATCTTTAAATTAGAAGGTAAAGTTTTTTAATGTTTTATTCATCTCAAGAGGGCTAAATTAAGCTGAAAATATTTATGATTATGGTTTCTTTTTGTTTTATTTTAATATGAATATATGTGTACTGCTGTATATAATTGTGATAAAGTCAAGACTAAAATAATTAAAGTAGTCAGAAAAAGGAAAACCAAACTCAATGTAGAAGGCAGAAAGATTAAGGAGATGGCTAGCTTTAGATATTTAGAAAATCTCATCAGTAATAATGAGACGTGTGCAAAAGGAATCAAGGTTTGGATTAAGGGCAAATGAGGCAACTTTCTACAAGAACAAAATATTCAATTTTTACAATAGTAGTAATTGCACTTAGATATAGGCCACCTAAGTTTTATATGAAGTATCTAAAAGATAGACATTAGGAACTAAAAAAGAAAAGAAGCTGCAAAGCTTTGAAAGGTATGTATAAAATGATAAAATAACAAAAAATTACCACAAAAAAATTTTTTTCTTTTTTTCCGAAATTGATGTACAGCATTCAAAATAGAAAAAAATGGATCAGAAATTATCTAAACAAGTGAAAGCAATGCAGCAAATTTATTAAGAAAAAATAGTTAAAAAAAGAACAGTGGTAGATTAAAAATAAAAATAACACTGTTTAACAAAAAAAATTTTTTTTGTTCCCAGGTTCTAAACAATATTTTCTGGTTGCTTGTGACTAGTAAGTTTAAAAAATCACCTTTTTTTCTTTTTAAACTTTGCTTTTGTCTTTGAGAGAATGAAATATTTAAATGATGTAATTTCAGTGAAAATTTAGTTATATGCAACCTACAATTTAGCTATATTGCAAACAGAAATGTCTATTAACCAGTTTTAAACGAGTTTGAAGACAACTTAGAATAGTTTTTCCAATTTTGCAAGTTATATAAGTACTGCCAAGTTTGTATTTAAATTGTTACTGACCCAGCAAAACCAAGGTTTTATTTGAAATTTACTTTAAGATAAATTTAATTAACTTCTCTTCTCCAGCTCAATTTTATTAAGATTAAATTATCATTTAGCAAGACTTTGTAGTTTGTTGGAATTTTAAAAACTTGAAAAAATTTCCGTTTATTCACAGCAACCTTTTTAGCCTAAGTGCTTTCGATTCTATTTTTGAAAATGACCTCAAGAAGTTGCAAGCATTCTGCAAATGCATTTTGCTTTGTATGTGGACAATCTATTAAGACAAAAGCAAGAAAATTTTCTGTTAAATCATGTAACAGAATGTGTGAAGTGTACAAAGCATATTTTGGCATGTCAGTCAAGGATCTTGCCAGCCATTTTGTCTGTGATTCCTGCAAAAAGACCCTAGAAGGTAATATATACCTTCTAGGGTCTTTATAGTTTTTATAGTGATTAACTGTAACTGACATTAGTTTCATTTGACAACTGACATTACTTTTGATGAAAGAATTATACATGTTAATAAATAGTTTTAAAAAAGAGTACATTCAGTTTTATTCCTTTTTAGGTTGGTACAGAGAGGAAAAGAGAGCTATGAAGTTTGCTGTGCACAGAATTTGGCAAGAGCCCACCAATCATGCAAGTGATTGTTACTTCTGCTTGGTAGATACATCCAAACATAAAGCTAGAAAAAATGCATCTGCAACAATGTATCTGGACATTCCTTCTTCAATTGCTCCTGTAGCACATTCTGTTAAGTTGCCTGTACCTACCCTTCCTCTTCCTTCAAAAAAATAAAAATCTTTAAAGATGAGTCAAGAACTATAAAAAACGAGCAAGATACATCAGTTTTTTTTATTTTTTTATCTCTATATTTATCCTCCTGACTCGCAGGAAAGCGACAGAGGCACTATACATAAGGTGAGCAATTACCCCGACCTGCTTCCAGAGATGCCAAGATATTGCTGTTCGCTAGTAATTTAGTAGAGATATGACTGCAATTTAGAACTGCTTGTCAAGACCACCAAGGAGGGGAAAGTGCCGTAAAGTGTCTTTCCCAAGGACACAACAGAATGGCGCAAGTTGATGAAGATTACATCACATCTAAATTGGAGCAAAAAAAGCCCTATTTTCCCAAACAACATTATATTACTGACTTGATTAGGGACCTTGGTCTTACAAAATCTAATGCTGAGTTGTTGACTTCCAGACTTAAACAGTGGAACTTGCTGGGTGCATCAGTTCAAGTCAAAGAGCAGCGCAAGTGTCACAAGGACGATTTCCTGTATTCCAAATGACTGGTATCTTTTTATTGATAGCTGAAGCAGAAGCTTCAAACCCCTATTACTTCACTATGGAAACAGATATCCTTCTATCCCTCTGGCTCATTCAGTGCATTTTAAAGAAAATTATGAAAATGTCAAAACTCTTTTAATTCCTTTAAAATATGACCAATTTAGCTGGCAAGTAATTGGAGATTTTAAAATGGTTGCATTTTTAATGGGTCTCCAAGGTGGATTTACAAAATTTCCATGTTGCCTTTGCCATTGGAATAGCAGAGACACCAATGCACACTACCATAGGCAAATAGAGCCAAAAAAATGAATTTTCTGTTGGAAGAAACAATATTAAATAAGACCCTTTAATTGACCCCAGCAAAATATTGATGCCACCATTGCACATAAAACTAGGCCTCATCAAACAATTCGTTAAAGCTTTAGACAGGAATTCAGAGGCATTCAAATATTTACAAAACTTTTTTCCTAAGCTTTCTGAAGCAAAGATAAAAGCTGTTATTTTTATTGGTCCACAAATAAGAAAAATGTTGGAGTGCACCAAATTTTGTAAAAAAAACTATCAACAAAAGAAAGAGCAGCTTGGAACAGCTTTGCTGCATTAGTTCAAAGATTTGTGGGAAATCACAGTTGCCTGTACAGATTAGTGAAGACCTAAGGTGAAATGGGATGCAAAATGTCACTTAAAGTTCATATACTTGATGTTCATTTGGATGAGTTTTAAGGAAAACATGGGTGCTTACTCTGAGAAACAGGGCAAACGTTTTCATCAGGACATATTAGATTTTGCACATTGTTACCAAGGCCAAGGCCAAATTAGTTAACTATTAGTTAACTAATTAGTTAACTAAAGAAAGAATTAGTTAACTAACTTTGTATTAAAAACAAAATCAACCAGAACTTTAAAGTAAATTAGCAAATTCTATACTTTTTTTGTGACTCAGTGATTTAGAATTATAGTTTGCAGCATGGATGAGTAATCAAAAGCACTATGATTGTTAAAACATGGTCTTGGTTTAAAACCTTCTTTAACGATTTTGTTGTGTTCTTGGGAAAGACACGTTATGGGATTTTTTCCTACTTGGTGGACTTAACAAGCAGCTCTAAATTTTAGTCCTATCTCTATAAAACTAATAGGCAAAAAAAATTTCAATTAGACAGCAATAACTTGGCATCTATAAAATCAAATCAGGATAATCGCTTGTCTATGTATAGCACCTGTAATGTTTTCCTGCAAGTTAAAAGGATAAATACAGATATGAAATGAAAAATTATGAATTGATTCATTTTAAAATCATGACTTAATAGTAAAATTTATTAAAATTTTTGAAGTTTTAAAGTCCTTCCAAATAGTTAAATCACTCTATTAATTGTAAAGCTGGAACTTGAGAAATGATAGCAAAAAGCTCCAGAGCAAAGCAATAATAGAAGAGAGCTTTGGAGCCACAGCAGATTGAAATATAAACTTGCTCTAAATGCTCCAAAACCCTGGCAAGAATAAGATAAATAAATCTTAAAAATTATAAAAACAAAACTGAATCTCTAAAATGCAAACATAAACTAGTTTGGAGTTGCAAGCAGAATTTTAAGTGGATAAAGTTTGAAACAAAACTTTTAAAACAAAAATAGTAATCTAACATTACAAATATTACTAGTTTTAGTTTTATAAAGCAAGATAAACCACAATTTTCTAAAAATTTCAACTTTTCTTTAAATCACATTTCAAGTAATTTCAAAGCAATATATGAACAATTATTTGTTTTTTACATTAAAAGTGAAAGTCCCACTAAATGTCAGTGCTCAATACAAAACATAAAAAAGTATTTATTTTTATACATTCTAAATACAATGAATCACCACTAAAAGTAAATACTCAATAAAAAACATAAAATAACTGACTAAGACAACTAGGTAAAAAACCACTCCATTTTCCATTTGATAAACAAGTCATTTGAGTATTGCCCACTAACTGAAATCCAACATCACACGAAAAGAAACAAACATCTCCATCTATTATATGAGATGAAAAGCATGAACTTGGGGTATGAATTAATCCATTAAAGAAAGTCGGTAAAGGTGGACATCGTCCTAATAAAATATATTTTAACAATTTAAACAAATGTCACAGTGATCATCAAGTTAACTTAATAAATATTGAAACAACAACAAAAAAAAGGAAATGACACCATATATAAACACTACTTTGGAAATTTTTAAGCAATAAGAGAATCTCTTAGTTTGTTAAATTCAATAATACCATTAAAAATCTCAAAACTTTATAAAACTGAAACTTGTTCTTAAATCTTTTCTATGAAGTACTATGTCACTATGATGAAAAAGTTTGCATGTCTCAGTTTTCTCAAATTCATGATATGTTATTTAGAATGTTGTTTCATGCTGCCTTGTGCATTGTTTAAATTAAAAAAGTCTGTGTTTAGATACTTTACAGAGATATCTGTTTGCAAAGTACTTTCCTAAACAAGTCAGCCTCATTAGGGGGGAGCTTAATTTTTTTAATTTTGGAAATTGAAAATGAGGCCCTAAAAATTTTATGGTATGATAGTAAAAATTAAGAATAAAATTACTCTTTTCACTTTACTTGCAAAAAACCTCCATATATATCCCCCTCAAAATTTAGTATACCACTTTCTTCAAAATATTGTCAATATTTTACTATACTATAGTTGTTTTTATAAAACAACTCTGAAAGGATTTTACATTATATGCAAGTGTATTTACTACTTGATATAGTTTTAATGCACCCAGAAGCAGAACCTGGGGCAAGACATTTTAGTATTTCCCAAAATTAAAAAAAATTAAATAAACAGCTTTAGAGGAGAGTAAATATAAAAAAGTTTGTAAAGATACTTTTGTAGCCAACTTGATTATGATTTTGAAATTTTTTTATTTGTCAACTATACTTACCCCCACCCAGGGGCACCAGAAGCAAGGGAATAGGGGGCAGTTGCCATGTCTTTCCAGATTGCTTTTGCAGAGCATAGCCATTAGCTTAAGTATATTTTTTTCATTTTAAAAATATTCATTTTGAAAATATATTACTTTTATTGATTCATTCACTTATTTGTCATTTTTATTTATCCTCTTGCAAGACAATATTGAAGATGATAAACTTAGGGCAACCATCAGACAATTACCCAGACCTGCTATAAAAATCCTAGCATATTTCTCTTTGATTAAAATTTTAACTTAAGTTTTTTAGTTTGTATATAGATATGATTGTAGGTCTACAGTAATTTAAAGCTGCTAGTTTCTTTCCTGAGAGAACAGAATGGAAAAAGGAGGTATTAAACTGCAACTTGTTGATTGTGTTTGCCATCAATATGACTTTCCTACTTTCCTGTTTTTATGACTTTTCAGACAAAATATTTAGGCTACTACTTTTGGGAAACAACAGACATGTATCTCTGTAATATCTAAAGTGGTGCCACATAACTTTTTGCTTTGTGTTTCAATTAACTCCAGTTTGATTTGACAAATTATTTACCTCCTATGGTGTAATAAATGGACCATTATACAATTTTTTATATTGCAAATATCAGTTTAAATGTTAGTCTGTTTGCATTAATTTGATTTACTTATTTGGGTGAAGCTTATTTTTGTCTAATTTATTTTGTAAGGTTTCCTACAAATCTATTTTTTGGCACATCCAAAGTGGTCTTGTGATATTTTTAAACTCTTCTTTTGGCTTTAATTTTTTTAATAATGTGACTTAGCTTTTCATGAATCCCCTTTCTAACAAATTTGCTTTTTCCCACCAATCATTAATTCATAGTATATAAATCCAACATTCGATTCATCCAAGTTTTTTTTATTGGGGTTGGGATTTAATCTACTTTTTCTAAACTGTGTTTGGTGAAAAGCTCAAAAGTGTTCTCATCAAATTTTCCAAAACCAAACAACTTAATAGTGCATCACTGTTGAATAAATCTTCAATTTGTAAAATGAACTTTTCATACAATAAAAAGTAATACAATTCATTTCAAGAAAAACTTGAAATTTTAAGTTTCACATCATACTTTTTCATAATTATTTCAAAATGTTATAACAAGCCTACTTTAAAGTTTAGTTAGGATTGCTTACTTTGATGAAATTAATTTTTTAGAATTTTTGCAAACTTTTTTCTTTTTTAGTAGCTTAGTCTAGTCTACATAGTAAAATATTTTATAGTCAAACTTGACTAATGCTTTGGCGTATATTTTTTGATTTTAAATTTACCGTACATTGAGTTATTTACATTTCATCAGAGCAGGGCTGCCCAACCCAAGACCTGCAAAGTCTATTGTAGGTTTCCAAAGAATTTGTAATTACATAATCAATCAAATTATTGTAATGCTTTGAATCAATTTAATGATGTGCAGAAAACTCAGAATATATATGCTAATTTTTGTCTCAGTAGAGATTTTTCACTTTATATAATAAAACGTGTAGGTATATCTAACTGGTGACCTTAAAATTTTGTTTGGTCTTTAACTAAATTTGTGGTATAAATTCCTGTTATCAAGGAGGTCCATTCAAAAATAACACATTAAAATTAAGTGAAAACAAAAAAGAAGATACTTTGATTTCTGCACCAATTGGACCCACAATAAACTTTCTGACAAAAGTTGGACCATAATGGTTAAAAGATTGAGCATCCCTATGTCAGAGTATAAAACAACCTAACATTTTCCAAAACAGTCATTATCACCAAAATGAATTTCTATTGAGAGTAATTTTGGATTTTAATATTGATTAAAACTTACAACACCGACATTTTTTCTTTAAGAATTATTTAATTTATAGCATAAATTTTGACATTAGAATAAAAAATTAAACACCGGTACAACCAATTAATGATATTGCACTCAAGCATAGCACAATATATATTCAATTGAAATGTCTTTTGACCTTGTTTATATAAATGTTTAATACAGTCCCCAGCATAACTCAAAAGTATGGCAGAAGTCTTTTGATAATTTTTGATTACCTCAAGCAAACTGCAACAAATATTTCTTAAAATTTTACTTTTAAAATGAATTTATATAGTTCAATTTTTTGGTCATTTTCATGACACGCTCAGTGTAATGAAAATGACTGAGTAGTAGGAAGAAAAGTAGGCTATTCTATTTAGAGTTATTTTAAATATAAACTTACAAGGAGGAAAAATGAGCAAACACCTATTTAGATATTGTGCTGTACAGAAAATAAGATATAAAAATGAAATAGTTATTTACGCCAAGTCATTTATGCTAAATTTTAATACTGCTTGTAATATGTTAATTCAATTTATCTAGTATTTGACCTTTATTAAGGCTTTAAAAGCCTATTTTATTGACATCTAAAATATAACACATTATAAATAAAAAACATTACAACACACAAAATAATCTTTGTTAGAACTGAAAATGTCTTTCTGAAAACCCATTCGAATAACAATTGTGACAACAATTAATGTGAATTGAAAAACATGCTTAAATGAATAAATTAAATTGATCAGAATGATTGCCGAGTTCAAAACTCATAACATTTACCCCCACAAAAATTATTCAAAACACTACAAAAAATAATAATATAAAAATAAACAATAATATACAGGATCGCCGTAACGTTCAATAGGATGACAAACTCACGATGAGTGACATAATTGTGTTTTATTTTCAAGAATTTTGGGTTGGTCCTGATTTATGTCATTTTTGACTTCGGGATTAGTGTCAGATTGATTTAAAGAAATATTAACATCATCTTGCAAATCATTGCTAACAGTTTTGTTTTGTTCATGAAACAAAGGTTCTGTTGCTGAATCATAGTTGTTGACATGGTTTTCTCCCCTGGATGTGACAGCCTTTGGAGCCAAATCTTGAAGAGAAATGAGGATCTCTCTACCATCTTCTAACCTTACGTAGGCATATTGTGGATTAACTTCTAATAGTTTGGCTTCTTCCACTAGTAAATCAGAATTATCATTTTGATTATGATTTTTTACATAGATGGGTCCCAGCTTTACCCAAGATGGCAACAATACAACATTGAATGATTTTCTATCATGGCAAAACATACATTTATGAGGAGTACAATTTATAGCAGTGCATAATAATGAATGAATAGAATGTAACACTTTAGGTAAAACATACTCCCAGTGAGTAAGCGATAGTCTTTTTACACATAAAGCCAAAACGATGATTTTCCAAATAATACCGTTATAATGTTCAACTTGTCCATTGCCTCTAGGATTATACCAGATAGTCCTCTAGTAAGAACACCCAAGCTGTGCAACCACGATTTAAATTTGTAAGACATAAAATTGGTCCCTTGGTCAGTATGTACATAGCTTGGCAAACCAAACATACAAAATAAATCTGTAAGTTCTTCAATAATGGTTGACGTTTTTAAGTTTTTGCATGCATATACAAAAAGAAAATGCAAATATTCATCAATAATTACAAGCATATATTTGTTCCTTGAAGTGGTCGGGAGCGGTCCTTTAAAATCAAGACTAATTCTCTCAAACGGCTTGGTTGCTTTGATTGAATTAAATTTGTCTTTTGGTTTTAAGAATTTAACTTTAACTTCACTACAGTCAGTGCATGCTTTCACATTTTTTACATCATCAAAAGAAAAAGGCAAATTTTTTATTTTAACATAATGAAACATTCTGGTTATGCCTGGGTGGTGACAAATTGGACAATGCTTTGTAATGCTTTGTCCAATTTGTCCAAAGATTTTAGCAAAGGGAGCGATATTGATTCTGCAGCAACTCTGGAAAAAGTATCAGGTGCACAATTAAGGTTACTTGGTTGATATATGGTTGTAAAGTCATAAGGAGCAAGTTCTAAGCACTATCATTGAATTTTATCATTTTTTATTTTTGAAGGATGTTTTAAGTCAAGCATAAATGAAACACTGCATTGGTCAGTAACCAGATTAAAATGTTTCCCAATAAGCAAATGCTTCCATTTTCGTAGAGCTTCAATGATAGCATATGCTTTTCTCTATAGAAGAATGCTTTTGTTCAGTACTAGAGAGAGTTCGTGCATGAAATGCCACTGGCTTGTTGTTTTGATTTAGAGTGGTGGCAATAGCAAAATCCAAAGCATCAGTTTCAACTGTAAATGGTAAATCTTTGTCAATAGGTTGTAAAGTATCTTGAGACAGTTTATTTTTCATTACATGGAAAGCATTTAATGCATCTTTTGACAATGGAAACGAATCAGTTTGAACAAATGGTGGTATAAGAGCAGAATAATTAGGAACCCATTTTGAGTAATAACTAAACAAACCTAAGATTTGCGGCAGTTCTTTCTTTGTTGTAGGTTGTTGTAAGTCATTCAAAGCTGCGATGCGCTCAGGATCGGGTTTAATTACACCATTTCCAACTAGATTGATTTGAGTATAATTATAGAGGCATTTTTCTTCATTGAATGTAAAGTTATCTTTTTTGGCTGCTTCCTTCAATGCTTTCAAATTCTCCTCATGGGATATTTGGTCCATTCCTCCGACAGTTATGTTATCTAAATAAACATTGACGTACTTCAAATCATGATGTTTAATGAATTGGTTCATCACTTGCTGGAAAGCTGGGATGGCATTAGTCAGTCCAAATGGCATTACTTTCCATTGATACAATTCCAATCCTGATTGAAAAGCAGTGTATGGACGATCTTTTGGTCAAATTTGAATCTGATGATATGCTGATTTTAAGTCAAGTGTACTAATATATTTCCATTTTGCAACTTGGTTTACAATCAATAATATGCTAGGTAAAGGATATGCATCCAAATGCATGAATAAATTGATGGTTTGGCTGTAGTCAATGCACATTCACTTCTTCTTCCCATTGTCAACTACAAGAGGTTGTGCCCTCCAAGGGGAATTACTTGGCTCAATCCGGTCTTCTTGCAAAAGTCTTATGGTTTCTGCTTTTATAATTGCCATATCACAGATGAAAATTTTCTTATTTTTATTGCTATAGGTTTACATCTCAGTGACAGGTTATCGCCAAACAATTGTGGGTAAGGTACAATGACAAAAGACATAATAGTTGAAATAACAAGTTCTGGTAATTTACCTTGAAATTTAAACGTTACATTTTTATATTGTTGCAAAAGGTCATCCCCAATTATTGCATCACAAATTAAGTTAAGCATCACATGAAACTTGAAATTCTTATACAAGTTGCCAACAAAAGTCAAATTCAAATAACACATGCCACAGATTTCAATTTTAAGACACAAGTTAGCCATATTCGCAGCAACTTTTATACTTTTATAGTTTAAACCATGTTGTTTTGCAAAATTTTTACAAATATAACTATTTGTACTGCTGGTGTCAACCAAAGCATGAGCATCTATGTTGTTAATACAAATCGCTGTAAGTACATGCTCCGAAAAAGTTGACTGTAAGTTTGTCATCAAAGCTAACAAAGGTTTTGACATGCAACTTAATGATTTTTGTTTTAAGCAACATTTAGCATAGTGCCCAAGTTTACTACAACAATTGCAAATTTTGTTTTTTGCAGGACATCAATTTCATGGATGCCACATAAAACCTCTGCAAAAATAACACACAAATTTTCAAGACTGTTTACTTGATCGATTTCATATAACATTAACATTTTGATCGTTTGTGTCGCTTTGATTAGAAGTTAATTCATTGAACTGGAAATTATTTACGATACATACCTGATCAGAATACGAGGCTTGATCTGAAGAATATGATTCTGAAGAAATTCTTACAAGATCAAGAGCTTGAGCTTTTTTATAAGCTTTGACAAAAGTTAAAGTTTGATTCTCCAATAATCTCTGCCTAATTATGTTTGACAAAATACCGCTGATAAAGGAGTCTGTTTTCATTGCATCTTTATATTCTAAAGCAGTTACAGCAGTAAAACTACAATTTTGACTCAGTTTATAAGATGAACTCATCAATAGATTCACCAATGTTTTGTCATGCTGTTGCTAGAAGATGCCTGGCATAGATTTCATTTCTTGGTTTTACAAAAAGTTTTTGTAACGTCTCAATAGCTCTTTCGTAAGTAGTTTCTTCTTGTATAAGTTTATACAAAGGAGCTTTTAAGTGAGCGGTCAACATATCTAATTTTTTAAGAGCATTCTCACCTCCTGGCAATGCATTGATAAAGTCTGAAAACGTTTTAAACCAGAACTTCCAGTCATCCTCAGCAGATAATGAGCTAGGGTCAATAGCTAATTTCTCTGATTGGAAAAATTTTAGGTTTGCTTGAGCCATTGTATAAAAAAGCAGAAAAACAAAAATAGGCTTTTAAATTGTAATATGTTAATTCAATTTATCTAGTATTTGACCTTTAGTAGGCTTTAAAAGCCTATTTTATTGACATCTAAAATATAATACATTATAAATAAAAAAACTTTACAACACACAAAATAATCTTTGTTAGAACTAAAAACATCCTTCTGAAAACTCATTCGAATAACAATCGTGACAACAATTAGTGTGAACTGAAAAATATGCTTAAACAAATAATAAATTAAATTGATCAGAACAATTGCCGAATTCAAAACTCATAACACCGCTGCATAGCATTGTAAAATAATTTCCACTAATTGTTCTTGTTGCAAACAAAAATATAAGAAAAATTGGAGCAGGGATCTTTTAACTCTGCTACATTTGATTTGACATCTGCTTGAATAAAAACAAGTCAAATAACCTCTGTTGGTGCATTTTCTATTAAGTTCAATATTAACATTTAAAAATGGTTGTGTTATTTTTTGTGGTAATTAGAATTTTATTGGTTAATTTCACTTCAGAAAACTCTTTTGATTGTGTTAAAATTGTTAAAATAATGGAGTTTAAATAAAGTTTCAAAAACACAGATATTGGACATATACAATATGTAAAGGTTGAATGACATAGATTGACGTTGGTGTATAAGAAATGATACAATTAATTATATAATGTAAAACTTCAAGCACATAAGTAATTAATGATCTTTCTTCAATTTAATCAAAACAAAACCTGATATTTAAACCACTAAGTTAAAACAAATTTTTTTAACCAATTTTAATTTTGTTTCTTTTTCTATGCACATTTAAACATGATTAAGATTGATGGAAAAAATAAGACAAAATAAGCTTCATACACAAACCCATCATTCGTTTTCAAGATTTAAAATTTTTATTAATTTTTATCGTATTTCAACTCTATTTATCCTCCAGACTACTAAGGGCAACTTTTAAGCGATACTGTACCTGCTTACTTAATGATATATATGCAGGCCCACAAGCAACCAGAAGATCTAGCAGAGAATTGCTTTCAGAGATGCCAAGATATTGTAGTGGGTTGGAATTTTAAATTTACTTTTTCAGTTTTTATTTAAGACTTAACTAAAATGCCAGTCTACCCAGACTACCCTAATAGCCTGAGTAAGCTAAGCCTAAACAAAAAGTTGCAAAAGGGCTACTGGCTATGAAGTGCATAAAACGTTCCTAAACCTGCCCTTACTTAAAATTAACTAGTAAATCAAGAAACTCTTTTGAAGCTGCAATCAATATGAAAAACAAAAACATGTTGCAATGCTTGCAAAAAAAACTTTCAATGACCCTAGAATTAGACAGAGTACCACAGTACTTTATAAAAAAAATACCAATGGTACTGGTAATGGTACTAAAAAAGTACCACTGTACTTTAGTACATGGTGCTGCCCACCATTGGTCATAAGAAAGTTTTAGATAGATCAATCAGATTATGTTACTTGTTATATTTATAAGCATTTACACCATTTCTGTTTTTAATATATCAGAGCATTTATTTGGTATATTTCAAGTGACTAGTTTTGTTCAATTAATTTTTCAGTTGTGAAATAGTGACTAGACAGATCTCTATAAAAAGAATTTGTGAACTTCAAGGGAGGTACTGATTTGTTAGCAAAGAGTGCTTTCCTGACAAAGGTATGCTACCTACAAAGAAAAAAGTTTTGCAGCGAATATTTCATAAAGACAATTAGAGAACTAAACAAGCAGCTGATCTTGTAGCAAAAGAATTAAAAGAACATTGGTTATGGTGCAATGTTTACACTGTCAGCATAACAATGGTGTCAAAAAAAATTGTTGAATTAACAAAAAAATTTAATACAATTTAGGAAGAGAATAAAATGTTTTCTTAATCCATAAAACGACTAAATATAGCAGCATAAATGTATTCATCATAAATAAAAAAAAAAAAATTTTAACAAAAATAAACAAAAGAAAAAACCATGATACACATTTTCGGCTTGCATTTATCTGAAGAGGGCTGAGGCAAGCCGAAAACGTTTATCATGGTTTTTTCTTTTGTTTATTTTTGTTAAAATTTTTTTTTTTTAATTTATGATGAATACATTTATGCTGCTATATTTAGTCGTTTTATGGATAAAGAAATTTAAGTTTGTGATTAATTACTTGATGAAAAAAAGAGGCAAAACTTTTGAAACTTATCTTGATGACTTCTTTTCAGATATTGATAAGCTGTTTAATATTTTTTGCCATGATAGAGAACAAAGGCAGATTCAAGAAGAAGAGCACAAATTGAGAATGAACGATTTTGATTTAGCATTCTACCATGACCAAAATAATTCAAGAATATGCAAATGTCTGTCAGTTGTAGAGAATCCTTCCAGCAGCAATATCAATTTTCAAAACAGAGTTTCTCAGAAGCAAATAAGATGTGACACTGAAATTCAGTCTTCTGTGATTGAACAATTAGATTTGAAAAGCAATGTAAGTAATCCAGGTTCATCATCATCTTCATTATCATCAGATTTTTCACCACAGCAAAAAAGAATGAAACTTATTGCAGACAGTTAACAAAACAGACAATTTTTAAAAAATCTGGCCATGATGTGTGAAAGATATCAGATTTCAGACAGAGCAGCTGCAGCTATTGGAAGTGCTACATTGAAAAATTTTGGAGTTGTAACTGATTATGATGCATCATTGGTAATTGATAGAAGTAAACTAAGGAGGGAGCATCAAAAATACAGGGATGAAATTAGAAAAGCAAAAGAAGGCTTATTTGATTCGTTGATGGAATATAATTTCATGGACGAAAAGATGCTACATTGGTGGTGACAGAGAGTGATGAAAAAATGTATATGCAAACAGACCTTGAAGAGCATTATGTAATTGTAGGAGAACCAGGACGATTTTACTTATCTCATGTGACACCTGAAGCAAGAACTGGCCTGTACATTGCATGATCAATTTACAAGGTTGTAAAAGATACAGAACTTGAATCAAATTTGAGTATCATTGATTCAGGTGAAACTGCAACAATAACAGGTCCCACTCAAGGTTGCATTGTATCATTGGAAGCTTTACTCCAGAGGCCTTTGCAACGGGTGATATGTTTATTACATTGTAACAAACTACCTTTGTGGCATGTCTTCAAGGCTTTAAACAGGACTACTAAAAGCACAGATTTTTTTGCTGGAGTTATTGGAAGCTATTTAAATGGAACTGTTTTAGATCGGGAAGTTGCTAACTTTAAACCTATTTGCAATCAGAACTTCCCTTTTGTGCTTAGTAGTGTCATCAATGAATTAAGTGCATACCGATATTATAGATATAGGATTTGTATGGCTGTTATGATGAGTCTTTCTGCTACATACAAAGATCTGGAACTTTTGGAAGTTGCAGGGCTTTCTCATGCAAGATGGTTGACTTTAGCTTGCCATATTCTTCGATACTATATTTCTGTAGAGCACCCATCAATATCATTAGCTACACTGGCTGAATTTTGCATTAAAGTATACTTTCCAAACTGGTTTGAATTTAAAAATAAGCACAGAATCACAGATGGGGCAAAAAATTTTTACAACATAGTTCAAAAAGTTTTGCTACTTCCTAATAAAAAAGTCACACAGATTGCATTGAAACTTCTGAAACGAAATGCATTTTTCACACACCAAGAAAACATTCTTTTATGTACGCTAGCAGATGATGACAAAATGGTTTGTCATTTAGCAGTTAGTAAAATTCTAAGTATGCATGTTAAGTCCAATTTCTCAATTGAAACTGAATTTGAGGCATCCAAAGATCAGGCAGATGTTACAATGAAAGATAAGCCAGCTTGTAAAGAAAATAAATCTGGAGAAGTGTCTGGGTCTGTGAAAAAGTTTAAAATGCCTGCCATCAATGAAAATGCAAAAGCTTACTACAAATTAGTAAATTTAAATCTGGAAGAAACCTCCTGCTATTCGAAACCTTTAAACATGGAGTTGAAAGAATTGCAATGCAAAAACTAGTTCTCTCACACCCATGCTACAACCAAGCTGTAGAATGACACATCTAAATAATAACAGAAGTTTCTGCATCAGTATCTGGATTTGAAAGGTGTGATGGGTCAATTAGACAAAAAATTAAATCAAGAAATATTATGAAGCAGTTCAATACAAAATGACAGTTTCAATCATAATTGTTCCTTGTAATGAATGTCCAGTTAAAATCTACTTAAGTATGTCTTCTGCCTTAGTCTACATGCTGCAATTGCATAAACTAATATGTTAAACTTTTTTATGTTTTATTGAATAATTCTATAGTAACATTTTATCTTTAATTGTATCCTTTCTTTTCAAATTTAAAAGTTAACTGATTTCTGGTGTTGCTTTTATACTTTTTAATGTTTTGATTTAGTATGTCCACATTGTCTAGTATGACAGAAACAATAAATTCAGTGGATAATATAATTGATAAAACAAAATGTTATTTCATAAAAAATAGTGTTTTAAACTGATTTTCTCCTTAACTTAATGCAAGATGGCTAAAAAGTAATTTCTAATCTAAAATATAATCATTTTCACAAATAATTGTTACTAAACAACTTGATTTCTGGTTGAAATAGAAAAAAATATTGTCTTACAACAGATAGGAAAGTGTATATTCTGCAACTTTTAAGACCAAAATAAAGCTTCTAGCACCAGTGGTTTTTGAGTTACAGCATTTTTAAGGAACTTGACCTTTTGATGACCTTTAGAGTGAGGTTGCCACCTACTACAAGTAGCAACACGGTTTTTGACCACTTTTGGGCAAAGTTTAGGGACCAAAGGCAGGTGTTCAGTTAGGTATTTTTTAGATTTAAAAAAAATTTTTTTTCACTCCACCCTAATGCTCACTTGCTGTTATGGTACTTGCCAAACAAAGACCATTGGGGCAATCTGATTGAAGACATCCTGGTTAACTCTAATCACATCACACTAAACACAAACTCTCCAACACGTCTATTATTCAATCAAACACAATAGCCTAATTTACCAGACATCACCACTGCTTGAGCAGACTTGCATGACTGCACTAGCTGATAGACCCACTTTCTCACATCTGATCACTTACCTTTACTCACCACTCTCAGTATAGATCTCAAGACCAAAAACAACTTGCTTTTACTTAACTAAACCAATAAAAAACAAAATGATGTGGTTGGTAGTCGAACTTGCCATAACCAATTGAATTAATTATGATAAGCATCCTCCTTTTGTTTCACCTTGATTGCTGCATGCTGCAGCAACTTTCCATTTTCTTTCCTTATGCAGTTGCAGTTACGCTGTGGTGGTTTATGTTTATTTGGTTATCAATTATCTAACAGTCTTATGTCATTAATTCTATTGTGTTTAGCCATGCCTCATTTTTAGTTTATTAAACCTTAACTTAAGCAATGTTGTGTGTAATAGTTTCATAACACAAATAAATAGAAAATTCATTTATTTGTGTTTCATGACACAATTAATTTCATAACACAATTCTGATGGTTTCATAACACAAATAAATAGAAAATTCATTTATAAAAAATTCATCTCACAAAAAAATTTACTGCTGGCCCCCACCCCTTAAAACTAGGTATAGCTCCAGGCCCTAATTCCATCTGCCCACAGCTTATACTGTAATTCATGCTGGAGCAGCTTTGAAGTCCTGGTTATGTGGCTTCTTCTGCTTGCGCCAACTCAAAATTCCGAAAATCTGGAGAAGAGCAGTTGTAGTCATGATCTCAAAGCTGATGAGTCCATGGGAGACCCAAAGAATTATTAACCAATGTCTCTGCTGTGGGTCCCCTACAAGATCCTTAAGAGGCTTATCTATGCCTGCATCAAGCCAATTATTGATCCACTGTTCCCAAAAGAGCAGGCTGGGTTGCAATGTGGAAAGTCAACCATCAATCAGGTTGTTCTGCTGACCTAAAACATTGAGGATTCTTTCAAAGTTAAGAAGGCTGGTGCCATACTGTTTTTTTTTTTTTTCAGTTCAGTTTTCTTTTATTTCTGCTCCGCCACATGAACAAAATAACAAAATGTTGAAAAGTTTGTGTGTTGTTAAAGACGGGGTTAGAAAAAGGAAGAAGCAACAAAACGAGTTGACGTTGTGTCTTGCTAATTAGCGATGAAAGGTGTGACTTGTTGTTTAATATAGAAGCAAGGTTGCTTCACCTCATTATAAAATTGTTTAAATAGAAAGAGAAAAAGAAAAGAAAAAAAAAAATGTATAGGACCGAGGTTATTTGCTTAATAAAACACTGCTATGGGGGTGGTGCAATGGTGGGACCATAGCAGAGTTCGGCTGGATGAATATGATCAGTCCTTAAAAATATGTAAAAGCATGAACATATTACATATGGTTGATCTGACAGCAGCATTTGACACTGTCTGGCACCATGGCCTTACCTGCAAGCTGCTAAGGCTTCTTCCAAATAAGATAATCAGAATAATAATGGAGATTGTCTGAAACCAAAGCCTTACCTTTACTAGCAATGACAGCAAGCAAAGCAGCTATGCCTCCTGAAAAACAGCATTTCTCAAGGATTTGTCTTGACCCCCTTCTTTTCAATATCTATCCATATGACCTGTCCTCTACAATCTCCAGAAAGTTCATTTATGCAGAAGATCCAGCATTGTTGCACTTATTTGGAAACTAGAAGTATTTGAAAGCGATTTTAAGTGAAGACATCACTACATTTTCAGCATATCTACAGGTTTGGAGGTTGAAGCTCAGTCACACTAAGATAGTGATGACATCCTTTCATTTAATTCTGCAGAGCGCCCACTAATAAAATTAGACGGATGCACACGTTGGGTCTCACAGACCCAAGATTGTTTTTTTAGGATTTTCTACTCTTATATAACAAATATGATACCGTAAAGTGGGCAAAATGAAGCAATATCAAATGGAGAGCTTTTATATTGAAAATATTCACTTTGTCAACACACAAAGCAAAGAACTATTGATTACACAAAGAACACATAAATCAATGAAAGAACTATTTCACATCAAGCAAAAAACTTTTGCTTGCCTCTAAGAACACATAATGCTAATAAATATTCTAGATGATAATAAACACTTTAGTAGCAAATAATTAACAATGAGAGGTCAATAAAGCTCAAGGAATAACAATACATCTTTAGAACAAGAATGTGCGCATTGGGTCTGACAAATCCAGATAGCAATTTCTCATATAAACGGCTGCTAATATATTGATGTTTTTAGTTGAAATTAAAGTAAAGCCAAAATGAATCAGCTACAGAACATTCTGAATTGATACTACACCACAAACATATTATTTTATGCAAAAAAAGATCGTCTGGGTCTGTGAGACCCAATGTGCGCTCTGCAGGGTTAAATAATCAAGAGGCAAAACATGAGCTAAAAGTCTACAACAACAATACACTTTTACCATTTTGTCCAATCTCTTCTTATCTTCTGTTAAAACAATACAGATTGCTCATGTTCTGTCACCATCTTTTGGCATTGTGCAAAAACTTTTTTTGCACATCACACTGCAGAGGCGACTTGTAAGCTTAGGATAGGATGCTGGTGTCAAAACACTGCACACAGCTGTCCTATCTCTGGTCTACTCAACAGCTGAGTACTGCAAACCAGTCCGATGTCACAGCACTCACACTCACTTCATAGATAGTTTCCTGATGAGGCCTTGCACATAGTCACTAGATGCCTGCATCCTGCTCCAACAAATTACTTACCCATATTTTAGGCATCCAGTCATCTTTGCCAACTAGGAGCAACACTATCCTTGGCTTACTGTGGATCCTTGGACCCTGTTCATATCCTGTATGGTTTTTTAAGTGGTTCTTTAGATGCTCACCAAGAGAGACTAAGATCTTGTTTGTGCCAGCTGCATGAAATTCATTAAAAGACCTTGCCAGACAGGGCATCCATGCTTCTAAGTGTACAAACTATAGATGGAGCAAGGAGTACTGTAAGAATACATCGAGCCCAGGACCAGTGCCAAGCCTGTTGAAATGAGCTTGATCTGAACAGCTTGGATCAAGCTCAATCACCTGCAAAATAGTTGGGAATTCCATTCATCCATGCAAAAATGGGGTCTCACTCCTGCACTAAATTGCAAGTCAGTGCGATTGAACAAACTGCAAAATCATGTCTTAATATGAGTCCTAATAATGTGCCCCATACATTAGGCACAACATGGAGAACAAGGTCTGACGGTTTTGTATCACAAAACTTAATGCTGGCTTAACAACATTACTGCCAGCATCTGATTAGGCCAGTACAACACCCTAAGGTAGTAAAAGGATAAACCCTCAGCCCATGTCCTGTTTGTGTCTGACCTGATGTAGATGCTTTTCCTAACTACAACCATGACTAGATACCACCACTGCTTCAGCAGACTTGCATGACTGCACTAGCTGGAAGACCATCCACTCCCTCACATCTGATCACTTACCTTTACTCACCACTCTTAGGGTTGGTTCACACTGAAAGCGGAAGCAGAAAAATCAAGTGAAAAGGCGAAAAGCGCAAAAAAAACAAAGTGGAAAGTTAGTTCACACTAAAAGCAGAAAGCGGAAAAAAACACCAAAGTGCAAAATTTTTCATCCTTAGCAGAAAAATTTCAAAGTTGAAATATTTTAACTTTTTATGCTTTCTGCTTCACTTGACTAGAGTACAAAGGACTGACAGGTCAACTGGTATTACCTGCATTAAGTTAGATAAGTGCAGTTTTAATTTTATAAAAACTAGATATAGCCAATAAGTTAATGTTATTTACTTAAATTTGATTTCTATAAAATCTTAGGCATTTAGCTGGTTTGGGATTATGTCAAACACAAATAACTAGCATATTTTGGCATAGAAACTTGGACAGAGTTAGACCTTGGCAAACTTTTTGTGGATCAACTAAATTTTAAAAATTTGTGACATTTCAAAATATAATCTATTTGTACAGTTTATGTGTAACCTTTTTATTGCTTCAATAAGAAAGATTATAATTTTTAAAAAGAATTTTAATACATTAATATTATTTTTCAGCTTCATTTATCAAACCAATAAATAGGTATCAATTAAAAATAAGTTATTTAAATTGTAATACATTACAGTAATACAATAGTAAACTGTTTAGCATAATCAGTCATCATATCAATATACTAAAAGTATATGGGTCCTTTCAAGAAGCACTAGTTCATGAAACTAAACTGTATCCTCTCTGTGGTTACTATTGCTTTTTGAAGAGGTCCTTTCCCCATGGTTTCTTTATTATTTTATTCTTGTTCTGTAGGAAGGATTTCAGGTTAGTTTCACCAAAAAATTGTTTATGGTGACTTCTTGAAGACACTCAAATAGATTTACTTAATAAGAAAATAAAAAGGATAGTGAATCACCAATTCACACAAAATATTTATTCATATTTATGTAGCAACTGATCTCTAATACTAAAGTCCAATAAGTTTAATTATTTTTTAGAGTTATTTATTAAGAGTTGACATTGTTTGACATAATTTTAGTGATCAACTCAAGATCTGTTTTGAATTATGCTCAGTTATTTTTTAAAGCTTAAAATAAATTTGTAGCAATGTAATAAATGTGTAAGTTTTTAAAGCTAAAGGATGCATTTCTATGTATGTTGTTTTTCATTTAAATTTTTTAAATCAATTTTAGTAAAGCCAAAGACAATAATATTTTTTAAATACCTATTACCAGTAGCCTACTTTATTTTTAGGTGAGTTTGTATTATTTTGATAAAATATTTAACTTATTCTATCATACAACAATTGAAAATAGCAGCCATAATGGATTCAGCATTTATGGACTATAATGGATTCAGCATTTTCAGCATTTATTAAATAAACATTAAAAATTATTATTTAAAAAAAAAAAAACACAAACGTTTTCGGCTTACTTCAGCCCTCATCAGGTTTCTACAATTTAGTAATATTAATTAACTTTAAATTTACACACACACACATAAAAAAATTAAAAATTAACAACAGCAAAAAACAATGTATATTTTAAAAAGGCTGTACTTTTGACTAACTGTTAGTCAAAAGTTTGATTAACTGTATATTTTAAAAAGGCTGTACTTTTGACTAACTGTTAGTCAAAAGTACACCCTTTTTAAAATATACATTGTTTTTTGCTGTTGTTAATTTTTAATTTTTTTATGTGTGTGTGTGTAAATTTAAAGTTAATTAATATTACTAAATTGTAGAAATCTGATGAGGGCTGAAGTAAGCCGAAAACGTTTGTGTTTTTTTTTTTTAAATAATAATTTTTAATGTTTATTTAATAAATGCTGAAAATGCTGAATCCATTATGGCTACTATTTTCAATTGTTGTCTGGTTGAAAAAAACAACCTCTTTGCCGAAACTTTATTCTATCATAATTCCAAATTTTGTTAATTTTGATTGAGTAAAAATAGTTTTACAAAACATTGTTATTATAATTGTTTTTCACATCATGATAATGAACTTTATGTTCCAGTAGATAAAGCAAAAAAAAGTATTTATTGCCAATACAACAAATAAAAAATATCATCTAGTAATATTTTGAAATATTTAGTTGTTGGATGTTGTTGGCCTTGGATTTAAATTGATTTATTGAAAACATTTTTTTGTAAATAAAGGAAGAATAAAATTACCATCTTTTTATTCTTATATTGTTTTATCACTCTGGGCTTGTGCACTGCAATTACAGCATTTCCATTTAACCTTTCTCAAATGGAATTTCACTTTTAAATGGCTTATGTCATTTTTCTGAATAATTTTCACACAACTTTATTTGTGCATGCATGGTTCATGAATCAAACAAGATAAATCAATTAATGGTTTTTAAAGAAAATACTTTTTGTGCCTACTTGTTACAAATGCTTGCATTCCATCTAATGTAAAGGCACATCCTCAAATTCAGTTATGTCCATTACTGGTTCTCTGTGCCAGCCATTCAAATAAAAGACTTGAGTGATCTTGTTTTTGAGACAAAACTAATGCTATATTCTATTAACCATGTTTGTCAATGTACTTAAATTTACAAAAAAGTACGGTTTTGCATTTATATAAAATAAAGCAAAATATTATTGTTCACATAGTTCTGATGTGAATATTGAAGTAGCTATTCTTTAATCTTTTAATAAAGCCAAACTTGATTTTGACTTTTGCATCACCCCCACTGCTTCCAAGATCTTCCATGGATTAGTGATGTGGTGTTGTGTTTGTACTTTGTTCTAGGTTGCAGTTGAAAAAATTTATTGGTGCTGTCTGTAATTTCTAGCACAGCCCATGGCCACTGTAGTGATGCATGAACTTCAGAATTCGTAATGTAATGTATACTTTTTAGAGTGGTGATTTGCTTATTCTGAGCTGTGCCAGTTTTTTACCCATATGACATGTTAATGTCTTTTTGAATGATTGTATGTAATGGGCATAGTTTTTGTGACATTTGAGTTAATTAATAACAAAGTAGAATTTGACATTATTTTTTATTCATGATTTATTCTATCCTAATACTAGATTGTTCCACCAATTCTTTTGCCATGTCATTGCTGCTTTTTAATAGCAAAGTTTTTTGATATTTGTTTTTTTTATTTTGGCATCTGATATGACTTATATTGCCTTGAACGATTTTGTATTGTCCTAAACTTAGATATAGTGTTGATGGTAAATGTTGCTGTTAGTAAAACATTGTTGATGTCATTTGTAGCAAGCGAAGTGTGCATTTTGAAGTGTATATGTGTTTGAAGTATTTTTTTCAATGTAACTTAAAGTAGCCTCTAAAATTTTCCAATTTTAATGTACAAGTTTTGTGCCAATTCAACATGAGTAGATTCTTTATGATGTATGCACGATTGTCTAAAAAATTTTATCAATAAATTGAATTCAGTGTGGAACCAAATTGTAATGATGTTTTAGTACTTACTATAAATCAGATGTTAATATGCTTTAACCCGTTAAGTGCGCATGACGTATATATACGTCAAGGCCAAATGCTCTCTCAGTGCGCATGATGGATATATATGTCTTGATTGTTGCAGCTTTTCACAGCGTGGATTATTTCGCTTCTCGCACTTGCTATATTCTCGCACAAGCAGCAATTATAATCGATCGAGATGAGAAAAACAGCGAGATGCGAAATTAATTACACACTGTAACTCGGAAAATGAAAATTTAATTCCACACTTAACGGGTTCAGATTCATATACAGTACAGAATGTGTTTTAATATTTAATTACAGATTTATTTTTGTTAGCTTATTTCTTTGTTATGGTTGTTGTTAAATTTTTAAAAACTGATTACAATAAGATTGAAGTATAAAATGTGATAGTAATTTGTTAAAACTATTTTTTGTGAGAAAATTATTATTATGGATACATAATATTTTTTGGGTCTCTTCAAGAAGTCACCGTAAGCAATTTTTTTTAGTGAAATTCACCTAAAATCCCCCTTTCAGCACCAGGATGGAATAAAAAAGAAACCAAGAGAAAAAGACCCTCTCAAGAAGCAATAGTAACCGCAGCAGATCCAGGTTAGTTTCACACACAAAAATCATTTACGGTAACTTCTTAAAGAGACCCAATTTTTTGCTAAGGTTTATATATTGTATATGTGTTTTTTTTAAAAAAAAGCAACAATTTACAACATCAGTTGAATATACTTATTTTCTATACATATTTTAAATCATTTTACAAATCAAAAAGTTTTTTGATACCTTTTTTTGCATAACTTGTACATTCTGTTTTCAAATGAGAATTATTTAATCATTATTAATAGAAAAATGTAGGCTACATTGTTATTAAAAATGTTTCATCTTTTAATTGTGATTTGTCAATTGTGCAATAAAAGAGTGTAATTGCTTTGATAAAATGTATGCTTTACTGTATCCGTCTATATCTATAAGTGCTTCAATAATAAAATAGCATCATAAAATTTCAAGAATCATTTAGATACATTAAATTTAGACCAATAATAAAAGGTAGAAACATGTGGAAGATAAAAAGTATTAGTTCAATGTTTAGTTTGCAACCAGGGATATCAAGTTTAAATGATTCATGGCACTGTATATTTAACAAAGAAAAAATTCCAACGATGTCAGCTGCTTTCTGTTTTTCACATAGTTTTGAATAGCAACCATGAACTAAATCTAAGAATTGTCAACAACTGTGACATTCCAGTCACACTTGGCAAAAAAAATCAACTGGAAAGCATATATTCCACTAACATTTTAATGTGGTGCACACTGAAAGCAAAAGCAAAAAAAGAAAGCGAAAAGCTGAATTTTCCACTATGCTTTTAAATTTTCCACTTTCTGCTTAATTTTTCCACTTTCAGTATGAATCAACTTTTAGTATACATCACAAAACCAAAATAATGCACTTTCACTTCACTAAAACAATAACAAACTACCAAAAAGCTAATTGGACATCATTTAAACAACATGTTAAGAATCTCATCTCCCACAGACATAAAACCCATTCTAAAATATCTTCACAAAATGCATAATTGTGTCACCAATAATAATTTTTATATAATCACAGACAAAACTATCACAACACTTTTTACACCAGACCTAGCTAAATGTGGCACAAAACTATTTTGCTTAAATTAAACAATCAAACATTACCAACAACAAAACATCTCAAAATTCTTGTAATCACTCTTGACGGAAAGCTGGCATTTTTACAACATATAAACATCATCATCACTAAAGCAAAACAAATGCTTAACATTTTGACAGAACTTACTTCTACCAAAGAGGTAAAAAAAGGAAGTAATAGTCTGTACATTCAATGCTATCACTTGCCCTATTTTAGAATATGCAAACACCATATGGAGCCTATTATATCAAACACCAACATTAAGAAACTGCAAACCATTTCAAACACAGCTTTGCAAATTACTAGTGGCTACACACAAGATACAAACATTCAACACCACACAATGAAACCAAGGTCCTTCCAATAGTCACCAATCTAAAACTTTATGCTACTCAACTTAAACAACTGACTCAAACACAAACACACCCTCTACATGATCTTAAAGCATACACACAGATCTGCAAAGAAACATAAAAGCCATTAACTTTCATAACAATGAGCACACTAACATCATCATCTCAGAACCAGACATAACACCTGAGGAATGTAGAGAAAACCTCAAACATTTTCACACTACCATCACCTCACAATACCTCAGTTCCAGAAAAAACAACAAAGTTACTAAAAAACCTAAGTTACAGCATAATGACATTCATTTATCAGATCAAACATTACCACATCATATACATACAAAATTGGCACAGCTCAGAGACAAATCACCACTCTTACAAAGTTACCTACATACAGTAAAGCCTGATACTTACATGCCACAATGCTCACTATGCTAGTTACACAGACAAATGACACTAATCACTTCTTTGACTGTAGTCAAGTACCAACACAATGCAACATCACTAGTCTGTGGAAAAAGTTATTAGAAGCAGCAAAGACAATCCAAGAGTGGAAATATACAGTAGATTGGTTTCTTTGAGTGGTTAAGAGATGGCTACTCCAAGATATCCTTGGAGGAGGGGCAAAAACAACAACTTCATCAGTTCTTGAATAAGTTTCTTGGTTGCCATAGATTGGATGTTAGTCTAAGATGTTCCAAACTTCTAGCCAAGTTGCATCAAGCTGCCCAATCCACATAAAAAACCTGATGGTTGAACGACGAATCCCAATGCTGGCTGAACACCATGCTGCCAGCATCAAATTCAGCAAATACTGCAGCATGGGATAGTAAAAGGATAAACCATTATTATTCATTAATTCGGTCTGTGTTTAATCCATAGTGGAAGTCCTTTCATACAATAACAACAACCTTAACTCAGATTGCAAGATACTATGTTGTTTATGCAAATATTGTCCATAATCACCATTACAACAACAACCTGACACATATGCAAAATATAGGGTGGCCAATAAATAGCCCAACAGCTAGAAGAACAAAAAGCAAATCAATAATCACTCATAAAAATAGCACTAAATGTACTCAATTTAATCATTCAACAAATTTATTCATCTAAAGCATTAACATTTTAATCATTCTACAAATTATAGAAAGCACAACAACAAGAATAAATAATTATAATAAATGCTCAAATTGCCAACCATTCTGTTTGATGCATTTGGTCATATGGGAAATAACAGATTCGCAGACTTTGGTGCATAAGTCCTTGTTTGAGTTAACAGCATTAAACTGCATCGTGATAGCCATTTTAAAATCATTCAAACTATGGGGTTTGCTGTTGTAAACTGGGTCCTTCATAGCACCCTGCAAGAAAAAATCCATGGGTATAAGATTGTGTAATCTAGGGTCCCACTTGATTGTACCACGTCTACCAATCCAACCACCAGGTAGTGTATTCAATAGATTTCTTACACTATTGGCATAATGTAGAGGAGCCCCGTCCTGCAGCTTGCATGCTACAGGTGCACACACACAAGCTGTTAGGCTACTTATTGATTATCTTTCATTTCTCATCTAACTGTCGGGCTACTTATTGGCCACTCTGTATATCCAAGCAATTACAATAGAAATCATAAAAAGTAATAGCTTTTGTTTGAATCATCTAGAAATTTTGTTAGCAATTGCAAAAACAGTCTTTACTTTTACACTTTGGTTCTGGCTTTGACCAATTACCAAAGCTGTTGCAAAATACACTATTTTCTCCAAGTAATGCATATTTATCATTGCAGACAAATATGCAAACATCTCCTTCACCAACTGCAGCAGTTGAACATTCAAAAGGCTTGACAATTCCATTAGCAGGATATTTCAAAGCAGGGCATCGTCCTAAAAATAAATAAGTTGTAAACTCTATGAAGATGTCAAAACAAAAATCAAAGCTGGATTATTTATCAAAAGCATTTATAGTAAAAATCTATGTAAACAAAAGATTAGCTTCATTAATACTATTATGTGTAATCAAGGTTAATCCTGTCATAAAAGAGTTTAGAAATGAAGTTGACAAACTCTATATATCCAGATAGCTTGTTCTCAACAAAAGCCATGGTTTTAAGATGAAAAAAATTTTTTAAATGAAAAATAAAAACGAAGATTACCAGTAGAAAAAAAATGTTAGTAAGTAGATCAAATTACAGTTATTGAACAAAGTAATGAGCCACATAAAGTGTATTGAAAACAATCAATATCAATTTAGTATAATGTGAAATAAAACTTTATTTGAATAAGTAATATAAAAAATGCTGTAAGTTAATAGCAAAATGTTTTAATCACGTTTTTTCAAATATCATAGCTTTCTGGTTTCTATAAAAAGCTTTACAATGTTTCAACTCAAATTGACAAGACAGGTA
Source organism: Diplosoma virens (assembly GCA_963680785.1). Taxonomy (NCBI): domain Eukaryota; kingdom Metazoa; phylum Chordata; class Ascidiacea; order Aplousobranchia; family Didemnidae; genus Diplosoma; species Diplosoma virens. Next base: position 45,234,429 of record OY796887.1, on the reverse strand, counting down.
TTCATATTAGTGCATTTCATACAAACATAGTTGAAATTTTTATTTGGCAAAAAATTGCACATTAATGCAATGTAAAAAATTATTCTGAGTAAAGTCTGAGATTTTTTGTGCATAAAAATTTGATGACAAATATGATAATATTTAAAATAACATTTATATTAAATGAAATAAATATATTAGAACTGTTTGATATTTGCAGGGTAACATCAGCATAAAAAAGTATAAACCAAATTGTATATTAAGTTCTTCAAATGTTATTTTTGTAATAAATTTTTTTGGGTAAAGCAAGCAAGAATTGAGTTCTTTTTAAATGCATATAAAAAATCATATATTTGGCATATCAGGTAGTAAATTTAAAGGTTTACAACAGAAGTCAGCAATTTTATGAATGTCATTGGACAAAACCCAAATTTATTTTTTATGGTGTGCTGCAGTTTTTTCCAAGTACCAAAACCTTGATTGAATGTCTCAATATGTCTTAACACAGGGGTAAAAAAATGCACCAACTTTCAAAATAGATCTTAAAACCAAGTCTTTGATTTGAAACTCATTTGTTAAATGAGTAGCCTTAAAAAAGGCTGTTTTGAAAAACTCAAACATTTTCTTATAGCTCTTTTCAGGAGGTTTTGCTACAATGAATTGAGGAACTGAATGTAGTATTTGAAAAGTTTTAAGACAGATTTTGATTGGCCAAAAATTAAGGTTAGTAACAGTTATCATAATAATTGAAAATATTTAATAAAATAAAACCATGTTTTGTCAGGGTAAAAATTTTTTGGCAAAAAAATAAACAAAATTATACAAGTTTTGTGTTAAAATTTGTAACTAAAAAGGAAATTTTTTACACTTATGCTAATAATTTATGTTTGTAAACAAACTCTTTCTGTCTACACAAATTAGGTTTATGAAGAGTGATAAAAATTGATTCTATGACTGATAAATAAAAATCAGATCATGCTTTAGAAAAAATAAAAAATTGATTGTTCTTGTAGTGAGATGCACATTTTTGGTTGTGTAGCAAATGATTTCCAATTGCTGAGTCACAATGCCATATAGAATTAGCTGATTTATCTTAGCATTCTGGTTGTTTTCAATTTTTAACTGGTTCTGTTTTGAATAGACTTCAGCACATGCTGGCAGATTCCATCCTGCAAATGTTGGGATGTTTGACCCATGTACCGACTATCGCAGTAGCACACATATTTATATACAAAATTACTTTGTTGAAAAGTGGAAAGAACATCCTTATGTATTGCAGATAAAATTTGTCTGGTAGAAAAGAACACTCATGGTTGGACTGTCTCAAAACAATAAGTAATAAATACCTTTATTTTTCTATCAAATTTCAAAGAATTTTTGTCAATTCAAGGTAATTTTAAATAGACAGGACATTTTTTTGGGCCTTCATTTAGCATTTTGTTTGAAACATAAAAGTTTTTTTGGAAATTTTTGAATCAATAAAGAATTCTGGATGCCAACTTTCACAAGTCAATATATTGATTGGAATTCGTTTGGACCAAAACAATGTAAAACAAATCTTATTGGTACTTTAGAACACCAACCTTTTAAAATTTGCTTCAAATCTACCCTAAAACATAAACTAGACAGACAATATTTGCTCTATCCTTGAGGAAATTGGGCATCCAGAATTCTTTATTAATTCAAAAATTTCCAAAAAAACTTTTATGTTTCAAACAAAATGCTAAATGAAGGCCCAAAAAAATGTCCTGTCTATTTAAAATTATCTTGAATTGACAAAAATTCTTTGAAATTTGATAGAAAAATAAGGTATTTATTACTTATTGTTTTGAGACAGTCCAACCATGAGTGTTCTTTTCTACCAGACAAATTTTATCTGCAATACATAAGGATGTTCTTTCCACTTTTCAACAAAGTAATTTTGTATATAAATATGTGTGCTACTGCGATAGTCGGTACATGGGTCAAACATCCCAACATTTGCAGGATGGAATCTGCCAGCATGTGCTGAAGTCTATTCAAAACAGAACCAGTTAAAAATTGAAAACAACCAGAATGCTAAGATAAATCAGCTAATTCTATATGGCATTGTGACTCAGCAATTGGAAATCATTTGCTACACAACCAAAAATGTGCATCTCACTACAAGAACAATCAATTTTTTATTTTTTCTAAAGCATGATCTGATTTTTATTTATCAGTCATAGAATCAATTTTTATCACTCTTCATAAACCTAATTTGTGTAGACAGAAAGAGTTTGTTTACAAACATAAATTATTAGCATAAGTGTAAAAAATTTCCTTTTTAGTTACAAATTTTAACACAAAACTTGTATAATTTTGTTTATTTTTTTGCCAAAAAATTTTTACCCTGATGTGATATTGTGATGTGATATTGTTGTGATATTGTGCAATCGATGACGTAGTGTTTTTCTTAAACGCTCTAATCGTAATCAGCGCCTTCTGCTCGAACAATTATTGGACACGCACATCTCCAAGCATAATTGTTAACAGTTAAATATGCGCCTTTACTTCGGTTCTTCAGTCAGTTTCAAAGCTATCAAGCTACTACAGCAAACGAACAAAAGCATTCTATTTTCGATACGGTTGTTTATTGGCTAAGTGATTTTTGTGAATATTTATTATTGTTTTTTTATAAACCTGTGTATTCGTGCAAAGATACAACAGGCAAAAGTGGCGACGAGGATTCAAGGAACTCAACTGCGTCAAGAAAGAAAAAAAGAAAATTTGTTGAATTTGCATTAACAGCTTGAATTGTCAAAATGAGTGAAATTTCCGAACTAATTTTGTTGTTAAATAAGCAACACCAAGAGCAAATGGCAGTTTTCCGCGGCGAGCATCAAGAGCTAATGGCAGTTTTGCGCGACGAGCATCGCGAGCAGAATAGGCAACACCAAGAGCAGAACAAGCAACACCAAGAGCAAATGGCAGTTTTACGCGGCGAGCATCAAGAGCAAATAACAATGCTTCAAGAGCAGATAAAAATTCTACAAAGCAGCTTGAACAACCCGCGAGAAAATGTTCCAACACCGATGGCAAGTTTTCAACCATTCGATTCTACATCTGAGTTATGGACTGATTATTTGGCAAGGTTCCGAACATTTGTCACTGCTAACTCTATTCCCGACAACAAGCAAGCACAAATTTTTCTTACCAACCAATCTAACTCCGTTTACAAAATGCTTAGCAACTTAGTGGCTCAGCAACAACCTGTCAAAAGCATACATGAGCTAACCATGAATGATATTCAGACGTTTATGGCAGAGCAGTTCGACCCAAAACAATTTGTTGTCAGAGAACGTTTCAAGTTTTGGTCTGACATGAAACGCAAACCTGGCGAAACTATTCCTGAACTGGCAAGCAGAATACGACAAGATGCAGCTACATGTGATTTTCAATCCATTAAAGATCCATTAGATGAAGCCTTACGAACTAAATTTATCTGTTCGGTCGACAACGAAGCAGTTTTGAAGACACTCTTCAAGCTCAAGGACGATGAACTGAAGTTTAGCAACGCCATCAGAGTGGCTCAAGAAGTGGAAGAAGCAGCCAAGGTAGCAAAGGAAACCGTACACGGTCAACCTTCTACGTCGGTGCAGAAAGTTTATCACGCAAAGTCCAAAACTTCCAAAACGCAAGAAAAGAAAACCGCCTGCTTCAGATGTGGAAATTCTGGACATTTTAGCAAAGCTTGTCCCCACATTAAAGCTATTTGCAGCTTCTGCAAGAAAACAGGTCATCTGCAATCTGTATGCATGTCTCGACTAAGAGATAATAAGCTTGTGAAACAACAGGTGAAATTGGTGCACAAAGTCCAATGTTCTGTTTCACCCATCTATCAAACTATTAGACTTAATGACCACAGAATTAAGTTTGAAATTGATAGCGGAGCCAGTGACACATTTTGCTGTGAAGCGACGTGGCAAACGCTGGGTAAACCCACTCTACAACCTGTATCAGTTCAATATCAAGTTGCTGAAGGTAGCCCGCTACCCGTCGTGGGACAATTCCAATCAACTGCAAGTATTGATGGAAAATCACCTGACGTGACCTTTCCTGTAATTGTCACTAAGGTGCCCAATCTAAATTTACTAGGTCGTCTGGCAATGATGAAGTTGAAACTCACCAACTTAACTGATCACTTCAGAGAAAACCTAAGTTGTGCTGAATCTACTGCAACGATAGAGCACGTCACTACAACTGGTCCAGAAAACTCCTTAGATGCGGCATGTATTCAATTATGTGGAGAGTTTCCTACTTTATTTGAATCTACATTGGGTTGTCTAAAAGATTTTTCACTGGACATACGGTTTAAACCTGAAGCTAAACCTATTTTCAAGAAGCCAAGACCTGTTCCGTTCTCAATCCTACAAAATTTAAACGAAGCATACGAAGCAGGAATTAAGAGAAGTGTATGGGAGCTTACAGATTTTAACTCGTACGGCACCCCCGTGGTTCCTATTCGAAAGTCTCCTTTGCCAGGTCAAGCAAAAGCAAGCATCCGAGTTTGTGGAGATTATTCGGTGACTGTAAACTCGCAACTGGAAGACCATCGTCAACCAATCCCTCTCCCAGAAGATCTAATGCGCAAGCTAGGACGTGGTTACTGCTTTAGTAAGATTGATCTAGCTAATGCATATAATCAAATCTGTCTTTCTCCTGACAGCCAGAAGAAGCTGGCTCTCAGCACTCACAAAGGAGTTTTACTTCAGAAAAGACTTCCTTTCGGAATTAAATCCGCACCAGGGTATTTCCAAGAAATCATGGAACAGTTAACGCAAAATTTGCGAGGAGTTGCCGTGTATTTCGATGATATTTTGGTAAGTGGTGACAACGCAAAAGATCATTTGATGAACCTGCGAGCTTTGTTCAAAAGACTAGAAGAAAAAGATCTTCGCTGCAACCGTGAAAAATGTCTTTTCGCCCAAGTATCAATTGATTACCTGGGTCACACTTTATCAAGTCGAGGAATTGCAAAAGGGTCCAAAGTTGATGCCATACTAGAAATGCCTACACCCAAGAACATTTCTACGTTAAAATCTTTTTTAGCATCTGTGCAGTTTTATTCTAAATTCTTACCTCCATATTTTTCGGAAATCACCGAGCCGTTGTACAAGCTTACACGCAAAGGACAACAGTGGAAGTGGGGTGAAGAAGAAGCGACATCTTTCAAAGAAATCAAACGGTTACTATGCACAGAGACTGTACTTGCGCACTATGACCCATCTCTTCCGTTGGGTTTATCTTGTGATGCCTCAGAATGCGGAATTGGAGCGGTATTATTTCATCGCTTTGCAGACGGAAGCGAGCGTCCGATTCTCAATATTTCTAAAATTCTATCAGCAACACAAAGACGCTACAGCCAAATACAGAAAGAAGCACTATCCTTAGTGTACGCTTTGAAGAAATTTCATCAGTTTCTCTACGGTCGTAAGTTCATTGTGGTTACCGATCACAAACCTTTAGTGACCTTGTTTGCCCCTGATAAAGGTACTCCTGCAATGGCCGCGAATCGACTTGCACGATGGGCATTACTAGTCCATCAATATGACTACACGGTGGAATACCGTAGAAGCAAGGACCATGGCAATGCCGATGCTCTTAGTCGCTTGCCATTTTCAAATGACACAAGTTTTGATGGGGAGGAGATGGAAGATGATGTCGATAGCGTTTGTTTAGTTCGAACAATCAGTCGTCAAATCAATCCTGACAATCCATTGCTTGTGGTCAGAGAGACTGCCAAGGATCCAATTCTTTCCCAAGTAATGCGATTTGTGAAGGAAGGATGGCCGCATGCATTTTCGGAAGAGCTTAAAGACTTCAAAAAGTTGGAAAATTCGTTGTCAACAGAGAATGGTTGCGTTTTTTACGGCTTACGGGTAATAATTCCTTCAACCCTACGTAATCATATTCTTAAATTATTACACCTTGGACATTTCGGCATGCAACGGATGAAACAACTTGCCAGGTCAACTGTCTATTGGCCAAGAATTGACTTTGACATCGAGAACTTATGTCGCAAATGCACTTCCTGTGGCCAATTTCAAAATAACCTGGATAAACCTTCAATCCATCCGTGGATGATGCCAGAAAAACCATGGTCAAGACTCCACTTGGACCATGCGATCAACTTTCTGGGAAGAAACTGGTTAGTCCTTGTAGACGCTTATTCAAAATATCCTTGCATTCATACAACAACCTCAACGTCTTCGAAAAGTACTACAGCTATACTTGAACAAGAATTTGCTCATTTCGGATATCCCCACACGTTGGTGACCGATAATGCCACAACATTCATGTCTCAAGAGTTCCAAGCTTGGTGCAAACAACGAGGCATTGTACATCTCACCGGAGCACCTTATCATCCAGCAACAAACGGTGCTGCCGAGCGTTTGATACAATCGTTCAAACAGGCATTGAGAAAATCCTCGTTACCTCCAAAGGAAGCTTTGCAAGAATTTCTAATGCAATATAGAAGAATTCCTTTTGCATCGGGACTGTCACCAAGCGAATTGTTGAATGGAAGAAGAATACGCACCAAAATTGACACTTTGGTTCCATCCATTCCGCATCTCCTGCAGGGAAGACAGTCAAAACAAGCGAGCAAGTATTCAAATGCTAAAGACTCGGAAGTGGTTTCGAAAGTCGAACATCAGTATACACTAGGGGACCCTTGTTACGCACTGTACTTCGGCCCTAGAAGAGATCGTGACCCACGATGGGTGCCTGCGATAGTTACGAAAGTCCATGGTACACGAAGCGTCAATGTACGAGTCATTCCTCGAGGACCAACTTGGAGAAGACATCTTGATCAACTTCGACCTCGATACGGTTCGGATCAAGATGATGATCCCTGTGAAATCCCAACGAGCGTTTTGTCTACAGAAACACTTCCAGCCGGGACTGACCACGCATCTAGTTCTTCTTCGATGAACCAACGCAACAATCCGAGACTACCAACCGGAGACGAGTACGGGCGACACAATCTACGACGATCAGCGAGAACAAAGAGACCTCCAAAAAAATATTGTTGCTAAAAAATGTATATATATTTTTTTGTCATAGTTTATTTGGGGAGGTGTTGTGATATTGTGCAATCGATGACGTAGTGTTTTCTTAAACGCTCTAATCGTAATCAGCGCCTTCTGCTCGAACAATTATTGGACACGCGCATCTCCAAGCATAATTGTTAACAGTTAAATATGCGCCTTTACTTCGGTTCTTCAGTCAGTTTCAAAGCTATCAAGCTACTACAGCAAACGAACAAAAGCATTCTATTTTCGATATGGTTGTTTATTGGCTAAGTGATTTTTGTGAATATTTATTATTGTTTTTTTATAAACCTGTGTATTCGTGCAAAGATACAACACAAAACATGGTTTTATTTTATTAAATATTTTCAATTATTATGATAACTGTTACTAACCTTAATTTTTGGCCAATCAAAATCTGTCTTAAAACTTTTCAAATACTACATTCAGTTCCTCAATTCATTGTAGCAAAACCTCCTGAAAAGAGCTATAAGAAAATGTTTGAGTTTTTCAAAACAGCCTTTTTTAAGGCTACTCATTTAACAAATGAGTTTCAAATCAAAGACTTGGTTTTAAGATCTATTTTAAAGTTTTGTACCACTAAAAAACTTTCATGCATGGCCATGATAAGCAACAATGTCATAGTAGCTGGTGTTTTTTCATTTTTTGGTTCATGCCACTTATTTTTAGATGTAAAAAAAGCAATGTCAAACAAATTTTAAGTGAAGGCTTTTTTTAATCTTCACTATTTATTTGTAGACATGAAAGAAACTAATTTAGTGGGCAATGTGGTTAAGAGCACTGTGATTGTGATTTGCATGGTCTCTGTTCAAAACTTGCTTGTGCCACTGTGTTGTGTCTTTGGGAAAGATACTTTATGACACTTTCCCCTACTTGGCCGTCTTGTAGAGAAGTCTAAATTTTAGTCAATCTCTATAAAACTAAAATTCCAAATTAAAAATTTCAATCAGAAAGCAATATCCTGGCATTTCTGGAAGCTGGTTGGAACCATTGCTTGTGCTATGTATAATCCTCCATTGCTTTCCTGTGAGTCAGGAAGATAAATATACAGATAAAATAAAAAACAAAATGAGAAAATTTACTTAAATTTAAAGTCAAAGACCTTTTACTTCTAGACCAGATTTTGTGTATAAAAATGAAGCATTTTTGCACCCCTGCTGTAACTAAATTTATGTTTTACTGCCACATAAATTGTTTAAAATTTTTATTTAAAAAAATAAGATTGCAAATGAAACAACAGGCATTCATTTAACATTTCATTTAATTAATTTAATTATTAATTATTTATTTAACATTTAACTAAAATATCCTGGACTGGATGATTTTGCTTGTTGGGGTGGATACACCTTACAGGCTGTAGGTTGCCAACTCCTGGTCTACAACATCAATGCAATAAAGAATAAAATAAAATTTGTAATCAATGCTTACAATTTTTTCAAAAAAAATATTAGTTTCTAAACTTAAAAATGATAAAATCATAAAATACCATAACCTCAAGAGCTGATATAGACAAACTACAGCCTGCAGAACCCAATTTGGCCAGCCAACCATTCAATATAAATGGTATAAAATAATAATTTTTTTTGCTTTTGCTCCATAAATGAAACCATAAACATAAAAAACAAAAAACAATGTTTGGAGGCAATACAGCTTTGCCAAATTTATAATCTTCTAGTACTTTATAAAAATGAAAAGAAATCTTGTCTCAAAGTTAGGGTGAAGATCAAACAAAAAAGATCTTCACTTTGAATCTGTCTTAAATTTCTTGATTTATGACCCAAAAAAGTAGTGCTACAAACCAAAATCTTTCTTTTATTTGGTCTTCATGTAAGTTTGAAGTACAGGTTCATATTATTAGTGAAGACCACAATAAAATTTATCTTCTGAATCCAGCCCTCAAGCTAAAAAGTTTGCCCAACCCTGCCTAAGAGGTATGGGATGAAAAAAACTTTGCAAATAAAATTCATATGTGCACTACTGATCATTCTCAGAATAACAAGTAAAGCCAATATGCTACAAATCATAGTTTATAAGAATATTTAAATTTAAATAATTTATAACTTAATTGAGTAAAATAATGTGACTTGACAATTAAATTGATACAACAGCAAGTTTGGGTATGCACAAATAAAAGTAATACAACAGCAGGAAGAAACATTTATTGTACAGTAGTACTATTAAGTAAATAATAAGAGTCGTAGGCAGCATGGTCTAATGATTAAGGTGCTGGGCTCATGACCAACACAACCTTGGTTCAAAACCCACTCACACCATTCTGTTGTGTCCTTGGGAAAGACACTTTACGGCATATTCCCTTGCTTGGTGGTCTTGGCAAGCAGTTTTAAATTACAGTCATATCTCTATTAAATTACAAGTGGACAGCAATATCTTGGCATCTCTGGAAGCAGGTCAGGGTAATTGCTTACCCTATGTATTAGTGCCTCCATCACTTTCCTGCAAGTCAGGAGGATAAATATAGAGATAAAATAAATAAAGAAAAAATAAAAGCACAAAACATTAAGTAAATACAATGGAATTGATATTTTGTCAATATTCATTAACAAACCAAACTTTTAGATGTAAAGATTTTTTTATCAAGTATTTTGCCAATGGTTAAAAAAAGCTAAAATTGTACAATCATTAAAGTTGATTGTATACATTGGATTGTCAACATGGTGTTTTGTTACATCAGTTTCTTGTTGGAGTGGCAAATCAATGTTTTAGTTGTCTAATCTTGTGATTAGATTTTTGCTGGTTTGTCAAATATACAAAGCTCAACAATCACATTTTAAAAGGTAGTGTGTATTAAATGTCGAAGTATGTTTGTGTCAAATTAAAAAGAAAAAAAATTTATTTTTTTTTAAGTTGATTAGAAACATCTCAAAGTTAAAGTAATTTTATGTAAACAATTTTTGATGGTTGATCAGATTGAGAATCACAATTATTTTCAGAATAAATTTTGATTAAAAGTTGTTTAATATTTTGGTTAATAAAAAATTTTGAATAACCATTACATAGAACACTTTTGAAAACATTTTTGATTTCTTTTCATTTATTCATATAGATGTTGTAAAGATTGTGACATCTATTTAATAAAGTTTTGATCAAACTTTGCTTAAATGGAATCAGGACAAAACTATTCCATTGGGTACAAAGTCTAGTGTGAGTTGGTTTTCTATATATAGAACATATATATTTTTGTTCAATGATTTAAATTGTCCTGAAAAGATAAAGCATTAATTATTTTTTTCTAATTCTTTCATGATGGTAATATTGCTATGACCAAGTTGACAACCCAACACATAAACACCAAGTTGGCATAATATGTAAAAAAAATTAAGTTGACCAATCCAATGTATAAAATCAATTTTAATAATTGTACAATTTTATTTTTTTTAAGTCATTGGTGATGATGCTCAATAAAAGAATCTTTAACGAGTATTAACAAACAATCAATAGCATTGTATTTATTTAATACCTAGTGCTCTTTTTCTTTTACTTTAACAATACTACTGTACAATAAATGTTTAAACTTGCCGTTTTATTATTTCAAATTCATAACTCACTTTATTTTGTGCAAACTCAAATTGCTGTTCCGTCAATTCAATTGTTAAATCACATTATTTTGTACATGCTCAGTTAACTTTGTTTTACTCAATACATATATTTTGGCAATATTTTACTGAATTACATCATAAATTATCTAAATTTAAATATTCCAATTTACAATTAGTTAAGTAGTTAAATGCAGTTTATGATAAAACTTCTAATAATATAGGATTTACAGTATATTGGCTTTACTTTTTATTCTGAAATTATTTAAGTATCGCAAATTGTACACTATAAAACCATTCTCACTATTGTAGCCTTTAGATTTTATTTGACAAACCTGTAACATCACAGTAAAAAAGTGGTGAGGAAATTGAAAAAGTGTATCTTTCAATGAAATGTTTTGTCAATCCCACACACAATCTTTTATTTAAACAATAATTAATTACAGTTTGTTGTACACAATTTAATATAAACATAGTTATATAATTATATTTCAGTTTGTCAAATTATTCCATTCAACTTAAGCAAAAACTTGTTAAAAAAAAGATTACAATAAACATTACTTACTTACACATTGACCCAATATGTTATCCCAAGTACCATCTATTTGACACTTAGTAAAGCGATTACCTCTTATAGCATAATTAGATTCACAATATAACTCACATACAAAACCAACTGAAATTCTGTAAAATATTTCAATCAATAAATACTGAAGTACTGTAAACATTTAGTATTAGGTTCAAAGCACACTTTAAATTTAAACTATAAACCATAAAACTATAAAACAGCCTGTTTTTCCTTGTCAGTTCATTATGGAAAATTATTAAAAAAGAAGTAAAAATTTATACTTCAATGGTAATGCTCTTATAAAACCGTTAAATAAATGGTTTTTAAATGTGCCAATGCAAAACTGCAAACGACAAGTTAGCATTATTAGTCATGTTACACTTTATAGAGGTTAAAAAAAGTTTTACTTTCAAACTATATATGAAGTTTTGTATTCTTAAGGCAAATTTTTTTAAAGATCTGACATATTTCATAAATAGTTAAATTAGCTAAATATTTTTAGATATGCTAGCTATGCTATTATTAATCAAGAATTTTTACTATACTGTTTAAAAAGTGTAGCATACAGTGTACAAATATGAAGATAGCTAACAAAAAACTCATCTCTAAGCTTTTTTTCCAACACTTGTCAGGAGATAAACATTGGAATGAAGGAAACAAAAATTCAAATAATTTTGCAATAAAGCTAAATGAAGATGATTGGATATTTGAGAGAAGTGTTACAAGATGTGATCAATGCAAGAGTTTCAAGCGTAAATAAACATTTTTTGGTAGCATAAATTTGGCTTGCAAAATTTGATGCTAACGGCTTTTAAAGCAAATAAATGAAAAAATTTATGGCCAAACAAAAGAATGGTAAGTTTTTGGTCATCGTAATTTTTGGCGCACATAGGGTTATCTAAAGGTGTTGATCAATCGCACATTCACTAAACATGACCAGAGTTGAAGATTTGTTTTTTATAGAATATTGAAGATTCAACCATAGTCATGTTTAGTGAATCTGTGATACGTCAACATCTTTTAGATAACCCTATATGCACCAAAAATTATAGTGATGAAAAATTTACTATTCTTTCATTTGGCCATTTGTCTTTTTATTTATCTACTTTAGAGGCTGTTCACATCAAATCATGCAAGCCAATTTTATGTTGCCAAAAAGAGTTTGTTTACAACTTGAAACTATTGCATTGATCACATGTTATGATGCTTCTCTTTGCAGTGCAGTTGCCTTTTTTCTTTTGACCACTTCCATTCACTGGGATAATTAAACCAGATTAAAATTGGATTGATGATTTCTGCTTTAATTAATACTCTGTATTTAGATAGCTTGATGATCCTTTTAAAACAAAAATTAGTTTGTCAGTTTCAAAAAAATGTTTGCTTTTATTTTGTGATTTTAATTCAAGATATCTCCCTCTGACATTGTCATCAAACACTTTTTTAAGATACTGCTTTAAGGAAAGAAAATGCAGCAGTGTAGATGGAGAGAATGTGTAGAAAGAGTTGCTGAAGTAGTAAGATGCATCCAGCCACCTTCATTCAGTTGAGAAATTTAAACTGGATTAAAATTGGATTGAGGTTGATATTGGCAATAAATAAAAACCAACTTAAATCTACAATTTTTAAAAGTAAAAAACTAAATACTTAACCAATTACCAATAATAAAGCTTATAATCACTTAACCATAATATAATTACAATAAAAAAGTCATTGCTTGTTAGGTTTTTTATGCTTAATTTTCAAAAAAATAAATTTTTATTTCAATAATATCTTTTTTTGGAAAAGCAATTACATTTTTGTTAATTGACTAGCAGAATCACTCAATGCTCTTTCATTTTTAAGCAGAAGGATGCAAGTTTAATGCACAGTCTACCACAGTCATTTTGTATGTGGCCTAGAAAAGTTATTTTACAAAAATATATATAAATTAATGTTGTTTGCTTTCTTTAAAAAAAGCAATAACCAGGTCAATCTAATACAAAACAAGGAAATTAAAAGCATATTGTAAAAGATATAACAACTTTACTATAGTTTCAGTTAAAAGCAACTTTATTTTAAAGATAAAAATTTAGCATAATAACTAGCAAACTTTATACTTTATACCTGAAGCTTATGTCAAAACCAATTATATATTAGCCATTTCTAAACAAACCCATTATCTTTAAATTCTTTAAAAAAAGTTGAAGTATTCAAAGGCATTCATTTATCACACTTACAGCTTTTTCAATTTTTATATTATCATTTCTATTTATACTATAACTTGCAGGAATGTATCAAAGGTGTTATATTAAGGGCAGCTGTTAGCAATTACACAGACCTGTTTTCTGAGATGCCAGATATTGCAGTTCAATTGAAATTTTCTATATGATTTTAAGTTTGAAATTGTCAATGTTAAAATACTGCATTGACAACTAAACAGTGTGATGATGATGATGATGATGATATTTTATTCACGCTTAGTAACAATATTTAAGTATATGCAATGTACATTAAGCAAAGCATGAAAAGGAAACGCAACACAACGATGAATGTTAAACATGCAGAAAGTAGAGAGAGGGGGTAAGAAAGAGAAAAAATAAGAAGCACAGCCGCGTTACCTAATTCAAACTAAATATTATTATTTAAAAAGACAAAAAAGACACAAAAAAATGACAAAATAAAAAAAAAAATATAAAAATGTGCAGTGCAGGAATGGTTATGTAAATCATTGGGAGGCACAACCGCCCTATATAGCTAACTATAAATTTAGCTCAACTGAGCATGGTGAGTAAAGAAAACCTCCCGAAAAGAAACCTCACCAGGTCCGGAAACCTTTTCTGGATGCACTGCAAATACAAACATAAAAAGAAAACAAAATATACTTATATATATATATACATTATGAAGAGAGAATAAAGAAGTATAAAGTTTAGAAAAGAATAGAACATGCCAACTGTGTAAATTGATTTGAATAATCAGTTAAAAAAAAAAAAATAATAAGGTTGATTGTCCAGTCAACGGTTTGAATTTGTTATATCAATTGATTCCAATTCTTTTGCATAGCATACACTCTTTCTTGATAGAGATTGAAACTGTTTTGAAGATTGTAGCCTGATTGAGAATTGATAAGAGAACCAATGTTGATGATTGTTCTTTAGAAAGACATGTGCTTGAATTTCCTGAATTCATTTTTATCTGAAATAAAAATGCTTTCCCGCAGTAAGTAGCTCACTGAAATCATTAAATTTAGATCTTATTGAATATTTAATTATACACTATTTCTAGTTTACAGATGTATAAAAGCAATACCTTCATGCACTGTCAAGTTATGGCGTCGAAAAGACAAAGCGCCATTAAGACGTGGTTATAGTTTTATAACTTAATTTGTAAAATCTTTTATTGATCCTTATTTATATTGATTCATTGAGTAGGAATTTTTTAAGATTGTTTCTGAAACATTTGAAAGTCTGGTTGCTAGTTTTTAAATTGGCTGGGAGAGAATTCCAAATGAAAGGGCCTTGATAAGAAAAAGATTGTTTTGCAACAGTTGTTTTACAATGATGTGTTATGTATTGAGCTTTGTTTCTTGTATTGTATTTGCATGGATTTAAATGCAAATTACAACTAAAAGCAGGAGATTTGTTTCCACCTTGTATTAGTTTGAACATAAGGGACGCCGTTTCCAATTTATATAATTGATTTATTTTTAAAATGTTGCATTGTTTCATAATGTCATTTATGTTGGAACAATAGGGCAATTCAAATATCATTCTCAAGAATTTGTTACAAATTTGCTGAAGCTTTGTAATTAGAGTTGAATTACCAAAACACCAGTTTGAAATGCAATATTGGAGGTGACTGTTAATTAGAGAATGATACAGAAGGAGTAGTGAATCCTTGTTTACAAGTGATTTTATTTTGCACACTACACCATAACAGCTTCTTAGCTTTGAAATCAAGTATTTCATGTGTAGACTCCAGGAAAGATTATTGTGAATGAATACACCCAGAAATTTTAGAGATTTTACCTGATCAATTTGTCTATTTCTTATTGATAAAGAATGTTTACCTCCAACATTTGAGTTTGGAGTACTAAAAAGCATAAATTTAGTTTTTTCAATATTTATTGACAATTTGTTAGAAACCAGCCACCGATCAATTAATTCCATCTCTGATTGCATGAATTGGAACAGAGTTGATGTATTTTTATGGCTAGTCCAAACAGTTGTATCGTCAGCAAACATAACGGCTTTGCTTTTAGTTAAGCAATTGTTAAAATCATTCACATATATAAGAAACAGGAGTGGGCCTAAAATAGACCCTTGCGGAAAACACATGGTTGATGAATTGATTGTGGATGATAAAACACCAGAACACACAACTTGTTGTTTTCTGTTGAGTAAATAGTTCTTGAACCAGATATATGCTAGTCCTCTTATTCCATAGTGGTCGAGTTTTTTTAGTAGTATTTTAATGCTAATTGTATCAAATGCTTTTGATAAATCCAGGAAAATAGCAAGGCTTTTTTCGTTTTTGTTGAATGAATTGGTGATGCTATTTATGAGAAGCAAAATAGCTTGGAAAGTAGAACATTTTTTTCTGAAACCAAATTGATTTTTGAAAAAAAAATTATGTCTGTTTAAAAAGCTAATTACTCTGCGGAACATTATTTTTTCTAAAATTTTGGAAATATTTGAAAGTAGGCTGATAGGCCTATAGTTATTTATGTCACTAGCATCACTTTTCTTATACAAGGGTATGATCTATACAGTGTAAGTGTTCATACAGGAAGTCCTAATATTATAAAAGTGAAAATATTATAGCTTCATGGTAATAACACTTGTACTGTACAGTACTTTTTATTTGTCAATGCAGTATGACAATCTTCCAAGACAATAAATGGTGCTGAAGGTAATTGATTGCTGCAAAGTGAATTGTTGAATAATGTGCTTCTGGCTTTGATAAAAGGAAAAGTCAAAAATAACTAAAGATGTTTAAAACAAATGAAATTAAAAATAATAATGCAAAACAATTACAAGCAGCAATCTGTAAATAAATAAAACAAACTAAAAATTAAACACAAAGAAAAAAGACATAGTTGCCTTATCAAGCAGTTCACATTGGTACTGACTCATGGGGAAACAGGAAACACACAAATGGGATCACCAAAAAGCACTAAGTCTACTCAGACTTCAACAAGCCACCCACTGGTCACCTAACAGATTGAGAAGTGACAATCCAAACAGGATTGAGAAGTGACAATAAATAACACTAAGTCTACTCAAGACTTCAGCCAGCCACTGCCAATTGCTGCAGGTCGCCCCACAGATTGAGAAATGTAAGAAAACACAATAGAGCCATCACTAAATGAACACACTGCAGAAACAAATTATGCTTGGAGAAGAAATTAACTAATAATTTAAAGTGTAAAGTGAAAAGGTGCTGGCAGTGAGTGCACGCGCAAATAACAATTAGGAAAGCAAAAGAAATAAAATAAATACATACATTGGTAATTTTCTACATACAGAAAATCAATCTTCTTCTTTGCATGCCTAGAAACTGCTTTCTGTTTTGACAAAGTCACAATTGTAGCTAAACAGCATGACCCCATCAAAAAATTGTCAGGAAGTGGCTTCCTAAAAATCACTCAGATAGAATGAATATTAAACTTGTGTCCTTCTGTTTGCAAGTCAAAGTGTTAGCACACTAAGCTATTGAAGACAAATTAATAATAATTTTTTGACTATAAACTGACTATAGGTGAAAATTAACTCAAAAATAATTATTGCAGTATAAACTGATCACATGTATTCAAATGAAACAAAAATGATAAAAATATCAAATTATTTCATGCAATGCCAATTATATGGTCATTTTATCCCATAATTAATTTTAACAGTTTAACATACCAAATACATTGTATTTAGATTGTAAATGTCTATTGTGGCATTGGCATGTTGATTCATACAAAAAAAATTCATACAAAAAAAAAAAAACATGTTGATTCATACAAAAAAAAAATACAAATTTAAATATACAAAAAAATTGTCTTACCATTTGAAATACTTTTTATATATCAATAGTAAATGCAGTCATAAGCATACATATATTTTTTTATAAATAAAATAAATTAAAAAAATGTTCTGAAAAACACATATTTTAATATTGCTACTAGATACATATACAAGCAAAATGCAATGATTTTTCAGGTAATTTATTATTTTTATTTATCTCTATAATTTTCTTCCTGACTTGCAGGAAAGCGACAGAGACGCTAATACATAGGGTAAGCAATTACCACGACCTGCTTCCAGAGATGCCAAGATATTGCTGTCCACTTGTAATTTAATATAGATATGACTTTAATTTAGAACTGCTTGCCAGGACACCAAGCAGGAGAATGTGCCATAAAGTGTCTTTCTCAAGTACACAACAGAATGGTGCAAGTAGGTTTTGAACTGAGGTTGTGTTGGTCACGAGCCTGGCACTTTAACCACTTGACCATGCTGCCGACAGTAATAACTATTCTAATAACTATTCTAGTAACTATTCTATAAAATAGTAGTAACTATTCTAATTGCAATTAAACCATTTCTATTTGCCAATATATCTTTGACTCAACACAATTTACACATAATTCTTCAGAACAATTTTTCTATTTAACATACAGTAGCAAGCAAATTAGTTTGGACACTTTTTAAATTTTTTAAAAATTAGTATTTAATTAAAGAAATTTTAATATAAATTTTGACTATTTATATTTTTACAAATACTTTTTTACACTCTTTCATTTTATGCAAGTTTTAATAGACAACTCTCAATATTAAAACTTATTTTTAATTTCAAAATCTTTTTTAAATATTTAGTGTGAGCAAATTAGTTTGGACAGTTTAATTTTATTGCAAAAATAAGTCAAAATTAATAGCTAGATGGATATCTGAATCTATTAATCACTTCTTTCATTTTTTTGGCATTGAAATGATGAAAAAATTACAAATTTCTTGAGAAAGTCCATTCCATTTTTGAGCAAAATTTTTGTACAATTGATTGATGTTGGTGCACTTTTTCTTTTGATTTATCTTGTCGCTAGTCGTAATTATTGGGGAAAAAGGAATTTTTTGCAAAAATGGGGTATCTTATTTTGCTTAGTGCAAACTTGTTTTTGGACAAATGTTTAAAAATTTTATAGCATTTTACTCAGGAAAAAATCATCTTTTTAATGATATACTGTAAAATTTAAACAATTTTTTTTATACTTAATGGGAAAATTATAATTAAATATTGCTTAATTCTTGAATAAACCCTTATTTGGTGCTGCTAGTGGACAAAAGCCCACCGTGAAAGAGTTAAAATGTTGCAAAATAAAAAATGACAAGATGTCCGAACTATTATGCCCCAGTCAATTATTGCATATGAGTAGTCTACACAGTGCATCATTCTTTGTCTCCTTTGTCACCTTTATTGACACACATCAAAAGAATGAGCGTGAAAAACTCTACATGATTATGTAGTGTCATTGTTTGAAACCGATTCATATTTTTATAATACCCAATTAAAGATTATTTAATCAAGTGTCCGAACTAATTTGCTCGTATAATCATGTAGAGTTTTTCACGCTCATTCTGTAAAAAAGTATTTATAAAAATATAAATAGTCAAAATTTATATTAAAATTTCTTTAATTAAATATTAATTTTTAAAAAATTTAAAAAGTGTCCGAACTAACTTGCTCACTACTCTATGTTATACAGCATTAAAGATATGATGAAAACAAGATAAAAATATTATCTTGAAAACAAGTCAACATTTAAAAAAGTACCTGCTAAATTAATGAAGTATAACTTCAAATAAAGATTGCAGTAAATATAAGTTTTTACTAATTGGCTGAAATGAACAATGCTTTGCAAAATTCAACAAATAATAAATTTGATTAAATAATTTAATTACAGCAAATCTCCAATCTTATACTAAGCAAATATATTACAAAAATTTTTGCAACTATAATAAACACAATAACATAGATTAAAACTTGATATAATTTGGGTCTAACATTATTTCATTAGACTGTTCTGAAATAAATTTTTATGGCATTGCTTGAATCCAAAATTTGCTAACAAAAAGAGTTTGTTTAAAAACAAAAATTTGAATATTTTCTTTTAGTTCAATGCCTAATGCCTAAATGCATAAAATTTTTTTAGTTCAATGCAAATATATTATAAAATTTTTTGCAAATATAATAAACACAATAACATAAGGTAGATTAAAACTTGATACAATTTGTGTCTAACATTATCTCATTAGACTGTTCTGAAATAAAATTTCAATGCATTTCTTGAATCCAAAATTTGCTAACAGAAAGAGTTTGTTTAAAAACAAAAATTTGAATATTTTCTTTTAGTTCAATGCCTTGGTGTATGACTTTTCAAAATCTGCTTTAATAAATATCCCCAGGTTTTATATTTACAAAGCAGTTTTATTTCTGACTATTAATAACTTTTTCATATATTATGATAATTGTTATGATACTTTTAATAAACACAATCTTTTATCCAATCAAAACTAACCATGAAATTGTACAAATAATAAATTGCATCTTCAAGCAAGCTTATGATGAGTTTAGACAAAACATTGAACTTCTCAAAAACACTTTTTTACTAACAGTTTAAATAAAATGATTTTAAAATGACATCTCCAAATTGAACACAAAGTTATTATAAAAATACCTTGCTGAGTTTGGTTTAAAAATATTACTGAAAAAGCTTTAATATAGATTTTTAAAAATGTTTACTTTTTTTTTACCTATATAAACCATTTTGAAAATCTAGCATGTATGTACATTTTAAAACAGTGGTTTTATAAATTCAAAGATTAGTGAAAAAATTATATAATCAAATTAATTTTGAAAAACAAAGCTTTTCTAAAAAATAGCATTAAAATCGTTTGTCTTTTAGGCATTAATAAAATTTTAAAATGACAAACAAGCTAACAATAATTGTTCTCTTACCGGCTGCTACTACACCTAGAAGGTATCAACGTAGAATGATCTGAAATAGTTTTTGTCAGAGGCAAACAGTATTTATCACAAGCAGGTAATTCCATATTATAACTAGGCTGAAGATACATAGCAAAATTAAAACCACTTTCAACCACTTTAGTAGTAGGCATCCACACTCCTTGAACACAAGTATAATTAACATGATTGCCTCGAATTGCATACATGTCTCTGCAACCAAACATGCAGGTAGTCCCAGGTACCTGGTCATACTCAGCACAAGATACTGGGAAAACCTATAATAGTAAAGTACATTAAGATAATATAAAAAGTAGACTTAACAATTAACAAAACTAAGTTTTAAAAAGCAAAATGTTATGATAAGGTACTGGTAAAAGTTAGATTAAATGTCAGTGATAACATTTATGAATAGTAAAATGATAAAGCAAAATGTTATGATAAGGTACTGGTAAAAGTTGGATTAAATGTCAGTGATAAAGAGTAAAAAGATAAACAAATTTTTTACAATAAAAAATTAAAAAATTGATTAATAATTGTAATGATTCAATTTTGGTAAATGTATACTTTTGTGAAATTATCTACAATATTTATCTTAAGACTATAAATTTTTATTGACAAGCTAAGACCAGTAAGCTTCTCAGATGTATCGAGCAGGCATAAAATTATTATTGTTAAATGAAGTACAGCACAAAACAAAAATACAACTTTTTGCTTTTAACATTTATGGAAGTTTCTGTGGTCTACATAGGTTGGACATGCCTAAGTGAGACAATCACAACATATTCTAACATGGGTTCTGCATGAGCTAGTACACTGTTGTACAAAAACTGCTGAATATGTTAAGTAATTCTTTTACACCTAAGGCAGCATTTTTCAAACCTTTTTTTCTGTTACCCAAAATCACTAAAAACAATGATCTATAAATATGATTGCAACCTAAATAAATTTGATTGAGCCCATATTGAAACAAGAAATTATTATATATTTATTAACAATGATTTTACCCCAACAAGTCTTCAAAAAAATCTAACTCTGAAAACTCAATTTTTGTCTCAAAAACGTAGTGTCTCTAAAAGTCATCACCCTGAATCTAATTTTGAAAACTCAATTTTTGTCTTGAAAACACAGTGGTCTCTAAAAAGAACCCATCCGCATAGTTTTGGCAACCCATCTGCATACCCTTGGTGACCCACATTTGGGTCGTGACCCATGGTTTGAGAAATGTTGATCTAAGGGATGGGATTCCACACATATTTTTTCTCTAAAGAAAATTGATTGACTAAACTAATAAAAATAGTGTATAAGTAATGGTTCTTGTGTGATTGGTTAATTTCTTGTAGTTATATAAAGTTATGTAGTCAGTTGGCATTTTGGTATCATAATAATGTGGATTTAAGTACTCTGACTGAGATCCTAGGCTGTACATATATAAATCTAACAAAGTGTTGCATTTTATACATTCACTAACAGTAATAGATGAGACCATAATAACTAATTTGAATGTAAACTGTTTTCATTGGAAAATATTTAATTTAAATTTTGGGTTTCACCCTGCCCATGAGAACCCAAAGGTTTCTTGTTGCTACTACAAACACCAGAAGTTGTAAACTTTTAATAGCTGTCAGTTAAGTGTTGTTCTATGTGAAATTTAATGACATTCCTTTTTTTATCATAAAATAACATGTAAGTAGTAGCAGCTTGCCCACAGGAGCTGCAACCTCTCAAATATCTGTACAGCAATTGTAAACATTATTAGCAAGGCTTTAAATGAAAATTTTTAATATATACTTCAATTTTTCTCAATTTTCTTCACTTAATTTAAGTTCAATCAGGATTCTTAAGCAATTTTTAAATTTTGATTTAGCAATTTCTTGAACTACTTTAAATGCAAATTTAAAATTTTCATGCAAAGAAATGCAATCTATTGAAGCTTCAAGTTAGTGGTGCAAGATATTCTAATGTGGGCTGCATGTGGTTGGCAAGAAGCATATCTATTTTTTTTTACAAAGAAAGCTTTAAAATAAATTAGTGCTCTGCAACTGGTCCGCCCATTTTTTTGTTTTTTTATTTAGTCATCGCTAGTTTTTTGGAACAAAAAAGTTAATTCAGAGACAGTTGCAAAGTGAAGACTTTTTGAGAATAAAAAAAAAAGGAATTTAGATACAGTTACAAATTGAAGACCCTTTTTTAGTCATCACTAATTTTTAAAAATGAAAATTTGTTGCATTATGTTATACTTCAGCAATGTAACAAGATCAGACTTTGGGTAACCATCAATAAAATTTGGGCAAAATTATGTTGCTTTCCCCAATTTTAAATTTTGGAGTGCAGCTTGCAAGTGCAATCAGGTTCTCCACCCCTGCTTCTAATAGGTAGGTTGAACATAAGTTTGAGCTGCAATGAATGCAGTTTATTCATAGTAGAATCTGCACTAGAGAGATTAAAAATTTTTGTCTAGTGCAGCAGTTCTTAATCTTTTTTTCAATTTGGGCAAAAAAAAATTTTTTTTCAAACACCCAAAGTAATTTTTCAGATATTTTTTACTTTTAAAGATTTAAAATTATACAAAAATAAACTTTAAAAAATTTGCAGCACCCCAATCACTTGAAAGTCGTTGTTGTTTAATGGGTATCCACTCCGACACAGGACTGGGGCCAAGAGTTTATCTTTTTACTACCCCAGACTGCTGCACTACCTAAATCAGATGCTGGCAGTGGTGTTATTAAGCCAGCAGCATTGTTTTTGTCATCCAAAACCTTCAGACTTTGTGCTCCATGTGGTGCCCAATGTATAGGGCATGCTGTTAGAACATGGTCTGCAGTTTGCTCAGAGGCGCCAAAGTGTGACTTAAAAGTGATATTCCAGTATAAAACAACTGGTTTAGTTTTTAACTGCTTTTTGCATTAGAGCACTAGTTTTTTAATAGCCAGCTGCCATTACATGTCAGTAAATTGACCTTGTATAGGCCAAATTAATATTTAACTAGAAAAAGCATGTAAAATATTTTTTTTTTTTTAATTTGTTCATAATTTTTGCACTAAACCTCTTACATTTGCAGATTTACCTTACTAATAAATTAAGCCTTGAAATCATTGCAGAAAGTATAGTCTTTCAAAAAAAATTTGTTCAAATTTTGGATTTTGAAGACAGTGGTGAAGCTATATTACAAACAAATGATAAAAATATGGGTTTTTTGGAAAGTGAAATTCCTAAAAAAGATTAAGAACTGAAAATTGTGGAAATTTTAGATGCACTTATTTCTTAAAAAAATAGTGAACAAACAAAAAATTTTCATATTTGTGACCTGAAATGTACCAAAAGAATTCTATCAATTAACCTGGCAAGGGATATAGTACCAGAAATGATGAAAAGGGGAAAAATTCTTAACATTTAGGATAATCTGCCATGTCTCATTAAGCATTTAAAGATGTCTGCAAAATAGGCAATATAATAAACGAAATTTTGGTACATATTTATATGCAACAGAAAGGAAAGCTATTTCACACTAAAGATGAAGAAATGATGGCTTTTGTTGAAATGAACATCATGATGATCAATCACATTTTGCCAGAGCTTCATGATTATTTATCAAATAAGTGTGATTTGAGTGCTGAGCCAATTGCTGGAATTATGACAAGGTGTACAGTATTAAAACACCATTGCATGATGCAGACAACTGAAAAGCTTTAAGTAAGGATGGTATTCAATATAACAGAGTGTTCCTCTATGATTAAAAACTTTAACACAATGTTTCAAGTGCTATGAATCCTATTTTTGAGCAAATAATTGACAAACAAATGACCAATTTCAAAGCACAAAATCTAATAAAAAAAATTATGAACAGCAAACCAATTTGGAGAGGATTCAAACACTGATGTCAAAATAACTCAAAAACTGGTTACTTGTTTGAGTTTAATACTTATGTTGGAAAGAAAATCCTAGCACAGAAGTTGGTTAATTAGAGAGTGTTATAATGCAATTAACCAAATCCTTATCCAGTTCTAGTTGTAGACTATTCATTGACAATTTTCATATATAACCAAGTTTAGTTTACAAACTGATAAATTTCACAATAATTTTGCTAGTGAAACTAACAGAAAGAATTAAAAGTAACTTCAAAAAAATCTAAAATCAGATACAACTGAAAACATTTATAACCAGATACAACTGAAAAAAGGAAACACCAATGCCATGTACTCTGATAGAATGTTTGTGATAAAATGGTTTGACATGAAAACATTTGTAATGTTATCTATTATAGATTTTGGAAATATAACAAATTACATATCAGAAAAGCATCAGAAGAAAGTTCAGACAAAAAAGGAAAATGTAACTGTTACAGCGATGGCTCAATGGTACAATCAGTTTATAAAAGGCACTAATCTGCATGACCAGAAAACTGCTTTGGTTTCTTAAAAACATTAAAAGGTTGAGCTTTGGTTTCTTAAAAAACTGGAAATGGTGATTGATTTGATGTGATGACTTTTTTTTATTGATCTTTATTTAAATTTCAACCCAATATTTTAAAATTCAGTTTCCTAGCAATTAGAATTTGAACTTTCAATCTAGTTTAAGATCAAAAACAAAAGTCATCAAATGAAACAAATCAGTTATTTGGCCAAAATGGTTTCAGAAATCAAAATGGTTTTGGTAAATTGAGATAAAGAACTTGGTATTTTAAAAATACAACAGTTTTGGTTCATGTTGCAATGCACTATTTAGTCAAAGAGCTACAAATGAAGGTCTGGAAAGCTTCAATTTAGTCAACTCTGGTATAAGTTTTGAACCTTTGTCATTTTTTTTGTTTAAATTTTTGTAATTGTAGTTTTCCAACATTTTACAGTTTTTAATATTTTACAAAACATTTTTGTTGATTGAACTAACTGAATGAACTCAATAACAATGTCCAAAAGTTTTTGGTTTCACATTCTTTTTTTTTTAAGCAACTATAACTCTTTACTTCTAGTTAAATAAATAAAAAAAAGTGATAAGCAAAAAATTGTCAATGAAAACAAAAAGCTGCAACTGCTTATAAGTTTATTTTAATTATTTTTTTTAAATTGTAAGTGTCTTTATATTGATGCATACATTCTTAAAAGCTTTTTTCTTGTATTAAAATTTTTTAACCTTAAAAGTCATTAATGGTAAACTTTGCAATGAAGAGTTCTAGATATAACCATGAATACAATTTTGCCATTGCATTAACAATGTTAACCTTAAAAATCTTATTTCAGCTTCAAGAAAAGTTAAGAAAAAGTATATAATTATTATTGTAAGGAAAATATGAACCTGCAAAATAATTTCTCGATTTAGCACAAACCTTTCAGCTTTCTTTATATACTTAATTTAACTAAAATGATGCAACTAAATAGAATTTACAAGACCCACAAAAATTGAACTTACTACTCCATGTTCATGAACAGTTATTGGCTTACATAATGGAAAGCAAACAGGATAATGCCCATACCATTCTCCTTTTCTTGAACAGGTTCGGTAAATTACTGCACCAAAGTAAGTACTACTGCCTTTGGAAACTTTTGCTGTCAATAAAATTAAAAATTCTTCATAAAATGGTTTATAAAAAATTTATAAAAATCAAAAAAAAAATTTATAAAAAATTTAAAACAATTACAACATTAACAATTTTAATGGCAACCTTAAGTATCGGCATGTGTAATGCACAATGCCACTCTAATCAGTGCAGCAATGCATGTGATAGGAGCTTACAGTCTTGTACTAAAACATTATTTTGCAAACAAGAAGATTTCAATATCAATATAAATTAAATATTTTCAATATCTGTTTTTATGTTCTTCTGGTATAAAAATTGAAGTGCCAATTTTAATAAAATTCAATGCTGCATTAAACTAACCAAAGATAAAAAACAAGTTTGCGAAACTAAGTTGAATCAATCGTAGTCGCGTACAAGATGGTACCTTATAAGTTAAGTGATTAACGCTGCCGCATTCACAATCAATTTGTTACTCAAAGATGGCGCTCATTAAAAAGCTCTTTGAGTAACAAATTAAACTAACCAATTAGTAAATGTTTTTCAAGAGAAAATTTAATCAAAACACCAACACCCCCTGCAAAAATATAACGTAACAAAAAGATTTGTGCTTTGTTTAAGGTTTCTCTTATAGGAGGTTTACTAATTTTGCAGTATATTTTAACATGGATTTAAACTTTTACTCTAATACCAAAAAACATGAATATTGTAGTAATATACATGCTATAAAAAGTGATCAATACTGAAGTTTTGAAGTAGTTTTATGTTACAGCAGAATTTTGATTAAAATTACATTATTACATTGATTACATCAAGTTTTGCAAATTGTAGTCACAAATTGATCAATGTAAACTAAATTGAAACAGAACACTTCAACAATATCAGATGGATGCAACAACAACAGTTTGGAAATTCTGTTTCTTCTTTGGACTTTGGTAATATTAATAACTTATCTAATTTTAGTCTTTCTGAAGTCAAAAATCTTTTCTCTATTATGGATTTGACTTCTGCCTAGCACCCACTCACATCAAGAAGTATTAAAAAAATTCAAAGTTTTGATTGGTCAATTAAAACAACAGCCACCCACAACCACAGCTGATTTTGTTAATTTATTAGCTAGACTAAACAATTTAGCCCATTTGTTTAGTGGCTGATCTATGGACAAACCTGACTTTAATATGTAAGATCAATTTTTTAAAACTATTTAATCATTATGTGCTAATTTTGATATAACAATCAGCAAAACAGTTAAAGGATCAAGTTTAGTTATTCTGAACTGTTGTGAGTATATTGAGAAAACAAACAAAATTCTTTCTGATGATTCTAAATTTAAATGCTAAGTATTACAACTAAAAACAACACTGCCAGGATAGAAAGCACTCCAAAAACAGCTACTTAAACTTACCAGTACTAAAAAAGATAAACTACTTTGGTCTGTTTATGAAGTCATATGTCCAATGGGTTCTCAAAAACCAAGAATGTATGGACTATCTAAAATTGATAAAGAAAAAAACATCTTACTTTGCCTAATTCTCTCTATGACCAGTTTGGCTCAACATAAATCAACCAAATACTTATCTTTCATTCTTTAGCTTGTTCTGGATTTATATTTTACAACTGTGTTAAAAAATTTTTTACCTTTGCTTGGACAATCCATGATCTTAACCCTAAAGCTAAATTCCTGTTTTTTTTAACATCAATAGCTTCTTCACCAATGTCCTACTTTAGAAAACAACCATCAACATCTACATTCAAGCTCTACACAACAGTGACCTAACTCCACCCAGCTTTTCCAAAGACATGTTCTGTCAACTTATGCATAGTGCTACCAAATCTGAGAATATTCAGCTTTTATAACATCATTGTTGGTGTTGCAAAGGGCAGCCCCCTTGGCCCTCCTTTTTCCAATAGTTTTGTAGGATTTTAGATTTTTGACAAATTTAAATTTTGCCAATATTTTTGTGGGATTTTAGATGAGATTTGTTATAGGCAGTCTACTTGGCCCTACTTTGGTCAACAACATGAGGCACAACAACAAACTAACTTGTAGGGATTAATTGGATAGCCCAAATATAATTTCATATTTTCACACAGAATACAACTTTAGTTATTATTAGAGTTATAAAATTTTGTTTAAAATGTTGATTTTATCTTTCACATGCTCTATTTTTATGCATTTTGAGAATTTTATATCCTACCATTCTATATTGTATGATCACATGGTAATGCACCCATTTGTATACAGCAATGTGGCTTAGTCACAAATTGTAATATATAGAGTTACTCTTCAACAGATATTGCTTAAATAAGTTAACTTCTGTTATGATTATGCTATATTAAATTATCTATATTATTGTAATTGTTTGTTTTATATTCTGCTTTGTTTTTATTTCTATTTGAGTGAATAAATGTACTGTAAATAGAACCAAGTAAGTGGTTAACCTTTTGACATTAAATTGCTGCAATTAAACTTGGACATAATGCCCCTAACTACTATGTTCCCACCCAGCTTTCCAAAGACACACTATATCAACTTATGTCTGGTGCTACCAAATTGGTGAAATTCAGCTTTAATAATATCATGTACCAGCAGATTGATGGTCTTGCCACAGGAAATCCTCTTGGCCTTGCTCTTGCTAATATTTTTGTGGGATTTTACAAACATCTACTCTTTAAAAAAAACCTCAAAACCTCTCTTTATTTTAGATATGTTGATGATACTTTTGCCAATTTCAGTAATAAAATTAGGAATTTAGAATTTTATTATTTTTTTTGTCTACAACCAAGACATGAAAAGTCAAGCAAAACAAAATATATAAATGCACTACAAAAACATTTGGTCACCATGACTAGATGCCAGCGAAAGACCAACAAGGTCACCAAAGTCAGCCAGCACCTCAAAATATTTAAAGTGATAACATGTACATGTTCAAATAGGCTATAATTCAGTAGAAACAAATAATAGTACACACTATTATGCAATGACATACAACAGATATCAAAACAATTTACAGCTGGTACAAAACACACCGAGAAATTTACAAAGAGAAAAACAAAAATACAACACATAACTCTAAAAACAAGTAATATTATACATTAAAATAAACTGATTAAAGTTACAGTATTGGTAGCCTACATAAAAGTGAAAAATTCCACAAAAAATTAAAGGTTAAAAAAAAAAATAATAATAATAATAAATATGATTTCAAGAAATTTATATATGAATACACAATAAAAGTTGTAGATATGAAATACACAATAAATATGATTTCAATCAAACGATGTAAAAAAAAAAAAAAAAACATATATTTCCTTTTTTACATTATATCAAGTTAATGGAAAATAACAAAAACAACTATATTAATGATAAAGAGGGCATTGAGTTGAACCGTTAATTAAAACAACACATTTCCTGAAAATTAGGTTTAATCAACTTAAGACACTGCAAAGAAATATAACACAATTAAATACTAGTTAACAATAAACTGTACATAACGAATAGCTGAACTGAAAGATTGTATAAAAGAAGCAACTTAAATAACTAGGTTAAAAAGATTATTTCTTGATTACTGACTGTAACAATAAAAGCGAACAATAAAAGCAAAACAATTTAACTAATTACAGTCTTTTAGTCAGTATAGTTCAATTCCATACTACATCAGGCATGCAATGCAAGTAATTAATGCAATACAATTGATATAGGAAATATACAGTATACATAAGTTATTAAAATATATATAATTGGTGAATGTTGAAGAAACAGCATAGCAAAAATATCTCAAAGAAAATAAAAACAATATATGACATTAAGAAAACTGATATATATGTATTATTCATAATACTATTTTTTTAATATAACTACTTTGCTTATTATTATTTTTCATAGGCTTTTGAAAAAAATACTTTGTAATTTTTAATAAAGAAATAAGAGATAATTTTTTTATATCACTGGGTACAGTAGACCACAATTTTGCTCCAATATATTGCAGCCTTTGTTTACCAGATTGTTTTGTTACAGAATGCAGAAAAAAATTTTTATCAGTGCTATATCTTGTTGAATGTTGATGCACACTGTTTATTTTATCATAATAGTTATAAAAACAATAAGGTAACATATGATTTTCAAATTTATACATAAATTTAACAACAACTAGTTGAAAAAGATCAAATAGTTTTAGCACATTAAATTCTTTGTATAGCATGTTAATTGGGGTCCTAATGTTCTTAAATAAAGAAGCCCTTATAATTCTGTTTTGCAATGTTTCTATGGTCATCAAGAGTGTTTTGTTAGCCCGTCCCCAGTTTAAAATAGAATATTGTAAGTGAGATTGAATTAACGAAAAATATAATATTCTTAAAATACTGAGTGGCACATAATGCCTTAGTTTATAAAAAATGCCACTTGTTTTTGACAATTTGCTGCATATGTTAGATACATGATGTTCCCAATTTAATTTATCATCCAAAAAATACCTAAATATCTTACATGATCTGTTTGTTTAATTTCATTTTTTCCTATGGTTAATTTAAAAGAAGATGTAGTGATGCTTTTTTTACATATAACCATATATTTAGTTTTGTTAAAATTAAGAGATAGTTTGTTTGATTTAAACCATGAGTCAATTTTCTTCAGTTTATATTCATATTTTGTTCCAGTATGAGTAAATTTGGATCAGCTAGATGTAGATTAGTATCTGCAAATATTGTAGTAATACATTTAGTTGTATTTGGCAAATCGTTAATATAGAGTAAAAATAATAATGGTCCCAATACAGACCCTTGTGGAACACCACAACACATGTATTTAAATTCTGAAAAGTTATTTCCTATTTTGGTACACTGTTTTCTATCTTTTAAGTATGACATCAATAATTTCCAAATTTTACCTCGAAAACCATATATATTTAATTTTTTTAAAAGGATGTCATGATTTATTAAATCAAAGGCTTCACTAATATCAAGGAAAACTGAACATGTAATTTTATTACTTTCTAAGTTAAGAAGAAGGTCATCATACATTGATGTAATTGCAAGACTAGTTGAATCATTTGTTCTAAATCCATGTTGTTGGTTTGTTAATATTTTGTTTTTGTCAAGAAATTTGATCATTTTTTTATATAAAATTTTTTCCAAAATTTTAGCTAAAGCAGGAAGAGAAATTGGTCTGAAGTCAGCTAGTTCTTGTGGATTAGATACTTTTGGTATTGGAATTACTTGGGATTGTTTAAAGATTTTTGGAAATGTTTCTTGTTCAATACATTTAGTAAAAATTTGGGCAAGAAGCAAACTTATGACATTTTTACTCATTTTTATAAATTTAGTGCTGATTTGCAACAAACCACAAGCTGATTTCATTTTTAAATTGTTTATTTCTTCTGCTACTTCATTTTCATTAATTTCTCTTAAAACCATTGATGAGACACACGAAGTTTTAATATAGCTTGTGTAAGAAATATCAGAGGGTGGTATCTGGTTGGCCATTTTGGTCCCTATACTTAAAAAATGATTGTTTAATAGATTAGCAAAGTCTTCTGAGTAAGCGTTATATTCTTTGCCATTTATTTTAAAGGAGTTGGATAATATATTGCCTTTACAAGGTGTTTTTTTTAAATTGACAAGATCATTAATTGTTTTCCACATTTTTGCACTGTTATTATTATACTTTTTAAATAAATTACTATAATATTCTTGTTTTGCTAATTTCATTAAATGAGTTAACATGTTTCTGTATTTTTTATAGAATTCTATCTTTGATTTATCATTGCATTTGTAACATGCTTTGAACAGTCTGTTTTTCTTTTTTATTGAAACAAGTAAGCCTTTACTAATCCATGGTTTTTGTGATAACTTTTTTTTTTTCTGGATAATTTTATAAAAGGAGCATGTTTATTTAGTATAGATTGAAAAGTAGTGACAAACTCAACTATATTATCATCAACTTTAGTATTACTTAGGCTTGTCTTAAGACGAACATCTTGAAGATTGTTGTCTAGATCTTCAACAAAATTCAGTGGTTCAAAAGATTTCATGCACCTAACATATGCAGCATTTTCTGAGTTAGTTGGTTGATTGAAATTTTTTTTAACTAAAAAGATGGGTAAATGGTCACTAATATCATACAAACAAATACCACTATTACAAATATTATTGCTGTTAGAATAGATGTGATCTAATATTGAAAAATTTTTATTTTTAGCAAATCTTGTTGGGGTATTTATATGCATATTGCACCCAACAGATTCCAAACTTCTAATATAATAACAAATTTTAGGATTGCAATCAGACATCATTAAATTTATATTTATATCACCAATAATTACATATTCACATTTTTTATCTTCAAATGATATTAATAAATCTATAAGTTTGTTTTCAAAAGTCTTAAAATCATATGTCAGATGCCTATAAATAACACCAACAATTAATTTTTTGGAATGAGGTTTTTGCTCAATTTTTATCCACAAATTTTCACATTTCTCAACTTGTACATTTAAATCATTTCTTACATTAAACCTAATATTTTCTTTTATATATAATGCCACACCACCAGCATTAGTTGTACAATCAATATGCAAGAAGAAATATTGGGGTATTGAAAAATTAACAGTTGAATTGGAATTAATTTTAGTTTCAGATATTGCAATTATTTCTGGTTTGCAATTTATTACATTTACAAATTCTTCTACATTTTCTTTTTTTTAGCCAAACTTCTTGTATTTAGGTGAAAAATAGATAAATCATTCTTTTTGTTCATTGCCAATAGATTTGATATTTCTTGAGTAGTAAAATAATTTTTAGTTAATTTTTCATCATTGTTATTAGTACTGTTATATTGTTGCAAATAGGAGTTTGCAAAAAAATTGTTAAGGGAAGAACACATTTTTATAACCGTTAACTTACTAACAATACATTTTATAAAGATAATAATAATATAATATGATCTCAATGCATTAACTCTAAATCAGTTAAACTTGAAATTTTAATTATTTTAGATTTAACATTTTTTCTTGCATGTATTTCTCCCATCTTTGTCCACACAAATTCATATCCATGAACTTTTTTCAGTTTTTTTGTTTCAAATAGTAATGATTTCCTCAAACTTGTTAAGTTTTCATTTATATATAGACTTTTCATGTTTTCAATATCAAAGTCAGTTACTTGCAGAATATTCCTTCTTTTATTATAAATTTCATTTCTTTTTTCTTGTGAATTAAATTTTACAATTATCGGAGGTATTTTGATTTCTTGTTTTTGGGTGTTATTTCGGTACCTTTGTTTTATTGGCAATCTATGAAATATAGAAATATCATTATCACCAATTTGAATATTTAATTTTTTAACAACCTTCTTTATGATGTAGTTTGTGTCTTCATTTCTTGAATATGGAATTCCATGGAATTCTAAGTTTGCTCGTCTACCATATTGTTCGAGTTTGTCAATATTGTTTTGATTTTCTTCTTGACTTTTCTCTAAAGCAGCTATTTTTCTTTCTAGTTCTTGATTTGTTTCCTTCACCATGTTGACTTCAATTTTAATTTTTTTGTTTTCATCCTTTACAATAGTTAATTCTTCCATCATATTGTCAAATTTATCAGACATGAAATCGATTGATCTTTTCACATAATCTATCATATTTTTCATTTCTTGTATCATTTGTTCCTTTAGTTCATTAATCATTTTCTTAATACCATCATTTGAAATAGTTTGTCTATGTCTACTGGTCATAATTTTCAAAAAAATAACTTTATCAATATTTAACCACAAAAATTTTTTTTAAACAAATACCTTATCATCTTATTCAAATAGAATGAAAAAAATAATAAAACAGAATGCAACCGATTTCTTTATCACCTTATTCAAATAGAATGAAAAAAATAATAAAACAGAATGCAACCAATTTCTTTAAAAACTTAATTCTTATCTCTGGTTTTTACTTATGAAATAAAATGTCTGTAATTTTTTCAGGTGTTGTTTTAAAAATCTAACAAAAAGTTTCTTACTTTAGTTTATAGAAAACCCACATTTACCAGACAGTATACATGCTGGGATTTATTTGAACCAAAGAAAAGAAAACAAATATTATTGACATTCTTGTTCACTAAGTTCTTGAAATTTGCTCTGCTGAAATGCTCTCAAGTAAAATCAGCAAAATCAAAAGTACCTTGCAACAGAACTGATACCCAAAAGAATTTATTGTTTTTCAAATTAAAAAGAAAATTTGAAATTTTCAGACATCCAAGTGTCTGCTATATCTAAAACCACCTGGGATTGATTGGAAAAGCTTTGTGTAAATATAAAAAACAAACAAAGTCAGCAATTGTTTTGAATCTTTGTCAACTAAAAAAATTATCGCTTCTAAAAAGATGTTGCTTTTTATTCACAATGCTTTACCTGTTCATTTTGAAGTTGTGTGTAAGTACTCATGCCACTGTGATAATGTGAAGATAGATAGAATATCTCAATGACTGCAGAACAAATTTGGAACCAAAATCATTTAGAAATCAAATTAAACTTTAAAAAGATCTCTTGACACAAAAATTTAAATCCACAAAAATGTACCTATTTCAGATTTGCCTATTGGTTAACATTTGTTACATAACAAAATTTCTCTAAAAAAAATTTACTATTAACTGGTTTTTAATTTTAGCTACAGGAAAACCATATTTTCATCTGCCAATGCCAAAAGCTACCTTTATATAATCTCTTTGTTGCCAGAGAGAATTCTTTTATGAACTGAAGCTTTCTCACTTGTGGCACAAGTAAGCATGCAACCAATTGCACTCTCTCTTTTCTAAACCAATCAGAGACACTGTTATTTTCAATGCTTTCTAATTCTTTATGAACCACATTTTTTTGCAGTTCATCATTGCCAACAATTTCTGAAACGAGTTGGCCAAAAAAATTCTTACAAAAACAGCCTTTTTAAAGACTACCAAAATTGAAAAAGTTAATGGTTCCATCAATACCATTGTTTATTAATTTTTTATGAACCTATTTATTGATTAAGATCACTATAGCTGTTTAAAAAAATAATAAAAAACATCTTAATCGCTTTTCAATTAAGTTTAAGTAACAAAAATAATATAAAAAAATGATGAGTTTATAATGAGTTTAAAAATAGCAAATACAAATTAGAGTAAATAAAATGATACCAAAAGTTTAGCAATACCAGTAATTCTTTTCTAGGTATCCATGTGTTATTCTGTGCAAAATATTTAAAATTCAATAATCAATAATATGACAAATCAATGTGATTAAATTGTTTTTAAATGCCAAGATATTGCTGTTTGCTTGAAATTTTTTATTTTGATTTTTTTAGTTTTATAAAAATATGAATAAAATTTAAAACTGCTTGCCAAGACCACAAAGCAGGGGACAGTGTTGTTAAGTGTCTTTTTCAAGGACACAACAGAATGGCATGAGTAGGCTTTAAACCACAACCATGTTGATCACAATTATAACGCTTTAACCACTAGACCAAGCTGCCAACACTAAATAATGCTGCCCAATTCAATTCAATTTTTTTTTTTTTTTTGTCATCAAACAACTTTATAAAGTACAAAAATAAATAGAAAACAAAAAAAAAAGTGTTATTAGAAAATAGTAAATTAAATTGTAACAAATAATAGAAGATAAGTGTGTTGATTGATAATGGGGAAGCTGCAAATGGACCTCCTCGGTTTTCGAGTCAGGCAGCCACCCTTCAAACTTAAAATCAAAAAAAATATACAAGGTAAAAGATAAGTGCGACATCTTCTAGAAGTTACAGGAGAATTAGAATAAGTTGAATTAGGCCAATGATTTTAGGAATTAGTCGAATTATAAGACTGTAACAAAAACAATTTTAATTTAATCTTGAAAGAAGTTTTTGGAAGTTTTTGAATTGATTGTGGAAGGGAGTTCCATATTTTAACACCTTGATATTTAATACTTCTTTGCATTCTGTTATTATGAAATAATGGTTTGTACAAGTTATACAGGTTATCTAAAGTTCTTGTTGAGCAGTTAGACACATCACATGATTTATTGAAATAATCAGAAAATGAAGGAGGAAGCTTTCTATTTATATAGTCATGGACTAATTTGGCAGTTTCAAATTTATATAAATCAAATAGTTAGCAAATTTATATTTTCAGTTTTGCATAGAAAATGTGTTGAACTCTCTAAAGCGTGCCCTCTGCCTATGAGTTTCACCACTTTATTTTGAATAGATGCAAGTTCGAGCAAGTAAGTGGGAAACATGGAACCCCATACTACTAGACTGTATAGTAGATGGGGATGTACTAGTGAATAATATAACTTAAGAAGTGCATTTTGGGGTAGAACATGCTTTAAATTACATAGGATACCAAGGGGCCTGGAAAGCTTATTGGCTACAACATTTAAATGAAAATGAAAGTTTAATTTTAAGTCAATGAATACTTCTAAGTATTTAACGTGATTTTTTAATGTAATTGGTGAGTTGTTAAGCGATACAGAGAAATCCTTTACATTTGAATTGATTTTAGGTGTAAAGATTATGACATGATATTTTTCAGTATTTATAGCTAATTTGTTTGATTTACACCAATTATACAGTAAAGACAATTCATAATTTAATTTTTCTTGAAGAGTAAGGGGTTGGAGTGAGAAAGAAGAAAAGTATCATCAGCAAATAGTCGTGGAATACTCTGGACAGCATTAGGAAGGTCATTTACATACAATAAAAAAAGCAATGGGCCGAGTGTTGAACCTTGAGGTACCCCCATAACTGTTCGATCGAATCGTAGAATAACTATTACTTAATGATACAAATTGATGTCTTAGCAAATAGGACTCTAGTAATTTATTAAGTGGACCACGAAGCCCATAATGGTCTAATTTTTTAAGGAGAGTTTTATGGCAAATTGTATCAAATGTTTTTTTAAATCTAAAAAAAAGATAGCTGTAAACTGGTTTCTATTAATATTAACAAATGTAGTGGTTACTATATTAAGAATGGCATGAGCTGTGGAGATACCTTTTTGAAATCCATATTATTGAGGGTTGCACATAATGTTTATTTAAGAAGCAAGTAATACGTTTAAAGATTATTTTTTCAAATATTTTTGAAAAACATGTAAGTAAAGATATGGGTCTAAAATTATTTGGATTACTGGTGTCTCCATTTTTATGAATTAGTATTACTTTAGAAATTTTATAGTTATTGGGAAAAATTCCATTAGTAAAAGCATAGTTAATTAAAATTAGTAGAAGGGGGGCTATTGAGAAAGGTGCAATTTTAAGATAGTAAGCAGGTATATTATCATGACCTATAGCTTTGTTCATGTAAAGAGAGAGAATAGTATTAACAATTTCAGTAATATAGTAAGAATGGTCAAGTCAATCAACAAGCAAGTGCCGACAGACCTGTTTCGTCCTTATTAGGACTCGTCAGGACACTACAGCTTGTTGTTGACCCCAGCTGAAAAAGTCAAAAACTTAAACAGCTGGCACAACTTTCTGTTTGTGGTTTTTACACCTCAAACATCCGTGTTAGCTAACTCGATGTGGTTAGCATATCAGAACTGCCGCCAGTATGCCCTTGCAGCTTAGCGGTGTCTTTTACAGTTGTGCTGGTGGAACATTGTTTTCATTATAATTTCAGTAATATTCACAGGTTCCAGAAACATAGATTCAGAAACTCATTTTGCAAGATATGTCTGAAAATGATTTACTTGATATGTAGGAATTTTATTTGATAATTTATCTCCAATAGTGCAAAAGAACTCATTAAATTGCTCTGCCTGCTTTGCTAGATTGTTGAATGCAATATCGTGTAAATTTTGTGTATTATTGCAGAATTTGCTCTTTGAAGGAAGCAGTGTCTTTATAATATGCCAAGTTTTTTTTTGATTATCTCTGTTGAGATGAAGCTCTTTTTCATAATATAATTTTTTGAAATACTTTTAATTTTCATCAATTTATTAAGATATTGTTTATAATAACTTTTTTGAGGATTATTACCATTTACATAATGTGTTTTAAACATTACACATTTTTTTTTATAGAAACCAAAATAGCTTGAGTAATCCACAGTTTTTTAAGCAATTTCTTTTGCCTACAAGAAATTTTTTTATAGGACCATGCCTGTCAATAATTTGTAAAACAACACGAGTAAACTCATTAAATATTACATCAAAATTGTTGTTAGTTGTGTTGGGTAAATTCATGAAATAAGAGTTTAAAGCATTGAAAAGGTCATATTTAAATGCATCAGAATCAAATTTAGATTTGTCTCTATAGTAACCAATAAAATTATTATTTTTTCTTGGGAGCGTTATATTTTGAACTTGACAAAATACAGGATAGTGATCACTAACTGCAGAAGTTTCTATAACCCCAGGGAGAATTTTATGATTCATGACATTAGTATTATATGATCTATAATTGTAGCTGTTGTATCAGTAACCCTTGTAGGTTGGGTAATAATGGGGAAAGCTTAACAGTGTGTTTATAAAATGCATAGCATCAAGTGATCTATTTATTAGGGAAGTATTAATATTAAGATCTCCCAAGATAAAGTAACTTATGTTGTGTTTATTATAATCTGTGAGGCAGTTAGACAAATCTTCAATAAAATCATTAATTAGTATTTGTGAGGGATGACGATATATTACTCCGATAACAAAAGATGTATTAGACTGATCGAAAATATTAACCCACAAGGCTTCTGAGTTGCATAGTTTGTACTGATTTTCACACACTTTATATTTGAGATTATCAGATATATACATTGCTGCTCCACCAGCATTGGTTGATGAATT
Organism: Diplosoma virens; assembly: GCA_963680785.1. Classification (NCBI taxonomy): domain Eukaryota; kingdom Metazoa; phylum Chordata; class Ascidiacea; order Aplousobranchia; family Didemnidae; genus Diplosoma; species Diplosoma virens. Next base: position 45,195,970 of record OY796887.1, on the reverse strand, counting down.
AACGTAAACAAAGCTGTAGTTCGGGAGGTCAAGATTTGATAGAGGTTGGTTTTTGATGCGAGTTTCCATAATACAAATGACATGTGGAAGGGTTTGTAAAGATTCAATTAGTTCGTATAATATATCATAATTTTTATGCAAAGATCTTACGTTAACATGTAACAGCATCAAGATATTAATGGATTTTGTTTTAAGTATTTTACATTCTAAATTATAGTATTTGCAGTTTCTAATATTACTGGTTAAGTCTCCTAATAAGCCATTGCACAAATCTGTCTGATTGCTTTGTTTAAAACTGGCTGCTCAACATGAGTCAAGGAAATCCAAAAGCAATTCCTCGTCTTCTGTGAAAAATGCCGTTTTTAAAAGTCGCAAAGAGAACAAAAAAGTAGATACACAAGTTGCAAAACAGTCTATTAGTAAAAAAGGCAATAGCAGATTTTCAGGCGTTACCCTTCAAGGCAATGTCATCACAAATAAAAAAAGAAATATATTTTTATATATACGTATTCATATTAATATATACCTTAAAATGGTGTAAATCGGTTTTCTGAACATTACAAAATAATTAGGTCACCATAAAAGAAATCAATAAATCTTTAAAATAATATGAAGTATGCTATTTTATTAATTTTTGTATAAAAGAAAATAGTTTGGGTCTAATGATTCATATGATTGATAGTATTCGTAAGATTGTTTGTAATCATTAAAAACACAACTAGTTTGCTTACTGTTAAATGCAGCACGCAGAGAGCTTTAAGCATAACTCAGGGAGCACTTAACTATTTACAAAATTATCAAATTTACAAAATGACAAAATAAAATATAAAACAAAATTACTACATACCAAGTAAAGACAATGTATTATTCAAATGGCCTATTAACAAAGTAACTATAAAAAAATGTATATTTTGCTTAAAAAAAAAAGACAAAAAATAAATTTTAAGTAACACAATAGAACAAACATTATAATAAATATTTAAGATTAACAGATAATCAATTTATTAATCTTAAATTAAAACATTAATTAAGTTCAACATGAGAACCATCAACAATCAAATTTATATCACCTGGAAAAATAACCCATTGAAAAGTTTTATCTGAAGCTTTAGCTTGTTTGGCAATAGGAATTAGTCATTTATTTTTTAAATAAATGTGCTTTGGTAGGTGATGTGTAAGGAAGATTTCGGAATTATTATTTTTATTGTAGTCTTTTAATATGACTAGGGAAGAGAAAATTCTGGATCTTTCTTCCATTGTTGAAACCTTACAAATTATTGGTCTCCAAGTAGATCTTCTAGAATCAATTTTTGTTGAAGCTAAACTCAATCTATGGCAGTCTATTAATTTAATATCTTTACAGTGAAGCACTTCTTTGAGGAAGTTGCAAACAATTTTTTTAGTTTGTTCTTTATTTTCTCTTGGCTGTTCTTCTATACCATGTATCAAAACATTCAATCTTTTGCTGTAATGTTCTTGAGCCAAATTTCTAGCATAAACTTCTTTCTTAAAATCAACAAATTGTTCGTTTAGTTGGGAATATTTTAACTCAAGAGATCAATTTTTTTGCTTTGAACATTAACTTCTTTTTCTAGAAGTTCAATCATTTAATGTAATTTTAAATGCAGTTCTTTTTGACTGGAAATATGTTCACTTAACTTTTTTTCTAATTTGTTGAATTTATTTGAAAAGCAATTTTCCAATTCTTTCAAAGTCTTCATTACACTTTGCAGTGTGATATGATCATTCAAATCATTGCTTTTTTTCAGTGACATGTTTGTATATTAATATAATAAAAGTCCCTATAAATTTTTTTTTTATTTAATTTATTTCTTTTTCAGAGATTGATTATTAAACTTCACTGCATTTAACGCCTGACTCTCAGTAACCAGTTCATCAATTTGAATGCTTAAAAAAAAACACGTTCGTTCACCAAAAGCGCAACTACAGGATGTTAAAAAAAACACATCTGTTCACCAATGCTGAATGTTGTGCATTATCAAATGCTTTGTGTTTATCTTCAAAATTCAACTTTCTGCAGACTTTGCAATTTATGATATCGATTCTTCTTAAAATAGAAAATTATCACATGTGTCTTTCACTGATTTAGCATTCCTCTTCTATCTATTTTTTTACATAACACTTTTTAACAAAAAATGATCATTGTTTTAGCTATTCAAAGTATCTTATGTTTTCTTTTGAAGTGTCAAAGGAAAAACTTTGAGTTGTAGTTGTCAGATTAAATGATGTTTTTAACTTAAGTAATGTTGCAAAAAGAGTTCATATCTAAGGTTTGAATATTTTTTTGTTATTGCAATAAAAAAATTATGTAGTTTTCATTTATGCAACGAGCTAGAATTATTTGTATGAACAAAAAAAGACAATAGCTACCAAACTCATCAATTCTTTCACAAAACTCATTTCCTCCAATATTTTTGGCAAGTACTATTGTGTTGCTACCACAAGTGCCATTATTACTTGGTATTCCATACCCATTATCACATTTAAAGGAACACACATCACCATACATTTTTTGAGAATTCAAACAACTAGGGTCTGAAGCTGTTGAATGAACAGGTTTAATAAGAGGAGGACACAATTCTGAAAATAAAATTTAAAATGATAATATATGCAGTACTTAAAATAAATAAGCAATTGACATACTACTGTGATTAAATAGAGAATATATAGATTATACAGTATATCTATATAAAAACAAAAATGTAAGTCATTTGTGCTCTTCAGTAGAGTATTAAAGAACTTCAATTGTCACAGAGATTACACATAATTTACAGAAAATTTTTTTCAAAAAATTATTTTGTCAAATCATCCCAATCGTCTATTCAACCTGCAAGGCTAGAGAGAATGCAAGATTAGAAAAATAAACAACAAAAAAAATTAATAACACAGGTCTACAAAATTTGATGGAGTATCAGAAACAAGAATAAAAACTATGCTTTCTAGCTAATTTGAGGATGCTGATTTCAAATCTGCCATCAATTTTTCCATAGCAGGTCACATTTTTCCTAAAATACGATTTTCAATTTTAGTGCTGCACACTGAAAAGCATAAATTAATGTGAAGCTGTGAATACAAAAGCACATACTTAGCACAAAGGAAGAAATAAATGGATTGAATACAATTTTATTGCAATAGTTTCCTTCTTTTAGATTGACAAGAAATGATCTTAGAAGTAATTCTAAATGCGAGAATCCAAACATTCATGTATCAAACCCCAACAATACTCTGCTATCATACTGACATTCCATTTTCCCTGATACCTTTTTTCCATCACTTTTATATCTTGGTGAAATCTTTCACCCTATTTCTCACTGAATGCTCCTAAGTTTTTTGGAAAATAGTCTAGATGGCTTGGCAGGAAATGTACTTTAACGCTCACATTACAGTGTAAGTTATGAAAAGCCTGTAATAAGCTTTCAACAAGTTTGTTGAAATTTGGGAATTTTATGTTCTCCAGGAAGTTTTTCACTACTGCATTTAACTCTTCTTTCTTCAAGGTTGAAATAAATGCCTGATCTTTCTGCAAAAGCCGCATTTGGGGTCCATCAAAAATACCTGCTTTGATTTTTTCATATAAAATCCGCAGAAACTTTGTACAAAAGTATTTGAAGCACTCTCCCATTTTGTCCAAAGTTTTTACAAACTTCTTAATTAACCCCAACTTGATGTGCAATGGTGGTAACACTACTTTTTCTCTATTCATCAATGGAACGTTCTTTATGTTCCCTCCAAGTACAAATATCTCTCTACTTGGCCATTCCCTTTTTATCTAGTGGTCTTGCTTTGCTCTGCTGTCCCAGGCAGGCATTCTGCTTTCACAGGCACAAGAAGCAAGGGTTTTTGTGTTGCCACCTTGTTACCCAAGAAGCATGGATAATATGTTCAAGTCTCCACATATTATCCATTCATGTTCCACATATTTGATTCTGTCAAGAATAGTTTTCATATTTTTATATGTTTTCTTCATTTGTATTGAATGTCCAATCAGTATAAAAGCAAATTTATTGCCATTGTGTAACAGAACACATTTCATGTTTTTTTTGGAACTATCTATGAATAGTCTCCATTCTGATGGAGTGTAAGATGTTCCCATAGTAGTTATCAGTCCTTCTATATTGTCACAAAACAGCAAATTTTCCTCCATTTTGAAGAATTTTTATTGGCCCTTTTTCCCTGTAACAGTAAAAGCTGACTTTGTTTTCAGGAGCCAACATGTTTTTTTCCTTCCGTTGTGGTCCTAGCAGTTCAGCAAAACATTTTGAAAGATCAAGTTTCCTCACTAAGTCATTCAACTCTGCTTGTGCAAACAGTTGCGGCTCATCATTCTGATGAGAAACTACAAAATCTTCATATAGTTCACTTTTCTCACTTGAAGATATAGATTCACTGAGCTGAGCTGAAAACCATAGAATGTTGATATAGAAAGTTCAACACTATGAGGAACTGGTTGAATTGCTGATGGCAAACTGAGGTATTCTATGGAGGACCTTGTGTTTAGATGTCAAACCAGTAGTTTTGACAGCACAAAAGCAACAGTCACTAAGATGATTCTGTGGCTCTTGCCATACCATTGGAACTCCAAATGAGAAATGTTTTTTTCTTTTCATCTAAAAGCTGAATGTTGACATACAGGTTATACATACTTTATGTGGGGCCCAGGACTTGTCTTGGTTTACCAGTTTCACACCAAAGTAAGTGTATAAACATTCTTTATGAATTGAATAATATTTTGTCTGTCTTTCTTTCTCGTGAACCGACTCAGATGTAACAGAAACTGTCAAGATCATTTACACACCCTTTGCACCATAATGTTGACATGTTTAATTACTCAAATACTAGAATAAACTTTTTAAATAAATTTCTGCAAAAGAAATTCTCACAACACTATTTCTAGATTCAAGTTTATAACTGCCTGAAAAAAAACATGAAACTCATCACCTCGTGAGTTTCAAATAAATGCCTTTTGGTAACTGCACTAATACTTCCAATAGCAGTCAAACTCATCAAGTTTATGCTACCACTTCAGCTTCTATCGAAGCAATGCAAACCAAGAAATTTCAGAAAGGATCTCCTTATCACAGTTGCAAGTCTATAAAGGGAGGATATTTGTAGCAAAACAATGTAATATTCAGTTGGGAAAGAGCAATAAAAGCAACAAGAGAAAGGAAGAAATACAGTACAGTAAATAAGGTGAAAAGTGTCACGTCATGGAAATGCCAAACAGAGCGAAACACAGGATGATGCAGCATATAGCAAGGTAAAATGTTGCGTTATAATAAAAAATGTTGTTGTGGACAATTTACACGACTTATCAGCCAACAGATTTGTGCATGCAGCTTTTAAAAATTGCAAAGAGTTGGTGTATGCTATACAGCATTTTAAAGCTCTTTGGGGAAAAGTTAAAAGATTACTGAAAAATTAAGGCTGATACAAAAAAAAAAACATCAGATTCAAAATCAGCACCCCAAAGTTAGCCAAGGGCACCTGTTTTCTACTTTGTTTCCAAAATTGTGTAGACTAGTGTAATAAAGGATTAAAAAATTTTGTACTTCTGATAAACTTGTAAATTACAAAATGCTACAATAAAGAAAATAATTTTGCTTTCTGCTTGATTTTTTGCTCATGTCAGTTTTAAAGTATTATTAAATAGTGCTTTTTGTTATGATAGTAAAAAAGATAGCATATTACAACATTTTTAATAAATGCATTTTCATTAAAGTTATTTAATCAAGAATTGGGCAAAAAATTCTGGAAATTTATTGATTAGTAATCAATAAAAATAAGGACTTCTCTATAAATTGTAAGTAACTAACAGAAGCAAACGCAAATATTATTATCTGCTCAATAGAACATGTAAATGTGTCAACAAGTTTTTTTTTAATTGTAAAAAAATACTAATGCAGTTTACCTGGCTTTATTCAGACACTTTGGTCCCATAGTATTTAGTTCAAATTAAGTCAGAAAATGAATTTGTTAAAATTAACGAAAGATATGCAACTAGAGGCTCATACACCAATCTTTATTACTGTATATTACATCAAAAAAATAAAAGGAGCCAATGAAACATTGAGGAAAATAACTCAAAAACTCATTCATGTATCATTAATTTAAATATTAATATTAACAGTCAAAAATAAACACTATAACTGAACATTACCAAGTGCTCATAGTTATGAAAAATTATGGCTTTCATATTTCTAGGTAGATCTGAATGTGCATTAAGATCATATAAGGAATATATTTAGATTCAACTTGAGTAGCATGAAGTTTAAGATGGATGTCTACTGGAAAGAACACTGGTTTCATTGTGTAAAGTGTTTGTGCTTATGTGCAGCCAATAGCAATTTGCAAAGCTGTGTTTGAAATTGTTTGCAGTTTTTTAATGTTAGTGTTTGATATGATAGGGCTCCATATGGTGTTTGCATATTTCAAAAAAGTGATAGCTTTGAACATAGAGATAATTTGTGCTTTTTATTTATCCATTTGGTGAAAGTTAGAGCATTTGTTTTGCTTTGATAATGGAGAGGCATATGTGTTGTGAAAATGTTAGTTTGGGGTTTAGAGTGATTCCTAGAATTTTTGAGTGTTTTGTTGTTTGTAGTGTTTGATTGTTTAATTTAAGTAATAGAGTTATGCCATATTTAGCTGCATCTGGTGTAAAAAATGTATTTGTAGTTTTGTCTGTGATTATATGAAGATTATTAGTGGTGGCCCCTTTATAGATTTTGTGAAGATATGGTTGAATGAGCTGTTGGGCCTTTATGATGTTTGGTGTGAGATGCAGTGATTGTTATGTCATTTGTATATGTTGTAATTTGTACATCTTTTAGGGGAATGCAATGTCAAAGGTATAAATGTTGGTTAATAAATCCAAGCTGTTTGGGGCAAGCTCATCCCAACAGGCCTGAAACTGGTCCTGGATATAAAAACACAGAGCCTGGAAGCATTCTCACAATACTCTGCATTCCATTTATGGTTTGTCCACTCAAAAGGGCAGATACCAAGTCTGGCAAGGTTATTTAAACGATTCAACGCAGCTGGCACAAATGGGCATCTAGATCTTAATCTCTCTTGGCGAGCATCTAAGGGCTGACTTAAAAGACCAAAAAAGATATGATCAGGGTCCAAAGATCCACGATAAGCCAAGGAGAGTGTCACTCCCATTTAGCAAAGCTCAGTTGTTAGATGTCTGAATGTATGGGTAAGAGTGGGATGCAGGCATCCAGTGACTATGTGCAAGGCATCATTCAAGACACTGTCTATGAGGCAAGTGCGAGTACTGCAACACCAGACTAATTCACAGTACTCAGGTGTTGAGCAGACCAGAGATAAGATGGCTGTGGTTAGTGTTTTGGCACTAGCACACCATCTTGAGCCTACAAGTTGCCTCAGCAGTGTAACACATGAGGATAATTTTTTGTGCAATGCCACTAGATGGTGACAAAATGTGAGCAATCTGTCCAGTTTTACCCCAAGATAAGTAAGGGTTGGACAAAATGGTAAAAATCTATCAATAGTTGTAGTTGTAAGAATCTTGTAATCTCATAGTGAACAATAGACAAATTAATGTGGATCACAGTTCTTAATTGGGTTGCCACAGTAGCTTTGTGAGCTGTTTTCAATTGCTAGAAATACTGCCAACAGTTTAAACTTTAATTTTTTTTTAAAGTTAAAATTTATTTGAAAATGAAATAAAGATAAGACTTTATTTGAAAATGAAAAAAACTGACAAATTGTTTTGGTGGTCCAGCAAACTATTCATCTTCTTTGAGAGGTGCCAAAAGTAAAAAGATTAAAAACTAGTTGATTAGAATTTTTTGTGAGTATTCAATATTTTTATAAGCTATGTAATGTTTAAGCCCATGAAAAGTTATGAAGTAAATTGCTCTAGAATGAAATAGTTGCAGTGTTTTTCAAAATTGCTTTTATCCTCTAATTTGCATAATCATGCTTCAGATTAAACTTGAAATTTCAAATAAACTATACCACTTCCAAGCTTACTCTATTGTTGCTTTGAATTGCTTTCCTAAAAACACAAATAACACCATGAAATAAGAGTAAATATTAACATTTTTTGTGTTGTTTTATGTACATATGCTTGAAAATTGGTTTTAAACCATTAAAAACAGTTTTATTTGTTTTGCTATGATGTCATATCTCTCCATAGCAATATGTATGACATCATTATAACCACTTCAACTTTTACTTTGTTGTTATGTTGATTCTTTGTATGTACGAAACTTCAAATATACATCATTTTTTATTATTTTGACAAATCCCAAGCCTCTTTCATACAATGTCAAGTTCTGTGTCCAGTACAGGTTTTTCTAAAAGTACATACTTTGACTAAATAGGGTAAATAAAAAGAAGTACTGTAATTGTCTCTACACTCAAAGCTATCACTGGCCTATTTTGAAATATGCAAACACCATATGGAGCCCTATAATATCAAACACCAACATCAAGATCCTGCAAACCATTCACAGCACAGTTTTGCAAATTGCTACCGGCTGCACAAAAGATACAAACACTCAACAAACATGACAAAACCAAGGTCCTTCCAATGGACACCAATCTCAAATTTCATAATACTCAAGCAACTAACACAAATACACCCTTTACTTGTTCTTAATGCATACTTAGATCCTCCCAGAAACAGAAAAGCCACAATCTTTCATAACAATGAGCACACTAACATCATCATTTCAGATCCAAACATAACATTTGAGAAATGTATAAAAACATCACACATTCACACTACCATCATTTTGCAATACCTCAGTTCTAGAAAAAACAAGTTACTAACACCATACCTAAGTTACAACATACTGACATTTATTTACCAGAACAAACATTATACATCATATGCATACAAAAGTGACACAGCTCAGAGCCAACAAATCACCACCTGTGCAAATTTAATTACATACAGTAAATCATGAAACTTACATGCTACAATGCCCACTATGCTTGTCACACACACACATGACATTAATCCCCTCCTTAACCATAGTCAAGTGCCAACACAACATCACTCATCTGCAGAAAAAGCCATTAGAAGCAGCAGAGGTAATCCAAGAGTGGAAATGTAGATTGGTTATTTTGAGAGGTTAAGAGATGACTACTCCCAAGTTATTCTTGGAGGAAGGGCAGCAACAGCAACAGCAACAGCAACAACAACAACAACAACAACAACTGCATGGAGCCATATAGCCATAGGTTGTATTGGAGATTACACCAAAGATATGAGTATGATAATAACAATCAAAGCTCTATTTCATAGAAAGAATTAAAGTAAAACATCAAATTATTATTACTTGCTAAAATGCAGTAACTTTTATTTTTATTCAAGTGAGGTTCCACACAGAAATACTGCGTAAGCAATGTTGAATTTTAGGTTCAGAGTCAATAAACAAATATCTGCAGTGAGACTTGACTATAAAGCTTGCAATTTTGAAACACTCATTAGTTTGAGTGCAATTCAATTCATATTTTGTAAAAAATTTACTATTAAATAGTATATAACTGCAGGTTGTACAATAAGTTTAAATTGTTTGGCAACTCATTTTGCAAACTTGTAATTTAAAAAAACTAATTGTCATACTGTAAAAATCTATTTTATTTGCATACTTTTGCATGTAGGCTGTTTAGCATTCCACTTTCCATTTGCTAAACAAGTTATCATAGAAGGGCCACCATCTAATATCCAGCCATCATCACAGCTAAATTGACATGATTCTCCATTCAAGACACCAATTCTCAAAACAGTGCCACTAAGCTGTAATGAACTTTTCGGGGTAATACATGTTTCAGGATTAACCAAACCATTTTCCAGATAATTGAGAGGGAGACAAAGACCTAAACATAACTTTATAAATATTCTACAACAAGTTTACTAGCATTTACTCATTTTATTGTTAAATTTAATACAAATTATTGATGTCTCATTGACTAAACTGAATAAAAAGAACAAAATTTATCAAAATACAATAATGAATTTAATTACATAGATAAATGTACACATTAGGGTAACAACTTTTTTAATTTTTTTTTCCAAAACTGATTTTTTGTGGCACGAATCAATGAACTTTTGCTTATACCTGCCTACCATCATTTATTCTGTTGAGCCAACAAAAAAGGTCATGCACAAAGCACTTTGAAAAATTTGCCATTACGCTCTACTATATACAGTATAAGAGCTAATTGGATAATTTAATGATACTAGTTTATGATGTCACCATTACCTTTCTCAAAGGTAATAGTGACATCATAAATCAGATCAAATCTCTGCAACCATTGCAAAAGGGATCAAGGGTGTCTGTTGGATCATGGTGTAAGAATGGGAGCTTCAGACCCAAGTTCATCATTTGCCAGCACCATGTACTTGATTGCATTTTTTTGCCTAGTTATGGGTGACAAGCTGCACAGCTCAACCAAATCTCCTGACATTGATTACTTCTTTATGAAGGATTTGACAAGCATGATCACCTGAAGAAAGCTTTCAGCAATGGAAAAGCTAAGATTAAGGAAATAGGCAGTTGGAGAGACGACATGAAATTTCTGTACCACCTTACACATGTCTTCTGTCACTTTATTGAGAAAGATAAAGTCCCCTTTGTGAATTTTCAGCAGATTCCCAGCATCATCAATGCACGCTAGAACTCTCGTGCCATCCTAGCTCTCCTTGCATTTATTCTGATGCCTGAAACTCGAATCAGGCTTCATAAAATCTGTTTATTTATTTCTTACCCATGGGCTGACCATTGGTTTAGCAACAAATTGTTGAACAATGAGGATTTCGATGAGTTATCAGCTGCTCTGGATGGATACCCGAAAGGTCTCAAACGCTTAAAAACCAATGAAAAAGAGATGAATCACTTATCAATATTGCCAGAAGCAACCAATGCTGCAAGCATGCAATAAAAGTAATGCAGAAGTTGCAGGTGTTCTGCAGAAACAAGGACAATCTCTCCCTGAGATTTATCCTATCCAATGACATTAATTTGACTAATTGAATTCTTTGTTTGTTTTCTGAACCTTAACATTGCTATAAATGTAATTCTTGGTAGTTTTTATTCAAAATCAGAAAAGGCTTTGTGTGACTTTCAAAACTGGTCAAAAAACTAATAATTAAATTATTTAAAATCATTTTGTGGGTGAGGTTTTTATTTATTTATTTATTTATTTAATTCAGACTCCTAATCCATAACAGAGAAAAAATAAACACACCAACAAAAAAGACAAAACAAAAATCTTAGTCCAATTTATATCAAATAAACTTAAAAATTGGATTTTATTTAATCTTTCATAAAAGTTTATTAAATCATGATACAGGTATATGATGTTCTAAAAATTTGTATCCCTAATACACATAGCAGATAATTAAAACTACTTTTCCTAGTAACAGTGATATTTTTTTTAAGGAATCTGATCATATGCTATTTCTAGATATATGCTATTTAATCTGTCAGTCAACAATTACTCTTCCCATCTTTCAATTGTTCCATTATTTTTTAGCATTCATTTTTCCTGAAAAACTGAACATGTATGTAGTTTGTATGCTGTTTGTGATACCAATTTAATGGACACTGGATGTCAGATGTAAAATCAGCATGCAAAACCAAATCATTTGCAAATAGCAAAAAACTACTTCAATTAATTTTGCTTGTTTATGTAATTTATGTTCAGGGTGACACAAAAAATAAATAATGATGTCATATTGAATAGAGTATTAAATGAATTTCATAATGAATTCATATTGAATGGAAGATTGAATGAAGCCAGGCTACAAGATAGAGTAGGGATCAGTGAACAACAATATGGATTTATGCCAGGAAAGGGAACTATCGATGCCATGTTTGCTTTAAGAATGCTGATGGAAAAGTGCAGGGAAGGTCAAAGAGAGCTTCATTGTATATTTATGGACCTAGAGAAAGCTCACAACAGGGATTCAAGAAAAGAGTAGTACTGTATGAGAAAATCAGGAATGGCAGAAAAGTATGTGCAACTTGTACGAGATATGTATGAGGGAAGCAAAACACTGGTCAGGTGTACAATAGGAACTTGCAAAAAGTTTCAAGGTCAAGGTCAGACTGCACCAGGGATCAGCATTAAGTCCATTCCTGTTTGAAGTAATTATGGACAGGCTAAAGAACAAAGTAAGGAGAGAACTACCATACACGATGCTGTTTGCTGATGATATTGTGATTTGCAAAGAGACCAGAGAAGAAGTGGAGAAGAGACTAGAATGCTGGAGGTATGTGTTGAAAAGAAGAGGGATGAAAGTAAGTAGGTCAGAGACTAAATATCTGTGCATAAATGGAGAAAATGACAAGAAAACGGTAAAGATGAATGACACAAAAGTGCCAACAGTAAAGGAATTTAAATACAGGGTTTTTATTTCAAGTTGGCAATTTTTCATTTCAAGTTCACGAGGATTAAATTTTATAATAATTTTCATTTCAAGTTGGCTATTTTTCAGTTCAAGTTTGCGATTGACAGAATTTTAATAAATGTTTGTATTTATAAAGGTAAAATAGTAGCTTAAGACTCGTGTAAATACAGTATTGGACTATGCTGGAAAATTGTAGAATTATCGCAAAACCATCATGTGACATTACGTATGACTGTGTACATCATCAAGCAAAACTTATTACTAACTACAAGGTACTAAAATAAAGCAAATAAATATGATGCCATATGATCATTATAGCTTATTTTATTTTACTAAACTTATTTTACTAAACAGACTTGAGTTGGGGTAGTGTACCTATTACGTCATGGCTACATCACAATTAAAATGAATATGTCACAATCGAAACTTTAAATACTGTATACTGTACTACTGTACTGTAAGAAATACTTCAAATAAATTAGATGGTTAAATACTGTATAACTTAAAACAATAATTTTAAGTTATATTTAATCAATAATTTTAAGTTATATTTAACCATCTAATTTACATTATTTGAAGTATTTCTTAATGTATATTTAGTAGCTGTGTTGTTGAGTGTTGTGAATGTGTTGAGTGAGAGTCTTTTGAATGTGTTTGAGTGATTGCTAATTTTGTGTGACATCTGCAAGTTTGCCTTCAATGCTGTTGCGCTCATTTGGAGCATATTTTAAACAGAACAAACTTTAATGCAAAGCAACCAAAATAACTGAAATTTTGAGGAACAATCCTACAAAGACTTTAATTTAAGTCCAGCAAGTTTCTTAAAATTTTATGGATGTTGACAAAATTTAATAAAATTTATATAGATTCTGTGTTTTTTTGGGGGTCACCCTGTTTATTAAGAAAAAAAATTTTTTCAGCTGAACATCGCAGGCCATAGTGCAAGTAAGATGAGTGTTCTTCATTATCTTGCTTTATAGTTTGAGGCACTTGTCATCCTACTACACGAGACCCACTGCACTGAAGCAGAGAAGTTAGTACTTCCAAGTTACCAACTAGCTGGGTCTTCTTTAAGCAGGAAGTATGGCCTTGCCACATTTGTCTGTGAGTGCTTAAGGTATACACTTTTGGACCAATGTCCACCAACATTGAGTCCTGGTTGAATAAGTTCCTTTTTTCCTACATGCACCAGCTCAAGTTTCCAAAAATTTGGAGGAGAGCATTAATGGTTGTTATCTCAAAGCTGAATAAGCCATTAGAGGACCCAAAGTTCTTTGTTGTTGCTTTGTTCTTTGCTTTGTTTTCTCTTCAAGACAATGGAAAGACTTATCTATGCACACATCAAACCAATTATTGATCCGCTTCTACCTAGAAAGCAAGCTGGGTTTAGGCACAAAAGGTTGACCATAAATCAAGTCACGGCTATCTAGAAAGCAAGCAAGGTTTCAGTGTGGAAGGTCAATCATAGATCAAGTCACTCTTTTAACTCAAGAAATTGAGGATAGCTTTTTGGTCAAAAAGAAGGCTGACACTGTGTTTGTCAATCTCACATCAGTCTATGATATTGTATGGCACCGCAGCTTCACCTGCAAGCTACTCTGTTTTTTTCCAGATAGGCACATGGTCTCATTGATTATGGAACTTGTTTGTAATCAAAGTTTTACTCTCACCACCAGTGCCATAAAACAAAGCAGGATACAACACCCATAAAAAACAGCATTCCACAAGGATCAGTCCTGGCTCACCTCTTGTTTAATATCTATATGTACATATGACCAGCCAGTGACAGTTGGCATAAAATTTTCTTTTCTGATGGCCTGACCATCTTATATTATGCAAGCGACTGGCAGGCATTAGAGGTTATTCTTACCTGGGATATGGCAATCCTATCCTTCTACCTTCACAATGGAAGCTCAAGATTAGTACAACAAAGATTGTGTCAGCAGCCTTCCATCTTTACAATAAGGAGGCACAACGTGAGCTTAACATCTTTGTCAATGAACAAGCCCTACCATTTTGTGCTGAATCTACTTATATTGGCATGAAGCTGAATAGGGCACTCACATTTCAACAACACTTAGAGTCACTGTGCAAGAAGTTAACATCTTTGTTGGGCTTTTAACATGCAATCAGCATCAGTGTGGCATAATGAGTGTAATATAAATGGAGCATGAAGTGGCAAGAAAATGCTTTCCAACTCCATATATCTACTAAGGATATCAGCCCAAGGCCACCAGGATTTTTTTCCTAGACCTGCATGGGTCAAATTTAACTGCCTACAAACCAGTGTAGGTCTATTTTGCTCAGAAATGCACAAATGGGGTATGGCTTCTATGGCAGCTTGTGAGCATGGTGCAAAAGAGCAGACAGCTGAGCACATATTAATAACTTGCCACATCTATCACCATCTATATAGAGCCTGTGCTTTCTTGGATGTTAACAAGAACCTGGCAACCTGGCTCATGAAAACATGTCTGGTCATTTAGTTGACCATCCAGCTACTATCCTTCTTCCTTAAATGAAGTTTCAGTTTTTTTGTTGTTTTATTTGAATTGTTTTTTGTCCTGTTGTTTTAGTTTTGTACTATAACATTACAAATTAGTGCTACTTTTCTTAGTTTTTATAGTATGGCATCACAAATTAAGGCTGTTTTTTTAGATTGTAATGCAGAGAAAAATCCCATAAAGTGTCACAAGAAAACAACAGATGACAAAAGTAAGGGTTGAACCCAGACTGCATTCTCCCTCAACACCTATATTTATAAAAAACTTTATTAGCACATTTAAAAATAATAGTGCTACTCATAAAAGGCTTCCTTATAAAATGATTCAATGTATAATGCTTTCAAAAATCTCTTTTTTGCATATTGATCAGTCATATCTCCTTTATACTCCAAGATGCAAGTGCAGCCATTTGACTTCTGATACCTTTTCTCACTTGTTCAACATACCTCTATGAGACTGGTTTCTCTGGATTGGTATAAGTGAAGAATGAAATCAAAAAAATCATAGTAAAACCAGATCTATGGTATGCTTTGGCAACAACAGCACCATGTCCAGAAAAACGTTTTGACAAGATGCAACACCAGTCATTTTACTGATGTTGTTTGGCAGTTGTTAATTTATGTAATGAGTCCTTATTTTTAATTATTTTTTTAAAAATAAGACTTTACAAAAGCATTTTATATCCTACATATGCCTGAAAAAATGTTTAAAAATTGTTTTGTTACATAAAGTTTCCAAATTGAGCATCATATGAAAAGGTTAAAAACCAATGCCTCAGAATTTCACAGTAAAAACTTTCAACATTAAATAGAGAACAAAACTTGTTAAGATCAACTTTTTCTACTATGTAATTACTAATTACTAAGAAAAACTTTTGTTGAGGAAAAATTAAGTATAAAAACCTTCCATAAAATATTTCACATTTTATAAATGAAAAAACTTGTTGAAATTTAAAAAAATGTTTACGAGAACAAGTTGGAATTTGACTTGACCACAACCCATTGGGAAGACAAATAATGGTTCTGGGTCCTCCAGTCAATTTGTATCCAATATTGCAATCAAATGAGCATTGTGTAAAAACTTCAATTTCAAACTGATTTCTGGAACATTTGTAAGGGTGAACCTGCAAAATAAGACTTAAAAAGATCAAGTGCAAAAAAAATATAATTTTATTACAAAAAAAAAATTAATTAATTCTAAAATTTCATAGTGTCACATTATCACATTGACTTAACTATACAGTTAAAATAAAGCTAAGGCTTTTCTTTTTTTCATGTTCTAATTCTCTTTTGAAAGATCTGCAAACATTCTTTAAGGTGGGTTGAACCCCAACCCCTTTCCTGTGTGTCTACCAATGCCTATGTCAATATTTTGCAATCAGCTTGCTGTTTACATTTTTTTCCAGTATTCATACATCACTTACATTTGATTCTTTTTTTTTGTTTTTTGCTCATAAAATCAAAAGTTTTTTTTTTATTCTGTTTACAAGCTAAATACTAATATTTACCAATTAATCTTAAAGCTGATACTAATAATAAAAATTAATATTACCAATAGCAACACACCCTTTAGAATTTAATGTATTTGTTTAAATAATTCATAAAACTTTTTTTAACCAAATAGTTATGAAACCTACTACTCATTAAAAACTATCAAAAATTCTAAACAAAAACTAAAAAAATAGAGTAATCAAAAAGCTATATGCAAGCCTATTTGTTCATTGAATCAGCATACAGTTTGCTTACATTGAAAATATTAATATAAAATAATAATATTGGAATATGATCTCACTTCCAAACAACAATTAAAATCATTAATATCAGCAGTTTCAGCATAAATATATAAAAAAGATACTTCATTTGCATGAAGTTTTTGTTTATATATGACAAATTCATGTAAGTAAAGCCTTTTTTGTATTACATTTTTACTAAAATAATTTGTTTTAAAAATTTTTAGCAAGACTGCAGAGAATACAGAAAGCATTTTGGAGCAAAACTATTGGGTTGCAACTAAGTTTTTGCCATTTTTTAAATATAGTGTATTTTGAAAGTTGATTTGTTATATTTTACTTGTTTTGGTTTTGAAAATTTATTTGTTATATTTTATTTATTTTGGTTTTGAAAATTTATATGGTGGGACTGGGAGGGGATAAATCATTATGAATTCTGGAAAGAAATCAAACACTCAATGCGGAACTCTATGTTCAACAGATGGAAAGACTCAAAATGGCTATTCAGGAAAAGAGACCTAATCAACAGCACAATGTTCTTTTAATGCATGACAATGCTTGCCCTCATGTTGCAAACATGACCAAAGAAGCTATTCAAACACATGGCTGGGAGGTGCTACCACATCCGCTATACTCGCCTGATTTAGCACCAACAGATTTTCACCTTTTTTGATCACTTTCAAATGCTATGAATGGGGTTTCATTTAAAAATGATGCAGAATTGAGAGCTTGGTTGGATGAATTTTTCGAGTCAGAATCAAATGATTTCTACCAAAAAGGTATTGGGAATCTTGTTGAACGTTGGGAAAAAGTTGTAGACATGAATGGAGAATATATCATTGATTAAATAGTTGTTAGTTCTTATTTTTCTTTTAAAAATTTAGATTAAAAAATGGCAAGAACTTAGTTCCAACCAAATATAATTGATTTAGTGTTAAAGAATGAAAATTTTGCAGCTCACCTCAATCTCTTTTATGGTACATACTTTGGGAAACCCTGCTTTAGACTAGGGCTTCTCAAGCTGTGAGTTGCATAAAAAAAATTTAGGGTTGTGAAACAAATTGGCTTTTAATGCTTTGTGCCATGAAACTTTGAGAATCCCAGTAGTGCTGTGAAAATTTTTGAAAAAATTAGTCTAGCAATATTTAAACTGCGGTGCTTATTGTACATGTAATTGACAAATCAGAGAGTTTGGAGACAAAAATTGACAAATTGCAGCTTGATCCAGAGTGAAGACTTTTTTTTTTTAAAGAACACTTGAATTTGGAGACAAAAATAGAGAAATGGAAGCTTCATTTCCAGTGAAGATTTTTTCTTCAGAAAACACATAAATTTGGAAACAAAAATCAATAAATCTCATCTAAGTGCCACACAACTTTTTGAAAAAGTCCCAAAATTTGCTGCAGGTTAAAAATGGGGTTGAGAACAAAAAAGTTTGAAAAGCCCTGCTTTAGACAAGCATAGAGTTGGTTTGCTTATTTGCAACTTTTCTGGAATTAACCAACAAAAAGTAAAACCTGGTATCTTTGACAGTCACCAAACTCAAAAGGTTATAAAAGATTCTGAATTAAAAACCTAATAAAATAAGTGGTACAAAAAGCATGAAAACTTTTGTCATGGTAATAATGAACTTTTTTAATTTTTTTGACAAGATGGTCAAAAATTATGCAGAATTTGTTGCTAATATGAGTACTCATATGCTGACTGCTTTCAAAAACTTTGGAAAAAACATGAGCCTAAAAATGCATTATTTATTCCCAAATATAAAAGCAGTTTTTTAAGAATTTGAAATCAATGAGTAAAAAGCAGCAAGAGAAATACAAAGGATCATAAAAGAAAAGGAAATCATGTTTGCTTGATCATGGTTGCTAGGATGCAGTCATGATGGATTAATGTTGGACTTTAAAGAGAAACATCCCTGCAGTTGAGCAGTTGAGCATTTGAGCTATTGAAGGAAATGCAAAATTTATTCCTAACTTATTATTTAAAAAAAACACGAACGTTTTCGGCTTACTTCAGCCCTCATCAGTTTTCTACAATTTAGTAATATTAATTAACTTTAAATTTACACACACACACATAAAAATTAAAAATTAACAACAGCAAAAAACAATGTATATTTTAAAAAGGCTGTACTTTTGACTAACAGGCTAAATTTTAAATCAAAACGAGAGAGAAACTAAATTGATACAAATTAAATTTCAGATTATGATGTCATTGAAGAAAAAAAGAAAAATATTACAATCAAAAAATATTCAATAAATATGAAGCTCCGTTTGCGAACATTTGTCGATTTAATTTTGGACTTAACTTTTTTATGAGTAGAGCTTCGTGAATCTTAGAACAAAATTCTGATTTGCATTTACGTATTATTACAAAATTGTTTTCATCAGACCAATTATTAGAACACTTTTCACACGACAAAATATGATCTTTAACTGCACTATCCTGTAGACTTTTAAAATTCAGATGCTTCCAAACTCTAGTGATCAAATGTCTGGACGACATACTGATGTATGTCTTGTTTGTATTGCACGAACACGAGAATTTATAGACAACATTTGAACAAAGAGCCACAGGAGTTTTGGATTTTAACTGAAAATAATTGACTACTTTAAAAGTTTTATAGATAGGAGATATTTTTAAGTTGCACTTGTTTTTTATTAATGCAGAAAGACGATTTGCAAAGTGATGTGATTCCTTACCCAAATACGGAATACAGAAACTATTTTCAAAGCTAATATTTTGAGAAAATTTGTTAGAAGATTGAAAGCTTGCAAGAATTTTATCAAAAAACGATGAAGGATAACCATTATTCAAAAACATTTTTTTTAACATACTAACTTCTTTATCAAACAAAAAATCGGAGGAACAAATACGCTTGACTCGATTTAGAAAACATAGAATTAATCCAGACTTCCATTTAGTGGGACATAGCGCGTTAAAATTCAAAATTAGATTGGTGTTTGTAGGTTTTCTGTATACCCAAGTATCAATCCCTGTTTCATTGAGCCTAATTTCAATGTCAAGAAATGGTATGGTGTCAGAAGGGAGCTCCACTGTGAATTTAATATTATTATGTTGAGAATTAAGCAAATCGAGAAATTTAGTGCAGTGATCAGAATTATGAAATACAGCAAATATGTCATCAACGTATCTAGAATACAATTTTGGATGAGTCTAATTGTTTCCCTAATAACTTATTTTCTATGTGGGTAAGGAAATTTGGGTAAGGAATCACATCACTTTGCAAATCGTCTTTCTGCATTAATAAAAAACAAGTACAACTTAAAAATATCTCCTATCTATAAAACTTTTAAAGTAGTCAATTATTTTCAGTTAAAATCCAAAACTCCTGTGGCTCTTTGTTCAAATGTTGTCTATAAATTCTCGTGTTCGTGCAATACAAACAAGACATACATCGGTATGTCGTCCAGACATTTGATCACTAGAGTTTGGAAGCATCTGAATTTTAAAAGTCTACAGGATAGTGCAGTTAAAGATCATATTTTGTTGTGTGAAAAGTGTTCTAATAATTGGTCTGATGAAAACAATTTTGTAATAATACGTAAATGCAAATCAGAATTTTGTTCTAAGATTCACGAAGCTCTACTCATAAAAAAGTTAAGTCCAAAATTAAATCGACAAATGTTCGCAAACGAAGCTTCATATTTATTGAATATTTTTTGATTGTAATATTTTTCTTTTTTTCTTCAATGACATCATAATCTGAAATTTAATTTGTATCAATTTAGTTTCTCTCTCGTTTTGATTTAAAATTTAGCCTGTTAGTCAAAAGTACAGCCTTTTTAAAATATACATTGTTTTTTGCTGTTGTTAATTTTTAATTTTTATGTGTGTATGTGTAAATTTAAAGTTAATTAATATTACTAAATTGTAGAAAACTAATGAGGGCTGAAGTAAGCCGAAAACATTCATGTTTTTTTTTAAATAATAATTTTTAATGTTTATTTAATAAATGCTGAAAATGCTGAATCCATTATAGTCCATAAATGCTGAATCTATTATGGCTGCTATTTTCAATTGTTGTCTGGTTGAAAAAAACAATTTCTTTACCAAAACTTTACTTTAGAATTAGCAGCAAAAGAGGTACACCAGTAAAAGATCTTCGACAGATCGAAAGGTATGGTTTAAAAATAGTGAAATTAAAATTAGACGTAAAATTCTTTGAAACTTGCGCTAATCTTGACATTTGCCCACAAATCCTTAAATTCAAAGCACCAAACCTCAAGATTTACAGGAACACAAAAGATTTGTATCGTGTAATTGTTCTTAAAAAGTTAAAAGAAATTAAGAAAGATCTTGGGCGAGCAGAAAGTAGTTATATCACCAAAAAAGCTATCCTGCAAAATCTAAGCACCATAGAAAAATTATGCTTAAACTCAATGCTTACAGAAAAATTTCAAGCTACTGCCAAGAAGATTTTGGTCACTCACAGGAAAAAACTGATTCGCCTTTGGTTAAGAGAACGCCGTAAATCTCCGGATTGTGTAAAAAATTTAAGTAGTAGAAATTTAACAATTGAAGAAGACGCTCTACGGTTTGGTCTTGATAACCATATTTTACCAAAAAAACTACGAACAGATGATATCAAAGCGCAGATAGAAAAACTCTTTTATTTTATCAACAAGGAGAATAAACTTATTGACGACAACTTTAAAGACAAAGTCAAATTTATGTTCAAGAAATTCGTTAATGCCGGTAAGAGAATTTGTGCTCACCCCAAAAACGCAGCTCTTCATAATACCTTAAAAAAACTGGGCGATAATTCCAGAATTAAAGTTTGTAAATTTGATAAAGGGAAAGGGGTAGTCATTTTGGACAGCCATGACTACTACGCAAAACTGGATTGCATAATCAATGATAGCTCAAAATTTCATAAAATTAATCAAGACACCAAAGTTCATCTGATAATTAAAAAAGAAAAATCCATTAATTATTATGTCAACAAATATCTAAAATCATATGGAAGTGAAACAGTAAAAAACCTCATTCCGAAAGGCATTAGTCCAGGAAAAATGTACAGTCTCATCAAAGTCCACAAAAATAATAACCCAGCAAGACCAGTGATATCGATGATTGGCACCCCAGAATATCAACTTGCCAAATTTCTTGATTCAATAATCAAAAGTTACATACCAAATTCATACATGTTACATTCTACTGATCACTTTCTTGATGAATTAAATAACTTCCAATTTAAAGCGGATCACAAACTTGTTAGCTTTGACGTTCAATCTCTGTTCACAAATGTTCCTCTGGATGAAACCATTAATATAATTGCTGACTACATCTACTCAAAAGATAACCAGATTAAAGACAATCTACCTTCAATGAAAAAAGAAGTATTTATAAAACTGCTGCGTTTGGACAACCAAGGAATGTTTTTATATAAAGACGAATTATATCAACAACATGATGGAGTCAGTATGGGTTCTCCACTGGCTCCGACTTTAGCCAATTTTTTTCTTGCCCACATAAAAAATAAGTTATTAGGGAAACAATTAGACTTTCATCCAAAATTGTATTCTAGATACGTTGATGACATATTTGCTGTATTTCATAATTCTGATCACTGCACTAAATTTCTCGATTTGCTTAATTCTCAACATAATAATATTAAATTCACAGTGGAGCTCCCTTCTGACACCATACCATTTCTTGACATTGAAATTAGGCTCAATGAAACAGGGATTGATACTTGGGTATACAGAAAACCTACAAACACCAATCTAATTTTGAATTTTAACGCGCTATGTCCCACTAAATGGAAGTCTGGATTAATTCTATGTTTTCTAAATCAAGCCAAGCATATTTGTTCCTCCGATTTTTTGTTTGATAAAGAAGTTAGTATGTTAAAAAAAATGTTTTTGAATAATGGTTATCCTTCATCGTTTTTTGATAAAATTCTTGCGAGCTTTCAATCTTCTAACAAATTTTCTCAAAATATTAGCTTTGAAAATAGTTTCTGTATTCCGTATTTGGGTAAGGAATCACATCACTTTGCAAATCGTCTTTTTGCATTAATAAAAAACAAGTACAACTTAAAAATATCTCCTATCTATAAAACTTTTAAAGTAGTCAATTATTTTCAGTTAAAATCCAAAACTCCTGTGGCTCTTTGTTCAAATGTTGTCTATAAATTCTCGTGTTCGTGCAATACAAACAAGACATACATCAGTATGTCGTCCAGACATTTGATCACTAGAGTTTGGAAGCATCTGAATTTTAAAAGTCTACAGGATAGTGCAGTTAAAGATCATATTTTGTCATGTGAAAAGTGTTCTAATAATTGGTCTGATGAAAACAATTTTGTAATAATATGTAAATGCAAATCAGAATTTTGTTCTAAGATTCACGAAGCTCTACTCATAAAAAAGTTAAGTCCAAAATTAAATCGACAAATGTTCGCAAACGGAGCTTCATATTTATTGAATATTTTTTGATTGTAATATTTTTCTTTTTTTCTTCAATGACATCATAATCTGAAATTTAATTTGTATCAATTTAGTTTCTCTCTCGTTTTGATTTAAAATTTAGCCTGTTAGTCAAAAGTACAGCCTTTTTAAAATATACATTGTTTTTTGCTGTTGTTAATTTTTAATTTTTATGTGTGTGTGTGTAAATTTAAAGTTAATTAATATTACTAAATTGTAGAAACCTGATGAGGGCTGAAGTAAGCCGAAAACGTTCGTGTTTTTTTTTAACTAATAATTTTTAATGTTTATTTAATAAATGCTGAAAATGCTGAATCCATTATGGCTGCTATTTTCAATTGTTGTCTGGTTGAAAAAAACAACCTCTTTGCCGAAACTTTATTCCTAACTTTTCACAATTAAGATATAACATTCAATTTACGTATATATATGTTGTTGCCAATTTTTAAGCACTAATGTCAAAACAGACTCCAACACACTTAACTGATCTTGTCTTGATTTATTGTTGATCCACAAAAAATGTTAGGTGTCATTTAAGACAAATTTTATAGCTATTAAACAACAACACAAACCTTATTCAAACAGAATGTAGAGAAATAATTATTACACATAACTTAACATAACAACAAATCCCCAATCCTAATCTAACTAAGAAACTAGCACCTTCAAATATATGTAAAATACTTCCTAAACCTAAACTAGCTAAAGTTCATCTGACCACGTTTTACAAATTAATAAAACTTCAAATTACACAATGTGTTAAATTACCTTGTGCTGAATAAATGAAGAAAGAAAAAAAATTAAACAATGGTGATTGTGAATAAACACGAGACTTCTTCTTCTTCTTCTTCTTCTTCTCCTTTCGGCCTTTCCCTTTAGTCAGAGGTGGCCACAGCATATCATCATTCTCCACATCTTTCTGTCTTCAATGTCCATCTCCTTCACACCAACTTCCTCCATATCTTATTTTACTACATCTAAAAATCTTCTCTTTGGTTTCCCTCTTCTCTTTCCTGGTAACTCCATTTCCATCATCTTTCTTCCTACATACTCTTGGTCTCTCCTCATGACATGTCCATACCACCTCAGCCTGCCCTTCCTCATCTTCATTTCTAACTGTTCTATCTTAACAGTACTCCTGATGTGTTCGTTTCTAATCTTGTCTTTTCTCGTCACGCCCATAGCAAACCTCAGCATTTTCATCTCTGCGACTTCCATCTCTTCCACTTGTTTCTTTGTGACTGCTACTGTCTCAAGTCCATACACCATTGCTGGTCTTATCACTGAACTGTACACTTTTCCTTTTACTATAGCTGGTAACCTCTTGTTGCAGATTACTCCCGATACTCTTCTCCATCTGTTCCATCCTGCCTGCACTCTCTTCTTTACCTCCCTCTCACAACCACCACTTTCTTGCACCGTTGATCCCAAATACTGAAATTCCTTTACTCTTGGCACTTTTGTATCCTCCATCTTTACTGTTTCGTCATCATTTCCTCCATTTATGCACAGATATTCAATCTTTGACCTACTTACTTTCATCCCTCCTTTTTCCAATGCATACTTCCAGAATTCTAATCTCTGCTCCACTTCTTCCCTGGTCTCTTTGCAAATCACAATATCATCAGCAAACAGCATTGTCCATGGTGATTCTCTCCTTACTTCATCTGTTAGTCTGTCCATTATCACTGCAAAAAGGAATAAACTTAATGCTGATCCCTGGTGCAGTTCAACCTTGACCTTGAAACTTTCTGTAGCTCCTACTGCACATCTCACCACTGTTTCACTTCTCTCATACATATCCTGTACTAGTCGCACATACTTTTCCACTATTCCGGATTTTCTTATGCAGTACCACAGCTCTTCCCGTGGAACCCTGTCATAAGCTTTCTCTAGGTCCACGAATACACAATGTAGCTCTCTTTGACCTTCCCTGTACTTTTCCATTAACATTCTTAAAGCAAACATGGCATCAGTGGTTCCCTTTCCTGGCATAAATCCATATTGCTGTTTGCTGATCTCCACTTTATTCCTTAACCTAGTTTCAATTATTCTTTCCCATACTTTCATTGTGTGGCTCATTAGCTTTATTCCTCTGTAGTTTCCACAGCACTGTGCGTCCCTTTTGTTTTTATAGATTGGGATTAGCACACCCCTTCTCCATTCTTCTGGCATCCGTTCACCCATTAAAAGTCTGTTGAACAGTCTGGTCAAAAACTCTATCCCCATCTCTCCCATGCACTTCCAAACTTCTACTGGCAACTCATCTGGCCCATCTGCTTTACCTTTTTTCATCCTTCTTAGTGCGTTCTTTACTTCTTCTCTACTGACACAATTTACCTCTTCATTAACCATTTCTGGTTCCTCTGTCCTAGGTTCTCTGTTATTTTCCTCATTCATCAGTTTCTCAAAGTACTCTTTCCATCTCTTTAACACTGCCTTTGAATTTACCATAACATTACTGTTTTCATCCTTTATAACCCTCATGTGCTGTACATCTTTCCCTGCTCTGTCTCTCTGCCTAGCCAATCTGTACAACTCCTTTTCACTTTCTTTTGTTTCCAATCTAGCACAAATCATCATACACACATCCCTTTGCCATTGCAACTGCCTTCTTTGCCTTACTCTTCTTTGTATACCTTTTTAGTATTTTCATTTCTTATTTTGTCCCATGCTTTCTTTGCCTCTTTCTTTTCTTTTATGCTTTTTTGAACTTCCTCATTTCACCACCATGTCTCCTTGTCTCCTTTTTGTTTCCCAAATGTCACTCCCAGTACAGTTTCAGCTGTTTTTCTTAGCATTTCTGCCGTTTTGTCCCACTCATTAGGTAACCCATCCTTGCCTCCCAAAATCCTGGTCACCTCTTGTCTAAACGCTTCTTGATAGCTTGTCTCTTTCAGTTTCCACCATCGTATCTTTGGCTTTACTTTCTCTGCTTTTTTCTTTTTCACCATAAGAGCCATTTTGCATATCACCATACGGTGCTGCTTTGCAACACACTCATTCAATATTACCTTACAATCACACATTTCCTTCAGGTTCCTCCTTCTGCACATCACATACGTAATCTATTTGAGTACTTTTTCCTCCACTCTTATATGTCACCCTGTGTTCATCTTTCTTTTTAAAATAAGTATTGACAATCACTAAATCCATCCTTTTCCCAAAATCCTCAACCATTGATCCTTCCTTATTTCTTGTTCCAGCCCTGTACCTTCCCATTATTTCCTCATCCCCGATGTTTCCTTTGTCCACATGTCCATTAAGGTCTGCACCAAGAACTATCCTCTCTTCTTTTGATATCTATAGGTCTGTACCAAGAACTATTCTTTTGATATACTTTCTATCAATCCATCCAGGTCTTCCCAAAAATCATTTTTCTCTTCTATGCTGTAGTTAACCTGTGGAGCACATGCACTTACTATATTTAGGATGGACCCTTTTACCTCCAGCTTCATGGCCATCAGTCTGTCCGACACCCTCTTTACCTCCAGGACACTTTCAGCCAGTTCCTCCCTCACCACTATCCCTATCCCATTTTTTCTTCCATCAGCTCCGTTGTAAAATATTTTACATCCACCTCCAATGTTCCTTGCTTTACTCCCTTTCCACTTAGTTTCTTGTAGGCACAATATGTCTACATTCCTTTGCTCCATCATATCTGCCAGCTCTCTTACCCTTCCAGTCATCATTCCAATATTTAAAGTACCCACCCTTATGAATGAGCATCTTCCTTTCCATGCTTCTCGCTGCTTCTTTACTTGCCTTCCTCCTCTCTTTCTGCTCTTATTTTCACTTTGTTTAGCAGTAGCATAATTTCCGCAGGTGCCCTGCTGTGCGACACCTGAGGCAGTCGTTGGTAACCCAGGCTGCGACCGATCCAGTATGGATTTACAATGATTACGCATTTGTATAAATCTGGCAAAAAGTTTTATGCCAGATGCCCTTCCTGCCGCAACCCTCCCCATTTATCCAGGCTTGGGACCGGCATTAAGAGACACAGAAATGAATAAACACGAGACATGCATTGAAATTAAATTTGCCTTGTAGAAATTAAAAAGGCAAAATGAAATGGCTATTACAATATAATTATCTTAATCAATGTCAACAAAGATGTTGAAAATGTAATCAGTTTAGCCTTTCCTCTTTGCCAAAATCAAATAAGCATGAAAAACCTCAACTGATTAAGAAAAATTAATCATTGCCTTTGTTTGGAAAGGCACCCACTCTGGGTCAGACACATTATCTCAATCAGTACAAATTGACTCATTTCTGCCTTCTGGGGTCAAGGGTTTATCTTTTTTGCTGACAGTGATGATGTTGAGCCAGCATAAAGTTTAGTCATCCAAAACTGTCAGACCTCATGCTTCATGTGGTGCTCAATGTATGGGTATGCCAGTAGAATGTAATCTGCAGTTTGTTCAAAGATTAATTCAGAAAACTTGATGTTATTTTTGGGTTCAGAAATATAGAATGGTCCTGAATTATTTTTAAAAAATAACAAACACCTTGCAAAAAGTTTTTGTAACCCAATGCTTATACATCACAAAACTGATAAAATTCTTAAGCCATAAAAATAAACTTAACTTTTTAAGCTATTTTGATATTTTATACTGTATTTTATCAAACTTAGCCATCGGTGGCACATTTCTGTGTTTCTTGATGCTGGTCCCAAGTCTGGATAAATGGGGAGGGTTGCAGCAGGAAGGGCATCCGGTGTAAAACTTTTTGGCAGATTTATACAAATGTGTAATCATTGTCAATCCATACCAGATTGGTCGAGGGCCAGGTTACCAACAACCGCTTCAGGTGTTGCACAGCAGGGCACCTGCGGAAATTATGCTACTGCTAAACAAAGTGAAAATAAGAGCAGAAAGAGAGGAGGAAGGCAAGTGAAGAAGCAGCGAGAAGCATGGAAAGGAAGATGCTCATTCATAAGGGTGGGTACTTTAAATATTGGAACGATGACTGGAAGGGGAAGAGAGCTGGCAGATATGATGGAGCGAAGGAATGTAGACATATTGTGCCTACAAGAAACTAAGTGGAAAGGGAGTAAAGCAAGGAACATTGGAGGTGGATGTAAAATATTTTACAACGGAGCTGATGGAAGAAAAAATGGGATAGGGATAGTGGTGAGGGAGGAACTGGCTGAAAGTGTCCTGGAGGTAAAGAGGGTGTCGGACAGACTGATGGCCATGAAGATGGAGGTAAATGAGTCTATCCTAAATATAGTAAGTGCATATGCTCCACAGGCTAACAACAGCATGGAAGAGAAAATGATTTTTGGGAAGGCCTGGATGGATTGATAGAAAGTATATCAAAAGAAGAGAGGATAGTTCTTGGTGCAGACCTTAATGGACATGTGGACAAAGGAAACATCGGGGATGAGGAAATAATGGGAAGGTACAGGGCTGGAACAAGAAATAAGGAAGGATCAATGGTTGAGGATTTTGGGAAAAGGATGAATTTGGCGATTGTCAATACTTATCTCAAGAAGAAAGATGAACACAGGGTGACATATAAGAGTGGAGGAAAAAGTACTCAAGTAGATTATGTGATGTGCAAAAGGAGGAACTTAAAGGAAATATGTGATTGTAAGGTAATATTGAATGAGTGTGTCGCAAAGCAGCACTGTATGGTGGTATGCAAAATGGCTCTTATGGTGAAAAAGAAAAAAGCAGAGAAAGTAAAGCCAAAGATACGATGGTGGAAACTGAAAGAGACAAGCTGTCAAGAAGTGTTTAGACAAGAGGTGACCAGGATTTTGGGAGGCAAGGATGGGTTACCTAATGAGTGGGACAAAACGGCAGAAATGCTAAGAAAAACAGCTGAAACTGTACTGGGAGTGACATTTGGGAAACAAAAAGGAGACAAGGAGACATGGTGGTGAAATGAGGAAGTTCAAAAAAGCATAAAAGAAAAGAAAGAGGCAAAGAAACCATGGGACAAAATAAGAAATGAAAATACTAAAAAGGTATACAAAGAAGAGTAAGGCAAAGAAGGCAGTTGCAATGGCAAAGGGACATGCATATGATGATTTGTATGCTAGATTGGAAACAAAAGAAAGTGAAAAGGAGTTGTACAGATTGGCTAGGCAGAGAGACAGAGCAGGGAAAGATGTACAGCACATGAGGGTTATAAAGGATGAAAACGGTAATGTTATGGTAAATTCAAAGGCAGTGTTAAAGAGATGGAAAGAGTACTTTGAGAAACTGATGAATGAGGAAAATAACAGAGAACCTAGGACAGAGAAACCAGAAATGGTTAAGGAAGAGGTAAAGGCCCGTTTCCACTACAAGCGTGGAAAAAAGCATTCTTTGTTTGTTTTATTGATTTTTTTTTTGCGCTCGCTTCAATTTTAACCGCTCACTTCAATCTAAGATCAATAAAAGAGACAAAGAATGCTCTTTTCCATGCTTGTAGTGGAAATGGGCCTTAATTTGTGTTGGTAGAGAAGAAGTAAAGAACGCACTAAGAAGGATGAAAAAAGGTAAAGCAGATGGGCCAGATGAGTTACCAGTAGAAGCTTGGAAGTGCATGGGGGAGATGGGGATAGAGTTTTTGACCAGACTGTTCAACAGACTTATTGATGGGTGAACAGATGCCAGAAGAATGGAGAAGGGGTGTGCTAATCCGAATCTATAAAAACAAAGGGGACGCACAGTGCTGTGGAAACTACAGAGGAATAAAGCTAATGAGCCACACAATGAAAGTATGGGAAAGAATAATTGAAACTAGGTTAAGGAATAAAGTGGAGATCAGCAAACAGCAATATGGATTTATGCCAGGAAAGGGAACCACCGATGCCATGTTTGCTTTAAGAATGTTGATGGAAATATACAGGGAAGGTCAAAGAGAGCTACATTGTGTATTCGTGGACCTAGAGAAAGCTTATGACAGGGTTCCACGGGAAGAGCTGTGGTACTGTATGATAAATCTAGAATAGTGGAAAAGTATGTACAACTAGTACAGGATATGTATGAGAGAAGTGAAACAGTGGTGAGATGTGCAGTAGGAGCTACAGAAAGTTTCAAGGTTAAGGTTGGACTGCACCAGGGATCAGCATTAAGTCCATTCCTTTTTGCAGTGATAATGGACAGACTAACGGATGAAGTAAGGAGAGAATCACCATGGACAATGCTGTTTGCTGATGATATTGTGATTTGCAAAGAGACCAGGGAAGAAGTGGAGCAGAGATTAGAATTCTGGAAGTATGCATTGGAAAAAAGAGGGATGAAAGTAAGTAGATCGAAGACTGAATATCTGTGCATAAATGGAGGAAATGATGACGAAACAGTAAAGATGGAGGATACAAAAGTGCCAAGAGTAAAGGAATTTCAGTATTTGGGATCAACGGTGCAAGAAAGTGGTGGTTGTGAGAGGGAGGTAAAGAAGAGAGTGCAGGCACGATGGAATGGATGGAGAAGAGTATCGGGAGTAATCTGTGACAAGAGGTTACCAGCTATAGTAAAAGGAAAAGTGTACAGTTCAGTGATAAGACCAGCAATGGTGTATGGACTTGAGACAGTAGCAGTCACAAAGAAACAAGTGGAAGAGATGGAAGTCGCAGAAATGAAAATGCTGAGGTTTACTATGGGAGTGACGAGAAAAGACAAGATTAGAAACGAACATATCAGGAGTACTGTTAAGATAGAACAGTTAGAAATGAAGATGAGGGAGGGCAGGCTGAGGTGGTATGGACATGTCATGAGGAGAGACCAAGAGTATGTAGGAAGAAAGATGATGGAGATGGAGTTACTGGGATAGAGGAGAAGAGGGAGACCAAAGAGAAGATTTTTAGATGTAGTAAAATAAGATATGGAGGAAGTTGGTGTGAAGGAGATGGACATTGAAGACAGAAAGATGTGGAGAATGATGATACGCTATGGCCACCTCTGACTAAAGGGAAAGGCCAAAAGGAGAAGAAAACTGTATTTTATCACAGCATATCTTAATCTCACTACTACTTAATCTCTTCATTTACAGAAAATGAAAGGGGCAATAAATTTGAGCAGATTTTAAATAATTAAACCAATCCCTTTTAAAATGTCAAAATAATATTGTCCAATTATCTTTTTTTGTTTGTTTTTTCAGTTCTATAATGAGATATCACTGTATTTTTCTAGAGTAGCTTGTTAAGACTGATAAAGTAAAACTGTAAGAAAGTAGGAAAAGTAGATTTTTCAAGTATACGATAGGTAGAGAGAACACAAGTTGAATTGAAATTATCTTGATCATGTTTACCATCAAATGGTTATCTTAACTAGTTTTAACATGCTTCAAATATAAAAATTACAAAATAAAGCATACTGTTCCAAACTTGGGATTTGAAAGTGATGGGCAAACTCCAAATCGTTGTTTTTTGGCATTAATTGTTGTTGGAAGTGCATTCAATAAACTAATAAATTCATCAGGATCAAAAGTTCTGGCATACCTAAAATCAAAAACAATAACTTTCTACTATTAAAGAGATGAATCAAAAAATTAAAACTCTATTAATACCAATGAACATCATCCACTTCAGGGTTCAAACTTTTTGCATCATGAAGAAACATTTTTTCTGTATATGCAGCACCAAAATCAATAAAAAAATCAGTTTGAGGAATTTTCAAAAAAAAAGAGCTTCCATCATTCAAATAGTTTTTGCTTGACCAACTTCGAAAGTAGGACTCATCAAGACATGAAGAGGTCACTATCATTTCACTTAATCCAATATTCTTTACTGCAAGACATAAGCCTGAAGAAAACAATACATGTAAAAAACTCTT
Source organism: Diplosoma virens (assembly GCA_963680785.1). Classification (NCBI taxonomy): domain Eukaryota; kingdom Metazoa; phylum Chordata; class Ascidiacea; order Aplousobranchia; family Didemnidae; genus Diplosoma; species Diplosoma virens. The sequence goes on along the minus strand of OY796887.1, from coordinate 45,164,096 downwards.
AAGAACACAAAACAGTTCTCAATAAAGATAGCTCTTGTTATAATACAAGAATAAAAATAACAGTTTTTTAAAAAAATAAGTAAAAAAAAAAATAAACCTGTTGCAGCATTTTTCAAAAAGGAAGTTCTATACCAAGACCAGCGATGATAAGGGCTAGAACCTATAAAAAAAAATTAGATTTTGCTTTAAAAAGTTTGCCCTGTTTCTAGTACTTTTTTTTAAACTTGTAACTTTCTTGTTAAAATTTGAAAATTTCTTTGTGAACAATGCATAAATATTAGTTTTCATTGGGCTTTTATGGTATTCGTATTTTTAATATAAATCAATAACACATTTTAAATATATGTAAGAGGCTAGGTCAGCATTTTTTAGTTAAGTAATTGAGTATTTTATCAGTAAAACTCATCAAAAAAAAAGAAATTTACTATCAGAAAGAGTAAGCAAAACACAGCACTGAGTAAGGTAAAAGTGATAGCAAAAACTCATTGATGGACAAATCTTAATGACAACAATAAAAAGAAACAAAACAAATAGTAGCATTTGTTGCTGTGAACCACTGGGACTAAAAAAAGCCCAAGGCTATGGGAAAGTTTGGGTATAGATAGGTTAAAAACATACAGCTAAAAGGTAGATTTTTTTTGTATATGAGGTGTGACAAAAAAGAAATCTGATCAAGGAATACAACAGCCTGGAGTAGTACAGAATAAATTCTTTTGTGTTAGACTCTGAGTCAATAACCGTCCATACAATGACAAATACAAGATGTGACAAAAAAGAAACCAGATTGTATCAATCACACTCTTGACACAATGCCAATCAGCAAGCCACTGGCTCACTATGAAACATAACTTCTTAGCTCTATTGTGTTGCAATTTCTTTAATATAAGTCATTCTGTTCTTGTGTTTCAGGCTTTTATTTAACATAGTGTTTACAACCTTTGTCACAATTTCGTTATTTTGTGTTGCATTTGTTTGTATTCTGTGCTGTTGGTTGTTATGAAACTGTTAGTAGCTCAAGAATGGAATGATGAATCAACTTGAAGTTTTTGATGAAACTGAGGAAGACTCCAACTGAGTGTTTTAAACTTCTTAACACTAGAATGACCAAGTGCATCAATTGATGCATCTAAATTTTACATGCCAATAGATCATGCTTTTTGAAGTACTATTGCTTTGTATTTTTTGACTTTTATTCTTTTATATTGGTAGATACTCTCAGAGTGTTTACCCATAAAAAACTAAAAGTCAAAAAGTACAAAGCAATAGTACTTCAGTAACTGCAATTTATTGCTTTGTAAAAATTTATGAATAAATGTAATAAATAAATAAATGTAAAACTTTGTAAAAATTTACATGACAAAACTCGATATTGGCTTAAGAACACTACTGCCAGCATCTGATTCAGGCAGTGCAGCAGCCTGGGGTAGTAAAAGGATAAACCCTTGGCCCCGATCCTGTTTGTGTCTGACCTGGAGTGAATACCCTTCAAACAACGGCAATGATACACATTAAAAAAGCTAATGCTAATTATGAATATAAACAAAACTTTTTGCAATTTATATTTGGGTTGCAAGCCATAGATTATGAAAAGTTGGACTAAAAGTACAAAAATTATTTATTTGTTCATTAAACAGTTCATTAGAATATGGAGTTCAAAAGATAGAATGAATATAAGTTAAAATACACAAAACAAAAGTACAAAACAATATCTTACCATATAAACAAACAATATAATCTACTTTTTTAACATTTCCATTTTCATCAGAAATCATACATATATGATTTTTGTCAGTTCCTGAGGAAGTACGTAAAAGAAAAATAACAAACTGATCTTCTTTAATACATATTAGTCCACCACCTTGCCATCTTCCATTGGCAAGACATGTTTGATGACGGACAGAATCAGGCATAAAACCATACCCTTTGTCACACACACTTTTGCATATTGTTCCACTTCTTGGTTTATCAGTACTAACATTATGACCATGCAAAGTGCAAAAAATTTTTGTATTTGCTATGGAAGGAAAAGTAATGCATACACTTCTGCATGGTGGGCCAAAGTCATCTAAAGATATATTTTAGAAAAAAAATACATTAAAATTCCTTATATAGCATAGCACATCATCTACAGTACATATATTGAAAATTGTCTCAAATTAAGAATATTAAACCCACCCTTATGTAATAATCTACACTCAGTGTGTGTACCTTTCAATTGTTTTAAAATCTGATTCAGGGAATTTAAAAAGATAGACAACACTTGTAAATAACAGCAAGCACCAATAAATATAATAAAAGAATTAATTCAAAGCTAAAAGTTTTCAACTTTCATGAGTTCTTAGCACAGCATCTAAATTTTACTAAGTTAAGACAATTAAACAAAGAAGGACAATTACAATGCAACTAAACTACAGTATAAATCACAGATTTTACAAGTATATTCTCAATGTTATAACTTTAATTAAAGTAAATAAATTAAAAAAGCACACAATTAAGTAATTATTATAATAAACAATACTTCAGAAGTAAAAAATTACACATTAAAAAAATTCCATTACAACGAAAAGCCATTTTCATAGTTTTTTGTATTTTAATTGTCTTATTTTGTTAAATTGTTTTGATAAAACTAATTAAAAATTTAGATGCTTTGATAAAGAGTTTGATAAATACTTTAGTTATAAATGGTAAGATTCTTATTGTTGCTTGTGATTATCTACAAGTGGATCTTATTTAACATGTTTTTTAAAAAAATTTCTGATTCAATGAAAACAATGTTCCACCAGCACAACTGCGAAGAACACCACTAAGCTGCAAAGGCATACTGGCGGTGGTTCCGATATGCTAACCACATCAAGTTAGCTAACACGAATATGGGTTAAGACAAGCTAAACCCTGCAGTTTCCATTACAAACATATAGTAAGAATGGTCAAGTCAATCAATAAGCAAGTGCCGACAGACCTGTTTTGTCCTTATTAGGACTCATCAGGACACTACAGCTTGTTGTTGACCCCAGCTGAAAAAGTTGAAAACTTAAACAGCTGGCACAACTTTCTGTTTGTGGTTTTTACACCTCAAACATCCAGTTGTGGATCTGAATGCTGGGCAGGTAGTTCAATGAAAACAATGTTCCACCAGCGCAACTACAAAGAACACTGCTAAGCCAGTATGCCTTTGCGGTTTAGCAGTGTTCTTATATGCATAACACTGCTAAGCCGGTATGCCAACTGTGAAGAACACACTATGCCTTTGCGGCCTAGCGATGTTCTTTGCAGTTGCGCTGGTGGAACATTGTTTTCATTGAACTATCTACCCAGCGTTCAGGTCCACAACTGGATGTTTGAGGTGTAAAAACCACAAACAGAAAGTTGTGCCAGCTGTTTAAGTTTTCAACTTTTTCAGCTGGGGTCAACAACAAGCTGTAGTGTCCTGACGAGTCCTAATAAGGACGAAACAGGTCTGTCGGCACTTGCTTGTTGGTTGACTTGACCATTCTTACTATAAAATTTTTGATTGTTGCAGTTGAAAAAGCAGTAAAAATATTAATATAAAACATACTGAAAAAACACATTAATCAACTTCTTTTTCATGTAGTATGAACTAAATAAATTTATCCTAACTTCATTTATAAAGTGTCAATTGAAAAAACACTCTGCACCAGTACTTAACTCAATTACCAATTTCTTTTACTTTTTTTTTATTGATATTATATGTGGAAAGTTTTGTAATAAAGGTTGCAATGAGAATGCAAAAGCATAATGAGTTTATCAGTTTTCATATTATTGCTATATACAGTACCAGTGATAAAATTGATCCAACTTCCTTCCATTCCACATATTCTTGTTTTTTTACCATAAACAGAAAAACCATGATCACATTCCAGTGTGCATTCAAAACCACTGACACTATCAGAAGTTGTGCAAGTGATTGGAGAAAACTGAAAAAAATTAAAATAATATAATGTTAACATTTATGATGAAATGTTGACATTATACCTTTCCTTTATCAGGATTTTCTAAAGGGGAGCAAACGCGTCCACATGCAATATCATAACCAGACCAACTTCCATTAATCAAACAAGTTCGAGGAGAAGAATCAATGAAGTCAAAAGAAGAAGTTGTCATTTTGTAACCTTCTAAACAATTATACAGACAAGAAGTCCCAGGATCAAAATTTAAGATGCTTGTTGTGCACTCCATAGGATAGACTGTTGAAAATTCAGGAAGTGCAAGTTTTGCACAAAGTTCTGCACAAAAAAATTGTTGCTTAGTTTGCAATCTTAACCTTACAGAACTATTTGAATATAAATTCTGACTTGCTAAATGTGATCTTTAAAAATGTGTAACATTATTCTTTTCAAAAAATAGAGACATATTCTACATTTTAAACCATATTCACCAAACTACATCATCAAACAGTTTACAACCAAGTCATGCAAATAAATCTTTTGCAGACATTTACAATCAGGTCATCAAAAACAATGTTTGATATTAATATTAATAAACTATATAAAATGAATTAGTTGCACATTTTTGGGACTGAGTCACAATACATAAAAGTAGCCAAAGAATGTAATGGTTTTTAAGTTTAATCTTGCTGCTGCTATCTGGAACCCTAATAAACTGAATGGGTGAGAAAAAACAAATAATGATACTATGCACACAAGCATTGAATCATTTTTCTTGAATAAATAGAATGAAATTTTTTTGGTGGTTTTCTATATACCCATACTGTAACAATTCATAATAAATCATTTTACCAATAGAAAATGCCTAACCAAGGCTTAAATTTAAAAACTATTTTGCCACATTAAGCATCAGCATGCAAAATACATGATAAAATTGATGAAATACACAAAATCTGAAGAAAAACAAATGAAAAGTGCAGAACCCTAAAATACTACAGAAACTTAAACCTTGTATTTTGGGAAAGTTGAATTTCTTTGGTTTCTCAGTCAGTCAACAATTAGACACTATGGAAAGTGATTAAAAAGACCTCACAAGCTTACAAATCACAGCTTCAATAAGTTTTTTAAAAAATTGAAGGCTGCTATAACATAAAATCTTCATAAAAAGTGACAAAATAATTAAAAACAGATTTGCTTACTTCCACAAAAAGGATAGCGCTTTTCACTTTTGGACCATTTTCCATTGTGTTGACACACCAGTATTTTCTCACCAAAGACCTGATAACCACTATCACAATCAAGAACACAAGTTTCTCCTTCAACTGGCAAAGCATCACGTTTACAGCTAAAAAAATGTTATAATAACTTTCGTCATTTAATCATGATTTTGTTTTTATATCTAACTGAAAAACAGATTCTTAAAACAAAGATAAAATGTGCTTAAAACAAACATAATCAGTGCAATTAACAAGCAATTTTGCTTTTGGAGACCAAAATTATCAAATTAAAATGTTTTCAGTTTAAATTATTTTTAATTTTAAATTAAAAACTTTTAATAAGGAAACAAGATAACATAGTGAACACCAACAAGACTAGAAACTGAATTGAGAGTAGGTCAATTATGATTGTTAGTCATTATCATTGCTTGAAAAGGCATCCTACTTTAAGACAAATATAAACAAGACTAAAGTAAAGGGGGTTTTCCTATTACTACTACAGATTGCTGCATTGCCCAAATCAAATGATGGCAGCAATGGTTTAGAGCCAGCATCAGGTTTCATAATTCAGAATTGTAGAATTTTGAGCTCAATGCAGTACCCAACATGTGGGACATGTTCAAACATTAAATGGGGTTTGTTTGTGGTACTGCACTTACATTTCAGTCAGAAGGGAGACTCCATTTGTGCATGGACAAAAAGAATTGCCCAACACTGATCTTCAGGCAATTATGCTCAACTCAAGCTGTTCAGAGCAAGCTCAATCCAACAGACCTGGTACTTGTCATGGATATAAAAACATGAAGCCTAATTGTACTCTCACAATACAGGGTGGGGACTTCAAATTGTCACCGTAGCTTGATTTTTAGTTAAAAGGACATAAAACGATCAATTTTGAAGATATATATTTCAAATAAATAACAGAATAAGAATATGATGAAGAAACACATTCTACTTGACATAGTTGCCCTCAGCCTCAATGACATGCTCAATCTTGGTCCTGAAACTTCTGCAGGCCTTCTTCACCATCTCCCTATCTATGGAGATGCATTGCTCCTTGATGAGGTGATGAGAGATGCCTTGGTGGTATGAGAGCATTGGTTAGTTTGATTCTCTAAAAAACCCCAAAAGAAATAATCCATTGGGTTCAGATCCTGGCTACTGGGAGGCCATTTGTCCTTGGTTACAAAGTCATAGCAGTGCTCCTCCAGCCAGGCGAGGGAGCTTTGGAGACATAACAAGGTGCACTGTCTTGCTGCCATACCCAGGGCCTGGCCTGGGCCACCTGCTTGATCCAGGTCCATTGAACCACTGCCAGTATGTCCTTGCGGCTTAGCGGGGTATCGCAGTTATGCTGGTAGTTCATTGTTTTCATTGAATTATTCTCCTTTGTTTCTTGTAAAGTCTGGCAAGTAAAGCTATAGCAACAAAATTTGAGTTGTGTTTTTCAAGGGACTGCAGAAATGGTGTATAAAGGGATTCCCACTCTGCATCCCACCACACAAAACACAGTTGTTTTGGGACTGTAATAAATCATTTTTTCAGTTGTTTTTGTTACATAGTTGCAAAAGCCTTGATAAGCCATATTAAAATTAAGTAAATGAGGCAGCATCAAAGTCTTTGAAAATTTGTTCATCAAAGAAGTGTAGTCTTCATCTGGCCTTGGGAAAATTTTATTGGTTAACAAATTTGCACAGACAAAGCAAAACCTTGCCACTGCTTGATGGTGTAATAACCAAATGTCTATGTTATGACAAGGGAAACTTTATTACGGTATGTATGTTAGCTAAGCAATTATAAATACTGCACTAGCAAAAGCTAGATAATGATCAGCACCAGTATTTCAGCACCCAGAGTAAAACTTTGTAAAATTGCATAGAAGGGAAAGATTATAAATACTTGCAGTCAGCCAAGCACTAGTTATCTGCACTATTGTCATTTTAAACCCAATTAATGTACCAATAGTTGAAATTGCTGACATAAAGACAAATGTGAAGGTAACACTGAAAATTTTGGATTGCAGTTGCATTGGTGGAGGCTTGTAAATGTCAACTATTTAACCACTTATCTTATCATTTCTTTGTTTTTTATCTACCATTTTCAGCAAATTTTTTATTTTCTTTAATTACAGGGTGTCAAGAAAGTTTTCGATCGGTTTTTAAATTTAATGTAATTCAAAAACTTCAATGAATTATGAGAAGTTCTGTACGTCATTTTTCCACTTAATCCTCCTTTTCAATGTTTCAGATACACTTTTCAAATTTTTTTGGCTAAAATAATAATAAAATGAGTAAAAGAGCTGCAATCATTCAACTTCATCGTGCAGGACATTCAAATTCTAAAATTATGAAGTTGCTAAAAGCACCAAAATCGACTGTTTGCGATACAATCTTGCGCTTCCAAGAACTTGGAACCATGGAGGATCGGGATAGGAGTGGACGACCTCGATCCGCTCGCACTCCAGCGAAGATCAAGGCCCTCAGGGAGAGAATTCGGAGGAACCCCAAACGATCCTTGAGGAAAACGGCTAAAGACATGAATATCAGCCATGAGTCTGTCAGAACAATTGTTGAACAGGATCTCAAAATGTCCCCGTACAAAATCAGGACAAGACAACTCCTAACTGACCTCCAGAAGCGAAAAAGAAAGGAGAGGGCCAAAATTCTGCTGAACCGTCTGAAGGGAGGCACAGAGAAAGGCGAAATTGTTTTTTCAGACGAAAAACTCTTCTCGGTGGAGGCGAAGTTCAACACCCAGAATGACAGGATTCTCGGAAAGTCGCCCAAGGACCTCCCTGATCATCTTCAATTCGTTTCACGCCGACAGAAACCCTCGTCTGTGATATGGGGTGCGATCTCCAAATCTTGGAAATCTCCCCTCATTTTTGTTAAAGAGGGGGTCAAAGTGAATACAGATTTGTATGTCAATGATATTTTAACCCCTGCCCTTGCATCGATGAAGGAAAAGTTCAAAAATAAGTCCTTCACCTTCCAACAAGACGGCACGCCTTCTCACACATCAAAGAAGATGCAGAAGTGGTGCGAAGAGCACTTTCCTTCATTCTGGACCAAAGATTTGTGGCCACCATCTTTGCCCGATCTCAATCCTATGGATTTCTGTGTGTGGGGTATTCTGGAAAAAGAAGCCTGTTCTTCACCCTATAACAATCTGGAGGATCTTTGAGCTTCCCTGAAACGAGCATGGGAGAAAATTCCTCAAGATGCCTTTCGTGCTGCTTGTCAGAATTTCCGACAGAGGCTCCAACGTGTTATTGATACAGATGGGGGTTATTTTGAATAAACCAGATTTTTTTATGTTCATGGAGCTTTGTTCTATCATCACAATAAACCTTTTGTTGATTTAACCTTCTGTCATTAGCCCTATATAATTTTGTTTAGGATCGGGAACTTTCTTGACATCCTGTATACTATTTTTCAAGTTGATTTATATACATAACTTGCCATCCATTAATTTTTAGTTTTCATTGTTACAATTATGATATAAAAAAGGGTTTCTTGGTGGAGACATGTACATTCATTTGGTGTCCATTTATAAGAGCTAGCCACAAATGAGGTAGTAAAAAATAATTAGTGCTGTGGTGAATCAAACCCACTTCAAAATTCATATTGTTCAAAACAATTACTAATTTCAATGCAGTCACAACAACTTTATAAAACTGGACAACCAAGGTGTCAAGACATAGCAGACAACAAGAAATCTAAAGAAGTGACAACTCAAACTCAGAGAAGAAAAAGAAGATTTGAAACTATTATTGTTGGTTCTTCTCTGATTAATTCAATAAAGGACAAATCTATTTGAATGATAGATATTTTAATTTAAGATTATAATATATATTCTGTTTGTATTTAATCATTTTTTACAGTTTAATATAAAAGTAATTTTTATTTTGTGTATTTAATCTGCAATAGTTATGTCCAGAAAGACCACATTGCCACAAAAAAACTCATTACAAAACAGCTAGTTACAAAAGAGCTAGTGCCACAAAATAGCTAGCCATTAAAGGACTAGACATAAAAGAGCTAGTACCAAAAAAGAGATAAAATACTAAAGCAAAGAATAGGGTTAGGGTTAGGGTTAGAGTTAGGGTTAACCCTAAAAATTTAAAGATAATTTTTTCTTTTTGCTATTTCTCCCATAATAAATTTTTTTTTCAAATTCTTGTTTAATATGAAAATTAGGTCACTGTTTAACTAATATCAAAAAAATAAATTAATAATTTTCAAAGCTTAGTGGTTAAAATTACAATTTAAATATTTAAAAAAAGCATTACAATGTGCCTGGTCAATGGGGTAAGTTGTAGCACCAGTTGATGTAAGTAGTAACTGCAACAAAATCACTAATAAATGTTTAAATATAAATGTAACTTGAAGAAAATAATAATATGAAAAAGTAAACACAACGAAATCACACATAGCTTAGTCATAGACATGAGTATCAAGCATAAAAAATGAGGTATTTGGTTATTGTCTAAAAATGTTAAAACAGTTTTTTTCACTGCTGGATTAGCCTAATCATAAATTTCAGAATCACATTTGTGACAAAAATTGTATTCAAATCTTCGGCACAAGTTAAATGTGACCTCTTTAGATAACCATAGCATTGTACCACCCACTCCTCATCAGGATGACTGTTAAAATAGGGCTCAAAAAATGTAATGCAAAACTACTCTTTTGCTTTTAGTGTTTTTTCAAAAATTAGTTTTTTTTTGTTTGGAGCTGTAACAGATTGTCCTTTTCTGGTGTGTCTGTTAACATGGCACATTTTTTAGACCTTTTCTTGTTTTGCACCAAGGACTTAGCCTATCTTTAAGTTTTTTTAGCACTTTGTATGTAGAATTTTACATGGTAAACACCAATGTTTTGCTACTCCCCTTATTAATCTCTTTTTTCAATTATAGCAACTGCTGCAACAGCTCTTAAGTTGTCTTGTAATGATGAGCTGGTTAGTCTATCTTTTGTAAATTTTCATATCATTCACAAATGTTGTTGCCGAAGTTACTTTTAATATAAGCTGGTTAAACCTATGCACAAAAATATGTGTTACAACTTACCCATCTCATACTTAGTCAAGTTTTTGTTATTATCTCACAAAGAGTTAAATTTTAGTTGCTAAACCTTGTTAGGCATTTAATAGCCTATTGTTTTGTGTTTTGACTGATATAAAGCATTTCAATAAAACCGCACCCACTATCTCTCAAGAAGACAAAAATTAAATTTCGAAAAATTTATTATGCCTACTCAAAAAGCTTGTTTTAACAGTAGGCCTAATTTTTAGTCATTGGAACTAAACAATGTTATTTGCTAGCAATCGGTCTAAATATGATTTTTATTTGGGGCTATTTAAAATTTTGTTAGTTGATGTTAGATTTCAAAAAATACAAATATTACAACTTACCCCATGTTACAACTTGCCCCAGTCTCCCCTATAGCTCTTTTAATGCATAGCTCTTTTTTAGTCAGTTATTTCATGGCACTAAATCTTTTTTGGTACTAGCTCTTTTATGTCTAGTCCTTTTATGGCTAGCTCTTTTGTGGCACTAGCTCTTTTGTACCAGCTCTTTTGTGGCTGGCTGTTTTGTAACCAGCTCTTTTGTGGTATAGTCCATACAATTACAAGAAATCTTACATTTCACTCATTTTTTTGCTTTTTTATATTTATTGTATTTTTTTTTGCTTTTTTATATTTATTGTATTACTAAATGTAAAAGAAAAATCATATCATGATTTTATACTTTAATCATTCCACTAGTAAGAATTTCACAAAAAAAAAGTTGTAATAAACAACAATGCTGCCTGACATATGATTGAACACGTAAAGGGGTCTGAAGCACAGAATTGCATAACAACACCAGTAAAAGACATATAAAGTCATTTACGACTAGTTTTTGAAACTTGACTTTTGAATGTATTTTCATATCCAAGTTTGAAAAAAGCACATTTGGCAAAAACATGTACACACGTCTCTGCCAGTTAAGGGGTTAATAACCATCAATGTCTACACATAGCCACTCAATCTCTGATGTAGGTGGAAATGCAGAGAGGGGCACGTTAGTCACTCAAGAACAAATGTAGCACAGGCATGCTTCCGGCTTAAGGAAAACCCAGCTATTTAAAAAGTTTGCAAATACTAGCTTATGCATTAGTACAGCAATGTAAGTGGAAATCCAGAAAGGCATACTTTAGTCACTCATGGACAAATGTGGTAATGCCATGCTTTCTGCTTAAGGAAGACCTAGCTACGGTATTTAAAAGTTTGGAAGTACTAGCATCTCTGCACTACAACAGTGGGTCTTTGTAGTAGAATAATCAGTCCCTCAAACTGTAAGGCAAGATGATTAAAAAAGTTTTTGTTACTTGCAGTGAGGCCTTCAATGTTCAACTGAAAAAAAGTGAACCTTCGAAACTTGTTAGCAATGTGACCTAAAAAGGGCAGTTTCTCCCAAGTATTGCTTGACTTAAAAAGGACGTTTGCTGATTAAAAGCCTCTGAACAACAGGATGGATAGATATTTTATTATTTTGGCAGTTTCAGTTTCATTTTGTCATGCAGAGCAATAAAGTGAGCAATGAAGGAAGCAGTGAAAGAACAAATGCCATCTGGGCCAATTATGTTGATCAATACTATAGCTAAGTTTTAAACACAAACTTTGCAATCAAAATATGCTTAGGCTTAAAACCAAAAATTTGTTTAAAAACATTTTTTTTTTAATATATTTTTTTACACTTATGGAGAAATACTTTTGTTAAACTGTTTAATAATGATCGAAAATAAAATGAAATAAATGAATATAAATATAAAATATCAAAGATCTATTGAACAAAATTAATAGTGTTATCAAATGTTAGAAGTTTTACTTAAATAAATTTTTGGTTATGCAGAACTTTAAAATAACCAAAGAAATGGATGGAACCATAGCTATTTAAATTTTTTCACTATTCTTCAAAAAGACTGTTTGCTTGAGAATTCTTTTGGCCAACTTTCATCAGAAGAATTTGTTGGCAAACGACAAACTGTAAGAAAACTGTAGTTTATATAGTAAAGGAAGACATCAAAAGCAATAAGACCTCTGATTGGTCAGAGAGAGCAAGCATGCAATTGATTACACACTCATTTGCACCGCAAGTGAGAAAGCTTCAAGGGACTTTATGAAGGTGTCTTCAAGCATTGCCAGATGAAAAGATCATCATCCTGTAGGTAAAATAGAGAACAAGAGTATCAAATTTTTCCATACAAATTTTGATTATCCACTCAAAATGCACCGATTTCTGATTCAGCTATTGGTCAACACTTGCTAAATAACAAAATTTGCATAGAAAAATTTGATACTAACCAGTTCTCTATTTTAGCTACATGACAATCATCTTTTCATTGGGCAATGCTCAAAGTCACTTTCATAAAATCTCTTGAACTCTCTCTTTGTCACCAGAAAGAGTTTGTCTATGGATTCAAGCTTTCCTGCTTGCAGACAAGTGAGTGTGCAACCAATTGCATGCTTGCTTTCTCCAACCAACCAGAGGTCCCATTGCTTTTGATGTCTTTCCATAATATATACACCATGACTTTCTTACAGTTTGTTATTTGTCAATGAATTCTTCTGACAAGAGTCAGCCAAAAAATTCTCAGGAAAGACTATCATAAAAATTAAAAAAGTTATGGTTCCGTTTTATTGATCATTTTAAAGTTTTACTTAATAGTCAAAGTATGTTTACACACAATGTTAAAAATGAAATAAAATGTTTAGTATTAGACATAAAATTACACAAATGTTCCATATTGAGGGTTGGGTGGCAAGGGACAAGCAACATCACATTGAAATTGAGTAACGCTCCACACTCCAGATGACATACAAATTGTGTAGGTTCCAGATGTGAGGCTTCTAGTAAAACCACCTTCACAATCAAAATAGCAAACTTCCCCCTGAAAGATAACAATGTACAAGGAGCTAAAAATTTTTACCAAGCTTTTATTTGATTTGTAGAAGACTAATGATGGTTGCAATTTGTCAGCCAAAATCAATTTCATAGTGTTGCAAAATAATTTTAAAATAAGCCTTTAAATTTTAATAAAATTTTCATACTTATTGATATGCAATGTAGATGTGCATTGCAGCAAGTGTAAAGCATGATAAGACTGTGCTTTATTGACTCTATTTCTTTTGAATAAGTCTTCACCAAGCCTTACAAACTATTTCCCTTGATTCAGTAACTATGTTGTATTTTAATCAATCAATCAATCAAGTTTATTTATTTAGTGCATAAAATATCCACAACATAAAAAAAACAAATATTTAATCAATCAAGTTTATTTATTTAGTGCATAAAATATCCACAATGAAAAAAAAACAAATATCAAAAATGTTGCATTAGGACAGTGGTTCACAAACTTTGATGGTTCATGTACCCTTTTCAGAGACTCTCAAACATGTGGCCACCTGCTTAGAATATTGATCCAAAAATTAAGTGATGGCCAAGAAAAAAAGTCATCACTTGGAAGCTGTATCTAATTTCTTTATTTTTTTTCCAAAGATTAGTAAAGACTTGAAAAGGGCTTTTGCTTGTGCCCCCCTGTAAATGCCACATGGTTGCTTTGAAAACCCCTGCACTAGAGGGTAGACTTTACCAAAACATAAGCAAAAAAAAAGTAGTTGTTAATATTTAGCTAAGTGTTACTATATGCTATATGCTATACTCTAAATGGCACAAAGTGTTGGCATGATGAGCTAGTAGGTTATATTTCTAAAACATTAAAAAACATTAATAGCAATTAAACTTGATGATATTAAAAAATCATATACATAACTAGCTAATGTCTTACTTAGCATTAAGTGTAACAGAAATTATCAAAATTGACACTTTGAATTTAAATTGTGCTCACATAAACCACTTTTTCACAATATAACACGCCCAATATATTTTATGCTTTATGAAAAACAACAATTTAGTTCAAGCATTTATTAAGTTAATCCTATTCTCCTTAACCTTTTTTGAGCTATTGAATCCTAAATGTGGGGTTCAAAGCCCATCAAAATTTGATGATTCATAACTCAAAAATTACTTAAGCTGTTGTTTTGAAATTTAAACAGAAGAAAACTTATTTATTTAACTTTTGTTAGAACAAAAAAGTTTTCAAATATTAAATGCTTTTCTTCTTTCTAAAATTGGATGAACCCACACAAGTCTTCCTTACCTTTTCTTTTGATTATTTAATACAGCAGCTATAAAAATATTGGGATTTCTGTTTTAATTACACCTACTTAAATTATGACAGTACTAAAACTTGTTTAAAAAATTTATTAAAATATTATTTTGAAAAAATGTTAACCAAGTCATACAACAAATAATTAACATTTTTTATTGCTTTTTCACACAATTAAGATAAATTATTTATTACATTTGAATGCATTAATTAAAACCCATACTTATTTTTTATAAAAAATTAAGTAACCACCAGGCAATGTTTTAAAGCATTCATTAAAAGATTGTAATTATTTGATTTGATTAAAATTGTTTATTTGAAAGGTCTCAAGGAATCCAAATATTGTAGAAATTATGGGTCTTGTTAAAAACTCACTGTAACTCATAAAATTAACTGTAGCTGCAATATATCAAGGCTATTTCAGTTAATTTTCAACAAAACCCAGAATTATGATTAAGTTATGAAAATATACACAGAGCACCTTATTTTCAAAGTGATTATACAGTTTTTTCATCAAAAAAAAAAAAACTGTTATCCTAATACTTTTTTGTAATTTGGTATGCTTTTTATTTTTATTAGACTAATTGTCTGTTATTTTATTTAACAAAATAAATCTAAAACAAGCAATAACCTGGTTTGACTAAAAGTGTTTGAGCATAGAGTAGTAATGTAATTACGTTATAAATATCCAAAGTTGTGGAAAATAAGATTAGATTTTAAGAAAAGTTTATTTAAAAAAATTGCACCAACATTTAAGCAGCATTAATTGCAATTCAAAAGAAAAATTAATCATCACCTTTTTTTTTATATTACAGTCTTTTAAACCACTGATTAAATTTTTTATAATTTTCTACGCCTAGAATTTTATATTTACCTATTATTTTATGTATAGAGCATCAAAAACCATTAAAAAAATTACAAAACCAATAAACGTCAAAATACTGCTAAGTGCTCTCTGGTATGACCAATACAATTGGGAGGTTATTGGCGACTTCAAGATGGTGGCCTTCTTAATGGGGCTTCAACAAGGTTTTACTAAGTTCCCTTGCTATCTCTGTCTCTGGGATAGCAGAAATACAAACTTTCACTACAACAAGAGAAATTGGCCTCCCAGGTCTAGTTATGATATTGAAACTCAAAACGTAAAGCACACACCGTTGGTGGAACCAAAAAAAGTGCTTCTGCCACCTCTCCACATCAAACTGGGCCTCATCAAGCAGTTTGTAAAGAAGTTGAACCCAGAAAGGGATGCATTTAAGCAAATCCAAGAGTTGTTTCCGAAGTTATCTGAGGCAAAGGTCAAAGCTGGAATATTTGTGGGTCCTCAAGTGAAGCGACTTATGAAGTCTGACAGTTTTTCTGAGAAACTCTCTGCAGTTGAGAGGAGAGCTTGGAAAAGTTTTGTTTCTGTGGTTGAAGGTTTCCTCGGAAATCACAAGGCAGATAACTTCAGAAATATTGTGGAGGAACTTGTGGATGCATATGAGAAAATGGGTTGCAGAATGTTGCTAAAGCTCCATGTTCTGCACTCTCATATCGATGAATTCAAGGATAACATGTATGATTACTCAGAAGAGCAAGGCAAAAGATTTCATCAAGATGTCAAATCGTTTGAGAAACGCTATAAAGGCCAGTATAATGAAAGTATGATGGGAGACTACATTTGGAACCTTGTGCATGAAAGCGAGCTGACATACAATCAGCAGTCACGCAAGAAAACGTCTTTTTAGTAAAGTTGTGATGTATGATGGTTAATTTCGTTTATATTGTTTAATTACCTCAGTTAGTTTTGTAATAGGTTGCAACATTCTCTCTTGGAATACCTTTAATCAACATTCAGAGTTGGTAGAATTGCCATAGGCTACCATGTTTAGCATTTTCAGTTGCCGCCCTGCCCCCTTCTTGCTTAATCGTTCCCAGTTTAATTTAGCTATATTTTTATAGCCAACTCTGAAATGTTTTATATTGTTACTGTAACACATTCACAAGTGACAATAACATTAATAATATGTTAAACAAAAATTATATTGTTTCAATGCAGGCACCATGAAAAATTTTTTAAACTATAAATGCAAATTAGCAAAAAATCCAACAAAGTGATCTATTGAACTCAAAACCGAAGTTTGAACTTTGTGAATGCCCATTGCTATTTATTCATACCATAAGATAACAGAAAAATATGGTTTTAACAGGGAAACAAATTTTGTGTTACACAGTGTAATCAATGATGGCATTACAATCAAGTGATGACCCTAAAATTAGGGAAGACCCAGTGCAAAAAAATAAGGGGGCCACTTTCAGTCTCAAAAAAAAAGTCATCAATTTAGGGGGACACTTTTACACAAATGATATACATTATAATAAATGCATAACAGTAAAAGCACATGCAAGAATAATCAGTGATGGTCTTAAAATTAGGGAAAACCCAGTGCAAAAAAATAAGGGGACCACTTTCAGTCTCAAAAAAAGTTATCAATTTAGAGGGGCTACTTTTTACATGAATGATATATATATTATAATAAATGCATAATAGTAAAAACACATGCAAGAATAATCAGTAATGCCTTACAATCAGGGAAAGCCCACTGCCAAGAAATAGGGGGGGCCACTATTCACACAAATAGTATACATTATATTAAATGCATAACAGTGAAAACACATGCAAGAATAATCAGTGATGGCCTTACAATCAGGGAAAGCCCATTTCCAAAAAAAATAGGGGCACCATTTTTCAGACAAATAATATCTATTATAATTAATACATAACAGTAAAAACACACAAGAATAATCAGTGATGGCCTTACAATAAAAAAAAAGCCCATTTCCAACAGGGGCCACTTTTTGTGTCTAAAACAAATTTAAGGGGCCAACATCATGAAACTACTACAAAGAAATAATGCAATATTTTGCTTAGGGGGGCTACGTTTTGACATTTTTTTACAGAGAGGCCCAGTGTGGCCATTTGCACCATAGTAAATTCATCACTGCAAATACAAATCACATAAAAAAATACAGAAATAATAAATTAAAAATTTTGTACACATTTAAAAATTCTCAAACAATAGATTACATAGATATTTACTGTATAATAATTTCAACTTTCAATAATTGCAAACAAATGATCCACTGAATAACCATGCTTTCCTCAAAAAATAAATACTTAAACTTAATAAAGTTCAAGTTCAAGTTCAATATACAGCACGTGCTACATCATTGATCATGCACTGACACATAATTGTGCCTGGAAGTGATCACACAGGCAAGTAGCTGTAGCAATCATATATCACTTGCTGGAATGCTGCTACAGTAGTTAGCAATCATGCAGCATTTTGCAGCTCCAGCGGTCATTGGTCGTCTGCCAATAAGCAGCTGAGGCAGTCATCAGTGCTTTAAGGGTTAAACAAAAATATTTTACTGATTTTGGTTGATATTGGAGGATGTGATGCTGCAGTGACTGCAAGAACAAGATTGAGGTGGAAGAAATTCAGAGAGTGTGGTGAGATACTGTTTGGAAAAAGATTCTCTTTGCAAATAAAACAAAACGTATATAAAAGCTAAGTAAAATAGCTATGCTATATTGAAGCAAAACGTGGTGTTAAGAGAAAATGAAGTAGCTATTTTAAAAAGAACATAAAGATCTATGGTGAAGGGAATGGCAGTGTAAAATTGGTGGACAAGAGGAATACAGTGGAGCTGATGAACATATAGGGATTCAAGGAAACAGCAGATGAGCTGGCAAGGGCAAATGGTGCGAAGTGGTACGATGACGTTTTAAGATGACCTGAGGAAGATGTTTTGATAAAGACAATGGTACATAAACAGGGTTGACTTAGGATGAAATAGAGAAAATAAGTTCAAGGAAACATGAAAAGGATTGGTTTAAGAAAAGAAGATGTAGCAAATTGATATAGGTGGAAAGAAGGTGTAGAAAGAGTTGCAGAAGTAGTAAGATGCATCCAGCCACATCCTTAAAATTGGATGATTGATTCATAGAGCATTCAAAGTTTTTAGCAATATTACTGCTGGATGAGTAAAGTCATTTCATTTCTATATTGTATAATTCTTAAAAATAAATACAGGCAGCTCCTGATAAAACTATGCAGATTCTAATTTAGTTGGGACAAATTTGAAAATCTAAAGTATCAAAAAATTATGAGTTTAAAATAAAAAATAAAAAAAAAAAAAAAAAAAAACAGTAAAAAGCAAGTGTAAAATACATCATTTAAACATTTACAAACCTCTGCAGACCGTTCTTCCAAGCAACTTTTTCGCATGTACCCACCATCAGGAATTAAATCTGCTAATGGTGGACAAAGTGTAAATCCAGATCGAAATGTTTCAATCGTTTTGGAGAAATCAGTCAATGAACCATTACATAAAGCTGCCCAGGAATAAGAATTGATATTAATACTGTGGTCGAGAATTGAAGCTTCAGAATCATAGTTTATCAATCGAACTTCATTTGACACATTACCTAAAAAACTTTAAATTTATGCTTTTATATGGCACATACTTTTTACATACAATGCAATAACAATTTTACCTTGAAAAAGTGAGCTTGGTGCCAAAGCATATTCTCTATTATGTTTCAAAGTTACCAAATATGGCCTTGAAGCAAGATCAGATGAAACCCATTGTTGTTTTGCATCAAGCAAATTGCATTCTGCTAATTTAACCCTGCAAAATCAATATTAAAAGATTAAAAAAGCTTTGCATTTCCAGAAACCAATAAGATTGCTTTTTTTTATCCCAAAAAGTAAAGTAAAAAAGCAAACAACAAACTTTCTTTTTGGACTACAAAAAAGTTTTGAAGATCATACAATGATTAAAGGGCAATCTTTACACATATAGGATGGCTCATAAGTTCTGCAATTTCTTTTTTTTTAATATTTTTAATTTGAAAATTTTGTAAATGATGTATTGCTTAAGAAAGTTTTTGTTTTTAAGTTGTTCAATTTTGTTGAATTTTAAAAGTTTATGTAACAACTACCGTATTTTCCACATAATAAGTCAATTTTCTGGACCTAATTTTTGTACCTGATTTTTAGGGGTCAGCTTATTAGGCAGATATCACTTTGGACAAGAAAATATTGGAGGTCAAAATTGGTCATTAAACCGCTTTAGTTTGACATTTTGCAACCATTGTGCATAAACAATGTCACAATCATATTACACATTTCTGCAAGTAAACAAGTGCAAATGTGTGCTTTCTCCTAAAAGTTAAAAAGAGAAATGAGAATCGATTTACTCAAAAAAAAAAAAAGAGCGCACATTGGCGTGTTCTTTGTTTCTTAATATTAGTCAAAGAAACAAAGAACGTCCCAATGTGCACTCAATGCACAATGCAGCACCAACGCATCATAGCATGCTCTTTGTTTTTTTGATGACAAAAAAAATGAGTAAAGGCTGCAAAAAGAGAAAAAAAATAACTTCAGCTTATTAGGTGGTAATCAGGAAAACCATCATTTTCAGTGCTAAAAATTCGACTCAGTTTATTAGGTGGAAAATATGGTAATTATTATTTATAAAGATAAAAAAAAATGTAAATTATATTATTTAAAATAACTGTCTTAATTTTGAACAAATTAATCTTTATGGACATCTTCTATCCTTCCTTTAACCTTTGATTGCCAACACTTTAATTTTGCCCAGATTAATATTTTGTGAGAAATTTCCTGTTGTTTTAAAGTGTTTAGTTACACGACATATGGTTGATGGGCTGGTATTGAGAGCTTTTGATAAACTGCAGTCAAGTTTGAAAACCTATGCATCAGACATGAGCAAGGAGTTTGATACAGTAAATATAAACAAACTTATACACAAAGTGTTACTAACAAACATTCCAAACATCATCATCAAGTTTATTGCAAACTACATAAAGAGACAACAAGTATGCACTCAATATAATGGCACACTCTCAAAACTCAAACAAATTAACACTAGAGTACCACAAGGTGGAGTTCTTTCTCCAATATTATTTATCATTTACACCACTGACATTTTAATACCCCCCAAAAGACATAAAAATCACAACATATGCTGATGACATAACAATCATTGCATGTCACCCCAAACACCATAACAAACACCATAAGGCCCACAATTCATTTAACCATATCTCCACAAAATATATGAATGAGCCACCACTAATAATCTTCATTTAAACACAGACAAAACTACCACAACACTTTTAACACCAGACTCAGCTGAATATGGCACAACTCAATCACTTAAATTAAACAATCAAACACTACCAACAACAAAACACCCAAAAATTTTTGGAATCACTCTTGACCCAAAACTGACATTTTTTACAACATATAAACGTCACCATCACTAAAGCAAAACAAATGCTTAACATTTTGAAAGCACTCATTTCTATCCAGTGGGGTAAAAAAAGGAACTAATCATCTCTACATTCAAAACTATCACTCACCCTATTTTGGAATATGTAAACACCATATGCAGCCCTACCATAGCAAATACCAACATCCAGAAACTGCAAACCATGCAAAACACAGCTTTGTGCATTGCTAGTAACTGCACACAAGATACAAATACTCAACACCCAAATAATGAAATAAAGATCCTTGCAATGGACATTTATCTCAAACCTCATGCTACTCAACTTAAGCAACTGACTCAAACACGAACACACCCTTTACATGATCTTAATGCATACTCAGATCCACTCAGAAACATGAAAGCCACACAAACTGGTGGTGGTGGTAGGTTTACCTGACCCATTCCTGGGGATGGGGGTGTGGATCAACTCCACAGAGTCCCAGTAATCAGGCAACTCCGCACAGACAGACCAGAGGTTTAGAAGTGATAGGATGTGCCCCGATGCAGATGGTCCAGTACAGGGCAGTCTAATATGACATGAGAAAGGTCCTGTGATTCAGATCCACAGTTGCTGCATGAAGGAGTCTTGGCTTGACCAACCCTGTGGAGATAAGCGTTAAGAAGAGTGCTGTGCTCATTGCAGCATAAATGGGAGAGAGCACAGCAAGCGGAGCGACTGGATACTGCATCTCCAACTGGTGTAGAGGGATTGTCTTTGTGAGGAAATAAGAGCTGAGAGAGGATATTTTGGAGGGATCAAGGGAGGCTCTGACTTTAGCTAGAGAGTCAGCTAAGTCGTTACCTGGGAGGGAAGAGTGACCAGGTATCCATTGCAAATGGACTACTTTGGATTTGGATACAGAATTGAGGAGAGATTGTGTATCGAATAGGGATTTGGGGGTTAAATATGGTAGGGAGCAGAGAGGGTTGATAAGACAGATAAAGAATCAGAAAGTAATGCGATAGATTCAAAGTTACATGTTTTAGAGTGAGAGATACACCACTCAAGAGCATGTAGGATAGCAAAAGTCTCAGCACTGTAACTGGTAGCCAAGAGACCAGTAAAGAAGGAGAGCAAGGTAGCAGTGACACACTTTGAACAGTTGATGTGTATCCCTGCACCACCCTGCCTCAGCCAGCCAGGTATTAAACCGTCAGTCCAGGCAGTGATATCACTATGAGATAAGGAGAAAAGATGGGAGGTAGCTGTGATGTTGTGAAGGGAGGGGGGTCTTTACAAGAGCATCGGGATGAGAGGTGGAGTGAAATTGTGTAAGTAGATGGGGTAGACCAGGGGGGTTAAGAGGGCAGAGGATTAAAGGTTCATGAGCAAGATGTAGGTCAAGGATAAGGTTATGTGATTAGGAAAAGGATCTCCATGAACCTTTCTTGAGAGGTGTGCAGGGTTTAGATTTTGCTAGAGAGGCTATGGGAAAGGTTGAAGGTAGTCAGAGGGCTTGTTTAAAGAAGGAGAGGGATTGGTGGGTGTGGGTGATGCATAGTGAAGGAAGAAGTGCTTCTATATAAAGTACAGAAATAGGAGTGGAAGATAGACAACCTGTGATTACTCTACAGAAAGATCTATGCATCCTCTCCACAGAGGTGATGTGGGTAGGACACGAGAAGGGAAACCAGCTTGGGGAAGCGTAGGTAAGGATGGGGCGAATAAAAGCTTTATATAAGGTACATAAAGATTCTTTTAATGGGCCCCAGGAGGCAGAAGCAATAAAACAGAAAACACAATATCAGCTGTGAAACTTTTTCCGTAAGGGTAGGACATGATGTTTGAAAGAAAGAGTATGGTTGAAGGTTACACCAAGAAAGGTTGGATGATGGCTAAATTTAAGTGGGGTGTTAAGAATGTATAGAGAGGGTTGTATTGTGGTTGGTAGGGGTCTAGGCTGAAGAAGGATATTTTACATTTGAGGGGGTTGAGAGGAAGGCGTCACTTTGAGGACCATTCCACCAGTCTATTGAGGGCAGCTTGTACTGTGGAGGTTGCACACTCAACACTTGGGGAGGAGGCCCAAATGGCTAGGTCATCTGCATAGAGTGAGGTGTTAACAGATGCGAGGAGGAAAGTAGGAAGGTCATTGATATATAAAGAGAACTGGTCCAAGAACTGAACCTTGGGGAACTCCTCTTCAGAGACAGAAAGGATGACTGTATGAATTACAGATGTAGACTTTCGAACGACGATCTGAGAGATAGGGTCATATCCATTCGACAAAGCAAAGAGGAAGCCATTTCAACACTCCCCAGTGCAGGAAAGGGGACTGCACCACAATGTTAAGGTGGCTTGTCATTGGTGCAGAAAAAAAATCATAATAATGAGCAGACTAACATCATCTTAAAACCAGACATAACACCTAAAAAATGTAGAAAAAACCTCCAACACATTTATATTATCATTACTTTACAATATCTCAGTTCTAAAAAAATCAACTAAGTTATTAACACCACTATTATTAATACCTATGACATTCATTCATTGGAACAAACATTACCACGTCATATGCATATTTGTACAGCTCAGAGCCAACAAAATTACCACATTTGCAAAGTTTCCTACATACAGTGAATCCTGAAACTTACACAATACACACCACAATGCCCACTATGCTTGTCATACACACATGACACTAATCACTTTTTTAACTGTACTCAAGTACCAACACAACATAACACCACTAGTCTGTGGAAAAAGCTATTAGAAGCAATAGAGGTAATTCAAAAGTGGGAATCTGGATTGGCTTCTTTGCAGGATTAAGGGGTGGTTACTCCAAGATATTCTGGGAAGAGGGGTCATCTTTAAAGGGTATCCACTACAGGTCAGACACAAACAGGACTGGGGCCGAGGGTTTATCCTTTTACTACCCCAGGCTGCTGCACTGCCTGAATCAGATGCTGGCAGTGATGTTATTAAGCCAGCATCGAGTTTCGTCATCCAAAACCGTCAGACCTCGTGCTCCATGTGGTGCCCGATGTATAGGGCACGCTGTTGGAACATGGTCTGCAGTTTGCTCAGAGGCACTACATTCGCAAATCGGTGAAGGAGCAAGACCCCATTTGTGCATGGACTAATGGAATCGCCCAACACCAGTCCGCAGGCAGTTGAGCTTAGCCCAAGCTACTCAGGGTAAGCCCATCCCAACAGGCCTGGGACTGGTCTCGGGCACAAAAGCATGGAGCCTTGAAGTATTTTTACAGTACTCTGTTTTCCATTTGTGATTTGTCCATTCAGAAGCACGAATAACAAGTCTGTCAAGGTTTTCCAAAAGATTCCGTGCAGCTGGCACAAACAGGCGTATGAATCTTAGTCTCACTTGACAAGTATCTGAGGACCCACTTAAGAGACCATACAAGATACGATCGAGATCCAGAGATCCAGAATAAGCCAAGGAGAGTGTCACTCCCAGTCAGCAAAGCTCAGCTGGCTGGATGCCTGAGAGTACAGGTAGGTGGTCCGTTGGAGTGGGACGCAGGCATCCAGTGACTATGTGCAAGGCGTCGTTCAAGACACTGTTAATGAGGTGAGTGTGAGCACTGTGACACCAGACTGGCGCACAGTACTCAGCTGTTGAGTAGACTAGAGACAAGGTAGCTATGTGTAGATCATACGTATAGATGTTAAATAGGAGGAGAGCCAAGACCGATCCCTGAGGAATGCTGTTTTTAAGACGGCGCAGCCTGCTTTGCTTGCTGTCACTGGTGGAAAGGGTGAAACTTCGATTTTGGACAAGCTTCATGATCATTTTGACCATGTGCTTATCCGGAAGTAGTCTCAGCAGCTTGCAGGTAAGGCCATGGTTCCAGACAGTGTCATAAGCAGCTGTCAGATTGATAAATACGGCACCGACCTTCTTTTTAGCCTCGAAAGAATCCTCAATGTTCTGGGTTAGCAGAACAACTTGATCTATGGTTGACTTACCACATTGAAACCCAGCCTGCTCTTTAGGGAGCAGTGGATCAATTAATGGTTCAACGTGGGCATAGATAAGCCTCTCAAGAATCTTGTTAAGCGACACAGAGCAGAGATATTGGTTGATAACTCTTTGGGTCCCCCATGGGCTTTGCTGGTTTTGGGATCATAACCACAAGCACTCTTCAGATCTTGGAAATTTTGAGTCAGCACAAACAGGAAGAAAGGAAGTCACATAACCAGGACTTCAAAGCAGCTCCAGCATGGAGTATAAGCTCAGGGTAGATGGAATCAGCTTTACCTGGTTTTAAATATTGGAGGGCAGCAGCAAATTCTCTCTGTGAGAAATTGTCAGAGATATTTACTGTGTCTGGTGTTGTGGCCCTCCAAAGATCAGACACTTCTTGAGAGACAAGTCGAGATAACTTGTGGTCAACAGCCTTGTATTTCCCATTTCTAACCAGCTGAGATACAATAGCATCGGCTGAAACGGGACAGTGACAAGGTGAGTGTTGTGACCTACCAGTAAGGTTGTTCAAAGTACTCCACACTTTCGACTAGAGTGTGAGAAGTCAATGCTTTTGAACTGCCTCAGACCATCAATCCCTCCACTTTCTGTCAAGCTTGGAAAGCAGAGCTGTAGCAGCCAAACTTGAGTCGTCTCCCTGAGGAGACTGCAGAAAGGTTTTATAGAGGGATTCACACTCTGCATCCCAACATGGAATATAGTTATTTCGATACCCGCATGGGATAGCCTTTTTGGCTGCTTTCTTGATGGTATTATAGAAGTCCTGGTAAGCCACATCCACATCAAGTGAATCAGGTGGCAACAAAGTCTTTGCGAATTTATTCGTCAAAGCAATGTAGTGACTCCATTTGACCTTGCAGAAGTTCTATCGCTTAACAGGCATGCTTGGCACTGCCATAGCAAACCTTAGTGGTGTAATAAGCGAAGGTCGATGTTGTGACTTGGGGAACTTGTCAAGGACATGTCTATCCAGTAAGCAACTGTTTGGACCTATGCTAGCGAAAGCTAGATCTGGATTGGTACCAGTGTTCCAGCAGTCGGAATAAAGACTGGCAGCATCCTTGGCATTATATAGCAGGGCAAGACAATTAATACTTTCCCAGCCAGCAAAGCAATCACCATCTGGACTGTTGTCATTGTAACCCCAGTCAGCATGACAACAGTTAAAATCGCCAATGTAAAGACAGGGATGAGGAAACACTGGGAGATCCAGGGTTCGCAATTGTGTTGGCGATGGTTTGTAGATGTTGACTATTTTATAGCCATCAATCTCCAATGTTGGTGAAGATTGGTCCAAAAGCGTGTATTTCAGTCACTCATGGACAAACATGGCAAGGCCATGCTTCCTGCTTAAAGAAGACCCAGCTAGTTGGTAGTTTGGTAGTACCAACTTCTCTGCATCAGTGCAGCGGGTCTCCTGCAGTAGGATGACAAGTGCCTCAGACTGCATAGCAAGATGATGAAGAACATTCATCTTGCTTGCAGTGAGGCCTTCGATGTTCAGCTGAAAAATAGTGGGTCTTTCGAATTTGTTGGCAATCTGCCTTGAAAAGGGCAGTTTTATAGTGGCATTGCCCTGTTCTGAAAAGGATGTTTGCTGATTAGCAGACCCACACTAAACATCAGAATGGGTGGATACCCTTCCATGTAGGTTTGGTTTCAGTCTATCATCTTTGAAATCAATAAACAGACTTACTCATGGCCCAGACTGCAAGAAAGCACCTACCATCTGGGCCGGGAGGAGGGGCAACAATAACAACAACAAATCTTGCATTTTCATATTAATTTTTT
The DNA here is from genome assembly GCA_963680785.1 of Diplosoma virens. Classification (NCBI taxonomy): domain Eukaryota; kingdom Metazoa; phylum Chordata; class Ascidiacea; order Aplousobranchia; family Didemnidae; genus Diplosoma; species Diplosoma virens. The sequence continues at coordinate 45,137,673 of OY796887.1, read as the reverse complement.
TTTTCTTCCATAACAGAATTCATTTTTGTCTTGAATAATAAACAATAATTTAATAAAAGCATTATTTTAAAGATTTAATGGCATAATAACTGCTGAAAAAAAATGATTTTATTCATATAATTTATTGCAGGACTGATGGGCCATACTGTATCTGGTGAAGCTAACCAAAAAATTGGCTGCTAAACTAAACAAAAAATCTGGTTACCAATTACTAATCAGCAATTTCTTCAATAAATTCAGGAAACAAAATTATTATTCAAATTCTTATTGTCAGAATTAAATACAGGGTTTTTCGATCTATTACATCTCTGTTGCAATCAATTAAGTCTCTGTTGTGATCAATTAAGTCACTGTTGTGATCAATTAAGTCTCTGTTTATTTGCAATCAAATTCTTTTTTTTTTTGCAATCAATTTCATTTTGCAAAAACTTTTATATACATACAGGGTGTTCAATATTTAGCGTTACAGTTCATTTTAGATTGAATTTTTTCTATACTTTTTCAATGTAACTTAACTTTTGACACTTTCTAATGAATCTTTATTCTTTCAGGTATTTAAATGTAACTATGGCTGTAGGTTTAGGTAAATGAATCGCAATTGTTGAGCTTTTTAAGGCAGGAAAGCCTCAGAAAGAAATTTGCAAGGACCTGAAAGTGAACAGAATGCTGGTCTGGAGGACTCTTAAAAGGTATAAAGAAAGTGGGAATGTGCAAAATCAACCAGGACAAGGCCGAGCTAGAAGTGCTATTGATAAGGAAGTCCAGAGAAATAGTCTGGAGAAATCCGAAAAGATCCATCTGGAAAACGGCAAAGAGAGTTCGGAGAAATCCGACGGCAAAAGAGGCGAATGTTTTGTGTGGACCATGTTTACGGTTCTCGTAGAGACCCTGAAGATGACCCCATTCAAACACGTGAGAAAGCGGCCAAAAAAAACGGCATTATCGGCCAAAACTGTGGGGAAACACCTTGCCAGAGCCAGAAATTCTATTTGAATAAGGTTTTGGTCATTCTATTTGAATAAGGTTTTGGTAATTAAAATTTTTTGTTGTATAATATTGTATAAATTTTTATTTAAAAATTGTGAAGTTATGGCTCCAACCAGGGAAATTATCAACATGATGAAAGAAATGGAAAATAATATAAAGACACATATTCAAGAAACAATCGAAGAAGCACTGAAGAGACAGGAAATAAAATTTAATAATAAAATTGATGAAGTATTTTCAAAACTAAAAGATCAAGAAAAAAAAATTGAAGATGTAATGAAAAGTCAGAAGTTTTTGAATGATGAATTTGAATACTTAAAAAATAATGTATCAAATTTAATGAAACTTGACCTGCAAAAAAAAACTGATGATTTAATGAAAGAAAACCAATGTCTCAAAGATCAATTAATTGAAGAGGAAAAAATGAGAGATGATTTGGACCAGTACAACAGAAGAGAAAATTTAGAATTTCATGGTATCCCCCTAAATCCAAATGAAGATACTAACCATATCATCAAAACCATGGTAAAAAAATTAAACATCGATTTAAAAGAAAATGATATTTCAACCTCCCATCGTCTTCCGAAATCTTCATCAAATAATCCTCCAATTATAATTGCCAGATTTACAAACAGAGACATAAGGAATTTAATATTTCAAAAAAGAAAAAATTTAATTGGAGTACGAGACTATGGCATTGATGGCATGACAAAACTATTCATCAATGAAAACTTAACTCCAAGAAGAAAAAAGCTGTTCTCCTTAGCATATAAAAAAAAAATTAACTCAAAATATCAATTTCTTTGGACATACAATGGTGATATATTTATCAGAAAAAACACCACTAGTGAAAGAATCAAAATCACCTGCAAATCTGATATCGATCAACTTCTGTAAGTCACTAATTTCTCAATGTAATATAAACATGTGTTTAGTTGTTTTTTTTCTTTTAAAATGTTCAACATACATGAATCTGTATGCAAACCAAATTTGAGTATCTCTGAATTTTGTAAATTACTCTGTGAAACAAGTTACACAAAACATAATATTTTTCTTCATATGAATGTAAGGAGTCTTAACAAAAACATAAATAAAATTGATGAACTGCTTGGGTTGTTACCCTGCTCTCCAGAAGTGATGGTAATTAGTGAAACAAAACTTAAAAATATAAACTATAATATTACATCTATTGAAAATTATCATTTTCATTCATCAAATTCTCCAACAAACAGTGGAGGTATTGGCATATATTTAAAAACACCATTAAATTATAAAATTCGTCCTGACTTATGCTTGAATGAAGACTTAGTTGAAGATATTTGGGTTGAAATTAAATCTAATAATTGTAATAAAGCTTACGTCGTGGGGGGGATTTACTTCCATCCTCATTCATCAATATCTAACTTTCAACTTAAATTAGAATCTGTCATAGAAAAAATAAATTTAGAAGGATTAAACTATTTTATACTGGGTGATTTTAACATAAATTTATTAAGTGATGCTCCCTCAATCATTCAATATAAAGAATCTCTTGAATCATTAGGTGTAATTAATCTTATAAATTGTCCTACAAGGTACATGAACATGCAAACTCCATCATTATTAGATCATATATACTGTAATAATTCCGCAAGTAATATTATTTCTGGCTCAATATCTTATGATATAAGTGATCATAATCCAGTTTTTGTGATGATACCCAAAAATAAAGTTTCACCAGCAAGTAGACCACCATGTGAAATATTGAAACGAGATTTTTCAAATTTTTCTGAAGTTGATTTTTTAGATTCTTTAACAAAAGGCTTCGACAAAAGCAACCTAGGTAATAACTTTTCAGACCCAGAAGCAGAATTTTCAGAATTTTTGAATATATTTCTAGAATGTCTCGAGACTCATGCTCCAAAACAAAAACTTTCTAGAAAGAAAATCAAATTTTATTTTAAACCTTGGCTGACAAAAAGTATTCAAAAAAGTATAAAAGAGAAAAATAGACTTTATCAAATTTCTTGTAAACATTCACATACATATATTTATTACAAAAAATACAAACAATACAATAACATACTAACACATGTAAAACAACAATCAAAACAAAATTATTTTCAGTACCAGTTCGAACTTAACAAAAACAATAGTAAAAATACATGGAAAATGATTAAAAACATAATACGAAAACCTGCCAGTGATAGTTTAATTACAAACATTAAGTGTCCAGAGTCTAATAAAGATTTATTTTCACCTAAAGACATATCTTCATGTCTAAACAACTATTTTACATCAATAGCAGCAAAATTGGCAAATTCTCTTCCAAAAACAAGTCCTTCAAAACCATTAAATACTGTTTCCACTTGCTCTTCATTGTTTATTAAACCAGTAATTGATGAAGATATCATAAGAGAAATTAATTTATTAGACAACTGTAAATGTGATGATACATATGATATACCTGTTAAAATTCTTAAATTAAGTAAAAACATAATAGCACCTACATTATGTTATTTAATCAACAATTGTATTAATAAAGGTGTTTTCCCAAGTCCATTAAAAATTGCCAAAGTATTACCAATTTATAAAGGTGGTGATAGAGACATTGCTTCAAATTATAGGCCAATTTCCATCTTACCCCACTTTTCAAAAATTTTTGAAAAAATTCTTAAACATAATTTAACTGATTTTATTAATAAGTACAAAATCATATCAGAAAATCAATATGGTTTTCAGGAAAACAAAAGCACTAGTGATGCACTTATTGAACTAGAAAATTACTTGCGTTATCAGCAGGCAAACAATAAAATTACTTGTGGAATTTTTCTTGATTTGAAAAAAGCTTTTGATACAGTAGACCACACTGTTTTAAAACAAAAATTAATTGCAATGGGTATTAGGGGGCTACCTTTTGATTTAATTTCTTCATATCTAGCAAACAGATACCAATTTACATGTATAAATTCAACTAAATCAGATAAAAATTTAATAAATCATGGTGTCCCACAAGGTAGTGTCCTTGGCCCTGTTTTATTTCTCCTATACATAAATGATCTTCCAAATGTTTCAAGCTTAAAAACTCTTCTTTTTGCTGATGATACAGCACTTTTTGCCTCTGGTAATAACTCATCTTCAGTAGAAAAAGTTGTCAATGAAGAACTTAAAAAAATTGAAAATTGGTTGCTCAAAAACAAGCTTACTTTAAACACCCAAAAATCAAGCACTATAATGTTTGGAGAAAAGAAAACTGAAAATAACATGATAAACATTCATATAAATAACAGTCAAATTTGCCAAAAAGACGAAGTTAAATACCTGGGAATTGTAATTGATAAAAATCTAAAATGGAAACCACATATAGATAAATTAACTACCCAAATATCTCAATCTGTGGGAATGCTGTATCATTTAAAAAAATACCTTTCCTTTAATAATCTAAAGCTCGTGTACCATGCACTTATAAAAAGCAGATTGCAATATGGCATAGTTTTGTGGGGAAATGCAAATCAATCAACACTAAAAAACCTTAATAAAATGCATAATAGAGCTATACGATACATTAGTATGCAACCATATAGAACAAGATTAAATAAATTGTATGCAATTTCCAAATTATTAAAGGTAAATGAATTGTACCAATATTCTGCAATGAAATTCATGTTTCGATTATACAATGACAGAGAGTTTAAAGATAAAATCCCTTTAGTAAATGAAATTCATGCTTATAATACACGGCAATCAAGCAATAACAACATCTTTATTTCACATTTTTTGGCTTGTAAATCTTCTAATAGTCTTAGAGTAAATTGTATGAAAATGTGGAACAAGCTGCCAATTAATATAAGAACCAAACAAAGAATTAAACCATTTAATAGATTATTGTACCAATACCTGCTAGATACCTACGAAATTTAATCAACATCCAAATTTTACCCATATAAATTATTAATTCATAGTATTAATGCAAAATGAACTACATGTATAATGCATATTAATTTAACGTCTTTAAGGTTTTACTTTAAGAAATATTATGTTTTGTATTGCTCTTTGTGCACCTCTTTAATCCTTAATTGCCTGCTGAAATCTATTGTTTTTTGTTTTATGCTAACTGTCTTATTTCAATAAATTTTATATTGAGACTTATTCTGTTGTTTGATTTAATCTTATTGGCCTTTGTTTTGTTTTGTTTTGTACTTTTCTTTGTTTTTTTATGCTCCTTTTCATTATTGTGCTGTTGGATTTGTGCTATTTGTATCTACTCTGAAATCTGTTATGTTGTTTGTTTTATGCTACTACCTTTATTTTCAATTTAATTTATGGTAAGATCTATTTCTGTTGTTTAATTTAATCTTATAAGCTTTTGTTTTTTGGTTTTTTTTTTTTTTTTTGTCCTTTTACTGCTGGTTTGATTGTTTGATTGTTTGTTTTTTTTTTCCATCGTCGTGCTGTCGTTTTTTTACACTATTTGCCTTTATTTCAAATCGAATTTATGCCGAGTTATTTTCTGTCGTTTAATTTTATCTACATATATGCGGCCTTTGTTTTTCTTGTTGTTTGTTTTGTTTTCATCATGTTTGTAAAGTGATTTATAATTTTATTTTAATTTATGATGTAAAATGTCTTATGCTAATGTTTTTCTAAGTTAATAATCAATTTTACATACCAAAAACTTAATTTATTAAATTACTTGTAATGAAACTTTTAAATAAGCTGGGGGTAGTGATTAAATGACTTTTGTCCCTTCCTACCCCTGCATCACATCTTTAATAGTGCACTTTGATTTGATATATATGGCTTATTATCAGTTTGTTTTAATTTCAAAATGTAAAATTATTGTTCTTTTTTTGTGTTTTAAGCGGTAATTTATTGAAAAGATTTGATGCAAATAAACAGATCTCTCTCTCTCCCGCCTTGAGGCAGGCACACTTTCTAACCTCGTTTAAAGTGACAAAAAGAAATTCGACGTTCAACACCATGTGAATCCCCAGAATAATTGTGTTTGGTCATGTGATGGGGAGGTAGGACCTCGAAGAGTCACTCGGTTCCAAGGGACAGCATCAGTGATGGTCTGGGGGGTCGTTACCAAATCTGTAAGAAGTCCTTTGGTTTTTGTAGAACAAGGCGTCAAACTGAACCAAGAGAATTACTAAAATGACATCCTTGTTGGTTCATTGTTGCCCTGGGCAAAAGAACACTTTAAAAAACGTCCTAGGACATTTCAACTAGATTCAGCACTGTCACACAGAGCTAAAAAGACGCAGGAGTGGCTATATCAGCCAATGTTCCCAATTTCATTTCCAAAGAGGAATGGCCCCCTTCATCACCCAATTTGAATCCTCTCAATTTTAGTATCTGGGGTACCTTGAGAGCAAGGTCTCAGCAACACATCATAAAAGTTTGGAGGCACTGAAAATGAAACTATGAAAGGAATGGTTGAAAATGCCTCAGGACATGATTCGTGACTCTTGCAGGTCATTTTCGAGGCATCTTCAACTTGTAATTGATTCGAATGAAAAGCATATTGAATAAATTGTATTTGTACTGAATTTATATTTATTCTGTAACAATATGTCACCTGTGTTACTCTAATTGTACATATAATTTCCCAAATACAGTTATTTGAAGTTGTAATGCTAAATATTGAACACCCTGTATATCTTTGTATAGGGTCACCTGATAAAGTCTATATACATATATCGTAGATAATATGGGGTCTCTGTATTAGGTCTCCATAATCTATAGTCTCCATAATTAGATTTCTGTAATATAGTCTCCATAAAGTATATATAGATAGATATATAGACCTATCGAAGACCCTAAATGAAGACCCAGTATTATGGGGACTATATTATGGAGACCATATTATGGAGACCTAATATTATGGTGACCTAATACAGAGACCTTATATTATCAATTATATAGACTCTATATGATCAAATATATAGATAATATAAGATCTCTGTATTAGGTCACCATAATATTAGGTCTCCATAATTAGGTTTCTATAATATAGTTTCCATAATATTAAGTTTCCAAAATTAGGTCTCTATAATGTAGTATCAATAATAGATATTAGTCTCCATAATATGCTCTCCATAATATAGTCCCCATAATACTGGGTCTCCATATAGGGTCTCTGATAGGTTTATATACCTATCTATATATACTTTATGAAGACTATATTACAGAAACCTATTATGGAGACTATAGATTATGGAAACCTAATTATGGAGAACTAATACAGAGACCCCATATTATCTACAATATATGTACCTACAATATATCTACAATACAAAGATATATGTATACAAAAGTTTTTGCAAAACAAAATTGATTGCAAAAAAACGAATTTGATTGCAAATAAACAGAGACTTAATTATTGCAACAGTGACTTAATTGATCACAACAGAGACGTTATTGAACGGGGACATAGACTTAATTGATTGCAACAGAGACGTAATAGATTGAAAAACTCCGTAATAAAAGGTTCAGCATAAAAAACTGTATGCAAACTTGAAAAATATAATTTTAACAAAGTTATTTCATAGTAAATCACACACATTATTTTGCTTTCTGGGATGTTGATTGTTTCTTAATAGCAAAACATATCTAAACAACATGATGGTAACTTTGTGGAGTAAACAATGTTAATTCTTTTTTTTTTTTTTTTTTTTTTTTTTTAGATATAATTAAATAAACATGTTTATATACTTGTAAGTTTTGAATAGTAAAAAATAAATTTTAAAACATAAAATTTAAGAAATTAGAAAAATGATGAAGAAAATCCTGTTTAATAAAAATGTGAATATTTACTTCTTACCTGGAACCATATGCAATAGTTTCAGCTGTTAAACAGTAACTTGATTCTGTATGTCGAAGTAAATAAGAGCCTTCCCAAGACCACAAAGCAGTTCTATTTGTACTACTTAAAGATGAGCAGGCAGTTAACTTCACATACATATCAAGTGAAAATGAACCAATAAAAGAGGAATCATAAGTTAAACAATTTGGATCTTGAATTGACACATTATTGAAGTTAACAGCCAATAAGCACTGCATTTTGTCTAAAACAAAAATTGCTAAAGTTTCGTTTTTTAACTAGTTACAAATATCAATATAACAACAAAGCAATTGTAAAACTCCATATGATGTCTTGTATCTTTCAAAATGGGACATGTCATAGCTTTAAATTTAGAGACAAATAATTTGTTTTCTTTATAATGTATAAATTGTTCAATAAGTTTGTTTTCCCCACTTAATAGGAGTGATGCTTTCAGAATGTTAACTAACATTTGTTTTGCTTTAGAGATGGTAACATTTATGTGTTGTGAAAATGTTTGTTTTGAGTCTAGAGTGATCCCTAGAATTTTTCAATGTTTTGTCATTCATAGTGTGTGATTGTTTAATTTAAGTGATAGATTTATGTCTTATTCAGCTGGATTTGATGTAAAAGTGTAGTTGTAGTTTTGTCTGTATGTGAAGATTACTAGTGGTGGTACATTTATAAAGGTTGAGAAGATATGGTTAAATGTGTAGTTGGGCCTTACAGTGTTTGGTGTGAGCTGCTGTGGTTGTTGTGTCATTTGCATTGCATATGTTGTGATTTTTATGTCTTTTGGGGGGTAGTGGAATGTCAGAGGTGTAAATGTTCAATAATGTCAGAGAGAAAACTCTACTTTGTTGTACTTTAGTATTGATTCACTTTGAATTTTAAAAGTGTGCCATTGTATTGAGTGCATGCTTATCATCTTTTTATGTAGCTTGCAATAAACTTTTTGATGATGACATTTGGAATGTCTATTATTGTTAGTTTGTGTGTAAGTTTGCATATGTTCACTGTGCCAAATGCCTTGCTAATGTCAAAATTTTTTGTATAAGGTATTTTGGAGGCCTTAAAATTGTTAAAGCCTTTTGTTATTTGGTGGCAGATGTTGTGCAAAGCAGTATGTTGAGTGTTACATTTAAATCTATGTTGATGAGAAATGACTAGAATATTTTCTTTAATGTATGGCAATAGTATTTTGACTGGTAATTTAGCAATGGGTGATAGAAATTATAAGGGTCAATAGTTTGTTCCAAACACTGTATTTGGTTTTGTTTTTGTTTGGTTTGGAATGGAAATGATTGTGGCACACTTTTAAAGATCAGGTATTGTGTTGATGTTGAGCACGAAATTGTACGTGTTTGAGAGGTATCCCAATGCCATGCAGCCATAGTTGTTTCAGGTGTTTGATGTTATGCCATCAGGTCAAGTAGAATTGTTATTTGCACTGTTTGAGATGAGTTATTGCACTCAGTAGTGGTAAGTGGTAATTATCAATTTGAAGGTTTTTGATTGAATGATTTATGTGTCTGTTAAAGTGATATTTGTAAATTGTTTATTAAATGCTTTTGTTTTTTCTATGTTAGTAACGGCTGCTCTGTTGTTTTTGCTAAATAGCTTTGCTATGGTGTTCCAAAGGGAGTGTGGATTGTGTTGGTGATGGATTTTCAGATGTTTGTTTTGTGTTCATTTATTTGTTTCTTTATGTGATTATTTAAGAGTAATGATTTGTGGGTCTGATCTGTTTTGTTTGCAAGTGTGATTACAATATTGGTATTGGATGATATTGGCTTGCAAATATGCATGAGTGAGTGTGATATGTGTAGTTGAGATTAGATTTCCTTCAGAGATCAAGAGATTTTCAGCATCTAGCATTGCCTTGGCAAGGTATTTGCTTGCTTTATGTACATTTGTGGTATGGGCTTTGTGGGAAATGAGATCTTTATGATGTTGTTTAAATAATGTCCAATTGGCCTTTTGGTAGTTTGTTATTGCTTTAATGAAATGAGAGGGAAATGTTTTGGTTTTATGATTTATGTTGAGGAGTGGTGAATAAGGTAAGTGATCTGATGTGAGGGAGTAAATAGTCTTCTAGTCACTGCAATCAAGCAAGTCTGAGATGCTGTGGTGATATCTGTTGAAGTAGGCTGGCTGTTTTGTTTGATTGGGTGGTAGATTTGTTGGAGGGTTGGTATTTAAGATGATTTGTTAAAAATTAAGCAGAATGTCTTCAATCTATTTTTGTTTATGGTCTTCAATCACCAAGTATCATAATGACTATTGTGTTTAAAAATTTCGTACTGGATATAATAGAGTCTTCTTTTGTTTGTGATAGCTGAGTAAAATGTTTAAGCAAAATGCACACGTTTGCAATATGCAATTGTTGTAATGTAGAAAGGTGGATTTTGATGATTTGTAGTTAAATGAGTGATGTCTTTGGTGTTTTAAGTTGTAAAAAACTTATGTTACTTTTAATGTAAGTCAGGAGCTCCTACTTGTTTGTGAGTGCAATCTGTTCTGATAAGTGTAAAGTGAAGAATATTTGACATTTTGTGGGATTAATTTAATTTTGATTCTTGCATTGTTATGACATCCATTTGTTTATTTTCAATGAGTAGTTGTATTTCTTCTGTTTTGTGGCAGATATTACTTGCATTGAGTTGGAGAACCTTCAAAAAGTTTTTAGGTGATGATATGTTTGTTAACATCATAGTTGATTGTGCTCTATGATTAAAAGTACTGTGAAGTGTGCAGCACCAAGAGTTGTCATATTCCTTTGTTGTGAATTAGAAGCATTTAAAATTTTGTGTAATTTTGTGTGGTTTTTGGAAGAATTAGGAGTATTTTGCATGGTTACATAAAATAGATGTTTGAGTTTAGTGATAAGTTTGAGACAAATGTCACAAACCCACTTGTTTGTTTTGGTCCTGGATTTGGGTGTATATCGCCCACAAAAAGCAGTAACCTAATCTGATCATTCAGGTAGGTAAAAAAAATCAATTTCTTGGAAAGCCAGAGAAGAAAGAACTTTAACTAGTAGAGATCAGACAGGAAGCAAAAACAAGCCAATTTGAAGAGGTAAAAAATCAACCATTAGTGTCCTAACCTTGACAACACTAACTTATTTGGGAAAGTACTTTTTTAATAAATACCTCTGTCAAGTACCTGATCACAGACCTTTTTAATCTGCAGGATGTCAGAGGCAGCATGAAAAAATGTGCAACATAATGATGTTATCATTTTTGCAATGTAACCCTATTGCAAAAAGTTTTATTTTAAACATTTGCTTCTCCTAGACTGCTTGCCTGGCACAGCTTTGAGCACAGTCTGTCCAGGTTAGAAGTTTCCATCTTCATATCATGCTTAAATAAATAAAAATTTTAAATATTTAAGTTTTCCTAAAATTCTTTACAGAATTTGTTTTTATTTAATTATAGTAACTTGTAGACAGAATAACTTTCAATTTATTGTATTCTATGTATATTATTAAAGTTCAATTGCCAAATTCCATATATTAATCTAAAGTACTTTATTTCAAAAATAATAATAATAAAATGTTAATATATACAGTGTATATACAGGGTGTTTCAAAAAATTTGACATCATTTGACATGTAATTATTACAAAAACTATGTAGACAAATTAAATAAAATTCAACAGGTTTAATGTTGACCAAAACAAGATTTATTTCTGTAAATTTGAATAAAAAATTCAAAGGCACCTGAATTTCATGAAAGGTTTTACAAATATTCAATATGCACACTGCCTGTGACACAGCACACGTGAAGTCAGTACTCTGGCTCCTCCTAAACATGCTGCAGCATGTCTTGAGTAACATTCTCCAGTGCGGTGGTGTTTCTTTGTTAACCACTGTCTTGGATGAAAGTTAAACTAGAGATTGTTACCCAAGACATGCTGCAGTATGTTTTGGAGGAGCGAGAGTACTATTACAGGCAATGCGCATATTAAAGATTTGTAAAACCTTTCATGAAATTCAGGTGCCTTTGAATTTCTTATTCAAATTTACAGGAATAAATCTTGTTTTGGTCAACATTAACCCTGTTGAATTTCATTTGATTCGACTATGTAATTTCTAATATTTACATGTCAATGATTTCAAATTTTTTGAAACACCCTGTATATGTAAATTTTTTTTTAGAATAAAAATAAAATTTTTTCGTTATTTTTTGACAAGTAATGTGCTCAAAACATTAAAATAGAATAAAATGATAACCATAATACATTAATTTGATTACATTAGTATTATATTTTACCTTTTGTTTATTAAAAAAGTCCAGAAAATTTCTTAAACACAATGAAACAAGTTGAAGAAATGTGTTTGGAAATAATCAGTTAAAAATATCTTATGCATGATTGAAATAAAATGCAAATTTCTAAGTTGCAAATAAATATCATGTATATGCTTCAAAACAGAAAAATTAAGATTAATAGACAAAAAATAAAAGCTATTGCCCATCTGAAGAAAAAAATTGATTAAAAAAAAGGCTTTAAAATATAAACTACTTTACTTTTTAAATTTTAAGGCTGCAAACTATGTACAACTAAATTTAATAAAATGTAGTTTATTGCAAAAATGTATTTTACAGGAAAATAAATAAACCTCACAACTGCTAAAATAACATTTTAATTTAATAAAAAAAATATCAACTGTACAAGTTAACAATATTTTATTACAACTAATACTAACTTATATAATTCCATGTAAATAACTTTATTCAAAGCAGTAAAATAAATTACAATAACAAACCCACCTTTACATATAGGTATTTTTTCACTCCACAAACCATCTGATTGGCAAGTAATTTTATTATTGCCATGTGACAATGTACCATTTCCAGAGCAAGTAATTAAACAAGTTTCACCTTCAGTGTAATTATAACACTGATAAATGTCAGGACAAACTCCTGTAAAATAAATAACTTTACATGTAAGATCAACAAAAAAAATTAAATCAAATTTTACCATAACTTTTTAAACTTCATTTAATAATAAATAGTTTAGTGATTCTTACCATGGGGTAATGAAAATTGGTTTGCATAAATTTGGATAGGGTGAAGCATGTTAAGATGAATTTAATTTTTTTACCTACCTAATCAACATTGTAGGAATTCAAATCAAAGAAAAAATGTACATCAAGATACTTTTTATCAATTGATTTAAAATTGACATTGTTTTGGATCTTAGTTTACTTTCAGGTAGATAAGACTTTTTTTTTAAGTTTATATTAAGTCAAATAGTTCTTGTCACCCATAAATCTGAAAACAGATGGTCTGAGGCAAAAAAAAGAGAAACATTAAATTAGTACTGTACTTAAAAGTAACAAAACAGTTTTAATAAATATACAAAAAATTTGTATTGTAAAAAACATAAAATTTTCCTTACTTTTGCATATTGGAGGAGTACCCCAAGCATATGTTCCAGCACTGCAGTGGATAAAATTAGCAGTTGTAATTCTATAACCAGCCAAACAAGAGTACCTAAATAAAAATTTAAAACATTGAATGAGCAGAATTAAAAACACAATTAACAATTTAAACAAGACAATCAGCAAAAATTATACAAACAATGCTTTTCTGACTTTAATAAATGATACTCAAGTTATTGAATATAGCAATCCACAAATAATTTTTTCACTCCTAATCTATTAGTTTCAGCAGTACAAAGTGTCCAGAGAGTTTGGCTGAAATAATGCTGCTAAACCAGTAGCTAGCTGTGCACTTTTTACTGATTTATTTGAATTTGGTACAGGTAAATAGCAGCTAGTTTACTTTAATTGATTTTTGTCAATACTTAAAACTGACACAAACAGTGGAAGACAAGCTGTTTTTTTTCCAAACACAAATAATTTCACAAAGCATTTTTTATCATTAGATCATTATTGTGATTAGCAATGAATCATTAAGCAGAAAAAACCAGTAGCAGTATTAAAAATGTAGGATAAGAGTAATAGATTTAATTGTTTGTAATATGTCAGCTAACAAGCTCTTTTTATTGTTTGAATAACCAGCAATAGATTAACAATAGTAAACAGCAACCAGAGCAGATTTATCATGTACAGCTGATTTTTTTGATTTATTTAATAAACATTTGAAGTTGTTAACTCAATTTCTCGTTAGGTTTTTAAAACTTCAGCAATGTTAACTTTAACTGTTGTACTTTTCATTTTTTAAGTTTAAAATGCATACTCAAAATTATTTTAAAAAACACATGCTATACCTATAACTTACTGGGCCAAGTTGGAATTAAAACAAGTAAATTGGTACAATGATATAAATTACAAATTTTTTATGAACTCCACATGAAAATATTGTGATTAAATTAAGTAATACTTGTGAATTGGGCTTCTCAATAGTGTCTGTAAAAAAATTAAAGGAACAAAACAGTCTTTAAACTGGTAATCTAAATGCTATTTTGTGAGTAAACTTGTCTTCTGAGTAAACCTCGACTTTAACTCATCATACTTAACAAGCAACCTCAAGTTTCACACTAAAGTAAATTTTAAGAGTTTTTTTTTTGTTGTTGTCATATCTTATAATGGGCCATATAATAAACTCTCAGTTAAAAGTCCAGAGGTCAAAAAGGTTGAGAAGTGCAGGGCTAGAAGAATGACTGTTTGATAGCACTGGCAAAAATGTCTTACATTTTATTTTTTTAATTAAGTTTTAAGGTGAATTTTTGTATCTTTTTAAGAGAAGTAAATGAAAGAATAAACGTCATAAAAGTAAATTAGCAATGGTGACTTTGGTTAAACACAGAAAGTAACAATTTACTAAAGTAAGGAACATCAAATTTTTATAAACTGAGTGAAAAACTGTAGAAAAGATATTTTCTATCTTTACAAGTAGGCTCAATCAAAGCCTATTATTTTATAAGCTTTTCAGGTGATGAGTGTCACACAAAAAAGTTGCTCTAGTTAGAATACGATAACACATCATCCACAATTCTAAAGACAAAGCGATTGTCAACATGGTAACAGTAAGCTGTGGTACTAAAAAATATTGATCTTAGTTCTATTAAAAAATTAATCCCTTCTTTTTTACTAAAAAATATAAAATTTGCAATGCTTATATGCTTTCCACTCTTTCTCATCTTCTATATCTTGCAGTTACATCCTAAGGCTAAGACAGTGCTTACAATGAATGGTCTGACATTTTTTCTAATGACACCAGGTTCATGTGTTTTTCAAGAGCTTCTATAACTGCAAATTGTTCCAAGAAAAATTTAGCAACATCAGTTACTTTTTCAACAAATTCAACCAAACATATGAAAAAAATTTGTCATAATTTTCAACTACTTTTTTACTGCCAAACAATAGCTCCAGCTTTTTCTATTTTAAATTTTGTTCTCATATTATAGAAATTACTTGAAACTAATTATCACTAATACATTATTTTTTTAAGTATTGAAAAACATGTAAAGTGCATTTTTGTATTAGAGTAATGGGCAATAGCAGGGTGCAGAATTAACTTCAATTTGTTTTAATAATATTCATAAAACCAAGAGAAGTGTTATTGCAAATGTGCATTATTTGAAATGCAATAATATAGTTTTGATAAAGTAATTATTAAAAAAATTTTTTGCATATATGTTTTGAAAGAGCTCGACTAATCTAATTACTTTCTCCCAAAAATCTTTTCTCATCTACCATTACTTTTTTCATTCAATTACTTTCACTTATTTCCAGATCCTTTATTGTAATATAATTTGAGTAAATTTTTTTTTTTAATGATAACACAAAAACATCACACAACATCAACAAATTAATTAAAACATCATGATACTGCAATGATTGTGTATTAAAATTAAGTTATTCATATATGGTTTTGTTTATATAAGCATTCAATATTATTTTAAATATTTTAAACATCAGTATCAAACCCATTGTAACTTAATAAAAGATAATCTTACCAAGCACAGTAACGAGTTAGATTTGCAATTTTACAAGTTCCTTCATTTAAAATCATCCCAACACTTTGTATTGGAGAAGGTGGTTTATTGCACAATACTTCTCTGCATACAAAATTAAATAAATTTGGCTAAAAAATAAAAGGTTTTTTACTTATAAAATTTATAACTAAACTACATATAACTACTGCTTGAATTGAAGCTGCATACAGCCAAGTAACAGTGATTCCTTTCACACAACTGTAGCATGCAAGCATTTTTGAAAATAATTTAGCAAATGATTTTTGCAAAAATCTCTTTGAACCTTCTAGTGTTGAAAAATAAATCAGAAAAAACTTTCTTTGCCATAAAGTGATTCAAAACAATCGCTTTAAAAAAAATCACTTACTGCTTTTAAAAAAGCCAAGAACAACATACTTAAACTATCAAGCAGAACTTTTTTGTACTAAAACAAAAAAGTTTTTTGAAATATTCTATTACTAAGATTTTTAAAAATTGTTTTAAAATAACTAAATAATTGTCCCATTTGTTGACAATTCCCTTTAGATTATGACAAGCAGATACTTAAACATTTCAAATATGCAAAACAAAAAATATAAAAACTTGATCAACTTCTTAAAAAAGTTTTTTTTTTTTTTTAAATGTGAATAGAATAAGTCATACACTAAAAAAGTTAAGTGCAACTTTTCCTAAATATCTTTTTCTTCGATGCATCTCTCAGGCAATAAATATTACATAATGTAAAAAATATCTGGTTTCATATAAAAGCTTTTTAAACAGATTATTTTGATGATTTAAATTTTTTAATTATTTTCTTATGGACCCACAAAAATTTCTTGCAATTCTCCATAAAGTTTTTTTTTTTCTTTTCTATTTATCAAGAATAATGTTCATTATTCTTAAAGATTTCTCTTTAACCTTTTAAAAATTTATGATGTATCACAAATTTTAAACAAAATAAAACTTTAGAACACAACAAAATGATAATAAATAAATCCAATTTTCTAAGTGGAGTAGATTTAAGCTGCTTTCAGTTAATGATATTGCCGGTACAGCAAGTTCAAGAGCAATGTGAACAAATCACTAAATAATTTTAAAGTATATAAGACCTACAAAATGCTCAAGAGGCTTATCTAAACCCATGTCAAACCAATTATTGATCCACTGCTCCCGAAAGAGCAGGCTGGGTTTTGACATGGAAAGTCAACCATGGATCAAGTCATTCTGTCAACACAGAACATCGACAATTTTTTTAAGGCTAAGAAGAAGGCTG
The DNA here is from genome assembly GCA_963680785.1 of Diplosoma virens. Taxonomy (NCBI): domain Eukaryota; kingdom Metazoa; phylum Chordata; class Ascidiacea; order Aplousobranchia; family Didemnidae; genus Diplosoma; species Diplosoma virens. The sequence goes on along the minus strand of OY796887.1, from coordinate 45,120,679 downwards.
GTACCATATTTTGTCAATCTGACAGTGGCATATAACACTGTCTAGCACCATGGTCTTACCTGCAAGCTACTAAAGCTTCTGCCAGGTAAGCACATGCTCAGAATGATCATGGAGCATGTATGGAACTAAAGTTTCAACCTTACTGCCAGTGACAGAAAGCAAAGCAGGCTTTGCTGTTTGAAAAATGGCATTTTCCAGGGATCAATCTTGGCTTTTCTCCTTTTCAACATCTATATGCACAACCTGCCTTCCACAATTTCCAGAAAGTTTGCTTATGCAGAAGATCTGGCATTGTTACATTTTTCTGGAAATTGGAAAGACTTAAAGGGGACTTTAAATCAAGACATGACTACACTTTCAATGTATCTCCAGACTCAGAAATTGAAGTTCAGTCACACAAGACAGTGAAAGAATACATGATAAATGCATTCTAAATGCATGGCAGAAAACTTTCAATTAACTTTAGCAGTTTTTTGTGAATATATGAGCTGTTTCTCCACATTGCAATTGAAATTCTATTTGTGGAGAAACAGTCTCACATATTTGCAAAAGGCATTTCTGCCATGCATTTTGGACCAATGTATAAAACATGCAAAGTTGGAAATTATTTCAAGTTAAAATCAAACACATCTGTCTTTTGCATCTTAAGTCAACATGTCTATGGTAACAAGAGCAAATGAGCACTTAAACTTAAGTTTTTTGGTCAAAAGTAAAATAAAACAACATTTTATTAAATGCAATTTTTGTAATAAAAAAGGTACAAATAGTTTAATGAATCATTTTGTTGTTATTATAAAAATGTTTATAAGACTATGATTGTAAAATTCATAAAGCTTTATTGATTAAATGAACAGTTGAATAAAAACGGTTTGTCTTTCTTACAACAAGTATTTTAATTTACTTATGTAATTTTAATTCCTTTTTTTCTCTTTTCTTCCCTTTAAATTATGGCATTATTTTGTAATTGTCATTGCTTTTAAATTAAATTAGTAACACCAGTGAGAGCATAAACTTGAGAAAACTGTTGTTTATATTTCAGTTTATTTGTATGTAATTGTTGTTTATGGTTTATTGATAAGGCTTATTAATTAGGCTTTGATATGGACTTATGGAAGTCCAAAAAGTTTAGCTTCTTTGTTATTAAATAAATTTTGCAGACTAAAGGCTCGTTTCCACTACGAGCGTGGAAAAAAGCATTCTTTATTTGTTTTATTGCTTTTTTTTTGCGCTCGCTTCAATTTTAACCGCTCGCTTCAATCAAAGATCAATAAAAGAGACAAAGAATGCTCTTTTCCACGCTCGTAGTGGAAACGAGCCTTAAATGATAAAATGTTGGATTCTGATTGCAATTATCTACAAATGAATTTTAAAAATTACCTCTCTTTCTACAGGGTGCAGAGAAAGTCCCCAACCAAACTTATAAATTTAACATAATTATATTATTTTAGAGTTACTTCTGCTTATTACCAACTCATTTTGTTGTCAAATAGGTCTCTTTTTGTGTTTCAAGTTCAATATTCATAAAATTTAAATATTATTTGTTTAAAATGAGTCAACATGAAGCTAGTAACCAAACCACACATGAAAATAGATGAAAAAACTGTTAAAGACAATTGTGAAAGAAGATCATAAGATGTTACCAACAACAGTAAACTGAGTAGCTGACAACAGCTTACAGCATTGCAGAAGCAAAAGAGGATCAACAGAGCTAAGACTTTTCTGAACAGAATGAAGGATGGCATGGATGCTGGGGGAACCACCTTCTTTAAAAAAATGTTTACAGTTGATGCCCAGTTCAACTCAGAATAACAGAATTTTAGGGAAAAGTGCAGATAAGCATTCCAAGTTCCTTAAAATCTGTTTATTGTTGTCAAAAACTGACCTTGGTAGTGGTATGGGCTGCCATCTCTGAAAATTGAAGATCTCCCATTTTTTTAAAGAGGGTGTGCCAAAGTGAATGCAAACTTGTATATTGCAGATATTTTGACTCCAGCCCTTGCTGAAATGAAAAAGCATTTAAAAATAAGCCTTTCATGTTTCAACAGGATGGTACCCCTCTCACATTGCTAACAAAATCCAGGAGTGGTGTGAGGGTTACTTTCTGACATTCTGGAAAAAGGAGATGTGACCTCCTTTATCTGTTGACTTGAATCCTATGGATTTCTGCATCTGGTCAGTTTTGGAAAAGGAGACCTGTGCTACAACCCACAAAAATATTAAAAATTTAAAGAAGTCTCCTAAGCCAGAATGGGAGAAAATTCCTCAAAAGACAACTGAAGAGCTTCAGAGGGAGACTCAGGTGTGTAATTCAAGTCAGAGCTGGCCACAATGAAAAATAACATGCTTAAATTGTTTAATGGGTTTCTAATAATTTTGGTGTTAAATTTTGTTTGATTTCAGCCTTTATGAATTGATAAATTAAATGTTTTATATGACCAACAACTTTCTATGCACCCTGTATATTAAACTTAGCTTTATTGATAAAATTAATTTAATTTACGTTAATTTTACATTACTTTTAATTTATAATAGTAAAAAATAGTACAAAGCAGTTTTCTTACAGGTATGGTTCTGAAGTTTCTGGTATTTTACAAGTAGGGTAGGGATGATTAAATTGTCCAGAATCAAGACATACTCGGAAATTGGGAAAATTTGAAAAATAAGGAGGATCACATGAGTAATGACAGATTTTTCCAGTCAAAATCAAACCAGAATAAGGAACATCACTATAAGGACAATCAAGAGAATTTGCTAATACTACCACATCAGTTATATTGTTATCAGGAGGCTTTGCCTGGTTGCAAATTCCAGTGCATAATGGAGCTTCAGCAGACCAACGACCATCAATCCCACATATTGAGGTTGATGAACCTGGCAAATCATAACTATTGTCATTAAATCTAATTGGAATGAATTTATCAAAGTGCAATTTTCATTACATGAAAAAATACAAATATCTTTAAACATTTAGACCACAAACCTATCAAAGTGTAATTTCCACTACATGAAAAAAGACAAATATCTTTAAATAGGGCTCTTCCACTGATGCAAGTATCACTTGCAATAATTTTTCCAAAAGGAATTGCAAGAGCTGGGCAATATCTGTCACAAGTGAATAAAGTGGAATTATCTGAAATTTCAAATTTCAAAATTACTTAAACATAGTAAAACACAATACACTCAGTTGAAACTTAAATGTTTTTTTAATCACTTTTCATTTTTTCAATTGAAACAAACCACAACCTTCACTTAAATCTAACAGATTCTGAATAAAAATTTAGCAATATTTCATAATGTTGAATGACAATGGATTTTTCTTTTTAGAACAAAAAAATAAAACATCAATTTTTAAAATCCATAATTTTATATAATAATTGTCTCAGTCAGACACAAGCAAAACCTCTCAAAAAGCATTTTTTACACAATTTGATCTGTTATTAAAATATAAAAATAAAAAAGTGGTTAATGATGAGTATCAGTAAAGAAGTGAAGAATGTACTGAGAAGGATGAAAAAAGGTAAAGCAGTTGGGCCAGATGAGTTGCCAGTAGAAGTTTGGAAGTGCATGGGAGAGATGGGGATAGAGTTTTTGACCAAACTGTTCAACAGACTATTAGTGAGTGAATAGATGCCTGAAGAATGGAGAAGAAATGTGCTTATCCCAATATATAAGAACAAAGAGGATGCACAGTGCTGTAAAAGCTACAGAGAAATAAAGCTGATAAGCCACACAATGAAGATATGAGAAAGAATAATTGAAGCCAGGCTAAGGGATAGAGTGGAGATCAGTGAACAGCAATATGGATTTATGCCAGGAAAGGGAACCACCCATGCCATGTTTGCTTTAAGAGTGTTGATGGAAAAGTACAGGAAAGGTCAAAAAGAGCTTCATTGTGTATTTGTGGACCTAGAGAAAGCTTACACCAGGGTTCTGCAGGAAGAGCTGTGGTACTGTATGAGAAAATCTGGAATAGTGGAAAAGTATGTGCGACTTGTACAGGATATGTATGAGAAAAGCAAAACAGTGGTGAGGTGTGCAATAGAAACTACAGAAAGTTTCAAGGTTAAAGTTGGACTGCACCAGGGATCAGCATTAAGTCTGTGTTTGTTTGCAGTGATAATGGACAGGTCAATGGAATCAATAAGAAGGGAACCACTGTGGATGATACTGTTTGCTGATGATATTGTGATTCGCAAAGAGACCACGGAAAAAGTGGAACAGAGATTAGAATCCTGGAAGTATGCATTGGAAAGAAGAGGGATGAAAGTAAGTAGGTCAAAGAACAAATATCTGTGCATAAATGGAGGAAATGACAATGAAACAGTGAAGATGGAGGATAAAAAAGTACCAAGTGTAAAGGAATTTAAGTATTTGGGATCAACGGTGCAAGAAAGTGGTGGTTGTGAGCAGGAGGTAAAAGAGAGTGCAGGCAGGATGGAACGGATGTAAAAAAGTATCGAGAGTAATCTGTGACAGGAGGTTACCAGCTATAGTAAATGGAAAAGTGTACAGTTCAATGGTAAGACTAGCAATGGTGTATGGACTTGAGATGGTAGCAGTCACAAAGAAACAAGTGGAAGAGATGGAAATTACAGAGATGAAAATGTTGAGGTTTGCTATGGGAGTGACAAGAAAAGACAAGATTAGAAACGAGTACATCAAGAGTACAGTTAAGGTAGAATGGTCAGAAATGAAGATGAGGAAGGGCAGACTGAGGTGATATGAACATGTCATGAGGAGAGACCAAGAGTATGTAGGAAGAAGGATGATGGCAATGGAGTTACCAGGAAAGAGGAAAAGAGGGAGACCAAAAAGAAGATTTTTAGATGTAGTGAAAGAAGATATGGGGGAAGTTTATGTAAAGGAGATGGGCGTTGAAGACAGGATAGTTTGGAGAAAGATGTTATGCTGTGGCTACCCCTGATTGAAGGGAAAGGCCGAAAGGAGAAAAAGAAGAATAATAAAAAATATGGTGTCATTGTTTGAAGGGTATCCACTCCAGGTCAGACACAAACAGGACTGGGGCTGAGGGTTTATTCTTTTAGTACCCCAGACTGCTGCACTGCTTGGATCATATGCTGGCAGTGATGTCATTAAGCCAGCATCGAGTTTTGTCATCCAAAACCATTAGATTATATAACTTTTTTAAAAATAGTGTGTTTATATTGTCATTGTGGAGTAGTGGACTAATGTTTTTAAAAGTTTCATGGAACACTTGGAAATCTTTTGTGGTACAGTAGTGTGCTGCCACACACAGTTTGAGAATCACTGACTTGCCCATTATTTGCAGATATTTTGTTTTGTTGACCACTCAAATTTATTTGTTTTTATTGTTGCCAATAGGGTCATTCCATGACAAATCACCACAAAAAATTTTTTTATAACCACTACATCTCTGATTTTGATGGATTTTGATGAAAATTGGTATATGTGGCTTAAAGCCAAAACCCACTGTTGCAAATATTATTTTTCTATGACTAATACTTTTTGAGTTATAGGGGGCAAAGTTTTGATGGAGCCAAAAAGCCCTCTTTAAAAACACTTATATCTTCCTGAAGATTATAACATGTTATATATGGTTGAAATCAGAAAAGAACAAGGAATCCAAATATAATATCAAAAATTCTATAAATATTAATATAAAAAAGTTATTTAAAAAAAATTTTTTCCCCTCTAGAATTCTGAAAGCCCCCACAAAAATTTTTTATTCATAAACCTTAAAAATATGAAATAAAAACAATGGTTATAGACCGTTTATTATGCTTAACACTCAATACAAATGATTTACTGAAGCAATTTTTAAGGCAAATATTTCCAAAAATTAAATTAAAATGTGAAGGATTTTTCTATATACCTAAATTTTAACATTGAAGATCTTGCCAATGTTTTCTTAGCATTTTAGATTCTAAATAGTTTAAAATAATTTATAATATTCAAAAAAAAAAAAAAAACATTTAATGGGGTTAAGGTAGGTATCAGATATTGTGGAATGTGCAAACTAAATACCTTTGATAAATATAACTGCAGAGGTATGACAGTAAAAAATTAAAATCTTTGTATAGCCATTAGCAACACTAGCTGTAACTCTATTGTTAATTTAATAGAATTATACATCACAAATACATATACAAGTTATATATTTTTCATATTTTTTTTTATTGACAACAAAAACAAAAATAAAAAGACACATACAAAAGAATGAAAAATCATATATATAGTACAATGCAATTGCTACCAGAAAAAGATGCTAGCAAAAGACCTTTCAGGTTACCATATGTGAGCTAGCACCTTTAACTATTTGAATCAGATGCTATACATACATATAAAAAATAAAATTACAATATAAACAAAAACAAACCAATTAAAAAAAAATACTTACCAAGGTTAATATCATAAAAAATATGATAATTGTGAGAGTGGTGTGGTGCTGTGAGTTGTGAGAGGGAGGTAAAGAGGAGAGTGCAGACAGGATGGAACAGATGGAGAAAAATATTGGGAGTAATCTGTGACAGGAGGTTACCAGCTATAGTAAATGGAGAAGTGTACAGTTTAGTGGTGAGACTAGCAATGGTGTATGGACTTGAGACAGTGGCAGTTACAAAGAAACAAGTGGAAGAGATGGAAATTACAGAGATGAAAATGTTGAGGTTTGCTATGGGAGTGACAAGAAAAGACAAGATTAGAAACGAGTACATCAAGAGTACAGTTAAGGTAGAATGGTCAAAAATGAAGATGAGAAAGGGCAGACTGAGGTGGTATGAACATGTCATGAGGAGAGACCAAGAGTATGTAGGAAGAAGGATGATGGCAATGGAGTTACCAGGAAAGAGGAAAAGAAGGAGACCAAAAAGAAGATTTTTAGATGTAGTGAAAGAAGATATGGGGAAAGTTGTTGTGAAGGAGACAGACATTGAAAATAGGATAGTTTGGAGAAAGATATTATGCTGTGGCTACACCTGATTAAAGGGAAAGGCTGAAAGAAGATTAAAATAAAAAAATACCATAATCAAGTAAAAAAAGGATTACCTTTATTTTGTTAGTTAAAAAGTAGTACATTACATACAGTACACACTTTGCTAAACAGCTAAAGCATTTAAAAATCTCACTTGCATTACATCATGTTTTGCAAAAATACAACATTAAGCAGCAATGTAATTGGCTTTTAAAAATAGATTATTACAATCTATTTTTCTGATTTGCATAAAAATAGTAAAGATGTGAACCTTTAAGCAATCTTACAGTAATTAACCCTAGCAAGATTTTGCTGATTTTTTTATCAGTAAAACACAATCTTTTTAAAATACTAACCTACTTGTACTATTTAGTTTGCTCCAACAAAATTGACAAAAATTAAAATCAAAACACTAAGAGCACTTTTGACTATAAATTTTTTATAATGCTAGTTCTAAGTTTTTGCATGTTGCAAAGTATATTTTTAAATAAGAACACTTTCTTTTGGATTATCTAATAATAATTGTTTTGCATGCTTGAACATTTATGATCAGGTTCACATATGCACAAAAATATATCTTTAAAAAATGGATAAATAACTGAATATGTTTAATGTATAAGATTTACAAAGTGATAATTTTTGAGGACAATAAAATACACAAAAGACAAAACAAAAAATAGAGTTGATTTGAATCAATGAAAAAAAATTTAAAACAAAAAACAAAAACTAGATAAAAAAATTTTCTTTAAACAGTTATGATTAAAAAGAAATTAAAGTTAACAAAAAGATCATTCAGTCATAGAAACCAACACAGTTATAACAACTGTCATTTGATAAATTACCAAAATTTGATAAATTGCCTTTTGATAAAGTATTTTTCAAGAAAAACTAGTTCAAAAAGTTATTGTGACACCCTTTTATGTATAAAATTTTCCAAAAAACACACTTCAAAAAATATTTTTCAAGAAAAACTTGTTCCAAAAATTATTGTGACACCCTTTTATGCATTAAATTTTCCAAAAAAACATACCTTAAAAAATACCATTCTTCTTCACATACTGAGAAAATAAGTATTCCAAGATGCATTTATCAATTTTTCACCTGTATAGACATCTGTTATTTCAAATATATTTTCATTCCTTTTTTTTGCAGTGTTGTTTCCCTAGCACCATTTGTTGTCTCATCCAGAATCCCATAAATGTCGTAAAATAAAAATGACTTAAAAACTTAATTCTGGTAAAACTCAACATTTACCTCAAAATATTCTAATCCTCCCATCATCCACTATTACAGCTGTCTGAACACTATATTACTGATTGCTTCAATTTTTTTCATATCACATTTTTTTTGTTGGGCCTACCTGATAAAAAATTTTGAAACTCTTACAAAACTTTTTTTAGATCTATAAAAACTATCTAAACTTTCTCTCCAGCAATCTTGCATTTTCTTCTTTTTTGCTTCTTTTATTCAAAATTTGACTTTATTATACCTTTTTTTTTGATGTCAAAATCATCTTCATTTTATTCAATATTACTCTTTTAAAACATATTTGAAAAAATCTTTCAATTACCTTTAACCCATGTTTTAGCAATTTAATACATCTGTATATCTCAAAATAAAATTTTATGTTAAAAATTACTATGATAAAGATGAGTTTTTATGTAGAAAAAAGTTAAAAAGGCTTTTAAATTTTTTATTTAATGATAAAATAAGCAAGAATGTTCTCTTAATATTTGTATGAAAACAATAAATACCATCAAAAACCCAAGCTTTCGATGCATTACATCGAGCTATTACAAGATCAGCAGCAGTTTCACGAAAACGATATCCTGATATACATCGTAAAAAGCAGGCAGTTCCAATGACTGCAACCTCTTCACCATCACAATAAACACCTTCTGCTTCAGCATTAGGTGGAGTATAGAAGGGAGAACAACTAAATATAAAAATGACGTAATAATGTTTGCACAAAATGAAATTTGAACAAGAAAAAAGTTTTTCAAAATCTATTAAAGTCTTACTGAAATATAAGCAAAAACAATTAAAGTTAATCAAAAATTAAACTAATTAAAATATTAATTTATTTAAAAACATTAAACTTACACATTATCATAAAAATTTCCAATTCTATCAATAATTGTGTTATCTTGGCCATACCACTGTTCATGTGTTTTAGATGGTTCAGTATATTGGTGCCGTTCAGCCAAGGGATAATCAGTATTAGAATCCCCATAACTCAAATATAAGTCATAATGTCGTAAATAAAGATTGTTGTTGTATGTGGAAACCCATTGTTGAGCAAGATCATTTTCTGAGCAATGTCTAAGAGCAAGACGTGTATTTCTAAAAAAAAGCATGTTAAAAAAACAAAACATACATTTGATTTTAATGCAAATAAATTATAAAGGAAGTGTTTCTGGCTTGATATCACTGTTCTACAAAATTCCAGACTAGAGCAGCTACAAAGGCCAAGAGTTAATCTTTAAAACCCAGCCAGCATTGCCATATATTAAAACTTTTTCTTTTTTTTTTTCTGGGCTAGACACAACCACCCCTGTATAGAGTAAAAACAAATAAACTTTTTCCCAAAATAAATTAGTTTTTGATTTACTGAAGCTAGTGGTTGGATATAATAATTTAATAATTTTCATTAATAAGCTATAAATTTTGCTTTAAACAACACCTATCATTTCTGGATCAACAAATAAATTCAAGACTAGATCTGTGAAGTGTTGGAGTTCATTTGGCATACGATAGCACTCAAATTTTAGCACTGACAATAGCTAATTAAAAATTTGGCAAAAAATCCGCAGAGTTTCTGCAGTAGCCCACCCTTATATAGCAATAAGTGCATCAGTGCAGTGGGTATCCTGTAGAAGGATGACGAGTATCTCAGACTGCAGAGCAAGGTAATAAAGAACGTTCATCTTGGTTGCAGTGAGGCCTTCGATGTTCAGCTAAAGAATAGTGGGTCTTCGGAACTTGTTGGCAAAGTGCCCTGAAAAGGGCAGTTTTTTCCAGGCATTGCCCTGCCCTGAAAAGGACGTTTTCCAATTAGCAGACCCTTGCTGAACATTGGGATGGGTGGATACCTTTCAGTTTTGGTAGGTTTGGTTTCAGTTTGTCGTGTTTGAAAGCAATAACAGACATCCTCACAGCCCAGGCTATGAGAAAGCACCTGCCATCTGGACTAAGACACCAAGTAAAGCAGATTATACCATCTAAAAAACAGTGTTCCTCAGGGATTGATCTTGGCTCCTCTCCTACTTAACATCTATACATACGATCTTCCTTCCATAATTTCCAAAAAGTTTGCTTATGCTGATGATTTATCATTGTTGCACTTTTCTGGAAACTGGAAGGACTTGGAGGGGACTTTAAGCCAAGACATGTCTACACTTTCAGCAGATGTACACACTTAGAGGTTGAAGCTCAGTCACACTAAGACGATGAAAACAGCCTTTCACTTAAATAACTGAGAAGCCAAGTATGAGCTAAAAGTCTACAACAATGATGGACTTTTACCGTTCTGTCCAACTCCTACTTATCTTGAAGTAAAGCTGGACAGATTGTTCATGTTTCGTCACCATCTAGTGGCATTGCACAAAAAACTATCCTTGTGCATCACACTGCTGAGGCAACTTGTGGGCTCAGGATGAAGTGCTGGTGCCAAAACACTATGCATAGCCACCTTATCTCTGATCTACTCAAAATTTGAGTACTGCACACCAGTCTGGTGTTGCACCACTCACACTCACCTCATAGATAGTATCTTGAACACTGCCTTGCGCATAGTCACTGGATGCCTATATCCCACTCCAACAGACCAATTACCCATACTTTTAGGCATCCAGCTAGCTGAGCTTTGCCAACTGGGAGCAACACTCTCCTTGGTCCACCATGAATCTCTGGACCCTAATCATATCCTGTATGGTCTTTTAAGTGGGTCCTCAGATGCTTGCCACAAGAGATTAAAATCTAGCTGTCCATTTGTGCCAGCTGCACAGAATATTTTGAACAACTTTGCCAGACTTGGCATCTGCACTTCTGAGTGGACAAATCATAAATGGAATGCGGAGTACTGTAAAAATTCTTCCAGGCTCCATGTTTTTGTGCCCAGGACCAGTGCCAGGCCTGTTGGGATGGGTTTGTCCCAAGCAGCTGGGGTTAAGCTCAAACACTTAAATGGTTTTGGGTGATTCCATTCATCCATGCACAAATGGGATCTCGCTCCTTCACCGAATTGCCAGTGCAGCACCGCTGAACAAACCACAGACCACATTCTAATAGCATGCTCCATACATTGGGTACCACATGAGCACAAGGTCTAATAGTTTTAAATGACAAAACTCAATGCTGGCTTTACAACATCAGTGCCAGCATCTGATCCAAGCAGTACAGCAGCTTGGGGTAGTAAAAGAATAAACCCTCAGCCCCAGTCCTGTTTGTGTCTGACCTGGAGTGGATAACTCTTTAAACAATGACAAACAATGACGATATAGCAATCTATGCAAACAGTTTTGAAGATCAGGAAAATACTCATAGTATAGGATTCTTTGGCTTCAAAAGCTAGAAAATAAATAAAAAGGCCTTTACTTGATGTTCAAAATCAAAAACAAGACTTAACCTTTTTATTTCAATAAATTTTAACCAACTGCAATGTGTAAGTTCTAACAGTTGTCAAAAGTTACTTGCAAGATAACTTGGATTAACTGATGTATATCATATTATGTAAATAAAAAAAATGAAAAAATTTAAGTCTCAAAGTTACTTAACAACAGAAATATTCAAGCATTTTATATTTCACAAACCTTGGTGCATTTCTGTCTGCTACTGATAAGCAAAACCCTGTCTCAACATTTCGAAGTAAATGTTTACTTTTCCAACTCCACAACCCATTTGATTCAGGTTTAGTAGTATTAGCAGTGATATTAGTAGTGATATTAGCAGAAGGAACTGCAACTTTACGAATTTCATATGCTTCTACATCATCATTTTTGTCAAAAGTGTAAACTACTAAGAAAACTACTTCATCAGGAAAAACTGCTTGATTGATAATGAAAAATTGTGTTTCCTCTAAATACAAAATATTCTTATAGTAAAGTTTAATAGCGATAAATAAACATAATTTACTTATGAGTAATTATTAATAACAACTTTAGTTAGCAACTACTTTTATTTGCTTTGGGTAAATCATCACAATCTATCTAGAAGAAATGGAAACCACTGTGTTGCTATAGATAAAGGTGATTGCTGGGGACAGGCCCTGAGTGTGGCAGCAAGCCCTGAATCCTGAGTCTGCTGCCTTCCATGTGTTCATTGCTGCTTTGGAGTGAATGGAGACCTATTGCTGCAATGTCATTCACAAGGATTCATGGCCTCCCAACATCCCCAATTTGAATCCAATGAATTATTTTGTATGAGGCTATTTTGAGTCACATATTAATAGATTTGCTCATTCTGCCAAGACCTCTTTCATCAAGTCCATACAAGAGAACATGACCAGCATGGACAAGGAGATGCTTGTCAAGATTTGCAGGGTTTTCAGGTGTGATTGATGTGTTGTAGTTGGTGTGATTTACAGAGATTACATTAAATAACTTAAATCTATATATATACGAGTACGAGGTCTGTTCAAAAAGTATCCGACCTTTTTCCCTCTCGCCAATAAGGTATGAGCAAACTGCCCGTGCAAAGCGTGGCTGCACACACACACATTCACGCGTAATCGTGAAGCGTTTCAGGCCGATTCGTCATTCGTATCTCTCTGTGTAAAGCATTTAGTGCAGGCGTGTAGTACGTGTTCATCGGTTTTTTGATTTTCAGAAAATTTCATTTCAATGACAGAACGCATCGAACAGAGGTATTGCATCAAGTTTTGTCAAAAACTTGGTGATACTCAAGTTGAAACAATTCGAAAGATTCAACAAGCTTTTGAAAATGAGGCCTTAAGCCCAACTCAGATAAAGCAATGGTTTAAACGCTTTAAAGATGGCCGTGCATCAGTAGAAAGTGATCCTCGCTCAGGAAGGCCATCCACAAGCCGAAACGAGGAGGCGATGGATCAGGTTCGTGAAAAAGTGTTGGAGGATCGTCGTTTAACAGTACGAGAGATTGCTGCAGAAATGGGAATAAGCACAGGCTCAGTTCATTCAATCCTAACTGAGGATTTGAACCTGCGGAGAGTGTCGGCTAAATTTGTCCCCAAGCTGCTGACGGAGCAACAGAAGGAACTCCGGAAGGAAATTTCGGAGGACATGCTGGATGTTGCAAATCATGACCCAGAATTTATCAAGACAATCATCACTGGTGATGAGACCTGGGTTTATGGTTATGACCCAGAAACCAAGTTTCAATCATCACAATGGAAGCATCCGGAATCACCACGCCCAAAAAAAGCTCGGCAAGTCCGCAGCAATGTGAAAGTTATGCTGACCTGTTTTTTTGATTCCCGTGGCATCGTGCATCATGAATACGCACCAGAAGGTCAAACAATCAACAAAGAGTACTACCTGGAGATTCTACGTCGCCTTCGTGATGCTGTGCGAAGAAAGCGGCCAAACATGTGGGCAGCAAAGAATTTTCAGCTTCACCACGACAATGCTCCCGCTCATTTTGCACATGTGGTCCAAGCTTTTCTAGCCAAAAACAGCATGCCACTTATTAGACAGGCTCCTTACTCTCCCGACTTAGCACCGTGTGATTTCTGGCTGTTCCCTAAGCTAAAAACAACTCTGAAAGGGAGGCGATTTCAGTCAAGAGAAGACATTATGAAAAAAGCGACGGAGGAGCTTCAGAGCATTCCGGGGGAGGAGTTTATGAAGTGTTTTGAGAAGTGGCAGAAGCGCTGGGATAAGTGTGTGAACCACCAAGGGGAATATTTTGAAGGAGATTGAATAAAACTTGCAAAATTTATTGTGTTGTGTGCTTTATACAAAAAAGTCGGATACTTTTTGAACAGACCTCGTATATATATATATATATATATATATATATATATATATTAAATTACAAAAGCCACAAAAGAGATTTTATTAAAACCTCAACAGTCTGTTTCGCCTTTACGGCTCATCAGGAGGTGATTCTTATTCAAATAGAATTTGAATAAGATTCAATACAATACAAATTCTTATTCAATTCAATTCAAATTCAATTCAATACAAATTCTTATTCAAATCAAATAGAATTCTATTTGAATAAGAATCACCTCCTGATGAGCCGTAAAGGCGAAACAGACTGTTGAGGTTTTAATAAAATCTCTTTTGTGGCTTTTGTAATTTAATTTCATGCTCTGAGTTTTCATTGAGCTCTTTACTGACAGTCTTGCCACTTTTATTATTATATATATATATATATATATATATATTGAACTTGTTGTGTTTAAAATTTGAAATAAATTGAAGAAAAAATGATTTATTTATGTTAATTTTTAGTTGGTTAAGTTCGGATGTGAGTTAAAATTTGAGCTTTCTATGTGTTTTTCAATACAACTATAGTTTTTTTTTAATATTGATACTTCAAAGAAAAAAACACCTTAAATGTTTTAGTTGCAAGAATTTTACAAGTAGCTTTTTTACAATTTTTGGTTCATACCAAAAAGTATTTCTGATCTCTATTCTATATGAGTTTTTCTTATATAAAACAATGTTTCTTATAAAGTAACAAAACTCACATATATAATAATGGCTGTTCATTATAGAACATTAGTTTAAAAGAAATTTAATATACTACCTTCACAGTAATATAAAGAACCAGACCATTTTCCTTCACCTAGGCATTCAATAAATTTTGCACCCCTGACACCATAGCCAATTAAACAGGAAAAAACACAAATGGTACCCTCAGTAGAAACATTTGTTGCACATGTTGATGGATCAAAATATCCTAATATAAAAAAATTAGTTGGTTCTATGTTTTCAAACAAACATACTGTTATTTAAAAACAAATTTATTATTAAGACAAGTTTTTGTTGCAAACTTGTATTTATTTCTAATAGAAATTGCACTGAAAAGTTGCCTTTATGCCCAAGTATTTTTTCAGAGCGATTTGCTTAAGCAATTTATTTATGCTAAATTTCAATTGTTTTTAAACATTATCTATGAAAAAATGCAATTTTTCTGCCAACAGTTTCTGTAGCATGCTAAACCTCAATTCACAGTAATTGAAGTTGCTTTGAAATTTAACAATTTTGCATACAATGAAAAGTGGACATACTACTGCTAAAATTTAGCAGACTACTTGCTAAATAAGTAGGATGCTTCTCTTTCCTACTACAGGTTGATAAATGCAGTGACTACATGTCATTGCTACAGCACCAAAAAGTAAAACATGTTAAAATTTTTAACTATATTTTGAGATGACAAGAGTTGGTTAAAAATGGCTATGTCATTTCATTAGCAGTTAACTGATTGGGCATGATTGCAGTATTGATTACAAACATGATGAACCAATCATAGTTTAGAACCTATTCACATCATTTTATTGTTTCTTTGCTAAAATACATTAAGGCACTTTCCTTTACTGGGTGGTACTTAACAAGCAGCTTTAAATTTCAGTCACATCACTAAATAAAAAGCCAAATGAAAATTCCAAGTAAACAGGATATCATGGCTCCTCTGAAACCAGGTTAAGTTAATTTTTTGACAGTTGCTTTAAAGATAACACCTATGATGCTTTTTTACAAGTCAGTTGGACAAATAGATAGAATAGGTCTAAAAGTAAAAAAATTATTTGGACATCATTTAAATACTTTATTACAAATAATATTGGGTCATTCCATGACCAATCACTATAGGTGTTTAACCACTACATCTCTGATTTTGATGAAAATTGGCGTATGTGATTATCTTATAGCCAAAACTCACTGGTGCAAATATTATATTTCTACAACTTATACTTTTTGAGTTATAGGGGGGCAAAGTTTTGGGGGAGCCAAAAAGCCCTTTTTAAAAAAACACTTATAATATCTTCCTCCAGATATGTTTAAATTATAACATGTTATATATGGTTAAAATCAAAAAAGAACAAGAAATCCAAATATAATATCAAAAATTCTATAAATATTAATATAAAAAAGTTATTCGTTTTTGTTTTTTTTTTAATTTTTCTGCCACCCCCCTCCCCCCCCCCTCCCCCCCCACAAAAAGCTTTTTAAAATATCAGGGTCCATCTACAACCTATTAAAAAATTGCCTCCAGCTTTAACTTTTTGAAAATATGTAGCTCCAGCTCTACCTTTTTAAAATATGTGACTCTGACTCCACTTTTTTGTAAAATATGTGGCTCCAACTCCAGCTCCAGATCCAGACCTTAAAATTTCTTCCTGCTCCAGGATCCAGCTCCACACCCCTGGCTTTTACCAGATTTATGTATCTTTTGATTTTAGTAAAAGATGTTAAATTTTAGTGGTGTAAAGATACTAAAATTTTTAAAAACATTAACGAAAACTTATTTCATAACTTTAAATTTAATTATAAATCATTTCTTATAAACAACTATATCAGTGATTTTTGACAATTTACAGAATAATGTTTGTAAACTGTAATATGTAATGTATTTGAAGTGTTTTCAATTGGGTTGGTATGTTGTAATGTGCAACAATTTGTAAATTATAATGTTTTTAAATTGTTTTCATTTCTATCAGTATATTTTTTCGTGACCTGATAGTTGATCGAATGACACTTGATCAAATGACACTTATTGAAACATCACTTGATCATAACAACATTTGATCGAAACACATTTGATCGAATAATAAAAGAGAAAATTTACAACTTTGAATCTGTCTTAATTTTTCATCCCAAAAACATAGTGATCACTAAAAAAAAGTTTTCACTTTGACTCTGTCCCAGTCTTGTCAATTTTTTGTCCCAAAACATAGTAATCTCTAAAAAAAAAAGATCTTCCCTTTTAGTGTGTCTCTTATTTCTGTAAGGGTCTGCAGGGTGGGGCCATTGCACAATGACTCCCCTAAATAACTGACTACAATGTAAATTAAATGCAAAAGAATGGCAGGAATAGGTATCTAACAAAACATAACTATGACATGAAATCTACTTGTTGTGCCCCTAAAAATGCTTAGCCCAGGAACCTGTTTAAAAAACCCTGACCTTCACATTGACAAAAAATTTAAAAAATTAACAAACTGTTCTCTTACTGATGACCTCTGCTTTTTATGAATCTAATTTACAGTAACAAAGACATTATATAATCACAAAAACATACAAAAGCAAATCTTTTTTTTTTTTTTTTTTTTTTTTTATCAACTGTCAATTTTGATCATGTGTCATTTGGTCAATCAAGTGTTGTTTTGATCAAGTATCATTTTGATCAAGAGTCGTTTTGATCAAGTGTGTTCAATCAAGTGTCATTCAATCAAGTGTCATAACACCATATTTTATAGCCATCTAATGGTTTTGGATGACAAAACTCGATGTTGGCTTAATGACATCACTGCCAGCATATGATCCAAGCAGTGCAGCAGTCTGGGGTAGTAAAAGAATAAACCCTCAGCCCCAGTCCTGTTTGTGTCTGACCTGGAGTGGATACCCTTCAAACAACGACACCATATTTTTTATTATTCTTCTTTTTCTCCTTTCGGCCTTTCCCTTTAATCAGGTGTAGCCACAGCATAACATCTTTCTCCGAATTATCCTGTCTTCAATGCCCATCTCCTTTACATAAACTTCCCCCATATCTTCTTTCACTACATCTAAAAATCTTCTTTTTGGTCTCCCTCTTTTCCTCTTTCCTGGTAACTCCATTGCCATCATCCTTCTTCCTACATACTCTTGGTCTCTCCTCATGACATGTTCATACCACCTCAGTCTGCCCTTCCTCATCTTCATTTCTGACCATTCTACCTTAACTGTACTCTTGATGTACTCGTTTCTAATCTTGTCTTTTCTTGTCACTCCCATAGCAAACCTCAACATTTTCATCTCTGTAATTTCCATCTCTTCCACTTGTTTCTTTGTGACTGCTACTGTCTCAAGTCCATACACCATTGCTAGTCTCACCACTGAACTGTACACTTTTCCATTTACTATAGCTGGTAACCTCCTGTCACAGATTACTCCCAATATTTTTCTCCATCTGTTCCATCCTGTCTGCACTCTCCTCTTTACCTCCCTCTCACAACTCACAGCACCACACCACTCTCACAATTATCATATTTTTTATGATATTAACCTTGATAAATATTTTTTTTAATTGGTTTGTTTTTGTTTATATTGTAATTTTATTTTTTATATGTATGTATAGCATCTGATTCAAATAGTTAAAGGTGCTAGCTCACATATGGTAACCTGAAAGGTCTTTTGCTAGCATCTTTTTCTGGTAGCAATTGCATTGTACTATATATATGATTTTTCATTCTTTTGTATGTGTCTTTTTATTTTTGTTTTTGTTGTCAATAAAAAAAAATATGAAAAATACTCGTATATAACTTGTATATGTATTTGTGATGTATAATTCTATTAGATTAACAATAGAGTTACAGCTAGTGCTGCTAATGGCTATACAAAGATTTTAATTTTTTACTGTCATACCTCTGCAGTTATATTTATCAAAGGTATTTAGTTTGCACATTCCACAATATCTGATACCTACCTTAACCCCATTAAATGTTTTTTTTTTTTTTTGAATATTATAAATTATTTTAAACTATTTAGAATCTAAAATGCTAAGAAAACATTGGCAAGATCTTCAATGTTAAAATTTAGGTATATAGGAAAATCCTTCACATTTTAATTTAATTTTTGGAAATATTTGCCTTAAAAATTGCTTCAGTGAATCATTTGTATTGAGTGTTAAGCATAATAAACGGTCTATAACCATTGTTTTTATTTCATATTTTTAAGGTTTATGAATAAAAAATTTTTGTGGGGGCTTTCAGAATTCTAGAGGGGAAAAAATTTTTTTTAAATAACTTTTTTATATTAATATTTATAAAATTTTTGATATTATATTTGGATTCCTTGTTCTTTTCTGATTTCAACCATATATAACATGTTATAATCTTCAGGAAGATATAAGTGTTTTTAAAGAGGGCTTTTTGGCTCCATCAAAACTTTGCCCCCTATAACTCAAAAAGTATTAGTCATAGAAACATAATATTTGCAACAGTGGGTTTTGGCTTTAAGCCACATATACCAATTTTCATCAAAATCCATCAAAATCAGAGATGTAGTGGTTATAAAAAAATTTTTGTGGTGATTTGTCATGGAATGACCCTATTGGCAACAATAAAAACAAATAAATTTGAGTGGTCAACAAAACAAAATATCTGCAAATAATGGGCAAGTCAGTGATTTTCAAACTACTGTACCACAAAAGATTTCCAAGTGTTCCATGAAACTTTTAAAAACATTAGTCCACTACTCCACAATAACAATATAAACACACTATTTTTAAAAAAGTTATATTTTTTTTAACCCTTTCAAGATTGAATTTACTATTCTTTTAATATCTTATAAAATATTTTATGATTTATAGGTATAAATTATAATGTTTTTATGAAGAAAACTTTAAATATTTATGAATGCAATGAGGAATTCAACAGAATCATAAGTGTCCCATTAGACTTTTATGTAATTGTAAATTGTGACAAATTTGTCCTTCTATATTTCACTGAGCCAAACTTCAAATTTTTGTACTTTTGGCAGGACATATATGTCCCATTTGAATGTATTTATCAATTTGTCTCATTAGACTAAATAAAGGTTTACTGAGCCATCTTAGGCCAAAAGGGGCACTGAGCTATACTAAATCTAAAGGAGCCACCTTAAATCTGAATAAAGATTCACTAAATTATGAACAGTTGGTCTTTTTAAACTTCACTGAGCCAAACTTCAAATTTGGTAGTTTGGTGAGACATATATGTCCCATTAGGATGTATT
Organism: Diplosoma virens; assembly: GCA_963680785.1. Lineage (NCBI taxonomy): Eukaryota > Metazoa > Chordata > Ascidiacea > Aplousobranchia > Didemnidae > Diplosoma > Diplosoma virens. The sequence goes on along the minus strand of OY796887.1, from coordinate 45,100,828 downwards.
GATTGAAAAAACTTTAAAATTTATGAATGCAATGAAGATTTTAATTGGGTCATATGTGTCTTATTAGTTTTATGTAACTGTAAATTGGAAAAAATTCATCCTTTTGACTTCACTGACCCAAACTTCTAATTTTTGTAGTTTTCAGAACATATAACTTTTGTTAGGCTCGAAAAAGTTAAAGCCGCAACCAAAAAGCTTAACAAATTTAGTGTAATTTCCATTGTGTAAAATTTTGATGATTAATTGTCTTCCAGGCTAATTTCAAACACGATATGTGAAACTTGTATACTTCATATAAGACAAACCATTTAAAATTTAGTGAAAACCAAAAAAAAAGTCTTCACTGTATTTATACAAAGTTACATTGAAATTCAAAGCTCTTATGAAATATACTGCAATGCCTCAAGTAAAAGGAAGTGTTTGAAATAGTGAAAACCAAAAAAAAGATCTGCACTGTAGCCAGTGATGGGATTCAAAATTTTAAGAACAGGTTCTTTTTTGTATCGAACTCACTAACAACAGTTTCAGTGTTGGGATTCAAAGTTTTAAGAACAAGTTCAAAATTAGGGTGTTCTCTAAAAAAAAAAAAAAAAAAGGTCTTCACTTCGATTTCATCTCTAATTTCTCTATTTTCCTCCCAAAATTAGGGTGTTCTCTTAAAAAAAAAAAAAAAAAAAAGTCATGGAACGATCGAAATAAAAAGGTCTTCATTCCGAATCGTTCTTTACACTCTGAACAAACATCTACAGCGGATTGAAATTGTTACATTAAACACAGAGACATTGTAATACATAGATTACGTAAAGTTAAAAGTGGGTTCGCTAAATGTGCTAAAATTCCAAGAACGGGTTCGCTAAACGTGCTGAAATTCCAAGAACGGGTTCGTGCGAACCCATGCGAACCCCCTGAATCCCATCACTGACTGTAGCCCAAATGTGCCAAAATATTTTAATGGTAGCAAAGTGTGCCATGGGCATGAGAAATTCAAGAACTACTAGGCCAAGTAAACACACAATTTAGCAAAGAAAAAATTTTACTATATCAAATACAATAATTTTTTCTTTACTTAAACCAGCGTTCCCATTCTTGGTCCATGGCCTCTTTCCAGAGACTATCAACACCAGTGGCCCCGTGCTGATAAACAAAGATATCTAGTTTTGTCTTTAGTGTATTTCAATCTGACAATTTATTTTCCAATTTAATAGGACAAGTCAAACAAAAACAATGTCAAAAAATCTATGCATTCAAAGTCAAAAGATTTTAAAAATTAAAGTAAACATTTGGTCAAAAGCAATCCAAATAAGTAAAAACCTTCTTTTATGTATATGTTCAAATGAAATGGAAAACCTTTTTTTAAAGTTTTTATTAAAAGGCTTTCACTTTATTTGAACTGCTTTAAAAATGTGCCTCCATTTTATTGTACCTAAAATGTTGAAAAATAGTTGTAATTTAATTTTAATTGTTGAAAACTAAAATTGAAGCTTATTTTTTTAAATACACAATAAAGCTTCCTACTGAAGGCCTCTGCTCCTGGTGCCTTGGAGAATGCCCCATGATTCAAATTGGGAAACCTTGACATAGAACAATACATACTAAATTGCTAATTTAAAATTAAAATTAAAATTTATTTAAGATTAAATTTTAAGATTAAAAAATTTCTTAATCTTTTCTCTCATTGGCTAACTTCTTTCAGCCAATGAGAACTCTGCTTTCTCCTTTATAATTTAGTTCGGTTTCAATTCTGCTTCATTCTGACGATTTCCCCTGAAGAGTGTCAGATGAAAAGCTTTGGGAAGAAAAATCTTTTACTTCACGCAATCTTCAAATTCTGTACCACCAAATGTTTATTCAAACATTGCATAATCTTTGATTGTACGTTGAAGTTCAAAGTTGAAGTCCAAATCCTTCCTAACTCTAATGTTTTAATGTCAAGTCGACATATCAACATATCATAAGTTTGCATCACACAAACATATAAATTTAGAAATGATATTTGAGCAAAGACAAAGGAGTTTGGAGTTCAATTATATATATAATTTCAGTTAAAATCGTTTACTACATTCTAGCTGAGGTCTTTGGTCAAAGGTCATTTAAGTCAAAAATTTTTACAAGCATTACGAAGCATTACTTATTAAAAAATTTGATTCTTTTATAAAGCATCAATTTTATGCCAATGATTCTTCTTTTCCACTAAGTGCTTTTTATTTTTTGATTTTGAAAATGACAGGATCTGAGTTTAAATCCTTCTATCATCATGATGATGCATCTTTGAGAAAGGCTGAACCTGGCTGAAACAGGCTGAAATTTATTGATTCCAATAGTTAATAAAGATTTAAATGTTTTGAGAGGAGTATAAAATAATCATAGTTTTGTATAATATATTAAGCAGTTTTTAATTAAGATTTGCTTTTTCTTGCTTTATGTTGTTGTTTTTTGAGTTTTTTTTTTTTTATTAACCTGCTTCCTGTAAAAATGCAAATTTCTGTGTTATCACACACTTTGTTGGCCCAATAGAAATTTAAATTTTTCCAGTTGCAACTATTAAAAAAAACTTCAAAACAAAGATTAATGTTTTGTTGTAAATTTTCTCTCTCATTATTCAATCAAGTGTCATTTCAATCAAGTGTTGTTTTGATCAAATGTTGCTATGATCAAGTGATGGTTTGATCAAATGTTGTTTCAATTAAGTGTTGTTTAATCAACTGTCATTCAATTAACTGTCAGGTCATAGAAAAAATGCACTGGAAAGCAAAAGGGTAAAGCAGGACTGGCCAAGCTGCAACTTGCAAGCCACATGCAGCTCTCTTTGCCCAGTTTCATGTGGTTTTTTTCCACAGACCTGGTATTTCTACCAGCAGCCTAGCTCTCTCATCAAATCTACCAGTTGCCTAGTTCTGTAGATTAAATCTACCAGTAGCCTAGTTCTGTAGACAAAATCTACCAGTTGCCTAGTTCTGTAATCTCAAATCTACCAGTAGTCTAGCTCCATAGTGTTTTTTTTACATGTAGACAAGCTAATTGTGTTTGTGTTTTTTATGTTGTATCAGTATATTTGAGTAATAATTTGTGTCAAATTCACTCTCAAAATGGCAGGACAAAAATGCATAGCAAAACAAAAATGTGAAGATGAACACACGACGTTTTTAACAGAGCGGGAAAGCTTATATTCTTTTGTTGAACATAATGGCAAGCCTTTCTGTCTTATAAGTCAGGCATCATTAACACATTTTAAAGCTTCAAATCTTCAGTGCCACTTCAGCTCACTCCATGCTAACATCAATCATGAATTTCCTAAAGGGACTAAACTTTGCAAGTATAGGTTGATCACTTTGAAAAGTCAGGCAGAAAAGTAGATACAGATTTTTCAAAAAATTTTGAAACACTCAGAGACTGTAATGCTTGCATTATATCAAATGGTTTGGAACATTGCATGGGCCAAAAAGCCATACAATGACGAGGAGTCCATTAAAAAATGCCTTTATGATGTTGTTAAAATCATGTCTTCTGAATAAAGCCTTTATGATGTTGTTAAAATCATGTCTTCTGAAAAGAATGATATCAGATGTCCAACTGTCGCGCCACACTGTTGAACACAGAATATCAGACATTAAACATGGCTATTAAATCATAGTTGCACTCTGACTTTCAAGCTTGCAAGTATTTTATTGTCACATTAGATGAGAGTTGTGACATACAAAACAAGCCTCAATTGGCAATATTTGCATGGTCTATTTCAAACGATTGTTTGATCAAAGAGGAACTCCTTGATATTGTACCATTGAAAGACAGAACCTGTAGCATAGATGTGAAAAAAGCAATGATTGCTGCAATTGAAAAGCAAATTTGCCCCTAGCAAAGCTAACTGTAGTAACTGTGGATAGAGCAACAATTATGATTGGATCTGTGAACAGGCTTGTGGGGCTGTGCAAAGCTGATCAAACATTTCTCAAGTTTTGGAATTTTCACTGCATCATTCACAGAGAGCAACTTATGTCTAAATTATTGAAGTTGGACAACATTATAAAGATTGTGATGAAAATCATCAACTACATCTGCAGACATTCACTTAATTCAAGAATGTCATCATTGCGCTGGACAAGGGCTTCCAGGTGAACTGCCACTGCATCGCACTGTGAGGTGGCAGTCACAACCCTGATATTTCAAGATAAGATCTCAACATATCAATAAAAAAAAATAAAAAAAAACTTTTTTTACACCATAACAATGATGTAAAAAAAAGTTTAAAAACAAGCCATAACTGCAGTTTTTCCAGCTTTTTATTTATAGTTGCTATAAGTAATTGTTATTTCAAAAGTTTTTATGATAACAGTATTGGACTAAGTCGAAATTGCTTTTACCAGTCAAACTGCTTTAAAAAGTTGAGAACTGTTGCTTTTTAATAACTTAATTTAAAAAAAAAAGCAGAACTTGCTTTCAAAATCAATTAACACTGGAGACAAAACTAGCTTTTTTTTTAAAAAAAAAAAAGTATTTTAAAAGATTTATTTGTTAGATCCAAAATATTATTGATGTAATGTTTTGTATCATTTCCAAAAAATTATTTGATATATAAAATGTAGCTAGACCCTCTGTAAATCAAATAAATTTTATATTTTGTTTTTGCTTTAAAAGCAATGGTTGTTTTGGCCAAGTATGTTTATTTGTCTTTTCAGAGGTCAAACAAAAAGCAAAATTGTTATTTTTTTTGGAATAACAATTATGTAGTAGTTTAGCAAAGCATAACAAAACAGTTCAATTTTAAGTTTGATTTAAAGAAAAGTAGGCAGTATAGACAAGTTTATATGTGAAATGTAGCAACACTGCTGTTATAGCAATCTCATATAAAATGTGGCAGTGCAACACTGATTGCTAAATAATTGCAAAAGTAATGAAGCTACAGGTTTTGCTACAGTGAAAATATAGTTTGTTATTGCCCATCTTTGCATAGAGTTTTGATCTGTTTCAACCAGAAAATTCTGATGATTGCTCTAAGACCACTATTTGGTTTAAATCAATGATCTAAATACAACTAATTGCTACCAAAGTCAAATATGTAAACTTTTGAATAAGCTTGAGCATGGTATATTTTGAGCTCTCAAATAACATTAAGATGCAACTAATCTGTCAGGTACAATATTCTTTGCAAATAATATGCATTCTGCTTTCAAGCATGAAATCATGTTAAAAACTCTTATCTTTGCATATAATACACCCCCAATTTTGAAACCACAACAGTTATTCTTGTCAACATATACCTGCAAAACAAATTGCCACCCTGATTTTTTATAGTGAAGCAATTAACAAAGCAGAACTTGAAACACACAAAATGAAGTTGTTTTTTTCTGTGCTTATTCACAATGATTCAAGTTCAAGCAGGTGAAAAAGCCATTAAATTTAAACTGCTAAATATTCCAGCATTCAAAACATGGGTTATTGATATTTTTTCTTTAATCTGATTTAATGTTTTTAGTTTTGTGGTTAAATTAAATTCAAACTGTCAAATCGTGTGGCTTCCTGAGTTCAACCTCAAACTTACTGTGCCAGTGCCACAACAAAAATATTCAAGTCTGAGTTATAAAAATGCAAGTTATCAGCAGAAAAATATGGTAGCTTTTTGTTATGCAAATCAAAAAAATAGAACTATAGTGAAATAGTTTTTTACCATCAGCTTTTAAATGACATTTTTATATTTTGCTGATACTTGATAAAATTTGCAGTAAAAAGTTGCATATAAAAAAGAAAAAACCTGCAAAAACTTGCAATAACAAATTTCTGGAAACAGCTTAAAACATCTCATTACATAAATTCTGAATATTTAGGAAACTATTTGAAGCTATAAAAAAGTTGCAAAACTTGCACTATTTATTACACTTTAGATATCAATAATGATATAATCAAACACTTAAAAACACCAGGTTCATGAGCAAAGTAAAAATTCTAAGTACAATTTAATACAACAAAGCACAAACAAAATTAACAATCTCATAAGATCACACACTTAGAAACACCTTCAAAAATACTTTTTTTTATTTTGATTACTCTTTAAAAAACCACAGCAGTGAAGCAAGCATAATTTTCAAAAAATTTAAAAATCTCCCTGCAGATAAAATTATTTAAGCTGTATAGTATTGCCAAACTGTATGCTGATTAAAACTCTTACCATTTTGAGGTAAAAACAGCTTTGAGCATACATTGACACATATTGGATAATTCCCATCAAATAATCCATCAGCTTGACATGTTCTGGTAATATTGCCATCTGGTCCAGGAATGGCCACAATTGTTAAATTTCCAGAAGTCATATTTTTATTTGCCAATGCTTGATTGATGACTGGGCCACAAGTGTAGGTGCAATTGTCACCTGTAGTTAAACCTTCTGGTTTGGTGCAAACAACTTGAGCAAAAGGCCCAAAATTTGCATTCGGGTAAACGCAACCTAGATGACATTGAAAAGGAAGGTTTGACCAACTTCCAGAAGACAAACATATTCGTTGAACAGGAACCTAATTAAAAAAACTTTGTCTTAAATCAGTTATAAAAACAAGTCAAAAATTAAAAAACTAACAAGCTAATATATAATTTTATTATATGATGATAATAATAATAATAATAATAATAATAATAATAATAATAATAATAATATTGATAAAGTTTTATAGTCACATTAGACGTTCTGACAGTGAAAACAGCCAAGACTTATTGACCGATTGATTGTTATAAAGATAATTTGATCTCTTTTAATTTTATTGTTTTGGCATCATCTTTTCTTGTAATAACTTCTTCCACAACTAATAAATTTATAATATTCATTCTCATTCTGCCTTTTGCTTCTTTTTTTCATTTTTCAGGACAGCTCTGCTCTCAGCAAACTCTAATGTCTCAAGCAATACCAAAAATTTTTTTTGTTTTTCTCATCTTTGGTATTACCTAAGACATTTCATTCACTTATCAAAAAGCTACCTTATTATTTAACAGACTTTCCAATTGACTTTACTGTATTATTTCTACAAGAACCACAACTGAAATGCTTCCAGCTTTGATAAATCATGGCTAGCCTTTTCTTCAACTCCAGTCTAAATCTGTCAAGCAATACAGTTCTCATTTGCTTTATCATTTCTTCTTTATGTAAAAGCATTCCTTCCAGGTTTGACACAAGCTGGTCTGGAGCCAAGAATATAAATCCATTCCAGTGAGCCACATTTGAAAATGAAAGTACAAACCATATATATGTGCTCTTACATTACTCAATGTTTTGTTTACAATTTGTTTAATGTCAAGAGTAAATGCTTGGTTCATCTGAGTTATTTAAACCTATTGAGGATTCCGTCAAATACTTTTGTCTTTATTCTGCAAATGACTTTATTTAAAAAAGTTAAAATAGGTGTTAAAAGCATTCTTTTGATTATCATTTTGTAAATCGATTTCAATGCCCTAAAATGTTAATTTTCATTTGCTTTTGATAAAATTTCTAGTAATTTTAGTTAAAGTAAAAAAAAAATTTGCATGTAAAATGTCAACAAATAAAAGAATTTTATGAAATCAAACAGCAAAATTTTGAAATTTCAAAATTCAAGTAAGTTAAAGGGTTAACAATCACTTTAAGTTTTATACCTTTGTGTCTGTTTCATGAGGTAAATGGATATGTTCTCCTGAATAATGTTGATCAAAAGTTAATACATAACTTAAAAAAATGATGTTGAAAGAAATTAGATACCGTAAGAACCTTTAAAATTTACCTTTTTTTTTATTGGTATCAACTTAATCATTTACATTAAAAGAGAAACAACTCACAGCAGGCATGTATGGAAAATTACAAGAAAATATACATCTTGATCCAACTTTCATGTTATTCATAGTGCATTCTTCAGGAAATACAGAACCTTTATCAACCAATGGTAGTTGGGGGCAATGTACTGCAAAAAATGTATTTAATGACCAATCCTAATAATCATAAAAACAAATCATCTTTAAAATCTAAATCACCAAAAATCATGTTCCTAACAAATCAAATTGACTCATTAGTTTGTGGCAAGTTTGTTGAAACACAAATTAACAATTATTGATCTTTTTGCTCTGGATTAGATCTCTGCCCAGACTACTCTCTCTTTCACACACTGGAATTATGATTTATTTCCAGAATTTGTAGAGATACTTCTAAATATTTTCTTTGATGATGATTATCAATTTTTAGCTAAAGTTGCAAACAATCATTAGTTTTTAAATAAACAAGTATGCTGTTAAGTTAAGCAATAAATGTACTACAAAATTCAATTTACAACCAACCCACACATTAAGAAAAAGAGCAGTGAAAACAAAAATAAAAAATTTAACTTGGTAAAACAATCTGTCATTAAAGGTCTGAAAAAAACCAAGCTCTGCAGTTGCTTGCAAGCTAAACATGGAATGTACAATGCAGCAACCAAAAAGTCTTCACAATTAGTTACACAATCCAATACAAAAGCACCAAATAAACTTTGCACAATATTTTACATATTCAATACATTTGAATACTTCAAAGATTGCTTGCCAAAGATAAGTTGGGTACAAAATCAATTATACTGACTTTAAAAAAAGTAAACAATAAAAAATTGGTTTGTTAAGCACTTTTTGATAAATGAAGCAACAGAAAAATTACAGGTTATTTTAATGTAACTTGATTAAATGAATAAATTTCCACTTTTCATTTACAAATTGGTCTTGACTACTGCTGCTTATCATTGTTATTTTTCATCTTTCTTTTCCAGTTTACTTCATCAGGGTCATCAGGCAGGGATTCAAAACTGAACATAAAAAAAGACCCAAGTGATTCCAACCACGGTACTCAATATCTTCTAACAGTCTACTTTTTGTTTGTTCCAATAGTTTGTTTAATAAAAAAAAAGCTAAGCTAAAATCTTTCAACTTGAAAAAGTAGTGACACAGGTTACTGGAAGAAGTAGTGACTTGAAGAATATTTAGCAATTTTTCAATGTTAAAATTATGTACTTTTCTATACTTTTGTATGGAAGTAACTTTTAAAGATGCTTAGATTGTTATCATACCTTTTTAAACATGAACATAAATTTATGACCATTGGTGAAAATGGGAACAAAAGTAATATCATAGGTAAGCACTTGCTTTTGCCACTATGCATATTATTTTTTTGCTTTGTCTTTTGTTACAATCAAATTTAAATCTCATGATGCTTTAAAATTTATAGCCAGTTTTTTTTTAAATATGCTAACTTTTGAAAAACGTTGTTTAATTTTCCAAAAGATAATCTTTTTTTTACAGTAGTATTACAAGCAGCTGCAAAACTATTTAAAGACATTTGAAAAATGGTATTTAGTGATGTATTTCTAAATAGCAATCTCATGTGTTTATATTGGTAAATAAAATATTATAACATGTTTTTGTTATATTGTTTTGTGCTCACACTTGGTTTGCATTATATTTAAACCTGCTATAATCATCTCTTAAATTTGATAAATACCTGTAACAGGATTATTGAATATTATTCAATCAAGAACAACTTTTTTTAATTTATAAGAATACTTACCAAAATGATTAAAAGAATTCCAACAGACAATGGGCAGTAAAATAAAGAAAGATTTTTGCTTTTCAATTTTTAATGCAATATAACTGCATTGCATTATTTAACTGAGATTAACAAAGAGAACTAAAATATGATTTAAACTTTGATGCTCTTAATGAAAAGACACATTATGATTCCCTAGAACATAAAAAAATGCACTCCAACTTTAAAACTAAGCCAAAAATTTGTAATTCAGGTATCTTATGATGGGAATTTTTTATTTCCTTCTGTGCTATATTCTGCAAGGGGCATTCAAAAAGTAATGCAACCAGGTTTTTTTCATAACATTGAGTTTTAAAGGCACACAAATTATGCATCACAAGAAAGTATATAACATGAGCATTTCATAGTTACTTCTCAATGTAATCTCCTGCTTTTCAAACCAACTTTTCCCACCTTTTAATGTTGTTTGCATTTATTCCTTCATTGTAAAATTCTACAGGCTGTGTTTTTAACCATTTTCTAACAGCAGTTTTGACCTCTTCATCACTGGAAAAATGTCACTCCCTCAAACTTTCTTTGAGGGATCCAAACAAATGGAAGTCAGATGGTGCCAGGTCTGGCAAATATGGAGGATGTGAAATTGTTGTCCAGCCAAAGGAGCTGATGATTTCATGGGTTTTGAGGCTGGTGTGAGGCCTAGTGTTCTCATGTTGCAATAAAACCTTAGACATTTCCAAAGCAGGTTGAACTCTTCGTATTCTTGCTTTCAACTTTTTCAATGTATCAATATAAATATCTGAATTGATTGTTGCTTCTTTGGACATGAAGTCTACCAGTATCACACCAACACTATCCCAGAACACAGTCACCATCACTTTTCCTGCAGACTGCTGAGATTTGAACTTCTTCAAGCATGGTGAGGTGGGATGGCACCACTCCATTGATGCTCTCTTTGACTCTGGTTTGAAATGGTAAACCCAAGTCTCATCTCCGGTCACTATACACTGCAAAAAGTTTTGTTACAAGCTTCTAGGCGGGATTGTTTATGAGTCTCTGTGAGCTGCTTTGGGGCTTACCTTGCACACACTTTTGAATATCCCAGGGTATCCATGATCTTTACAGCACTACCTGCACTTACTCCTAATGACTCAGCAAGCTAATTAATAGTGATGCATCTGTTTTCCTTAATCAATGTATCTGCCTAATCAATGTTAGCAGAACTGTGAGCAGAAGAAAGCCAAGAAGATACCACTTCTTGACCTATCACAAAGATCACTTTCAGCAGGTTCTTCCTGTCCATCATTGATTCACTTCACCCATCTCATCACTGTGCTGTAGTCTATTGCACCATCACCATATACTTGCTTTAGCCTTCTGCTTATGTTCTGAGCTGTTCTCCCTCTGACAGTAGAAATTCAATAACAACTTTTTGCTTCTGCTGAGATTGCTTTGGGGCAATTATGCCAGTTTTCCCTTCTAACAAGACATAGAGGGATTGCTTAAAATTTGAATTACAGATTGCAATAATTCAAACCCTTATTTTTTTACAAAATCTGTAAACCTTAGTTACCAATCTATAATCTGTAAAAGAATCAAATGTTAGTTAAATTAATGCTGCAAGAAATTAAATCAGTTGCATTACTTTCTGAACACCTCTTGTAATAATCTATAAAATTGCATTATTGTAGCAGAACATCATTTAATCTTGCTGTTTGATGAGTCAAACCAAGATAATCAATACTTTGTTAACCTACATTTTAGTTGCTTCACAGTTTTTTTTTACACAATTCAAAAAAAACGTCTTCATCGCTCTCTGCCATACAAATATTTCAAATTAAATCACCAAAATGAAAGTGTTGTTAAAAATCATACTCATCTTTTTTTATAGCACCATGCTTTTCAATGTTAATGGTAACAAACAATATTTTGTGAAAATCAAATCTAATAAGAATTAATAGAAACATAAAACCTAGTGAGTCTTTCAAAAAGTATTAGAATTTTGCAAAGTTCTGTTGCACTAAAGTAAAGTAAAACCCCAGTAAAAAAGTTCTGTTGCAGCTAAATTTGTAGAGACACTGCCACTATACATTTTTAATACCTACACTATTAAAAAATAGTCCAAAAAGATGTAATCATTAAAAAATTATGATGCTATTTGAAATATAACCAAGTACTATGTATAGTAGTTTAGCTGTGATATTGAATAAAGCAGTTCATTTTTTAATCAATTGCACTTATATTTTGGGGACAATTTATCTAGCCTTAACTGTACCAAGTATTGGTTACCATAAAGGTTAATTTAGTTAAGTGTGATACTGTTACAATAAATAATTTAAAAATGTCTTTTACATGTAAATCTGTATTAATTATTACTAACATTTTTTAATTTGCAATAAAAAAAAAACTTTGTCATACTTGCTGCTTATGCCATATCATATCACAAAAATGCCTATATCCTTAGCATTACAACTGTGCAACTCAACAACAAATGTTGAACTTTTTCATCAAGATCAGATGTAAGCAACTCTATGTTACTGTCCCAAGAATCAAACTCAAACCTCCTGGCCTTAGGCATGAGGTAACAAGTAGATTAATAAGGCATTGCTGTTTTTTTTTATTGTTAAAATTAATAACAATTTTTCAATAACAAATAAAAAAAAACTTTTATCAGTAATATATAGTTAAAACAACACTTAATTTGCTAACAATATTACCAATGCATTTGGGTGGAAGAGAACTCCATACACCGTTTCCTTTACAGAATGTAAACTCATCTCCTTCTAACATATATCTAGAATCAGTACACTGATACATACATACAGTATATTCATCTTGACTTTTAATAGAACAATTTAATGGATACAAAGAACCACCACCAATAGTTGGAAAAAATATAGGTGGGCATGTGATTTCACCTGTGGGTGTTTAAGGTAAATATTTTAATGATAAATAAACAACACAGCAATACAAACATGTTGGATATGTATTAGTCCAATCTCCATTAATGCATTGACGAGTCAAACTCCCTTTAAGCTTCCGACCAGGAGGACAAGAAAAGCCACATTCAGTAAAGCTAGGAAGTGTTTGATTATCTATACATTCTGGTGGATATACATCTACATTTAGAGGCTTTCGCAAACGTTGACAACTAAAATAAATTAAAACAGCAGTTGTAAACACTTACATAAGCTATAATTTAAAATTTTTGAGATATGGTCTGAATCAGCAAGTTACTGTTATGATTTTAACATTACTTAATCAAAATTTGGCTTACTTGTCTTTTTACAACATTGAAAACTTGTACTACAACACCCTCTTGGTAATAAAGCAATTCAAATATATATACCTGTCTCAAGCAATTCAAATATAAATTCACAAATGCGATAAATAATTAATACTTAAAAAAATTTTCTCAGCACAGCTGCTGGGAAAACCTCAGTCTATACAACAGTACCATCAGTACCAAATCAAGTTAAAACTATTAAAATATTATAATAAATTAGTATTTGTAATAGCAAAATAAACAAACATATTTGCAATAGCAAAATGTATCTTGAACATTTCAGACAAATAAACTTTTTAGTGTAGACAAAACTATAGCCGAAACTAACTTTTTGTTTTTTGAATTGTTTGCATGAGTAGAAAATGTAATTGACACAACCCCATGTTTTAAAAAATTTATAAGTTTTTGATAAAAAAAATTTGATTTTACCTTTTTTTGAACTGATTGTTCTTAAAATTATGTAGTACTAATTTAAACTCACGAAACATTGGTAAATAAACCATTTAGGGAAGTCTCAGCACCATCAGTGGTCACAGCATACCAAGGAATTTGCAAACTTGGCATTTTTTCATCAATTGTCATTAACATTACATTTCCCAAAGAAGCAAACCCATAGCTAATTAACAATTTTGTATTCTAAAAATTTAATTTTACAGGTAGGGTACACAAAAAATTAAAATTTACAAAAAAAATAAAAGTAACCTTTTTATGTTTAAACAATTTAATGCAATATAACAAGAGTCAACCACTTGCAGCCCAGATCAGTCCTCCAGTTCATGACTTATTAGTTTACAAAAGAATATGGCCAGCCTTCTCATTGGTAACCCTACTTTTTAGGTTAACAATTCCAAATAATCTATGTGGCAGTAAAGTTGTGATAGATCTAACTACAGCAGAGGTGCAAAATCATTTTATTTTCAAGTACAAAATCTGGTATAGAATAAAAAAAAAGCCTTCACTTTAAATTTGTATGACAGCAAAAAAGGTTTTGGTAGCTGGAAAAAAATTTGTTTTTGGCCTGTGACATGGTAAAGGTTGCCAATCCTACAATATAACATGCTGGCAACAATTTATTCCAGTCAAAGAACATCAACTTGATAAACTCATACATCAAATAAAAGAATTTGTGATCAGTCAATTTTTGTTGAGAATGTAACAGCTGACTATTAAATAAGACTTTTTAGTTTCTCTAAATAAAACTTCAAATAAAATTTAAAAAAAGAAAAATTACCTTTAAAATAATTTGCAAACCATGACTGTCTTGCCACTTCCAAAATTGTAAAGGATTTGTCTCATCACATTTAGCAATCTTGATAAATGATCCTGTTTCAGCATGGTCAGCTGTCAAGCATTGCTGATATTCTATATTGACAATCATGCCTACAAAAATTTTATATTTTACAAAATGTTTCTTTTTTTAAATTATTATCACTTTTCTATTTGTATCAAAAATTACATTACAAGCAAAAAAAGTACAGATTATTTCCTAAATAAACAAATATTATTTACAGAAAAAAGATCTACAGATTATTTCTTATGAAGTTGCATTTTCATTAAAGGAAAGATATATTAGAGCTATGTAAGATCAGTTATGTTATATGGAAGCAAAATGTGGTGTTTGAGAGAAAATGAAGCAGCTACTATAAAAAAGAGTAGAAAGATCTATAGTAACGGTGATGTGCAGAGTAAAGTTGGTGGACAAGAGGAATACAGAGGTGCTGATGGGCATGTTAGAATTGAAGAAAACAGCAGATAAGCTGGCAAGGGCAAATAGTGTGATGATGATGATGATATTTTATTCACGCTTAGTAACAATATTTAAGTATATGCAATGTACATTAAGCAAAGCATGAAAAGGAAACGCGACACAACGACGAACGTTAAATATGCAGAAAGTATAGAGAGGGGGTAAGAAAGAGAAAAAATAAGAAGCACGGCCACGTTACCTAATTCAAACTAAATATTATTATTTAAAAAGACAAAAAAGACACAAAAAAAATGACAAGCCAAAAAAAAAAAAAATGTGCCGTGCAGGAACGGTTATGTAAATCATTGGGAGGCACAACCGCCCTATATAGCTAACTATAAATTTAGCTCAACTGAGCATGGTGAGTAAAGAAAACCTCCCGAAAAGAAACCTCACCAGGTCCGGAAACCTTTTCTGGATGCACTGCAAATACAAACATAAAAATAAAACAAAATATACTTATATATATATACATTATGAAGAGAGAATAAAGAAGTATAAAGTTTAGAAAAGAATAGAACATGCCAACTGTGTAAATTGATTTGAATAATCAGTTTAAAAAAAAAATAAATAATAAGGTTGATTGTCCATTCAACGATTTGAATTTGTTATATCAATTGATTCCAATTTTCTTACGTAGCATACACTCTTTCTTGATAGAGATTGAAACTGTTTTGAAGATTGTAGCCTGATTGAGAATTGATAAGAGAACCAATGTTGATGATTGTTCTTTAGAAAGACATGTGCTTGAATTTCCTGAATTCATTTTTATCTGAAATAAAAATGCTTTCCTGCAGTAAGTAGCTCACTGAAATCATTAAATTTAGATCTTATTGAATATTTAATTATACACTAATTCTAGTTTACAGATGTATAAAAGCAATACCTTCATGCACTGTCAAGTTATGGCGGCGAAAAGACAAAGCGCCATTAAGACGTGGTTATAGTTTTATAACTTAATTTGTAAAATCTTTTATTGATCCTTATTTATATTGATTCATTGAGTAAGAATTTTTTAAGATTGTTTCTGAAACATTTGAAAGTCTGGTTGCTAGTTTTTAAATTGGCTGGGAGAGAATTCCAAATGAAAGGGCCTTGATAAGAAAAAGATTGTTTTGCAACAGTTGTTTTACAATGATGTGTTATGTATTGAGCTTTGTTTCTTGTATTGTATTTGCATGGATTTAAATGCAAATTACAACTAAAAGCAGGAGATTTGTTTCCACCTTGTATTAGTTTGAACATAAGGGACGCCGTTTCCAATTTATATAATTGATTTATTTTTAAAATGTTGCATTGTTTCATAATGTCATTTATGTTGGAACAATAGGGCAATTCAAATATCATTCTCAAGAATTTGTTACAAATTTGCTGAAGCTTTGTAATTAGAGTTGAATTACCAAAACACCAGTTTGAAATGCAATATTGGAGGTGACTGTTAATTAGAGAATGATACAGAAGGAGTAGTGAATCCTTGTTTACAAGTGATTTTATTTTGCACACTACACCATAACAGCTTCTTAGCTTTGAAATCAAGTATTTCATGTGTAGACTCCAGGAAAGATTATTGTGAATGAATACACCCAGAAATTTTAGAGAATTTACCTGATCAATTTGTCTATTTCTTATTGATAAAGAATGTTTACCTCCAACATTTGAGTTTGGAGTACTAAAAAGCATAAATTTAGTTTTTTCAATATTTATTGACAATTTGTTAGAAACCAGCCACCGATCAATTAATTCCATCTCTGATTGCATGAATTGGAACAGAGTTGATGTATTTTTATGGCTAGTCCAAACAGTTGTATCATCAGCAAACATAACGACTTTGCTTTTAGTTAAGCAATTGTTAAAATCATTCACATATATAAGAAACAGGAGTGGGCCTAAAATAGACCCTTGCAGAAAACCCATGGTTGATGAATTGATTGTGGATGATAAAACACCAGAACACACAACTTGTTGTTTTCTGTTGAGTAAATAGTTCTTGAACCAGATATATGCTAGTCCTCTTATTCCATAGTGGTCGAGTTTTTTTAGTAGTATTTCAATGCTAATTGTATCAAATGCTTTTGATAAATCCAGGAAAATAGCAAGGCTTTTTTCGTTTTTGTTGAATGAATTGGTGATGCTATTTATGAGAAGCAAAATAGCTTGGGAAGTAGAACATTTTTTTCTGAAACCAAATTGATTTTCGAAAAAAAAAATTATGTCTGTTTAAAAAGCTAATTACTCTGTGGTACATTATTTTTTCTAAAATTTTGGAAATATTTGAAAGTAGGCTGATAGGCCTATAGTTATTTATGTCACTAGAATCACCTTTTTTATACAAGGGTATGATCTTGGCAATTTTGAAATCACTAATTACTTTACCAGTAGAAAGAGAAAGGTTGAATATATGTGAAAGTGCCATGATAATATTATCAGGAGAAGATTTCAGTAATTTAAGTGGGATTTCATCAAAACCTGGACTTAGTTTTGGTTTGCTGTTTATAAGTATATTTTTTACTTCCATAGGGCAAGTAGGCCAAACATACATAGTTTCTTGAATTTTGTTTCCAAGGTATTCAGAATAATTATTTTCATACTTAGGGAGTGTACTAGTATATTTATATGCAATAGATGAAAAATGGTCATTGAATAGGTTGGCTTGTTGCTGTGGATCAGTTATTTTGTTGGTATTTGTGTAAAGAGATTTACACTCAGGTATATTTTTCTTCCCCAAAAGGCTATTGAGAGTCCTCCAGGTAGCTTTTATGTTGTTTTTATTAGATTCCAGTTTATTTTTAATGTGTTCTTGTTTTTTTTGTTGAATCTTTCTAAAATAAAGATTGCGAGCTTTTGTAAACTGTCTTTTTGTTTCAGGGGATTTTGTTTGCATGTATTTCTTAAATAATGCTTCTTTGTTGGACAATAATTTTTTGAGCTCATCATCAAACCAGTTATGATTCTTTCTACTGTCTTTGATAACCTGTTTAGGAAAGTATTTGTTAAACAGATTCATATAATCTTTCAAAAGTACCTTGAGGCTTGTATCTGGATCTGTTTCTTTTAATACTGGGTCAATATTGACTTTTTGAAGTTCATTGTTGAAAAGAGTTATTTTGGCACTTGAAAAGAATCTTTGCATCTTAGGTTCAGATTGAGGATCAATGCTGTTTGCATAACTCAGGAATAATGGAAGATGATCCAAAAGGGGATGAGTTATAATTGCTGCACAAATAGATTTGTCCAAACTGACATTGGTCCAGATGTGATCAATCAATGATCCACTATTTGCATTGAACCTTGTTGGTTTTTTAATAAGTGGTATAAAGCAGTTTTCAAAGAGCATATCTGCATAGTTAGCTATGTGTGGATCATCACAATTCAGTAAATTATAATTGAAATCACCGAATAAGAAGCAGGGTTTATTTTTAATTGAATTGAGAATATTAATGAGGTGCTCAAGAAATAATGCATGACTTTTAGAATTTTTAGATGGTGGTCTATATATTACACCACAAATCATTGTTGAGTTATTGGATTCAATTTCAATAAATAATGATTCAAAAATTTTTTTATGCATTATGGTTAAATCTGATCTCATTGTAAAGTTAAGTGAACAATTAACATATAAACCAACACCTCCTCCTCTACTTTGAGACCTTGAATTTGAAACAAATGTATAATTATAGAGGTTAGTATGTGGACCGGTTTGATTTTCTTTAAGCCATGTTTCTGTTATTGCTAAAATACTTGGTTGCACATTAATTGATTGCAAAAAGCTTTCCAGTTTTAAGAAATTATGAACATTATTTAGTGATCGCACATTTAGGCTAAGTGCAGTGAAAGAGGTTTTATTATTTTGATTTGATAGAAGTTTGGGTATTTTATCACTTGGAATATATTGTTCATCATTCAAGATTGAATCATAATATATACTAGGAATATCCAAATTATTAATTTCTGGCATTACTTTAGCTTGCATAAAGTTAGCATTGCAATTTATCAAAGAATGATATGTAGGCCTATTTATTTTTTCAGACTGAAAGAGATTAATGAATTCTTCATCAGGGATGCTATTGAATGGAAAGGAAGGATTTATGCAATTTGAAAAATTGCAAAGTGTGAGGTGGTGTGGTCATGTTTTAAGACAATCTAAGGAAGATGCTTTGATGAAGGTAATGGTACATGAAGTGGATGGAAAACGTAAACAGGGTTGACCGAGGATGAAATGGAGGGAACAAGTTGAAGGAAACATGATAAAGATTAGTTTAAAGTAGGGGTGTCAAACATATGGCCCACTGGCCAAATCTGGACCACAAATGTGTTTAATCCAGCCCATGGGTTTTATGTTTTAAGTTTATGTTTTCAGCCCCCAGTGTTAAATGTATCAAAAATTTTTGTAAATTGTTTAAGTACTGTGACACAACAGAGCATAAACTACTTGCCTATATTTTAGACAAGCCAGTTTAAGAGAGCTAAAAAATTGTAGACAGATTTTATGAGATTTTTATAATTGAGATTTATACTTTACTTTATGTAATTTGAAATTTTTCATTGTCATAAATTTTTCTGCATTTATAAATTAATCTTTTAACTTTTAGATTTTATTATTCCATTTTAAATATTTATATTCTATTTTGAATGTAGCTATTCTCATTTTGAGTAAAAGTGTATAGATTAACTACTGTGCTTTGTTTTTCTATTTTTTATGTTTTCTTCTTTCAGCATTATATGATTTTTAACCTTTTGCCACAACATGTAGTTATCAAAGAAACAGAAAAGTAGATTCAGAGTGCAGAGTGTTTCAAGAAAAATGGTCATTATCTTAGTTTTTTACAAAAGTGAATGAAAAAGCAGTTTGTTTGATTTGTTTACAGCAGATTGTGGCGCTGAAAGAATATAACCTTTGTTGTCACTATGCAAGTCTTCATGCCAACAAATATGAGAAATTTCAAGGCTGCAGAGAAAAGAAAAGCTGGATAAACTGTTGCAGGTCTGAAAAATCGGCAGTCTGTTTTTACTCACAGTCAAGACATCAGTGACTCTGCTGTGAAAGCTAGCTATCTCATCGCTTACAAAATAGAAGTATCTTCAAAACCACTTAGTGATGGTGAATTTATTAAAACATGTATGCGAAAGGCAGCAGAGGTTGTCTTTCTCAAAAAGCAGCAGGCTTTTGCTAATATAAGTCTGACAAGAAACATTATCATAGATAGATTTCCAATCTCTCAGCAAATCTAAACAGCCAATTAAAAAATGAAATAAAAAAATTTATTGCCTTTTCGGTTGCAATTAACAAAAGAACAGACATTACAGATGTTGCACAACTGGCTATTATATGACAAAAGAACAGACATTACAGATGTTGCAGAATGTGGAGTCAAAAAGACATTGATTGTTTCTGAAGAGTTCATGGAGATGGTGCCAAAGTCAAGTACAACTACAGCCGCTGATATTTTCATCTCACTCGTTGGCACCCTGGATAAAGTTGGAGTGAACTGGTCTCATGTTGTCAGCCTGGCTACTGATGGCACACCCTCAATGATTAGTAGAAAAGCAGGTGTTTAGTGAAAAAGTTTAATCTACAAGAGCAGGATATGATTTTTGAACTTTTTACTGTATTTTACACCAGAAGGCTCTGTGCTGCAAGTCATTGAAAATGGATAAAACAGTAAATTTCATACAATCTAGAAGTCTAAATTACTGTCAGTTTGATAACCTTGTCATACCACACTGAGGTAAGATGGTTAAGTTGAGGTGCTGTGCTGAGGCATTTTTATGACTCACAAGAAGAAATTGGAAAGTTTATGGAAGCAAAGGGCAAACTGGTGTTAAAATTTCACTCCAAAAAATGGATGCAGGACCTTGCCTTTATAATAGATGTTACCAAGCACCTGAATACCTTAAACAAGCAGCTGCACGAGCACAACAAAATTGTAACACAGTTCTATAATAGCATACTTACTTTTAAGGTGAAGCTTTCACTGTGAGAGATGTAACTCACAAATGGTGTTGTAGCTCACTTCCCCTGTTTGAAACATTTGTGACCCAAGGAATAACAGACATGAAGTAGTTCAAAGATAAAATCACAGGACTGTTACAAGAATTTGAGCAACGTTTTCAGATTTTTAGTGAACAGAAAAAGGAATTCAAAGTTTTTTCTTCTCCCTTCACCATGAATCCTTCTGATCTGCATATCAACATTCAACTTGAAATAATGGGCTTGCAGTGTGATTCGGATTTGAAAAACAAATTTGCTGAAAATGACTTAAACAAATTTTATTGATATCTTTTCCCAGGTTACCCCAACTCAACAGGCTTTGCTGTAAAGCTGCTGTCCATGTTTGGAATCACATATCTTTGTGAGCAGGTCTTCTCTGTAATGACCATAAATAAAAAAAATTGTGTTTAAGGCTCACACACACTAACTTGAATTACATCTTGAAGTTAACTGTCACTCAGAATGTTACTATTGATATTGATGCACTGGTGAAAGCCAACAGGAACCAAATAAATAATTCAATTCTACTCAAAGTGCTGTCTAAGACAGCTTCATTTGGTTATTTTGTCTGTGACACTGTTCTAGTTTTGTAAATATCTGAGGCTTGTGTGTTTAAGTGATCTTTGTCTTAAAATTTGAAAAAAACTTGATATAAATTATAATTTATATTGATGTTGTGTTTATCATATTTTAAACAGTATTAAAACAAAAAAAAAACAATTTAAAGTTGAATTTTTTATTTTAACACTATCATACTGGTCTGGCTCACTTGAGAATAGATTTACCTCTATGTGGCCCTTGAGCCTTAACAAGTTTGACATCCCTGGTTTAACGAAAGAAGGTGCAGCAGATCATTGTAGGTGGAGAGAAGGTGTAAAAAGAGATGCAGAAGTAGTGTGATGCATCCAGCCACCACGAGTCACTGGGAATTAAACCAGATTAAGATTGGATTGATAATGACTTCTAAACTGGACATAAAAATCTAATTTCAGTTCAGTTTCTTTTATTTCTGTTCCACTATATGATCAAAATACAATGAAATGTTAAAAGTTTTGTGATTTGCTTATAGGCGGGGACAGAAAAAGGAAGAAGCAACAAAATATGTTGATGTTGTGACTTGCTAATTAATGATGAAAAATGTGACCAATTGTATCATACAGAAGCATGGTTGCTTCATCTTAACTAATACCAGGATTCACATGTGTAAATGCAGAATTGCAATCAAACAATTAAAAAAATTAATAGACCCTTGCAGCTTAGCGGTGTCTTTTGCAGTTGCGCTGGTGGAACATTGCTTTCATTGAACTACCTACCCAGCGTTTAGGTCCACAACTGGATGTTTGAGGTGTAAAAACCACAAACAGAAAGTTGTGCCAGCTGTTTAAGTTCAACTTTTTCAGCTGGGGTCAACAACAAGCTGTAGTGTCCTGACGAGTCCTAATAAGGACGAAACAGGTCTGTCGGCACTTGCTTGTTGATTGACTTGACCATTCTTACTATATGTTAATAAAAAAATTGTCAAGTGTATTATTTCCTTAACTAGCATAAGCTGTTTTTTTTAAGATTCCCAATTATTTTTTAAGATTGTGGAACAACAAAATAAAATTAACTTATCTCTATTTTTTATTTCATTTCAGCTTTATATTTATTTATTCATTTATTAACTCATAAAAAAACAAAAAAACAAGAAGTTTTTCAAGAAAATTTGCCAGTAACCTTTCAGCTTTTAAATCTATTAATTTTTACAATCACTGTCAATTTATCATACTCAAGTAGTTTTTCATCTAGAGGTTGGAGGTGATTAATAGTTAATCCTGCTTTATAATTAAATTTAATCTAATGAAAAATATCCAATGGATTTTAGATGTATACAATTTACATTCAAACCCATGCAAATACAATACAAGAAACAAAGCTTAATACATAACACATCATTGTAAAACAACTGTTACACAATAATCTTTTTCTTATCAAGGCCCTTTCATTTGGAATTCTCTCCCAGCCAATTTAAAAACTAGCAATCATATTTTTAAATGTTTTAGAAACAATCTTAAAACATTCATACTCAATGAATCAATATAAATAAGGATCAATAAAAGATTTTACAAATTAAGTTATAAAACTATGACCATGTCTTAATGGCACTTTGTCTTTTCAGCACCATAACTGGACAGTGCATAAAGGTATTGCCAACTTTATGCAATGGTTGTTGTGGCATGTGCTTACAGTAGTGCATCGCTGTGAAGCAGCTTTTGGGCCTGTGAACAAATGACATAAGTGATTAGATAAAATATATAAATGCTTTGTCCAATAATCTATGAATTGCATTTGTTTTTATGTGTGAAGTGCCAGTGAACGTCAGTGAGACTTTATATTCTTAAACTGTATCATATTTATGAAAGTGTTTCCTTTAGGGTGATTTGGCTGGTGTCAATGATTTGGCTTTTAAAAATCCTAGACTGTTCTCAATATTTTTATACATCTGTAAACTAGAAATAGTGTATAATTAAATATTCAATAAGATCTAAATTTAATGATTTCAGTGAGCTACTTACTGCAGGAAAGCATTTCTATTTCAGATAAAAATAAATTCAGGAAGTTCAAGCACATGTCTTTCTAAGGAGCAATCATCAACATTGGTTCTCTTATCAATTCTCAATCAGACCACAATCTTCAAAACAGTTTCAATCTCTATCAAGAAAGAGTGTATGCTATGCAAAAGAATTGGAATCAATTGATATAACAAATTCAAATCGTTGAATGGACAATCAACCTTATTTTTTAATGATTATTCAAATCAATTTACACAGTTGGCATGTTCTATTCTTTTCTAAACTTTATACTTCTTTATTCTCTCTTTGAAATGTGTATATATATATATATATATAAGTATATTTTGTTTTATTTTTATGTTTGTGTATTTGCAGTGCATCCAGAAAAGGTTTCCGGACCTGGTGAGGTTTCTTTTCAAGAGGTTTTCTTTACTCACCATGCTCAGTTGAGCTAAATTCATAGTTAGCAATATAGGGCGGTTGCGCCTCCCAATGATTTACATAACCATTCCTGCACTGCACATTTTTTGTTTTTTTTGTCTTTTTAACTATTATTATTTACTTTGAATTAAAGGTAACGTGGCCGTGCTTCTCATTTTTTCTCTTTCTCAACTCTCTCTATACTTTCTGCATGTTTAAAGTTTGTCGTTGTGTCGTGTTTCCTTTTCATGCTTCATAGTACAGTGCATATACTTAATAATGTTACTAAGCATGAAGAAAATATCATCATTATCATCATATATGTACAATAGAATAATCAAAAAACCACTATTTTTAGTTTAATCACAAAAACTTTAATATAAAAGTACCAAAACATTTTTAAAATTTAATACAAAAACTACTTACTGCTTGGTAAAATATTCCAATTTTGGGCTTTGTTTTTTGTGGAGCAGGAAGTCATGCGTTTCTTTTCAACATACAAAGTAATGTGGTTTACACTCAAGCACACATCATGATCAGCTGTGCTTTGTCGAATCATAAACTGTGTTTGTTCTGTAAATAGACAAGAAAAGTTGTTTTAATTAACATTAAGTGTAATTTAATTGCAGTCAGTTATCTTCCTAATGAATAATGTTTGTTGATTATAGAACATTCTTCATTGCCATTTGGAGGGCATCCTCTTCAGGTCAGGACTGGAACAGAGAATTTATTCTTTGACTATTCCAGACTGCTATATTGCTGAAATGAAATGCTTAAAGCAATGGTGTTTAAGCAGCATCAAGTTTTGTCATCAAAAACTATCAGACCTTATGCTCCATGTCTTGTCTGACAAATGGAGCATGCATTAGGTTGTGGTCTGTGGCTTGTTCAATGGCACTACATTTACAATCCAGTCAAGGAGTGAAGAAGCAAGACTTCACTTATGCATGGACAAATGGAACCACCCAAAAACAACAGTCTGCAGGCAACTGAGCTTAAATCCAAGTTGTTCCGAGCAATCCCATTCCAACAGTCCTGGTACTGGTCATGAAAATGAAAGCACAGAGTTTGGATCTACTGTCACAAAATTCCATGTTCCAATTATGATTAGTTTGGTAAGATTGTTTAGTAGCTCCTATGTAGATGGTACAAATGAATGTCTAGATCTTAGTCTCACTTGGCAGGCATCTTAAGACTTCTTTTAAAAACTATGCAGTATATGGTCAAAATTCTGAGTGTCATGATTAGCCAAGAAAAGTGTTACTTCTAGTCGGTAAAGCTCAACTGGCTTAATGCCTGTAAGTATGGGTAGTTGGTTCATTGGAATGAAACAAAGGCATTTAGTGAAAGTGTGCAAAACATCATTCAAGATACAGTCTATAAGAAAGTGTGAGCAATGCACTACCAAACTGGTATACAGTACTCAGCTGTCCAATATGTTAGAGATCTGGCAGTTGCAAACAATGTTTTGACACCAGCACTCCTTCCTGAGTCTTAATGTTTCTCAGATGACAGAACCTGCCTTGCTTCTGGTCCCCAGAAGAGTTAAACTACTGTCCTAGATAAGTTTCATGACCATTCAGACTATGTTCTCAACCAAAAGTTTTAACTCTTTCCCTCTGGGAAAGCTGACTCAGCCAGCTTCCTGTTTTGTTATGCAACTTTTCAATCGCTTTTCTTCAAATAAGTCATTCATTTCAGTTCTTTTTGAAAAAATTTTTTTCCAATGCAAAGTTTAGATCTTTAGCTACTGTTAGCAACAAAAAAAGTTAAAACATTTTGCCACACCGTGGCAAAAGAAAAAAGACAATTTTTGAAGAAAAACTAGGGTCAATATTTTTGTTTATTACTAACTTATTTTTCATTCAATTTTTATAAATTGCATATCATTTTAATCAGAAAGAAACAAGCTTTTAGATGATATAAACTTTGAATCACTCTTTAAACAAATAAAATCGCAACTAATTACTAATAAACTTAAAGAAAATTTTTGTCTTGTTCGGTAAACTGAAAAAATACCTAGAGCGAAAGAGTTAATAGCTTACAGTTAAGGCCACGTGGTTCTAGACAGTTTCATATGAAGCTGTCAGATCAATAAATACAGCATGATTCTTGTTCTTGGTCTAAAAAACAATTTTTGATGTTTTGCATTAACAAAAGAAACTTAATCAACTGTTGACTTTTAGCATGAAAACCAAGGCTGCTTTCTAGGAAGCAATGCATAACTAAGTTTTTTAAGGGCCTTGTAGAGGACACAGAGCAGAGATATCAGTCAATAACTCTTGGGTCCTATACAAGTTTCATCAGTAAGTGCAAGTGGTGTTCAGCAAATTTCAAAAATTTTATATTAGCACAATGAAGAAAATTACATAACCAGGACTTCAAAGCAGTTTAAGCAGGATTATAAATTCTGGGCCAATGGTATTGGGGCCAAAAGCTTTACCTAGTTTTAAGTTTTTGGTTCAAATTTACGTTTGCATTCTTGAACAGAATACTAAAAACCTAAATCAAAAACCCAGCAGAATGCAACTATAGCTGCCCATATTTATAGACTGATTTGTAAGAATTTATACAATATTTTGAGATTGTTTTTCAATTATTACAATGGGGCTTAGCAAGACTTTATTGAAAATAACACTTTTATAATTTTATAATTAACAAAAAGAAACTTAGTTTGGATTTTATCCTTAAACCTATTATTAAATTGTAACGTCATTGTTGGAAATATGTCAAAATATTTAATAAGTTCAATATACAGGTATACACTATCTATACCATACAATCGTTTGTCTCAAACATAGTGATTTGCATAAATAGTTCAGAAATAAATATAACACTACCTTTACAGGTAGGTGCAGTGGATGACCATGATCCATCAGATAAGCAAATGCGTTTATTATCTCCATAAACAGCATATCCCAAATCACAAACATATGTACACAATGCTAATTCAAATAATGAAGAAATGACACAACTAGATGGAATGAGCCCTCCATTTTCTGGTGCTTGTAGTGGTGGACATCTTTTTAAACATCGACCAGGCTCATCTACAGCAAAAGTAAAATAATACAATCCTTTAAAAAAAGTTTTTTTGCTTACTAAGTGTACAAAACTTAAATTTGAAAAAGCTTAAAACCTTAAACCTGAATCAAAGTATATTATATAAGCATTATATAAACGGTGCTAAATCATTACTTGATGGTGATTTTTGGCATTTTTTAAATATTGGCAAACACCAACACTTTTTAAGAAATAAAAAATTTCAGAAACATACCTCAAGCAAGGCTCCCAGTCCTAAGTTTTCCACCCAGATCTGCATTCTTCTTCTCCCATCTGGGTTCCTAGTTTTACTTTCAAAAATCCTTTCAATGACCAGTTTTTTTTAAAAAATAAGTATCAGGTGTTTAGTACGTAATTTCAGCAACTTTTTGGATACTGGTCTTTAAAACCCTATATCTTGCTTATTTTTTTAAGGCATTTTAATAAAATTTTACAGTAATCGATTAAATTAATTCTACTTTTTGTAATTAATCACATAGCCACCCTCAACCTTAATGATGTACTCTAGCAGCCTCTGAAGGCACAGTAGATGTCAACAATGTACCCCTTGTCAAAGTTGGCCCAGTTTTCGGTAATGTGGGCCTTCAGCCCTTTGACGTTCTGCGACCGAGTCTTACACACACTACTCTCCACTTGCCACCACACACTGTAGTCCAGGGGATTAAGGTCTGGGCTTTGGGGAGGCCACATTGAGTTGGGCCAAAAGTCAATTTTTTTTAGGAAGGCCTGTGTCAGCAAAGAGAGCTTTGAGACCTTTCCAAGCTTGTTTAGCTGCGTTATGATAGTCCTGTGACAAGTACTGAACTGCTTAGCCAATTCCCTGGCAGTTTGTTTGGAATTTTCTTCAACCATAGCCTTTAAAATCTTAAGAGAGACAGAATTTGGTCTTTCTGATCAAAGGGAGTCTTCAAGGGTAAAGTTTCCTGATTCAAATTGCTTGAACCATTGTTGACAAGTTCGGATACTCGAGGCCTCGTTTTTATAGACAGATCGAATATTTCTTGCTGCTTGGGATGCTTTTGAGACTTTTTTAAATTCATATAAAATGCAATGTCTAATATGCATCTGGTCAAAACCCATTTTAAAAGAATAATTTAATTGTAAAACTCAAGAAAATGCTATTAAATTAATCTGAAATAAAATAATAAAATATTAATATAATGACAATAAATATTGATTAACCGAATCCAAAATATATAGACTGAAAATGCCATGGCAAAAAATGTGACAAGACTTTCTATCCAACCTAATATGCTCGTAATATTTTTTCACTTTAAATATAACAACTACTAGTAATACACAAGTACTTGTCCATTTTCCAGTATCTAAACAAGTTGCTGAACCAATCCCTCTTAAATAAAATCCTTTCTCACAGTTCACAGAACATGTAATGCCTTCTGTTACATTAGAGCTTACTTCACACAATTGCGGAAGTAATTTTCCATTTGTTATTGTAGCTAAACCTGGGCATGTGCCTGTAAACCATATAATAATGTATCAATAAAGTTCTTACAAGAAATAACTAATTTAATAATATTAATAGTCAATTACAACAGAAAAGTTGTTTAAAAAATGCAAACATATACAAAATTAAAACTTTTAAAAACCATGCTAGACAAAAAAAGTAAAATTAATAGCACTTGTGTCAGCATTTTCTGCTTAAAATCTTAATAAAAAAATAAGCCAAAGGGCTAATAAGCAAAAACTAAAAGCATCAGCCTCAACACTTACATAAATTTTTTGAAAATCAATTAATAAAAATAAACTTAATTTAAATCAACAAGTTATTTGAGTGATCATAATTATGTTGAAACTTTCAAAAAAACAAGCAGATTTAGATGTAAAGTAATTTTAGTCATTACCCCAAGTGCAACATCCCAGCAACATTGCATTTTTTAAAGTGACCCTTGCAATAAATATTTGCTCACTCATATGCCAAGTTGAATCATTTTCATAATAAAGATAAACTCAACTTTAAGTCTAATTTTTCAAATTTTAAACTACTGTTTGTTAATTATTTGTTAAGTGAATTGTCAATTCAAACAATTGTTAGATTACACAATTACTTTTCAAAAAAATATTTTTTAAAGAATGTCCAGATTAGATTAAAACTTGCTTTTCTTTGACCAAAAATTTAATTTCAATGAAAGCATCTATCATTTTAGAATCTAACAAGTAAAACAAGAAAAAAGAATGTTTAAGAAAAGCATGAGTAGATTTACAAAGATTTTATGAAAAAAAGTAAGAACTCTTACAAACTATAGTTTTTAGATTAGAAGAATATAAATAAATTTTTTAAAAATTGATCAAATATCAAGCAGCTAAGGCTTTCTTTTATTTAAGAAACAAACAAAATGGGGTTAAGATAAGGTAATTATTTTTATATTAAGATAAGTAATTATTTTTATAAATTATATACAGTATAAGGTAATTATTTTTATAACTTTAAATTGCCTACCAATTTTAAGAAAAAAAAATTGTAATTAAATGCAATTTAAACAATTAAACCACTTTTTAAAATTACATTAATCATTTTTGAGTAATGTTGTGTCTTACGCAAACAATGCTGAGGTAATTTACTCCATGTTCCATTAGAAAAACAAGTTGTTTCAGTAATGTCAAAAGATGTTCTAAAATTAGTGGGGCAGGAAAGATGACAAGAAAGTCCTTCTGTTAACTTAAAATGTTCAAAATGATTTGTGCAAAATTCAGGGGTTGCAATCATGAGGTAAGGCAACTCCAATGCAGGGCAAAGTCGTAAACAGTAGACCTAAAGTGAAAACATATTTAAATAAATAAAACAATAAAAATTATATTTTATGTTTTGCTTTAAATTAACCCTTAAATGTATGAATTTAGTATAACAATAAAAAATTTTTTGTTTAGGAACAGAACATAAGAACGATTTCCTTTTAATGCACCACATATGGCACAACACAAAAAAGTACTAATACTACACTTTAAACATGCAGCAAATGGCACATAATGGAATTTCTCAATGCAACTTACATATAAGAGAAAACAATCCTATGCAGAGCATAATTCCTATTTTTATAAAAACATTTTCTCATATCCATACATAATGAGAAAGTGAGTGTAGATGCAAATTGCTTCATAAAGTATGGAATTTCATGAAGCAGTTTTGATGCTGGTTCAAACAGAGAAAAGCTGAGCATTTGTTGCACCAAATTAGAGACTTGGACTTGCACCCTGGCATCTTGCATCTTTGTCTATCTGATTGGACTTCTGGCCAGTGGTTCAGAGCATCAAGGCAAACATTTTTCAACTGTAGAGTGGTGGTAAGTCCTTGACTCTGCTTCAACTGAAGTTGCTTCTCTGTATCATTTGATGGCCTTCCTCTCTTCTTCCTACCAGGTTGTTCAACTTTACACAACCCCTCAGCTACTGCTCTTCTGAAGTCAGCTAGATGCATCAAATCACCATGTACTTTGCAAAATACTATCCAAGAGTTGACTAGGGTTGTGTCAACTAGATGGTAGAAAAGATGCAAATACCATTTCCTTGACCTCATCTTGTTTTGATGCTGTCCAAGATGACTATCAAGTAGGTCTATATTTGTTATACTGTTGAATGATTTGTGGAGAAGGCACCTCAACAGTTTTCCTTGCAGATTTGTCATATCTTTGCACCAATGAAATTGATTGCTCACCAACAAATGTAAATAACATTGTCACAATTTTATTATCTTTCCATGTGACACAAGTGATGTCAACATTATCAATGGTTTTACATACTCTACAGAGTCACCTCTCATCTTCAAATTACTTTCTTCATCAGTGATGACCTTATGACAAGGAATTCTATTCCCTCTCACTATTCCAAGAGCAGGAATACCTTGCTTTGACAAATGAACAAGCAATCCCACAGATGTGTAGTAATTATCAAAGAAGAGCTTGTGGTTGACATTCCTAGGTATTTTACGAGTCAACTGAACTACAATGTTTCCTGATTCCTAAAATTGTTCTTTGAAAATTGTTCGTGCTGACCTAGATGGTTATTGACTTTATATGCAATACCTTTTCAGTGATCATTTATTTAAAAAATTTTTGTGGCCTAAGAAAAGTAGATCACCAACTTTATTTTTTTGTTTATCTATTATTTATGCGAAACTGTTGTTAATCATGACATTCTTTGCTTTTTAACTATTGTTATTTTTTTCATTCTTGCTTCATTTATTTAGATATTGCATCTAACATTAATGAGTTGACAGATTAAAAAAAGGAACCATTAATATTAAAATGAGCAAGTATTTCAAATTGATGCAGCTTGAATCTGTTGCAGCACTTTAATGTTAAAAGTATGCAGCAGTTATGGTAAAAATGTTTTTATGAACCAGTTAGAAAAAATATATTGGTGAGTTTGCTTATCTATATATAAATATTTGGAAAGAGGTTTAGATTGCATAAGTTTTTATTCCAACTTTATTTATGTTTTGAGTTATGCACATTATAATAACATTATGGGCAGAGCAGGACAGTAGAGTTTATAACCATAACCAGCCAGTACACTTGGCTAAAGCAATATAGTTTGTAAAAATCGATGCAGTGCAATATCTTGCTCATGCTCTTATGTCTACATTTTAGGTAATCAAATTACTTTTATCTTTTTTTGTGCATTTTTTTAAAACTATTGATGCAGTACATCTTTTTAATCAGCAGATCAATAAAAAGCATTTGTTTACCATTTCATCACCAATCAAAGCATTAAACAAGTAATATTTGCTAATCTATTGAACAGCTGCTGATGTGTTTTTTGTGTTATGTGCTGCTTTGACTTGAATAAAAATTGAACTTTTAGTCCCTTGATTCACAAAATAAGTTAATGCTGATAACTTAAAAGAATATAGTTAACAGCACAATTGGCACTGCTAGTAAACTGTTGCTTATTTGTTATTATGTTTTTAAGTTTATTTATTTCAAAAGACTGTTAGTTTGCTTGGGGGATCTGGGGAGCTTTGCCCTCCAGAAAAAGTTAACTTTATGTTATTCACACTGGCCCCTCTGATATTTCTTGCACCAGGCCCCCTTTTTCTAAAGCTATCACTGCTCCCAACAAGTTGTAAAATCAAAGTCAGCAACTAATGATCTTGCATTTCACACAATTACGACACATTCTTACTATTATTGACTGAAATCTTACTGTGAAATAAGCACAGATTTGATCAAATTTTGAACAAGCAGAATTGTCAAAACAAAATCTATATTTTGTTGGCATTTTGTTATCTGCATCTAAGGACAACAAACAACAAAAAAAGTACAATATTTTAAAGCCTGAAAACAATATTTCTAGTTGACACATAACAAATTTATCCAACTATGCTCAAATTAGCCTGAAAACACTGTTTTTCAGCCCACATTGAATAATTCTATCTAACTGTACTCACTTTAGCCTGAAAACACAGTTTTTAGTTCACTTTGAACACTGATATCCAAGAAGACAATAGCTAACATATACCATTTGTTGACAAATATGATTTGTTTATTAATCTCACCTAAGCTAAGCCTCAAAATGACAACAAAAACAATATTTTGTATGTATGTGCCTTATGTGGCACAAGCAATTTGTCACCGACAAATTACCATCTAATCTAAATATACATATGATTTTTATGTATATTTTTAAAAATCATATGTATGTTGCACTGCATCATAAAATTTCATCTCTAAAGACATCTTTATGATTGCAATGTACTTCTACACATAATGCTATATTTTACTCATCATAAAAGGAGTTGCAAAGAGCACCAATAGGCCAGAAATCAAAATGATGATGCTTTACTTCTCACAAAGCAATCACCACAACACTGAAGTGGCATGGGGAGCAAGTGTAAACAAGCTAGCATCTGGTACATGTTCAGAACATGCATGGTGCATGCCAGAAGAGGCACAACCTGCCAAAAAGTCTGTAATTGCGTTTATTAACAAATTAACTAATTTTTTTTCAGTATGTGCCATATATGGTACGCCATGCATTTAAGGGTTAAAGTTTCCATGATTTCTAGCATGACAAACAAAAAAAGATTTTTAAAATTTTTTCTATTTCACTCTTTTTGCAGTTGTTATAAATAACACATTTCTTAATCTACAGCTTTAAAAAAAATAACCTAAAAATATATTAAATGTATAAAGACTTATTTCCACTACAAGCATGGAATGGAGCATTTTTTGTTTGTTTTTAAGTACTAAGCGAAGTGAAAAATTTCAATAAAAAAAACAAAAAATACTCCATTTTATGCTTATTGTGGAAATGAGCCTTAAATCTAAACAAAGTCATAAGAAATTTGTTAAAAAGTTGAGAAATGTTCTAAACACCTAAATATTGATGATACTTAATAACTTACCTCATCTCCATCCCACAGTCCACCAGCTTTACAAGATCTCTGTGAAACACCATTTAATATATATCCATCATCACAAGAAAAATCACAAGTTACTCCTTCAGCAACCACTGACAATGAATTGTCACCATACTTTTGCAATGTGCATTGTTCAGGATAAACAGTGCCATTGTGCAATGGAACTAAAGTAGGACAACCTCTTTGACACACTGGAATAGGAAAATTCCACCTAAACATCAATCCAATGCATATAATATCAAAACACTTTAACAAAAGCAAAACTTTTTAGTGCTTTAGCCAAATAATAATTTTGGTTACTATTTTTTAAGAACATATGAATCTGTTAGTGACAATTTTGAAGCAATTAAAAATTCTTTTATAGCCAATAAAGTAATTATAATGATACAGAATATGACATAGCAATATTCTCAATCTGTACAATAATCCCATCAAGATGGATCATAAAATAATTCTTTACACAAGATTTTTAAAGTAAGTTTTTTGATCCTGTGTTAGGTTACCTTGGACTTCATATTACCAAAAACATAAGATAATTAGTTTTTCAAGCATCATTTTTTTATCAATGAAATAAATAATTGATATCATTGTTTCTATGAGTTGTAGTCTTAATGCAGTCTTTTTAATGTATGTTGATAAGTATGTTGATAAAAAAGTATGTTGATTAATTTTCTCAATTTCTCGGTAGTCTTTAAATAGATAACTTTTAATTCTCATCTAAAGAACTCATTTATGATTTCTTCTGATAAGAGTTGAGAAAAAAATTCTTAAGATTACCGTCTTTTAACAGCTCAATGATTTTTTGAAGAATCTGGTTTTTTTGCCATTTGCGTCCAAAATTACTTCTAATTTTTGCACTGCTTACAGTACAAATAAGAAAAGATTAAAGATGACTTTTTTGTGAAACGCCACACTGTCATTGTTAACCCTTCCATAAAAAAAAGTTAAAGATTACTAAAAATTAAAAAAATTAATGATTTGATCAGTATCAGTTTGTATGACCAAGATAGTATCTATGAAGAATGCTAAATATCTACAGAATAAACCTGGCATTGGCAAAAACAATTTTAACCTTTTTAATAGAATAACACGTGTAACCATTTGTATAAACCATAAAAGTATAACTTCAAAATATTCTATCTATTTTTTTAATGGCTTTTTAAATTTTAAAACTATCTGACTAAAACATATATACAGGGTGAGTTAAAAGTAGGTGGACAGTAAAAAAACATTTATTTAGAGATCACGTATATGTACAACTAGATGTAATAAGACAATTATATTAATAAAAATTAAATGTTGTTTATCAACACTAATGCTCAAACTGCTTTCCTTCTTGATTTACACAGCTTTGAAGTCTGTCTCTTACGCTTTGACAAACATTTTCACACAAGTCACTTTGGGCATTAATTTCTTGAAATGAATCTCTTATGTAATTTTTTAAATCATCGACACTTCTTGGCTTTTGACTATAAACTTTGTCCTTTAGTACTCCCCAAAAGAAAAAATCCATAGGGTCAAATCCAGTGAACATGCCAGCCAATCGATTGGAGCTCTTTGACCAATCCATGTCAATGGAAATGTTTCATCAAGATACTCACGAACTCCTTTGGAATAATGTGGAGGGACTCCATCTTGTTGAAAATAAAAGTAACGTAAATTAGGTAGTTGCCATAACTGGGAAAGAATTTGATTCTTTAGAATTTTGAGATACTTATCTCCTGTCATTGTTTTGTCCAAAAAAAATGGTCCATAAATGCACGAACTTGAAATACCACCCCAAACATTGACACCAGGCTCATTTAGCTGTTGTTCTAATGTTAAATGCATGTTCTCACTGCAATACTGTAAACACCAGTAAACACAATTATGTCTCTTGATATGACCAGATAATTTAAAAGAAGCTTCATCACTTTACACAATGTTATCTAAAATTCCTGGGTTTTCTTCAATTTTGTTTAGCATAATTTCACTAAATTGCAGTTGCCTGTCTGGATCATCCTCCAATAAGCCATTAATTAGCTGTGGTCGATAGGGTTTCAACCCAATTTGCATTATGATTTGCCTAAGAGGTTTGTGGTATGCTCAATTTCATAGAAGCTCTTCTATAGAACTGATACATAAACCTATTCCAATTGCTCTTCACCTACTTTTGGAATAAACCTATTCCAAATGCTGTCCACCTACTTTTGGCTCACCCTGTATATATATATATATATATACAGGGTGATTCACCGAAGTGTTGACAAATACTTTATGTGATTCACCGAAGTGTTGACAAATACTTTATTCCATTATTAACTTCGCATTACCTCTTCAGATTGTTATTATATATTCTAGAGTAAGTTTTCAATATCAATAAGAATATTTAATCTAGAAAAGTAAGATGGTAAAGACAGTAAATGACATCGTTGAAGGGTATTGCAAGAAAGGACTTCCACCTGTGAAAATTTTCCGGTTGATGAAGCGATTTGTGAGTCGTGGAGGTGTTTACAAGGCTGTGAAGAGGTTCAGGGAGACTGGAAGTTGTGCTCCAAGAATCAGAAGTACTCCTGAAAAACCCATCAGGACAAAGGAACTGATTAAGAAGGTCAGGGAGAGGTTGAGGCAGAACCCTTCAAGGAGCGCAAGAAAACTGGCTAAGGACACCTCTGTAAGCGTGAGCACCATGCAAAGGCTTCTCAAGGATGATCTCCACGTCTACCCGTACAAATTTACCAAGAGGAAGCTCCTGTCAAACGCCACTAAGAAGAAAAGGCTTGATAGAGCTAAGGTTTTGATCAAGAGACTTGTTGTTGGCACGCAGCCTCAAGTGCTTTGGACAGATGAGAAGCTTTTTACTGTCCAAGCTATCCACAACCACCAAAATGACAGGATTTGGATTCCAAACAAGGACATGGTGCCAGTTGAACGTTGCAGTTCATTTAGGAGGCAGAAACCTTCTTCCGTGATGGTTTGGGCAGGAGTCACTTCAACAGGCCTGAAAACACCTCTAATCTTTATCGACGAAGGCGTGAAAATTAACCAAACTATCTATCGTCGGATGTTGGAAGAAAAAGTCATTCCCTGGGTTCAAGAAACAGTGGGAGAGGAAGGAATTACGCTTCAACAAGATGGGGCAACCTCCCACACAGCCAAAGCAGTCCAGCATTGGTGCAAGACCAATTTTAAAGGGTTTTGGGAGAAGGAAGTATGGCCCCCTTCTTCACCCGATTTGAACCCAATGGACTTTGGGATTTGGTCCATTCTGGAGCAAAAAGCCTGCTCAACATCCCATCCAAATATCGAAACCCTTAAACGAAAACTGAAGGCGTCATGGGAAGAAATTGACCCAGAAGTGGTGCGTGCCACGTGCGCCCAAGTACTTCCACGTCTTAGGCGCCTTGTGAAAAACAAAGGGGGCTACATTGAATAATTTGAATTTTATGTGAAAGCCCATTAAATTTCCATTCTATCTATTAAAAACTTGTTTCTTTTGCCCTTATAGTAAGTTGGATAATTCAGTTTTAATTTGTCAACACTTCGGTGAATCACCCTGTATATACATCAATTACAAAATGGAATATGGTGTGCAACTATTTGGGTGACACCTTTTGGGCATAGCCATTTGGGCATCATTTAATTTTGCACAAGCTGGCCATTTAACATCAAAAAAATTTTTTTTATAAATTTATAATTCTTAAAAATTAAAACTTTCAATACATTTTAAAACTTTTATTGAGAAGTAAAAACAGTCACATAAAGTATTGCTAAAATTGTAGAAACCTGATGAGGGTTTAAGCTGAAAATGTTTGTTTTCTTGGTATAATAATTTTTGAATGTTTGGTCAATAAAAAAATAAAGAATGTTGAATCTACTATGGCTGCTTTAAGCAATTGTTAAGTGGCTTCTTTGCCAAAACTTTAAAATAAGACTTATAATTAAAATGTTTTTAGTACCATAACAGCCATCACCAAATTGGCTGGTGCCCAAACATACCCTACCCATATATTATGGGTCAGTTCTGAAATAATTCTAAATTAATTGCTACAATATAATGTAACTTCTTAGAGATATATTTGCTAAGAAAAATTAAAACTTCCAATTTCAACCATAAGTTTGTAATTAAAGCAGTATAAAAAATGTGCAACTTAACGAACATGCCATCAACATCACATTGAATTGAAGGGCTGCCAACCAATGAATAACCATCATGACATATAAAAGTGCAAATAGTTCCAGCAGGAAGTAATTGATCAGTTACACAGGATTGAGGAACAACCTTTCCATTGGCAGGTATTCCAACTGATGTACAAGTTTCTAAATACAAAAATACAATTTAGTTACTTATCTTCAACCACATAAAATTATTTTAACAAAGCAACAATATTTGATTGCTCATTTATTCTTTAGTGAAAGAAATTAAATACAGTAAACCTCAGTTAATTCGGATATTCACGTAATCCAGATGAAACTGAAGGTGTGAACAATTTCTAATGTTTTCCCAACAGAAAGCTTCAGATAATCTGGATTATTTAATCAGGATCTTTGTCTATTCCAGATAAAATTGTTCATTTTATATTCATAATCTGAATTTTCCTGCTTCACAACTGTAGCAGGATGTCTTTTGTCAACATCATAAACATTATTCCACATTATGGTTTACAAGCATTGACTATGTTGCTTGTTACTTGAAATTTATATCAGTTCAACTTAGGGAGTGTGTTTATTGGTTTGCTATATTGGTTTGCTATACTTGGTATGTATTTGTTTAAACTGTATAAATAAATTTGTTTATTTCAAAAAAATTGTACCATTCAGTCTTATGTTCAATCAAATAAAGTGATTTTTATCTACATCTTACTACTCTGAATAACATCTGTCTTGAAACAACAGCTTTCGGACAATCCAAATCTTTGCATAATATAGATCAATTTGTGCATCAAATCAAATCTGGATTAACCAAGGTTTACTGTATTTCAAAAACTTAAGTTTTAGAAATAACTAAGATTAAACATTAAAGAAAGTTTTATGTTGTAGTGAGTTTGTTGGCACAAGTGTTAAAAATCAGCTTTAACAAAAAAATTTAATTTGTTTTTTGCTCTCTTGTCTGATCTTTGACTCTCTACATCATTATTTAGTTAATAAACTTTTAGTTTATATTTTTTTTTAAGCAAAAATTATGCAATAGCAGATGTGACAAACAATTTTTTGGTAATATACAACCTGAATAAGCTAAACAATAAAGATAGTAATGACTCCAATTTTATAACCATTTTATTTTTATTTTGTCCTCTATATTTATCCTCCTGACTAGCAGGAAAGTGACAAAGGCATTAATATATAGGGCAAGCAATCACTTTGATCTGATTCTGGAGATGCCAAGATATTGCTGTCTGCTTAAAATTTAATAGAGATATGACTGAAATACAAAACTGCTTGCCAGGAAGCAGGGGAACATGCAGTAAAGTGTCTTTCCCAAGAACACAATAGAATGGCATGAGTAGGTTTTGAAGAGAGACCATGTTGATGACAATCCCAGTGCTCTAACCACTTGACCACCTGCCAACAATCAATCAATGGGCATTTTGGAATAATCAAATAAAAATAAAAAAATACCAAAATTAAGTTGTTGCTTATTATTATTAACAATTGATAAAAATTAAGGTAAGAAAAATAATGGCTACAAGTCACACATGAAATATACAATACTGCAAGCAGATAAACTCTACAAAATATTTAACAAAATTAAAATAATTGCAGAAAGTAAATAAAACTTTGTCCAATATTTTACAAAATCAGCATAACTTTGCATCTTTAAAAATAGCTTGCAGAAGATGAGTTTGCCACAATATCTAAACAAATATAATCATGACCATATTATACTTGGTAATTTAAAAGAGCAAAGCAAATCATCATTCACACAATGGAATCAATAACAATTGCATATGCTTTGGCAAAAAAGAAAGATACTCTTCTTGGCTAACCATGCCATTTTGAATACTAACCATCTACTGTACAGTATAACCTATTAAATGAGTGTTTGAATGCCTGTCAGAACTGTCCAAAATCTAAATTAATTCCGTTGGTTCCAGCTGTGCGAAAACAATTGAACAATCTTGCTGAACTAAACCTACAAACTGCTAAAAAACAAATTATAAATGGAATACAGAGTACTATGAGAATACATTCAATCTCTATCCTTTCTTTTATAGGACCAGCACCAGGTATGTTAGAACATTAGGTATATTAGAAAATTAAATCAAGCTCATTTTGCTGTGGACTAGTGTTGAGGATTTCTATTTGTTCATGTACAAATGAGGTCTTGGTGTTTCACAGGATTGTGAGTGTAATGGCACTGAACAAACAACAGATGACATCCTACATAAGGTACAACATAAAGTATAAGGTCTGACAATAAGAAAACTCCATGCTTGCACAATACAATCACTTCCAGAATCTGATCAAGGAATACAACAGCCTGGAGTAGTACAGAATAAATCCTTTTGTGTTAGACTCTGAGTCAATACCCTTCCATACAATGACAAATACAAGGTGTGACAAAAAAGAAACCAGATTGTATCAATCACGCTCTTGACACAATGCCAATCAGCAAGCCACTTGCTCACTGTGAAACATAACTTCTTAGCTCTATTGTGTCTTTAATGTACAGTAAGTCATTCTGTTCTTGTGTTTCAGGCTTTTATGTAATATAAATTATAATGGTATTTATTGCTGCTAAGTTTACCTTTTTGCGACGAAATAAATTAAATTGAATTGAATTAAAAAATAGCCTTGGTCACAATTTTGTTACTTTTTGTCACGTTTGTTTGTACTCCATGCTGTTGGTTGTTACAAAATTGTTAGTAGCTCAAGAATGGAACAATGAATCAACTTGAAGTTTTTGATGAAACTGAGGAAGACTCCAACTGAGTGTTTTAAACTTCTTAAAGAGGTTTATGGTGAAGATGTGATGTCAAGGACAAAAATCTTCAAATGGCACAAACATTTTGAGAAAGGCAGCAAGGAAGTGGAGGATGATCCCAAGACAGGACAACCTTTTACAATGAGGACAGATGAAAACATTACTAGAGTGAAGCAGCTGGTGCAAAGTGATCATAGGTTGACAGTATGAATGATATCAGATGAACTGAGCCTAAACAGAGAATCAGTGCAGACGATCTTGCTGCATGATCTGGGAAAAGTATGTACCAAAATGGTGCCCAAGATTTTGTCAAAAGACCAGAAGCAGAACCAAGTCAAATTTTGTGAAGACATGTTGGAGAAAATTAAAGATGATCCCAATATTCTTAGGCAGATCATCACATGAGATCAACAGATCAACATGTTTTTCAACATGATCCTAAAACAATGTGGCAAAGCATGCTGTGGAAGACTGCAGGATCACTCAGACCCAAGAAGGCACACATGTTAAAATCAAAAATCAAGGTCATGCTGATTGCTTTTTTCAATGGTTTATCATGAATTAGTGCATGAAGGTAAAACTTTTTTGCGACAGAACAGTGAATCAGCACTTCTACCAGCAGGTTCTCATACACCTCCATAATTGAGTTTGACATAGCTGGTGGGAACTGTGGAGTGACAAGTCATGGCTTTTCCACCATGTTAACACACCTGCACACAAGGAAATTTAGTGTGAGGCAGCTCTTGGTCAAAAAACAAATAACAGCTCTTGAGTACCCTCCCCATTCCCCAGATTTTAGCACCTTGTAACTTTTGACTGAAGGCTGTGATAAAAGGAACTCATTTCTCATCTCTAGAAGAAATCAAGGTCTCAGTGACAAGGGAGCTGAAGAGACTCAAAGAGGATTTTACCAAGTGCTGCTGATATCACACATTCATTCAGACTTACAGTGTGACTTGACCATTCAATCCATATCAAGTAGTGGACACAACTTTTTTGCCCAGTTACTCTTTAAGTCAAATAACCTGTGTGGAAGCAGAAGCTGGAAGCAAAGCAGTGAAAACAATCCTTTTTTTGTGAGAGTGGAAGCATGAAAATTCTTCCCCTTCCACATAGGTTATTTGACTTGAAGAGTAACTTGGCCAAAAAGTTTTCTCCATTTCTCAATGTGAATCAGCAGCACAAGATAACAAAAAAGTATAACTAGCATCACATTATATATTGATTACAGGTAAGAAAAAGGTACAGCAGTTTGGACAATGAAACACAGCCAATATAATGATAATTTGATCAAATTCAACTGACCTTGGTTAGGGGTTGAAAATGCCCTTATGAGTTGAAAATGGCAGAGGCATCAGCTGCAGTCTCTGCAAAATCTGATGTGACTGCATTTGCTGAGGTGCTTGTTGATGTAGAGCAGCTGGGAAGATTGAAACTGCCAAATGTTTCAGATGCTATTTCCAAATACCCTTTTATTGTACAAACAGTATCACGAATCATTAGCTGTTTACCCTGCACACAGGTATCTAATAAACATACATTCTCCCACTTAAAGCTTATACTTCATGAAAACAGAGTCCAAGTGGGCAATGAATTAACCATTGTGTTTAGGTGGACAAATAAATCTGTGTAAAGTTGAAATTATTTTATCTTTGCTGTCTTTTCTTCCTTCTTTCTGTCATTTATGCCACTTTCGTATCTTTGTGTACACTTTTTGATTGTAGCAAATAACAAACTGCTAAGGTCAACAGTTGTTTTCTCGTTTTCTGTTAGTGAAAGCAGAAGCAGTTGATGAAATAGCCACTTCCACATCCCAGCTTGAAAGACCTCTACTGCTTTCAAAGACTTTTTCTACAGTGTGTGATGTTGTGTTGGTACTTGGCTACATTGATGTATGTGATTAGTGTTATGTGTGTGTGTGTCAAGCACATAGTGTTATGAATGCAGATGGGGGTGTGCAAGTATCAGGGTTTATTGTGTGTACATAACTTTGCCAGAGTGATGATTTGTTCACTCTGAGCTGTGCCCATTTTGTAGGCATATGATGTGGTAACATTTATTTTAATTAAGGTTTTTAATTTTCAGTTACTTATAAAAATGAGAAAACTGGAACAAATACAGTACAAACCTAGGATCAGGAAAAACCAAAAATTTTAAACACAAAACACAAAAAGCAAAATGAGTTAAACAAAGAAAAAATGTAATTAAACTTGATTTACTCACTTTAAACAAGTTTTAAATAAAAGTTATATTTTCTTTTTTTATAATTATTTATCTTTGTGCAACATAAATTATAAAATATTATGACTTTAAGAAAACTTATACATCAATTTTTATAAAAAACAATTAGAAAAGATTATAAAGTTAAACCTTCCAATTTTTCACATCAGTCTAGTACAGTGTAATAAAATATTGTATCTAGCCAATCTGAAATATGTTTTAATGCCAAAAAATTAAATTCAATTTATGTTGATGACTATAATCTTGAAAACGAAAAACATGATTGCTTAATTGACCCAAATAGTCATCACTTTCAAGAACATTATTTGGAAAGTCAATCTACAAAATCATTAATTTTTAATTAAAAAAAAAACTTGCAACAAAGTTTGTATTAGTATTAGGTCACTTGCCAAACCTATTAAGTTTAGTAAATTCGAAAGCTTTGTTTATAATCTAAACCCCAAACCAGACAAAATTGCTGCAACTGAAACATGGATTCAGAATAATTAATTTGGTCCATACTGTAATCATGAAAATTATAAGTTCATTTCTACCAGCAGAAAAATTACCAAAGGTGTTGGAGCTGGTTTATATATTAAAAATTGCTATAAATTTAATCTAATTGATAAATTGACAAAAATGAATGAAAAAAATTTTAATTGATTTTTACAAAAATTCAATTAGCTAATAAAAATTTATTTTGTGATAACTTTTAAAAAAGATTTCCTTCAAATGAAAATCATCCAAATGAAAATTTTTTGCATATTCTTTACAATTGTATCCAAAATGGTAATGAATCACTGAATAAATGCTTTATCACTAGAGATTTTAATTATGACTTATCAAATCAAGTTAATAAACATGTATGCAATTTCATTGAAATGACAGTTGAAAGTTATTACTTCCAAGTTATTAACAAACTCGACTTGCATCACAAACACAAGTGCAACAGCATTAGACCATTTCTGGCAAATTTACATCAAATAAAACCAGGAATCATTGTAAATGGACTTTCTGACCTGTTACCAGTACAGGTTGACCATCACTCATCTGCCAATCATTTAACTGCAACAATTAGTTATCTGGGATTATC
Source organism: Diplosoma virens (assembly GCA_963680785.1). NCBI lineage: Eukaryota > Metazoa > Chordata > Ascidiacea > Aplousobranchia > Didemnidae > Diplosoma > Diplosoma virens. Next base: position 45,057,667 of record OY796887.1, on the reverse strand, counting down.
TTCACTACTGGCCGCTAGCATTTGGTGGCAGTTGACCATCACTAATTCAGCAATAACAATCAATTATCCAAGATTATTTTTGCTACTGGCCACTAGCATTTGGTGGCACTGTGTCTAACAAAAACAAATTTGCACACCAATTATAAACACCAGCATCCAGCAATCTTTTCCTCTCATGATTTTCATGCTTTGGTTAAAAAAAAGCCTTCTATCACCTACCATGGTTTTATTTTAATAAAGTTTTACTTGAATTTATTTGATATTTGTTTTTTCTTTATTAACCAACATGTGCTTATATAAGGGATATTTTAAATTTAAAATGAGGTGATTAATTACTTGGTTTCCTGTATTCTTGGCTAATCAATCACTAATCTGGAAAAATGGATAATCCAGCACTATCTCAGTCCCAAAGTTGCCGGATTAGTGATGGTCAACCTGTATATATGTGTGTCAACCTTAACAAGCATAATCTTTCTAGACCTCAACTAAAAAAATTTTTTACCTCCAAAATATTGTCGCAATTTGAAAGGACATCCACTCCAGGCCAGACACAAACAGGTATGTGACAATTTGGCAGGACCAATTTGGCAGGAGACAATTTGGTGAAGCAAATTTGTCAGCAAGCTAATTTGTCAGCGAACCAATTTATTGGCAAGCCAATTTGGTGGCAAGTCAATTTGGCGGGAAAATACATAAAAATGATTTGCCTTCACTAGCATTAAAGTGACAGCAAAAAAACTTTGTTATGTCACAAAGACAATTGAAAAGTCAATTATAAATGTTCAGCTGATATGAGTGAAAATTCTAATTTAAAGTTGTTAAATGCTTTAAATTTAAAAATGTTTCTAGCTGAATATTTATCTATTGGAATTTACAATAGCTTAATTTTGAATATTTAAATTAAAAAAGCTACTTGAGTAGTTAAATTTTCAAATCACAGTCATTTAACAAATATCTTTTACAAAAAAGTGCAATAATGTAGCTTACTACAAAGACAACAAGTTTTGAAGTTTTATGGGTGTACGAAGTTATGACATCATAATAAGCATTTTACTATATATCTAAACAAATCTATTCTGGTTGGCACACATAAACAGTTTTATTTAAACTATTTTTTTTTAGTTCTAACAGTTTGTTTCATCTACAGGGCTCATCAGAAAGCAATCAAAAATTTGAAAAACAAATACAAAAAGTAAAGCTTAACAAAGTGATAAAAAGTCGGCAAAAGAACTTAAGACAAAAAAAATAACAGCAATTACAGCAGTGATTAAAATTGTCAAGAATCAAGAGAAAAGATTAGATCAAGCCAAATAGCAAAGCTTACAGAATAGTACATACAGTGGTTAAAATCATTTTTGATTAAATTTCAATGTGCAAAGTTTTTTTCCTTTGCTTACTCTAAAGTTTCCAAATAACAAACGAATTTATTGGAACAAACAGAAAATACTTTTAAAAAAATTAAAATGCTTTTAAAAAAATTAAAGATTTTTATGTGTTCTATTATTCTATTGTACAAATTATTCTGTTGTACAAACCTGATTGAATTTTTGTATCTTTTGTTTCGACTTGTTCCCATTGTATTGTTAAACATTTTTTTATACCAGTAATCAGTGTTTTTCAGAAGTTGTTAATTGCACAGCTGCGATTAATGCAACAAAATTATTCTAAGTTTTTGCAGGCACATGAATTGTGTGACATCACAAATGATGGCATTTATGGTCAGCACATAAGTAACAAATAAGCATAGTGACTTCAAATTCGCACAACAATAATTTTGTTCAGTTATATTATGAAAAGATTAAATATGCATTAATCTTGCCGAATTTCGCCGTTTATCTGTACCCACAATCCTAGAATTATTAATCATGATATTAGCCATATCAATTCAAATTTGAAAACAATAGCATAAGTAATGGAAAAAACTTTACACATTGAAATTTAATTTAAACAAATTGTAACCATTTTAACTTTATAATCACTGCTGTAATTTTCTTTTTGTTTTAAGTTCTTTTGCCAACTTTTTATCACTTTGTTAAGCTTTACTTTTTGTATTTGTTTTTCAAATTTTTGATTGCTTTTTGATGATCCCTATAGACGAAACAAACTGTTAGAACTAAAAAAAAAAATAGTTCAAATAAAACTGTTTATGCGTGCCAACCAGAATAGATTTGTTTAGACATAGTAAAATACTTATTATGATGTCATAACTTTGTACACCCTTAAAACTTCAAACCTGTCATCTTTGTAGTAAGCTACATTATTGCACTTTTTTGTAAAAGATATATGTTAAATGACCGTGATTTGAAAACTTAACTACTCAAGTAGCTTTTTTAATTTAAATATTCAAAATTAAGCTATTGCAAATTCCAATAGATAAATATTCAGCTAGAAACATTCCTAAATTTAAAGCATTTAACAACTTTAAATTAGAATTTTCACTCTTATCAGCTGAACATTTACAATTGACTTTTCAATTGTCTTTATGACATTACAAAGTTTTTTTGCTGTCGCTTCAATGCTAGTGAAGACAAATCATTTTTATGTATTTTCTTGCCAAAATGGCTCGCCAATAAATTGGCTTGCTAACAAATTGACTTGCCGACAAATTTTCCCTGCCAAATTGTCTCCCACCAAATTGTCTTGCTTCGGACACAAACAGAACTGGGGCTGAGAGTTTATCCTTTTACTACCCCAGGCTGTTGTGCTGCCCAAATCTGATGCTGGGAGTGATGTTGTTAAGCCAGCATCAAGTTTTGTCATCCAAAACCATCAGACCTTGTGCTCCATGTGGTGCCTAATGTATGGGGCATGTTATTAAAATGTGGCCTGCGGTTTGTTTAGCAGCATCAAACTTGCAACTCAGGGAAGAAATGAGACCCCATTTGTGCATGGACAAATGGAATCACCCAATACCAGTCTGCAGGCAATTGAGCTTAACCCACAAGCTGTTCAGGGCAAGCTCACTCCAACAGGCCTGGCACTGATCCTGGGTATAAAAATACAGAGCCTAGAAGTATTTTTACAATACTCCATGTTCAATTTGTAGTTTGTTCACTCAGAAGCATGGATACCAAGTCTAACAAGGTTGTTTAAAAGATTCCATGTAGATGGCACAAATGGGAGTCTAGATCTTAGTCTCACTTGGCAAGCACCAGAGGACCCACTTAAAAATTCATACAAGATATGATCAGGGTCCGGAGATCCATGGCAAACCAAGGAGAGTGTCGCTTCTAGTTGGCAAAGCTCAGCTGGCTATATGCCTGAATATATGTGTAGATGGTCTGTTGGAGTGGCATGCAGGCATCCAGTAACTATGCACAAGGCATGATTCAAGACATTGTCTATGAGGTGAGAGTGAGCACTTGAACACCAAACTGGTGTGCAGTACTCAAATGTTGAGTAGACCAGAGATAAGACAGCTGTGCATAGTGTTTTGGTACCAGCACTCCATCCTGAGCATGCAACTCACCACAGCAGTGACATGCAAGGACAATTTTTTGCACAATGCCACTAGGTGGTGACAGAATGTAAGCAATCTGTCCAGTTTTACCCCAAGATAAATGGGGGTTGGACAGAACAACAAAAATTTATTGTTGTTGTGGACTTTCAGCTCACATTTAGCTTATTAGTTATTTAAGTAAAAGGCTGCTTCACCATCTTATTATGACTGAGCTTCAACCTTCAAGTAAGGAGATATGCTAAAAGTGTAGACATGTCGTGGCTTAAAGTCCCCTCCAAGTCCTTCCAATTTCCAGAAGAGTGTAATAATGTTAAATTATTAGTATAAGCAAACTTTCTGGAAATCATAAAAGGCAGATGGAACTAAAATATAATCAAGTTTAATGAAATATTAGAAAATATTGACATTAATGCAACATCTGATACTAATTCAATATTTAAATTATTAATGGATAGTATAAATCTACTTTTACTCCTGCTTCCCTTTAATCAGGCAAGATTATGCAATAAAACAATATGCAATTAATTGGAGTGTTTTCCTAAAAAATGAATGATTTTGGTTTGGGATTTCTGATCCTTATGCAATAAAGCAAATTATGCAATTATCCAGAATGCAAATATTTAGATTTGTCTGTACAACCAAAAATGTGTACCTCACTATAGCAACAACCAATTTTCTATTCATTCTAAAGCCAGATCTGACTTCCATTTATTTGACTTAAATCAATTTTTATAACTCTCTATAAAGCTAAATTATATAGAAAGAAAGAGTTGGTTTATAAACATAAATTAAAAATAAATTACACTGGTCAACAAAAAAAATTTTTTTATTCTTAAATGGACTTTGAGAACTTTGGGGTGCTGAATCCGAATCTGAGCTCAGACTTTCTCTATCACATCACGTTTTTGTGCAATTTGCATGTTTTGTAGTGCTGCATTGTGTGAAAGTTGCTCATTTGATCAGATGTTTGATGCCATTAATCAAGCACAAAAGCAACTTCAAAAGCATAGTTTTTAAACCAGTTTTGCAAAATGGGAAAAAAAGGCCATAATATTGTTTATGGCGCCAGAAAGTCATGAGAAACCGAACTTCTTATTTTAATGTTGGATACAAGAACTAGCCATGAAGTTACAAAAATTGCACTTTGCAGACAAGGTAGTAAGGTTAAGAAAAGTTGTTCTTCTGAAACATATGTTTGTTTGTAACAGCAATAGTTTTTAAACAGAAGTGTTTGTTAATATGTTACAGGTTCAGTAATATTTACAGTTCAGTGTTTTTAAAGCTTTTGTTCTGTTTCATCTTACGTTAAGGTCTTAACATGTTTGTGACTTCCAAGCAAAGAAAATGCTGCAATGACCCAGATATTTTCTGTTATATTTGTGGTTGTTTTACTTTACCACCTCAAAGACATAATATCAATAGTTTTATTTAAAAAATTTACCTTGCTTATTTTGGAGTACCGCTTGGTGACCAGGACAAAAGTTGGGTGTCTCACCAAGTTTGCACAACATGTGTCGAAACATTGAGATCCTGGTCTCAAGGAAAGAATGCAAAGCTTAAATTTGGTGTGCCAATGGTATGGAGAGAACCAAAAAAAACCATGTGGATGACTGCTACTTCTGCCTCGTAAATGTCAAAGGATTCAACAAAAAAAACAAGCAACACTTGCAATACCCAAACATACGAGGGTCAGTCAAAAAATAATGAGCCCAAGTCTCTCCTGGCCATATTTGTTGCAATAAAATCAAAAGTCATACATCAAAAGAAAGCCCAGGGATAGGAGATCTCAGTTCTACTTTTCAATGTAATCTCCGCACTTTTCAATTCCAACTGTCCATCGATGAACAAGGGACACTATGCCAGCCTTGTAAAAGTCAGCAGGCTACATTTTTAACCAGTTTCTTACAGCGTGCTTGACTTCTTGATCACTAGTGAAGTGCTGCCCCCTAACTCCTTCTTTCAATGGTCCAAAAAGATGATAGTCAGATGGTGCCAGGTCGGGTGAGTATGGGGGATGGGTTACCGTCGTCCATCCAAAAGAAGCAATCACTTCACGAGTTTTGAGACTGGTATGGGGCTTGGCGTTATCGTGTTGCAGCAAGACCTTAGACATGTCCAGGTGAGGTCATACTCTTCTCAGTTTCGCTTTCAGTTTGCGTAAAGTGCCAATGTAAGCATCTGAGTTGATGGTAGTACCTTTAGGCATAAAATCTACCAATATCACTCCTTCAATGTCCCAAAACACAGTCGCCATAATTTTTCCAGCTGAACGTTGACTTTTGAATTTCTTGGCTCTTGGGGACGTGGGGTGACGCCATTCCATGGATGATCTTTTCAACAGAGGTTCATAGTGATGAACCCAGGTTTCATCTCCTGTCACTATACGGCTGAGAAAAGTTTTGTCACTTCTGTGACACTCAATAAGCTCCGAACAAGCTTCAAAACGGGCTTGCTTGTGAAAATCCAAAAGTTGCCTCGGAACCCATCTGGCGCAAACCTTTACAAAGCCTAGCTCATTAACAATATTCACAGCACTTCCATGGCTAACTCCAACACGTTCAGCAATGTCATCAATAGTGATTCTGCGATCATCTCTAATCAATTTCTCAACCTTATCATTGTTTCCAGGATTGACTGCAGAAGATGGTCTTCCACTTCTTGGTCTGTCCTGGAGGCTACTCAAACTTGGATCATCTTCTTCGTGTTTAATCCTGGATACCCACTTTTTCACAGTGCTGTAGGCTAATGAAGCATCTCCATAAACATTTACCAATCTTTCGAAAATTTGTTTTGGTGGCTCCCCTTCCGAAACAAGAAATTCAATCACAGCTCTCTGCTTCTGACGGACATCCAGTGATGACGTCATTTCCAAAACACAATACCAAAAGTGGACACGTTGAAACAATTTTTTTTTACAATTTATCTTTAAAGCAGTAAATTTACTAAACACCCTTAAAATTTCTAGAAAAAATATGAAAGTTAAAGCGGTTAAAGTTAACAGGGCTCATTACTTTTTGACTGACCCTAGTACATTCTGCTATGCGACCGATTCCCCATAGTGATAAAGTACCTGTATCAATTTTCACCAAGCTTCTGGACATTGATGAGGCCAGCTTAGGTCTTCCATGTCTTCAACCAATTCTGATGATGATGATGAAGAACAGGATATAGCGCACAAGGCATGGAATGCTGGCCGAGTTTCTTTGTATAGTCAGTCTGAATTGAATGATTTGGTACAAGATTTAAATTTCCCAAAGCAATCCACTAAAGTGCTGGCTTCCAGACTGCAGGAAAAACATCTTCTCAAAGCTGGTACAAGTGTTTCATTTTATCATAACCGGGAAGAGAATTTAAAAAAGAACTTTCAGTCTGATGGCCAGCTTGTTTACTGTACAGATGTTGAGGGGCTTCTTCTTGCTATGGGTTTGTCTGCATATCGTTCAAATGACTAGAGACTTTTTATTGATAGCTCAAAAAGAAGCCTTAAGTGTGTCCTACTCCATAATGGTAACCAGTATGGATCCATCCCTATAGGACACTCTGTCACTCTGAAGGAAAACTATGAAAACATCAAGGTTGTGCTTGAACAACTGAAGTACTGCATTCACCAGTGGTTGATATGTGTAGATTTAAAAATGGTGAATTTCCTATTAGGGCAACAAGGAGGTCATACCAAATACCCTTGCTTTTTATGCTACTGGGATAGTAGAGCAAACGAAGAGCATTGGGTAAGAAAAAAATGGCCACCAAGGAATACAATAAAACCTGGAGAAAAGAATTTCATCAATAACCCCTTGGTTGATTGGAAAAACATTATTTTGCCACCACTACACATCACACATCGGACTAATGAAGCAATTTGTCAAAGCACTTGATTGTTCTGGAGACTGTTTTGGATACATTTGCTCAACCTTTCCTGGCCTTAGCTATGAGAAGAAAAAAGCAGAGATATTTGATGAGCCTCAGATCAGAATGTTGCTCAGGGACCAGTATCTCTTGACTACATTGACTGTCATTGAGGCTCGAGCTTGGAAAGCATTTTCTAAAATGGTCCATAACTTCCTTGGTAATAAGAGAGTTGACAATTATATAGAGTTGGTGGAAGAGCTTCTTCTCAGCCTACAAGACCTTGGGTGCCAAATGAGCATTAAAGTGCACTACTTGCACAGCTACCTCAGTGAATTTTCTGTAAATCTTGGTGACGTTAGTGAGGAGCAAGGAGAGCGTTTCCATCAGGATGTTGAAGTGATGGAATAACATTATCAAGGTTAATGGAATTTGCAACATGATGGTAGATTACTGCTGGAGTTTGATGAGAGATGTCCCTTATGCAGTTCATAAAAGATTAGCAACAAAAAGAAAATTTTTGATGCATAATGTGATTTTGTTTGTGCTAAACTATGCTTTGGATTTGTGTACAGTTGAACTGATTGTTGCAATGTGACAGTGCTACTTTTTCATATATTTTTTGCTTGGTTTTACTTAAACCTGCTGATGTAATTTTGTGAGAATGACACAAAATGAAAAAACTTAGATTTTCATTGATGTCGTACCTGTGCTAAGCATAATGCTCCAGATTGTGCATTTTTAATATATTTCACATATTTATTACTATTTATATAAAATGTGGTCAATAATACACAAACACGGTTTAAGATTACAATTAGCTTTAAAAAGTCATTTTAAAGGAGATGCTGCCTTCCATTGTAAACATTATTCTACTTAAGGGCACTTAAACACAACATAAATTTTTTAATTTTTGGCAAAAATTAGCAATTTTTTAAAAAATTAAGTTTTCATATTTCAAAAACGTGATGTGATGAGCAAAAATAACACCAAATTTGGATTCAATGCCCCCAAATTACTCAAAATCAGTTGAAAAAGTCTATGTTAGAAAAATTGTGTTGACCAGTGTTATTAGTGTAAGTGAAAAAAATTTGTTTTAGTTTCCAATTTTAACACAAAATTTGTATGATTTTGTTTTTTTTTTCATCAAAAAATTTTTTCACACTGACAAAACATGGTTTTACTTTATTACAATAACTGTTATTAGCCTTAATTTTCAGCCAATTAGAACCAGTTTATAAAATTTTCAAATATTACATTCACTTCTTCTGTTCATTATAGCAAGAACTCCTGAAGAGAGCTAGACAAAAACATTTAAGTTTTCAAAACTGCCTTTTTTAAGGCTACTTATTTAAACAAAATAATTTAAAATAAAGCATTGGGTTTTAATAGCTATTTTGAAGTTTTGTACCAGCAAAAAACTTTTTAAATAATTATTTCTTTTTGCACAGTTTCTTGATTACAGTTTTTTTATTTTTATTCCTGCATTTTTTTTTTCAGCTTTATGCACTTGAAATGGTCCTTTTAACCTAGGCAGATTTTTTTTTGGTGGATTTCTTTGCCTGTCTGACTCTTTTTGGTCTCTGAATTTGTTATTTTTCTTATCCATGATTATACAACATTCTTTGAATATAGCTTGGATGTGTGTATTCATTTTTCTAAAATTCTCAACTTTATTCTGAAGAGTTAAATCCCAACGATTTTACCTCTGAAATTCTTTAATATAGTTATCCTACTAATTTGTTATAAAACCAAAATACAAGGGTTTAAAAACTATTCATCTTGAGACAGAGTTGTGTTCTTATCATAGAATTAATCTACAAAGCCACATAAAATGTACAAGCTACAGTATTTATTTTATAGAAATGAGTAACATGTTTTCTTCATAATTGAGTCAAAATCTTATTATTCATTACTTCACCTTCAAATATAGCAAATGTTTGTTGTGTTGACCAGTGTTATTAGTGTAAGTGAAAAAAATTTGGTTTAGTTTCCAATTTTAACACAAAATTTGTATGATTTTGTTTCTTTTTGCATCAAAAAATTTTTTCACACTGACAAAACATGGTTTTACTTTATTACAATAACTGTTATTAGCCTTAATTTTACCAGAAGTTCAGAGATAGTATTTTTTATCTTTAAAAAACTATTTCTTCAATACTACCATAGACTATTGCTCACATTCAATGCACAATTTTATTCTAAGTATAAAAACATGTACTGAAAAGTTAACATTAAAATGCATAACAATAAAATACAATCAACACATTTTTTTTGAAAAAAAATGTAGGATAGTATAGTAAAGCTTTAATAGTTTTCTCTAATGGAAATATAGTTTTAGTAAGTTGTTTTGAAGATGAGCATCTATAAAGTTAAAAATTCGAAACTTATTATTTCTGATACCTACAAAAATTGACAGAACAAAAAGCACCAAGTTAAGGGTAATATACAAAATTTTTTTTGCACAACACCTGCCAATTTAGGCTTAAAATTTTTTTTAGATTTTATAGCCAAGCTTAATAGTAACCAATACAAAAACTTGGCAGGAAAATAAATTTTAATAGCTTTTTAGTTAAAATGCATTATATAATAACATAATATCTGAAAATAATCTAACAATAGATGCAACCATAATGTAAAACATAATTATCACTACAGTTCACCATTTTCTTCACTTTCAACATCATTATGCAAAAGTTGATGATAGGATTCAACAAGCACTTAAATATTTAGTTAAAGGTTAGTGAGCTTTCAATATAGATCACCTCATACAACCCATTCAGTCTGGTCCTCTGTTTTTGTTAAAATCAGCTTTTACTAGTCTAAAAACTGAAACATATTCGCATTCAATATAGTTTGTAACTTAACAAAAAACAATACGACAAAAAAATATTCAATTTCAAAAAAATAATTACAATTAAATGTACTTTTAAACTATAGTAGCCAAGATTTGATTAACCAAGTTAGTTAAGATGGATTTGTTTAAAAGCACAGTTTGCATTTGTTGCCTGATTAATAAAAATTTTCAAATTGAGACTTTATTGCACTAGTACAGGGCTTCCCAATTTTTTTTGCAACTGACCCCTTTCCAAATATCCAAAATTTTCATGGCCCTTAAATGTCTTTTACACTTAAAATTTTAAAAATTCTCAGATTGTTTTGTTACAAAAACAAAAAAGTGTATAAACACCAATAAATGCTAAGATCAACAAAACAAGCTATTAAATGAGATTTATGTTTCTGCATATTTTTGCACAGTAAGCAAACCTTGGCTCAATGTTTGCTAGTGTTGGTTTCAAAGCAGTTTCAACATCTTTAATGCTTGCATGATACTTTCTTTTGATAGATTTCAAAATTGAAAAAGCAAACTCACATAAATATGTTCAAACAAATAGGAGAAGAACATTTATTGCCAAATCAGACAAATCTGGATATTCTGCTTTAAGACTAACCAAAAAGTACTTAAGGTTTTTTCGAAAAATTCAAGTCACAACTTTGAATCAGAGAAAAGCTCCAAATTTTTCTTGAGAATTCAGAGGGAGATGGTCAATAGTTTGAATCAACACAATGAATGGGTTTTAGATTCAGTTTAGTTTGGCATTGTCTAATTGTGAATGAAAATAGTTTTGAAAAATTTTCATTAAATTCATCAAGTGTAAAGTTATAATTGACTTAATTACACTAGATTCCACATCATTGGAAGCCAAAAAGTTGTCTGTAGATGAAAACATTTCTTTTTAGTAAAGATCTTAAATTGATTGCCCAAATTTTTTGTTTGATTGTTGTTTTATAAAATGTATCTATGTTTATTTTTATTCTGATGGTTCTTACATGCACCATTTTATGTTTCAGCAATTTTTTAATTTTATTTAATTACAAAATTGCAAAATTGCATTTAAATGCTAATAGTTATAAATGTACCATATATTTTGGCATACAAGACAGTCATTTTATACATCACCATCAGATAAGACAAGGTACAAAATTGTATCAGTTTTATATACCATAAACTCTTTTATATTGGTTGTATAAGACAACCTTTTCGATTGCTTAAGACAATTTTTGACTTTAAGGGTCATCTTATATGCCAAAATATACAGTAAGTACAGTTTTGAGAAATTAACATTCAGGGTCAGTCTTTAAAATTTAGGGGTTCATGGGCTTGATCACTTTTTAAAAGGCGTCTGTGACTAAAAAAGGGTAAAAACCACTGATATAATTGATAAAAAATCATTATCTTCAAGCAAAACTTAACTAAAAATACTACCTTTACATATTGCTGAGTTAGCATCCCAACTACCATCAGTGGTGCAAACTGCTGCAGCAGCCCCCACCAACACTTTATCATTAGTACAATAATAATAGCAATGCCTTTCAGAAAATGAAAAATCTTCAAGACACAAAGATGGTGAAATTAAAATGTTATTCTTCAACGTCAGTGGGTCACAATTAGCTGAAAGACATAAATTAAAGATAAAAAAAAAAATTTAACAAATTTATCTACTCCTTTTTAATACAAAATTTCTGTGTTTAAAAAAGCAGTGTTTAAAATCATGCATGCTAAAACTATACAACAAACCAAACTAATTTTCAAAATTTTACACTTTTAATCAAACTTGTGATCAACAAAATAAATAATTGTTCTTCTTTGCAAAAATAGCGTAGAATTTTTTACTAACTATAACATTCACTAATTGGCAAGACTTGATTTGCATAATATACAAAATAAAGGATAATTTAACATTATTTTGAAAACAAAATCATGAGTTAATAAGTTGTCAGCTAATACATTTCACTGTAGCAATGTATGTTTTACATGCTTGATAATAAAGAATGCTAAATGAATATAAAATAATAATAAAGGATGCCACAAATAGTTAGTTATAGGAAAAAGATACCACAGACTGGAGAACGAATGAAAAGGAGATGTTAAGTGTTGCAAAAGTTAAAGAAGTGTAAAATTATTGGAGCATGAGATGAAAGTTGGAAAAAATTTTTAAAGCAGCTTCAGAAGCAAGTTGAGATTGATAAAATGCAAATGCAATTTATGTCAGAAAGAAACACAATAAATGGGACATTTTGGTATCACAAATGATGGAAAAGTATGAGGCATCAGGAAAGCAGCTTTTTATGTATTTGTAGACTTGGAAAAAGCATTTGATTGAGTTCCTTGGAAAAAGCATAGTAATCTGGTGGGTGTTTCAACTGAAAGGCATAGTGGAAACAGATAATGCAATTATAAAATGTACGAGTACTCGTATAAGAACTCAAGCACAGCAATGAAAGTGGAAAATTAAAATGCTTTGGTGTGAATGTTGTTTACACCAGAAATGTTTCAAAGAGGTATTAAGTCCCTTTCTATTTGCAGTTATATTGAATAAGATAACTAACAATGTAAGAGGTACACTTCAAAAAGAAATCATCTATGCATATTACTTCATACTTTTCAAAGGCAGCAGGAAGGAAATTAAGGAAAGATATTACAGAAAGAAGCTTTTGTAAAAGAGTTAAAAGTCAATATAAGAAAACAAGCATTTTGCACTAGTCAGAAAGTAATGCAAAATTAGCACCAAGTATTTTTGTGCAATTAGTAAAAAAGGTGTTGGAGTCGATTCCATTTAATGTAGGAATTACATGAAATTAGATAAGAAGTATTTAGAAATTAAAAGAAGCTTGGCTAAGGTAAAAAAAAGAACCACAGCTGCAAATTTGAATTTAAAAAAATTAGTCTTTTTTGCCAAACTCAAAATAAAAATTGTTCAACTCAAACTCAAAAAATCCATAATAGAAGTTGATTTCATTAATTAAAGAATTTCGAAAAAATAATATCCATACAATGGAATGCACTAATAACCTAAGTTACGAGTAACAGTGTTTCTCCTGGGTAATTGCACATAGTGCATTTCTCCTTTCCAAGATTACACTGTATTGCACCACACTTCTTTAATTTTGTGCAATTGTGCCTTTCTCCTTTTCGAGACTGCAGCACCTTTCTCCCAACTGTTGAGACTATAAATACCTTGATTTTCTCTGGTTTGTCCCATTTTGACGCGATTGCCACTGATGAGAGTGTCATGAAAAGCTTATGGCTCCGATAAAATCGACTTTGTTTAAAGCGATATTAAAATTCTCTACCACAAAGAAGCTCTTTATATAAATTTGTTTTATTACGTTAATGACAGGCAGCTTCATTATTTCTTTTATTATATTTATCTCTTTGTGGTAGCTTTTCAATTTTTTTAAAGAAGTTGAAGTTATTTTGTAAATAGGTTTAATTAAGCTTTTGATTTTTACAGCATAAAATAGCATTCAAACTCAAAAAATTGAAAATAGAGAACTCAAACTTGGAAAGGCAAATTTTTTATGAACTCAAATAAAAAATCTATTGAGTTTACAGCACTGATAAAAACATTTTAATACAATTCATGACAAACAAACAAACCAGGCTGGTGCAGATTCTCTTCTTCTTTTGGCTTCTCCCTATTTGGGGTCACTGCAGCACAATAGTATTCTCTATTTCACTTGATCTACTTCATCTCTTTCCCTAGCTCCAACCCTTTCCATGTCTTCTCTCACCAAATCCATCCACCTTCTCCTTGGCCTTCCTCTTTTCCTTATGCCTGGCACTGCCATCTCCATTATCCTTTTTCCCACATAGTCTTCTTCTCTCCTTTTTACGTGTCCATACCAACATAGCCTTGCATTCTGAAGCTTGTCTCCCAGCTTTGCAATTTTTGCAGTCCCTCTCATGTATTTGTTTCTTAATCTTGTCCTTTCTTGTCACTCCCAGTGCCCATCTCACCATTTTCAACTCTGCAACTTCCATTTTTCCCATCTATCTTTCCATCACAGCCACTGTTTCCATTCCATAAAGCATGGTTGGTCTAACAACACTCTTGTATATTTTATTCTTAACCTTTGCTGATAACTTCCTGTCACACAGAACTCCAGACACCTTCCTCCAACTTATCCATCCTGCTTGGATCCTTCTCCTTACTTCTTCTTCACATATTCCATTGTTACTAACTGTTGAACCCAGGTATTTGAAGTTTTTTTGTTCTCTTTACCTTTTCTTGCAGCTTCAACTCTTTTCCATCATCCATACCCCCAACCCTCAAATATTCAGTCTTGCTCCAGCTCACTTTCAGGTCTCTTCTCTCTCGAGTGCATTTCTCCAAATCTCCAGATCCTCCTCTAGGTCCCTATGATTTTGCCTAGACAGCACTATGTCATCTGCAAACAGCATATCCCATGATGTGTCCTTGCTGACATTCTTCATCAGCCTGTCTATGATGATGGCAAAAAGAAATGGGCTGAGTGCTGAGCCTTGGTGGAGTCCAACACCTACCTTGAATTCTTTAGTCAACCCTGCTGCACTTCTCACAGTTGTTCTCACTCCATCATACATAATCCTTAATAATCTTTATCTAGCACTCTGATGTTTCAGCTAACCACAAGCATTCCCACAATTCCTCTCTGGGTACCCTGTCGTATGCTTTCTCCAAGTCAATAAAGGCAGAGTGCACTGCCTTCTGCCCTTCAGTCCACTTTTCCAACAGCATCCTTGGACAAAAGATTGTGTCAGTGGTAGTTCTTCCTGGCATGAACCCAAATTGTTGCTCAGCGATCGTCACCTCCTTTCTTATCCCTGCTACTACTATTATCCTCTCCCACAATTTCATAATGTGGCTCATCAACTTGATCCTCCAGTAGTTTCCACATTCCTTGATGTCTCCTTTACCTTTGTACAAAGGTACAAGCACACTCCTCCTCCATTCATCTGGAATCTTCTCTCCTCACAAAAGTCTGTTGAAGAAGTTCACTAGAAACTCCACACCTTTATTGCCTAGAGCAATCTATGCCTCCACTGGTATGTCATCAGGTACTTGAGCCTTTACCTTCTTCATCTTCCTCAAATAGAGTACTCAAACTTGGACTGGAAAATTTTTTATGAACTCAAATAAAAAATCTATCAAGTTTACAGCACTGATATAAACATTTCAATGCAATTCATGACAAATAAACCAGGTTGCTGCAGATTCTCTAAAAAGTACAAACAAGGCAAGAAATCTAATTAAAAAGGGGAGATCTTTTGCTATCTTGGAGATGTTTTGTGTACAGAAGATGTAGTTCAAACAGTAGTGACTGTAAGAATAAGAGCTGGGTGGAAAAGATGTTAAGATGTTCCAAGTGTGCAATGCATGAAGGATTTGTCAATAAAGTTGAGAGAGCTTGTATATGTACATCAGAATGCATCAGAAGTGCCATAAGTTAAGTCACATTCACACACAATGAAACAATGAAAAAAATTTGGTTTACACTGAATGAATTTCAATTAAAAAAGAAGTTAGAGGAATGTAAATTAATTAAGCATTTTATTTACATGCTAAACATTTTTGCTTCAGAAAAGTTTGAGAAAAAAATATTTTAAAAAGGTCTTTTTTTATAAAAAATTAAAAAATTTAAACATGGTAACAGCTGACATTTACTATAAGTCCTTTGGAAAAATTTATAGGCTCTAAGCTTAAGCTCTATTTCTAAAGTTACCATATTATTGCATATTAATATTTTTCTAGCAAGTTTCTCTACCCTTAACCATAATATATCTGTTTGTTCATTTTTTATTATGGGGTTTATTATTAAGCTTTTATATTATGGGGTTATAGTGTATTACAGGTTCTTTATGGATCAAATAGATGCTAAATTTAAGGGTATGCAGTGGGTTTCATAAAAAAAAATTATAAAAACATTTACTGAGTCTACAAATTTAATTTTATAAGAAACTGTTTCTTGTTTCTCACAAATAATCTTGCTTATTTCTTGTGGCAATGTTTTTGTTTTGCTTCTTTTTGTGTACTGTTAATTTTTTTTTTTAGTTATTATATGCTTTGTAATAATTGTGCTTTTTCTTTGTTTGATTTCATTTTTTAGTTCTTATTTGTTGTTAGCGATAATTGACTGCTATTTTCATCAGAAAGCATCTTGATTTGATAACCTTGAAGGTTCTTCAATGCTTCCTTACCTTTGCACTGTGAACAGCTTTTAATTTTCTGTATTTGTCCAAATTTGTTTTTTCAAATGTGTGCAAGGTGGAAACGAAAATTTCACTCTATCTCTAAAGTAGGCTTATCAGAAGGGCTATAACCCCACCATCCAGTAAACTAAAACAAGAATAAAGTTTTTTAATACAAATATTTTTCTTTCTCTTTCTAGTTTAATTTTAATGACTGTTCTTTTGATGCTTTACTTTAATTTCAGTTTGGTATAAAAACTATAATCAGCATTATCATTTGAAATGACATAGAAATAAGCTTGGGTAATTACCAACTGAGAAAGCACCCAAAAGTTGTGAACTGATGTTATTTTTAAACTAGTTTTACTGAAAAGCTCAACCAAAAAAAAGACTTTTTCTTGATTTTTAACCCCAAATGATCTTTAATGTAAAGTTTATTTTGTTTATCATTAGTCATGTTGAAAAATAAGCATGTTTGTTTTCTAGAAATGCTGCAGAAACTTTGTTTTAAAATATGCACAATTTTCTAGAAATAAGCACATTGAAAATTTCTTAAAATAATGTCTTTAAAAGTAAGCAATAATCTTAAAAATTAGCATGAAATGCTAACACTGCCTAGAGTTTAGTCAAGGGATTTTTTAATTTATTTTCTGGGTCACGGACCTGCAGGTGGAATTGGTAAAACTTTATTTCAAAGAATTATAACATATAACAAATTTTACAGTAATGAATTTTATGGTTTAAAATTGAATTGTCAGGAGAGAATGTGCAATGTCGACTGAGAGAAAGTGGGCTTAATGCCAGAGTGGCCAGAAGAGTACCATTTGTATTAGTCAAAAACAGAAAATGTAGAAAACGTTTTGCAGAAATGCACAAGAATGAGCACAGAAGACTGGGAAAATAAATTTTTTAATGACAAATCTATGTTCAAATTTATTGATTCTGATGGCCACATATATATTAGAAGAAAAAATGAATCTTATGACAGAAGATATGTAACCACAACTGTAAAATATGGTGGTGGCAGTTTAATGTTTTGGAGAGGATTCAGCTTTTATGGAACTGATATATTGGTTGAAATCAAAGGAACCCTAAATCAAAACAAACACATGGAGTTATTAAATGAACATTTGCTACCATATGCAAAAGAAAACTTGTCCAAGATGGACATTCCAGCAGGACAACACATCCTGCCACAAAACAAAAGAAGTCAAACACTTTTTTCAAAAAAATTCTGTGACTGTGATGCCCGGTCCCCTGATCTGAACCCCCTAGAAAATTTGTGGAGTATAATAAAAGCCCAAATAAAAAAAAACCTCAAAAATTAGATGATTGCAGAAAAATAATAATTAATACTTGCAACAAGATTCCCAAAGATCTGTTTAAAATTGAATGCCAAAGATACTTGAAAAAGTCATTAAACAAAGAGGATATGCCATTAATAATTTATTTTGTTTATTAAAAAATGATTTTTTGTGATTTTAATAAAAAGTCTTAAACTTTTATGGAAGCACATTTTATACAAAAAAGTTTAAAGTTTAAAAAAAGCAAAAAAGTAAGATAAAAAATATTATTTGTTCAATGAAATATGATCAAAAAAGTCTTCTTTTTACAATGATGTATAGTAGAATGAATAAAATTGAACCTAAAAAGCTATAGCCAATTAAATAAAAATATTTAAAAAGTCTTTTGACCACCACTGTATATTGAAAAAAAGTATTGGCATAATTTTTATATAGTATGCAGACAATAAAATTTACACAAAATTTGTTACTACAATTTTTAAAAATTGAATATTTACAACCTCTGCAAAATGGAACAATATCACTCCAATACCCAGTAGATAAACAAGAAATGGAAGAAGCTCCAACTAAGCTGTGTCCTATGATACATTTAAAAGTACATACTTGGTTTAGCTGGTTCATACCATTTTGACCACACCTGAAAGGAAATGCAAAACCATTTCTAGGAAGCTGAAATATAAAAATGATATTATTAATGTAGCATATCAAACATTTTTATTAATCATAAAAGTTTAATCTTTTGGTATATTGGTTGTACATTTCTTTATTACTTGAATTTTATTTCAAAATTACTTGTAAAGGGTGATCAATATTTAGCATCACAACTTTAAATAACTGTATTTGGGAAATGATACCTACAGTTGGAGTAACACAGGTGAAATATGGTCACAGAATAAATATAAACTCAGTACAAATACAATTTATTCAATATGCTTTCCATTCAAATCAATTACAAGCTGAAGATGCCTTGAAAATTACCTGCAAGAGTCATGAATCACACCTTGCCAGAGCCAGAATTCTCATCTGCTGCCTTGAGGCAGGCATGCTTCCTAACCTCGTTTTCAGCAACAAAAAGAAATTCGATGTTTAACACCATGTGAATCCTCAGAATGATTATGGTGATGGGGAGGTAGGACCTCAAAGAGTCACTTGAGCCCAAGGGGTGGCGTCATTGATGGTCTGGGCATCCGTTACCAAATCTGAAAAAAAACCTTTGGTTTTTGTAGAACAAGGCATCAAACTGAACCAAGAGAATTATCAAAATGACATTCTTGTTGATTCATTGTTGCCCTGGGCAAAAGAACACTTCAAAAAACATCCTTGGATGTTTCAACAAGATTTGGCACTGTCACACGAAGCTAAAAAGATGCAGGAGTGGCTATCAGCCAATGTTCCCAACTTCATTTCTGAAGAAAAATGGCCCCCTTCAGCACTCGATTCAAATCCTCTCGATTTTGGTATCTAGGGTACTCGAGAGCAAGGTCTCAGCAACACATCATAAAAGTTTGGAGGCACTGAAGACGAAACTATGGAAGGAATGGTCAAAATTGCAGCAGGATGTGATGTGTGACTCTTGCAGGTCATTTTCAAGGCATCTTCAGCTTATAATTGATTCGAATGGAAAGCATATTGAATAAATTGTACTTGTACTGAATTTATATTCATTCTGTAACAATATTTCACCTGTGTTACTCCAACTGTATGTATCATTTCCCAAATACAGTTATTTGAAGTTGTAATGCTAAATATTGATCACCCTGTATAAAAAATTTAGTGCTATAGTTCATTAATTACATTTCAATCAATTAATTTCATTTATTTCATCACAAAAACAAAATGGGCAAATATACTCAGCAATATAAATACTAGTATAAATTCATAAATTGCTACAAGGTGACTGTGAAGGGACTGTGAGGTCTTCAAGTCAAGCAATCACCTTGTAAAATACAGAAATTTACAAACAAAGTGACAATATAAAAATTGAATATGTATACAAAAAAATGAAAAACAAAAACAAAAAAAAACATTAAGAATAAATAAAGACAAACCAAGCAATGAAGAAAAAATACAGGGTGGGGACTTCAAATTGTCGTCCTCAAATATTCATGATAGATTCTATTTTACTTTTCAGATTACATAAGTGTCATTGAATAGCTATAAAAATAAGGTAAATCACTACTGTTGAGTTTGACACTATGAAAAGAACATACACGGAGTTATTGTTCACTGAAGTGGAAGTGAGATGTGCCGTGGTCATTGCCCTGGTTCACAACAATGGTGAAGTGGACAACAGAACCATTGCCAACACCCTCAAGGTTGACATGAAAACCATCCAGTGTACTTGTAAGAAGTTGCAGGAGAGTAAGGATCCCATGGAGTTATCACAAGAGCTCCAAAGTCTATGGATGATTGCTAGAAGTTGAGAGATGCAGATTTTCTCAAAAGGGTTGAAGCCATGATCAACATTAACCCATCCAAGTCCATGAGATCCATGGCTGCTGAACTGGGGGTTGATAAAAGGACAATTCAACAATGCATAGATGAGAATTTGCACTGCAAAACCTACAGAATGCAAACTGGCCAGCTTTTGAACCAGGTGACCAAGGAGAGAAGACTGCTTAACTCCACCAAGCTCCTCAACAAGCTGAAGCACCCAAAGGAGTCCAACATGCTGTGGTTCTTCTCTGATGAGAACAATTTCTGCCAGGACCAGGCCCACAACAGGCAGAACCATCAATGAATTGCTATGTGCCCCAATGATGTGCCCAGAGTGATGAAGACCAAGTTCCCCAACACAATCATGGTCTTTGGTGTGATCAGCTCTGATGAAAACGTGATGCCACTGCACATCTTTGAGACAGGTTTTAGGGTCAATACTGAGATCTACATGCAGGTCATGGAGACTGTGGTGTTATCCTGGATCAAGCAAGTGGCCCAGGACAGGCCCTGGGTATGGCAGCAAGACAAAGCACCTTGTCATGTCTCCAAATGCTCCCTTGCCTGGCTGGAGGAGCACTGCTATGACTTCGTATCCAAGGACAACGACTCCCTGTAGCCCATATCTGAACCCAATGGATTATTTCTTTTGGGGCATTTCGGAGAATATAAAGCATCTCTCATCACCTCCATCAAGGGCAAAAGCATCTCTCATTGCCTCCATCAAGGGAAATGCATCTCCATAAACAGGGAGATGGTGAAGAAGGCCTGCAAGAGCTTCAGGACCAGGATTGAGTGCGTCATCAAGGTTGAGGGCAACTATGTCAAGTAGAATATGTTTCTCGCATCATATCCTTATTCTGTTTTTCATTTAAAATATCTTCAAAATTGACCATTTTCTGTCCTTTTAATTAAAAAGCAAGCTACAGTGACAATTTAAAGTCCCCACCCTGCAAAATAAGGTACATAAAACTAATTGTAAGGATTATAAGAATTTAATCACTGAAAAGTAGAACTGATTCATATGTTTTTCAAATTTATTAAATGTCATTGTTCTCCGATTATGACTGATAAAATTCCCAATTTTCAGTCTTATATATTTGATTGATCTTTGGGTTCGATTACTTTTAAACAGAGGAATGGTAAGGTGATTTTTAGTGAAAATATTGTGGTACGAGAATGGCAAAATTTAGCATATAAAAAGTAATTATCAAAAATCTTAGAAGAATAAACAAATTTAGCTGTTTCAAACTCAAACAATTCAGACAGGGGCAAAATAGTTGTCTTAATGTATGAAGGTTTCAAGCTAGTTGACTTATGAGAAGAGGTAACAATACAAATTGCTTTATTTTGAAGCAATTTTAGTTTGTTAAGATATGTTGGATAAGTGCTTCCCCAAACAACAAGAACATAATTAAAATGGAAATGGATAAGTAAATAATATAACTTCCATAAAGCCAAGCTGGGTAAAAGTACTTCAATTTATTTAGAATTCCAACTGATCAAGCTATTTTTGCTTCAAGAGTTTTTATATGCTCATGAAAGTTTAATCCATTATCAAATATAATTTCCAAGGATTTTGCCTTATAAACAGTTTTAATTTCAGCAGCTGGACTTTGAATATTTTAAACAACATTTAAAGACTTGAGGTTTGGCGAAATAATTAATATTTGCAATTTTTTAAATTTAGCATTAAATTGTTTGCAGATATTCAATTGCAATTATTATTGAGTTCATCTTTCAGTTGGTTTTCAAGAATATTAATAGATGAAGCTCCCATCAAGAGACAAGTATCATCAGCAAATAAACACAGAGTACAATTAACACTGTTAGGAATATCATTAATATATAGTAAAAAAAAAAGAAGCAGTCGAATGATAAGCCTTGAAGAACTCCAATATCTATAGATCTTAAGGAAGAATTAGTACTATTAATTGTAACATATTGATTTCTGTTTGTTAAAAAAACCAAAAAAATTGTTAACTATTCCTCATATTCCATAATGTTCAAGTTTATAAAGTAAAATAGAATGATTAACAGTATCAAATGTTTTGGTTGAATCTAAAAATACAAGCCCAGTATATAATTTTTTTTCAATATTATCTAATGCAGTATTAGTAATATCTAGTAATTCATACAAAGTTGAATACTTAGGTCTGAATCCATACTGTGTAGAGGTTAATACTGAATGAAATTTTAAAAAAGAAAGTGTCCATGTATGAACTAATTTTTCTAAAATTTTAAAAAATATAGATAATATTGAAATAGGTCGATAATTTGTTACTTCCTTTTTTTTCACATCATTTTTATATCATTAATTTGTTACATCATTTAATAGATTGAGATTGACATTAATTAACTGTGGTCATCTTAAATTTTATAAGTTATTGCAGTGAAGAGGAAGATCAAGTAAAACTATGATTTCTACCAGCAAGTCTGAAAAAATAACTGTACAAAATAACTCTGAAGCTGAGTTCTGGGTCACCCTTTAGACCTTTTGCCACTTGGAAGAGCATCCATTCGTTGCTTTCCTGTTTGTTTTTAAGACATTCTGTCATGTGGCCATACCAGTACAGTTGCTATCATTTTATGCAGAGTAGTAGAGATTCAATGTTGAGAGATTGATGAATGTCAGTGTTTTTACCCTTGTCATGTAGGAATAAACTTCTGACTTTTTACAATAACCATTTCAGCTGCCTATACTCAGGATCCCACTCTTTTGATCATTATCCCACACTCATGACCATAGGTGAGGGTAGAACAAAAACTGATCTACAAATTGATTTCATAGTCAAATTGTTGCTTATTGTTTTGACAAAAATAGGACAACCACAAGTGAATTTGACCTTTTGGCAAATAAAGTTGACAAGCTAATCATTGAAATTTGTGATGTCAAAAAGAAATCTCAGTTTCAAAAACCATATAATTCATCTTACTATAATAGATACCAATCAAAGACTAATAAACCATTTTTTACAAGTGGTGCACAAACACATAGTAAACAAGCTACTAACATCAAAATCAAACCATGTTTTTCAACAAAATGGATTTTGGTTCTATCATGCTAAGTTTGATAAACACAATAAATGTAAAAGTCCTTGCATCTTTTGCTGTATTCAAAATTACTCTATAACTACTATAACCAACACTGTTCTTTTGATGCAGTCTACAATTCTTCCCAGAGTCTATGATAAACTTTCAAAACAAATGTTTTTAATTGATGGTGGCAATTGTAATTTTTTACCAGCTTCAAATGACCAAACTGAAGAAGTAGAAAGTCACTTTTATGACACATCTGGTAATCCTATCAAATGCTTTGGTAACATGACTTTAAATGTTGATATTGGCTTGAGAAATATGTCTGACGTGTTTTGCATATGTGTTATTGAAAAACCAAGTTTGGGTTTTGAGTTTTTGCAAAATCACAAAATCACTTTCGATGCTTCTACTAGTTCTCAAAAATGGGAAGATTCTAAGAAACAGGTCAATACATTGCAAGGATCAATAGATTCTTATGATACTTTCCCTACACCTGAAAGTAAATACACAAAATTTCTACAAAAATATCCTGATTTAACTTCTCCAGTAGACTATCACAAACTTGTTAAGCACAACATAGTCCACCATCTTCCCACCAAAGGACACCCTCCTAACTTGAAAACTAGACACATTTCTCCTCTGAAATATCAAAAAATCAAGCATCAAATTCAAGAGATGGTCAAATCAGGTTTATTCATTCCAAGTAATTCTAAATTCGGAAGTCCCTTACATGTGGTTCCCAAAGCAAACAGCATAGAATTACATTTAGTAAGCAACTACAAAGTCGAGTCATTTCATTATAATTCATCCAGATTTTCAAAATTTTGAAACCATAGGATGTCAGATTTTGCTCATTTTTAAATATGTGATTCTCTACAAAATTTTAAGAAAATTAACACTAGTTTTACAAAAATAAGTCAAACGGTTTTTGTTTTATGACCATTTTTGTTTTTTCACCACTAGATGGAGTTTTGGATGATGAGCGACATCCTATGATTATATCTCATAAAGTGTTGATCCAATTTCAAAAAAAATGTGCTCTACCCCCATGTTTTTGAGGGTGAACTTTTCATTAAAATAACTTAAATTAAGCTGAATACATTACTTTTTGTGCTATTAACAAGTTTGGGTACCTAAACTGATACCCCAATTTCACCATGTGGGCAAGCAATTTTGCCTCTTTTGATGAGTTATCAAGTATAACAAAGAAAAATTTAACCCAAAAATGATAGTTAATTTACTAACATATTTAATCCACAAGATAAATTTACACTATTTTTTCCTTTAAAAAGCTGTGTAGTAAATTTATATGTGAATTATTTTTTTCAGATAGATTAGTAAATTAGACATAGAAAATTGTAATTAATTGAAAATATTTAAATGGCACTTGATGCATGCTCTATCAGTATTTTCTGCAAAGAGAGCAACAGCTGTCACAAAACATCATTCACCAGAAAAGTTGGCTTAGATTTGATACAAAATTTGATTTATGAAGAAAAAGAATGTTTACTTCGGTGATCAAATGTGCGAAGGATGAATGCTTCTCAAGATAACAATTTAACTGTTTTCTATCACCATAAAATGGCTTTTCTTGCTAAATTTACACGCAAGCAAATGTCTTCTTGCAATTTATTTGGAATTCATACTGGACTTTCTAAAGCAAAAGGTACTTCAGTAATTGATTTGCAGACTGCCAAGAATCTGGAAAACAAATTTCCTGAAATAGTACCAGGTTTGAAATTCTGTCCAAAATGTCTTAAGCTTTCTAAAAACACACTTGCAGAAAGCACCAGTGGTAGTTCAGAAAGTGAAAATGAATTAATTTCCTATGACACAAATACATTTGAATGTCAATCTAATAGCAAATCTAATGTCAGTAGTGATTTAAATATAATGGAAAGCTCTCCATTGAAATTGCATGGATTAGACAATCACAAAAAAGTAAAAGCTTGCAAAAAGTTGAAACAATTAAAAAAAGTTGCTAGTAGACTTGAGCATTGCCAGAAGTCTTGACCAAAGTTTTCTGAATGATGACACAAATGATGCAGAAATTGTCAGTTCAAAAAAGTTGAGACAAGATTCTGAAGAGTATAATTCAATATTGAATGCATTTAAATTTAATTTTATGACAATCACACAACATATGCTGAAAAATCCAAATTCTTACTCTTATGCCAGAAAGTTGGAGCAGAAATAGAAATGTAAATTTTTTTGGAAGAAATAACTGTTTATAATATGCAGGAAGAAAGGCTGTGGAGACAAAAAAATTTTTTGGCATTTTGGGAAAACCCAATCGAAAGCAAAGAAGTGGCATTACTGATGAAGTGAAACAATTCGTAAAAAAAGCATATGAAGATGAAGAAACTTCATGAATAATGCCAGGTGCCAAAGATAAAGTGAGTTTGGAAAACAAAGTCTATACTCAAAAGCGCTTGATGTTATGTTCTATTAAGGAACTCTTTAATTGTTTTGTGACCAAATACCCAGAGGCAAAAATTAAATTAACATCCTTCTACAGCTTGAAACCAAAATGGTGCATTCAACCAGGAAGATCAGGTACCCACACAGTATGTGTGTATGCCATTTATCAAAATGTTGTTTTGCTTTGTGATGCCATCAATAAAAAGTACAAAGATTTTATTCCACATCTTGTGTGTGATATTCAGAACAAGATTTGCATGGTTCATAGATGCCCAAACTGTCCAGGAATTGTTAATTTACATGAAAAATTGGATGAAATATTTTCAAATTTGGATGCAAGTGAGCCCATTCAATTCCAACAATGGCAATCCACTGATCAAACACAAATAATATCACTATCTTTACCTTTAACCAAGTTTGTACAACTAGTGGCTGAAAAACTGGATCTTTTCACAGCACACTTGTATATAGCAAAAGCCCAAGTACCCTATCTTAAGCATCGAAAAGAGATTTTGAAATCAAATGAATGTTTGATACTGGTTGATTTTGCTGAAGATTACCACTTTATAATTCAAGACGAAATTCAAAGTTGTCACTGATCAAAGGAGCCCTGCACATTACATCCAATTTGCATTTACATTTTTTGCAATGGTGCAATACAACCTCTTTCTTTGTGCTTCATTTCTGATGACCTTGAGCATGATACAGCTTTTTTGTATTACTTGCAATCAATAGTATGCAACTATCTTCAAGTTACTTAACCACAGGTAATTCAGGTTGAATATTTTTCGGATGGATGTGCAGCTCAGTATAAAAACTATAAAAATCTTTTAAATCTTTCTTATTGTAAATCTGACTTTGGTCTTGACGCCACTTGGTCTTTTTTTGCAACAAGTCATGGCAAGTCTCCTTGCAATGGTATTGGTGGTGTGGTGAAAAGAAAACTTGCCAATGAAAGTTTGAGTAGAGTGTGTAACAATCAAATTTTAAATGCTAAAGATGCTTTTCTTTATAGTAAGAATGGTCAAGTCAATCAACAAGCAAGTGCCGACAGACCTGTTTCGTCCTTATTAGGACTCGTCAGGACACTACAGCTTGTTGTTGACCCCAGCTGAAAAAGTTGTAAACTTAAACAGCTGGCACAACTTTCTGTTTGTGGTTTTTACACCTCAAACATCCAGTTGTGGACCTGAACGCTGGGTAGGTAGTACAATGAAAACAATGTTCCACCAGCGCAACTGCAAAAGACACTGCTAAACCGCAAGGGTATACTGGCGGCGATTCCGATATGCTAACCACATCGAGTTAGCTAACATGGATACGGGTTAAGACAAGCAAAACCCTGCAGTTCCCATTACAAACATATAGTAAGAATGGTCAAGTCAATCAACAAGCAAGTGCCGACAGACCTGTTTCGTCCTTATTAGGACTCGTCAGGACACTTTTCTTTATTGCAATGAAAATATACTTGGAGTTAAGTTTTTTCATGCAGAAGCAAATGAAGTAGGGTTAGTTAGAGATAATCTTTAAAAAAGATTTAAGATAGAAAGCACTGTTCCTGGCACAAGAAGTTTTCATTTTTTCTCATCAAATGCTGTTGGCTGCATTAGCTACAAACGAGTGTCAAGTGATTGTGAGTTTTCAGGAACTCAAATTTTCTTAAAACATTAGTCAATGTAACCATAAATGACATTAAAATTATGTCATATGTTGCATGTATTTATGATGCAAAATGGTGGGTATGTCTTGTTGAAGAAGCTGACAAATGCAACAATGAGATTTTGGTTAATTTCATGCACCCATTTGGACCATCTAAAACATTTATTTGGCCTCAATGAGAAGAGAAATGCTATGTAAATCTTTCTTCTTTTTTGAAGATTTTAGACAGTCCTGCAACAGCTACTGGTCGAACATACTTTTTTTCAGTAAAGAATATAGAGAATGTAAAGCACAATTATTCTGCTGCTATATCTAATTAAACACACCATTTGCAATTTCATTAAGTGTTATAACATTTCAGTAATAAGCAAAAAGTGTTTATAAACATTTGTCGTTAGAATAACAACATGTTTAATTGCTTAAGAGCATGTACAATTTTGTTGTTTCTGTTTTACAATGATTAGAGAAATGCTGAAGCTTTGGCTTCAGCATGCTGAATCTTCAGCACTTTTACTAAAGTTTTGGCTTTGGCTGAAGTCAAAGTTAATTTTTCCCAAAGCTTTGGCCTCAACAAGCAATTTTCCATTGTTGAAAGGTCCTTAGACCTGATAGCTGATATAATTTAATTAATATATCAAATACACAGCTTATTACAAAATCACATGCTGTTGTTACTGTGAATTTAAAAACTTCTTGTGTGTTTGAGTGCTCAAAAATGTGTGTTGTAAAATGTAAATAATGTTGTTTTATAATTAGTCAGTAGCTAATTAATTATATTTCTAAAGTGTATACTGTATTATATGCGTAATTATTTTAAACAAATGTTGAAGCTTCAGCTTTGGCAAAATTCTGGCTTTGGCACATCCCTAACAATGATCACAACATTAAGTCTTTGCATTAAATGCTTTTCTTGTATTATCTGTATTATATTATTGTGATTATCTGCACATGTGATGCGCAGTTAAATAAACTCGCAAGTTGCACACAAGGTTTTCTTTTCATGTAGGTCATAGAGTGCAATGGATGTAAATAGTTTGTGGAGCTTAAGAGTGAAATTCTTTTTATTTAATTCTTTTGTTTATAAAGAAATTCTTTTATTTCTTTATAAACATACACTTTACCTTTGATTAATTCAACGTCTAATTGCTGCTTTGTTTAGCTGTTTTGTTTATGCAGTATATTCTACTTAGCGCTGAGTAAGTTATTAAATTGTGAATTTTACTCAGTGTCTGAGCCTAGCAGAGTTTGATTGTTGATTAATTTAGAGAACATTTTGGTCACTCACAGGAAAAAACTGATTCGCCTTTGGTTAAGAGAACACCGTAAATCTCTGGATTGTGTAAAAAATTTAAGTAGTAGAAATTTAACAATTGAAGAAGAAGACGCTCTACGGTTTGGTCTTGATAACCATATTTTACCAAAAAAACTACGAACAGATGATATCAAAGTGCAGATAGAAAAACTCTTTTATTTTATCAACAAGGAGAATAAACTTATTGACGACAACTTTAAAGACGAAGTCAAATTTATGTTCAAGAAATTCGTTAATGCCGGTAAGAGAATTTGTGCTCACCCCAAAAACGCAGCTCTTCATAATACCTTAAAAAAACTGGGCGATAACTTCAGAATTAAAGTTTGTAAATTCGATAAAGGGAAAGGGGTAGTCATTTTGAACAGCCATGACTACTATGCAAAACTGGATTGCATAATCAATGATAGCTCAAAATTTCATGAAATTAATCAAGACACCAAAGTTCATCCGATAATTAAAAAAGAAAAATCCATTAATTATTATGTCAACAAATATCTAAAATCATATGGAAGTGAAACAGTAAAAAACCTCATTCCGAAAGGCAGTAGTCCAGGAAAAATGTACAGTCTCATCAAAGTCCACAAAAATAATAACCCAGCAAGACCAGTGATATCGATGATTGGCACCCCAGAATATCAACTTGCCAAATTTCTTGATTCAATAATCAAAAGTTACATACCAAATTCATACATGTTACGTTCTACTGATCACTTTCTTGATGAATTAAATAACTTCCAATTTAAAGCGGACCACAAACTTGTTAGCTTTGCGTTCAATCTCTGTTCACAAATGTTCCTCTGGATGAAACCATTAATATAATTGCCAACTACATCTACTCAAAAGATAACCAGATTAAAGACAATCTACCTTCAATGAAAAAAGAAGTATTTATAAAACTGCTGCGTTTGGCCAACCAAGGAATGTTTTTATATAAAGACAAATTATATCAACAACATGATGGTGTCAGTATGGGTTCTCCACTGGCTCCGACTTTAGCCAATTTTTTTCTTGCCCACATAGAAAATAAGCTATTAGGGAAACAATTAGACTTTCATCCAAAATTGTATTCTAGATACGTTGATGACATATTTGCTGTATTTCATAATTCTGATCACTGCACTAAATTTCTCGATTTGCTTAATTCTCAACATAATAATATTAAATTCACAGTGGAGCTCCCTTCTGACACCATACCATTTCTTGACGTTGAAATTAGGCTCAATGAAACAGGGATTGATACTTGGGTATACAGAAAACCTACAAACACTAATCTAATTTTAAATTTTAACGCGCTGTGTCCCACTAAATGGAAGTCTGGATTAATTCTATGTTTTTTAAATCGAGCCAAGCATATTTGTTCCTCCGATTTTTTGTTTGATAAAGAAGTTAGTATGTTAAAAAAGATGTTTTTGAATAATGGTTATCTTTCATTGTTTTTTGATAAAATTCTTGCGAGCTTTCAATCTTCTAACAAATTTTCTCAAAACATTAGCTTTGAAAATAGTTTTTGTATTCCGTATTTGGGTAAGGAATCACATCACTTTGCAAATCGTCTTTCTGCATTAATAAAAAACAAGTACAACTTAAAAATATCTCCTATCTATAAAACTTTTAAAGTGGTCAATTATTTTCAGTTAAAATCCAAAACTCCTGTGGCTCTTTGTTCAAATGTTGTCTATAAATTCTCGTGTTCATGTGATACGAACAAGACATACATCGGTATGTCGTCCAGACATTTGATCACTAGAGTTCGGAAGCATCTGAATTTCAAAAGTCTACAGGATAGTGCAGTTAAAGATCATATTTTGTCGTGTGAAAAGTGTTCTAATAATCGGTCTGACGAAAACAATTTTGTAATAATACGTAAATGCAAATCAAAATTTTGTTCTAAGATTCATGAAGCTCTACTCATAAAAAAGTTAAGTCCAAAATTAAATAGACAAATGTTCGCAAACGGAGCTTCATATTTATTGAATATATTTTGATTGTAATATTTTTTCTTTTTTTCTTCAATGACATCATAATCTGAAATTTAATTTGTATCAATTTAGTTTCTCTCTCGTTTTGATTTAAAATTTAGCCTATTAGTCAAAAGTACAACCTTTTTTAAAAAATATACATTGTTTTTTGCTGTTGTTAATTTTTAATTTTTTTATGTGTGTGTGTAAATTTAAAGTTAATTAATATTACTAATTGTAGAAACCTGATGAGGGCTGAAGTAAGCCGAAAACGTTCGTTTTTTTTTTTTTTAAATAATAATTTTTAATGTTTATTTAATAAATGCTGAAAATTCTGAATCCATTATAGTCCATAAATGCTGAATCCATTATGGCTGCTATTTTCAATTGTTGTCTGGTTGAAAAAAAACAACCTCTTTGCCGAAACTTTAATTTAGAGAAGCTAATTAATAAATAAGCACTCACCGCTCTACCACTTTGCTAGGAGTTTTTCAGGGTAAGGTTTCTTACATTTTGTAAATCTGAAGAGCATTACAAGTATTTAACCCTTATATTTGATCATTTAAATGGTTATGGTTTGACAATTAATCTTAAAAAGTGTAAATTTGGTAGAAGGAAAGCAAGTTTTTAGAATACGTGATTACCTTAGAGGTAAACTTCCTCTTTCCAAAAAAATTGAAGCAATCTGTAATTTCAAGTGACCAAAAAGTGTAAAAAGTTTACACCATGTTACTGGCATGACTCAGTTTTATACTCCATCAATACCAAATTTATCTCTAGTTAGTGTTCCTATATGACATGATTAATGGAAAACGTAGTTCACAGTCATTATTGAAATGAAACCCTGAGTTAATTGAAAGTATTAAAAGTGAAAAAAATTGTTTGGCAAACTACACGGCTCTTGCTTTTCCTGCTCTTCATGCAAATATTTCACTTGTTACTGACATAAGTAATGACACAGCTGGCACTGAACTTCAATGGAAAATAGAGTAGTTCAAGTGCTTAGTTTTTTCTTACACATATTTTCTCATACTGAATGAAAATATGTAGCTTTTGATAGAGAACTTACTGTGATTGTGATGGCTCTTAAACATTTTTGCTACTTTTTAGAATTGCAAAACTTTACAATACATACTGTCAAAAACCAATTGTTGCTGCTTTAAATTCTAAATCTAATCATAAAAATGCCAGACAGGCATGCCAACTTGTTTACTTTAGCGAATTTACCACTGATAATCAACATTTACCAAGCACTTCAAACATAGTTACTGATACACTTTCCTGACAAGAAATAAACACAATCTTTAAACATAGCATTCCAATTGACTATGAAAGTTTAGCTAAAGCCCAATTAAAGGATGAAAAACTACTTAATTTCTTACACTTCTTAAAGATTGAAAGTGTTTCAGTGACTGATACAAGTTTTACACTATTATGTGATAAATCCATATCAAGTAAATAAAGACTACTAGTTCCTTCTGGACATTGCCAAACCATCATCTTTAATGACATATTTATCACATTCAGGTATTAAGGCAACCATTTGAAAAATTGTTGATCATTACATATGCAGCCTGAGATGAAAAAAAATGTAAGATTTTGGTGTCGCAACTGCATTCAATCTCAAAAAACGAAAGCTCATTGTCACAATGTCATTAATTTGCAATACCATCCACCTCCTTCACAATAGTTTGCTGGTATTAATTTAGACTTAGTTGGTCCTTTGCCAAACTCTAAAGGTTATTCTTATATTTTAATAATCGTTGATGAATTTTCCAGGTGGCTTGTAGCAATTCCATTACCAGATTGCAAAACCCACACAATATTAAATGTTTTTAAAAACAATTAGCTTTCACTCTATGGCATACCAAAAAAATTAATTAAAAATAAGGGTTTGCAATTTTTTCATCCAAGTGGAAAGAGGCAATATTCATGCTATGGCATACCATCCTCAGAGCAACCGTTTAGCTAAGCATACAATTCAAATTATTAAAAAGTCATTAAGCACTCTTTTAAAAAAAAGCAACTGGTATATTTTACCTACAGTTAATTATGCTAGCACTACCTTCTCAAGTAAAAGACTTGGAATGTACATCTAATAAAATTGTCTTTGGAACTCAACTTGCCCTTCCAGTAGAATTTTTTGAAAGTTTTCAAACAAAAAAGATGTAACACTGGTCTTTATTGCTGCACAGCAAAAGTTTCTTTTGAATTTTATGTACCAAAAGTTATGATTTCCAGATATTTGTAAATCCTATGTTAACCCCAGTTACATCTTTGCTGACATGTATTTATAAAAAATGATGCTGTACTTACACCTCTTCATGCCACAAACAATGGCCCTTTTGAAGTTTTATATAACACCCAAAAATACAAGATGTTTCAAAAAATTTGACATCATTTGACATGTAAATATTACAAAAACTACATTATCAAATCAAATGAAATTTAACAGGGTTAATGTTGACCGAAACAAGATTTATTCCTGTAAATTTGAATTAGAAATTTAAAGGCACCTGAATACCATGAAAGGTTTTACAAATATTCAATATGTGCACCACCTGTGACATGAAGTCGGTACTCTAGCTCCTCCAAAACATGCTGCAGCATGTCTTCAGGGTAACAGTCTCCAGTTTAACTTAGTGTACTTCAGGGTAACAGTCTCCAGTCTCCAGTTAACTAACAGCTGCAGGGTAACAGTCTTTAAGTTTAACTTTCATGTGAGACAGGTAGCTAACAAAGAAACACCACCACACTGGAGACTGTTACCCAAGACATGCTGCAGCATGTTTAGGAGGAGCTAGAGTACCGACTTCATGTGTGCCATGTCACAGGCAGTGCGCATATTGAACATTTGTAAAACCTTTCACAAAATTCAGGTGCCTTTGAATTTCTTATTCAAATTTACAGAAATAAATCTTGTTTTGGTCAACATTAAACCTGTTCAATTTTATTTGATTCAACTATGTAGTTTCTGTAATATTTACATGTCAAATGATGTCAATTTTTTTAAAACATCCTGTATTTTAAAGTGCTAAAAAGTTGCAAAGAATATACTGTGTTTAGTGACAGACTTAAAGCCGCAAAGTTACTTACAGATTTTTTACACTCAGGTGACTGTTTGAAAACCAACCAAAAATCTGTTTCATGTACACAACATCATTCTTTCCAATTACCTAATAAGTCTAAAACTCAAATTGCAACTTGCACTAGAACCAAGCAAAACACTAGAACCACTATGATTCCAAGACTATGACTGCATATAAACTTTGGGCATATATTTGCTTCACTTTATTAGTTTCTGTATTTTAAACTTTTCATTGTTTAAAATTTAATTTAACTGCATGTACAACAGGGTTGCTCTTTTGGCCTTTAGTAAAGGTATTTAGCTGCCAAATTCAACGTTTTGCCTTTATGACCTTTTTTATGAATCAAAATTTTATTATTGTAAATTAGTATTTTCTAAGAATATTTGAAATTTGTGAGCAAAAGTTTAGAGTTTTTATTGTTTTCTATTGTTCAATCTTGGAAAATTCACTCTAGTTTATTTTGTCTATGATATATTGTTACTTGTAATTGTTTCATTAATTCATGTGTTAAGTATGAATATGATGGTCAGAGATGCTTTAACGTTGAATTAATACGAACATGTTTGATTGCAAAAAAGAGCACAACAATTCTAAACAAAACTTTTCTAAATTTTTCTATGGCTCTTAATAATCATGCCAAGACTGATAAACATAAAAATAACTCCAATTCATGAACAATTAACTTTGCAACCTCTTTTCAGTATAGGTTGGATCATGTCCCCTTTTTGAAAACATTTTTAAAACATAATTTAAAAGAGTTCTAAAATAAATAAGGCGACAAAAAGATTACATGAACCAACAACTTTAGGTCCAAATTACATACAAATATGGTTAAAAAAAAACTTGTAACTGCACTATGTCAGCATAGTTTCAGCCATTTATTATTTCGGTGAGATCATATGAAAGTATGATAAAGGAAGCATTTAAAACCAATAAAACTCCAGAGGACTAAATATGGTGGTTTGATTTGCGATGCTATATATCCAACTGCATGTTTGTTGGCCAAAAATATTATGTAAAATATTGCCAGTTAAAGAGATGGGAGTAAATTTTTTATTTGATCAAACAATATTATTCTAAAAAATTGAAAAGATGCTGCAGCAAAAGTTATTTGTATCATCTGAGAGAGTAAAAGTCAATCAATCTTTTTTAAAAAAATATGACACTATAAGTCAATGGCACACAAAAAATAA
The DNA here is from genome assembly GCA_963680785.1 of Diplosoma virens. NCBI lineage: Eukaryota > Metazoa > Chordata > Ascidiacea > Aplousobranchia > Didemnidae > Diplosoma > Diplosoma virens. Next base: position 45,022,937 of record OY796887.1, on the reverse strand, counting down.
ATTTAAATATGGTGGTTCAATTCAAATGTATTCTTCCAATTCTATTGTGTCTTTAAATAAAAAGTTCATTACGGTTAAATCTGGCAAGCATAGTGACCATTTGATGGCTCCATGATCCATCTACCAGTCCATTTAAGTTACCAATTAAACTTAAATGAATAAAAGGAAATACTAATAGCACATGCATTTTTATTAAAGGGAAGTAAATAAAAGTAAAAGCATTTTAATTAAAAGGAAAAATTAGAAAGTAAAGGATTTTTGTAACTTAATGCATGTCTCTTTTACTTTACTATAATATGTCACTGATGTTGCACTACTGTATACCTACTTTTGCACCCCCTGTATTATAAAATCAGGTTTTGTGACACTAAAGCAAGGGTTCCCAACCTTTTTCTTGCTGTGTACCACTTATGGACTTATTCTGTAGCTGCGTACCACCTACCTTTAACGAATAGTTTTTAACCATAAAGGCATAAAAAAACTGTGCTAAAAGGTTAACAGACACGATAACATACAAATATAATACAAGTAAACCAATACGCAATTAAAAAAATACAAAAGTAAACTTAACTTATTTGCACATGTACATAAACATAAACAAGCAAAATATATAACTTATCGACCAATAAATACTTGTAAGTTAATGCAATGGCTGCGCTTGTTTTCTTCGACTAGTTTTGCAAACCGTGGAGATATTTTGCTCACAGAACATCGGAAATCATGTTCTGGGTTTACGAGATGATTTCTTGTTTTCGACTTGATTATAAGAAAAGTAGAAAACCCTTGTTTGCATTCTCATGTTGTTGGAAATATGAGAAGCTGAAATTGCATTTTTCACTAGTGCTGGATAGGAGGTTTTTACATTTAACCAGAAGTTAGCTAATGTATAATCTTTAAACTTCTCCTGTGCACCTTCATCACATTGTAAATCAATGAGTTCTTCTTGTTCACCAGTTCACACTGGGAGGTCATCAGACTCAGCAGTGAATCAATTCCAAATGTAAGTGCATGCTTGTGCATCACCATCATTAAAGTACTGCTTGATTTCATCTTTCAACAGAAGAAGATGTTTGGTGATTTCTTGAACAAATGTAATACTAGGCTCCCCTCCAAGTGACGCCACACTCTCAAACATTCCAAACTTGTGGATAAAAAACATTCTCTTCTCAATGTTTTTTATCCAAAATTGAGCTTTTGGATAAATGCAGTCAATTTGGTTGCAAAATCAATGATGTTGCTCTCAGGCCCCTGAAGATAACAATTGAAGTGATTCATGACTCCAAAAATATCTTACAGGTATGCAAGATGAAGAATGAAGTTTTCGTCTTTAACAATCTTCTGAAATTGGTGATCTTTTGTTTGAAAGAACTGAAGCAGCTCTTTTCTCAACACAAAAAGACGCATAGTGGTATTCCCTCGAGATAGCCACCTCACTTCCGTATGAAACAGCAATGACGTGTATTCTGATCCGATATCCTCACAGATGACCTTGAAGAGACGACTATTTAAGCCAGATGTTTTAATGCAGTTTACCATCTTAACAATCAGGTTCAAGCTTGTCTTCAGATTAGGAGGTAAAAGTTTAGCAGCGAGAGCAAATCCGTGTATGAAACAGTGAATGGAAATGACAGATGGAGACACTGCTTTCACACAAGCTTGGAACCCAGATTTTTTTCCAAGCATAGCAGGACCGCCATCAGTTGTGCAACCTACTAGCTTGCTCCATTAAAGAACATTTTCTTTAAAAAAGTTATCATATCAACAAGCTCAAACACGTCTTCTTTTGTTGCAGTTCTCATTTCATTGCTCAATAGTAATTTACTTCGAATGGAATCCTTAGTAGCATAATGCACAAATACTAGAAGCTGTGCACAATTCGACACGTCCGCTGTTCATCCAGTTATATGGCAAATACATATTTTGAGCCCTGTACTTCGGTAATGACTTGTTAATTGATATCAGGAGACCTTTCTACAATACGCCGCTGTATTGCATTATTTGACAACAAAATACTGTTCAAATTTGACACTGCTTCAATGCCAATTACATGCTTCACCTGCACTTTTGCTGCAGGCATGAGGAGTTCTTCAGCTATTGTGTGAGGCTTTTTGTTCACCACAATAAAACTTGATATTACTATATACTTTAATACATCCAAGAATAAAAAAATAAAACTTGAGAAATTACTATCTAAATTACTCGGTGCAAAAATTGTGTCCTTCATAGCATGAAGTCTAGTACTGAGGCCTTCTATAAATCTTTCAGCATTGAAATTTTTCATGCATCTAGTCAATGCAGTATCATTATTAATACAAATGTAATTATATTTTTTCAATGTAATAAAAGTTGGTAAATGGTCAGATATGTCATACAAGCAAACACCACAAACTTTATCATGTGTAGTGTTATTTGAGTAGATATGGTCTAATAACGAGGGTTTGCTATGCAGAGAGTATCTTGTTGCTCTGTTAATAAGGGAGTGGCATCCATTTGACTCCAACATTTGAACATATGAGGCAATATTTTTATTAGAATTACTCAATAATAAGTTTATGTTTATATCTTCACAAATTACAAGTATATAGTCACATTTTTAATTTTCAAAATTCATTATTGCATTATTTAAACAGTTTTGAAATTCCTGGAAGTTGTATTTAGGATGTCTATATATCACTCCCACAATAATTTTTTTGCCAAGATTTTGTTCAATTTCAATCCATAGATCTTCACATCCATTTATATCAAAATGAATTTTTTCTTTCACTGAAAACTTAATCTTTCTTTTAACATACAGGGTGATTCAGCGAAGTGTGCACAAATAAAAACTCATCTTTTGGACTTATAATTAGGTCAAATGAAACAAGTTATATGCTGTGAAGATAGTAAATTTAATAAGCTTTCAGAAAATATACAAGTTATTCAATATAACCCCCTTTGTTTTTGATTACTTTCCGAAGTCATGGCAGAACCTGGGCACATGTGGTACGCACCACTTCTGGGTCAATTTCGTCCCATGCCGATGTCAATTTTTACTTTAGAGAGTCCAGATTTGGATGAGAAGTACGGCAGGCTTTTGTCTCTAAAATAGACCATAACCCAAAATCCATAGGGTTCAAGTCTGGTGAAGACGGCGGCCAAAGCTCTTTCTCCCAAAAACCTTTGAAATTGCATCAAACGTCTATAGGCGAATGATGGAGGAGAAAGTCCTTCCCTGGGTCCAAGCTTGAACTGAGTTGGCCGTGTGGGAGGTTGCACCATCCTGTTGAAGAGTAACTCCTTGTTCTCCGACTACTTCTTGGACCCAGGGAAGGACTTTCTCCTCCAGCATTCGCCTATAGACGGTCTGGTTTATCTTGACCCCTTCTTCAATGAATATGAGAGGAGTTTTCAGCCCTTTTGATGTTGCGCCTGCCCATACCATTACGGAGGCGGGTTTTTGTCTTCTGAAAGAGCTGCGACGCTCAACTGGGACCATGTTTATGTCTGGAAGCCAAATCCTGTCATTTTGATGGTTATGGACAGCTTGAACAGTGAAAAGTTTTTCGTCTGTCCATAAAACTTGAGGCTGCGTGCCATCGACAAGTTTCTTGACCAAAACCTTTGCTCTATCGAGCCTTTTCTTCTTAGTGGCCTCCGACAAGAGATGTCTTTTGGTGAACTTCAATACCAGATTTTAAATTTTAACTCTTAAATAATAAGAAACTGAAATGTTAATAATTGAAAGTTAATAATGGACGAAATACATGTACATAAAACTAAGAAAAGTATTTGTGCACACTTCGCTGAATCACCCTGTACAAAGCCACACCACCAGCATTTGTGTTAGAGTCTTTGTGCAAAAAAGAATATTGAGCAAGTGACATATTATCTACAGTATTAGTTTTAATTTTGGATTCTGATATTGCAATAATATCTGGTAAATAACCAATTTCATTTAAAAGTTCTTAAATTTTTTCTTTATTTTTTTTAAGCTTCTTGCATTAAAATGAAAGATGCTTACTTTTAGTAAATATCTTTTTCATTTCTGTTACATCATAATAGTTTGAATATTCAAAATTATTACTTAGTACTTCACTGCCATCTGCATTTTTTGATGTAATGTCAAATTTAGTTGAATGTTGAATATGTATTTTTGGAGGACTTGAATTTATCTCATTAAAGTCATTCAATTGTTGAAAAGGAAAAATCTATGCATAACTTACAATAATAGATGTCATAAAGGGCAATATACTGATCATATTGTTTAGAAGTTTACAACAATTTTTATGATATCATTTATTACAAATATTACAACGAACACGTTTATGATTTCTTTTGCACAATTTATGACAAATAATGCAGGTATGCATTGTATCAGCCATTAATTTTGTATTCTAGTTTTAACTATACAAAACAGATTTTAACTGTAAGTAATAGTGTTTTCAGCTTGAAATCCTCCCCATGACAAATGTATGCATAAATTATTGGTCTGACATACACATCTTTAGTTTCTGTTCTGCACTTTCTAGCCCCAATCTTTGTTGGTTTTTGATCAAACTCAAAAAAAGCCAATTAACATAAGTAAGTCATTGTAAATAGCTATAAAATTAAAAAGGCTTTTTCCAAAAACTGGTGACATGGTGTTGTATTGGTATTTGGCTTCAGTTAAAGAGTAGTGTCATGTGTGTGTATGTCCAGCATAAGCAGCATAGTGAAATTTAAGTGTAAGGGTTAACTGCATGTAAATAACTTTGCAAAAATGGTGATTTGTTGCCTCTGAGCTTTCCAATTTTGTACACAAGTAATGTGGTAATATTTATTCTGATAAATGAATATCATAAAGTGTTATGTTAGTAATTTTGTTATTTTTTCTATGGAAAACATGATAATAATGTGAATGTGTTTGAGATTTTTTCTATATTCATCAGGTGTTATGTCTGGTTCTGAGATGATGATGTTAGTGTGCTCATTGTTATAAAAGACTGTGGTTTTCATGTTCTGGGTAAATCTAAATGTATCTTAAATTGATGTAAAAGGTATGTTTTTGTTTGAGCCAGTTGTTTAAGTTGAGTAGTATGAAACTTAAAATGTATGTCAAAGGGCAATTTAAAAACTGTACACAAATACAAAAGCACAACTGTTAGGTTTAAAAGTGCAGTTTTTAGCAAAGCATCAAAAGTAAGAAAAAAAGTATATTCTTGCTTGTTGTTGTTGTTGCTGTTGCTCCTCCTTCAAAAAATATTTTGGAGTAGCCATCCCTTAATCTTTCAAAGAAGCCAATCTAAATTCCCACTCTTGGACTACCTCTGCTGCTTCTGAAGGCTTTTTCCGACTGACTAGTGGTGTTGTGTTGTGTTGGTACTTGACTGCAGTTAACCTTTCAAGACTCCCAGGACATATATGTCCTGCTTGACAGCAAATGCCGTCTTGAAAAGGTTAAAGAGGTAATTAGTGTCATGTGTGGAAGACAAACATAGGGGGCATTGTGGCATGTAAGTTTTGGGATTCACTGTATGTACAAGGGTAAATCAAAAATTATCCGGAATTGCTCTATAGCGCACTCTTGCTTTAGCTTTTTCAAAATTTTTTTTGCACGTGTTGTCTACTGTGTCACGTGATCACGATCTGCTAATCTAATTGTTCGTTCAGTTTTAACACATGTTATTTTCTGTTGATAAAAATGGACGCTCCACTGGCACAATGCACCAGAGAAGAACAACGTGCTGTGGTCCGATTTTTGTGGTCAGACTTTATTGTACCCAAGGATTTCATGAATGATTTCTTGAGCAGAGCCAAAACTGATCTGCAAAGATTGTGCTACCTCATCAATGGTAATGCGCCGGTTAGCCAAAATCATTTGTTGAGCTTGCTCAATCTTCTCTTCACTGGTGGAGGTTGATGGACGTCCTGCTCCTTCTGCATGTTTTACACTGGTCCGGCCTGTTTTAAACTTCTCAATCCACTCATATACCGTTGTTTTCGATAGTGCATTGTCTCCATATTGTGCTAAGAGTCTTTGATGAATTTTTGTCCCCGATGAACCTTCTGACCACAAAAATCGGACCACAGCACGTTGTTCTTCTCTGGTGCATTGTGCCAGTGGAGCGTCCATTTTTATCAACAGAAAATAACACGTGTTAAAACTGAACGAACAATTAGATTAGCAGATCGTGATCACGTGACACAGTAGACAACACGTGCAAAAAAAATTTTGAAAAAGCTAAAGCAAGAGTGCGCTATAGAGCAATTCCGGATAATTTTTGATTTACCCTCGTAGGTAGCTTTGCAAGAGCAGTGATTTGTTGGCTCTGAGCTGTGCCAGTTTTGTATGCATATAATGTGGTAATGTTTGTTCTGATGAATGAATGTCATAGGGTGTGGTGTTAGTAACTTTGTTGTTTTTTCTAGAACTGAGGTATTGAAAGGTGATAATAGTGTTAATGTCTTTGAGGTTTTCTCAACATTCCTCAGGTATTTGTCTGGTTTTAAGATGGTGATGTTTGTGTGCTCATTGTTACTAACAATTGTGGCTTTCATGATTCTGGGCAGATTTATGTATGCATTAAGATCATGTAAAGGGTGTGTTTTGTGTTTGAGTCAGTTGTTTAAGTTAAGTAAAATAAAGTTTGAGATGGGTGCCCATTGAAAGGACTTTGGTTTTGTTGTGTAGGTGTTGAGTGTTTGTATCTCATGTGCGGCCAGTAGCAATTTGCAAAGCTGTGTTTTGAATGATTTGCAGTTTCTTGATGTTGGTGTTTGATATGATAAGGCTCCATATGGTGTTTGCATATTCCAAAATGCAGCAAGCAATAGCTTTGAATGTTAACACAATTAATTCCTTTTATTACCCCCATTTGATAAAAGTGAGTGCCTTCAGAATGTTAAGGATTTGTTTTGCTTTAGTGATGGTGACATTTATATGTTGTGAAAATGTTAGTTTTGGGTCAAAAGTGATTCCAAGAATTTTTGGGTGTTTTGTAGTTGGTAATGTTTGATTGTTTAACTTAAGTGATAGAATTGTGCTATATTCAGCTGGATTTGATATAAAAAGTGTGGTGGTAGTTTTGTCTGTGTTTATATGAAGATTATTAGTGGTGGCTCATTCATAGATTTTGTGGGGATATGGTTGAATAAGTTGTTGGGCCTTACAGTGTTTGGAGGTAATCCAAGAGTGGAAGTCTAGATTAGCTTCTTTGAGGTGTTAAGGCAGTTTCCCAAACTGGGGTCCATGATGATCGCACAAGGCGTCTGTGACAATATGACAAAATTTGTTAAACATATATACTTGGTAAAATGATGCATAGCATGAAATCCAAGACAGACTCGAGGAAAAGACTTTTTTTGTAGAGAACACTATGTTTTAGGTACAAAAATTATAATCTTTGAGACAAATTTGAAATATAGGAACAAAAATTATAACATTCAAGACAGATTTGAAGTAAAAACTTTTTTTTTTACAGAATATTTTTTCTATTAACAAGCATCCCAGTTTGCCTGATTTTGTGTTATTTATTTTTGGGTTGTATCATCTTTTCTCATTGGTTAGGCAGAAAATTGATGTGACATAAGATTGGGGTCCTTAAAAAAAAGATTTGCAAATAGGGCTCCATGTCCCAAAAATTTTGGGAACACTGGGTTAAGGGATGGCTTCTCCAAGATATCCTTGAAGGAGGAGCAACAGCAACAGCAACAGCAACAACAACAACAACAACAACAACATGAATTTGTTTAATACTATTCTAATAACTTTTTTATTTCAAATATATGAATATTTGAAATTAAGCCGTTTAAGATATTTGAATAGATTGATATTTCGCAAGGAACATCTCTATTTAACCAATTTACTATATTTCAGTAATTGTTTGGTGTAACAACATGTCTTAACAATGACAGTTGATTACTCAACCTGTCTTTAAAATCTGTTCAATGTAAGTAATAAAAGACCTGTTTCCATTACAAACACTGGTGGATATTATTCTTGATTTATTGATTTCACACTTGAGCTTTGAGAGTACAGCTCAAGCTCAAGTGTAAAATCAATAAATCAAGAATAATATCCACCAGTGTTTGTAATGGACGTCATTTATTGGATCCAACTCTGTTCCAGGCAAAGTGATCCTATAACCAGCAAATCCTATAACTGGTGTATATACTTTAGGTTTCCATATGATTCAAACAATTCTGTTTTACAAGATTTGGCTCCAATAAGTACTGCTTATTGGATACAATAACCATGGATCCAATAAGCAGTGCACATTATTATTAATATATTATAGTATTAAAAATTAATAAACAAAGAATAATCTGCCAATAAAAAGTCCACATAAAAAAATCAGAAAATGAGATTTATCATGAAATTGGAAGAGACAGGAAAAATAAAGACAAAATAATACTAAGAAACTAAAAGATAACAAATACAATAAAATTGAAGTTTCTAAAGTGTTGATTGTTGCTTTTGATGTAAATTATGAAAAACACCCAATACAAGCAAATTATCTAAAAAAACTTTATGTAGCATAAATTGACAGCATGGCCAAGTGGTTAAAGCATGGGGATTGTGATCAACATGGTCTTGGTTCAAATCCTACTTGTGCCATTCTGTTGTGTCTTTGGGAAAGAAACTTTATGGCACTTTCTCCTGCTTGATGATCTTGGGAAGCAGTTCTAAATTTCAGTTATATCTCTATAAAATTTCAGCAGCAAGCAATATCTTGGCATCTCTGGAAGAAGGTTGGGGTAAATGCTTGCCCTATGTATTAGCACCTCCATCATTTTTCTGCAAGTCATGAGGATAAACGTAAAGATAAAATAAAAATGAAAATAGTTTTTAGAGAACAACTATTTTGTGTTAAATGCAAACAGGGATCTATATAGATAATAAAAGTATCATATATACTTGTGTATAAGTCGATCTTATGTATAAATCGACGTGTATTTTAAGACCAAAATTGCTTTATTTTAGGTATTACCTGTGTATAAGTCAATCATGCCTAGAATCTACAGTCAACTTATACACAGGTAATACCTAAAATTATGCAATTTTTGGTCTTAAAATATACGTTGATTTATATATGACATTAACTTATACACAAGTATATATAATATATACTTTTATTATATTTCATGTGTAACTTTAAAAGTAATGTTTAATTTTTTTAATTCAAAAACTGATAGGCAACAAAGATAAGTTGGCATGTGCAAGAAATGTTATCAAACCTTGAATTCAGGACATACAACATCAACAACATCTTTAGGTAATTTCACATGTGGTAATTCAGTCAAACTCAAATCAATAACTACTCGATCACCAGCCAAATAAACTTCAAATGATTCATAAGATTCAGGTTCAGCAAGTGGACTCTGGAAAAATATTAAAACATTATAAATTTTTTTAAAAGTAATCAAAACATGTGTTACTTTTATATCTACAAATAAATCATTCATTGAGTTCTTTAATAAGTACAATTATAAAGTGCTAAGCTATAGTTTGATTCATTAATATATAAAAAAAATGTTCTTGGTTTCTTGTTTATTTATAAAAAAAAAAAAAAATTATTTATCAATTCACATTAAACATTCTAAAAAAAGCAAAAATCTGTACTTTGCTTCAAAAATCTGTATTTTGCTTTAACCCGTTAAGTGCGCATGACGAGTATATATGTCAAGGCCAAACGCTCTCTCAGTGTGCATGACAGATATATATGTCTTGATTGTTGCAGCTTTTCACAGCGCGGATTATTTCACTTCTCGCTCTTGCTATATTCTCGCACAAGCAGCAATTATAATCAATCGAGACGAGAAAAACAGCGAGATGTGAAATTAATTACGCAATGTAACTCAGATAATGAAAATTTAATTCCGCACTTAACGGGTTAAGTAAGATCTTGATATGTACTGAACAGCTTGTGTTCCCAGTGTCTATCTAATTTTAACTAATACTTTGATACTTTTCCAATTGTTCAAATCAAAACTATCAAAACTAAAGCATTGTTATATGGGTTTTTAATTTTACAAAAACACATATTTCTTAGTGGTAAAGTGACTTTTACAGTTATTTCAATCTTGAAAAATATTGATGGCAAAACCAAAGCTTCCAAGAGATCAGTTAGTCAATTTATTTGTACAATTCAGTGATAATAATGATACAACCAATTCCAGCAAAATAAATGAATGGTCAGATGAATTGCAACAGGAAGCTGTGAAGAACCTCTTGATTAATGAGTCAAGCAGGCACCTATTTAGCTGTTTACATAAATTACTGGACACATTTTAGCATTCATTTGTTTATAAATTGCAGCTTTTTGACTATTTTTCAACATACTGTGAAAACAGAAAAATAAGAAAATTATTTGTAATTTGGCAATAGATAAATTTTTACTTTATTTTAAATTGATTAAATGACACTGTTTCTAGCTTGTGTAGTACTGAATTCCAAATTTTTGGTCCTTGTTATTTGAAATTTTTTGTTCTATATCTTGGTAAATATATTTTAAAATCTGATAAAGTGGTTACATTATTCATTTGTGTATCTTACTAACAAGAGTAAAACAAGATAGTAAATGGCACAGTAGCTTTTGTCCTATATATTTATGCAATTATTTAGCAAGTTCATATACATAAAAGTCTTTCAGTTTTAATATATATAATTGTTCATAATGGGAGAAACTCAGTTTCCTCAGTATTCTCCTGCAACTATTTTAACGAGTTTATTCTGTAATAAAACCAATCTTTTCAAATGCTTGTCATGTGTATTTTTTCAAATTGTAATGCCATACAATAACTGTGAATGAATCATTGAGTAGTACAAGTTACATAATGATATGGTGGGTAGAATGTGTCAAAGTTTCAACAAAATACCTACAGATCTAGATTTTTTTTGTCAAAATGTCAATTTTGCGCAATCATAACCCCCAAATATTTTACAGATTCATTGATATAAATTATGTTATTATTGAAGAACACATCAATACTGGTATCAAATTGGTAGTTTTGTGAGGAATTATTAAGACAGAGAATTTTTAGGGATGAACAGTTATTTTGTTGGCTTTAGTCCACTTGAGCATATTAAGCAATTCATTTTTTCACATAAAGTCGATGGGTTAGAAACATAAACTACCAGGCAAGTATTGTTGGCACACAATCTAGGCATAGAGCATAAGGCATGTAAAATATCATTAATGTATATTAAGAATAGTAGTGTTCCTAAATTGCTGCCCTGGAGTACTCCAAAAAACAACAGTTATTTTAGAACATAAGGTTTGATATGGAATGTATTGCTGTCTGTCAGATAAAAAAGAGCTTATAAATTATCACATGACAATCATCATGTGATAATTTCGCATTTCTTTGTATTTTGCTTATGTACCACCATTCTGTTGTTTCCCCCCAGCTGATCGTTGGCTCATTGCACCAACAAGGTCATTTGTGTAATCATTCTTAACACACAGCTCTCAGGATGTAACCTGATCATGTGTTTTTATTGGTAAATAAGGTCAGATGTCACAATAATAAAGATATAAAATCATTACAACTACATATATGTGCTAGACCAATTCATTGCTTCAGATTAGATTAGAGACTGATATGAGCGACCTGTGAAATACGATCAAGGATATTCTTGCAACTGATTTGAGCAAAAATTCAGCTTTGATTCTAGTTCTGAAGTTTAAATATTGTTTTGTCCGTTTATTTGAAGTTGTGCCCCCTTTTTAATAAAAAGGTGTCAAAGTTAGTTGTGTGCCAATAATCACTCATGCTACACAAGTAAGAAACAGAATATAAGTTTCATTAATGTTAAATTGAATTTCATTTCTGCCAAATTGATTTCATTTCTGCCATATTGAATTTCATTTCTGCCAAATTGATTTTCATTTTTGCCAAATAGACTTTAAATGGTATAGATATCTGCATCCCACAGCAACAAATCACATACCCATACTTTCATTCATCCAGCCAGCTGAGCTTTGCCGACTAGAAGAGACCTTCTCCTTGGCTTACTGTGAATTTCTGGAATATTGATATTATTATATCCTGTATGGTGTTTTAAGTAGGTTAGATGCTTGCCAAGAGAAACTAAGATCTAGATGCCTGTTTGTGCCAGCTTCACAGAACCCATTAAACAAACTTGTTAGACTAGGCATTCACACTTCTCAGTGGACAAATTATAGATGGAACATGGAGTACTGTGAGAGTACATCCAGGTTCCATGTTTTCATACCCATAACCAGTACCAAGCCTGTTAAAATTAGCTTGCCTTGAACAGCTTGGGTCAAGCTAAATTGTATGCAGACTGGTGTTGGGCAATTCCATTCATCCATGCACAAATGGGGTCTCAGAATTTTACCTAATTGCAAGTGTGGCATCCCTGAACAAACCACAGACCACATCCTGATACATGTTCCACATATCATGCACCACATGGAGCATGAGGTCTGACAATTTTGGATGACAAAAACCAATGCTGGCTCAACACCATCACTGCCAGCATCTGATCCCAACAGTACAGTAGCCTGGAGTAGTAAAAGGATAGAGTCTTGGCCCCAGTCCTGTTTGTGTCAGATCTGGAGTGGATGCCCTTCCAAACAACAACAACCAAAAGATAAATTCATTTTTGCACTAAACAATTTATAAAATGACATGTTTTCACTCAATAATTGCACAGCAAAAAATTTATTTTGAATGTTTGAAGCAATCGAATAACAGATTCTTTTCTTTAACCCTTTGGCTGCCACCACTTAAAATTTTCAATTTCATTTGTACACAGATAGCACCATAAAAAAATAAAAATTCTCAAACAAGCTTTAAATTACTTGTATTTGATAAATCATAGCTGAATTTTTCAAATCTGGAACTTAATTTTATTTTAAATTAAGCCAAGTGCCTTAACACTAGAACGACCAAGCGCGTCAATTGAAGCATTTAAACTTTTACATGCCAATAAATAACGCTTTCTGAATTACTATCACCTTGTACTTTTTGAGTTTTATTTTTTTATTGGTAGATACTCTGAGAGTATCTGTCAAATGTAGACTGAAGTTGCATGTGGCAGGTAAAGGGTTGGCCAAGACCTCAAAAACTTTTTATTTTTATTAATTAAAGCCATACAATCATGCAAAATTATATAAAAATAAATTTTATTATTACAGCAATTTCTCGCACAGATTTAATTAAATAATCAAGTTAAAATCAGACTATAGTTTTAATTGCTTTTTTGCATTTATTTGAAACAAACTTAATAAAAAGATAAATTTGTTCAGCAAACTAGAGGAAACCATCCAAGACATAGAATTTTTAATTGTTCAAAATTTATTTTAATTTATTTTAAAAAATTTTAAGATATTTATTACAGCAGGTTTATAAGCTTATTAAAATACATGGCACTAGGCTAATTTCACAAAACTCTAAAGGATGCTGAAATCATCGTTTTCATACAAGCTGTAAATAATATTTACAAAAGCTCAAAATTTTTTCTAAAAGTCAAGTGAAGACAAAAAGAAAAGATTTCACTTAAGATTGAACAAGAAACAATAATCATTAAGATCTTTTTTGGATACTGCACTTTACAATTTGTGAAATGTTTTTGTATAAAGTGAAATGTAGAATGCAAACTATCATTTTATAAAAAAATTTACTGGAACTCCTCAATACAGGGCCATCAATATTTAGCATTACAATTCATTTCAAATTGAATATTTTGTATTTTCACACTTCAAAAAAATGTCCTTGGTCATTTTATCAAGATTTAGCACCCTCACATGGAGCTAAAAAAGACACAAGAGTGGCTATCAGTCAATGTGCCAACCTTCATTTCCAAAGATGAGTGACCCCTCATTCCCAGATTTGAAGCCTCTCAACTTTGGTATCTGGTCTTATCTCAAGAGCAAGGTCTCAGCTACACATCAACAAAGTTTGAAGGCACTGAAGGCAAAACTTCAGAAAGATTGAGCCAAAATACCCAAAAGAGCAAGCCAAAAAAAGCTTTATTTATTTTATAAATAAAGTTTTTTAAGTTGTAATGCTAAATCTTGATGACTCTGTAGGTCACTACAAACCTCACATTTAAAAACCTTGAATGAAAACAAACATAATTATTCATATTTTCATTAAAGTATTTAAAAGTTAACTTGCAGTTTTATTTAAATATACAATCTATAACTTACATCATTTAATTCCAATGATTCTAAACTAACAACAACAGATGGAGATAAATCTAAGGCCCATATAATATCAGACTTAATTGTTTCATTAGTAATGTTGACATCAAAAGGGACATCAACAGCAACTTCAAAAGCAACAATAACACCTCTATTAGTAGAATTTAATAATCGAGAAAATTTGTCTTGATAAAGTCGAACAACAGATATACTATGAAGCATTTCTGAAGTTGGTGCCAGACTCTGTGCAAGCTGAAAATCAAAAAAAAGGATTAAATGCTTTAACAAAAATATATCAGATTGTAAAAAAATTTTGTCCATTTTTTTAAGGATAATCATTAACAATGATTTCTCATATTTAATTCTTAATATGTTATAACCCGATATATAAATACTATGTAATAAATTAATCAAAAAAATTTAACTTTTAGAAGCTGCATTTAAGTTAGTTTTTATCCCAGTCAATCTTCTATAAACATCAATGAATCGCTCAAAATTGTAGATCAAAACTAATGCCATTTTAAATAACTTGACATTAAGAGATAAATTGTTTAAATGCCATGACTATATTTTATCAAATCTGATTTAAACAAGAAATCTTGCTCTTAAAAAGAACCAGACATACGAAACTGTTGCTTAAATATGTTGTTTGGTTCTTGCTATTTAATTTTACTACAATATACAATCTATTTATTAGTTATTTTTAAAAATTTCAAATCTAAAAATCAAATTTTTAATGAACCACATTTATAGACTAAGTAAGAGATAAATTTAAAACATAATAATAAATTAAAACAGTAAACAGTTTTGGATGTCTAAGAGTTTTGGATGACGAAACTCAATGCTGGCTTAACAACATCACTGCCAGCATCTGATCCAGGCAGTACAGCAGCCTGGGGTAGTAAAAGGATAAATCCTTGGCCCCAGTCCTGTTTGTGTCTGATCTGGAGTGGATGCTCTTCCAAACAATGACAACAACAATGACGAAAACAGTAAAGCTTTGGCAGAAAGGTTGTTTTCTTCAACCAGAAAACAATTGTATAAAGCAGCAATAGTGGATTCAGCATTCTTCATTTTTATTTTTATAAACATTTAAAAAAATTATAATCAGGTTTCCACAATTTTAGCAATATTCATTAATCTTAAATTCACACATAAACACATAAAAAAAACAATATGAGTCCTGGACCCTTAAGCTTGACCCCCTCCAAATTTGCTCAAAATTTGTCAAAATGTTGTATATCATGATTAACCAGGAAAATGAAAATTTTAGCTCAATATCTATTGTATTTTATGAAATATGACTTATTGTAATTTGGTACCCCACTTCAGTGATTAGTGTTTGGTCATTTTTGGCCATTTTCAAACAAGCATTTCTCCAATTATAAAAATTGTGGAAAGCTGATTTTTGGTATATTGACTAACTTTCTGGTATATTAAATGGATCAAGTGTTGAAATGATATTAGCTTATAACATAATGAAAATATTGAGTCCCAAAATGTCCACATTTTGACCCAAAAACAAATTTTTGGCCATTTTTAAAAATCCGTATAGTGCCATACAAGCATAGCACTGCTCCAATTTTTAACAACACTTTCGTAATGTTAAAAAGTTGACAACATGTAAAAAAAAGTTGACAACACTTTTGTAATGTTAACGTAACATTTTAGGGGGGGGAGTGTAGCATCACCAAGACACAAACCAGGTCTGTGATCACACACTAATTAAAGTTCACACATGGCGCCTAGTGATTGTACGCAGTGCTGTTGCCTGCCCTTTGGCAATCTCTTGTATTGTAACAGTTAGCACGAGGTAGTTCTTTCTTTTTGGTTTTGCCTTCGTAGGAGAAGTTTACTATTAGAGCCTGCTGGCCGCTTCCTGATATATATATTCTTGGAAATTTGTATTGCCTATTGGCAGAAGTTTGGATGAAACAAATTTTTTATAATCTAATTTGACTAATTTGGTGTATTTAAACTAACTTTGGTGTATTTTATTTGAATAACGAAAAGACTGGAATAAATTAGTATTATCTCTATCAAGTTTAATTCATTTCTTGTACCAAACTAACACGAGTTATAACAAATTTGAACAAGTTATAACGAATTTGGGAGAATTTAACAAATTTGATATTTATTGCTTTGATTATTGATTCAATTCAAATAAGATAATTCTATCTGAATAAGAACTTTGATAAATTATTTGCTTTGAATAAGAACTTTGAACATATTGCAAGTAGCAGAGTTATATTTGTTTCATTTGTCTGTGGTGTCAATGGACGCATTTGAATTCAAGTTTTGAAGAAAATTCCTAAGAAGTTGGAAGACCACAAGGAAAATGGTATTTGAATATTTAAATTTATCTGCTCCAATATTAGAGCACGGAAAGTGTTGAACTTTAAACTAACTAATCTACTATTGTTAATTATATATTGTGTCGATTTATATTTGTTTGAAAATTTATTATGAATGGAGTATAATACTCCCAAGATTAAGCCATTTCAAGATGATGTAGAAAATGCTATCGAAAGCTTGCAATCTATACCAAGCAATAATTATTTAACCACCAAAAAATTAATGTCGTTGTGTAACCTGGAAATCAAGTCGCTGAACGAAAGCATTGCTAAAGTAGAAGATTCATACATTGAATTAATGACACTAATGTCAAGCAATATGACACCTGCACAAACCATAGCTGATATTGCAACTAATAAACGGAGTTTGATGAGCAAATAAGTGACTGGTTCACTCTAATAAGAATTTTGCCCATTTTAAAACCACACCCACTAGCTCAACTAAATCTAGTAGAAGCTCACAATCTTCTTTTCTCACGGCTAGGCAACTTCAAGCCACTCTTAATCTTAAATCGGCACAATTACAAGCTAACTACACACAAGAACAGGCAGAAGAGCAACTATGTAAGTCATGACTAGAAACGGAGCTGCAAGAAAAGGAGGCTCTATGCAAAATACTTCTTGCCAAGTTAGAGTGTAAAGTGTGGGAAGTGGCAGAAAGTAACGAATTCAAGGATTCCTCCTTTTCTAATCCGAATCCTTCAACTTTATTAACTCCAAGTAGTGTAGGAACTCAATTTCCAACATCTTCCACGGCTACTAAGAGGGTTACTTTTGGTCAAACAGCTGCATCAACCACCAATACTAACCATTCAGGATATGAGGCGAATCGGGGGGCAGCACCATTGAATGAAGGTGCTTCTCGTTCACCTTTAGATGCCCCGCAACATTTACCTACCAGATCTTATTCACCATTTACCAATACGCCCTACCAACCATGGCTGCACAACATCGATTATGATAGATAGTATGCTTTTGCCTAGACCTGAATTTCCTAAGTTTGAAGAGAATCCTCTTGAATTCAAGTTATTTCTTAATAACTTTGAAACACACCTTGAGCCAAGGGATCATGATGAACAAACTCTTTTTTGCCTGTTGCTTCAGCATTGCAGCAAGGATATAGAGGGCCAAATAAACCATTTAGCCAGCCATGAAGCATGCTACCAACAGGCCAAACAAAAACTTGTTAGAGAGTATGGCTCGCTATGAATCATATCTGACGCTTGCCACCAGAAATTTAAAGAGTTTGGCAATTAAGAGCAGAGCAAGTCGACAATTAAAATCCTTTTGTGAACTACTAGAGAGACCCTAGTGATAACAAATGACATTCCCCAATACACAAATCTAGATTCTTTAGATATTCTTACCATCTTGGTAGGAAAGTTGCCTTATAATTTACAAGGGCAATGGGTGAAAAAGTTAGTAAAGATAGAAAAAACTAAGGGCCTTGTAGCAGAATTCTCCGATTTAGTTGAGTTGGTAAAAGAAGATTCTGACGTTGCTAATTTTTTGTTCGGCCTCGGTACTTTGAATAATAAATCTAACCCCAAGTCCAAACCCTTTAGCTCTAAGGCAACCGTAGCATTCTTGCAGGAAGAAAATAAAAAGGCAGGTTTAGGATCTTGTTGGTACTGCAAAGATACAAGACATAAGTTGCTGAATTGTGCAAGTTTCTTAAACTTATCTTTAAATGAATGTTATAAATTCATAAAATCAACAAAGCTATGTCACAAGCGCCTGAGTTCTAAGCATCGAACACCAGCATGCAAAAGGACAAATACTTGTAGGGTCGATGGCTGTTCTGAAGTATTTCACCATACCCTCCTTTGATCTATCTATAGCAAAAAACTTCATACCTGTGAAAAATCCATATTGACCTCCAATAAAATTGAAAATACTAAACGTTTCTAGCACTTTAGTTAGCAATAAAATTCGTGCTGAGAGTTCTTCAGGAACTGTCTAACTATGCGTTGTTCCAGTCCACATAGCTCACAAAAATAAAAGTATTTTGACTTATGCATTTCTAGACCAAGGTTCTACCCACACCTTTTGCAATAAAAACCTGGTTAAGACATTAAATCTTAACGGTCCCGAAACCAGCATTCAGATTAAAACCATAAGTGGGTCCTCCAAAGTTTACAAAAGTAAATTGTGTGACTTATAAGTATCTGCCCTTAATAACAATAACTCATTTGCTCTAACCAATGTACATCCCATTGAAAGTATTTCTCTGCAACTTAACTCTATCCCACCTAAAAGAGAACTCTCTCAATTTTAACATCTTAAGGATATAAGATTTGACACTATACCAGGTGCTTTAATTCAAATGTTATTAGGTGCTGATGCTCCAGAAATGTTTTGTGTGGGAAATATACGAAAAGGTCCTAAAGGCACACCTTACGCTATCGAAACCCTTTTAGGTTGGTTGCTATTAAGTCCTTCAATGACGCTTTCTTCCTAAGCAAACTTCCATGTTAACTTTCTAAGTTGTAAAGATGATGAGCTGCTGCAAGCAACTGAATGCTTGTGGAAGTCAGATTTTGAAAGGGGTACATCAGTATTGAATGTTCCCAACTCAAAGCAAGACAGAGCAGCTTATGATATGATGGAATCTAGATTATGCCTTGACGGAGGATATTACCAACTGCCATTGTTGTGGAAAGATGAATGTCAGAAACAGCTTCCAAATAATCTACCTTTAGCTAGAAAACGACTGTTTAATATGAAGAACTGATTGCTTACAGACAGGAAGGTTGCAAAAGGCATACACAGAAGCAATCAAGTCATACTTAAGAGAAAGATATGCCCAAGAAATTACTGAAGATATTCACAATGCATCCACTGTCTGGTACCTTCCCCATCATCCCGTAGTTAATCCAGGTAAGCCTGGAAAGCTTAGAGTAGTTTAATGGAAATATTTAATGGAACTTCTTTAAACAAACAAACTAATGAAGGGTCCAGATTTGGCCAATAGTTTAGTTGGTGTCCTTACTTGCTTCAGAAAGAATAAAGTCATCCTATTAGCACAGTGGTTCCCAACCGGGGGTCCACAGAGTGATTTTTGGGGGTCCATGAGCCTTTTACGGAAAAAATGAAAGAATATGTTATAATGAAAGCAATGGTGGATATTAGGGGAAGCGAATTAGGCAGTTGCCTAGGAAAATAAAAGATCGATTCAAGGTGAAGACCTTTTTCTTTTTTTTTTTTTTTTTTTTAGAGATCACCATGTTTCTGGGAGAAAAAACAGCAAAATTGGAAATAAAATCAAAGTGAAAACCTTTTTTTTTTTTTTTTTTTTTTGAGATCACCGTGTTTTTGGAAGAAAACAGTGGATTTTATTTCCTTTTTTATTTAAGGGGTCCCCAACTTTCAGGAAAATCCTCAAAAGGGTCCATGACATTAAAAAGGTTGGGAACCACTGTACTAGCAGACATAAAAGCAATGTTTCATCAAATTAAGGTAGATCCCCGAGACGAAAACACGCTCAGATTTTTATGGTGGACCAAAGGAGACCTATATAAAGAATCAAAAATTTATAAAATGGTGGTACACCCTTTTGGTGCAATCTTATCTTGAAGTTGTGCCAATTTCTGTTTGAAGCAGATCGCTCGAAAATTTGGTCATTTATATCCATCTATGATATCAGGAGCCATGCTTCATAATTTCTATGTTGACAACTGCTTGATTTCAGTTTCTACAATTAAGGAAGTGGTCATGATGCAACAAAAACTCACAGAACTTTTGGCCCGATGCAGTTTTCACTTGATAAAATAGATAAACATTTGGTGGTACAGAATTTAAAGATTGCGTGAAGTAAAAGATTTTTCTTCCCAAAGCTTTTCATCTGACACTCTTCAGGGGAAATCGTCAGAATGAAGCAGAATTGAAACCGAATTAAGTTATAAAGGGGGAAAGTAGAGTTCTCATTGGCTGAAAGAAATTAGCCAATGAGAGAAAAGATTAAGAAATTTTCAAAGAGCAGACGAATTTTTTTTGCTTACACAGAAGGGGATTGAGAGATTTAATGAAAGTCGCTTCAAGAGCAGAAAGGTGAAAGGAGGAGCGACCTCGAGCAAGAATAAAAAATTTTTTGTTGCTGTAATGAAGGGCGCATTGGGTGTTGTCAAGAAGATGTTGACCAATGGCGGATTTGTGAAATTGTTGTGGACGTGTGTTGTTCTTGCAAGAGCAGGAAAGACTTTGGCAGTTGGCCGAGGCACGAGGATTGGTGATGGATCTAGGAATGTGTTGTTTAATTCACTCTTCTAGCCGTTGAGATGTGCGACCAACATACCGACTGTCGCAGTGGCACAAAAACTGGTAAATAACATTGCTGTAATGATGGGAAGGTAACACATCTTTCTTAATCGCTGGAAGGAGCTGTTGGGTGTGAAAATAACACGTGGTTCGACGGAGAAAAAGCAGCGTTTCACAGCAGACGTAATCTGCTTTTCAAACTTCATCGAGACGTTTCCAATCCATGGGATGTGTAGGTAGACAGGGCACTTTTTTACTGTGCGGACCAGGTTAGAATTTAGTTGCTGAAGTTTTTGCTTGAAAGCCAAATTGATTACACGTTTCGGGTAGCCATTTTCAAAAAGAATTGAATGAATTTTGCCAAGCTCTTAATCCAGTTTGCTTTTAGGACAAATCATAAAAGCTCTGTGAACAAGAGTACCAATTAGATTGATTTTCTGTTTCTGGGGACTAAAAGAGTTCCAACGTAGATATTGGCTTGTGAAGGTGGGTTTCCTGCATACTGAAGTTAGAAATTCTGAATCATGCCTTTCTACCAACACGTCAAGGAAAGGGAGAGAGTGATTAGATTCCTTTTCATAGGTAAAGCGAAGTGAGAAATGAAGGGATTTGAGGTGGATGAAAAAAGTGTTGCAGTCTTCTCCATTGTTGAATACGGCGAAAGTATCATCAATGTACCAGAAGTACACTAATGGTCTTTTGGCAATGTTGAAAAGAAACGGAAAATCAATCTAATTGGTACTCTCGTTCACAGAGCTTTTATGATTTGTTCTAAAAGCAAACTGGACCAAGAGCTTGGCAAAATTCATTCCATTCTTTTTGAAAATGGCTACCCGGAACGTGTAATCAATTCGGCTTTCAAGTGAAAACTTCAACAACTAAATTCTAACCTGGTCCACACAGAAAAAAGTGCCCTGTCTACCTACACATCCCATGGATTGGAAACGTCTTGATAAAGTTTGAAAAGCAGATTACGTCTGCTGTGAAACGCTGCTTTTTCTCTGTCGAACCACGTGTTATTTTCAACACCCAACAGCTCCTTCCAGCAATTAAGAAAGACGTGTTACCTTCCCATCATTACAGCAATGTTATTTACCAGTTTTTGTGCCACTGCAACAGTCAGTGCGTTGGTCACACATCTCAACAGCTAGAAGAGCGAATTAAACAACACATTCCTAGATCCATCACCAATCCTTGTGCCTCGGCCAACCACCAAAGTCTTTCCTGCTCTTGCAAGAACAACACACGCCCACAACAATTTCACAAATCCGCCATTGGTCAACATCTTCTTGACAACACCCAATGCGCCCTTTATTACAGCAACAAAAAATTTTTTATTCTTGCTCGAGGTCACTCCTCCTTTCACCTTTCTGCTCTTGAAGCGACTTTCATTAAATCTCTCAATCCCCTTCTGTGTAAGCAAAAAGAATTCGTCTACTCTTTGAAAATTTCTTAATCTTTTCTCTCATTGGCTAATTTCTTTCAGCCAATGAGAACTCTACTTTCCCCCTTTATAACTTAATTCGGTTTCAATTCTGCTTCATTCTGACGATTTCCCCTGAAGAGTGTCAGATGAAAAGCTTTGATGAAATGGATTTCTAACGTTGATGAGGTGTTGGAATCTATCTCTGAATTAGAAAGATCAAATTTAGAAAGCCATTTTATGTTAGATAACCGTGTGAAGGAAAAGGTCTTGGGCATGCAATGACATATAAAAGGTGATTACTTTACCTTTGACATTCTTGTCAACAAAAAACCTTTCACAAGACAAGGGTTGCTTTTCATGACAGCAAGTGTTTACAAAACCCTGGGATTGTAGCACCAGTAATTTTAGAGGCAAAATTATTGCTTCAAGATTTGTGCAAACAGAAAGCTAGTTGGGATAGCGCTATCTTCAAAGAAGTAAGAGTTAGGTGGTCTCGCTGGCTCGAGAAATTGCCTTATTTAAGTGAGCTTAGGATTCCCTGGTGTTTTACCCAAGTAGCTGCTGCTAGCTATGAGATTTACTGCTTTGCCAATGCATCTTTGTTTGCATATGGTGCATGTTCGTATCTTTGCATAGTCATACAAAAAAATTTCGTCCATTGTTCATTTCTCTTGGGAAAATCTAGATTGGCCCCAATTAAGTCAGTATCAATATCTAAATTAGAATTAACTGCCACTGTCTTAGCCTTACGCTTATCTTGCTTATTGAAGGCAGAGTTAGATCTACCTGCAGTTTTAATTTTCTGGACTGACTCTACAGCCATACTTCATCGCATAAAAAACAATACCAAACGCTTTCATGTGTTTGTAGCCAATCGTTTAGCAATCATTGAACAAAATACTGAACTTGATTGTTGGCACCATGTGCCGTTGAATTGGAATCCTGCTGATCTTGCTTTTTATGGCATATGAGCTAACTCTAGCGAAATGAAAAAATGGTTAAAAGGACCAGAGTTTTTGACAAAGCCCCGCACCAAGTGGCCTACAAATACGTTGTCAAACCTAACTCCGACCAAAGAAGGTTTAATCACCTTAATGACTGAGGTGGAGGGGATTTTAAATTCCAGACCTTTGGTACCATTAATGCTCCATGATCCTGAAGAGGAGCCTTTAACCCTCAACCATCTGCTACTTCTAAGAGGCAACCCTAATTTACCACCTGGCACATTCAACACAAACGGCTGTTACACATGCAGGTGCTGAGCTCAAATACAGTTTTTTGCCAATAAATTCTGGCAAGGTTGGATCAAAGAATTTCTTCCCAATCTTTTGCAGAAGCAAAAATGGTTTAATCACAAAAGAAATTTTGAAGTAGGGTATGTAATATTGTTGGTTGAAGATATGCAACACAGTTCAAATTGGGTAGTGGGGAGAGTACTTCAAACCTTAACTGATAAGGAAGGCCTTGTGCAAGTGACCCAAGTCAAGGCATGCAATTCCATATTAACTAGACCTGTTACCAAATTGTGTCTAATTGAAAAAACTGCTCTGTAATTATGAGTGAAATTACGTTGCCTTTAATGTTTATTTGCTATTTGTGGTAATCTTGTTTATGAAGACTACATTCTTGAATTTAGTAAACGTGCACTTGCATAACTTACATGCTTCATAGGAGAAATTTCTGTTTATTCTAAGTTCAATCTCCATTTGTGTTATTAATTTGATGTGTATTTATGTTGGATTTACCTTATTGTATACTACTGTTACTGCTGAGTTGACAACACTTTCGTAATGTTAATGTAACATTTTAGGGGGGGAGTGTAGCATTACCAAGACACAAACCAGGTCTGTGATCGCACACTAATTAAAGTTCACACATGGCGCCTGGTGATTGTGCACACTGCTGTTGCCTGCCCTTTGGCGATCTCTCGTATTGTAACAGTTAGCACGAGGTAGTTCTTTCTTTTTGGTTTTGCCTTCATAGGAGAAGGTTACTATTAGAGCCTGCTGGCCACTTCCTCATATACAGATGAAATCGGTTAATTGCATATCGCTTAAACGCATATATTGTTTTATTGCACACAAATCTGAAATCCCAAACCAAATCCCATCTCTCATTAAGTAAAAACATTGGTTAATCGCATAGCGCTTAAAGAAATGAATCGGATTATCACATAAGATTTTCGTCACACTCACTATCTTCATTCACTTAATCACATTATTTCCCGGGAGGAAAACATTTGCGAAACAACAATGCAATCAATCTACAATGGAATCAAAAAAGTAAACAGCGATAACTTAATCTGTCATGGTGGCTGCTACTTACTGTGAAATACAAAACAAAAGAACTGGAATTGCAACAAAATACAAAACAAAAGAAGTGCGATTGCAGCAAAACGCTGATTTAATCAATTATATTAACCAAAGCAAAGAATGATTAAGAATATAGTTAATAAATAAAAAAAATAAAGAATTAAAATCAATTCTAGCATTATTTAAACATGGAAAAAAGTTAAAATCATAACAAATGTAAATTGCAAACTTCATACTGTCAAACAACTAAACCTTTATCTCCTTAAAAGAAAACTCTAGAAGCACATGTGTGCAAAACAAACTCCCAAGAGATTTTAACATACGAGATGAAACATTTATGACAAAGCACAATGGCAATAAAAAGGATTGAGTCAGCCAAATCTTCATTGTACAATTCTTTGAGATAAATTTATGACATAACATTCAAGCAAACAAAAAAATTCAAAATATCCAAGTCTCACTGCTACAGTTATCATAAACATAGTGCGAGAGTGTGACTACACTGTTAAAAAATTGTGCAGCAAAATCAAAGAAATTTTACAAAATTTTACAAACATCAAAAACGCCAACTGCAATGATTAAAGAAACACAAAAACAATATAGAAATGAAATTGTTGAAGCGAAAGCCTTTTTATGCGACAGTTAAAGGGAGCGAAGCAGATCAAAAGACTGCCAACAAAAAAATTGCCGTTTCATAAGACGGTTTATTGCTTTTGGTTTTTTGATAGTTATTGTAAAGGGGAATGGCATGCCATCCAAACATCCCCCCTAGTTGCACCCCTGAGCATGTCATAGTTAAAGTTGTGGCACAAGAAAGACCAACAAACATTAAAATTGCGTATTTTCTTGCTGGTGTTTGTACAATGTCTTAATCACATAGAAACATTGCAAAATAAATTGGCAATCTACAATGTGGTCAAAAGGTAATCACATAAATTGGTTAAATGCATATATCAGATAATTGCCTAAAATTGCCTGGCAAATTGAATATGCGATTAACCAATCATGTCTGTATATCCTCTTGGAAATTTGTATTGCCTATTGGCAGAAGTTCAGACGGAACAAATTTATTATAATCTGACTAATTTGTTGTATTTAAACTAATTTTGATGTATTTTATTTGAATAACAAAAAGACTGGAATAAATTAGTATTATCTCTATCAAGTTTAATTCATTTCTTGTATCAAATTAACAAAGGGTGTGATAATTGCTTGGCAGTCAGACAGTGTAATTTTTCCAAAATATAGCGAGTGGTTTGTGGTGCAGAATTGAAATATAGCCAGCAAAAAACTTATCTCTAAGCTTTTCATCAGCCACTCATCGAAAGATAAACATCTGAATGAAGTGAAAAAATTCAATTTAATTATCAGATATAATCATATAATTTTTAGTGAAAACAAAAATTTATTAGACAATTAATTGAATTTTTTTTCGTTTATTCTGACCTTTATTTCCTGATGATTGTTGAATAAAAGGCTTAGAGATAAGTATTTTGCTGAGTACAAATATAATAAAATTGGACACAATTATTAGTATTAACTGACACAAATAACTAAATACTGTATTAAAATATATATTCTTAACAAAAATCTCAGCTAAATACCACTCAGCTCTATAAGCTTTCATTTATTCAACTTCTTTAGATAACCTATCTGTAGAAGTTGAATAATATGTTATCTGAAGAAGTTGAATATATAAAAGCTTATGGAGCTGAGTGGTATTTGGCTGAGATTTTTGTTAAGAATAATTTTTAATTTTCTCAATCTATGTATCCAATAATGGATCTAAAGGGTGTTTGGAAAGTCACTGTGCACTTACTTATTTATTAATACACATGTTTCACTATAGAATACAGGAGGTAAATATGAATGACAATTATAAATTATGTTGAAAGTGACCCCCTTAGCATCAATACAGGCTTGGACCTTTCTTATTTTGTTTCTAAACACTGCTATCAGTTGCTCACTTGAAATAGACTGAATGAATGCTGTTATTACTGCTTGCAAGTCATCCAGCGTGCATGGACAATCTCGATACACTGCAGATTTTGCTGCTCCCCATAGATAAAAGTCTGGTGGATTCAGATATGGTGAACATGGGGGGGCCACACGTCTTTTAAAATAATGTGGTCTCCAAAGAATTCCTTTAATAAATCCATAGATCTGCCAGATGTGTGGGCAGTAGCACCATCCTTTTGAAACCATGAGTAATTGATTTTATCACTTGTCATTTGACCGATGAAGGCATGAAGAATATCTGAACAATAGCACTTGCTGTTTATTGTGTTCATAAAGAAAATAGGGCCAACAATTCTACGTCTGAAAATCGCAACTCACACACCAACCTTCTTATCATGTAGGGATGCTTTGTGCAAACTGTGAGGATTATCAGATGACCACAATCTTGAATTTTGTGAATTAACGTAACCTGAGAGATGAAACCATGCTTTGTCAGTGAAAAAGGTCACATTCAACACATTAGCTGTATTCTCTTCAATAAATCGGTTAAACCATCTGCAATAGCGTAATTGTTTCTCATGATCAGTGGTTTTCAGTTCTTGCACTGCCATTATTTTGCATGGGAAAAGCTTTAATTGCCTTCTGATGGCCTCATGAGCAGTTGCAAGACCAATATCATGCTGGTGAGCTAATTTTCGTAATGATCTTCATGGACTCTGCAGCATACTGTCAGAAATGTCCAACAGTTTCTCCTCCGTAGCTTTGCTGGCCTTCCACAGCGTTTGGCATCATACACTGATCGTGTTTCCTGAAACTTATCAACAAGGTTATGAACTGCGTTGCAATGTGGAACAGATTTATCTGGGAATTTTTCAGCAAACTGCTGTTACACCACATCTGTGTGTCTATCACCCTTTCGGAATATGTGTTTGACAAGCCATACACATTCTTCAGTTGTTAAAACCATATTGGGTTATAATATGAATAAAATGAATTAAAATCTAAAACATAAAAAAAATTATTAGAAAATAATATAAATAAATAATATAAATAATATAAATAATAAGATAAGTAATAATAAGATAATATAATAAGAAAATAATATAAATAATATAAATATAAAAAAAATTATTAGAAGTGCACAGTGACTTTCCAAACACCCTGTACCACTCTTTGCAAGTATGGACCTGCTTTAGTTTTCAACAGTTTTGGATTATTTTTGTAAAATATATGTCTTCAATTTTATTGTATCTAATGAATCCAACACTCATAATGGACTAAAATTATGATGTCATAAACCAACAGCCTAATGTTTGCACATGAAAAATAATGTTGCTAATAATTTTTTTGCTAAATAAAAAATGATTTTGCAAAAAAACCTGATACAGTATACCTGTTACAGTACAACTGCTTGCATTAAAATCAACAGCAAAAATTACACCAGAAATAGTTAATAGTTTCTAAATCTCAAAAAATTTGCAGACCAGTGTAATACACCTTAAGCATGCTCAATGTCCTGAAATCTGGAAGTTGAGCAAAACAAGATTTGCTATATATTCGCTATTTGCTATATATGCTATATATATATATATTCGCTATATAAACTGATATAAACTGATAGGTATAATTAAGAAACAGGAAATATGGCAGTAGCGTTAGTGTGTCAATTATGTTTTGTGAAAGCATAATTTGGGGAATATGTTGCCTCACTATGAAAGATTATAGGCTAACACCTGATTAGAATCATCACAATTACAACCAGAAAGATTATTTGCAATAATTCAAATAAACTGGAAGTAGTAAAATAAACTGATATTGACTTTTATCTGCACAATTGCTGCATGAAGAAGTAAAAGTGCAATGACTCATAGGTTATATAGAGTATTGATATGGGGTTACATCCATAAATACTGTTAGTGGAAAAACCTCAATGAATGATTTGTTTCCAAGTTCTCTCAAATTGCAAATGAAGCTTTCAAAATTAATATTGCATAAAAAGACACAAAAGCTTCTCCCAAAATATGAAACTTGATTTTGATAGAAGTTTAAACGAAACCAATGCAAAACTTCTTGCACTTTCCATCTCTCACTATCACAAAAAAAATTCTCATTAGACACTGACAAAACCGTGTGTGAAAAAATACCCAAAACTGTGATTGCAATGAAAGCTACAAAGCAAACAGTTGCCAGCATGGTAGAGTGGTTAAAAGCACAGTGATTGTGATCTACATAGTTACTCAGGCCATTCTGTCATGCTTTGGGAAGACACTTTAAAGCACTTTCCCCTGCTAAGCGATCTTGGCAAGCAGTTCTAAATTTTATTCATGTCTCAATAAAACTAAAAAACAAAATAAAAAACTTGAACAGAACAACAATATCTTGGCATCTCTTAAAGCAGGTCAAGGTAATTGCTTGTCCTATGTATAGCACCTCCAATGCTTTCCTGTGACTTAGGAGAATAAATATAAAGATAAAAAAATTTAAGCAAGGGATCTTTTGACTCAAGAGTTGTCTTTTGAATCTGTTGCCTTCTTAAGGAGCATTTTTTGTGAGCAATTTTTTGATAGATACTAATTTTTAAAAATGTTAATTAAATTTAATGCTTGTTTAAGTACCTTTATGATTAAAACATGTATTTCAAAAACATGAGTTTATCTTAATGTCTTAAAACTTTAAACTCATTTTACCATCAAAAATATTAAACAGTGATGCTATAATTAAAAACATTAAACAGTTGTTCTTTACTGAGGAGTATTGAAAAATTTTAAGGATTGCACAAATACTAAGTTAAGTATTTCCAGCTACTACCTACTCTTTATATAATATTTTTCTAATCTACAGAATTCAGATGGGCTTATAAATACAGATGTTTTAACTCCTTAACAATGGGTAAAAATTTGTAGAGCAGTGCTCTCATGCCAGGCATTTTTTACACATTTTTCCATTTTTTAAATTTTTTTTGTAAAATACTTGTATAATAGTATTTTTTGGCATTGTTCAAATTTTTAGTTACTACCTGTTACTAGGGTTCTACTCTATCTACTGGAAAAAGTTTTGTCTCAATATATCAAAAAACTTGGAAGTTATAAGCATTGTTTACTCAAGGAAGTTGGGTGGACAGCTCATTAGTTATTCAATCCACTGTTTTCTAAACTTTGTCCAAGTCTGTGTGTTTGTGCACCATTGTTTGAATTGTTGCTTGCTTGACAATGGTAAAAAACATTTTTTGTTATTTTTGGTAACAATCTAAGGAAAAAAGCAAAGCTTTTGGCTTGTTTAGCAAAGTAACATAGTTTCTTGTCACTCAATAAATACTTATGTAATACATTTTAAATAAAATATTTTTGTTAAAGCATAAAACTACACCAGTATTATGTTTTTGCAAAATATTTTCAATTGGCTGATTTACCATTTGTAACTTTAGCAAATAGTAAAACATTTTGTGTGATAAGCAAATAAGCATTTTTACGAACACAAGTTCACCACACATATGGCACACCAATCATTTATTACTTTTTATCTCTGTATATATCCTCCTGATTCATGAAAAAGCACCAAAGGTGCTATGAATAGAGCAACTGTCAAGCAAGTATTCCAACCTGCTTCAGCAGATGCCAAGATATTGCAGTTTGGTTCAAATTTTATATTTAGGTTATTTAGTTTTTGATTTAAAAATATGACCAAAATCTAGAGTTGCCTGCTAAGACAACCAAATGCTGTAGAAGTGCCATAAAGTCTTTCTTAAGGAAAAAATAATGTGAGTTGGTTTTGAACTGCAACTGTGTCAATCACATTTGCCATCAATCATAATGCTTTTACCCATTCAGCCACACTGTTAACTTCTTATAACATGCATTTCTAGACATGTGATTCAAAATGTTTAAAAAGAAGGATGAAAAGGTTGACATTAAGGTGATGCTGCCACAAAAGTTATACTCATATAACAATGGAGAAACAAAAATTTAAAAGTGAAACTGCTCAAAAAATTTGAAAAAATAATCAAGAAATAAGTTTTAGTAAATAAAATTGATGAAGTAAAATTTTGAAAAGTTTTGATCTGTAAAACTCAGTAAAAAGACTCCTAAACATCCAAAACTAACACTGTTAAGTTTCATGATGTAACAGCTAACGCGTTGAACATCTAACATTGAACAATTAGCTGAAATATTTTTATTACATTGAACAACTCATTTCTACCATTCAACAAGGGGGCCTTTAGATTTGTTTTAGCTTATTGTTAGTTTTTCTAGCTTTTGGAGCAACACACTGCCATATATAAAGCGAATTTCACATTTACTAGGGCATTGTTACAAAACAATACACATCAAAAGGTTTTTCAAGAAGTTTTAACCAAGAAAACTCAGCCATTTTTACCTGTGCAACTAAATGAAGCCAAAATAGTGGCTTTCCTATCAAACGAGCACAAATTGCCAACCACAATATATTGGCTGCCTGGTGTTAACAGGTTAAATTTCAAAACAAAATTAACCTGACTGTTAATTAATAAGTTTAACCATCAAAAATCTAATTCCTTATGTGTTGACACAAAAAAATTATTTGACATGTTAAAAAATTATCATTAACTACTTTGTTTTGTGTTTTTCTTGTTCTATCATAATCATCTTTGTTATTATACTTATGTTATATTTGTTTACTGACAATTAGTTTTTAGAAATATTTAGTAGGTATTTTTACAAAAAGATTTTTCAACTTTAAAACTTTTTATAGTCTCTTTGCAATCAATTATCCTGTGGTAATCCTTACATAAAAGTGTTTGGGATTTATTTTGTGTTGGCAACATGGTCAAGTTGATGAAAGAGTTGTTTTGATGGTCAATGTAATCAACATAATCTTGGTTCAACTTAAACTCTCATCATGATGCTCTGTCATTGAAAAAAACACTTATAACCACTTTTTCTGTTTTGAGATTCCAAAAAGCAACTCTAAATTACAGTTGCTTCACTTTATAAATCATTAAAAACGAAATAAAAAAATTAAAACAGAAAAAAAAGATATAAAACTAAATAAAAAAAATTGAAAGCAGAAATACATTGACTTCTCCAAAAGCAGGTTGGAGTAGCAGTTTGATAGTTTTTAATATTTATGTTGTTATATTGGAAATCAGTAGAATAAAGCAGATTTATTTTATACCATCAATATAATAAAAGCAATTTTAGGCCATAATATTACAAACAATGCAGTTAAAAGAATATGCTTACGGTTTGACACAATTATAGTTAATTTCTTACGTGTTGAACAATATAATCTTTTTTTTCAGTTGTTTCAAGAGCTTCATTATCTTCAAAAATTGGTTTCCACTCTAAATTTTCTTTTTCAATTTTTAATATTCTAGCTTGACCATAAAACATATGTTGCTCTTTTATGGGAACAATCATATCAGAGGATGATCCAAAATACAGAAGCAAACCTAATATCAAAAATGTATAATGATAAACTTATAATAATCTTATTTGTCTAGATCAGTGCTTTTTAACACTTTCCCTGCCTTTGGATGAAATCTCAGCAATACAATGCCACAGGTGATACTCTTTAATGTCATCTGCCCTATAACTTGATATATTCCTAGAATTTGCATTGGTGTGCATACTCCAGAAGTCTTAAATTTTTCTCTATATATATGGCCAGCTCTGTGACAAAACCTGGGTAAGCTGACTGCCCTGACGAGAGTTTAAAACTCAAAACTATGGTCTGGCAGTGAGCGGGGTTTAGCTTTGTGATGCATAATGCCCCAGATGGCACTTTTCAGTGCCATCTTTCCTATAACTCAATATACGAGGGTCAGTCAAAAAGTAATGAGCCCTGTTAACTTTAACCGCTTTAACCTTCATATTTTTTCTAGAAATTTTAAGGGTGTTTAGTAAATTTACTGCTTTAAAGATAAATTGTAAAAAAAAATTGTTTCAACGTGTCCACTTTTGGTATTGTGTTTTGGAAATGACGTCATCACTGGATGTCCATCAGAAGCAGAGAGCTGTGATTGAATTTCTTGTTTCGGAAGGGGAGCCACCAAAACAAATTTTCGAAAGATTGGTAAATGTTTATGGAGATGCTTCATTAGCCTACAGCACTGTGAAAAAGTGGGTATCCAGGATTAAACATGAAGAAGATGATCCAAGTTTGAGTAGCCTCCAGGACAGACCAAGAAGTGGAAGACCATCTTCTGCAGTCAATCCTGGAAACAATGATAAGGTTGAGAAATTGATTAGAGATGATCGCAAAATCACTATTGATGACATTGCTGAACGTGTTGGAGTTAGCCATGGAAGTGCTGTGAATATTGTTAATGAGCTAGGCTTTGCAAAGGTTTGCGCCAGATGGGTTCCGAGGCAACTTTTGGATTTTCACAAGCAAGCCCGTTTTGAAGCTTGTTCGGAGCTTATTGAGTGTCACAGAAGTGACAAAACTTTTCTCAGCCGTATAGTGACAGGAGATGAAACCTGGGTTCATCACTATGAACCTCTGTCGAAAAGATCATCCATGGAATGGCGTCACCCGTATAAGTATATTTTTAACTTTTATTTTGTAATATGACTAAAATTTAAAGCAAAAAACATTGCCATAAAATATTTTTCCACAAGGACACAACAGAATAAAGCAAGTAGGCTTTAAACCACAATTGTGTCAATTGCTTAATGGTCACACATGTTACCTATTATAAGCAACTTATTTTCATACGTACCTTACAAAACAAGTTTCTGAATCTATGTATATTGAACCTGGGAATATTAATAAAATTGTTAATACTATTCTCTCTCTTAACATGAACAAAGCTGTAGGTTATGATAAAATACCTGCTTACTTTCTTAAAATTGCATCTTTCAATATAGCCCCCTTTCTACTGATCTTAATTAACTATGCTTTTGCTAACTTTCCTTTAAAATTTTTCCTAATAACTTTAAAATTTCTAAAATAATACCAATTCACAAAAATGGAGACATCAATAATCCAAATAATTTTAGACCCATCTCCTTACTTACATGTTTTTCAAAAATATTTGCAAAAAATAGTCTTTAAACATATTACCTGCTTTATAAATAAACATGATGTGCTTAACCCACAACAATATGGATTTCAAAAAGGTATCTCCACAGCTCATGCTATTCTTAATACAGTAACCTCTACATTTGATGATATTAATAGAAAGCAGTTTACAGGAATCTTTTTTCTAGATTTAAAAAAGCGTTTGATACCGTTTGTCACAAAAATCTTCTTAAGAAGTCGTGGCAATCATTATGAGCTTCATGGTCCAGTTAATACGAGGGTAAATCAAAAATTATCCGGACTTTTATTTTTATGGATTATTTTAAAAACACAAAACACGAAAACAATTTATCATTTTTCTACATAATCTCCACCCATTTCGATGCACTTGTTCCAGCGGTCTACAAGCTTATAAATGCCATCTGAGAAGAAAGTTTTTGGCTGGTCACACAACCATTGATGCACCGCTTTTTGCACTGATTCATCAGAAGAAAATTTACGACCCCATAATGCATCTTTGAGTGGGGCAAAAAGATGATAGTCGGAAGGAGCAAGATCTGGACTGTATGCAGGATGCTCCAGCACTTCAAAACCTAGTTTGTTAATGGTTTCAATGGTTGCTTTGGCAACATGTTGGCGTGCATTGTCATGCTGCAGCAAAACCTTCTTTGACAGTAATCCTCGGCGTTTGGTGCAAATTGCAGGCTTCAGGCGGTTGGCTAGCAAATCACAATAACTTGCACTGTTGATTGTACTCCCTTTTTCCAGAAAATCCTCCAAAATAGGCCCTTTTGAATCCCAAAAAATGGTTAGCATAACCTTTCCTGCAGAAAGTTGACTCTTGAATTTTTTCTTTACTGGGGAGGACGGATGTTTCCACTCCAAGCTTTGCCTCTTGGTTTCAGGACTGTAGTGATGCACCCATGATTCATCTCCAGTGACTATTCGACTCAAAAATGCTTCACCTTCATTGTTGTAGCGGTTCAGTAACGTTTGGCAGATCTCCATACGTCTACGCTTGTGCTCTTCTGTAAGCTGTCTTGGCACCCACCTTGCAGAAACTTTATTGTACCCAAGGATTTCATGAATGATTTCTTGAGCAGAGCCAAAACTGATCTGCAAAGATTGTGCTACCTCATCAATGGTAATGCGCCGGTTAGCCAAAATCATTTGTTGAGCTTGCTCAATCTTCTCTTCACTGGTGGAGGTTGATGGACGTCCTGCTCCTTCTGCATGTTTTACACTGGTCCGGCCTGTTTTAAACTTCTCAATCCACTCATATACCGTTGTTTTCGATAGTGCATTGTCTCCATATTGTGCTAAGAGTCTTTGATGAATTTTTGTCCCCGATGAACCTTCTGACCACAAAAATCGGACCACAGCACGTTGTTCTTCTCTGGTGCATTGTGCCAGTGGAGCGTCCATTTTTATCAACAGAAAATAACACGTGTTAAAACTGAACGAACAATTAGATTAGCAGATCGTGATCACATGACACAGTAGACAACACGTGCAAAAAAATTTTTGAAAAAGCTAAAGCAAGAGTGGGCTATACAGCAATTCCGGATAATTTTTGATTTACCCTCGTAAATTGCTAGATTCCTATTTGCTAAGACATCAATTTGTATCATTAAATAATACTCATTCAATGATTTGATTAAACGGTTATGGGGTACCACAAGGTTCATCACTTGACCCATTGCTATTTTTATTACCATATATTTCGACATATAAGGCAACCGTCAGTTAAGATGAGGTACAAAATTAGAGCAAAATTTTATAAATTTATCATATGTTTTTATTTTATAAATTATATCGGTGGGATTAAGACAAACCCCAATTTTTAAGGGTGGTTTTTTGACCTTAAGGGTCGTCTTATATGCGAAATATATGATATATGTAAATAATTTTCCTAATGCTGTCCAAAGTGTTCCACGACTATTTGCTGATGATACTTGTCTTCTGCTCTCTCATTCAAACCCCAAAACTTTTCAAGAAAAATTAAATCAAGAAGTGTCACTACTGTGTAATTGGTGTTATTCAAATAAATTAACTATAAATACTGAAAAATGTCATGTCATAATCATTTCACCTAAAATCAATTCAAATGTAAAGGATTTCTCTGTAATGCTTAACAACTCACCAATTACATTAAAAAATCATATTAAATACTTAGGAGTATTCATTGACTCAAAATTAAACTTTTATTTTCATCTAAATATTGTAGCCAATAAGCTTTCCAAGCCATTGGTATCCTATGTAAATTAACCTTTTGCAGTCCACTGTCATCCCTGGATGATTTTTTGCCATGGTAGCTTCACAAAGTCCATGTGCATGCTAGAAATGATAATCAACTAAAACTCTCAAAAACACTAATTACACATGCTAAACTAAAGAAAAACACATGCTAATTTACTATACGGACTAGTGGTATGAGGTTTCATGTTTTCCACTTACTTCTATTCAAAATAAAGTGCTCAAACTGATAGGCAGAGGGCATTTTTAGAGAGTTCAACACATTACTATGCAAAACTCAAAATATTAAAACTTTTAGATTTATATAATTTTAAACTGCTAAACTAGTCCATGACTATATGAATAGTAAGCTTCTGCTTTTCTTTTTTGATCATTTTAATAAATCATGTAATGTGTCCAACTGTTCAATAAGAACTTCAGTAAACCCGTATAATTTGTACAAACCATTATATCATAATAACAGAACCAAAGTATTAAATATCAAGGAATTCCATTCTGCAAACAATTCAAAAATTTCCAAAAATTTCTTTCAAGGTTAAAATAATTTTTGTTACAATCTTTTTCTAATCTCACTGGCTATCATTCTAATTTTCCTGTAACATCTGGATGTTACTGCATTTGTCTTTTACCTTGTACGTTTTAGATTTTAACCCATATCCTCCTAAATCAAAGTTTTTTGTTCATTTCTCCATTGCAGCTTTGGAATGATGTAACTTGAAGGAAAAAAACGTTCTTTTCGTGAGATATGAATGATTTCACTTCTGTCAGTTTAAACTGATGCTAGGAGCAGGAGGGTACATGTAAAACACAACACAAGATTGCTTTTCTTTAATTTTTTTTATTTTTAAACCAAACCAATTTTTGATAACAAACAAGCCTACAAACAAATAACATCGTTAACAAACAAAAAATCTTTGGTTCACAATCTTTAGTTTACATGTCGAACTCCATAACATTGTCTATTGGAAATAGTATTCTTTAAAACAATCAGAATGTAGACAAATATTGCAGTCTTTGTAGAAATACTGGGAGGTTCTGAGCATCCTGGTTTGGCACATTATCATGCATCTTCTTCACAATCCAGTGATTTGTAGCACTGAAACATACATGTTTACACGATTGTGACCTTGATCCAGGAAATACAGGGTGTCAAGAAAGTTCCCGATCGATTTTTAAATTTAATGTAATTCAAAAACTTCAATGAATTATGATAAGTTCTGTACGTCATTTTTCCACTTAATCCTCCTTTTCAATGTTTCAGATACACTTTTCAAATTTTTTTGGCTAAAATAATAATAAAATGAGTAAAAGAGCTGCAATCATTCAACTTCATCGTGCAGGACATTCAAATTCTAAAATTATGAAGTTGCTAAAAGCACCAAAATTGACTGTTCGCGATACAATCTTGTGCTTCCAAGAACTTGGAACCATGGAGGATCAGGATAGGAGTGGACGACCTCGATCCGCTCGCACTCCAGCAAAGATCAAGGCCCTCAGGGAGAGAATTCGGAGGAACCCCAAACGATCCTTGAGGAAAACGGCTAAAGACATGAATATCAGCCATGAGTCTGTCAGAACAATTGTTGAACAGGATCTCAAAATGTCCCCGTACAAAATCAGGACAAGACAACTCCTAACTGACCTCCAGAAGCGAAAAAGAAAGGAGAGGGCCAAAATTCTGCTGAACCGTCTGAAGGGAGGCACGGAGAAAGGCGAAATCATTTTTTCAGACAAAAAACTCTTCTCGGTGGAGGCGAAGTTCAACACCCAGAATGACAGGATTCTCGGAAAGTTGCCCAAGGACCTCCCTGATCATCTTCGATTTGTTTCATGCCGACAGAAACCCTCGTCTGTGATGGTATGGGGTGCGATCTCCAAATCTTGGAAATCTCCCCTCATTTTTGTTAAAGAGGGGGTCAAAGTGAATACAGATTCGTATGTCAATGATATTTTAACCCCTGCCCTCGCATCGATGAAGGAAAAGTTCAAAAATAAGTCCTTCACCTTCCAACAAGACGGCGCGGCTTCTCACACATCAAAGAAGATGCAGAAGTGGTGCGAAGAGCACTTTCCTTCATTCTGGACCAAAGATTTGTGGCCACCATCTTCGCCCGATCTCAATTCTATGGATTTCTGTGTGTGGGGTATTCTGGAAAAAGAAGCCTGTTCTTCACCCCATAACAATCTGGAGGATCTTCGAGCTTCCCTGAAACGAGCATGGGAGAAAATTCCTCAAGATGCCCTTCGTGCTGCTTGTCAGAATTTCCAACAGAGGCTCCAACGTGTTATTGATACAGATGGGGGTCATTTTGAATAAACCAGATTTTTTTATGTTTATGGAGCTTTGTTCTATCACCACAATAAACCTTTTGTTGATTTAACCTTCTGTCATTAGCCCTATATAATTTTGTTTAGGATCGGGAACTTTCTTGACACCCTGTAGAACCTGTGGCATATCTTTACTGTATTGCAAGTGTCTTTATGGGCAGATGGAATTGAACATAGCATCTCAATGGCTTTGCCTGTACCCACAGCTTATAGCCAAACTTAATTGGTTTCCATGAATACAACATAATTGTTTGGCACTGTGCTTCCCAAAGTATGGTATCATGGATTTGTCAATGCTTAGATGTTGCTCGGGTTTGTAGTAAGCCACACACTGCTTGTTTACCGCATCAACAAAGGTCTAACTTTGACAAATCTGTCAGTTTTGCCCAAGTTTTCATTATCAGCAAGATGAAGATACTGCTTGGTTTCTTCAAATTCACGCTTGATCATCAACGCCATGACCATTCAGTTCTGGTTGTCCTCCCTCCTCTGCCAATACATTTCTTGTCGTGGCAATTGATTATAACCACTCAGCACAAGGATGGCAATAAATTATTTCAACTTTTTTATGGTCATCATGAATGAGCAATTGCTTTTGTATTGAGGATACTTATTTGATTTTAAACATATTTTTTCCATCTCTTTAGTCATCAAGAACTTTTCAAATATTTCATGTGGCAAGATATGCTTTTCAAAGGAAGGGTGTGTCAAAGTCCAGTTATTAAGAACTCTGTGCACATCCATGTTACCCTTCTTGCATTTCAGTTTCGGAGCAAGAACTTTCATCATCTTTCTCTAAAAAACACATTATAAAGTTGAATATCAACATGAAATGCAAAATTATACAATTTAAAAGCATTTAGTGTTGTGTATTAAGTTCACACAATGCAAGCATTGCAGCAAGATTACATAAAACAGTTGAATGAAGATACTGTATATGATAGTACAGCAAAAGCTATAAATTTGTTGTTGAAATATGTATATATGCTACCTTTTTTGTTGCTGGCAGACCACCATATTGTTCTGACAAGAAAACATTTTTTTGGTTGAAAGTCACCAGTAGATAACCTAGTATCCTAGAAACATGAGAAAATTCTAGAAACTGAACCTTACCTGACCGCTTGCTAAAGCTTGCAATTCATCAGTAATCAGTTTTGTGCCTCCTGTTTCTTGCAAATCCAATTCAGCATTTGAAAGAAGTTTCCTTCCGCAAAGACTATTTGAAATACAATTAACATCATTTCCATCATCTTTGTCAGTGTCTATATCATCATTCTTTGGGGAAAAAATGATAATATTTGCAGTAGACACTGATTCACCAGCAACAAAGCTGTACTTAGACTCCAACAGCTTCAAGTACTTCTAAAGCTTCAAAAATGGTAATCTTTTTGTTTTGGTGCAGCAGGTTAGCCATGGCAGTCTAATGGATAAAGTCTAGAAATGCCAGGATTAGCAGTTGTAAATACTACTTTTGTCGCTTGTAAAAAAAACAACTCAAATTACTCAATACTTTTGGTCAACTGCTTCGTTTAATTTACAGTGATTTTTGGAGTCAATAAACAGACACCAGTGAACAATTAAATCTTAGATTATTTAGCTCTAATTAACTTTAAAGTTAACATGATTCAACTGGATTTAAACTTGTTAGGCTACCTGTTAAAACAATAATCTCAGTAAAGTGCATCCAACCAAAATAAAAAATAAAAACTTTGTGTATATTGCTCTACCTCCAGGCAAGAGTTGCTACCAGTGTGTTTTCTGTCTAGATAAGCAAACTACAAGCAACTTGGCTTATCAACTGGTTATTAACTAATCCTGCACCAGCTCACAATTACCAATAAACTAACAAAGTATTGCAAATACTTGAAAACCACAACCATTCTGTGACATCACAATAAAGCAATATAATTCTACACATTTTCGCATTCGATAAAAGAATTCATGTTTAACATCTGAGTGTACCCCTCCTGCTCTTAGCATCAGTTTAAACTGACAGAAGTAAATCAATTGCAAAACTTTTGCTAGCCTGTTTTTAATTCTTTTTTGTTATTACCACTTCAATAATATATGTTTTAGCTATCTTTAGTAATTTTTCAATTTATTTTCAATTCACAACCGTTTGATGGCAGTTACTTCTTTTAGCAATACAAAAACATTTTTTTTAAATTATGCTGTTCTAAATATTGCGACAGCTTTTTATTTATAATTTAAAACAGTTAGACAACTAGCTTAAGTCCTCATTGTCAGTTTAATCTAAAAACTAGAGTTGTACAAGTATCAATGTGCTTAAAATCCTTCTTTTTGCACCATCAGTTTAAACTGACGCTAGGAGAATATGGGTTAAGTTTGAGGGTATGTTTTTGATTCTAAGTTTGAAGGGTGGCTGCCTGACTCAAAGATCAAAGAGATCCATTTGCAGCTTCTCCATTACTAAACAACAGATTTAATTTCTATTCTGTTATTATTTGTTAAAAATTTTCTATTCACTTGTTTTGTTGTTGTTGTTTTTTTTGTTTTGTTTTGTATTTTTATTTTTTGTACTTGGTAAAGTTGTTTGATGACAAAAAATAAAATTGAATTAAATTGAATTGAATTGAACAATATCAACTACAATTAAAAACATCATGATATACCAATAGCTGCATTTTGAGATAGCAAATTTTTATAAAAATAGGAAATGCAAGACGTTTAAATGTTGATAAAAACAGATCTATAATTTCTTGAGCATCTTATGCATCTCCAAGCTTCTTGATTGCCATGGTTTGTAAATGCGCTTAAATATGCGTGAATGCACTTAGTGAATGAATGTGTATAATCTCTGGGTTGTAGTCTAACAAACTACCAAAAAAATTTCTACTTTCAACAGAATAGCTATGAATAGTATTCTGTTGAAAGCTATGAATAGTAATGAATAGTAAAAAAAAAGCTATGAATAGTAACATAAAAAGAAAATTGAATGAAGTACTCAACGCAGTTGGCAATATCTCAGAAAGAATTGACAAGTTAGATGAAAAATTGGAAAACTTTGATCAGCGCATAACTAAATTGGAATATCTAGTTAAAGAAAAAATCTCTAAATTTCAACAGGAACTTAAAACAAAAGCAGATGACAGCGCTCTAAATGAACTGCATTTAAAAATATGCCAAATTGAACAGCAACAAGTTGATCAGCTTGCTAAAGATGTTATGCAGGAATTGTATGAAAAACGATTTAACATACTAATTAATGGAATTAAAGAAACCAACACAAGTGTTTGGGAAAAGCGAAAAACTACCTTACAGGTAGTGTAAGATTTTGTGAAACGTGGTTTGCAAATAAAAGATCCTTCTGCTATAATGCTTGCTGATTATCACTGCTTGCCCCAACATCCGGTCCTCAAGAATGGCATAAAGGTAAACCAACTATAGTTATTAAATTAACTAATTTGAACGACAAGTGTTTAATGTTTAGTAGCTTGAAAAACTTAAACAATTTAACAATGCAAGAAAACTGAACAAGCAAAACTCTGTGTATATTACAGAACGTTTGCCCAAGCAATTTCAACTTGAGCTTAAAGCTTTATTACCAGCTTTTAAAGAGGCCAAAGCTTGAAAGAAAAAAACAAACTGGAGAGCAGTAAATGGCCACTACTGCTTGTATATAGATAACGTTAAAGTATCTGTAGAAAATGATTAACACTGTTGAATTTTTGCGTATTTCATATACAATATGCTTATATATAATTATGTTTTGTTAAGTACAAAACAACTGCTTTTCAATAATATACTTCCAATTGTTTAAGATAAACGGTAGCCTGTCGATAATAAATTTCTATAATAATTACTATAGCCTATGTACTTATTTGGATATTTATCTTGTTCATTCACTGAACAAACAGTTTAGCTGGTAGATTATCATTTTTGCTAATTTATTTGAAAAAAAGCTGCTTTTGTATCAGTAAAATCATAAATCTCACTTTCCTAATGAATGGCTTACATTCAACTGTGCAAATTTGAATTATTGCTTGTCTTCCCTGAGTCTCGAACCAGTTTTTTTTGTGCTGGTTAATATTGCAACTTGATTACATTCTCTGCCTCACATCAATGTATTTGTCGCTTTCTCATTCTGGTCACTGTTAGCTGGCAACTGCTGAGTTTTGCGTGATTGACGTCATGTGAGCAGCTACTAATCGCTGTGATTCTGATAGTCAAGCAGTCACCATCGACTTAAACTAACAAAACTTAACTGATTTTATTTTTAACTCTCTTAGTTTCAATGTTAATCCCTGCAACTATTTCAACTTAAGTAGATTGAATAATAGTACTAAAAAAATTCTTGTCATCTATTTCTTCATCTAAATATATCTTCGCTTCAAGCACATTTTGATGATTTATTTGATTTTCTTTCACAATTAGACCAGCCCCCCAGTATTGTGTTTATATCAGAAACCCATATAAATATTGAACCTTCTACAAACATTATTATTCCTGGTTATACCTTTATTCATTGTCCTTCCCCAACAAAAGCTGGTGGTGTTGGTGCATATATTTCTGATCATTTAAACTTCACAGTTAATGAAACTCTAAAATTTGGAGTCAACAGTTGTGAAGATTTGTGGTTGAACATTAGTTTTCCAAACATAAAATCCTCGTATTTTTGCTGTAATCTATCATCATCCTCACAATCATTCTCAAATTTATGATGCACTTGATGAGTCACTTCAAATGCTAAACCGTTGTAATAAGAACATTATTATGGGTGATGTCAACATAAACTTGTGCAGCAATCAGTATAGCCCTTTATTGCACCAATATTTGGAAACACTTTACAGCAACGGGGTTACGTGCTGCATAAATAAACCCACTCACATTGCGAGCTTGTCTCAAACAGCAATCAACCATATAATAACCAACATAGTTAGGGATAAAATTACCCCTGGAATATTAAAGTTGCACATCTCTGACCACCTTCCTATCTTCTGTTCTATCTCTTCCTTACCATATAACCTTCCAATCATAAAAACCAACACAACATATCACAATATTAGTAATGTTAAAGAAAATGTATTTTGCCACGACCTACACCATACTTTAAAACCAATAGTCTATGAATTGACTAATCTGCCAATAACATCAACAAATTTTGATGCGCACTTTAATAACTTAATAGTAACAATAAAAGCAGTTATCGATAAACATGCAGCAATGCAAACTGTTTCTAGAAAATGGAGGCATTTCAGTCAAAAGCCTTGGCTGACAAGAGGTATAATTACTTCTATTAAACATAAACAAAAGCTATACCGCACTTACTTTTTAACAACTAATGCCTTTGAAAAACAATTCTTGAAAAAATATGCTAATAAATTAACAAGAGTAAAAAAATTGTCAAAAAAAATGTACTACACGAAATATATTTCTAAACATAACACCAATTCAAAAAAAGTGTGGCAAATAATTAATTCACTTATTTCTCATAAAACCATTAAAACTCTTTTGTTAAAAACATTAACATCAATAATAAATTTATTGATCATCCATCTGATATAGCAGAAGAATTTAATAAATATTTTGTGGAAATTGGGAATAGTTTAAGTAAAAATATGGGAAATCAAAACAACATCATTTACTCTGCTTACCTCAAAAACCCAGTTTTAAACTCTATTGTCCTAGAACCTCCAACAACTAACAAAATTTTTTACATGTTACTTTCAACAAACCTGTCTAAACCTTGTGGATGTGATAACATCAGCAATTTTTTTTACGTATCGGAGCATTTGTTTTAGCACCCATATTAGCTGTCTATTTTGGAAAAGCTCTTAAACTAAGTATTTTGCTCATATCTTTAAAACTGTCAAAGTGATTCCTATTTTTAAATCAGGTAATAAAGATAATATAGGCAATTATCGCCCAATAGCCTTACTTTCTAACTTATCAAAAATTCTGGAAAAATTCATCGTTGTCATTGTTTGAAGGGCATCCACTACAGGTCAGACACAAACAGGACTGGGGCCGAGGGTTTATTCTTTTACTATCCCAGACTGCTGCACTGCCTGGATCAGATGCTGGCAGTGGTGTTATTAAGCCAGCATCGAGTTTTGTCATCCAAAACCATAAGACCTCATGTGGTGCCCGATGTATAGGGCACGTTGTTAGTACATGGTCTGCAGTTTGCTCAGAGGTGCCACACTTGCAATTCAGTGAAAGAGCGAGACCCCGTTTGTGCCTTGACGAATGGAATCACCCAACACCAATCCGCAGGCAGTTGAGGTTAACCCAAGCTGCTCAAGGTAAGCCCATCCCAACAGGCCTGGCACTGATCCAGGGCACAAAACACAAAGCCTGGAAGCATTTTCATAGTAATCCGCATTTCATTTGTAATTTGTCCATTCAGAAGCACAGATGCCAAGTCTGGCAAGGTCGTCCAAAAGATTCCATGCAGCTGGCACAAACAGGCATCTAGATTTTAGTCTCACTTGGCAAGTATCTGAGGACCCACTCAAAAGACCATACAAGATATGATTGGGGTCCAGAGATCCACGGTGAGCCAAGGAGAGTATCACTCCCAGTCGACAAAGCTCAGCTGGCTGGATGCCTGAGAATACAGGTAGGTGGTCCGTTGGAGTGGGACGCAGGCATCCAGTAACTATGCGCAAGGCATCATTCAAGACACTGTCGATGAGACGAGTGTGAGCACTGTGACACCAGACTGGCACACAGTACTCAGCTGTTGAGTAGACTAGAGATAAGGTGGCTATGCATAGTGTTTTAGCACCAGCACCCCATATCAAGCCCATGAGTCA
Organism: Diplosoma virens; assembly: GCA_963680785.1. Lineage (NCBI taxonomy): Eukaryota > Metazoa > Chordata > Ascidiacea > Aplousobranchia > Didemnidae > Diplosoma > Diplosoma virens. The sequence goes on along the minus strand of OY796887.1, from coordinate 44,978,132 downwards.
CCTCAACAGTGTGACGCGCGAAGATAGTTTTTTGTGCAATGCCACTAAATTGTGACGAAACGTGAGCAATCTGTCTAGTTTTACTCCAAGATAAGTAGTGGTTGGACAGAACGGTAAAAGTCTACCGTTGTTGTAGACCTTTAGCTAACATTTGGCCTCTCGATTATTTGAGTGAAAGGCTGTCATCATCGTCTTAATGTGACTGAGCTTCAACATCCAAGTCTGGAGATATGCTGACAGTGTAGACATGTCTTGGCTTAAAGTCCCCTCCAAGTCCTTCCAGTTTCTAGAAGAATGCAACAATGTTAAGTCATCAGCATAAGCAAACTTTCTGGAAATCATGGAAGGAAGATCGTATGTACAGATGTTAAATAGGAGGGGAGCCAAGACCGATCCCTGAGGAATGCTGTTTTTAAGACAGCATAGCCTGCTTTGCTTACTGTCACTGGTGGTAAGGGTAAAACTTCAATTTTGGACAAGCTCCATAATCATTTTGACCATGTGCTTATCCGGAAGTAGTCTCAGCAGCTTGCAGGTAAGGCCACGGTGCCAGACAGTGTCATAAGCAGCTGTCAGATCGATAAATATGACATCAGCCTTCTTTTTAGCCTCAAAAGAATCCTTAATGTTCTGGGTTAGCAGAACAACTTGATCTACGGTTGACTTCCTGCGTTGGAACCCAGCCTGCTCTTTAGGGAGCAGTGGATTGACTAATGGTTCAACGCAAGTGTAGATAAACCTCTTGAGGATCTTGTAGGGGACACAGAGCAGAGATATCGGTCGATAACTCTTTGGGTCCCCATGGGCTTTCCTGGTTTTGGAATTGCAATCAAAAACACTCTCCTCCAATCTTGGGAATTTTGAGTCAGCACAAACAGGAAGAAAGGAAGTCACATAACCAGGACTTTAAAGCAGCTCTGGCATGGAGTATAAGCTCTGAACAGATAGTATCAGATCCTGGAGTTTTACCTGGTTTTAAATGTTGAAGGGCAGCAGTAAATTCTCTCTGTGAAAAATTGTCAGAGATATTTACTGGGTTTGGTGTTGCAGCCCTCCAAAGCTCAGACACTTCTTCAGAGACAAGTCCAGATGACTTGCAATCAACAGCCTTGTATTTCTAACCAACTGAGATGCAATAACATCGGCTGAAACTGGACAGTGACAAGGTGAGTGTTGTGACCTACAAGTAAGATTGTTCAAAATACTCCATGCTTTTTCGACTAGAGTGTGAGAAGTCAATGCTTCGGACCATCAATCCGTCCACTTTCTGTCAAGTTTGGAAAGCAGAGCTGTAGCTGCCAAGCTGAGGAGACTGCAGAAAGGTTTTATAGATGGACTCATACTCTGCATCCCCACACGGAATATAGTTATTTCGATACCCGCGTGGGATAGTCTTTTTGGCTGCTTTCTTAATTTTGTGTTACAAAAGTCCTGGTAAGCTGCATCCACATCAAGTGAATCAGGCGACAACAAAGTCTTTGTGAATTTATATGTCAAAGCAATGTAGTGACTCCATTTGCCCTTGCGGAAGTTCCATTGCTTAACAGGCATGCTTGACACTGCCATAGCAAACCTTAGTGGTGTAATAAGCGAAGGTCGATGTTGTGACCTGGGGAACTTGTCAAGGACATATCTATCCAGTAAGCAGCTGTTTGGACTTACACTGGCAAAAGCTAGATCTGGAAGTGTTCCAGCCGCTGAAATAAAAACTGGTAGCATCCTTGGCATTATATAGTAGAGCAAGACAATTAATACTTGACCAGCCAGCCAAGCACTCACCGTCCGGACTGTTGTCGTCATAACCCCAGTCAGCATGACGACAGTTAAAATCACCAGCATAAAGCCAAGGGTGAGAAATCACTGGGAGATTTAGGGTTCGCAATCGCATTGGCGGTGGTTTGTAGATGTTGACTATTTTATAGCCATCAATGTCCACACACAGCCACTTAATCTCCAATGTCGGTGGAGATTGGTCCAAAAGTGTGTATCTCAGTCACTCATGGACAAACGTGGCAAAGCCATGCTTCCTGCTTAAAGAAGACTCAGCTAGTTAGTAGTTTGGAAGTACCAACTTCTCTGCATCAGTGCAGTGGGTCTCCTGCAGTAAGATGACGAGTGCCTCGGACAGCATAGTAAGGTGATGAAGAACATTCATCTTGCTTGCAGGGAGGCCTTTGATGTTTAGCTAAAGAATAGTGGGTCTTCAGAACTTGTTGGCAAAGTGCCCTGAAAAGGGCAGTTTTATCCTGGCATTACCCCGTCCTGAAAAGGACATTTGCCGACTAGCAGACCCACACTGAGCATCGGAATGGGTGGATATTCTTTTGTTTTGGTAGGTTCGGTTTCAGTCTGTCATTTTTAAAATCAATGAACAGACTTACTCATGGCCCAGGCTGCGAGAAAGCACCTACCATCTTCAAGAAAGCACCTACCATCATAAAAATTGACAAAAAATCACTTTACCAAATTTTTTTGCAAAAACAAAATTAATATCCAAATCAGCACAGTTTAGAGAAAATCACAGTGTAATCTATGCCTTGATGGACATATTAACTAACACATATAATGCCATAAACAACAATCATTACACTGTTTTAATATTTTTAATATGGATTTTCGTAAAGCTTTTGACACAGTCTGTCAGAAAATTTTACTGGACAAATTGTATCATTATGGCATAAGAGGCCCAGCTCATTCACTAATCGAAATTATCTCTATAGAAGACAACAATTCATAACTATAAACAATGCATCTTCTTCATATAAAGCTATTAATATTGGCGTTTCTAAAGGCTCAAATCTGGGACCACTTCTTTTCTTAATCTATATCAATAACCTTCCCCAATGCTCTTCATACCAACCCCTGCCTATTTGCTGATGATACTTGCTTGTTTTTAAATCACTTTTCTCTTACATCTCTGGAAAACATCTGTGCAACCAAAGTGTCTTGCTTAAAAGACTGGTGTAATGCAAACAAAATTCAAATTAATTTACAAAAGTCATTCATACTACAGTAGAACTCCGCCGACCCAACCACCTGCAGGACTGCAGTCAAGTGGTTCCTTAGCGAGGTGGTCACGTTATTGAAACCCTAACCCTCACCCTACATTTTAATATAAAAAATTTAGGACTGCACTGAAATGGTCGTGATAACGAGGTGGTCTCTTTATCGAGGTGGTCTCTTTATCGAGGTGGTCACCAACCGGGGTTCTACCTAATTTAATGTACCTAGTTTAAATCTAAATCTTCCTTACGGAATAAATTCTAGCCAAATATGCAAATACCTCGAGTGTTATTAGATGACAAATTAAATTTTAAACCTCACATTCTCCAACTTGAAACCAAGTTAGTTAAGGCAGTTGGTATCCTTAGTGAATTGCAACATATTCTTTTGTTATCTGCTCTTAGACTTCTTTATTTCTCTTTGATACACCCTCATCTATTGTATGCTCTACCGATCTGGGAAAGTACGTTTAATCATAAGTAACAAGGATTTGGGCTAAATCATAGAGCAACTATAAATTACACAATGAGAGTGTAAAACATATTTATTGCGCGACAAGGCCCTGTTTCGCCCTTATGGGGCTCATCAGGTGCAAGCAAATACATCTCACAAATCAAAGTATCACTTAAAACAGCAAAATTTAATTATACAAAATAGTAATTACGTTGGGGAACAAAAGCGAAAGCTTTTCACACTCCACGGCGGTGAACTTCACATTCGTTGTCCAGGTTGTCTTCTTCGAGTCATAATAGTGTGGTCTTGGTATCTTGTCACCAAGGTGGCCGATCGCACACTATTATTGAAGTGAGAAAACTTGTCGCTTTTATACACTGAATTTACATAATCAAACGCCTACGGCAATTTCTAAAAGAAGCAAATGTTAGGGCGTACAACGCAAAACGATACAATGATAAACAGCGCACAAAGCATAAAATACAGTTGTAAGAGAACCGGATTTACTACATTCGGAATGCACGGAATCCACCGCATCTGTAGACCGAGTAGCACCTTGCACCGGCATGAAAAACAAACATACACAAAGATTTATGCATCGCGCATATCTGATCAATGTGTTTTGGCTATTAATCATAAGTAACAAGGATTTGGGCTAAATCATAGAGCAACTATAAATTACACAATGAGAGTGTAAAACATATTTATTGCGCGACAAGGCCCTGTTTCGCCCTTATGGGGCTCATCAGGTGCAAGCAAATACATCTCACAAATCAAAGTATCTCACAAATCATCAAATCAAATCATCAAATCAAATCAAGCAAATACATCTCACAAATCAAAGTATCTCACAAATCAAAATATCTCGCAAATACATCTCACAAATCAATGCTTTGTGCGCTGTTTATCATTGTATCGTTTTGCGTTGTACGCCCTAACATTTGCTTCTTTTAGAAATTGCCGTAGGCGTTTGATTATGTAAATTCAGTGTATAAAAGCGACAAGTTTTCTCACTTCAATAATAGTGTGCGATCGGCCACCTTGGTGACAAGATACCAAGACCACACTATTATGACTCGAAGAAGACGACCTGGACAACGAATGTGAAGTTCACCGCCGTGGAGTGTGAAAAGCTTTCGCTTTTGTTCCCCAACGTAATTACTATTTTGTATAATTAAATTTTGCTGTTTTAAGTGATACTTTGATTTGTGAGATGTATTTGCTTGCACCTGATGAGCCACATAAGGGCGAAACAGGGCCTTGTCGCGCAATAAATATGTTTTACACTCTCATTGTGTAATTTATAGTTGCTCTATGATGAAAGTACGTTTCCATCGTACTATAATTAATTTCAATGTCTTTAAAATAAATCCATTCATATAATTTTCAACATTTTACCAAAAACATGCATTTCGCCATATTATTAAACTTCTCCTTTCGGCCTTTTCCTTTAATCAGGGGTAACCAGGGCATATCATCATTCTCCACATCTTTCTGTCTTCAACATCCGTCTCTTTTGCACCAACTTCCCCCATATCTTCCTTCACTACATCTAAAAATCTTATCTTTGGTCTCTCTCTTCTCTTTCCCAGTAACTCCATTTCCATCATTTTTCTTCCTACATTTCTTCCTACATCATTTTTCTTCCTACATACTCCTACATACTCTTGGTCTCTCCTCATGACATGTCCATACCACCTCAGCCTGCCCTCCCTCATCTTCATTCCTAACCATTCTACCTTAATAGTACTCCTGATGTGCTCGTTTCTAATCTTGTCTTTTCTTGTCACTCCCATAGCAAACCTCAACATTTTCATCTCTGTGACTTCCATCTCTTCTACTTGTTTCTTTGTGACTGCTACTGTCTTAAGTCCATACACCATTGCTGGTCTTACCACTGAACTGTACACTTTTCCTTTTACTCTAGCTGGTAACCTCTTGTCACAGATTATACTGATACTCTTCTCCATCCGTTCCATCCTGCCTGCACTCTCTTCTTTACCTCCCTCTCACAACCACCACTTTCTTGCACTGTTGATCCCAAATACTGAAATTCCTTTACTCTTGGCACTTTTGTATCCTCCATCTTTACTGTTTTGTCGTCATTTCCTCCATTTATGCAAAGATATTCGATCTTTGACCTACTGACTTTCATCCCTCTTCTTTCCAATGCATACTTCCAGAATTCTAATTTCCGCTCCACTTCTTTCCTGGTCTCTTCACAAATCAAAATATCATCAACAAACAGCACGGTCCATGGTGGTTCTCTCCTTACTTCATCCGTTAGCCTGTCCATTATCAGTGCAAACAGGAATGGACTTAATGCTGATCCCTGGTGTAGTCCAACAACCTTAACCTTGAAACTTTCTGTAGTTCCTACTGCACACCTCATCACTGTTTCGCTTCCCTCATACATATCCTGTACTAGTTGTACATACTTTTCCACTATTTCGGATTTTCTTATGCAGTACCACAGCTCTTCCCGTGGAACCCTGTCGTAAGCCTTCTCTAGGTCCACGAATATACAATGTAGCTCTTTTTGACCTTCCCTGTACTTTTCCATCAACATTCTTAGAGCAAACATGGCATCGGTGGTTCCCTTTCCTGGCATAAATCCATATTGCTGTTTGCTGATCTCCACTCTATCTCTTTACCTGGTTTCAATAATTCTTTCCCATACTTTCTTTGTGTGGCTCATTAGCTTTATTCCTCTGTAGTTTCCACAGCACTGTGCATCCCCTTTGTTTTTATAGATTGGGATTAGCACACTCCTTCTCCATTCTTCTGGCATCCATTCACCCATTAATAGCACTGTGCAACAAATTTCAGGTCAAAAAAAAGTACAAGCCACATAAGACCTGTTTTGGTGTCAGAAAAGTATCCTAATTCTAATTCTGACCTTTATTTCTCTAGATTAGGTACCTTTTTCACGTACTATAAATCTTATTTCATTATTGGTTGTGAATGAAAAACACAGAATTATCAATTTAAACAACATTTGTCCTCTTAACCCTCTTGTGTAAAGTGTCATTCTCCTTTTTTATATTCCAGCAGTAGTCTGCCAACATGCCAGGGTTCCATTTTTCTATAAAACGTTTCTCCATTACTGAAATATCCTGATGGAATTTTTTGCCATGTTCATCATTCACATCACCATGATTCTCTGTAAAAAAATCCAAATGAGAGTGGAGCACATGAACTTCTAGTGAAATGTTACATCCCATATCATAATAATGCGCAGAAGATCATTTCACAACTTGCACATAGTCTTCTGAATGATGTTTTTCCAAGAAGTTATCACAAACCTTCTTGAAGGACTCAAAGGCAAATTTTTCTTTTTTCATGAGATGTGTGTTGAAAGTTTCATCAAGTACAATTTTTCGAATTTGGAGACCTATTAAAATACCTTCTTTTATTTCATCTTTGCTTAGGGAAGGAAACTTTTCTGCAAGATATGTAAATGCAAAGGAATCCTTGTCCAAGGCTTTCACAAATTGCTTAACCAAGTTTAATATGCAAAGGTGGTAAATGGATTCTATCACTTTGCAGAAGTGATTTTTGCTTGTGTTATGTTTTCCTTGCTCAATTTCATTTCTAGCAGGCCAATGCTTGCATACATAATGTTTAATTTTTGCTCTAGAGTCCCATAAGCGCAAAAAGCAGCAAAATTTAGTATAGCCTGGATGAAGGCCAGTGAGCATGGCTATAACCTTGAAATCTGCACAAACATTCCATTTATAAACATTATATTGTATGCTCGTTAGAATTGTTTTTAAATTTTCATATAATTCTTTCATGGTTGCGTTGTAGACTATGGGAACAGATGGCAGAGTGTTACCATTGTGTAGCAAAATAGCTTTTATACTTTTCTTGGATGCATCTAAAAAAAGTTGCCAGTTGGTGTTATCATATGGTATTTCCAGTTGTTCAAAAAGTTTAACGATGTCATTACAGAAGCATAAATCATCTTTCACAGTAAACAAAACATGCAGGTTTTGTGCACGTTTTCTGTACAATGTTATCTTCACCCCTTCTTGAAGAAGATTACATTCTTTAAACCTTGATGCCAAAAGCTCACTTTTGTCTTTGATTAAATATAGATCTCTACATAAGTCATTTAGAGCTACTTGAGAAAATGGTATTGGTTTATTTTTGCTTTCTGAATGAAAAAGCTTTACTTTTTCATTACTGCAATGTTCATCTCCACTGCTTAAACTCCACATTTCCTGATTTGGGGGTTTTGGTACAGGCAATTCTTTTGAGTGCTTAACTGGACGCATTGCTGATTGCAAGTTTGGGTAAACAATGTGCTTCTTTTTCTTTGCTGTAGTACAGCCCGTATAGTCTTGCTGACAAAAATAGCAATCATTAGAATGGTCTTTCTTTTCATGCCAAATCATTGGCACACCAAACTTGATGTGAACATTTTTGTTTGCTTACCATGCGCTCAATGTTTTCACACATGTAAGGCAACAGACTTGAGGAGCCCATGTCTTCTCTTGGTCTCCTATGTCACAATGAAAGTACGCCTTGTATAATTTCTTGATATGACTTGTAATGCTGCACTTTTCTTTAGCAAATGTTAATTCGTCACATATGTAGCAAAATTTGTTTGGATTATTTTTACACTATCTTGACGTCATTGTTAAAACTTACACTACATCTAAAGAATAAAAAATTTTAAATACAGGTTTTGAGGCATGACTTATTAAGTGATAAACACCTTTAAATACAGTTTTTTTGATCAAATTAGTCTCTGTTGCAATCAATGCAATCAATAAAAAAAACTAACTAAAATTATGCTTAGTGTATCATTTTTTTTTAAAGATTATATAGCTTTTTATCTTAAAAGCAACTTAATGAAAAAACATGTGAATCAAAAATAAACAAAACAAATTTGATGTGAAGCAAGCTTATGTTTATTTTTTTCTCAAATTTAGTGGATATTGATTTTACAGTACCGTACTACAGCTTACTATTCAAAATACCGTAAAGTTACATGTATATATTAATTCTAAATTTAAATTACACACAATTTTGTAATTTATTATTTGTTAAGCTCTTTTACTACCAATGGGACAATACGTACGTACATACGTATATCCTAAAATTACAGTGCTATTTTTGAAACTACCATTGGAATAAACACTCACTTACATATAATTTAATGGGTTTGTGTCCCAGTGGTATACAGTAACTACGCGCTATGCTTCTTGAAACGTGATACATCAAAAATTTCATGTGATTGCATCATTCTTAGAATAACAGTATTGCCGTTTAGTCCAAACAACTCAAAAGTCAGCTAAATCTCTAAAAAATGAACATATGCTTGTTTCACATTAAAATTTGTTTTGTTTGTTTTTGATTTATATGTTTTTTCATTAATTAAGCTGCTTTTACGGTATAAGCGCACAAAAAATTATACAAAATATGTGACCGCAAAGATTTGAGTACTATTTTTGACCTTTTTGCTGAAATTCTCAATAGTGACAATTTTGCAAAAAATATACCTAATTCAACAAAAAAAAAGCCAGAAATGGATTTTCTACGTTATTACGTATATAAAAATGGCCGCAGATGTCATGTACTTTTTTCAGTGTTGCACAGTGTAGTCTGTTGAACAGTCTGGTCAAAAACTCTATCCCCATCTCCCCCATGCACTTCCAAACTTCTACTGGTAACTCATCTGGCCCAACTGCTTTACTTTTTTTCATCCTTCTTAGTGCGTTCTTTACTTCTTCTCTACTGACACAATTTACCTCTTCATTAACCATTTCTGGTTCCTCTGTCCTAAGGTCTTTGTTATTTTCTTCGTTCTTCAGTTTCTCAAAGTACTCCTTCCATCTCTTTAACACTGCTTCCGAATTTACCATCACATTACCATTTTCATCCTTTATAACCCTCACATGCTGTACATCTTTCCCTGCTCTGTCTCTTTGTGTAGCCAATCTGTACAACTCCTTTTCACTTTCTTTTGTTTCCAATCTAGCATACAAATTCTCATAAGCATGTCACTTTGCCATCGCAACTGCCTTCTTTGCCTTATTCTTCTTTTCTTTGTATATCTTTTTAGTATTTTCATTTCTTGTTTTGTCCCATGCTTTCTTTGCCTCTTTCTTTTCTTTTATGCTCTCCTAAACTTCCTCATTCCACCACCATGTCTCCTTGTCTCCTTTTTGTTTCCCAAATGTCACTCCAAGTACAGTTTCAGCTGTTTTTCTTAGCATTTCTGCCGTTTTGTCCCACTCATCAGGTAACCCATCCTTGCCTCCCAGAATCCTGGTCACCTCTTGTTTAAACGCTTCTTGACAGCTTGTCTCCTTCAGTTTCCACCATCGTATCTTTGGCTTTACTTTCTCTGCTTTTTTCTTTTTCACCATAAGAGCCATTTTGCATACCACCATACGATGCTGCTTTGCGACACACTCATTCAATATTACCTTAGAATCACACATTTCCTTCAGGTTCCTCCTTCTGCACATCACATAATCTACTTGGGTACTTTTTCCTCCACTCTTATATGTCACCCTGTGTTCATCTTTCTTCTTGAAATAAGTATTGACAATTGCCAAATCCATCCTTTTCCCAAAATCCACAACCATTGATCCTTCCTTATTTCTTGTTCCAGCACCATATCTTCCCATTATTTCCTCATCTCCTATGTTTCCTTCGCCCATATGTCCATTAAGATCTGCACCAACGACTATCCTCTCTTCTTTTGATATACTTTCTATCAACCCATCCAGGTCTTCCCAAAAATCATTTTCTCTTCCATGCTGTTGTTAACCTGTGGTGCATATTCACTTACTATATTTAGGATGGACCCTTTTACTTCCAGCTTCATGGCCATTAGTTTGTCTGACACCCTCTTCATTTCCAGAACACTTTCAGCCAGTTCCTCCCTAAGCACTATCCCTATCCCATTTTTTCTTCCATCAGCTCCATTGTAAAATATTTTGCATCCACCACCAATGTTCCTTGCTTTACTCCCTTTCCACCTTGTTTCCTGTAGACCCAATATGTCTACATTCCTTTGCTTCATCATATCTGCCAGCTCTCTTCCCCTTCCAGTCATCGTTCCAATATTTAAAGTACCCACCCTTATGAGTAAGCGTCTTCCTTTCCATGCTTCTTGCTGCTTCTTCACTCGCTTTCCTCCTCTCTTTCTGCTCTTATTTTCACTATGTTTAGCAGTAGCATAATTTCCACAGGTGCCCTGCTGTGCAACACCTGAGGCGATCGTTGGTAACCCAGGCCTCGACCAATCTGGTATGTATTAATGATGATAACGCATTTTGTCTGTTTTGGCAAAAAAATTTTACCCGGATGCCCTTCCTACCGCAACCCTTCCCATTTATCCAGGCTTGGGACTGGCATCAAGAGACACAGAAATACGTCTCCAATTAAAGATCTTAAAATTAGCAGACTTGTATATTTATTAAATTGCTAAAATTATGCACCAGCACTCCCAAAAAGGACTACCTGATTATCTTTCTTCCTTCTTTACTACAACTTGCCAAATTTATTCACCCTACCAGATCTCACTCTCATAATACATTATATCTTCCTAAATTCTCTATGTCCCATTGCCAAAGATCAATAAAATTTCAAGGAACTAAAATTTGGAACTCTATCCCTATTGATCTACAAAATCAATCTTTTTACAAATTTAAGTTTAATTTTAAATCATTTTTATTACAATTATACTGTTGAAAACGTACTAATGTACAATCCTTGCAACTAATTGCTGTGCACTATTAACCTATTTGTTTTTTCGATGACTGCTTGACTTGATGACCTTAACTGGTCCCTTTGCAGTCTCTGTCAAGATTGTCACTTTTTCATTATTATTATTTTTTTCCTTATTTTTTCATATTTTATAAAAGTGTTATAAACTGTCGTACATTATTGTTTTGCCAAATAAGTACCATAGATACTCGACTATAAGTCAAGATTTTTTTCAAAAAAATTTGACAGATAAAATGAATTCGATTTATAGACGGGTCAATAAAAAAAAATAAAAACAAGTTTTCTTCAAAATCTAGTAAATTTTCTACCTCAACTTATACTCGAGGTCGACTTATAGTCAAGTATCTACAATATATTAACTGTGTTTCTTTTGCGTTTTGTTTCCACAATCCTCGTAAATAAATTGGTCTGTCTGTCTGTCTGATTCAATTCTACTATGACTAATGAAAAATTTAGAAGAGGGCTATGACACCCAAATGGCTAGAAAAATGTACAAATAACCAGTTTTTACCAAAATTTATGACATATTTACAGCACCTGTGAGCTTTGCCCACATTGCTGCAATGTCTCAATCTAAAGTTGAGACACAGTGGTTCAAGACTGAGATGAAACTTTGGGGTCATGAGACCAAGAAAAGATCGAGACTTTGACAAATGTGTCTTGAAATATGTCTCAAGGTATCCACCACCTTTGATGCTGACAACAAAAATGTGAGCAAAACAAAAAAGCAATATGCAGTAAATATAGTAAAAAAATAGTAGATATAATTGCAGTATTCTTTTTAACAGCAAACAATTTAACGAAAAAAATTTGAATTTTCACTTTAATGGTGTCACAAGAAACCAAATAAAATGATTGGCAGATCAACAACCAATTAGAATTTTTTATATAATAACAGTAAATAGATATATGCTAAGTAAATAGGTATTTCCAATTTTTATGAAATTTGCTTATGATACTTGTAAATATAGAGGATAGACAAGTTTTCTTAAATTTAAAACATAGAAATATTTTTCCACCAAAAACTACTTTAATGCAAGCATTTCTATATATAATGTACTATTATTTAAAGTCTATTATCATTACAATAAACTTGTCCATCATCACAACAACAACAAGTTTATTTTTAGTCAACAAAAAATTTCTTTTAAATATGATAAAATCAAATATAAATTTATTATAGTTTTTGTGAAACAAACAAGAAAATATAAAAGCATTTAACAATCATCTGATCAAAAAAACAACTATTTACTAATACACAACAGAAGATAAAAAAACAAAAATACATTGAGATTAAAAAATAAATAAATAAATAAAACAATATAAAAAATTACATTATATGATTACAATAATATTAAAAAAAAAACTTCAAATATTTAGTAGAAAACAAATCTAATCAAATAAAATGACATCTATGTCTTAAAAAAAAACAATTTTAACATTAAGCTATATGCCAGGAGTTTGCAACTGGGAAGAAATTTCCCACTAGGGAGGAATTTATTATTTTCAAAAGGAAAATTTTTTCTTAATGTAATTGAATGTTTAAGGTATAAACTGTAATAATTTATAGATTTTTTATAGGGAGAACACAAAAGTTTGATTTATTTTGGTAAATTCAACTATTATGTAACCAATCATATTGAGTAAATTGTTGTTTGGGCTTTGCCACTATATAATGTTTAATTGTTGCAGTTTGGTTAATGAAAAGATGAATGGAGGAGGAGTGTGCTTGTACCTTTGTACAAAGTTAAAATGGAGACATCAAGGAATGTGGAAACTACTGGGGGATGAAGTTGATGAGCCACACTATGAAATTGTGGGAGAGGATAATAGTAGCAAGGATAAGGAAGGAGGTGACAATTGCTGAGCAACAATTTGAGTTCATGCCAGGAAGGAGTACCACTGATGCAATCTTTTGTCTAAGGATGTTGTTGGAAAAGTGGACTGAAGAGCAGAAGGCAGTGCACTCTGCCTATATTGACCTGGAGAAAGCATACGACAGGGTACCCAAGGAGGAACTGTGGGAATGCTTGTGGTTAGCTGAAACATCAGAGTGCTACATAAAGATTATCCAGGATATGTGTGACAGAGCGACAACAACTGTGAGAAGTGCAGCAGGGTTGACTAAAGAATTCAAGGTAGGTGTCCGACTCCACCAAGGCTCAGCACTCAGTCTATTTCTTTTTGTCATCATCATAGACAGGCTGATGAAGAACATCAGGAAAGATGCACCATGGGATATGCTGTTTGCAGATGACATAGTGCTGTCTAGGAAAAATCATAGGGAGCTAGAGAAGGATCTGGAGATTTGGAGAAATGCACTCGAGAGAAGAGACCTGAAAGTGAGCTGGAGCAAGACAGAATATTTGAGGGTTGGGGGTATGGATGATGGAAAAGAGTTGAAGCTGCAAAGAAAAAAGGTAAAAAGAGCAAAAAACTTCAAATACCTGGGTTCAACAGTTAGTAACAATGGAAGATGTGAAGAAATAAGGAGAAGGATCCAAGCAGAATGGATGAGTTGGAGGAAGGTGTCTGGAGTTCTGTGCAAGAGGAAGTTATCAGCAAAGTTAAGGGTAAAATGTACAAGAGTGTTGTTAGACCAGCCATGCTTTATGGAATGGAAATGGTGTCAGTGACGGAAAGACAGATGGGAAAAATGGAAGTAGCAGAGTTGAAAATGGTGAGATGAGCACTGGGAGTGACAAGAAAGGACAAGATAAGAAACAAATACATGAGAGGGACTGCGAAAATTGCAAAGCTGGGAGACAAGCTTCAGAATGCAAGGCTACGCTGATATGGACACATAAAAAGGAAAGAAGACTATGTGGGGAAAAGGATGATGGAAATTGCAGTGCCAGACATAAGGAAAAGAGGAAGGCCAAAGAGAAGGTGGATGCATTTGGTGAGAGAAGACATGGAAAGGGTTGGAGCTAGGGAAGGAGACAAAGTAGATCAAATGAAATGGAGATTACTGTCACACTGTGGTGACCCCGAATAGGGAGAAACCAAAAAAAGAACTAGCAGTTTGGTTAATAATGATGCTATTTATGATATTAGCTAAAGGTTTTTGTGTTACATAAAACTATTAGTGTTCCATTCCTAAAAATCGCCCACACTATGTATATTCACAATCTCATAAAAAATCTCTTTGATTTTGCTTTGGTCTGGCTCAAATAGCCTAAGAAATAACAGTTTTATAAGCAATTTAAATATTTTACATTTAGTTATAAAAAAATGGAAACACTGCTTAGTTTCTTGAGTCTTGGAGAAAGATCCCGACGATATGCCTGACTGGTTCACTATTGTGACACATGTGACGCAATAATGCTGGTTGTGTGATTAACTTGATTTGAGTAACTTTCAGAACGTTCAAGATACTCACAACCAAGTGATATAAATAAGGCTCGCTTGGAAGCATGATTCTATGATTCGTTGTGGTAACTTAGAATTGGAAAATTGTTAGCTGTGTAAATTCATAATTTTTGAATGCAAGTCTCTGGTTGCCTACGTTATTGTGAAGAATTAAGCTACTGAATCTGTTGATTTATACCATTGTGGGCTCCTAAGTGGATTGGAGCATATTTTTTAATAAAGAAGTTATTGTGGTAGTCTGAGCTGTGGTTTAGCTAGACTATATTTTTGCTGTTACTTGTTCCTAGGGCAGGTCCAGTAAGAAGATTTAAGAATTTTGTCTTTTGGTAGGCGGCCAAGTTTGCGTTATCAGTGAGGCCTTCTTAACAGGCATCAAAAGGTTATAAGATTAAAAAACATACTGAGTTACCAAATTAAGTTCTACAAAAATTTAAATCAACTTCTACAAAATTTCAAAAAACTAAATTTGTGGAAGTAACAAAAAATTCAAAAACTTTAACAAATTTTAAAAAATTTGCTACAATTAGTAATGAGCTTTTTTTTATTTGTGATAGGGTCATTCCATGTCAAACATTCTACAGGTCCCAGTTTGACACTCCAAATTCTCCTTAACTTTGTCAAAATGTTGTTTAGCATAATTAAGGCAGGTCTTAAAAATTTTAGTGTACTAAGTGGTTTTAAAAGTATAATACTTCAGTTTCAGATACCCTTATGAGAGCTGGCATTCAGTTATTTTGTAGAACTTTCATAGATGCATATCTCCAGTTTTAAAAATCACAGAAAGCTAATTTTTCATGTATGTGTTCAACTTTTGGTATGCTTCACAGATCTCATGTGACAAAATAGTAATCTTGTATTGTGGGGGGTTTATGAACTGCCAAAGTTGCTACTTTTTTACGCAAAAACATAATTTGTGTCAATTTAAAATGTCTGTAACTTTTAAACAAAAAGGAGTATAAAGGTTATAAATGAAAGTTTCCTACTACACTACAACATGATAAAGTTTGAGTAAAAATACTGCATTTTTGTGAAAGTTATTTTAACTTAAAATATGGACAAAATGTAAAAATTGCAAAATAAAAATGCTCCCTTGGGAACTTATTCACATAAAAGATTTTTTTACCAGTGAAAGAGCATTTTTTTATGAACTTGTTCAAAGAGTTGAAACTTTGAAATATTGTAATTTTAAAAATACATCACCTAGAACACTAAAATTTTTAAGATCTGCCTTAATCATGCTAAACAACATTTTGAAAAAATTTGAGAGAATTTGAAGAAGGTCAAACTGGGGACTTCAAAAATTTTTAAAAGTTTAACATAGAACAACCTGATAGTGATGTCATAAATGCTCAAGTTAGCTACTTGTATTTTAACTGTCTTTGTCTTTTAACAACATGTGTATGAGTAAGACGACTGATGAGACATGACTGCTGGTAAGTGTAACAACATAAATATAAAAGATTAATTTTACATAAGTTTTTTTAATGCCAGTATCTTTTAATTAAGATTTTCAAAAGCAATTTTAATTTACTGTATTTTCTGCACCATAAGATGCACTTAAAAGCCTTTAATTTTTCCAAAAATCCATGGGGCATCCTAAAATTTAGTGTGCCTTGTGTGTGAACTGAGGCCCAAAATCTCTGCAAAAAAATTCTTGTGCAGATTCTACGATAAACCACTCTGCAAACGTCTGGTGCTTTACTTCCCATCAACTGGTTTATCATTTTATGTGCCAAACAACCAGTATATTGTTCATATCATACATGCCAAATGACTGGTTTGTCACTCCTAGCATATGTGGATACATATTACCTAATGTTTTCTGATTGGTTTGTCACTGCCAGTGCATGTACTGTGCTCACCACTTGCCATATGTTTTAGCAGGCACCCTTTAATAAAGTGCACCATATGTATGGGTTAAGTACAAAAATAGACCCCATAATTAAGAATGCACCTAATAATATGGTGTGCCATATAGTGCAAAAAAATACATTATAAGAATTTAGAACAACATGAGGGTCAAAAAAAGAAGAATGATTCATACATTGAACATGCATTCACATGTACCAACAACAATGGAAAAGATTTCAGTGTGTGATATAAGGTCTGTCCAAAAAGTATCTGACCTTTGGGCATAAAACACACAACACAATGAATATCACAAACTTTATTTAATCTTCTTCAAAATATTTCCCTTGCAAGTGCACAAACTTTTCTCAGTGCCTCTGCCACTCTTGGAAACACCTCTTTAACTCCTCCCCTGGAATGCTCCTGAGCTCTGCCGTTGTTTTTTCCATAATGTCCTTACATGACTGAAATCACATCTTTTTTAGCATAATTTTTAACTTGGGGAATAGCCAAAATTGCATGGTGTCAAATTAGGAGAGTAAGGAGGTTGTCACATAATCGCTGCATTGTTTTTTTCCAAAAAACCTTTGATTACATGGGTGGAATGGGCGGGAGCATTGTCATGGTGAAGCTGCCAGTTCTTCCCTGT
Organism: Diplosoma virens; assembly: GCA_963680785.1. Lineage (NCBI taxonomy): Eukaryota > Metazoa > Chordata > Ascidiacea > Aplousobranchia > Didemnidae > Diplosoma > Diplosoma virens. The sequence goes on along the minus strand of OY796887.1, from coordinate 44,961,058 downwards.
CCACATGTCTGGACACTTTCTTTGCACAGCATAAGAAAGGCAATTTAAAACCTCCAAGTAGTACTCTTTATTGATTGTTTGGCCTTCTGGTGCATATTCATGATGCACCATGCCACAGGAATTGAAGAAACATGTCAGCATCACTTTCACATTGCTGCAAACTTGCCATGCTTTTTTGGGCCTTGGTGATTTCGGATGCTTTCATTGTGAAGATTAAAACTTAACATAAACCCACATCTCATCACCAGTTATAATAGTCTTCATAAATTCTAGGTCATTGTTTGCACAATCCAGCATGTCCTGGGCAATTTCACACGGAGCTCCTTCTGTTGCTAAACAGCAGCTTAAGAATGAAGTTGGCCAACACTTTCCACATGCACAAGTCTTCAGTTAAAATGGAGTGAACTGATCCTCTACTTATTCCCACTTCTTCAGCAATTTTCCTAAGTGTTAGATGGCAATCTTCTATCACAATTTGGCAAACCTTCTCAATCACCTCCTTGTTTTGGCTTGTGGATGGCTTGCCAGAACATGCCTCACTCTCCACTGACATTCAACCATTTTTCAAGTGATTAAACCATTCCTTTTTTGAGTTTGACTTAAGGCCTCATCTCTAAAAGCTTGCTTAATCTTTTGAATTGTTTCAGTTTGATTATTACCTAGCTTTCGGCAGGACTTGATACAATATCTTTGTCCAATGCTTTCTGTCATTACGCTTGCAAACAAAAAACAATCATGTAGTATACGACTGCATTAAATGCTTCAAAAAAAGAGAACACCAACAATAGGTTTAAAATTTTTTATGCATGGGCAGTAATTGTGACATTACAATCTGCCAAAACCACTTTGCTGGCATGGCATTATTTTTGGCAGGAGAAGATAAGGTTGGATACCTTTTAAACAGACCTCATATACCATAAAGTTGTGTCAAATGATTCTTTGAAGCCAACAAAGTTAAAACAGCATTTACAGAATAATCATTCAAAACACAAGGTTAAAAGCAGAAGCTTCTTTGAATTGCACACTAGTGCTTTAAAAAAGATGAGACTGGATTCAAGTGGAACATACTATGAAACAAACAAAAATGTAATTAAAGATTCTTATTACGTTTCTTTAGAAACAGCAAAGCACAAGAAATCAAACACAATTAATTAAAATTTATTAAAACCTTGCTCTCTAGAAATGATTGAACTCATGCTAGATAATAAAAAGAAAAAAATTCCTGTTGTGCATTATTGAACAGTACAGTTCAGAAAATGATCAAAGACATGACTATAAATAATAAAGATTAAGTTATATCAAAAATCAAATCTGCTGCATTTGGTTTATTTTCAATTCAACTAAACGAGTCTACCAATGTAGCATCTTTTTCCCAATCAATGGTATTTGTAAAATATGTTTATTCAAATAAATTAAAAAAGAAGCTTCTTAAAAAAAAAACTTCAAAAGCTGTCAACTTCTTTCAAAAAGTTTCTTCTTTCTTTGAATCATAAATCTTTCATAGGAAAAATATGTGGATGCTGTTCAGATGGAGCCCCAGCTATGTTAGAAACCAAATATGAAATTCAAGTTTATGTTAAGAAGCAAAGTCCACACATGAAAAGTGTTCATTACATGATTCATCACCATCAAAACACTTCCTGCTCCATTTTGATCAAACAGTTCTTATAGTAAATTTTGTCAAAGAAGGAGCTCTTAACTTCCAATTTTTTAAGAAACCAACTCAATGACTTTCAAGAGAAAATGTAACCAAGCAACTGCTTGAGCTCAGAAATAAACTCAAACTATTTTTTTGAGGCTCATAAAAAATTGGTACTGTATTTTCTTGAATAGAAGCCGCCCTCGAATAGAAACCACACAAATTGATTAAAAAAAACAAGAAGTCGCAACGAACAAAACCGCTTCTTTATTGACACAAGAAAACAAAGCAAGCAAATCTAACAACATGCAACAAAAACAACTCAAACATTGTATGTTTTGTTTCAACTACTGTATCAACAGTTATTTTCATCATCATCAATAATACTGATATCATTCAAGTCATTACTATCAATGAGACTTTCATTTCCAAGACAGGAAATTTTTGCAACATCATTGGAAGAGTTTTTTACAACCTCTTTTGAAATTTTTTCATATGCTTTAACAACCCATTGAATTTGCAGTAAATGACTGGGTGCTTTTATTTTTCCACTCTTAGTGTATTCAAATTGACCTTTTCTAAACCAGTCGTCATAAAACTCACAAAAGAATGATTTAAACAGTTTGTTAATGCACACATCAAGTGGCTGCAAGTACTTCATGCAGCCCCCAGGAATGACTGACATTAGAGTGTTATATCACTTCAATTGTTCCTTCCTTTCATCAGAAACGTGACATTTAGAAGAGTCCCACACAAGCATGCGTTTTGCAAAAGAAAAGTTTGTCCACACCTTTTCAACCCAATCCGAAGTAAGATTTTCATTTATCCAACCATTTTGCATTGCTGCCACCACAACCCCAGGGATAGATGCAAGCTCTTCCTTGACTTTTGCAGCTGGAATTACCACATATGGTTTTATTTTTGTCCCATCCGCTTTTACAGCAAGACAAACAGTCAGTCAGCTTTTTTCATGTCCTGTGGTTTTAATGGGAACTGTATGGACACCTCTGCTATTGACTGTGGTAGCACTGGGCATGTTTTCCCATATTGGTGTTTCATCCATGTTAGCAATCATGGCTGGTTGAAGACTGTTGAGATCTATTTGCTTCTTGTTAAAAGTGACAAAGTTACGAATCTTATCCTCAAGGTCACGTGGCAATGATTGTCCTGTAGTTGTTCGCCATCTGATTGACAAATTATATCTTTTCATAAAGTTGAATAACCAACCATGAGAAGCCATAAATTCAGTCAAGCTAATTTCTTCGGCCATTTTTGTGGCCCAAACCTGGATTAATTTTGTGGAGACATGATGCTGTTCAGCTTGTTCTTTGGCAATTTTCTCCATTAACTCGTCTTCCACTGTGGAGAGGCATGGCTTTCACCCAGCTCCTTTAAGCCTTAATCTCTTCTTCGATGGCCCTGGTTGCTCATAAGCTATTTATTTCCTTCTTCTTTTGTAACCATCTCCTTACCATTGACTCGTCAATTTTAAACTTTCTTCTGGTCTCTCGATTTGAATGTTTTTCAGCAAACTTAATCACTTCAGTCTTGAATTCTATGGAATAAGCACGTCTTTTGCTCATGTTTACAAAGGGTTACAAAATTTTTCCAAAACACTGCAGCTTATGAATAAGTACAACGTTTTCAAAATAAAACGTTAAGAGTGTTAGGTCCTGTGTTATATAAAGACTATGATTGAGAGCTTGCACATGCAAGAAAAAGCAGTTGTCATATTGCAGTAGTGGTTGGATAGGGCGTAAAAACTTTTAGACAAAAGAGAGCCCAAATTTTTGTTGCTACTTAGTAATTAACACTTCTTCCATTTGGTTTTATTGAGTGCTTTACACAGACATGACAGGAATAGCAGCTGTCAGATTAACAGTAGGGTAGCATGTGATGACCTTGTTTACAGTATGAGTGTTTCACAAAAGAGACAATAGAATTGCAGCTGATTTGCTGTTTCCGTTTTCCTGTCACTTATGGTAGATTATCTTGAATGCTCACTGGACACCAATTTGAAGACGAAAACGTTCATATAAAAAAATAGAACCCGCCCTTGAATAAAAGCCACCCTCGAATAGAAACCACACAAAATGTTCAAAAATAAAAAATAGTAGCCGCGGCTTCTATTCAAGAAAATACAGTAGTTGTTTCATTTTTTATAATGATGGAATCTGACATTTTGCTTATTTGGTTGAAATTTTTGAACAATTGAATAAACTACACCTGAAGATGCAAAGAAAAAATAAAAATATAATACTACTATTTAAAGATACTTGCGCAGTTTCATAAGTAAACTTGATAATTGAAAAAGAAAGTTAGAATGAACAATATTGCAATGTTTGAAAATTATAGTCAATTTTGATGGCTGATGACAAAAAATAAGTGCTTCTTGATTTTGAAAAAGACTTGATTTTGCAACATCTGGTAGCACTAGAATCAGAATTCATTCAATATTTTCTTAAAACTGGTGATAATTAGTTTTATTTAATACAAAATCCGTGCAAACGGTCAGTTGAAAAAGTTCTCAAAAGTTTACAGAAATTTTTAGAACTCAAAACAGATTCTTCTTCAAGAGATTTATTTAACAAAAAATTAGTTGCTAAATTTTGGCCATTGATGTGTCATTCTTATCCTAAAGTGGCTATCTGTAAAAACAGCTATCTATGGTATTTTTCTGTTTGTCCCAACATATCTATGTAAATCTGGTTTTGCTGCTCTCTTGCAAATGAAAATAAAACAAAGAATTTTGTTTTTTTTCGAATACTCCTGAACACATCCATGAATTATCAAGACAAAAACAATTACAAGGTTCTCATTGATAGTAAATTTATTGACTTTTTTGTTTTAAAATAAATTCATTTTATTGATTGATTAATTATCATTCCAAAGTTAATAATAATATTTCTGTACTAATGAATATTGGTGGGAAAAATTTAATTTTAAATATTGGTTAAAGAGGTCCATGAAATTAAAAAGGTTGAGAACCACTGCTACATGCATATAATACACATTATGACCAGAAAAAATAAAATATTTAGTAATATGAAAGAAATTCCCTTCAGAATAAGATTTTATATACTTGTACACCATAAAGTGTATATATATAATTTAAATTAAAAACACTACAAAAAGGTTGAAACAAGGACAGTCTGTTTCATCTTATAGAATCGCCAGGTGGTTACTTCTTGAAATAGAGTTCAAATCTATTTGAATAAGTTGTGTGGTTTCAATCTTTTTGTAGTAGTGTATTTAATTTAAATAAAGTGCTCTAACCTGGTTATCAAGCACTGTACCAGCATTGTGAGACAATTCGGTTATATATATATATACAGTAATGTTTCACTTTGCCAGTACAGTGCTCAATAACACACGGTTAGAGCATGTATATTATATTTATTTAACACTACACTTTATAAGTTAAAACCACAACAGACTGTTTCATCCTATTGAATCATCAGGTGGTCACTAGAAAATCAAAAATATGTAGTTATTTGTGGTGAAAATAATACGGTTGAAATAAATTACATGTAGTTAATAATGCAAATAATGCAGCTCCTGTGACGTCATACAAGAAAAATAACTCAAAATATAGAAAATGCTTGTATAGAAGTTTGCATCCATATAAAGGTGAGGGATGGCGAGTTAGGCGTATTGTAAAAAGTATAAAAGGAGGGAGGAAAAATCTACAAAGCAATGAAAAGGTTACGGGAGAGATCGTATGAGGTAAAAAAGTTTAAGTAAGTGAAGTAAAGTGCAAATGATAGCAGATTGAAATAACAGACAAAAAAGGTAATTTAATTAATTTGAATTTGTGCTTATAGCGATGTTTTCCAGTAAGCTTTGATCATTAGTAGGGTGTTGTTGGTTTGATAGTAGTGGTCTGATTCAAACGTAAAATAATTCTAATATTGAGATAGGTAAAGTCGCGAATAATTACGAAAAGTTTTTTAATTTAAATTTGTTTTTATGATGGCATTTTCCATTTAGTTCCAATCTTTTATTCAGCATTGTGGTAGGGTCCACTCGGAGGATGAAAAGTTTTTCTGCTAAGCAGAGGTTGCACCATCTAGCGCCTGGATGGTATGGTGTGGTGCAGGCCGCGATGCCCCATTCAATGGAGGGGTTCTTTCCTCTGTCTTTAGCTTGCCAAAAAGCCTTAGATAGCTTGGTGGCATTAGACTTTTGCTGGAATTTAAAGCTCTGATTATGGTTTTAGAAGCAAGCTTTAAATTCGGTTTCACTACAACCATAATAATTTTTGGCAATGTCATCTGTTGTTAGGGTGGCTTTGTAAATTATGGAGCTTTTGCGGCATTGTCCCTTCATCAGGCAGCTGGTTTTAGCCCTGCAGTTGCAAGGTGGCACAGTGTTGGCAGGCTTAGTTCTTTGGGCAAGGAGTGCTTTATTATGTCTGGAAATTATAGCTGCCATGTTGGGCATGCAGCTATAGCTCAGTTTGATGTTATTTTTATTACATATCTTGTGCAAGCGGTGATGGGGAGGAAAGTGTTTCTCAAGCAAGTGAAGGAAGACCTTTCCGATGTTAGTCTTAACATGTTTGCTGAAGGGTGGGTTAAACCACACTATGTTCCGCTTTCTGGATTTCCTTTTATGGGAGCCGGATGGGGTGATGTACTGCAGTCCAGCGGGATGTCCACTTCTTTGCATAGTCGCTTCATACTCCGGGATAGCTCTGGTGAATTCCTTGCAGTTGTACGAGAGCGATGAGAGATGGTCAGCAAGCATCGATTGGAGTTGTTTCTTTATAGCAGTTGGGTAGTTTGAATGTTGGTGGATATAGAGTGGTTGGTCATTAGGTTTGCGGTAGGGCCAATATTTCTCCGATTTTAAGTTGAAGGTAACATCAAGGAAATTGGTTTGGACTAGATTGGTTTCAGCTGTGATGTTTAAGCCGTGTTGGTGAAATAGCTTGATGATCTTTTTCTTTATGCGTTCCAAGGTGGGGCCTGAAGCATTTTCTAGAATGGCCAAACTGTCGTCTCTATAAAGGCCAATGTTCTTGGCACCTACAAGTTGGGATAATTGGTGGAGGATAAACAGGCCAACCAACTCCCATACTTCCGCTCCATCATAGGATCCCATAGTGACGTCAAAAAGTGAGCCATTCTTTTTGATCCAAGTACTGTCCTTGCTGAAAAGTAGAGATTTTCTACAGTGATAAATGATTCTCCTGTCATCATTGCTGATTTTTACAAATTGTTTGGCGAAAGTAATAGCTTCGTCAAGCAGTTTCTCCGAGATGGAAGGGTAAAAATCGACGACATCAAATGTTAAAAACTTGCATCTTTCTTTGTAAGGGAAGTTCTTAAACCATGAAATTACTGCGGGAGTATCTCGCCATTGGAGTATTCCGGTAGATTGTATTTTGCTGTTAATTTTTTGTAGAATTTGTTTACTTATCTTACCGAGATTGAACTTGGCAGGATTTATTAATCTGCATTTAATGTTGTTTGGAAAATTTGATTTGTGGTCCTTTAACATGAATGCTTTTTGTTTGGCTGCTTGTTCAATTCTGTCATCCAGCTTAAGTTGTTCTGCAATATGTTTGGCCTCCATGTTTATTATTCTTGCTGTGTCTTTACTGACTTTTTGATATGTGGTGGTGATGTTGTCATGCAGTAATTTTTCATAATCTTTGACTTTGACCTTATAGAGATTAGTGGTTTTATCAGCAGGGACGTACAGAGCTGTGGACCTGTTGATAGCATTAGTGTCCTTTGCCAGCTGGGTTTGGAAGAGATTTAAAACTTGTCTGAATTATACCGAGCAGGCCATTTGATACAAACCAGACTCAAATCCAGTAAGATTGCTGCATTGGGGGGTCTCGTACAACTGCTATTGGGGGGTCTCGTACAACTGCTGCATTGGGGGGTCTCATACAACTGCATTGGGGAGTCTTGTACAACTGCATTGGGGGTCTCATACAACCACTGCATTGGGGGGTCTCGTACAACTGCATTGGGGAGTCTCGTACAACTGCATTGGGGGTCTCGTACAACTGCTGCATTGGGGGTCTCATACAACTGCATTGGGGGGTCTTGTACAACTGCACAACTGCATCGTACAACTGCATTGGTCTCGTACAACTGCATTACAACTGCACTGCATTGGAGGGGTCTCATACAACTGCATTGTACTACTGCATTGGGGGGTCTCATACAACTGCATTAGGGGCTATGCAAAGAAGTGGACATCCCGCTGGACTGCAGTACATCACCCCATCCGGCTCCCATAAAAGGAAATCCAGAAAGCGGAACATAGTGTGGTTTAACCCACCCTTCAGCAAACATGTTAAGACTAACATCAGAAAGGTCTTCCTTCACTTGCTTGAGAAACACTTCCCTCCCCATCACCGCTTGCACAAGATATGTAATAAAAATAACATCAAACTGAGCTATAGCTGCATGCCCAACATGGCAGCTATAATTTCCAGACACAATAAAGCACTCCTTGCCCAAAGAACTAAGCCTGCCAACACTGTGCCACCTTGCAACTGCAGGGCTAAAACCAGCTGCCTGATGAAGGGACAATGCCGCAAAAGCTCCATAATTTACAAAGCCACCCTAACAACAGATGACATTGCCAAAAATTATTATGGTTGTAGTGAAACCGAATTTAAAGCTCACTTCTACAACCATAATCAGAGCTTTAAATTCCAGCAAAAGTCTAATGCCACCAAGCTATCTAAGGCTTTTTGGCAAGCTAAAGACACAGGAAAGAACCCCTCATATGTCATAACAAAATTCTAAAAAGTTGTTGAAATAGGGAGAGAAACATAACCAATGTTATAAAAAGCCATTTAGGTTTTTTCTATTGTTACTCTGATTTGCCAGGCTTTTTGAAAACTTTAAACCTCATTTTCTCAAAACTCATATTATGTGACTTAGGTACATTTAGAACTAAGCCCTTCAAATGTACAATGTTTCTTAGCCATATGTAAAATCACAAAATTATTATTAAACAGGAAATTTTCACTAACCAACATAATTAACCAGAACAACTTCTATTGTATGCAATTAATAATGTAAAACATGCTTACCAACTGAAAATCCACAGCAAATTACAGCAGTAAGAAATAAGCTTATTGCTTCACAAATAGTTCTAGATTGCAATATCCCAGAAAGCATTATTTCATCAATTAATTATTTGTCAAATTTGTGAATAGTAGTCATAATTTGAAATTGACAGGTACAACTAAAAAAGTTAATTTAAATTCATGAACATATCATAATTTTATAATTTGTTATGAAAAAGTTGCAAAGCAAGATTTTTTTAATTACATATAAAAATTTTTTGACTTTACTAACAGTGTAAGAATGACTCCTGAATATGCCAAAGTCAATAACAAAAATAATAGCTAAAAATTGCAATGAGCAACACTGTAGTGATCAATCGCATTTAGACAAAGCTGAAGAAGCATCCTCAGAATTGTTGCAAGATTTTGGAAAACATACTCAAGAAGTCTAAAAACTGATGATGACAGACTTTAGCATAATATTCTACAGGTGAAAAAGCAAACTAGGTTAATACTAGTTAGTTGGGTTATTGCATTAATGGAAATAGTCTGTAAATTAAGCTGCAGTCCTACAATATGCACATCTTGTTTTACAGGGTGGGCCATAAGTTTCCATACATAGGAAAAATAGACATTCTACTGTATATTGAACAAGTTTTCATTTGTATAATGTGCTCTATATGATGACCATTGTTTTGAATATACATATTGATACGTATTTTCCACTGTTGATGAACACACATTAGCATCCCCCAATCTCTCACCCCTTGATTTCTATCTTTGGGGACACTTGAAGGCCATGGTGTACCAGGTAAAGATACAGGACATAAATCATCTCAAGGAATGTATCACCACCACCATTACAGGCATAACTTTACCTGTGCTAATGCATGTTCATCAACAGTGGAAAATACATATCAATATGTGAATTCAAAACAATGGTAATCATATACTGTAGAGCACATTATATAAATAAAAACTAGTTCAATATAGAATGTCTATTTTTCCTATGTATGGAAACTTATGGCTCACCCTGTATATTAGAATCTTTTTACACCTTAAAAAGTTAGCTTGCAATTTGTTTCTTGCTTTTCTTTTTCAAACCAGAGTTTGCAGTAAACCAATTAATTACCAGGTGTTGTTTGTGTGTTCTGCTTCTGCAATATAACCAATTGTTCACCTTTCAAATGTCTGTCTTGGGCTTGTATTGTTTCTAATGAAATAAGATTTAACTAATTTCCCACCCACAAAAGTTAAGTATACAGGGTGCAGACAAAGTCCTTGGACAACATTAAAATGTGATATTTCCATAAATAGTGAATAAACCTACAAAATATTGAATAATATAATTAACAAGACATTTTTAAACATTTGTATAAAATTTCATTCAATATGTCCCTCTCTGGCCTGAATTACACACTTAAGTCTGCTACAGAAGCCCTCTGCCACTTTACGCAGAGTTTCTTAATGCCTTGCTTCTGAGCTTCAACTAACCCATGAAGAGAACCACAAGCATCTGTCTCTAAAAGGGACTCAACACAACAGTCCATCGCCTTCAGGTCTGGTGATGAGGGCAGCCAAACCTCCTTGCTCCAGAAACGCAGAAAGTGATCCTGGCACCAAGCACCCTCGAAAAAGAAAAGAGACTTTCATGTTTTGGATATGGCAGCCTACACCATGATGAAAAGAGGTTTCTGGCATATGAAAAACCCTTCTCCTGGAATCAGGAATGTCTGCAAAAGATTTTGCTAGGACTCAGTCATTTTGTCAGTTGCAGACTGCCTTGACAGTCAACAATTTCTCATCAGAGAAAATGATCTCATCCATGTCTGTACATGCCTTCAACTTGTTAAGAAGAATCTTCACTCAATCTAGTCTCTTTTCTTTTTGGAGGTCTGTGAGGCGCTGACAAGTTTGCATTTTGAGAAATGACAACTTCAAATCTGTCTTAATGGTGTTTCTCATCATCTTGTCACTCACATTCATATCACAGGCCATTCCCACACTCACATTTGTATCACAGGCCATTTCCATCATGAATCTCTTTGGATTGTGCCAAACTCGGGCTCTGACAGCATCAACAACCTTTGGCATCTTCCAGAAGATCATGGTCTTCCATATCGAGAATGATCTTCAGTATCGTCCTCAATGTGGAAGACCGTGATCACAGTCTTCAGTACTTTTGAGTTCTCAAAACCTTGTAACAGTGTAGTAAACAGTCGATCTTGCAGCTTTAAGAAGCTTTACTATTTCAGAGTTTGTCTTGCCTGCGCGATGGAGCTCAATAATGGCTGCACATTAGGCACTCATATTTGGTATTAAAGCAAAATTTTTAAAAAATAAATGATGAAATCTGAAATATGAGGCTTGTAATAATTCATAACACTGAAAACTTACTGCATATACGTATTTAAACATCCATTAAATTGAATTTTAAAATTTGTCCAATGACTTTGTCCGCACCCTGTATAACAATAACCTAGTGAGAAGTTTACAGTTTTTTGAAATTGTATGTTGCTCTTATTTTTTGAACATACACTTTCAGTTTTTAATAAAACATTACAATCATGGTTGAACAATACTTTCTCAAACATCAAAATTTGTTTTGTTTTGCACATGGTCAAGTGGTTAAGAGAGCAATTGATGGCAAATGTAATTGAAATATTTACATTTTTTCTCTAAAAATAAAAATTTGAAATAGATATGTGGTGCAAAACTTGAGAGAAGCTTTAGCTTCAGACAGATTCATGCTTTCTTGTTTCAAGACTACCATATAACAAGAATATGAATCTGTCTGTATCTGTAATTAATACTTTTCTCAAATTAAAAAACTAAAGGTAACAATATCTTGGCATCTCTAGAAGCAGACCAGGTTAATCAATTAATAGTTAACTCAAGTATAACACCTCTGATGCTTTTTTATGAGTCAGGAGGTAAAAATAGTGATAAAAATAGAAAAATGTTATTAGCAAGTAAGAGTTATTATATGTTAAACACTGATAAAATTTTACTGACTTTTAAATAACCTAACCAAAAATTTTAATTTTAATCAAATTAAATTTTTTTGTCATACTTAATCAAACTGTTTGCAGACAACAGTAAGCTAGATGATATTTAATTCCAGTTGAATCTTAAAATGTTACAAAAGCCAATTAATTTTAGGTTTCTTCAAGAAGTGACTGTGAGCAATTTTTCCTCATGAAACTAACCCAGAATCCTCCCTGTGGTTACTATTGCTTCTTGAGAGATCCTTTTTTCTTGGTTTCTTTTTTATTTCCTCCTGGTGATGTAAGGGAGATTTCCAGTTAGTTTCATCAACAAAAAACAGTTACTATCCTTCTTGAAAAAACCTTTAATTTTTAGTCTAAGTGTGGTAAAATTAGAGCTGTCTGTTCTGCTTTCTGCTGATCATACAGTTTTGATTGCTGCTATAAATTTGCAGCTGCATATAACACAGCTGAAATAAAAGTATGCATTATTCTAGGTACTTTCTAAAAAAACCTGACTACAGTTCTGTGGAAATGAAAAAGTTTTGACCATCCAAAGTGGAAAAGACAACAAAAAAAGAGACATTTAAAGTGGCAGAAAAAGTGAGATATTGCAAGCCTTGCACTTTAAAATGAAACTTTACCCAATTAATCATAGGGTAAGAATAAATAACATTAACTCAATTTTATTGACCAAAGTAGATAACTCTAATATTAAAAACTGACTAAAATCATATACAAGGTTCAAAGGCTACTGAAAATATTCTAAGTATGTTAAATAACAATATTTCAACAAAAATGTATATATTTGTTTACAGACAATGCACATCATAGCATGATTACAGCAAGCTGTGAGGTTCCATCAAGAAGGCAAACTGTAAAACCTCCAGCTTGGCAAAAAAAATTATTACATGTTCTAATTTCTGTTATTTGTTTTAATTTACCATTTCTGTTGAATTTTGAACTTGCATTGCTCAGCTTTCAATTTACAGGGCATTCCATTAAAAATCAGACAAATTTCACAATAAATCGGAATGATTTCAAAATAAATCAGAAAGTTTTCAAAATTAATTAGAATGATTTCATAATAAATCGGAATTCATGGAGGGCTCATTTTAATCCAAAATTCGATTCTGGGTATTTTTATGTTTATAATAGATTTAATAATTAGTTATCAATTTAATTATAGTGAATAATTTTGACAATGGAGACAAGAAAGTATGTGGCTTTGAATCAAGCACTTTATGAGCAAATAAAAAGGTTGCTTCAAAAAGAATCTGTGAAAAAGATTGTAGAAATTACCAGAATTGCAGTCTCAATATATAAAATTAAATGTTTTATTGAGACAAATCCAGAAGCATGTGCTTACGCTGATTTTCCTAAGAAAAAGGGACCAAGACCTAAGAATAAATCAAAATTAGAAAATAAAATGAGAGAAACCAGTGGTCAAGACAATACCCTCACACAACTGGACATAAACAAAATATTGGAAACTGAAAGCATCCACATATAGAAAATGTGAGATACTGTTTATGAGGCATTAAATAACTAAAAAACATTAGTTTAAAAATATATTTTTAAATTCAATACTTTTCTAATTAATTTTGAAATTTTTCTGGTTTATTATGAAAACTTTTCAATTAATTTTGAAATCATTCCAATTTATTGTAAAAGCTGTCCAATTTTTAGTGAAATGCCCTGTATTTAATTGAACTTAATGATTTTTTCTATTTGATCTCTCACAGCACATAATTTTGTTCATAAAAGTAATTTTCTTGGTAACTTATCTTTGAAAGTAACTTTTCCAAGTAATTTTCAACGATTTTGGTGTAGCTACTATACACTTGCCAAATTGTAGTTCTTGACTTAAAACTTTTTTTGTTCTTAACAAAATCAAGATCAGTTTTATCTAAGGTGAAATTTATTTTATTTTTAATTACATTTTTTGTTTGTGTTCTTCATTTTTGATTTAACATTATATTTGAATAAGTTTTTAGATTCAATGGATTAAATCTAGTTATTTGTTTGTGTTTTCATGTAGTTTCATCTGCTAATTTAATTGTAACACCCAAAATTATTTTGTATCCCACGTATTAAATTAAACATAAAAACATACAAATTTCGAAGCCTCACTGCATAGGTTGGTACTGACAAGTTAATTTCTTTTTATCTTGCAGAAACAATACAAAACAATTTAAAACAGTTTTGCTGCTAAGATTAAGCTTATTGATTACAGTTCATTTATTTGCTAACCATTCTGCTAAAGTCAGTTCAGAAAATAAAGATGGAGCTGAAATTCCAATAAAAGCAAGTTTTTGCTGATGTTTCAAATGATCCAATAGCAAAAATAACAGTATGAAAAAGCTGCCAAACAACGATTCAAATTAGAATTGGAGGAAATTTGTCAGCAGGCCAAAGAAGAATGATTTGATATGGCTTGTTTCATGGCTGATCTTCAATTGCAAGATGGGAAAACATCTTCTAGTTGTAGTTCTCCAGAAACTGTTCACTGTAAATTTTGCCAATCAGATGATAAAGCACTTGATTTAATTCAAAGTCTGCATAGTCAACAAGAAAACTTTTATTCTTTTCACAAGATTGAAATAATGGTTAAGGCAATAGAGGGAGCTATGAATGATTTGGGCAGCTTTGTTTGTGAGAAAGTTGATCAACAGAAAGAAGAAACAAAAGAATTAATTTAATTCTTTCATGACCAATTGCCTTATACAAGGTCATGTCATGTGACTCAAGGTTGGTAGAAAAACAAACTCGGTATAATTTTCAAGGTTAAAACTTCCTGAAAAACCTTTGATGCTCATTGTTAACGTCACAATACCAAAGTAATGCACATGTCCCTTTATATATGGCTGTGTGTTGCTACGAAGTTAGAATTAATAATCAGTTGAAAAGCATCTCAAAGCCCCATGAGGAACAGCAGAGAGACGAGTTGTTCAATGTAATAATTTATATTTTAGCTAATCAGGTCACAATTATAAAAAAATTTTTCTGCATGGGACAAGAACAAAATTGCATTGTCCAAGATAAAATAGTGGTCTCAATGATTGATAAATATTTGCCTAAACACCTAACTATGCAAAAGACAATTACTATGTTTTTAATTTTTTGCTTCTTCACTTGTACTATATATGGGTATTCTAAAACTTTTGCAGCAGTGAAAACCTTAGTGTCAACCAGTAGCATATTTAGAGGGAAAGCATTGTGCCATGGCTCTTCTTAAAGATCACTAATACGAGAAATCAGAGACAGGTTTAAAGTAAAAACTTTTTAGAGATCACTATGTTTTTGCAAAGAAAAATTGACAAAACTGAGACAAATTCAAGAGTAAAAACCTTTTTTTTACCACTTGAAAAAATTTTTTCACTAAACATATTTGATTGTAATTGTATGGCCTCTCTCTGCAAAAATCCTTGGTACACCACTGGTGTCAACCTTTTCATCATCCTGTTATAAGTTTTGAACTTCTCTTTTATAAGTTTTGAATCATATGTCTATAATTACATATTAGTTATAAAAAGGTAACAGCATGACCAAATGTGATCAACACAGTATCAGTTCAAAACTATTCACATTATTTTGTCCTTGGAAAGACACTTGATGGTGCTTCCCTCTGCTTGGCAGTCTTAGCAAGCAGCTCTAGATTTTGGTCATATCTCTAAATAAAAGACTAAATTACCAAAATATAGAATTTGAACCAGAGAGCAATAACTTGGAATCTCCAGAAGCAGGTCAGAATATTTATTTGATAATTGCTCTATATAGAGTGTCTGCAAAGCTTTTTTGAGTGTTAGGAGGATAGATACAAAAATCAAAAATAAAAATAATAACAAATTGGTGTGCTATATGCATGGTGACCTTGTGTTTGTAAAGATGCTTTATTGCTTATCACAAAAAACATTTTAATATTTGCATAAAAAAATTGATTTATATAAATCTAAACATAATATGAATATAGTTTTATGTTTTAGCAAAAATACATTACTCGATTAAAATTTGTTACATAAGCATTTATTGAGTGACAAGAAACTGCATTACTTTTGTCGTGATCCATATATGCCAAATATGTGGTTGCAATGTGCTTGGCTTATGTTATGTTTCATCAATTATGCTCTGCTTCCCATAATATTTATCAAATTGTTTTAGAACTTTGAAAGGTCCACTGAAAGAGTTTTCAAGTCCTTTTTCACACATGAAAGCCATGAAGAAATAATTACCATTCATCACATAAAATTGGCAACAAGAAAGAAAATAACAAAAAACAAAAGTTATTTCTTGCCTTTGTTCAAAGACATCAGGGTCACCAAAATATTAGGATAAGAAGGTTTGGTTTTAAAACTAACCCTAACACAATATTAAAAACAAAACTTATTCAAATAAAATTTATTATTAATTATAATATATGTAAGCATGTCTCTGTCCCAGAGTAGCAGTATAATGTTTTTCAAAATTTCATTGCTTGTCTCTAAAATAGCATACAGCCAAGTCACTATAGTGATATGGCTATATGCTATAGTGGTGTATGCTATACATGGATCTATACTATAGTGAGCATTACCGAACATCCAAATTACTGACCGTGGAACACAGAACCGTTGTCACTCAAAATTTCACAGGATAAATATTATGGGAAGCAAAGCACGATTGATAAAACATAAGCCAAGCATGTTGTAACCACACATTCAGCATAGACAAGTTATGACACTTTGCTGAACAAGCCATAAAAGTTTTGCTTTTTTCCTTTGATTTGTTAAAAAGACCAAAATTTTTTCTCCATTAATGTCAAGAGCACAAAGATTCAAACAATGGCATGCAAGCAGACACACTTGGACAAAGTTCAGAAAGTAGTTGGTCTAATAACTAATAAACATTAAAATCATCTCTTCAAGAAATCACCATAAAATCTCTTCAAGAAACCATAAACAGTTTTGTTCATAAAACTAACAAGGAGGCCCCTGTGGTTACTAAACTTCTTGAAAGATCTTTTTTCTCTCAGTTTCTTTTTTATTCCATCCTAGTGCTGAAAAGAGGATTCTGGGTTGGTTTCATTGAAAGAAATCACTTACATTGACTTCTTGAAAAAACCCCAATTTGAATACTTAATTTGAACATTTAAATACAAGAGAAAGCTATTCTGTGTTTTTGCCAATACCAATTGGTTTTTCCATACTACATGGGACTTTTATCAAATATAGTGGTGTAGCACAGTTCTGAATGAATTTGATAGTCTACTTTGACATCTCTAGTTCTTTGGCACTGGATCTCATCAATCTTTTGAGCTCTTCTTTTGCTAAAATATTGTTTATTTAACATGCTAAAAATGTTTAGTCTCATTTTTATTTTTTGCCATTACTGAGCTGACAGACATTGGAGACTCCCTAAAATTTTAAAAAGTAATAAACCAAACTCAATAAATAGTGAACAAGAGCTAAAATTTTCTCAAACAGCCCTCACACCAATATTTCTACTGTTTCAAAAAAAAAAAATCCTCAGCCTTGACCAGTGCTTCCCAACCAGCCATAGCAACCAGCCATAGCAATGATGTGCCACAATACAATGTTAGATGTGCTGCAGGATAATGGTAATCCAAACAAAGTTTTACAAAAAAAATTTTCAGTTTATAAATTTAGCTTTAGCAACTTTTAAACAATTTGTTGAGTCAAGCTTTGCAAGGCTTTCTAACTCATAAAAGTAAATCATAAAGTTGAAAAGATTTTTAACATTTTTGATTGAGTTATGTTGCAAAATTTGGGAAGTTTTTAAGTGTGTTGTGGAAGTACAAAGTATGAAAAACACTTGCTTAGCACAGCTTAGGCATGAAATCAGAGTTTTCAAAAAAAGCTTATTGACAAGAAAAGGGCTGCAAGATGATAACAAAAATATTAGACTATATTAAGTTGGCTGAAATCTCTAGGGATTATGTTTCTTATCTATAATGTTATAAAGTGGGTAAAAGTGCTGTTTCAACAGAATCAGCTAAATTTAGGAATATAAACTGCCTTAACAATCTCAACAGTTTAAATGGGTTAAAATAATTTTTTCTAAACTTAATTAACCTTTTTATTTATTCTTTATTTTTTAAATTTATCTCAATTTAAGCTACCATTACCTGGGTCTCTTCAAGAAGTCATCATTATAAGCAATGTTTGTGAAACTAAACCAGATGCCCTTGCAGTTACTATTACTTCTTAAGAGTTAAGAATTGACCCAAGTTGTTTTTATGTTAAAATTTTTTGTTATATTTTAATTTTTTTTCTTGTTAGTGTTTTGAATTGTTCCAATAAATTTAAGCACCTGAAGTCTTTATTAGGATTAGATTTTTTGGGTCTCTTCATAAATTCACCATAAATCATTTTTTTTGATAAAACTAATCCAGAATCCTTCTTTCATCACCAGGATAGAATAAAAAAGAAACCAAGAGAAAAAGAATTTCTCAAAAAGCAATAGTAACTGCAGAGATCTTTGTTAGTTTCACAAACTAAAATCGCATATGGTGACTTCTTGAAGAGACCCAAATATCCTACATAGAGTAATGTTAAATTAGAGTTAAACATTTGCAACATCAAAAAATATTGAGCGTAGGCCTAGATTTTTCTTAAATCAAAAATTGTATAAAAAAATTAATTCTTAAATAAATTTACATCATAAAATCAAGCTCATAAAACTTGTGTGGGGTACCAAAATCTTTCCAATTTGAAAAACGTAGTTTCACCGTTCTATTTCAATAAAATAAATATAAAAATATTGCAATTGCAAACTTCAATTTGCAGAAGATCAAGAGAATTAAGTGCTCGCGCCAATCTGCAAATTAATTAGTGCTGCCAGATAAAACTTTGGATTAAAAAAAATTCGGAAAAAGACAAAATGTTTCTACTGTAATCACTTCTGCATTCTGGTGAAATTTTAATTTGATAAAATTTCGATCAATTAATCAATCAAACATTCAAATGCAATTGTCAAAAAAGGTAAAGCTTTATATTAAAAAGCGAGATCCATAGCTAAAGATTAAAAAAGAAAAATTTTACTTAAATTTTACAAAATCATTTCTTTATAATATAATAAAATAAAAAATGGTCTTGACAAGTTATTGTGATTCGTGTACGTCAAATGCGTAATTCTAGAATGCTCACCTAATGTTTATTATTTTATCAGTTGTACTGCATTTTTCATAACATTTACTGTGTGAAATTTTGCACAATCGCATTTTGACTTCAAGTGTCGTTCGATCAAGTGTCGTTCGATCAAGTGTCGTTTGAATCAAGTGTCCTTTCGATCAAGTGTCGTTCGATCAATTGTTGTTTGATCAACTGTCGTAGAACCGTGAATAACATGTATTTAGTCTTGTTAGAATTTTAAAAAAGTTTATTCACAATTAGTCAGTTATCAATTTTAAGGAGTTCATTGCTACCCTTTTTAAATAAACATTTAGTATTTTCGTCTGACAGTAAGATGGTGGTATCATCTGCAAAAGGACAGACACGAGCTCTTATTTAAGCAATGAGGAAAATTGTTTACATAGATAGTGAATACATAGATAGAGAAATCGGCCAAGTACAAAGCCTTGAGGAAAACCATAAGTTAAGGTATTCTCGCGATAGTCAGCGTGTAGAGAGGACGTGTGTTTTTTTCTCTAAAAAATGACGCGTAACAAGCAAAATAGAAAAAATGTAAAATCTTGCAGTGAAGAAAATGTCAACAGTGCTTTTAATGAAGAAGACAGAAAATACTGCATGAAATTAACGACTTGTACAGTACAAGAAGTGAAAACGCTAAAAGAAGATTTGAAAGTTAGTAATTTAAAAGTTAAAAATCTTGAAATTGAAAATGCGCGTTTAAAAAAAGCAACAAATTTAACTTTATTTAAATTGGATGCGTTAGAACAATATGATCGGAGAGAAAACTTAAGAATTTATTGTGTTCCGAAAACTAATATTAACAATGATGACGGTGAAGATGTAGTACTACGAATTGCAAAATTTCTTCAAATTGATCTACAAGGTATGGACATTCAACGTGCTCATCGATTAGGCAAAAAATCAAAAAACATAGAAAGAAAGCCTAGACCAGTAATTGCTCGATTTGTTTCGTTTAAAAAAAGAAATGAGATCCTATTTGCTAAATCCAAACTTAAAAACAGTGCTGAATTTCAGAACGTATTTATCTCTGAAGATCTGACCCCCTTACGAATCAAGTTATTACAATATGAAAAAAAGAAAATAATAATAATTTCTATAATTTTGGCAAGGAATAAATTTTCTTCAACCATATTGTGGCGATACTCAGCAGCACAATTAAATTCATAAAACTTTTATTTTCAAACGTTTTCGGCTTCTTAAGCCCTTTCAAGAAAAACTTAAACTTAAATGAAATTAACAATAATGCGTCAAAACAAAGAAAATTAATTATTTATGCATGAATGATTTACATTGTGACGAATAAGTTAAAGCAAATAGAATTATAAAGCCAATTTTTTAGTTTCATTAAATTATTTAAAAATGAAAGTAAATTTAAAATTTATAAGAAAAGAAATAAAAATTTAAAATAAAAATTAAAAAACATTTAATAAAAATGAAGAACCATTTGCATAAAGTTGTCGATTTAAACCAGGATTACGCTTTTTAATAAATAATGCTTCGTGTATTTTTGTATGAAATTCCGACTTACACTTTTTAATTATTTTAAAGGAGTTTAAATTTAATTTGACAGAGGAACAAACATTACAACATTTTTTATTGCACTTGATACTTGAGAGTTGAAGTCCAAATGCTACTTAGCTCTAGCGCTCAAATGTCGGGTTGACATACCGATGTATGTCAAGTTTGCGTCACACGAACATGTAAATTCATAAATGACATTTGAGTAAAGACCCAAAGGAGTTGTGGACTTCAACTGAAAGTAGTTTCCAATTTTAAATGTTTTATAGACAGGACAAACTTTCACGTTAAATTTTGATTTGAAAATTTTTGATAAGCGATTTAAAAAACGTCTCGAGTCATTACCAAAGTACGGAATTGTAATATAATAAGTACGGCAATCAGTAGAACGATCAACGGTTATGTTGGACACAAATTTGTTTAAAACTTTATTAAAAAACCAGCAAGGATAACCATTTAAACAAACATTTTTCTTAGGTTGTTGATTTCTCGATTGAATAAGATTTTTGAGGAACATATTAATTTCGCACTGTGAAGCAAACACAAAATTAAACCAGATTTCCTTTTTGTGGAAATCTGGTTTAATTTTGTGTTTGCTTCAAGGCGTTAAAATTAAGTAAAAGTCCAATGTTGGTTGGTTTTCTCCATGTATACGTGTCTAAACTATTGCAATTTATTTCTATTTTAACATCTAGAAAATAAATAAAGTCTGAAGAATGCTCAAGAGTAAATTTTATGTTTTTGTGTTGACTATTAAGAACATTTAGAAAGGACAAACAATCATTGTTATTTTCAAAAACAGCAAAAACATCATCAACATAACGTAAATACAATTTCGGAGAATGTTGGTTTTTATTTTTAAGAATACGGTTTTCCAAATTGGCGAGAAAGAAATTTGCAATTGTCGGTCCAAGTGGTGATCCCATGGTAACACCATCAATCTGTTTGCATAATATGTCCTTGTATAAAAATTGTCCTTGTGTAGCTAACCGAAGTAATTTAATGAATATTTCTTTCTTCATTAGCGGTTGATTTAAGTTTTTTTTCGGAAAATAATTCATCAGCTATAAGTTTTATTGTTTCTTCTAATGGTACATTTGTGAAAAGGGAAACTACATCAAAGCTTACTAATTTTTGTCCGGACGAAAACTCGTATGAATGTAATTTATTGATAAAATCGCCAGTTGATCTGAGCATATATTTGTGTGGGATGTGGGGTTGTATAATATTAACTAAAAATTTTGCTAACTTATATTCTGGTGTGTTTATCATAGAAACCACTGGTCGTAATGGGCACTCATCTTTATGTACTTTAGCGAGTCCATAGAGCTTGCCAGGTTGACTTCCACTCGGTATTAAGCTGTTTGTAATTTCCGAATCATAATTTTTGAGATATTTTTTGATGTAATAAGAAATTGACTTTTCTTTGCGTATAATTGGATGGATTTTTAATTTGTTTTCTATTTTACAAAACTTTGACTTATCTTTAATGATATCATCTAATTTCAAAAAATAATCTTTTTTGTTTAAAATAGCAGTTCCTTTACCTTTATCGAATTTGCAAATTTTTATACTTGAATTATCAGAAAGTTGTTTTAAAGTTCGATGAAAAGACAAGTTTTTTGGATTTGAACATAAACGTTTTGCGTTATTGCTAAATTGCTCAAAAGCAAATTTAATTTTATCTTTAATTTCAGAATTTAAAGTAGTATTTTCATTTTTCTTGATAGAATAAATCAATTGTTCAAGATTCAAGAATAAAAGCTGCTGAGTATTGCCACAATAATAATTTCGTTTTATATCACACAATCAACGGAAATATAAAAATGAAGAAGTTCGCCAAAAAAGCAGGTTTGATTCAAGAACATGAAAAAGATGAAGGAACTGATCCGTGGTTAAACGTGAGTTGCCCTGATGATCTTTTTAAATACAACGTTAACATTGACTTTGCAAAGCTAAATTATAAACCGCTCTTGTTTAACTGCGATACCTTAAACAGTCCTTGTTGTAGCAATAATAATGATTTGTTTGTTTCTGATTAATGCATGTTTGTTTGTTGTTTTTTCTGTTGAATATAACTTTCGCATCGTTTCTTAAACTATAATGGCTTCTTCAACGTATGCATTTTCAAAATTACCTCGATGTAAATTTTGTTTTGATGCAAAAGAATTGCAAACTGATGCAATCAACCTTGCAAACTACCGCGCAATTTGCAGAGCTTGTCTAAAGCACACAACGCAATGTAGATGTAGCAAACAAAATGATCATGTGATATCCGCGAAAGGCGCAAATGGTCATGTGATTTCCGCGAAAAGCGCCGTGGATTACGGTATCGAATTCGAGAACGACTATGATATAACCTGCACCAACGACAAGCCACCTCAACGTGGTGGTGCAGTCCCCTTCCCTGCACTGGGGAGGGTCGAAATGGCTTGTCAATTCCCCGAGGGTCTCATCCTCGGGCGATTCTCCCTTGGACAACTCTTCTCATTTTTTATCCCTGCTGTCCAATGCGCGGTCACATGTGGACAGCACTCTTAAACCCAATTGACCGCCCCCTTACCCCTTCTATTCTCTCTCGGACATCTCTTCCTCGTCCCTCCTTCCACCTCAAACCTCTTCATTACTCATCCCACTCACCGCTGATTCTTATCTCTATGCTTCTTCTTATCAGCGGTGACATTCACCCCAACCCTGGCCCTATAGACCCCTGCTCTGTCTGCTCCCGTAGAGTCACCTGGGGAAACAGATCAATACAATGTACCGGCTGTTCTCTCTGGGTACACCTCTCCTGCTCTGGTATTTCTCTCGCTGACTTCCGCAAAATCTCCCCGGGACACTCTTGGACTTGCCCAATGTGCCCATCCTCTTCTCAACCCCCCTCCCTCTCACACTCCAATCCCGTATCCTCATTCTTTTCTGTATCTCCATCCTCTCACACACCAAATCCCCCACCTACACTCACAAACAACCACAAAACCATATCTTCAAAAACTAAACCCTCCCCCAAAACAACCTCGAATAATCCCACCTATCTTCCTAATCACCCCCAACTAATTTATACTTACCCCCCCCTCAGCTTTGACTACTCCTTCTCCTCAAACCCAAAAAACCACCTCTCCTCTCACACAATCCTCATTTCATCCTTTCTCTCCCTCTCGAAACAACATCCGAATCCTACAGTGGAATGCTAATGGGATTCGCCCGCGTCGTACTGAACTCCTACACTTTCTCTCTCATAATCAGTACGATCTTATCTTCATACAAGAGTCACACCTCTCCTCTGACTCCACCTTCCGTATACCAGGCTACAAAACCCTCCAAAAGAACCGTTTTATGACGAGGAGAGGAACCACCAACTCTACGGGAAACCTAGGAGGAGGTCGTCGTCGTCGTCGTCGTTTAAAGAGGTATCCACTCCAGGTCAGACACAAACAGGACTGGGGCCGAGGGTTTATCCTTTTACTACCCCAGACTGCTGCACTGCCTGGATCAGATGCTGGCAGTGATGTCATTAAGCCAGCATTGAGTTTCGTCATCCAAAACCGTCAGACCTCGTGCTCCATGTGGTGCCCGATGTATAGGGCACGCTGTTAGTACATAGTCTGCGGTTTGTTCAGAGGAGTCACACTCGCAATTCGGTGAAGGAGCGAGACCCCATTTGTGCATGGACGAATGGAATCGCCCAACACCAGTCCGCAGGCGGTTGAGCTTAACCCAAGCTGCTCGGGGTAAGCCCATCCCAACAGGCCTGGCACCGGTCTTGGGCACAAAAGCATGGAGCCTGGAAGCACCTTCACAGTACTCCGTTTTCCATTTAAGATTTGTCCATTTAGAGGCGCGGATGCCAAGTCTTGCAAGGTTGTCCAAGAGATTCCGCGCAGCTGGCACAAACGAGCGTCTGGATCTTAGTCTCACTTGGCGAGTATCTGAGGACCCACTTAACAGACCATACAAAATATGATCGGGGTCCAGAGATCCACGGTAAGCCAAGGAGAGTGTCGCTCCCATTCGGCGAAGCTCAGCTGGCTGGATGCTTGAGAGTATAGGTAGGTGGTCCGTTGGAGTGGGACGCAGGCATCCAGTAACTATGCGCAAGGCGTCATTCAAGACACTGTCAATGAGGCGAGTGTGAGCACTGTGACACCAGACTGGCGCACAGTACTCAGCTGTTGAGTAGACTAGAGACAAGGTGGCTATGCGTAGTGTTTTAGCACCAGCACCCCATCCCGAGCCCACGAGTCGCCTCAGCAGTGTGACGCGCGAAGATAGTTTTTTGCGCAATGCCACTAAATGGTGACGAAACGTGAGCGATCTGTCCAGTTTTACTCCAAGGTAAGTAGGATTGGACAGAACGGTAAAAGTCTACCGTTGTTGTAGACCTTTAGCTGACGTTTGGCCTCTCGGTTGTTTAAATGAAAGGCTGTCGTCACCGTCTTAGTGTGACTGAGCTTCAACATCCAAGTCTGGAGATACGCTGACAGTGTAGACATGTCTTGGCTTAAAGTCCCCTCCAAGTCCTTCCAGTTTCTAGAAGAATGCAACAATGCTAAGTCATCAGCATAAGCAAACTTTCTGGAAATCATGGAAGGAAGATCGTACGTATAGATGTTAAATAGGAGGGGAGCCAAAACTGATCCCTGAGGAACGCCGTTTTTAAGACGGCATAGCCTGCTTTGCTTGCTGTCACCGGTGGTAAGGGTGAAGCTTCAATTTCGGACAAGCTCCATAATCATTTTGACCATGTGCTTATCCGGAAGTAGTCTCAGCAGCTTGCAGGTAAGGCCACGGTGCCAGACAGTGTCATAAGCAGCTGTCAGATCGATAAATACGGCACCGGCCTTCTTTTTAGCCTCAAAAGAATCCTTGATGTTCTGGGTTAGCAGAACAACTTGATCTACGGTTGACTTCCCGCGTTGGAACCCAGCCTGCTCTTTAGGGAGCAGGGGATCGATTAATGGTTCAACGCGGGCGTAGATAAGCCTCTCGAGGATCTTGTAGGGGACACAGAGCAGAGATATCGGTCGATAACTCTTTGGGTCCCCCATGGGTTTTGCTGGTTTGGGGATCGCGACTACAAGCGCTCTTCTCCAAATCTTGGGAATTTTGAGTCGGCGCAAACAGGAAGAAATGAAGTCACGTAACCAGGACTTCAAAGCAGCTCCGGCATGGAGTATAAGCTCGGGGCAGATGGAATCAGGTCCCGGAGCTTTACCTGGTTTTAAATGTTGAAGGGCAGCAGTAAATTCTCTCTGTGAGAAATTGTCAGAGATATTTACTGCGTCTGGTGTTGTGGCCCTCCAAAAGTCAGACACTTCTTGAGAGACAAGTCAAAATAACTTGCGATTAAGAGCCTCGTATTTCCCATTTCTAATCAGCTGAGATGCAATAACATCGGCTGAAACTGGACAGTGACGAGGAGAGTGTCGTGACCTACCAGTAAGATTGTTCAAAATACTCCACGCTTTTCGACTAGAGTGTGAGAAGTCAATGTTCCGAACTGCTTCGGACCATCAATCCCTTCGCTTTCTGTCAAGCTTGGCAAGCAGAGCTGTAGCTGCCAAGCTTGAGTCGTCTCCCTGAGGAGATTGCAGAAAGGTTTTATAGAGGGACTCACACTCTGCATCCCAACACGGAATGTAGGTATTTCGATACCCGCGTGGGATAGTCTTTTTGGCTGCTTTCTTAATGGTGTTACAGAAGTCCTGGTAAGCCGCATCCACATCAAGTGTATCAGGCGGCAACAAAGTCTTTGCGAATTTATTCGTCAAAGCAATTTAGTGACTCCATTTGGCCTTGCGGAAGTTCCATCGCTTAACAGGCATGCTTGGCACTGCCATAGCAAACCTTAGTGGTGTAATAAGCGAAGGTTGATGTTGTGACCTGGGGAACTTGTCAAGGACACGTCTATCCGGTAAGCGACTGTTTGGACCTACGCTGGCGAAAGCTAGATCCGGATTGGTGCCAGTGTTCCAGCGGCCGAAATAAAAACTGGCAGCGTCCTTGGCATTATATAGGAGGGCAAGACAATTAACACTTGCCCATCCAGCCAAGCACTCACCGTCCGTACTGTTGTCGTCGTAACCCCAATCAGCATGACGACAGTTAAAATCGCCAGCGTACAGACAGGGGTGAGGAAACACTGGAAGATCCAGGGTTCGCAATCGCGTTGGCGGTGGTTTGTAGACTATTTTATAACCATCAACGTCCACACACAACCACTCGATCTCCGATGTTGATGGAGATTGGTCCAAAAGCGTGTATCTCAGTCGCTCGTGGACAAACGTGGCAAAGCCATGCTTCCTGCTTAAAGAAGACCCAGCTAGTTGGTAGTTTGGTAGTACCAACTTCTCTGCATCAGTGCAGTGGGTCTCCTGCAATAGGATGACGAGTGCCTCAGACTGCATAGCGAGATGATGAAGAACGTTCATCTTGCTTGCAGTGAGGCCTTCGATGTTCAGCTGAAGAATAGTGGGTCTTCGGAACTTGTTGGCAATGTGCCCTGAAAAGGGCAGTTTTATCTTAGCATTGCCCCGTCCTGAGAAGGACGTTTGCCGATTAGCAGACCCACACTGAACATCAGAATAGGTGGATACCCTTCCGTTTTGGTAGGTTCGGTTTCGGTCTGTCATTTTAAAATCAATGAACAGACTTACTCACGGCCCAGGCTGCGTGAAAGCACCTACCATCTGGGCCTAGGAGGAGGTGTTCTGATACTTGTCAAAAATGGTCTATCTTACACTTCACTCTCCACACAATCCCTCTCCTCCCTCGACCCCAGCTCCGATTATTTAGCTATCGCAGTTAAAATAAAAGGAGCCTCCCCCATATATCTTTTCAACGTCTATGTCCCTCCTATCCGCTCCTCTTCCTCCGACTCTCGCCCAAAATCCTTCTCACCCTTTCTCCTACCATCATCTCCTACCACATACATCTTTGGCGACTTTAACAGCCACCATTCATCCTGGGACTCCCACTCACCAGAAGACTATTCAGGCAAAGATCTGTTTGATTGGCTCCTCTCTTCTGATCTTTTACCTCTTAATAACCCCGAACACCACACCCTACTACACCGTGCCACTGGAAACCGCTCTTCCCCTGATCTTTCCCTAGTTCCTACCCGAATAACCTCTAAATGCACGTGGCAGACCCTTCCGGACCTCGGCTCAGATCATCTTCCTATCTCCATCACTATTCCCACTTCCCCTATAATTAACTCTTTCCACCGCCCCCCCTCATTTAACTATAATAAAGCTCGCTGGGATGAATACCTTACTTATATTGATACCCACTGCCCTACTCCCTCTAACTTTACAACACTCTCTTTCTGAAGCCACCCACACCTTTACCAAACTCCTCAATGATGCTGCCACTTCTGCCATTCCTTTCGGCAGCATCAACCATCCTGCTAAAGCCTGGTGGTCTCCTGAAGTCGCAGATGCCGTCGCAAAACGCCGAAAGGCATTTGCGAAGGCACGCTGTTCCGAAGAAGACCGCCAGCACTATATCGCTACTTCCAGATATACCTCCACTGTGATTAATAAGGCTAAAGCCAAGTCATGGCAGAATACTTGCTCTAGCCTTTCTCCTAAAACCCGTCCCAGCGAAGTCTTTTCTCTACTTCGCTCCATCTCTGGTTCCCCCTCCCCAACTACTTCTGACCTTCCCAATTTCTCAAATTGCCATACCCCTGTAGATTGTGCCAACCATCTCTCCTCACACCTACAGTCCCATTTCTCTACCCAAACCCCAAAACCTTTTCGAAGCACCGAGAAAGCCCAAATGAAGCAAATCAGAACTGCACACTGCAACACCCTGCATTCCACTTTCTATTCACCATTCTCCTCAATTGAACTCTCTACAGCTATCTCTCAACTCTCAACCTCAACCTCCTCAGGCCCTGATCAAATTACCTACCCTCTTCTATCCCACCTACCACAATCTGCGTTAAATTTTCTTCTATACATCTTCAACCTTTCTTGGTCAACACACACCTTCCCGTCTGCTTGGAAACAATCAACAATCATCCCCATTCTCAAACCCGGAAAACCCTCTGACTCACCTTCTTCATATAGACCCATTTCTCTCACTTCATGTACCTCCAAACTCTTCGAAAGAATGGTTTTAGGACGACTAACCTATTTTCTCGAACTACACGACATTCTCTCACCCGTGCAAGCTGGTTTTAGACCTGGTAGATCGACTGTAGACCAGGTTCTCCTTCTCTCACAGTCAATCGCAGATTCCTTCCACCAATCTAAGCCAGGCGCACGTACAGTCCTTGCCACTGTGGGTTTTGCGAAAGCTTTTGACTCAGTTTGGCACTCTGCCCTACTCTCTAAACTCCTCTCACTAGATCTTCCTCTTTGCTTTGTCGAATGGATACGATCCTACCTCTCAGATCGCCGTTCGAAAGTCCGTATCTGTAATTCATATAGTCGTCCTTTCCGTCTCCGAAGAGGAGTTCCCCAAGGTTCGGTTCTAGGACCAGTTCTCTTCTCTTTATACATCAATGACCTTCCCACTTTCCTTCCTGCATCTGTTAAGACCTCTCTCTATATGCAGATGACCTGGCCATCTGGGCCTCCTCCCCGAGTGTTGAGTGTGCAACCGCTGTAGTACAAGCTGCCCTCAACAGACTGGTGGAATGGTCCTCAAAATGGCGCCTTCCTCTCAACCACCTCAAATGTGAAACATCCTTCTTCAGCTTAGATCCCTACCAATCACGTATACACCCCTCTCTGCACATTCTTAACACCCCTCTCAAATTCAACCCTCGTCCAACCTTTCTCGGTGTAACCTTCGACCGCACTCTCTCTTTCAAATATCACGTCTTATCCTTACGGAAAAAGTTTCACAGCCGATTCCGTGCTTTTCGCTCCATTGCCTCTGCCTCCTGGGGTCCATCAAAAAAATCCTTATGTACCCTATACAAAGCCTTCATTCGCCCCATCCTCACCTATGCTTCTCCAGGCTGGTTTCCCTTCTCATCTCCTACTCACATCACCTCCGTGGAGAGGATGCATAGATCTTCCTGTCGAGTAATCACAGGTTGTCTATCGTCCACTCCCATTCCTCTACTTCATATAGAAGCACTTCTACCTCCACTACAAGTCACCCTCACTCACCAATCCCTTTCCTTCTTTGAACGAGCCCTCCGTCTACCTCCCACCTTTCCCATAGCCTCTCTTGCGAACTCTAACCCCCGTACGCGTCTCAAAAAGACCTCATGGAGATCCTTCTCCAGATCACATAACCTTACCCCTAACCTACATCTCACCCGTGAACCACTAATCCTCTGCCCTCCTAAACCCCCCTGATCTGCCCCATCTAATTACACAATCTCACTCCACCTCTCATTCCCATGCTCTCGCAAAGACCCCCCTCCCTTCGCAACACTGCAGCTACCTCCCATCTTTCCACTCTATCTCACAGCGATATCTCTGCCTGGACTGACGGTTCGGTGCCTGGCGGGCTGGGACAGGGTGGTGCAGGGATACACATCAAGTGTACAAAGTGTGTCACTGCTACCTCGCTTTCCTTCTCTACTGGTCTCTGGGCTACCAGTTATAGTGCTGAAACCTTTGCTCTCCTACATGCTCTTGAGTGGTGTATCTCTCACTCCAAGACATGTAATTTCGACTCTATCACCTTCTTTTCCGACTCTTTATCTGTCCTATCAACTCTCTCTACCCCCTACCATATTTAACCCCAAAATCCCTATCCAATACCCAATCTCTTCTTAACTCTCTATCTCAATCCAAGGTTGTCCATCTACAATGGATACCTGGTCACTCTTCCCTCCCAGGTAACGACTTAGCTGACTCTCTAGCTAAAGCCGGTGCCTCTCTCGACCCCTCCAATATATCAATATCCCTCACACCCCTTATCTCCTCCCAACGACTATCCCTCTACACCAGTTGGAGACGCAGTGTCCAATCTGGTTTCTTCCAACACCAAATCCCTACAGTATCTCCCGAGGAGCTTACTCTCCCTCGCTCCGCTCGCTGTGCTCTCTCCCGTTTACGCTGCAACGGGCACAGCACTCTCCTCAACTCTTATCTCCACAGGGTTGGTCGAGCCGAGACTCCTTCTTGCAGCAACTGTGGTTCTGAACCACAGGATCTCTCACATCTCGTGCTCGACTGCCCTGTACTAGACCCTCTGCGTCGGGCCATTTTCGACCACACCCCTTCTCTTCTGGACCTCTGGTCCCGTCCGTGGGGAGTCGCCCGACTATTGGGATTCCGTGGAATTGATCCACGCCCCCATCCCTAGGAATGGGTCGGGTAAAACCACCACCACCACCACTATGATATAACAGAATTAGAAAATGAAGGTTTTAATGAATTATTTTTTTTGGATTGCAACTACCATGATATAGAATCTATTAATAACCACGCTTCAAATAATTATAATGACCTTTTATTAATGCACTTTAATACCAGAAGTCTTCAAAAAAATATTGATAAACTAACTCACTACATTCTGCAGTTACAAAAATTGCCTGATATTATAGCCATTACAGAAACTAAATTAAAAAAATATGAACTACAAACTAACATTGGTATAAATGATTATAACTTCATACACTCTGATAGCGATTCTCAGGCTGGCGGTGTCCGTTTGTACATAAAAAATTCTATTACCTATAAGATAATTTAAACCTCAATTTTGCTGAAAACATTTGAATAGAAGTTGAAACAAATAAAAAATCAATTGCAGTTGGAGTTGTCTATCGTCATCCAAGATACATTGTTAACCAAATTAAACTCTTTACAAAAGCAATCGAAAAAAATTTTTTAAATATGAGTAATAAAAAAAATGGAATTTTACGTAGTGGGTGACTTTAATATAGACTTGTTACAAGTTCATTGTCATCATATTATAAAGACCTATGCCGACAATCTTCTAGGTTACTCAGTCAAGTGTTGCATAAATAAACCAACAAGAATTTCAGCAACTAAAAAATCGCTTCTCGACCACATATATACAAATGATTTTAATCGCTCGCTATTTAGTGATATAGCATTGTGTGACATATCGGATCACCTTCCTACTTTTATTTTCATAAAATATATTAAATATATAAAAAAGAAATCAGAGGAAGTTTACATTCGTGATATAAAAAATTTTTCAGAAGAATTGTTTTGCCAAGATTTGTATAAACAATTAGGTGATTTGCATGTTACAGAATCTCGTTCGCCGCATGATCAGTTTGAAGAGTTTGTAAAATTATTTACTGATATTGTAAATTTTCATGCACCACGACGAAGAGCAACTAGAAAAGAAAAAAAATTAAAAAGTATACCGTGGCTTACCCAAGGATTGCTAAAATCGATTAAACTCAAAAATAAAATGTATAAACAATTTCTTATGCACCCTAGCAATTATCAATTCGACAAATATAAAAAATATAGCAATGTTCTAAACAGAGCAATTGAACGAACTACTATAATGTGTGTTACTATAACTACTATAGTCGGCAGCGTCGTCGAGTGGTTAAAGCACCGGACTGATGATCAGCATGGTCTCGGTTCAAAACCTACTTGCGCCATTCTGTTGTGTCCTTGGGAAAGACACTTTACGGGACTTTCCCCTGCTTGGTGGTCTTGACAAGCAGTTCTAAATTGCAGTAATATCTCTGCTAAATTACTAGCGGACAGCAATATCTTGGCATCTCCGGAAGCAGGTCGGGGTAATTGCTTACCCTATGTACAGCGCCTCCGTCGCTTTCCTGCGAGTCAGGAGGATAAATATAGAGATAAAAAAAAAAAATAAAAATAATAATAAAATTGTAACTGAAGAAAAGCATAGCTCTGAAAAATTGTATCAAATAATCAATAAAATATGCAAACTTAAAAATTCAGAACGTATTTTTCCAACAAATCTTTTAAATGATAAAGGTAATGTAACAACGAAACCTGAAGAAATTGCCTGCGTTTTAAATGAGCACTTTACAAGTGTTGGGTAGGAAATGGCACAAGATATTCCTGCACCTCCTTCACATATAAAAATGACCAAACCCAATAGTTGTGATTTCAACTCAATATTGTTATTTCCATCCACAAACGTTGAAGTATGTTCAATAATTAATGGACTAAAAACTAAGAAAGCTCAAAGATACACTGATGTCGAAACTAAATTTATTAAATATGGCAAGTTGATTATTTCTCCGATAATAAGTAACTTACTTAACTTGTGTATAGAAACAGGTGTATTTCCAAACTGCTTGAAAATAGCTGAGGTTATCCCGATTTATAAAAAAGGTGATCAAAATATGCCTACTAACTATAGATCCATTTCATTATTATCTCAATTCGACAAAATTTTTGAAAAAATGTTATTTTCTAGACTGCTTTCATATCTTGATAAAAATCAACTTCTCAGCAAAAATCAATTTGGTTTTCGACCTAACTCCTCAACACAATTTGCTATAAGCACAATACATGATAAAATAATCAAAAACACTGATGTAAGAAACCTTACCCTAAAAAACTTCTAACAAAGTGGTAGAGCGGCGAGTGATTATTTATTAATTAGCTTCCCTAACTTAATCCACAATTTAACTCCGCTAAGTTCAGACACTGAGTACAATGCACAATTTATTGGCCCAGATGGTAGGTGCTTTCTCGCAGCCTGGGCCGTGAGTAAGTCTGTTCATTGGTGTTTAAATGACAGACCGAAACCGAACCTACCAAAACGAAAAGGTATTCACCCATTCCGATGTTCAGTGTGGGTCTGCTAGTCGGCAAACGTCCTTCTCAGGACGGGGCAATGCTAAGATAAAACTGCCCTTTTCAGGGCACATTGCCAACAAGTTCCGAAGACCCACTATTCTTCAGCTGAACATCGAAGGCCTCACTGCAAGCAAGATGAACGTTCTTCATCACCTCGCTATGCAGTCTGAGGCACTCGTCATCCTATTGCAGGAGACCCACTGCATTGATGCAGAGAAGTTGGTACTTCCGAACTACCAACTAGCTGAGTCTTCTTTAAGCAGGAAGCATGGCTTTGCCACGTTTGTCCACGAGCGACTGAGATACACGCTTTTGGACCAATCTCCATCAACATCGGAGATCGAGTGGTTGTGTGTGGACGTTGATGGTTATAAAATAGTCAACGTCTGTAATGTTTTCTAACACGCGTCTAACTTGAAAGCAAGCTGTATTTACAATGGTCAGCAAAACGAACATACAGATAAAACGTGCGAGTAGTGTGACGTCACTATGAAGCTTATGAGCATAGTTAATCGATATGTTACAACTTCCTTCTAAAAAAATCAAATGACACACTGAAAATAAAATAAAACAAACAAGCTTTTTTAATGCGCACTATACAATGTAGTCTTTGTATTTGGACGGAAATTTGATGGGCCGCCCGTAACGAGATGTAGGACGTGATTCATGCATAACTGAGCCTGAAGATTGGCTATTAGAAAGTGGCTCAAGTTGTGGTTGGTTTACGTCAGAGTTTTGTTTAAAATTAG
Source organism: Diplosoma virens (assembly GCA_963680785.1). Lineage (NCBI taxonomy): Eukaryota > Metazoa > Chordata > Ascidiacea > Aplousobranchia > Didemnidae > Diplosoma > Diplosoma virens. Next base: position 44,927,235 of record OY796887.1, on the reverse strand, counting down.
CTCTGTGACTTTGAAAGTGTCTGTTGTAAGTCGGAAAAGTTAAATTTGCTTTGTATAAATGACGGTGATTTCTGCGCAGGAAACCTTTCTCGCCACAAATCGTGTAAGAGCGTGGTTCAGGGCGCACATCGACAACACATGACTTATTCCATTTTTTGTTCTTACGATAACATACAACATCTCCTTTCTGCAAAGGTTTCAATGGATTTGCACAGCGATCATAATAACGTTTTTGACGAGATTGCGCTTTGATTAATTCTGCAGACGGATCAACAATATTGGGGGTTAACAATGATGTCGCTACAGGTATTTTTGTTCTTAGACGTCTGCTCATTAACATCTGAGCCGGAGAATATTTCATGCCTGAAACTGGAGTATTACGATATTCTAAAAGAGCTAAATACGGATCTGTGTTTTCTTCGTGAGCTTTTTTCAGAATCTTTTTAAGAGTTTGGACACTGCGTTCAGCTTGACCGTTACTTTGACTGTATGTCGGGCTTGAAGTGGTAGTTTTGATGCCCCAAGCTTTGGCAAACGCAATAAATTCATTACTTTGAAACGGCGTATTGTCACTCACAATTTCTACAGGTATACCATGCCGCGCAAAAACGCTTTTACATTGTTCAATAATAGTAGAAGCTGTTTTGTCAGATAAACATTGTAACTCAGGATATTTAGAATAATAATCAACAATCACAAGATAATCTTTGGCTTGAAAAGTCATAATATCAATACCCACTTTAAGAAAGCGCTCATTCAAAATAGCGTGCGATATCATGGGTTCACGTTGTTGATTGTTTTGATACTTAATACACAATTCACAATTTTTGACAATGCGCTCAATATCAGCATTCATACTAGGCCAATAAACCAACTCTCTTGCTCGAGATTTACATTTTTTAATACCAAAATGCGACTCGTGAATTAAATTTAGTGTTTGCGGTTGTAAAGATTTTGGTATAACGATGCGTTGGTCATAAAAAACTACGTCATCTATAACATGCAACATATCACGCACATTCCAATAGGGTCGTACAGATAAACAAACATTTTTTTGACACCTTGGCCAACGAGTCTGACAATAAGTCTTAACTTTTTGTAAAATTTCATCGTTTTTTGTGGCTTGTTGAATCTCATCGAATTTTGTTGTGGTAACAGGCAGATTTATAATAAGCGAATGAACCACTTGAACAAGATCCTGATTTATTTTTGCATCATGAGTATCTGTTTGATAAGCTCTTGATAATGTGTCGGCCAGATACAAATACTTTCCTGGAACATATTTGATTTTAAAGTCATAAAGCTGCAGACGAAGCATGAGACGTTGCAGTCGTGGAGGAGTTTTGTTTAGTGGTTTTTTCCATATGTATTCTAAGGGCCTGTGATCACTTTCAATTGTCACAGCTCGGTGTCCGTAGACGTACTGGTGGAATTTTTCGCATGCGAACACAATAGATAGTAATTCCTTTTCTATCTGAGCGTAGTTTCTTTCAGCTGGAGATAATGATCTTGAAGCAAATGCAACAGGTTTGCCCTCTTGTATCAAACACGCCCCTAGTCCGTCTTGCGATGCATCGCATTGAACAGTAACTGCCTTGTTAACATCTTAGAAAGCTAGCACAGATTTACTAATCAAGGCAAGCTTTAACTTTGCTATAGCTTCGTCATGCTCATTATCCCAAGTCCATTCAGAATTTTTTTTTAGAAGTTTACGCAAAGGGGCTGTGATAGAAGATTCATTTGGTATATATTGAGAAAGGTATTTCGTCATTCCTAAAAATCGTTGAAGTGAGGGGACATCTATAGGTGGAGGCATATTGACAATTGCATCAATTTTCTGGTCATCTGGCATCAATCCTTCTTTTGTAACAAAATGTCCCATATAACTTACGGAATTCACTTTAAATTGTATCTTTTCTCGGTTAAATCGAACACCACTTTCTCTTGCTCTGGAAAGCAATGCAAGCATTATAGCGTCATGCTCTTTCTCATCTTCTGCAGCTATTATAATATCATCAGCTATAATATGTACTCCTTTAATATCACCAAATGTGCTCTCATTGCGTTTTTGCATGACTTCACTTGCTGAACATAGCCCAAAAGGCATCCGTAAAAATCGCTTTCTCCCCCACGGCGTATGAAATGTTGTGAGAAATAATGACTTTTCCGTGAGGCCAACGTGCCAATAGCCATCTTTCATGTCAATGACCGAAAAAACGCGTTTGCCGCAAAGCTGCGCTTGTACATCAGCTGGAGTTGGAATAACATAACGTTCTCGCATTATTGCAGCATTTAAAGGCTTCGGATCCAAGCACAAACGTAAACTTTTATCTTTCTTCTCTACCACTACCAGATTGCTCACCCATTCAGTTGGGCAATCCACATCAGCAACCATGCCATCTCTAGTTAAACGTTCCAGAGTTGCTTTTAATTTCGGGCGAAGCGCATAAGCAATATGTCGTGGTTGCTGTATAACCGGTTTTGCGTCATCACGTAATGTAATATTATATTTTTCTTTGTATAAACCCGTGCCAGAAAAGACTTCTAAAAAATTGTTTGTAACCATGTCTAAGGTAAGGTTTGAAGATTCCGAAATTTCCTCTATTTTTTTAACTAAATTTAATAGTTCACATGCATGTTCGCCGAGTATTGGCGTATGAATGATATCAGTAACAAAAAAAATCAACGAAAATTTACGACCCGTTCTATCACAAATAATCATCTCTACCGTGCCTAATGGTTTAATTAACGCATTACCAAAACCACGCAATATCGTAGATGTAGATGAAAAAGGAGCTAAACGCATTTGTTTGTATAAGCTTAAAGGCAAAACATTCACTTCCGCGCCGGTGTCCAGTTTAAAAGATAAAGTACTAGTGTTGTTATGGTGATCAAGCACCGTAAACGTTGATCGCATTTTTGAGCCGGTCGGTTTGCTTTGAAGGCTACACATTTGGAAAACCGTCGAGTCAGCTTGAATTTCTGAAGTGGTTTCTTTTATGTTTCTCGTATCCGACTTAAAACTTCTGCAAACAACCGCGAAATGGTTATATTTTCCACATTTTCGACAAGTTTTGCCATATGCTGGGCATTGTCTGGGCAAATGCACGAGGTCACAGAATCGACAAGGTTTGTTGGAAACCGAAGTATTAGACGCCGAGAAACTAGGGTAACGATCTTTTTTAATTTCTTGAACTAAGGAAGAATTTATTTTTTCATTTGACATATATTGCATGCGAGCTTTTGTGACTTCAATTGATCGACATATATTTATTGCCTTTTCTAAAGTAAGATCTTCTTCCTCTAACATTCGCTGTCGTGCTGTCTCGTCGTTGGTGCCAAATAAAATTTTGTCCCGCAATAGTCTATCCTTGAACGCACCAAAATCACAATTATTTGCTATTAAACGTAACTCAGTTAACCATTTATCAAATAATTCGCCAACTGCTTGTTGACGCTGCCAAAATTTATAAGTGTCGAAAACAGGTCGCCGCCTGGGATTACAAAAAACTTTATAACGGTCCAAAACGATGTCAGTCGTGAGATTCTCATCATCTAGTGAAATGCTAAAATTATCAAAAATATCTCGGGCTTCTTCGCCTGCACAATTCAGTAAAATTGCTATCTGAGTAGCTATTGGTTTAGTATGTAATTCAGACGCAGCATAATATATTCTGAAAGATTTTTCCCAACGCCGCCATTCCTCAGCAAGGTTTTCTGCATTAAAATTAACCTCTCTTGGCGTTTTAAACTGACTCATATTTGCTTAGTTCGAATAACTTCTGACACCATGTAATGTTTTCTAACACGCGTCTAACTTGAAAGCAAGCTGTATTTACAATGGTCAGCAAAACGAACATACAGATAAAACGTGCGAGTAGTGTGACGTCACTATGAAGCTTATGAGCGTAGTTAATCGATATGTTACAACGTCTACAAACCACCGCCAACACGATTGCGAACCCTGGATCTCCCAATGTTTCCTCACCCCTATCTTTACGCTGGCAATTTTAACTGTCGTCATGCTGATTGGGGTTACGACGACAACAGTACGGACGGTGAGTGCTTGGCTATCTGGGCAAGTATTAATTGTCTTGCTCTACTATATAATGCCAAGGACGCTGCCAGTTTTTATTCCGGCTGCTGGAACACTGGCACCATTCCAGATCTAGCTTTCGCCAGTGTAAGTCCAAACAGCTGCTTACTGGATAGATATGTCCTTGAAAAGTTTCCCAGGTCACAACATCAACCTTCGCTTATTACACCACTAAGGTTTGCTATGGCAGTGCCAAGCATGCCTGTTAAGCGATGGAACTTCCGCAAGGCCAAATGGAGTCACTAAATTGCTTTGACGAATAAATTTGCAAAGACTTTGTTGCCACCTGATACACTTGATGTGGATGCGGCTTACCAGGACTTCTGTAACACCATTAAGAAAGCAGCCAAAAAGACTATCCCACGCGGGTATCGAAACAACTACATTCCGTGTGGGGATGCAGAGTATGAGTCCCTCTATAAAACCTTTCTGCAGTCTCCTCAGGGAGACGACTCGAGCTTGGCAGCTACAGCTCTGCTTGCCAAGCTTGACAGAAAGCGAAGGGATTGATGGTCCGTTTGGAGCATTGACTTCTCACACTCTAGTCGAAAAGCGTGGAGTATTTTGAACAATCTTACTGGTAGGTCACGACACTCTCCTCGTCACTGTTCAGTTTCAGCCGATGTTATTGCATCTCAGCTGATTAGAAATGGGAAATACGAGGCTCTTAATCGCAAGTTATTTTGACTTGTCTCTCAAGAAGTGTCTGACTTTTGGAGGGCCACAACACCAGACGCAGTAAATATCTCTGACAATTTCTCACAGAGAGAATTTACTGCTGCCCTTCAACATTTAAAACCAGGTAAAGCTCCGGGACCTGATTCCATCTGCCCCGAGCTTATACTCCATGCCGGAGCTGCTTTGAAGTCCTGGTTACGTGACTTCATTTCTTCCTGTTTGCGCCGACTCAAAATTCCCAAGATTTGGAGAAGAGCGCTTGTAGTCGCGATCCCCAAACCAGCAAAACCCATGGGGGACCCAAAGAGTTATCGACCGATATCTCTGCTCTGTGTCCCCTACAAGATCCTCGAGAGGCTTATCTACGCCCGCGTTGAACCATTAATCGATCCCCTGCTCCCTAAAGAGCAGGCTGGGTTCCAACGCAGGAAGTTAACCATAGATCAAGTTGTTCTGCTAACCCAGAACATCAAGGATTCTTTTGAGGCTAAAAAGAAGGCCGGTGCCGTATTTATCGATCTGACAGCTGCTTATGACACTGTCTGGCACCGTGGCCTTACCTGCAAGCTGCTGAGACTACTTCCGGATAAGCACATGGTCAAAATGATTATGGAGCTTGTCCGAAATTGAAGCTTCACCCTTACCACCGGTGACAGCAAGCAAAGCAGGCTATGCCGTCTTAAAAACGGCGTTCCTCAGGGATCAGTTTTGGCTCCCCTCCTATTTAACATCTATACGTACGATCTTCCTTCCATGATTTCCAGAAAGTTTGCTTATGCTGATGACTTAGCATTTGTTGCATTCTTCTAGAAACTGGAAGGACTTGGAGGGGACTTTAAGCCAAGACATGTCTACACTGTCAGCGTATCTCCAGACTTGGAGGTTGAAGCTCAGTCACACTAAGACGATGACGACAGCCTTTCACTCAAATAATCGAGAGGCCAAACGTCAGCTAAAGGTCTACAACAATGATAGACTTTTACTGTTCTGTCCAACCACTACTTATCTTGGAGTAAAACTGGACAGATCGCTCACGTTTCACTGCCACACAGTCTGGTGTCGCAGTGCTCACACTCGTCTCATCGACAGTGTCTTGAATGACGCCTTGCGCATAGTTACTGGATGCCTGCGTCCCACTCCAACGGACCACCTACCTATACTCTCAAGCATCCAGCCAGCTGAGCATCGCCGACTGGGAGCGACACTCTCCTTGGCTCACCGTGGATCTCTGGACCCCAATCATATCTTGTATGGTCTTTTGAGTGGGTCCTCAGATACTCGCCAAGTGAGACTAAGATCCAGACGCCCGTTTGTGCCAGCTGCACGGAATCTCTTGGACAACCTTGCCAGACTTGGCATCCGCGCTTCTGAATGGACAAATCACAAATGAAACACGGAGTATTGTGAAAATGCTTCCAGGCTCCATGCTTTTGTGCCCAAGACCGGTGCCAGGCCTGTTGGGATGGGCTTACCCCGAGCAGCTTGGGTTAGGCTCAACCGCTTGCAGACTGGTGTTGGGCAATTCCATTCGTCCATGCACAAATGGGGTCTCGCTCCTTCACCGAATTGCGAGTGCGGCGCCTCTGAGAAAACCGCAGACCATGTACTAACAGCGTGCCCTATACATCGGGCACCACATGGAGCACGAGGTCTGACGGTTTTGGATGACGAAACTCAATGCTGGCTTAATAACATCACTGCCAGCATCTGATTCAGGCAGTGCAGCAGTCTGGGGTAGTAAAAGGATAAACCCTCGGCCCCAGTCCTGTTTGTGTCTGACCTGGAGTGGATGCCCTTCAAACGATGACGACGACGACGACGATAGTTTTTATATCTTTATCTCAGAGGTAAAATAAAAAATAATAAAATAATAAAAAAAAATGCTCTAGATGTGAACAAAATATAAGGTTTATAAATGAAAAGTAATTTTAAGGATACAAGTCATGTTAGTAGACTTGTTGTAACAGAGAGTGTTCACTTTTATTTTCATAATTTGTGTTCTCTTTACATAATCTTTATTTTTTAAATTTACTGCTATGACATTTAATTTAGCTGCTTAAAGTTTCGTGATTGATTTAAGTTTTTTTACTGCACTTTAACTGTTCTTTGCTGTTGTTTTAGTGTTAGGAGTTAAGACAGTAAAATTCAGCACATGGTCTTTGACATGTCACCTTATTAACCAAACAATATCTTTTTATTTCTTCAAGTTATTTATTTAAAAAGATAATGTTTTTTATTCCACAATGCATTGCTTGGCTAAAAAACAGACATCTAAAAAGTTGTATTGTTTGATTTAACAAGAGCTCTACAGTAGATATGCAATTTAATTTTTAGTTAAGGAAAAAGATTTGTTTAAAATGCAAATAGTAATGAACTTTCAGTACCTTATGAATGTGCAAGTTTTACTATGACAAGACTTACTGTTGATCACTAAATATTTTACTGCCATCGGTTATGGACTATTTGGCAGCAATTTCTGAAACAAAGAAAGTACCAAAAACAATTTTGAATGGTGAAAAAGAATGAAACAGCTCATTCATGTGACATAGTGCAATGTTTGCTGATAGTAGAATGCTCTGAGAAAATAACAAATTGCAACCGTGACATTAATTTAAAAGTCTTTTAAATTGTTTTGCTGAAATAAACTATGGAAAATTAAGTATTCATTTTGCTCAAGAGTTTACTTTAAAACATGATTGAAATATGTATTTTTCTAATAAATGTTTATAGATTTTGGTGCACTTTTCTATTAACAATCTTGTTTAAAATTTCTACTTAACTGTGTTACCCTCCAATAATGTTACTTGACAACTGCTATTTTTGATTGTTAGCATCACCATAATTTTACACTAAGATAAGATTATTTGAGCTGTCAAGAGGTTTGAACCTCTCAGGTTTAACAAAAACTGTAAGTGAAGGAAGAGTTATCAGGGCCAACAATGCTAGAAGACATATTGGCTCATGCCTCACATTTTCTGTCAATTTCAAGAAAGCAGCTGAATATTAATTTTAATCTACTTAACAAAATATAGTTTTTGTCTCTAAAAGTAAATTTTAAGCAGTTTAAGATGTAGTTATTTAGAATAAAAAATACTTATCTTATTTTGCTAATATTTTGCTAATAATATTGTGGCCACTAATAGTTTAATTGTACAGGCTTTTCAATAAAATCAAACAATTTTTAAGTTTGTCAGGCCATTTAGTTAAATGTTAGCTATCATAGATTTGAACTATTTGATAAAGGAGGTTTGAGCCAGACTAAACTCTAAATTACTTTATAAGTATCATTCAGAAAAAAATTGAAAATACTGAATTAAGTAGGATTCTCCCTGAAAGCTAATATGACAACATCAGGAAAATCTCCACTTGCTCAAAGAGTTTCAAATGTTGCTTAATTTGATGAAATGTGTATTAATCAGCAGCCTATTCCCATTGAATAAAATGATAGCAAAACCAATTTGTAAAAAGAAAGCTTTAGAATTATTAGTATTGTACTGTTTATTTAAGCATGTGGGAAGAAACTAATTTTGACCAATTTAGTCTTGAGTTAAATGTAATATTTAAGAACTTTAATTATGGATTGTTAGATCTGTCATAAAAATCAGCTGCAAATCAAACTAAGTAGATGTTTTTAATTAAAATAATGGACTAAATAGTTGCTAGTCAAAGGGTTAAATTATTGTTCAAGATTTTTAACTGTATTTAATTTTGTACACTAAGGCAAACTTTTTTGAATAATGTTAATCTATGAACAGGTTTTAATAGCCTAAAAAAAGAGTCAATATAACAGTGTGGATCCAAATGTAATATAATATCTGGCTTGGTTGTATTGATTTAACTGATTGTTAAGGTAATAAAAAATAATAAATATAAAAATGTAAATAAAATAAAATTGTATTGATATTTAAAAATAAAATAAAGGGCTCAAGGATAGAAAAATATTCAGCTTCTAAATAAAAGTTTTGTTGATTTAGGTTATATAGGTAGACTTGTGGTTATAAATAGTGTTTGCTTAAAATTTTCATAATTTTTTATTTTACTTACATGATCTTTACTGTATTCATTTTAGTGCTATTTCTTTTCATATAGCTGCCTGAAGCACCTCAGTTTCATGCTTGATCTGAGCATATCAAAAGCACTTTAATTGTTTTTGTTGTTATTATTATTTGTGTTGGATACAGTGAAGTTTAGCACACATGATCTTCTATGTCCTTTGCCACCTTATTAACAAATCAATATCATTTTATTTTTTCAGGGCAATTACCTAAAAGTACAATAGTCATTGATCTGTTTAATAAAATTAAGCTATGCATGAATGGAAAAATAATGAGCACAATGATTAATGTTCATCTTATAATAATGATATAAGACCATCAATCCCTTCGCTTTCTGTCAAGCTTGGCAAACAGAGCTGTAGCAGCCAAACTTAAGTCTAGATGGTAGGTGCTTTCTCGCAGCCTGGGCCGTGAGTAAGTCTGTTCATTGGTGTTTAAATGACAAACCGAAACCGAACCTACCAAAACGAAAAGGTATTCACCCACTCCGATGTTCAGTGTGGATCTGCTACTCGGCGAACGTCCTTTTCAGGACGGGGCAATGTCAGGATAAAACTGCCCTTTTCAGGGCAGATTGCTAACAAGTTCTGAAGACCCACTATTCTTCAGCTGAACATCAAAGGCCTCACTGCAAGCAAGATGAATGTTCTTCATGACCTCGCTATGCAGTCTGATGCACTCGTCATCCTACTGCAGGATACCCACTGTACTGATGCAGAGAAATTGGTACTTCCGAACTACCAACTAGCTTAGTCTTCTTTAAGCAGGAAGCATGGCCTTGCCACGTTTGTTCAAGAGCGACTGAGATACACGCTTTTGGACCAATCTCCACCGACATTGGAGATCGAGTGGTTTTGTGTAGACGCTGATGGCTATAAAATAGTCAACGTCTACAAACCACCGCCAACACGATTGCGAACCCTGGATCTCCCAATGTTTCCTCACCCCTATCTTTACGCTGGCAATTTTAACTGTCGTCATGCTGACTGGGGTTACGACGACAACAGTCCAGACGGTGAGTGCTTGGCTAGCTGGGCAAGTATTAATTGTCTTGCTCTACTATATAATGCCAAGGACGCTGCCAGTTTTTAATCCGGCTGCTGGAACACTGGCACCATTCCAGATCTAGCTTTCACCAGTGTAAGTCCAAACAGCTGCTTACTAGATAGACATGTCCTTGAAAAGTTTCCCAGGTCACAACATCAACCTTCGCTTATTACACCACTAAGGTTTGCTATGGCAGTGCCAAGCATGCCTGTTAAGCGATGGAACTTCCGCAAGGCCAAATGGAGTCACTAAATTGCTTTGACGAATAAATTTGCAAAGACTTTGTTGCCACCTGATTCACTTGATGTGGATGCAGCTTACCAGGACTTTTGTAACACCATTAAGAAAGCAGCCAAAAAGACTATCCCACGCGGCTAACGCTGGCAAAGCGCAGTTTATCAGTGTTGGAGAAAAATGTCATTTTGATGCACTCGACTCTGGCCCAACTTTGGACGCCATCATCTTGCCAACATTTCTGCTGCTGGAAAACTGCCTTTCGCCAACGTTGGCTAGATGAAAAATATTTACTGGGTAGGCTTTCAAATTTATCAAAATTGTTAGAATTTACCAATGATCTATCATTAATACACATAGTTGAAAAGTAATTACTGTGATTTTGTGTCAAGTGATCTAGCTCTTGAGTTGGGAAATATAAATCGTTTAATAGCGTTTAAAAATTTTCTGATATTCAGGTCATCATGAAAAATTGCATTTAAGTCATCAGAGCAGAACGATTTTTAAATAAATCAGAAAATTTATCATTATCAATGGTATAAAAAGGAAAGACAGATTTTACACAAGAATGGCAAATCCACTGTTTAGAAGAAAAGTTTATAAAAGTATCTGAGTTAATATTTACACAATTCGGATGATGATATAAATTCAGCTAAAGCAAATAAAATATTGTTGCTTGGCACAAATATTAAAATTGCATCTTGCAATAAAAATAATATTTTAAGGTGTCCTATTTCAATCTAAGAGAAGCAGTTTCACCAAAGTTTTTATTGTCAAAGTCCGAAACTACATTAGGCAGCCTTCGTTCTTCTAATATTCATTTCAATTCAATTCAATTTATTTAGGCTTTTCACAAAACAATAAATCGGGAAAAGAAAACACAAAACAAATCAAGAAGGAGCCATGGCCCAGTAAAAAGACCAAATCTGGTCACCTAGTGACTGGACTTCAAAATAAAAATAATGTACAATTTGACATAAATTAAGAAACAAATTAAAAATAAAAAAATAACAATAATAATAATAATAATAAATCATTTAGAGGTAAAGATGCTTACTATAATTGCAAATACTGTTAAATAAAACGAGTTGTTACATTATAATTTAATAGCAAATTCACAGTTTACACTTAAATTTATTAATCGAAATATGATACAATATCACAAAGGTTTAACAACACTTAGAAGAAATATCAAAGTATATCAGATTATTTTAAGCATTGTAACTACTGATTAAGCTATATTTAAATTTACATTTAAACAGATTAAACTCTAATGTCTTTATTGAAGCAGGTTCTTTTGACCATATCAGTGCTTTTTGGTATGTTAAAGAGTGTTTTCCTAAGGTAGTATTAACCGAGGTAAAAATATATTTTTTGATGAAGATGATTTTGTGGAATAGTAGTGAACTTCATTTTGCAATAGAAAAAAATTTGTGAAAGAATCAGGGCTTTTTTTGACAAAAAATTATGAATTATAAATAATATGTAAGATAAAACCTCCGGTTAAAAGCAAACTTCAAAATTTCCCAACCTCAAGATATAAAAAAAATCAATCAAATCATTTTGCACTTTTGCCATCTCTTCAACCGTATCACCACCAAAACAAGTATTGTCTCTGTAAATGTTTTGCACCAACCTATCATAGATACAGGTGCCGTATCGAGAAACGATTTTATCAAAAATAGAATGACACAAAACAAATCAAATGGCAAGAAACGGACTGAAAGTCACACCAAACATCAATCTTTGCATAACATAAACCTTTGTTTGAATGTTGGAATTGCAATCTTTCCAGAGATAGGCTATGATCGATAACGGTGACGATCAGAAATGACAGAGGTCTAACAGAACATTTTTTGAAGATCTCGGTTTGAAGTACATTTGTGCATTTGGAATCTTAAAAGAACAGCAGCGATATTGGGAAGAAGGTTAGGACCTTTGAGCAAACAATCATTCAAAGGTTTTCCATTGGGATCTTTAGCACTGGCATCAAAAATAATTCTAACTTTTGTTAAAGAGATTAACTCTTCAAAAACAGGATGATGAGAAACACAACATCCTGGTTTGTCTTCGATAACCTTTAACTCTTTTTTCGTTAATTCTCTAGCAAACCCACTCTTAACGTAAAATTTCTATTTTATAGGCAATACCTTTCGATTTGTCTCAATTTAAACTCTTCTTGCAAAAAATTAAACTTTGGGGAGTTTTCCTTGAAGAGTAAGGCAGCAACTGACCTATTGTTACTCAACCCTACAGACCTTTGAAAGAATGTACTCTCTCCTCCTTTGCGTAGAAATCATTTTTCTCGACGAGACTAACAGATTCTATATTCCAATATTTCAAAATCTTTCCAATAGTTTCTTAAATTTAAACTATGGTGAGGCATCAATTGCACTCAAAGCCATGAATTTACAAGTTTTTTTGCTCTCAAACATTGAATATGACAGGGCCCAATCAAAACCCAGCCAAACACGGTATCTATAGCATAAGATGCTGTTTTTGAACAACCGGACCGACAATGCTTTGTTTCATTAAGTCAAAGTAGTCTTGTCAATTTTCGCTGTTCGTTTCGGAAATGGAACAGCCGATTTCAAACCTTTTAAATGAAAACAACAATCACTGTCAAAGTCAATTTGATCCAAAGAAGAACAAATTGAACCATTCTTGACATGAACTTCAACATAAAATTTTTCTCGACTTTTAGATCCAGTTGGACAAAGTAGAAAACGCTCATGATTTATGTAGTAAATATTGGAGTTACCTCCGAAACTTTCATTGTTCAAAAAATTGGTTCTAGTCATGTACAGGCCATATCAGCGTGCAAGCGCTAGTTAAAACTGGAGGCGAAGATTTATAAAAAGCTTGTTAATATTAAACAGTTGTTACAGTGCAGACTACCGTAACTAAAAAACATGTACAATAATTAAAACATGACTTTGAGGAGTTGATATGTGGTCCTAATGGCGTTGCTATGGTAACATGACGTCATAATTACGTCACACAATTTTTGGAAAATTTTGTTAAAACTCTATTTGAACTAAAAATATCTATAAAAATAGCAAAAAATCTCTACAGGTGTTGGCTGACAAAACTATTTGATAACAATTAATAAATTATTAATGCATACTTGCGTTTGCTATCTTCCAACACAACCCTGGAGGTGATAGCCTTGTGTCGTTAGGTTTATTGATGACGCAGGACCTCTCACCATGAGTCCTATTATACCTGCTAATTTAATGCGCTCTCAGCAAGAGTCCTATTAACTCGAAATATAATTTAAGCTTATTTAATTAATTTTTTGTAAGTTTTAGCACTTTTTGTCGTGGTTCTTGGAAAGATGGCAATAGTTGTTGAACAAAATGTTTGCTAATCTTGGAAGATAAGTCTTTTCGATGTTTAAATCATAAAGATTCGAAATTATTTTCAAAATTTTGCACAAAGAATTTTTGCAGAAATGATCAACTACTTTATGGAATATAACATAACTATATATAACCCATTGACATACGAAATTTCCTGGTAAATGTAAGCCACCCCGATTTAAATCTGCCGTAAAACCATCATACTTTTCATAGTAGAAGTGGCTGTCATCTAAATCTTTGTTTTTGTTTTTAGCAGGGCGTCGAACCGGACCCGAACCGGATCCGTAAACCCGTATTAACTGTTATTATTTTTTGAACCCGAACCGGAACCGAACCTGAAAAAATAAAATTTGCTGAACCTGAACCGGAACTGAACCCCTAAAAATAAAATTTGCTGAACCTGAACCGGAGCTGAACCCGTAGAAAAAAAAATTGCTGAACCCGAATCTGAACCGGAACTTTATTTTAAATGGATCCGGTTCGACCGTTTGATGCTCAAATTTTAATTTTAAAGTTATTTGTAGAAGAATCAGAATCACAATTTTGTCTTTGAAGTTGCCGCAATTTTTTTGGTCGCGATACTTTTTGTGTGGCAATACATAAACGTTATAAACGGCTTTTTCAGGCAAGAAGTTAAAGCAAAAACATATCACTTGCTAGATAAAGAAAGCGAGATTTTAAATATATGCTAAAGCAGTTGTTCTTAAGCTTTCTACAGTGCCATACTTTTAAAAAATACATATTAATATAGAGACGTAGCAAACATAGTGAAACCATCGTTGGTGAAACCAAATCATATAGGACGAAAATCACATCTAGATTATGACTCTTATTTTTAGTGTAACCAGTGTTTTTTTAAGGCGTTTTGAGGAACCGAAACGGTCTCTCAAAATCTGCTTCTACAATAGTGTAAACAAAGCTAAGTACGCTCAGGAGCAATAGGAAAAAAATTAGCGGTTTTTCAAAATTGCTTAGAGGTTCCTCAAGCCAAACCTTAAAAACATTGAGTGTAACAATTAGTTAAGTTATTGGAATAAACTAATTAAAAAAAAAACTTTAAGGTGTCTTTCGAACAATTTTTATACTAAAAATCTTTTAAATTAAAATTACATGTAGTCGTAGTCTACGCAACAAAGCAAAATTATTTAACGCCATTGAAAAATCAAAGCTGCACAGTGCAAGCTGTTGGGGAACCACTCGACTAAAATTTAGTTGCGTGGAGAAGTTTAATAAAAAAGCAGTGTAAACTTATCCGAATGATTCGAGTTCAGTGTAACTTATAGTTGCCCCAAATGGTTTTCACTAGCATGATGGTATCCCTAACAGTCGAGATTGAGTGAAAAATAATGTCGAGCAAGCAATGCAATAGAGTTAATTAATTTTTGATTTTTCAAAAAAATTAAAATTTTTTTAAGAAAATTTGTTGAGATTAGGAAAAGAAGTTATTAACCTTCGCCTTGTAGCGTGAAGTTTAAATAATATTTTGTAAGCTAACTGCTTTTTTGTTATTTCTCAGCTTCTTCTTAGGCTCAAATTTGCATGTTGAAATCTAAAAAGGCCTTCACTTTTGCGGTAAGCTTGGTTCGAGATGAGCTGTTCATAGTTTTTAGGCTTATTTAAAGATGCTACAGCAGTGAAAATTGGATTACTTAAATTTTTCATTTGCTTGAATGTTCATTTCAAACTTACGTCAAAGATTTATCTTTTAAAATTGTTTAGTGAAGATTTGGCTGACTCAAACTTTTTTATTGCCTTAATACATGTATTTGGTCATAAACGTTTTCATAAATTACCTCGTGCGTTAAAACCTCTTGGAAGTTTTTGTTTCGCGCACATGTGCTTCTAAAATTTTCCACTGAAGAGATAAAGACTGAGTTGTTTGTCAGTATGAAGATTGCAATTCATAATAGTTACGATTTTAACTTTTTTTTTTATTTTTTATTTTTATCTCTATATTTATCCTCCTGACTAGCAGGAAAGCGACGGAGGCGCTATACATAGGGTAAGCAATTACCCCGACCTGCTTCCGGAGATGCCAAGATATTGCTGTCCGCTAGTAATTTAGTAGAGATATTACTGTAATTTAGAACTGCTTGCCAAGGCCATCAAGCAGGGGAAAGTGCTGTAAAGTGTCTTTCCCAAGGACACAACAGAAAGTTCATTGATTAGATAACACCTGATTTGATTTTAATTCATTTGTATTTCTTTTTAGTCTTTCGTTTATTAAAACTTCTTTGGATACCATAAATAAAACCTAAAAACAAATGATGATTAAGCGCAAAAATTTTTTTGCTATTAAAAAATAATCGTTTTCAATAACAAACATTTTTTTGTTTGACCGTCATCGATTTTTGTTTTTTATTTATAGTATCTAAAGAAGTTTTAATAAGCAAAAGCTTATAAAATTTGATGATATTTAACTAAAATTTTTGCATTAACAATGGCTGTTTTTAATTGCAAAACCACCAACCTTTTACTTTATTGATAAAATTTGGTCGCACGTCTTAACGCCTAGAAGAGCGAATTAAACAACACGTTCCTAGATCCATCGCCAATCCTCCTGCCTCGCACAGCCGCCAAAGCCTTTCCCGCTCTTGCAAGGCCAACATACGCCCACAACAATTTCACGAATCCGCCATTGGTCAACATCTTCTTGACAACGCCCAATGCGCTCTTTACTACAACAACGAAAAATATTCTATTCTCGCTCGAGGTAGCTCTTCTTTTCACCTTTCTGCTCTTAAAACGACTTTCATTAAATTTCTAAAACCCCTTCTCTATAAGCAAAAAGAATTCGTCAACTCTTTGAAAATTTCTTAATCTTTTTTCTCATTGGCTAACTTCTTTCAGCCAATGAGAACTCTGCTTTCCCCTTTATAAGTCAGTTCGGTTTCAATACTGCTTTATTCTGACGATTTCCCTGAAGAGTGTCAGATAAAAAGTTTGGGAAGAAAAATTTTTTACTTTACGCAATCTTTAATGACATTTCATAACTAGTAAACCTTCTGCGTGAGGGCCGCCACTAAAAAATTATCAAAAAATTCTTAGACAAGTGTATCAGTGGCTAGTCCAAGAAAGATCTATATAAACTTATATAAACGCAATCTGTAAGAAAGTTTTGAGATCACAAAACAACAAAAAACTTCCGTTTCCGCTTTTGGCGCTCGCAAGATCATTACTATAAATTTATTGGTAAGACTTGGTTTTTACAACCAAGACCCATGCCGGTGAATTAGTTTAATTTAATTTTTTTAAAACCTGTCCCAGAATTTTTTTAAAAACCATTTTTAAGAATATTTTTTGTGTTTCCGACTACATGCCATCACTCTCCAGGAAGTGCATCTGCGGACGCCCATGATAACATAAGGTAACAAATTGTGTTTACAGTCCTAACGCTTGTCAGAAATAGACAAAAAAGATATATTCCAAACCCGAACCGGAGCTGAACCGGAACTGAACCCCTAAAAAAAATTTTGTTGAACCTAAACCGGAACTAAACCCGAAAAATCTTTTTGCTGAACCCGAACCGGAACTGAACCCAAAAAAAATCTTTTTGCTGAACCTGAACCGGAACTGAACCTTTAAAAATAAAATTTGCCGAACCTGAACCTGAACCGGAACGTTATTTTAAACGGTTCGACGCCCTGGTTTTTAGTAGTTAAATATCCAGCTATGTATACAAGTGCAGCTATTGAATCTGCAGAGAGGCTTGTATTTCCGGCAAACAATCTGATATATCGCACATTTGTTCAGTTAATGTAAAAGAACATTTTTGGCAATGGTGACCAGGTTCAATTTCAAGTAGATTATTTACAGCATCACTGTTTAATTTCGAAAGTAACTTTGCTTTAGAAATACTGACTTTTTCAAAATTTTGCTGTACTGTGATAAAACATGTTCCCCGCAGATTCTTGCCTAAGTTTGCTAAACTGTTTTTCTAATTGATTAGTCGAAAAAATACTAGCACAACAGTTTAGTTCAGTTCAGTTCAGTTCAGTTCAGTTCAGTTTCTTTTATTTCTGCTCCGCCACATGAACAAAATAACAAAATGTTGAAAAGTTTGTGAGTTGTTGAAAGACGAGGTTAGAAAAAGGAAGAAGCAACAAAACGAGTTGACGTTGTGACTTGCTAATCAGCGATGAAAAGTGTGACCTGTTGTATCATATAGAAGCAAGGTTGCTTCACCTCATTATAAAGTTGTGTAAAAAAATAGAAAGAAAAAAAGAAAGAAAATAAAATATAAGACCGAGGTTATACCATACCAAAGTTTGGCTCAAAGAATATGATCACTCCTTAAAATATATGTAAAAACATGAACATATTTCACCATCCCAATTCAACATATTTCAAAGACTTTTTTTGAAGCAAGTATTTGCTTATCTCCACAAGGCCACTGCAAGTTTGAGATAAACAGAAAACAGTATCTTTTGTCAAGCTTTTAATTCTTTTCCCTCCAGAACTGTATATATTTTGGATCATAAAATTGAGGTTTTGAATAATAATAAATGAATAATAATATCATTGAAGGAAATAATCACGGTTCTCAAGTTATCTCGTGTTTGGAGAGTTGTAAACTTTGAATGCACATTTACCATTTTCCAAAACTCTAAAACTGCATTTAAAAAATAAATCCTACCTTTTGCGTCTTTGAATTCTGGATGCAGCTTCAAAGCAGAAAGTAGTTTCATTGCAAAACACTCGCAAGCAAGTTTCTACTTTTTGTCTTTCAATAATGTTGAACAAACTGGTTCAAAATTCAGCCGGGATATTTTCACAAGTTCTTTGCTCTCGTTATAATACAATTTTTTAATGTCAGACTATTTTGCAACAAATTTCTTATCATGATCGTAAAACTGTATTTTTGTGTGGCTTCAGTAATTCAGTTATTTCTTATGTTTTCTAGCAGGTGTACAAAATCAAATAGAAGAAATAGGTTATTTTTTGTGCGCCACGGACTTATAGTGTCAAATTAAAAAAAAAAAGATTGATTGACTTTATTACCGTCAGAGATAATAGCAATAACTTTCGCTTTAGCATCTTTCAAATTCTTTAGAAGAGTATTTGTTTCATCAAATAAAAAATCTGCCCCCATCTTTTTTACTGGAAATATTTTACATAAAAATTTTGGCCCACCAAACATGCAGACGACCATGTAACTTAAAACCCGGTTGGCAAATTGGCTAGAATTGTTAATTGCTTGTCCAAAAACTTCACCTCAACATAGACTTAACGTACAGTTTATCCAATAAAAGAATGCAAGTTTTCCGTTGACCAATTCAGTTTAAAAATATTTTGGAATAATAAGTAATATTGTCGTAACTTTTGGCGGACGAAATCAATCTTGTTAGAGTTGAAATACTGGGCAATTCAAAGTCTTGACAAAATCTGCGGTAGGCAGTTCTTGAGAGAGCAAAATAACAGAAAGCACGCACAATTGTTGCATTTGAATACCGGCACTTTCTTTCACAAACACTTTTAA
Source organism: Diplosoma virens (assembly GCA_963680785.1). Lineage (NCBI taxonomy): Eukaryota > Metazoa > Chordata > Ascidiacea > Aplousobranchia > Didemnidae > Diplosoma > Diplosoma virens. The sequence continues at coordinate 44,908,284 of OY796887.1, read as the reverse complement.
AACCCATCGTAGCAGCTTGCTCATGTACAGTAGAATATTCTGTTTTTGTAAAGAAGTAAAAATTTTTTAAAAATCTTACTGCTTCTTCTATTTGTGACTATCGTGTGATACAAGTTATTCGATTTTATGATAATGAGGCAATAATGCATTTAATTCCTGAATGATATGCTTCATAGGAAAAAATCTTGTTTAATTTTTAGCATAAATTTAAAAATCCAATGTCTTGTAAAAGCTCTTGGGATTGCGAAGAGATTTCTTCAGAAACTGTGCTAACAATCAAGGCGCATGGAAAATCATGTTGTGAAATGTCACTTATAAAACTTTTAAATCCAATATTTTGTCTTGATTATTGAGTGCATTGGTTTCATCAGGATGCTGATTTCGGATTTCAGCCGAAGTTTTCACTGTTAACCTGGCTGGTGGAGTTGTTGTCTAAAGCAAACTAAGTTTTATACAAATACAGGCAAAGTATGTCGTGGTCTTAGCTTGCCGTAACACAGCATAGCCTCATAACCTTTTGGCCAATATCTTTTGCAAATAACTTTATTTTTCGAATCCGGCGTGTTGTCACGTGATATTATTTTAAACCACTTTTCTCTTTTTTGTTTTTGGGAAGGCGGAAAACCTTTTCTTTCAAATCATTGTCATAATTACCATTGCAATTTGTAACACAACACTTTCTACCCATTGTACGTTTATGTAGACATCCTGTATATTTAATAACTATTAGAACACTTATTTATATTTAATAACCTGTATTTTAATAACCATAAGAATAATTACTTAATAATTATTAGAAGCTAAACAAATTTAAAAAGCGGATTAATTCCAAAAACTTAGCTAAACAGTAAAAATTGGGCATTTCTGTTTAAAATTAGAAAAGTAAAGTAAATTAGAAAGCTTTGTTTATAATCTAAACCCCAAACCAGACATAATTGCTGTAACTGAAACATGGATTCAGAATAATTCACCTGGCCCATACTGTTATCTTAAAAATTATAATTTTATCTCTAACAGCAGAAAAATTACCAAGGGTGGTGGAGTTGGTTTATATATTAAAAATTGCTATAAATTTAACCTAATTGATGAATTAACAATAATGAATGAAAAAATTTTTGAATCAATTTTTATAAAAATTCAATTACATAATGAAAATTTATTCTGTGGTAACATTTATAGATCTCCTTCTAATGACAGTCGTTTAAATGAAAACTTTTTGAATAATCTTTACAACTGTATCCATAATAGTAATGAATCACTAAACAAATGTTTTATCACTGGAGACTTTAATTATGATTTATCAAATCAAGATAATGAACATGTATGCAATTTTATTGAAATGATGCTTGAAGGTCATTACTTCCCAGTTATTAACAAACCGACTCGCATCACAGATACAAGTGCAACAGTATTAGACCATATCTGGACAAATTTACACCATCAGCACATAAAATCAGGAGTCATTTTAAATCCACTTTCTGACCATCTACCAGTATATATGTGTTTTAATCTTAATAAACAGAATTTGTATAGACCTCAACAAAAAAGATCTTTTACCCCCCAAAATATAACCAAGTTTAATGAAATGTTAGAAAATATTGATATTAATGCAATACTAAATGAAACTAATACTAATTTGGCATTTAAATTATTAATGGACAGTTATAAATCTACTTTTAACTACTGCTTCCCTTTTATCAAGCAAAATATTGAAAACAAAAATAAGCAGCCATGGTTTGATAATGATCTTTATTTACTAATGCTTAAAAAAAACAAGTGTTTTAAAAAGTTTTTGAAAAATAGGAGTGTTTTAAATAAAGCAAACTTCAATAAAGAAAGAAATACATACAATCGCGCCTTACAAGAAAAAAAACAGAGTTATTTTAGACAAACATTTAAGAAATTAAGTAATAATTTAAAAGAGACCTGGAAAAATATAAACAAGCAATTAGGTAAAGTTAAATCATCTGTATGTTCTTCCATATCCATAAACAATAATTTGGTGAATGACTCTCTCCAGATTACTAATTATTTTAATGACTACTTTGTCAATGTTGCAAATAATTTAGTATCAGATTTACCCCAAACATCTCATAGTTTTCAAACATTCATGCAATCTCCCACATTGAGCACACTTTATCTCTATCCAACTAGTTTAACTGAAATAAAAAAACTAATCAGTAACCTTCAGCCTAAAAAAAGTACTGGCATTGATGAAATTCCCCCAACTATCTTAAAAAGCACACCAGACAATATATTAATAGCTCTAACACATGTGTTTAATCTTTCGTTAGCTTGTGGTGAATTTATCTCTGACTTTTAAACTGCAAAAGTAGCACCAATTCATAAAAAGGGTAGTGTAACTAATGTATGCAATTATCGCCCAATCAGCTTACTTTGCTCCATGTCAAAAATATTGGAAAAGTTAATATACAATCGTCTAGTATTATTCTTAAAAAAACAAAACTTTTTTTATAAATATCAATTTGGCTTTAGAAAAAATCACTCAACTAGTCATGCAACTTCATTATTAATTGAAAATATTGCTGAAGCTTTTGAAAATAAAGAACATGTACTAGGCATATTTCTTGATCTATCTAAAGCATTCGATACCATTGATCATAAAATTTTATTATCCAAATTATGGCATTGTGGAATTCGTGGTGTAGCGCATGATTGGTTTTGTAGCTATCTTAGTAACAGAAAACAATTAGTTGAAATAAATAATATCTGCTCCAATATTAAGTCAATAAAATATGGTGTCCCTCAGGGTTCAATTTTAGGTCCTTTACTATTCTCAATTTATGTAAATGATTTAAATAATTGCTTGACCTTAGGAAAATGCATCATGTACGCAGACGACACTAACATATTTTTAAAAAGTAATTGCTATGAAACCTTATATGAAGCTGCAAACAAGGAGTTAGTGAACATAGATAAGTGGCTTCTAGCAAATCGGCTATTTCTAAACACTGACAAAACACATTATGTGATCTTTCGCACACCCAAAACAAAGCCTCCATCAAAAAAACTGACAATTTCAATCAGAAATAAATTTATTTCTCAGCAACCAAAAACGAAATTTTTGGGAATAATATTTCATGAACATTTAAGTTGGAAATTGCATATGGACTTTGTTCTACGAAAAATCTGCGTAAGTTATGGTACTATCAAAAAAATTTCAAAACACTTTGACAAAAAAACGTTGCTTGTATTGTACAACTCCCTAATAATCAGTCATATAAGATATTGCATTACAACTTGGCATATTGGTAATAAAACCACAGCCTCAAAAATTCAACGAATCGCTAATAAATTTATACGAATATACATATACAAAAAAATAACTTATTAGCAAAAGAAAAGTATCTAAAAATTAGAAATCAATATTTTCATCTTATTAAGCAAAAAAAAAGAGAATATTTTAAGAACAAATTTAAAAATTATAAACATGATATAAAAAAAACTTGGCAAACCATTAATGAAATTTTGGGAAGGACTAAAGCAAACATCAGTAAAACTAATTGTATCTTAAAAGCTGGAAAAATGATATATGAACCTAAAGAAATAGCAAACACATTTAACACACACTTTTCTACTATCTCATGTAAACTGATATCTCAGCTCCCTGCTTCTGCTGCTAACTATCAAGATTACTTAGGTTCTTCAAACCCCTCTTCCATGTTTTTTTATCCAACATGCCCACAAGAAATCAAAAGAATTATATCTACTTTAAAGCCAAAGTTGAGTTCAGGTTGGGATGGTATACCTTCATTTATACTTAAACATCTCCCTAAAAATGTAATATCCATTCTTAGCTACATCTTTAATCAATCTTTATCACAAGAAAAATTTATCTCTTGCTTTAAACACACCAAAGTAATTCCCCTCTTTAAAAAAGGTTGTCCCAAAGATGTTTCTAACTACAGGCCTATCAGCTTACTTTCTTGTTTTTCTAAAATAATTGAAAAACTTGTCTATATTCGTTTATATTCTTTTTTAAATAAGTTTAACTTGATTAGTGAAAATCAATTCGGTTTTAGACGAGGACACTCAACTTGTCATCTTACTTCCCTGCTCACTGATCAAATAGCAACATCATTTGAAGAAAAAATGAATAGCCTTGGAATTTTTCTTGACCTGTCTAAAGCTTTTGACACTATTAATCATGAAATATTACTAAATAAATTGTATCATTATGGTGTGAGAGGCACAGTTCATGATTGGTTTAAAAGTTATTTATTTGGAAGAACCCAACAAGTTGATTATAATTCAAGTATTTCAAATATAGAACCTATTTCTTCCTCGGTACTTCAAGGCTCAATACTCGGTCCACTCTTGTTTATAATTTACATTAATGACTTCTCAAAATGTCTCAAATATAGCAACAACCTGTCTTTTGCTGATGATACAACGATCATCCTTAGTGCAAAAAACAATAATTTATTATTTCAAAAAGGAAATAAAGAACTTGAAAACATTGACAACTGGCTAATAGCAAATAAACTTTCCCTTAATGTCAAAAAAACAAAATACATTTTATTTAGCTCTCGTACCACAAAAACATTGTCAAAAGATTCAGTTTTAACTATTAGAAAAAATCAAATTGAAAGAGTCACTTCAGTCAAATTGCTAGGTGTTATATTCAATGAACGCCTAACATGGAAAGACCACATGGCAATGCTAATCAGCAAACTAAAATCATCGCTATACGCAGTAATGAGAGTAAAGCCTTTTCTAGCTCAAGAAGCTCTACTTACACTTTTTCATTCACTAATTCTGAGTCATATAAGGTATTGCATTACAACTTGGTGCTATGGACACTCTGTGTTACTTAATAAATTACAAAAAATCTGCAACAAGTTTATTAATATGATAATCTGCACTAATCCCGCAAAAAAACGCAACAAAGAAATAACAAAAGATAATATTCTTAATATACAACAACTCTATAAATTAAATATTTCAATTTTCATGTACAAATCATTCCACAAGCAATTACCGTCAGCATTTAACAATATATTTCAAAGAAAAACGTCCACTGTAATTACTAGAAGTAACTCTCAAATCATACCTATATCATGCAAAAACACAGTAACAAAACAATCAATAAGATACATTGGCCCAAAAATTTGGAATGAATTACCTGAAAAAATAAAAATATGTAAATCCTTAAGTACATTTGTTAAAAAATCTAAAGCATTCTTCCTTGAACAACAATCAAACTAATAAACTGTTACTTAGGTCATCATTTAATATCTTTTGCTGGTCTTCCTTTTCTTGTGTTTCAGGAAAACAACTGAACAATTTGAAAATCTTCAACTCTACAACGGTCAAGAAAAGACTCAAGAAAAGTTCTTCAGGATCACTCTTGTTTCTACCTGAACAATTTTTTTAGCTATTGCATAAATTTTATTTTACTATTTATTGTTACTACTTTGCATCGGTTTTTGTAGATTTTTTTTTATTTTTTTTATTTTTATTTTTATTTTTTTTAGTATGTTTTCTTATGTTGTTTTTGTGTTCTTTTTTTTTTTTTTTTTTACTAATGGTGTAATGTTTTTGTTTTTGTATTTTTCTTACTGAGGTTTTTGTTCGAGAAATGATCTTATGATCCGCAACAGGATTTCTTTCGGTGGGTTTGTTTGCCTGTTGGGCTGGTAGAATGTGTTCATGCTTTTACATATTTTTAAGGACTGATCATATTCATCCAGCCGAACTCTGCTATGGTCCCACCATTGCACCGCCCCCATAGCAGTGTTTTATTAAGCAAATAACCTCGGTCCTATACTTTTTTTTTTCTTTTTCTCTTTCTTTTTAAACAATTTTATAATGAGGTGAAGCAACCTTGCTTCTATATTAAACAACAAGTCACACCTTTCATCGCTAATTAGCAAGACACAACGTCAACTCGTTTTGTTGCTTCTTCCTTTTTCTAACCCCGTCTTTAACAACATACAAACTTTTCAACATTTTGTTATTTTGTTCATGTGGCGGAGCAGAAATAAAAGAAAACTGAACTGAACTGAACGAATGACATTTGGATTACATCACAGAGCTAACGTTACTGACATCTTGCGAAACAACAACATAATGACAATTGATCAAATAACCGAATTAGAAATAACTTGTTTTATGTATAAATATATAAAAGGCATGTTACCACCATGTTTTGATCATTTTTTTCAAAATAACCTGGTAAGCGACAATTTCACTAAATGTACAAGAAGCCAGTCCAAATTTTATCCTTCATTTTGTAGATTAAATATAACTAAACAATCTTTAAGATACAGAGGTCCTCTTGCTTGGAATAAAGTCTCATCAAGCATTAAACAGATAAAATCATATAGTAAATTTCGAACAGAATTTCAAAAGCACCTTATAGCAACGTAATTTTTAATGGTAATAGACTTTACAAATTTTAAAACATCTGCTGCTGGTTTTTATTATTACAGGTAACTCCACCTAATTGGACAAAGAAATTGAAGGTGATAAAAGCCCGATGCGACTTCAAAGGCAACATCCAGATCATTACGGCCCGTCCAGTTTGATGAAAATTCACATAATTTAATTCTTTTGCACCTATTCTTGTTTGCTATTTGTATGTTTTACGTATATAAATTTTTTGTCCAGCCATATGCTTTTGAAATGGTCCTTTTGACCCGTGGCAGGATTTCTTTTGGTGGGTTTCTTTGCCTGCCTGACCCTTTTTGGTCCAGACCCTTTTGGTCTTTGAGTTTGTTGTTTCTCCCACCCATGATTATACAACATTCTCTGAATATGGCTCGGATGTGTGTATTAATTATCTTCTTTTCGCTTTCCTTTTCTTATTAACATCACATCGCTTTGTTCAAAGGTACGGCGACCATGCACAATTGTCAGTAATAACGTACTTCGTTTAGTCGCTGCTTCCTTATTCACAATCATTATTTCTACATGCACTTTGATTAATTTCAAGTTGATTGTGAGTAAAAATGAAAATAAATAAATAAAAAAATTAATTACGGAAACCTAATATTTGTAAAATATTTTTCCAAATTGAAAAAGTAATTATTTACATAAAACAAAAACTTATTCTCAAGCAATAAAATCTTGATGCAGATTGCACATGATTTGGTTGAACTAGGAATAACTAAAACTACCACTGTTTTAAAATACCTTGACTAAAATTTAACACAAATCTGTCAAACTACGTTGATTAAACCAGTGAAACTTTTTTAATAAATTAAAACACCCTTATTCATTAAATCGTTTAGGTTTTTGCTTATAGTTTTGCTCACTGAAATGTTAACAAGTTCCACTTCCGATATGCTTTTTAAACTGGCAATAAATTGAATAAATTGCCACATCACTTATGTAGTGAAGATAAAAAAGTGCACTATGTAAAAATCTGTAGTATTGTAAAACGCAAACTCCTGCTAAGATTGAAAGCATTGGTTGAAAAGATGAAAAAAGCCACTGCAGTTTCCTCACAGTATGTGTGCAGTTTGAAAGATCTTCTTCTTCTCCTTTCAGCCTTTCCCTTTAGTCAGGGGTGGCCACAGTGTATCAACATTCTCCACATCTTTCTGTCTTCAATGTCCGTCTCCTTCGCACCAACTTCCCCCATATCTTCTTTTACCACATCTAAAAATCTTCTCTTTGGTCTCCCTCTTCTCCTCTTTCCTGGTAACTCCATTTCCATCATCTTTCTTCCTACATACTCTTGGTCTCTCCTCATGACATGTCCATACCACATCAGCCTGCCCTCCCTCATCTTCATTCCTAACCGTTCTACCTTAACGGTACTCCTAATGTTCTCGTTTCTAATCTTGTTTTTTCTCGTCACTCCCATAGCAAACCTCAGCATTTTCATCTCTGTGACTTCCATCTCTTGTGACTGCTACTGTCTCAAGTCCATACACCATTGCTGGTCTTACCACTGATCTGTACACTTCTCCTTTTACTCTAGCTGGTAACCTCTTGTCACAGATTACTCCTGATACTCTTCTCCATCCATTCCATCCTGCACTTTCTTCTTTACCTCCCTCTCACAACCACCACTTTCTTGCATTGTTGATCCCAAATACTGAAATTCCTTTACTCTTGGCACTTTTCTATCCTCCATCTTTACTGTTTCGTCGTCATTTCCTCCATTTATGTAAAGATATTCGGTTTTCGATCTACTTACTTTCATCCCTCTTCTTTCCAATGCATACTTCCAGGATTCTAATTTCCGCTCCACTTCTTTCCTGGTTTCTTCGCAAATCACAATATCATCAGCAAACAGCATCGTCCATGGTGGTTCTCTCCTTACTTCATCCGTTAGCCTGTCCATTATCACTGCAAAAAGGAATGGACATAACGCTGATCCCTGGTGCAGTCCAACCTTAACCTTGAAACTTTCTATAATTCCTACTGCACACCTCATCACTGTTTCGCTTCCATCATACATATCCTGTAGTAGTCGCACATACTTTTCCACTATTCCGGATTTTCTCATACAGTATCACAGCTCTTCCCGTGGAACCCTGTCGTAAGCCTTCTCTAGGTCCACGAATACACAATGTAGCTCTCTTTGACCTATCCTGTATTTTTCCATCAACATTCTTAGAGCAAACATGGCATCGGTGGTTCCCTTTCCTGGCATAAATCCATATTGCTGTTTGCTGATCTCCACTCTATCTCTTTACCTGGTTTCAATAATTCTTTCTCATACTTTCATTGTGTGGCTCATTAGCTTTATTCCTCTGTAGTTTCCACAGCACTGTGCATCCCCTTTGTTTTTATAGATTGGGATTAGCACACTCCTTCTCCATTCTTCTGGCATCCGTTCACCCATTAATAGTCTGTTGAACAGTCTGGTCAAAAACTCTATTCCCATCTCCCCCATGCACTTCCAAACTTCTACTGGTAACTCATCTGGCCCAACTGCTTTACTTTTTTAGTGCGTTCTTTACTTCTTCTCTACTGACACAATTTACCTCTTCATTAACCCCTTCTGCTTCCTCTGTCCTAGGTTCTCTGTTATTTTCCTCGTTCATCAGTTTCTCAAAGTACTCCTTCCATCTCTTTAACACTGCCTCTGAATTTACTATAACATAACCATTTTCATCTTTTATAACCCTCACGTGCTGTACATCTTTCCCTGCTCTGTTTCTCTGCCTAGCCAATCTGTACAACTCCTTTTCACTTTCTTTTGTTTCCAATCTAACATACAAGTCATCATACGCACGTCCCTTTGCCATTGCAACTGCCTTCTTTGCCTTATTCTTCTTTTCTTTGTATATCTTTTTAGTATTTTCATTTCTTGTTTTGTCGCATGCTTTCTTTGCCTCTTTCTTTTCTTTTATGCTCTTTTAAACTTCCTTATTTCACCACCATGTCTCCTTGTCTCCTTTTTGTTTCCCAAATGTCACTCCCAGTACAGTTTCAGCTGTTTTTCTTAGCATTTCTGCCGTTTTGTCCCACTCATCAGGTAACCCATCCTTGCCTCCCAAAATCCTGGTCACCTCTTGTTTAAACGCTTCTTGACAGCTTGTCTCCTTCAGTTTCCACCATCGTATCTTTGGCTTTACTTTCTCTGCTTTTTTCTTTTTCACCATAAGAGCCATTTTGCATACCACCATACGATGCTGCTTTGCGACACACTCATTCAATATTACCTTACAATCGCACATTTCCTTCAGGTTCCTCCTTCTGCACATAATCTACTTGGGTACTTTTTCCTCCACTCTTATATGTCACCCTGTGTTCATCTTTCTTCTTGAAATAAGTATTGACAATTTCCAAATCCATCCTTTTCCCAAAATCCACAACCATTGATCCTTCCTTATTTCTTGTTCCAGCACCATACCTCCCCATTATTTCCTCATCCCCTAAGTTTCCTTCGCCCACATGTCCATTAAGATCTGCACCAACGACTATCCTCTCTTCTTTTGATATACTTTCTATCAATCCATCCAGGTCTTCCCAAAAATCATTTTCTCTTCCATGCTGTTGTTAACCTGTGGAGCATATGCGCTTACTATATTTAGGATGGACCCTTTTACTTCCAGCTTCATGGCCATTAGTCTGTCCGACACCTTCTTCACCTCCAGAACACTTTCAGCCAGTTCCTCCCTAAGCACTATCCCTATCCCATTTTTTCTTCCATCAGCTCCATTGTAAAATATTTTACATCCACCTCCAATGTTCCTTGCTTTACTCCCTTTCCACTTAGTTTCTTGTAGGCACAATATGTTTACAGTACATTCCTTCGCTCCATCATATCTGCCAGCTCTCTTCCCCTTCCAGTCATCGTTCCAATATTTAAGGTACCCACCCTTATGAGTGAGCATCTTCCTTTCCATGCTTCTCACTGCTTCTTTACTCGCCTTCCTCCTCTCTTTCTGCTCTTATTTTCACTATGTTTAGCAGGAGCATAATTTTCGCAGGTGCCCTGCTGTGCGACACCGGGCCGCGACCCATCCGATATGTATTGACAATGATTACGCATTTGTATAAATCTGGCAACAAAGTTTTACGCCGGATGCCCTTCCTGCCGCAACCCTCCCCATTTATCCGGGCTTGGGACTGGCATCAAGAGACACAGAAATGTGCCACCGATAGTGAACAAATAGTTTTAAAACTGTTTTAAAACTTTCAGATTGAATAATATTAGTTTGATATTGCTATTATCGCACAAACTAGCTTCAAAGTGATGTTTTACAGCGCACTCCAATCGAAAAACGTTTGCCTCCAGTTTTACGATAAGCGTGCACGATGAAATGGCCTGTAGTAGAGTACACCATGGTTCTGGTAGAATCCATTTCCAAATTATCAACCACCTTCTCTGACAAACTTTTTTGAAAAAAAGAATCAAACCCAACACTTATCAGTTTTTCTTCCCATTTTTAATTTTGACAAAAGCAGTAGGAAACAGCGTTTCAGCTTATTATTCAAAAATTTGAAAGGAGTCCACCAGCTAAACATCAAACTGTAGTGATCAGGGCACTTGCCTTCACGGGTTTTTCCTTGGACTTAAAATTTATATGCAAGAAAGAATGATGAAGTTTGCCACAGTTTGATACATTACATTTAGCGGTGCATTTCCGAAAGATTGATGGATGACCAGGAGTGCATTTACTTTTAAGGCATTTAGAACAAACCATACCTAGTTTCTTTAGCAATTCGTTCAATCTTTCCGAAGCTGAAAGTCCTTTAAACTTAGGGCAAGCAATCCATTCATGATTTTGTGAACATAGAACACAAACTTCAGAGCTGTCTTGGGCTACCAAAGCTTACGCGGAAGCCAAGGCTTTATTGAGTTTTTTAGTTTGGTCCCTTTGATCAAGAACAAAATTACGCGCCGCGAGTGATCGAACAGAAAGCAAATTACAATTGAACAAAGGTTGAGCGACGCGGGTTTAAAATTCAACAGAAACAGTAAATGAAAACAATAAGTAACAGAAGTTAATGCATGTAATAATCTTTTTGCCGAGCTGGAGGTTTTACTGTTTGCTTTCTGGACCAAACCTAATAGCCTGTCGCTACCGCGAGACGACGTGCATCGTCCGCAGGGACCTATTTTAAGGGGGGACGGGGGGGACATGTCCCCCCCCCAATATCTGGGAAGGGGGGATAAAATACCTTTTGTCCCCCCCAAATTTATGGCAAACTCAAGGACATTATCCTTATTGTTTGAGTTTGCTGCAGATGTTTTTTCAGAGATTACTATGTAGTTGGGACGAAAAGTGGTAAATAGAAGACCTTGTTTTATAGAGATCATCATGATTTTGAGAAAATAATGGTGAAATCGAAGACAAATTGAAGCGAAGACTTTTTTTTTTTTTTAGAGATCATCATGATTTTGGTAGAAAAATGATGAAATCGGAAATAAATTGAGGCGAAGACCTTTTTTTTTTTAGAGATCATCATGATTTTGAGAAAATAATGGTGAAATCAGAGACAAATTGAAGCGAAGACCTTTTTTTTTTTTAGAGATCAACATGATTTTGGAGAAAAATAGTGAAATCGAACCAAGAAAAAGAGAGAAAAATGCCCGGGGCCGCAAAAGTTTGACTGTCTATAGGCTCCAGGGTGCTTAATCCCGCACTAAATCTATTAGTAATCAAATATTAAACATGTTGTAGTCACACAAAATTGTCCCCCCAAAATTTTCTAGCAAACTAGGTCCTTGATCGTCCGTCGCAACAACCTACACACAGTAAACCCTGATACTTACACGCCGTGATACACATTATACTTGACACTATTCACTTTTTTAGCAGTATCAAAGTATGAACAACAAAACATAACACCACTTGTCGGTGAAATTTTTTTAAGAAGCAGCTGAGGTCATTCAAAAAGGGGTCTAGGTTGGCTTTTTTACAGGAATACGGCTGAATTCTCAACCGGAGTTACAAGCAGACTCTCACTACGCAGCTCTGCTGTATATTGTAAAATCTAGCTTCGAGTTTTGCATAGTTTTCTTCAGAAGAAATTTTTACTACTCTTTGTTTATCGAAATTCTGATTAACTAAACTTATGCTTTCCGACATAAATTAGTCAGTAACCCAACGGATTTCTTGGTTTTTATTCCGCTGTTCAACTCCTTTACAACAATTTGTAAACAAAATTGCCGAACAAAAAATACTTTAATTAACCAAACTAAATATGATTGCAATATTTTTATTTGATAGGCCTAATGAAAAAAAGAATAATTGTGTACAACCCTTTCTAAAGTTTGAGAAACGCTGTTTTACAATACATGACTGGCAATAGGTAGGCTACTTGAGAAATTTTAACACTTCTTTTTGAGTGCAAAAAAGAATCAAATCAATTTTGATAGTTTTATTTAACTCTCGACCAAATCTCATAATGCTTCTGAAAGCATATACAAGTACATGACTTAAGATAAAAAATTTTATTGAGCCTTATTTATTATTATTGTCGGTGCTAAAATTTGAGTGCTATCGTATGCCAAACGGACTCCAACACTTCACAGATCTCGTCTTGAATTTATTTGTTGATCCAGAAATGATAGGCGTCGTTTAAAGCAAAATTTATAGCTTATTAACACACGACGTTAATTTAAATCCCTTATTCAAATAGACGACATTAATTTAACCTTATTCAAATAGAATCGAAGAAATAATTTGTGTACATGAATAAAAATACATTTTTAAGTACAAACACAATCCTAACCCTAATCTAGCTAATTAACTGGCGCATTAAAATATAAGTAAATACTTCCTAAACCTAAACTAGCTACAATTCAACTGATCACGTTAATAAAATTAAGCAATCCATCCGACGTTTAAAGTAATACTAAAAGAAAACCTGATGCGTTTAGTGCAAATCAGATAATTAATTGTCATTGTACGTGGAAATTAAAGCGCTCTAGGTAATTACAGAAAACAAAAGGCAACAAACGATGATTGGTTAAATTAAAGATGACCGGCGCCACCTAACGAGGACGAATGGCAGTTACAATTATCATAACCTATTAAAATTCAAATTTTCGGCTTTTGACAAAAAATTTATTTTAAACTTTGTTTAATTAACAACGAATTTAAGATTAGTTATCCGAGCCAATTTTCATCCACTCCCCGATCTGGGGTCACACAATATGTTTTTCAGAAAAGTTGCCTTCAGCTCAATATGACGAAGTTCCACACTCGTGCGCATTGATTCAAAAAATCACACTCAATAATCACGGCCACAACTCGTTCTTCATACACATTGTTACTTTTTCTACGTTTAAAATATAAAAAGCAAATAAAAACACTTTCAGATAATTGACCTTCATTACAACAAACTTCACTGTCCAAACTTTGCACACAGAAAAAAACAAAGGACATCTTAATCTATAGAAATGTTGCCACCGAAAAGTAAGCTCGATAGTAACTGAGAAATAGTTGAGTTTATTGACAACATGGTCAAGTGGTTAGAGCACCGGGATTGTGACCAACATGGTCTCAGTTCAAAACCCACTCGCGCCATTCCGTTCTGTTCTTAGTTAAGACACTTTCTCCTGCTTGGTGGTGTTGGCAAGTAGTTTTAAATTTTAGTCATATCTCTATCTTGGCATCTCCGAAAACAGGTGGGGGTAATGGCTTGCCCTATGCATTAGCGCCTCCGTCGCTTTCCTGCGAGTCAGGACGATAAATATAGAGATAAAATAAATAGTCACGCACAGAGCAACCTAATTTTGCCAGACTAATCTCTATCTTCTTCGACCAAGCTGTCAAGAATACTGTGCATTTTACTTAAATGAAACTGAAGCTAAATAAAATTCGGCTTAATTCTCGTTGTAACTTGGACAGTTTCAAATTTTGTTACGTTTTCTGTGGTTTCAAAAATACTAAATTAAATCCGTGCAGCATTAAGATATTCCTAACTGCAAGTTGTTATCGTGTAAAGAGGATTAGTTTCGTGCGATGCGACTGGCGTCGGAGACGTCTGCGGTTTCAAAGCAAGAATGCGAGAGTAACCACAATTACTGATGGTTTTGAAAACAGTTTTGATAGACGTCGCACAAAAGATTTTGAAATGAAACAAATCTCTGCTCCACGCTGCGGTTTTCTCTTCTTATTTTTTATGCAACTTCAGATCAGTTTTTTGGTAATAATTAACTTCAGTTTACTCAAGAAAAATTTTGTAATTAGTGTATAAAAAAATTGGACGCTCGAGGCTGATAAGTGTAAAAAGTTTACAGCAACATCTGTTTCGTCATCTAAAAAAATTAGCATCATAAAAATAAAAAAATAGCGTAACCAAAAAATTGTCGCTAAGAATCGACCCCGTTGCCGCACAACACTGAAATCACGCGATTTGTAGCGATTAAAAATATTAGGAAAATAATAAAAATGTTAAACTCCGATAAAGCTTCATCCTGGTTTTTAGCAAATGTTCATTTCAATGCAACGTTTTCAATTTTAATCACATTTTAAGATTGTACATATTGTTCAGTTTTAACAAACTTAAAATTTACTTTACGACTTCTAATTACCTTAAATTAATCGTCAGATATAAAATGATTTTCGTTGTTTTCACGCATACTTATTTCAAGGTGAACATTTAAAAAAAAGAGTTTGAGAAGCTGTTGTCGGGCGCAACATTGTGGTTCCATCAAGTTCTATTAATCAAAAATTTGTTTTGTATTGAAGGACAAAAACTGCAGTAAAAAAAGCAAAACTACAAAGCTGAGTAAAAAATTGAGACCAAAAAGCAACAATCAAAAAGTCACAACTGCAAAATAAAGCAATGTATTGATATTTGAAGCTGTTTTGGTAAAAACATAACAAGGAACAACGATGCACCTGCCTATAAAATCAACGATGAAATTTCTCGATTGTCTTTTCGTGACAAAAGCACAGCCACACTTGCAGGGGCACTTGCTCCTCTTCCTCTGCGAGAAGACCGCAGCAAGCACGTGGGCCCATTTATAACGTCACATCCATATCGCCCAACCAAGGTTAGTACGTCACTCCCATCGTCACGACGACGTCATCAACTTACGGGCGCTGAATACTTTCTGGCCATTTAATGTCGAGCTTCGCGAGAACTTGGTCAAAACGGACAAGACGGTCCCATCCATGCACATGTCCCTGATGAAAGAGGTGAAAGGTGAAATAATTTTGAAACACTAACGAATCAACACTATAGCACCACAAAGGAGAGCGAGGTAGCAGTGACACACTTTGAACACTTAATGTGTATCCCTGCACTACCCTGCCCCAGCCCACCAGGTATCAAATCATCAGTCCAGGAAGAGATATCACTGTAAGATAGGGAGGAAAGATGGGAGGTAGCTGTGGTGTTGTGAAAGGAGGGGAGTCTTTGCAAGAGCATGGGGATGAGAGGTGGAGTGAAATCATGTAAGTAGATGGGGTAGACCAGGGGGGTTAGGAGGGCAGAGGATTAAAGGTTCACGAGCAAGATGTAGGTTAGGGGTAAGGTTATGAGATCGGGAAAAGGATCTCCATGAGCCTTTCTTGAGACATGTGTGGGGGTTAGAATTTGCTAGAGAGGCTAGGGAAAAGCTTGAAGGTAGTCAGAGGGCTCATTCAAAGAAGAGGAATTGGTGGGTGAGGGTGACGCATAGTGGAGGAAGAAGTGCTTCTATATGAAGTAGAGGGATAGGAGTGGATGATAAACTGTGATTACTCTACAGGAAGATCTATGCATCCTCTCCATGGTGGTGATGTGAGTAGGAGATGAGAAGGGAAACCAGCTTGGGGAAGCGTATGTAAGGATGGGGTGAATGAAGGCTTTATATAAGGTACATAAGGATTCTATTGATGGGCCTTAGGAGGCAGAGGCAATAGAGCAGAAAGCACGGAATCGGCTGTGAAACTTTTTCCTTAGGGATAGCACATCACTGCCCCCTACTCTTTGAAGGAGAGAGTGCGGTTGAAGATTACACCGAGAAAGGTTGAATGAGAGTTAAATTTGAGTGGGGTGTTAAGAATGTATAGAGGGGTTGTATACGTGATTGGTAGGGGTCTAGGCTGAAGAAGGATGTTTTACATTTGAGTGGGTTGAGAGGAAGGTGCTACTTTGAGGACCATTCCACCAGTCTATTCTGGGCAGCTTGTACTATGGAAGTTGCACACTCAACACTCGAGGAGGATGCCCAAATGGCTAGGTCATCTGCATAGAGTGAGGTTTTAACAGATGTAGGAAGGAAAGTAGGAAGGTCATTGATATATAAGGAGAGAACTGGTCCAAGAACTGAACCTTGGAGAACTCCTCTTCGGAGATGGAAAGGACGACTGTATGAATTACAGATGTGGACTTTCGAACGACGATCAGGGAGATAGGATTGTACCCATTTGACAAAGCAAAGAGGAAGATCTGAAGAGAGGAGTTTAGAGAGGAGGGCAAAATGCCAAACTGAGTCAAAAGCTTTCAGAAAATCTACAGTGGCAAGGACTGTACGTGCGCCTGGTTTAGATTGGTGGAAGGAATCTGTGATTGACTGTGAGACTATGAGAGGAGAACTTGATCTACAGTTGATCTACCAGGTTGCATGGGTGAGAGAGTGCCTTGTTATTCTAGAAAATAGGTCCTAAAACCATTCTTTTGAAAAGTTTGGAGGTACAGGAAGTAAGAGAGATGGGTCTATGTGTGGAAGGTGAGTCAGAGGGTTTTCCCGGTTTGAGGATGGGGATGATTGTTGATTGTTTCCAGGTAGATGGGAAGGTGTGAGTTGACCAAGAAAGGTTGAAGATATATAGAAGAAAGTGTAATGCTGATTGTGGGAGATGGGTTAGAAGAGGGTAGGTAATTTGATTAGGGCCTAAAGAGGTTGAGGTTGAGAGTTGAGAGATGGCTGTGGAGAGTTCAAGAGAAGAGAATGGTGAGCAGAAAGTGGAGTGCAGGGTGTTGCAGTGTGCAGTTCTGATATGATTTATCTGAGCTTTCTCAGTGCTTTGAAAAGGTTTTGGGGTTTGAGTTGAGTAGACATCATACCCTACTACACTGTGTCACCAGAAACTGCTCCTTCCTTGATCTCTCTCTCTCTCTCTCTAGTTCCTACCCAAATAGCCTCTAAATGCACATGGCAGACCCTTCCAGACCTTGGTTCAGATCATCTTTCTATCTCTATCACTATTCCTACCTCCCCTTTAATTAACTCTATCCACAGTCCCCCCTCATTTACAATAAAGCTCGCTGGGACCATTACCTTACCTATATTGATACCCACTGCCTTCTCCCCTCTAACTTTACAACACTCTCTCTCTTTCGAAGCCACCCACACCTTTACCAAACTCCTCAATGATGCTGCCACTTCTGCCATTCCTTTTGGCAGCATCAACCGCCCTGCTAAAGCCTGGTGGTCTCCTGAAGTGGTGGTGGTGGTTTTACCTGACCCATTCCTAGGGATGGGGGCGCGGATCAATTCTGCGGAATCCCAATAGTCGGGCGACTCCCCACGGACGGGACCAGAGGTCCAGAAGAGAAGGGGTGTGGCCGAAAATGGCCCGACGCAGAGGGTCTAGTACAGGGCAGTCGAGCACGAGATGTGAGAGATCCTGTGGTTCAGAACCACAGTTGCTGCAAGAAGGAGTCTCGGCTCGACCAACCCTGTGGAGATAAGAGTTGAGAGTGCTGTGCCCGTTGCAGCGTAAACGGGAGAGAGCACAGCGAGCGGAGCGAGGGAGAGTAAGCTCCTCGGGAGATACTGTAGGGATTTGGTGTTGGAAGAAACCAGATTGGACACTGCGTCTCCAACTGGTGTAGAGGGATAGTCGTTGGGAGGAGATAAGGGGTGTGAGGGATATTGATATATTGGAGGGATCAAGAGAGGCACCGGCTTTAGCTAGAGAGTCAGCTAAGTCGTTACCTGGGAGGGAAGAGTGACCAGGTATCCATTGTAGATGGACAACCTTGGATTGAGATAGAGAGTTAAGAAGAGATTGGGTATTGGATAGGGATTTTGGGGTTAAATATGGTAGGGGGGTAGAGAGAGTTGATAAGACAGATAAAGAGTCGGAAAAGAAGGTGATAGAGTCGAAATTACATGTCTTGGAGTGAGAGATACACCACTCAAGAGCATGTAGGAGAGCAAAGGTTTCAGCACTATAACTGGTAGCCCAGAGACCAGTAGAGAAGGAAAGCAAGGTAGCAGTGACACACTTTGTACACTTGATGTGTATCCCTGCACCACCCTGTCCCAGCCCGCCAGGCACCGAACCGTCAGTCCAGGCAGAGATATCGCTGTGAGATAGAGTGGAAAGATGGGAGGTAGCTGCAGTGTTGCGAAGGGAGGGGGGGTCTTTGCGAGAGCATGGGGATGAGAGGTGGAGTGAGATTGTGTAATTAGATGGGGCAGAGGATTAGTGGTTCACGGGTGAGATGTAGGTTAGGGGTAAGGTTATGTGATCTGGAGAAGGATCTCCATGAGCTCTTTTTGAGACGTGTACGGGGGTTATAGTTTGCAAGAGAGGCTATGGGAAAGGTGGGAGGTAGACGGAGGGCTCGTTCAAAGAAGGAAAGGGATTGGTGAGTGAGGGTGACTCGTAGTGGAGTCTCCTGAAGTCGCAGATGCTGTTGCAAAACGCTGAAAGGCATTTGCAAAAGCACACTGTTCCAAAGAAGACCGCCAGAACTATATCTCTATCAGTAGATATACCTCCACTGTGATATCTAAGGCTAAAGCTAAGTCATGGCAGAAAACTTGCTCTAGCCTTTCTCCTAAAACCCATCCCAGTGAATTCTTCTCTCTACTTTGCTCCATCTCTGGATCCCCTCCCCAACTTTCCAAGTTCCCATACCCCTGTAGATTGTGCCAACCATATCTCTTGACATCTATTGATATTGCACATTTATTCAGACTTATGCAACTTCACCATTAAATCCACATTGAGAAATGGAGAAAACTTTTTCGCCAAGTTACTCTTCAAGTCAAATAACCTATGTGGAAGTGGAAGAATTTTTGTGCTTCCACAGAAAAAGGACCGCTTTGACATCCTTGATGCAAACCATTCAGAACACAGCTTTGCCTATTGCTTCTAGCTGCACACGAGATACAAACGCTGGACACCTACACAGCGAAACTAAGGTTCTTTCAATGGGCATCCATCTTAAACTTTATGCTACCCAACTTAAACTGTGGAAAAACAGAGGTCATTCAAAAGTGAGAGTCTAGATTGGCTTCTTTGAAAGGCTATGGCAGAAATTATGTTGAACTTGTGGAACATAGTTGGTTTAAAACAAAAAATGATTATCAGGATGTTTTATCGGCTTTACCGATTTTGCGTTACCAGTCTCTAGCAATGCAGGGGAAACAGATTGCTTTATTTTGAGTAACGACCAAAAAAAAAAGTTTTCATTGGTTGGAGAATCACGTTCTTGTTTATTCTGGATTAGAATATGCTTTTTTTTTGGTCCTTAACTTGAGGTGGTGTATTTTACAGCAAAAAAAAGTTGGTGAAAACAAAAAGAAACCTTCCTGTGTGAGTAACAGAACTAATTTGTTGAAAAAAATATTGGGTTGTAATAACTATTTTGGAATGGCAGATGGTTGATTGGATTTCAATGGGTGTGGTACTAGGGTGGAGAAAAAATTTGAAAAAAGTGTAGTTCTTAAATCCTGCCAAATAGGCTAAAACTTCAAAAAAAATTGGTTTTGGCGAGTTGCTACCTTTGGGGGGCTAGCAACCCCCCAAAATGTGTTTTTGGGGGGTAAAATTGACAAAAAATGTCGTAACTCAGTAACCGCTTATCGTAGAGGCATGGTTTATGGCTCAAAATTTGCAGAATCATCATGTTTCTATATGTGCTAAGAGAAAGTTTTTGTCTATTTCCACAAGAAAAAAAGTTATAATCGATAAATCGTTTTTTATGCTCAATACTCGAAAATTGCGCTGTATGGAAATAACTTTGATCTGACATTTGAAATGATATATGTCTAACTGATAAGGACTAATTATGACAATCACAATATAAGGACTAATTATGACAATCACAATATTAACAAGATGATTTGGGATAACTTTGGTCACCAGACAAAGTACCTAAATAGGCCTACTCATAAGGTTCATAAGGTGCTAGCTTTACTGCCCATAAAATGTTTAGTATTTCAGTAATTTAAAGAAAATCTGTTACATCTCATTACTTTCGAACTGTTGATGCTGATATTGGGTTGTTTTGCCTAAGGAGTGAGAGAAAAATAAGAAAGCAAGTTAGAGTACACCAAATACCCTACGCAAAATAAAGCGCATCAGAATTGCACTTTAGTGTCAAATTTTTTCAAAGTTTTCAAGATTTAATCTTCTGGCGAATCAACCCATCTCTTCGCTCAAATCCTTCAACTTGTGCTGCGGCCTCTGTTACCATTTTGACATGGCACTCTACACATTGGTTGTGACATGGGTGGTCGAGCTGCAGTGGTCTTATCCGGCATTGTTCAATATCTAAATCAGTTAAATGTTCAATTACCAGAGGCTGCTGATGGCAAGATGTTAAATTCACCATCTTGTAGTATGAGTTCACTGTTAGATCCAGTGTGGGCGGTTCAAACAGCTGTACAGTTGAGGCGGTATCATAATATTTTGCTCCTTCCAAAGAATATTCTTCACTGCGACTGTCAACCAAGTCATGATTATCAAATGAAACCGTTGATGGCAAGTTTCCATGAATCAAAAGCACTTTGTTCACTCCTCACATTCGTATCTCCTCATCGTTGTCACCCAACATGGCAATCAAGACATTTTCCTGGTGTGCGAAAAATGCATTTCGTTGCACAACTTTCAGAGCAGTTTTCCGAAAAGCTTCGTCAGGCACCTGAAGAATTCGTTGGACCAAGTTGAAAAAATTTCTAGATCCGCAAGTTAGTTGACTATTTAACTTAATTTCAAACCAACTTGGAAAGTAAACTTGAAGACAAAACTTCGTCAGAGTTTCCAAGTTTGAGGAAGGTTCATCCACCGAAACATAATATCTGAGGATTCGACAGCCCAGAGTTAGCCAGCGTGAATGCACAATGGGACCTACTTTTAAATATTGCAAGTCGCTGTCGACAACTCCCATGATTATTGCTGAACATATCTTGTAAGCATAGTGTTGATCAGTACTCAGATCATTAACAACTGATTCTGGCAACTGTACAAACTGAGGGTTTGAAATTGACTTAAAATTAGCAGCAACTGGCCAACTTGAAACATCTCCAGTTAAACACTTCCCAATTGGTCCTGCAAATGTGTCAGGACTATTGGTGGTTCCATCAAGCATAGTAAAGACATGGTGCAAAGGTAGTTCATTGGTATGTAGTAGGCAAATTACCCATTGTAGTGGCTTGTTCAATAGTTCTTCCAACTTACGAATGCAACCATTGAACTTGCCTGTCATTGCTGCAGTTCCATCAGTGCCAACTACTGTAAGCTTGTCATGTAATTCGGTGTTGGCAATGGTGTTGAAGATCTTTTGTGCTATGGTTCTTCCTTTGCCATCCTCTGTGGAAAAATGAGAAAGATAGTATTCACCAGGCTGCCCAACCATTGTATAGTGATCTTCAAGTTGCACAGACCTGTAAAACTTGTCATTTGGCCCTTGCATGGTGACCTGTGTTGCATCTTTGCGCCCATCAAAGTATATGGCATTCACTAACTTGAAATTTTCTTGCTCCTTTTTCCTAATTTCAGCACGGCATCGTTCTCGCTCTCTTCGAAGCTTGCTACGATCAATAACGTATGTCTTGTCATCATCAGTAATTAGATCCAAATCTTGCATCACACTATTAGCAATTGCAGCAGCAGCTCTGTCGGATATCTGAAAATGCTTACTCATCCTTGCAAGGTTTGACCAAATCATTCGATTCTGATTTTCATATGGCATTGATTGAGAAACAAATTCAGAAGCAGCAGAAGATTGCGTTTGGTCTGTGTTGGTTGAACTAGAATCTGACAGATAATCCAAAGCTGACTCAGGCACTGATGTAACTGATGTAACGGAAGAACATGTTGGTGGTTCTGGATGAGGTTGTAAGGGTCGAGAGCACCTCAAAAACTGTATGTCAGCTGATGTTGAAGGAACCACAGCATCCACACATTTTCCAACTCGCTTACTAGTTTGATCTTTATAAAAAGCATAATCATCATCTGTCATTTTCAAACCATGTTGTTTCTCCAAAATTCTGCGCTGCTTATTGTCAGCACAAAAAACATCAAATATTTCATCAATAGTTGACATAAACTCTTTTTCCTTTTGTAAAAATGCTTCTCCTCGTTTTTTCTTTGACCAGCGATCAACTGCACTGAAACAATTCACAAAACTTTGAACTTTTTTCGAAATGGTGTACAGATGAATGGGATATACGTTGCACCATACCCATCTGTCATAAATTTCTCTGGCAATGTCATTTGCAGCATTGAAGGTTCAAAAGTTTTTCAAATGAAGAATGCGTTCTATTTCATGTCGCTTGGTAGGCAATACTCCTGGTGGAAAACTATCACGGGTAGAGAAAGTGTGTCCACTATGTAAAATCTTCTTTACAGAAGTTGAACTCCGTCTTTTCATGTTTTACTACTTCGCAGTTTGGCCAAAGCTTTGATTTACACAATTACTTAACAATATACCTGCAAAAAATAATAATAACTTTTCAGATAACTATTAGTTAAGTACAAACAAACAAACTTATTAAACAGTTTTTCTATCATAACTTTTTTTCTAGTGGAAATAGACAAAAACTTTCTCTTAGCACATATAGAAACATGATGATTCTGCAAATTTTGAGCCATAAATCATGCCTCTACGATAAGCGGTTACTGAGTTACGACATTTTTAGGAAATTTTACCCCTCAAAACACATTTTGGGGGGTTGCTAGCCCCCCAAAGGTAGCAGCTCGCCAAACCAATTTTTTTCGTAGATTTTACCTGTTTGGCAGGTTTTTAAAACTACATTTTTTTCAATTTCAAAAAAAAAAAAAATTATTTTCACTCCACCCTAGTGTGGTACTAATATATTCAATAGGTGTGGCCTGATATACATACACTACGAGGCCAAAAAAAGGTTGCAGAATTATTTTTTACTTAAACCTGTGTCACTTACCTATTTCTTATTAACTGTGTCAATTAAACAATAATCTGAATTTCGTAGAGATATTTTTTGTTCAAGCATCTGGGGGCAGTGTGATGATTTGAGCTTGCTTTTGCTGGCATGGGCAAGGTTCTGTCACTAAATGCAGCAATAAAATGAACTCTAATGACTATTTTGAGATACTGGGGGACCATGTCCAACCTGCAATGGATTTTTATTTTCCTAATGGAAATGGACGACAATGCTTGTATTCATAGGGCTAGAGAAGTGGAAAATTGGTTTGAAACATTCAGTGGTTTCAGCACATGTATTGGCTGCCCTAATCCCCTGATTTGAATCCTATAAAGAACCTGTGGGATGAACTTGAGCGGAAGCTATGAAACTCATCACCACTTTCTAGAACTTTACCTGATTTGGAGGAGAGATTGCTTCAATTATGGCCAGAAGTTGATCTTTGCAGATTGAAAAATATTGTAGATTCAATGCCTAGTTGAACGAAAGTTGTCATCAAAGGCAAGGGTGGTCCAATTGACTATTAATAAATTATGAGACGCGCGACTTTTATTTTGGCCTTGTAGTGTATAATATTTAAAATTCTTCCGTGGCCGCAAATAATGCTGTTGCCATATGTGGCACATGTAGCGAATTAGGACCACCCTGGGTTAGAGAATGGCTCCTCAAAGATATTCTTAAAGGAGGGGCATGAACAATAGCAACATTAACAACATGAAAGCAATTAAAACTTGAAAAAGAAATGCGTTTTTTAGATAAAAACATTATTGGACTAGGTTGATAGTAATGGCAAGACACTAAAACTATCTAATTTACTTAACACAAAAAATTCTTAATATGTAAAAACATTTACAGAAACTTAACAGTAAAAACTTGTTCCAGCGAAAAAATGCACATCTAAGCATATCATGAAACAAGTTTACACAATTTTTAAAAAAAGCAACTTACTCAATATATGGAGTTATTTCATCTAAGGACCACTTTTCGCGGTTTTGAAACAACTTGTCAAACCGAGCTTCAAGGTCCAGAGGTAAATTATCTGCTTTAAAGAGGTACACTGCAGGAGGCTGTGAAGAGCGATCCACCAAGGCCAGACCCTGCATGAGGTAAGGGTAGTTAATCATTTATTTGCTTTTTCAAAGTCCTTTAGGTAGCTTCAAGAAACAGTGTACACAGTTTAAAATGCTTTTTAGACTAAGTCATAGGCATTTACATTTGCTACATTTCTATACAAATTTGTATGGAGAATGATTGAATGATTGTTGACAGTGTGGTTGAGTGGTTAAGAGCACCGTGTTATGATTAAAATGGTGTCAGTTCAAAACCTACTCGTGCCATTTCTGTTGTGTCCTTGAAAAAAACACTTTTCCTGGTTGATAGTCTTGGCAAGAAGTTCTAAATTTCAGTCATATCTCAAAAAAATTATACAAAAACAAAATCAAAATTTACAAGCAGACAGCAATATATTGGCATCTCAAGAAGTAGGTTGGGGTAATTGTTGCCCTATGTATTAGTGCCAGCATCACTTTCCTGTGAGTTAGAACAGTGTGGTCCAAGGCTAAGAGCATGAAGGGCTGCATTAAGGTTTGAAAAAGCTTTGCGGGCCACAAAGATAAAATCTAGGTCAGGGTGGTCCAACTTCTCCACTCTTGTGGGCCACTTTTCAAAATTATTTGAGTTTGTGCGCCTCAACCAGCTAAAAACGCTTATTTTTGTCTCAAAATCAGGGTGTTCTCTAAAAAAAAAAAGTCTTCAACTGGAATTGATCTCTGAAATTCCTATTTTGGTCCCGAAATCAGGGTGTTCTCTAAAAAAAAAAAAAGCCTTCAATTGGAATTGATCTACAAAGTTCCTATTTTTGTCCCAAAATCATAGCGTTCTTCAAAAAAAAAAAAGGTTGCTGCTGCTTGTAATCGACAAGACTTGTGCAAAATTGTTCCGTGGGCCGCATATGGCATAGTTGGACCATGCTGAGTTAGAAGGATAAATGTAGAATTAAAATAAAATTATTTAATTTGAGAAAGAACAAAAAACAGAGTCACAAAAGCAACAATCCTCAAATCTGTTCAATAAGGACATGTTCAAAAATGGGTTAAACTTTACAACATTTGTAAATAATAGAAGGAACAACAAACATCTACCATTTATAATTAAAGAATTAATTTTTAGTTGATCCTTTTCAACTATCAACTCTAATTAATTCTGCAATTATAACATGCTTGTTGTTCCTTCTATTATTTACAAGTGGATTTAAAATATTACTTCCATTTCTAAATTATATTTTCAACATTTTTAAAAAACCAAAAACACTCAATGAAGAGGCAGGAAAGATAAAAAATTTGAGAAATAAAATAAAAAAATTTAGGAAATTAAAGTAGAAAAGAAAAAGTATGGATTTGATAAGAGGGTAAGAAAGGCACAGCATGTTTAAAATGAGAACTTAAAAAAAATGTGGTTTAAAACTGAAGACATTGCTCAATGGATGCAGTATAAACCGAAAAAAAATCTGTAAACACAGACAACTACAATCACATAATACTACAACCATACTTTCTACACCTGATCCAGCTGAATATGGCAACTCAATCACTTAAATTAAATAATCAAACACTACCAACAACAAAACACCCAAAAATTCTTGGAATAACTTAAAATCGACATTTTTACAACATATAAATGTTACCATCACTAAAGCAAAATCAACACTTAACATTCTCAAAGCACTCACTTTCAGCAAATGTTGTTAACAAAAGGAAATAACTGTCTCTATATTTAAAGCTATCACTCACCTCATATTGGAATCTATGCAAACACCATATGGAGCCCTATCATATCAAACACCAACATCAAGAAACTGCAAACCATTCAGAACACAGCTTTGTGAATTACTACTGGCTGCACACAACATACACACACTCAACACCTACATGACAAAACCAAGGTCCTTCCAATGGACAGTGGACACCCATCTCAAACTCCATGCTACAACTTAAACAACTGACTCAAACACACCCTTTACATGATCTTAATGCACATTCAGATCCACCCAGAAACATGAATGCCACAATCTTTTATAACAATAAACACACTACCATCATCATTTCAGATCAGACATAATGCCTGAGAAATTTAAATAAAACCTCAAACACATTCACACTACCATCACCTCACAATACTTTCTTTCCACAAACAATTACTAAGACTCACTGCCATGGCACAGCTTAAAGCCATCAAATCACCACTCTTGCAAAGTTATGTACTTTCAGTGAACCCTGAACACACACATATTGACACCAATCATCTCTTTAACTGTAGCCAAGTACCAACACAACACCACGCCAAGAGTGTTTGGAAAAAGGCTTTGCAAGCAGGAGAGCTTATTGAAGAGTGGGAATCTAGATTGGCTTTTTTGAGAAGTTAAAAGATGGCTCCTCCAAGTATCCTTGGAGGGACAACAACAACAAACCAAAAAAACTTAAATAAAGACCTCGACTTGTAATAATTTAACTATCAGGATGATGTGGTATAGAACAAATGATAAAAAGCTGTCAAACTATTTCACAATTAAGGTCAAAATTCAAGCTCTTAATTTATCAGCAGTTTAATCAGTAACAATTATTTCTATGAACCACCTTCAAGAACTTTTCTTCAGCAACCATCCCATTAGGAATGCTTTCTCTCCAGACAGAAAGAAATTCAAAGTAATTAAAACGACCGACATTTTTTAAAAGCATTTCCGCAAAAAAACGACAAACCTAAATAAGAAATAAATGATCAACTGTAAAGCTTTTTTAAACAAGTGAGAAACGCACTTTTTGCTCATCCAATCTACAGTATGCAGTACCATTTTCATCACAGAATTGAGTTCCATAACAACGAAGCAAGTGTTTGACAATAAAGCTAGGCACCAATTCACCAGAATCATTAATTTTTGTGCAAGCTTCTTCAATAGGAATTTGACCACAACTCCAAGATTCTGATTCAACAAGTTGTAATATTTCTCCCATACATTCAACTTCGTATCCAAAATCTAAAGCTCTCCATTTACCTAAAAAGTTGGTTTATATAAATGTTTCTCAAGTGTTTGAAAAAAATAAACCAGGCATTGATGGAGAAAGCCAATGATTTTTAAAAAATGCTTTGTAATTATTTTTTTACAAATAATAATAATAGAAAAAGATTATCTAAAAATATCATTTTTCCATATCTGCTTTTAAAATAATAGTGACTTCATATATGTAAATAACAATTATTTATGTTCAACACACATTGTCACCTGATATGTAACAACAGTTCAACTTAGAAAGTTTCTGAACAATCTCAACATCACTTCCTTGAACAATTTCTTGAAAGTCACTGAGGGTAAACTAAAAATCAAAAGAAAGTGCAACAAATTAACTTTAATTTTATAAACAAGATTGTTTTAAAACAATTTTAAAAATTAACACAAATAGCTGTACAACAAAAACATATAACTACAAATATATTATATTTATTAAACACTACACTTTATTAGTGGAAACCACAACAGTCTGTTTCATCTTATTGAATCCTCAGATGGTTACTAGAAAACAAAAATATATAGTCATTTGTGGTAAAAATAATATTCCTGAAATAGATAACATGTAGCTAATTATGCAAATAATACAGCTCCTGTGATGTCATACAGAAATAACAACTCAAAAATATAAAATGCAAGTATAGAGGTTTGCATTTACTTAAAGGGGAGGGAAGTCAAGTTAGGCGTGTTGTAAAAATTTAAAAGGAGGAAGGGAAAATCTACAAAGCAATGAAAAGGTTATGAGAGAGATTGTATGAGGTGAAAAAGTTAAGTAAGTGATGGACAGTGTGAATGATAGTGAGCAGATTAAAATAACAGACAAGAAAGGTAATTTAATTAATTTTAATTTGTTTTTGTGGTGATGATTACTGGTAGGCTTTGGTCGTTTGTAGAGTGTTGTTGGTTTGATAATAGTGATTTAATTCAAACACAAAATAATTTGAATATTAAAATAGATGAAGTCGCAAATAATTACATAAGGTTTTTCAATTTAAATTTGTTTTTATGACGGCATTTCCCATTTGGTTCCAATCTTTTATTTAGCATGGTGGTAGGATTCACTTGGAGAATGAAAAGTTTTTCTGCTAAGCAGAGGTTGCACCATCTAGCTCCCGGATAGTATGGTGTGGTGTGGGCCATGATGCTCCATTCGATAGCATGCCAAAAGGCTTTAGACAGCTTGGTGGCATTATATTTTTGCCATTTAAAGCTCTGATTATGGTTGTAGTAGCGAGTTTTAAATTCGGTTTCACTACAACCGAAATAATTCTTGGCAATGCCATCTGATGTTACAATTCGATAAAAAGAAACAGACTGTTGTGGTTTCAACTAATAAAGTGTAGTGTTTAATAAATATAATTGCTCTAACTGTGTGTTATTGAGCACTGTACCGGCAAAGTAAAACATTACAAGATTAACTACAAATATATATAATAATTAAGAGCAAAAGCCCTGGGTTCAAAACTCAGCTAGTAAGCAACATTGGTATTTGTCAAACAGGGCACCTAGAGTATAAATTACTCTTACCAACTCAATGTGCAGATTGAAGTGAAGATCTGCTATAGCAGCCTCTTAATCAGGAAACACCATGCTATAATGGTGTCGTCCCCGGCATGTAAAACTATATCCAGTCGGTTTAAAACTCAATGAGATATACATCACTACTGAGCTCTAGCAAGAGTGCAACTCGAGTCTGGTGCTTCTCTCATTTTAAGTGCCTTAATTTCTTACCTATTTTAACCCTTTGAATGTCAATGTACCAATTTTGGTACATCGCCAATTCATGACTGAAATGCAAATGAGCCAATTTTGGTACATACCTTTTTAGAAGAATTTTTTAATGCTTGATAAAATAATTATTATAAGTTATCAAGGAAAAAAACTAAATTGCAATATGTGCAGTGGTTTTTCTTTGGTTAGAAAATATTTTTATGTAACACACATATATACATGAAAATTAAAGGGACGTTCAAAGGGTTAATATTATCTTTATGAAACTTTTTAATCTTATCTATGGGTCACAACGATTTGGTGCCAAGTACCCAGATACAGATATCTTGTGCTTGATTTTAAATTATAACTCAAGCATATATAAAGTTTATTTGAGTTTGATGGTTTGCAAGATTGTTAACATGGTATATGCTGCAAAAATAGTCACTTTTTTTTTCAGTGGTATAGTGGAATTACTTATAAATAGCTCACAAATTATTTATTCAGACAATTTGTTTATCTGCCTTTTGAACATTTTTTTGCTATTTTTGAATGTGTCATAGCAAGGGCTTCTTTAAATTTAAATTGGAAACAACACATGATGAAGTCATTATACCAGCCAGACAAAGTTTGAAAAAGCTGAAAAAAGCTTTGAGATAACAAAGTAAAATTTTTCATGAAAGAGCTTGCTGAGTTTTAAGAGTATTATATTTTTTTAAATTAAAGTATTTAATGTTTATGCTGAGAGGGTGTTGGAAAAAAATGTACATTGGATTAAGTTCTTTTTAATTAGTAAAAAAATATTATCTGGTTTTACTAAAATTGAATTACTGCAAAATGTTTTAATGGCTTTTTTTTATTATTTTAGAAATTATTTAGAATATTTTTGTCATTTATCCCATGACAAAATTTTTTTAACTTGCCTGTACCAAGCAGTTATTATAAAATTGTAAAGATTATATTAATATACAAAAAATGATGGTATAGCCTAAATTGTGATTTAAAAAATAAACTTCAGCTATCTTTATGAAATAAAATCACTGATCTCCATAAGTTAATGGACTCATATTTTAAATAGACAAATGAATTGTAAACATAAATTTTTTTAAATTAGAATTTTTTTGTTTAAAGTTATAATTACTTGATTTCGATTTTAAATTTAGGAAAATATATTTTAAAGCAGTATATTGTGTTACTACAATTGTCGTAGTTAATGTAGTTTGTATACACTATTTTTTGTTGTATAATGGAATTAGATCAATTATATAATTGCTTTTTAATTGTAATTATACATACAATTTCTTTTTTAAAACTTTTATTCATATTACAATTACAATTACTTTTTGTTTAAAAATGTAAATTACAATTACAATACAATTATTTTTAAACTTTTAATTAACTACAGATTCTAATTACTAATTATAAAATTATATATTACTTGACTAAATTAAATAGTGCCATAAATTTAACTTTTTACTTACATCAAAAGTTTTATTTACAAAAATTAAAAAATTTAATATAATAACATAAAAAATATACTACAAAATTATTAAAATTAAAAAATGTGCCTTGTAAATACGTATAATAAAAAATTGATAGTTAGACATTGCATCAAAAAATTATGGTAGCTCATAAAAGAAGGAATATTGATAGCATAAAATATAATAAAAATTCTCAATTATAGTGAAGAGTTGTAAAATAGCAATCAATAGTCAAAATATCATTTATAATGGCAAACTGCTTATAATTCAAGAACTGTATGGGTTACAGTTTTGTGACTCCTAGTATTCCTTAAACTTATTGGAAGTACCGAACCCAGTAAGTTTCATGCAGGCACTCACCGAACCCTTCCTTAAAATTCAAAAATTTTTATTAATGAACTTGAGCCCAAAATAAATATTTACAACAAATCAATGTGTCTTACGCTGTTGCATTTTGGAAACAATTCTAAAAATGCGCAGCTTCACTTTGGCAAGGCTCATGGCAACAAAGTTTGTTCCTTTTTTTGTTTTTATGTCTACCATCTTCGAAAAGGAGTGTTTGCAAAGATACGTTGTAACAAACTGTATGAATATCTCCAGGGCTTTCTTAGCAAGAAGAGGGTAAGCTACGATTTGGTGACACCAAAACGTTGAGAGTGTTGTTGTTTTGAAGAGTTGCTGTTAAAACTGGCTCTGCTAAAGTTTAATGATTTCATTGAAGTATTTATCATTGACATCTTCTTTATCAGGACTAAACGTGAATGACTGTCTTACCCATGCTGGATATGACTCTCTGGTCACAGAAGTATCCATCAAGAGACTTTGCAAGCTCATCTAAGTGCATAGAAATTGCTTGCTTCAGTTCTCTCGGTTTGGAAATGTTTCCATTTCCAGACACATCTTTGGTCTTACTTGTGCAGTTGTCAAACAGAAGAAAGTTAATCAAATTATCATTCCCCATTCCTCGTTTCTGTTAAGTCATTTTTTTTGAAAAGTCTTCAAATGTTCTTCCACTTCGATAATGTTGACTCCCCACCCTGCATCTGTTGATTGAAATTATTGAGAGCATCAAAGATATCGACCATGTATGCCAAAACCAGAATAAACTCAGAATTTTCAAAACAATCTGCATGATAATGTTGGTGCTCTCACAATAACATGGCTAATTCCACAGGCAAGGTAAAAACATGGTTCAGCATCTTTTCCTGGGATAACCACCAAACATTAGAATAGTACAGAAGTACCTCGAATACAGAGCTTATTTCATTATACAGCTTCTTGAATATGTGCTGTTTCATAGCATTATTTCGCACATAGTTTACATATTCCACCACAATTTTTTAATACTTCTGCCAGTTTTGGAGTGAAGGTTTTTGTTGCCAATGCATGCCTGTGCAAGAGACAATACATTACAGTTATGTGTGGTGCATTGGTTTTCAGTAGCGTACCAAAACCAAAATTTCGTTCCAACATGACTTGAACTCTGTCCAAACAAATTGCATAAACAATATCCCATGAAAGATAATTGTCTCTGAAGAAATTATCTACAAATTTCTTAACCACGGCAGCCTTAGTTGTTATAAGGGGCTAACAAAATAAAAAACTTCCTTTTTCATGTCTTCTTTATTCCTATAGTGCATGATGGCTTAGATTGGAAGCGTTTGTGGTCTCGTCGAATTGGAGACTGAATTTTGCCGTGTCCAAAATCAAGTCTAAAACTATTTGAGCCAAGATGTCATTGTTCACCTTATCAATTTCAATGTAAACACTGTTACCAGGGATATTATTTAGTTAAAAATTTATTTGTTCTTCTGGTAAAATCAGCCAGTTAAACCTTAACAAATAACAGAAGGCGTAATATATTATGTTTTTCTTTGATAATGTATTATGCCTTCCTTTATTTGTTAAAGTTTAACTTGTTGATTTTTACCAAAAGAACGAATGAATTTTAAACTTCTCAATTTTGTTGCTAATGGTGCCATTAGAAAGAGAAATTTGGGATGACTTTTTTTCGGCTGCTTTTCCAAATATGATATTCGCCTTCTTTAACACAGCTGGTTTTACAAACAAGTTTTTCACCAATGGTGTGTAGTTTTCCCTGTTTTGCAATAAAGTACGCAATTTCATATGATGTTGTGGGATCGGTATGTCAATGAGTACAAAGCTGAAAACCAGCAGAATAGCATTTTCATCAAATCTGGCTCTCTTCATTTTAAATTCAGCAAGCGTGGTGTTCCAGTATTTTCTATTGCCATGCACCTTTTAAAATTGTTCTTTTAGTTTTGCTGGTGCTAAGCAACAATTGCTCAATCTGGCATAGCAAATCATGTACTGAGGATGCTGACTCCCATCACTTTCTGTGATATACGTAAATCTATATTGTACATATTTTTCTGACCACTCCTTTTTTTATTGACATAGTTAGTATGAAAAGATCAAAATACTATAAAAAGGTAAATGTCTAGAACAGATTAAATTTAAATATTAAAGGCAAAAAATTGCATCTTTAGTGCCTAATTGTGCTTGTTTAACTTTAAACAGAATTACAGAAGATTAAAACCCTGTATTATAACACAACAACTAAAAAATTATAACAAAATAATGTCAAAAACTAATTGCTCAATATATAAATCAATAAAGCTTGTGCTCTAAACTTGATAGACTTGATCTGGTGAGGTCAGCAAAATAGAGCATAATCTCCAAGAGATAGGAGAGATTGTGCTACATCACAATGAGCAAGAACTGCGGTTCAAGTAAAGAGGACATTGTGGTCGCCACACATACACATAATGTGTGTATACTTATCCTGATCTCTGGCAAACCCCTGATACTGACTCATCGAACCCAGTTTAAGAACCACTGCTTTAGCACCTTGTATAATTTATTTTTATGCTTGCATTACTGCTGTCAAGCTGTTACTTAAAAATTTTTTAATATTTGAGGAAGAAAATCTATAGGGTTGCTCAAAAACCAGTTGGATAATAACATAATTTTTTTGTTTTATTTCTGTTTTTAAAATTTTTGTACTGGAAAAATACCACAAATAGTAAATTGATTTATCGAGTTTGGGACAGATGACACTAGAGAGTACTACCTGTGGCATTGTGCATCACATATGCAATAAATTGATTCCAAATCTATAAATTGCATTGATAAGTTTTATCTAGACAAGCACATACTCAAAATAAAATTGTTTTGTTGAAGTGCTTTTAAACGTAGCAATGGCAAGAAGATCATGCACTAGAGAAGCTGCAAAGTTCTTATAAAATTTGTCTGACTTTGACAACAAGCACAGTGAAGAAATTGATGATGTGCAAAGTGAAGATTCAGAAGCTGATGGTGCAAAATTCAGCAATGAGATTCAAGAAACTAAAGACGAGGATTCAGCAACTGAAGAAGAGCATGACAAAGCTTTTTCTACTGTGGCTGAAGAAAGTAATAGCTCTACTGCCAGTAGCAATACTACAAGTATGAATCTCCAAACATTTACAGGAAAAAATGGTAGATTATGGTCTAGCACTTGTCCACCATCATCCCACACCCATGCTTGTAATATACGCCACACAGCTGAAGGACCCCTCGCTGATGCCAAAAATATTGAAACTGATGAAAAAATAATTATGTTGTTCATCAATGAAAATATGCTGAGACAAGTTGCTAAATACACTAATGTATATGCCCAAAAGTATTTGGAGGCTAACAGAAAAAATTCGAATGATTGGACTCCCGTGGATCTTTGTCAAATCAAAGTTATAGTACGACTTCTTTTTCTTATTGGTGTTTATCAGTCTCAGCACGAATCACTACATTGTTGTGGATATCTGGCATTTCTGAGAGACCTATATTTCTGGCAGCTTTTGGATGCAACAGATTTGAACAGATCGTGGCCTATTTGTGATTTGACATTTGAAAAAAATCAAAGCCAAACAGACAAATTTGCTCCGTTTTGTCAATTTTGAAATCAGTTTATAGAAAACTGCAGGAAATTTTACACTGTTAGCAAATTTGTCACCATAGATAAACAATTAATATCATTTTGTGCTTGATGCAATTTTTGGCACAGACAAATATGGAATGAAGCTGTTCTTGCTTTGTGATTGCATGTCTGGATACAGGTTCAATGAGATTCCTTACATTGGGTGTCAAGGTCAGCAGCAAAAAGTTGGTTTGGCAGCTGACACAGTAAAAACACTTTGTGAACTGCTCTACTTTTCTGGAGTAAACATTACTACAGACAATTGATTTACAAGTACTAACCTTGCTGCAGATCTGCTTTAAAAGCAGATAACATTTTTTAGAACAATGAGAAAAAACAAGCCAGAAATTTGCAAAGAATTTACAACAGGAAAGAACAGGGAAGTTGGATTGAGTTTGTTTGGCTTCAGTGATTGACAACATTGGTATCTTACGTGTTGAAGAAGAACACATCTGTAATTCTACTTTCCACAATGCATGATGACAACAAAGTGGATGAAGCAACAGGAAAACCTGAAATACTAGAATACAATACAACAAAAGCAGCTGCAGACCACGTGGATCAACTTTGTCACAATTACAGCATGCAAAAAAGAACAAAGCTTTGGCCTCTTGCTTATTTCTACAACTGTCTAAATATTGCAGATATAAATGCACTGGTCATATTCCGTTCAAAACATCCACTGTGGGAAGAAAAATCAAGCCATCGCCGATGAAAATTTTTAGATGATTTGAGAATGAGCCTTCTTCATCCGTGGTTGCAGTGTCAAGCTCAGGTCAAAGAATTGCCCAAGAATACCAAAGAAGCCTAGTCAAAATGCAGATATAAAAATCGAATCCAAGCTCCACTGACAGAGAGGCTAAATGGGAAATGAAAGAGAAGACATTGCCACATTTGTCCATCAGCAATAGATCAAAAAACTGCAGATATGTGCAGTGAATGCGGTGAACCGTGCTGCAATGATCACAAACATGTGACAGTTTTGTGTTCATACTGTGCTGAATGAAGTTTGTTGACTTTGATTGAAATTATGCATATTATTTTTCATTTTGTTTGTTGGTTTTAATTCGTTAATTGGTTGTCTTTTGTATTGCTGCTTTTGTTAATATTTTGTTGGAATATTCAAGTTTAAATGAAACATAATTTCTGTATTTGATTTTCTTAAATAATTCTTGTGCAGTGTGTGTATTGCATGCAATATCACATTATGACATCACAATTTTGTCTTACACCTCCCCATTTTTCAAAATGTTTACTCTCATTATTTATAGTAACCATTTCTGTACTGTAATTGTGTTAAAATAGAAAAACATAACCAATGAATAATATGGGTCACTAAAGACCCAGTTAGGTAATAGAGGTTGGAAAAACACTTGGGCGTTTAACCCTTTAAAGGACAGTGGTACATGTGCGTACCACGATTGTGATTGTAACGTAACAAAAGCACTTTTGAGAAGACATTATAATTCTAATTTTTAGATGTTTGTTGCATCATTATTGAGCCATTGTTATTTTATTTTACAATCAAATTCTTATATCCCTCAAAGGGTTAAGGGTTAAAGCATCTAAATTAACAAAATTTAACAATGGACCATAAAATAACAATTATATACAATTAAACTACAATATATACATTAGTTTAGTAAAACTTCTCAATTATAAATGATAAAATGTTGGCTATTGATTGCTATTATTTACAAGTGGATTGTAAAATTTACCCTCTCTTTCTAAACTATCGTAAACAGTGATTAGAAATATATAATGTGTGCCTTACTTCCACGTGTTGCAAAAAAATCTGATATTTTAAAAATTTGTGTCAATTTTCAAACATTTTACTTAACAACCACTCAAAAAGGAAAAACGACAAAATAACTTATGCTGCTGTTTTTGTGGCAAAAGCTTCAAAATTTTGAAAGTAATTCCAACCTTATTTTCACCTTGATAAATGCTGCTGTAAATTGTATTGTAGATTATGTTGTAGAATATTAATTTTTTGAGAGAGATAAAGATTATTTTCAAAGAATAATGTTTTAGAATAATTGCGATGCATAAATTTATTAATAAAATCAGTCAAATTTCAATGAGTCGAATATTTAATAAAGAAAATAAAAATTAAAAATTAAGCCAACTAATTCATTGCAAAAACTTTTATTTAACTGATCAAATTGCAATGCATAAATTCATTAATAAAATCAGTCAAATTTTAATGAGCTGAATATTTAATATAGAAATTAAAAATTAAGCCAACTAATTCATCACAAAAAATTGATTTTGACCCATAAAGGTAAGCATCAGTTTCTTATTACTCTTATTTCTATTTAAATAAGAAACTAATGATGATTTTTATGGGTTGAAATCAACTTTTTGTTATGAATTAGTTGGATTAATTTTTAATTTCTAGATTAAACATTCAGCTCATTAAAATTTGACTGATTTTATTAATAAATTCATGCATTGCAATATGATCAGTTAAATAAAATCATCACTTTGACTTTACTGAAAAAAGTGTAATTGATTTCTGTTAGAAGACTTTTAACATGTTTTAGAATAATATACTTTTTTCATATATTGTATGATAAAGCATATTACTTAAGGTTTTCAACTTTAAAATTCCATTAACGTTTATTTACTATTTATTAGGTTGTACCATAATTAGTGTCCTTTTTTTAAAACTAATTATATTGCAAATTTAAAAATTTACAAAATTTTTTTTTAATTTTCTAGACATTTATTACTAAAATTTTATGTGTGAGAATGTGTAAATAAATCATAAATATTTTTTTCCGCAAATTTAAACAATTTATAATAATGAAAAATCTCCCCAAAATTCATTGCTGACACCTGCTACTTTTCTTCTTCCACCAGTCTAAAGGAAAAATTTCCGTGTTCGCAGCCAAGAAAAAAATCTGTGATGTTTATGGAAACGATACCATTACAGAAAAAACGTGCCAAAGTTGGCTCAAAAGATTTAAGGAAGGAAATTTTGATCTTGAAGATCAACAATGCACTGGAAGGAAGAGAAGACTCAGTCTTCAAGATCTTGATTTAAGAATCTCGAAGAATCCAAAAACCAACACCAGAGAGTTGGCTTCTTCTCTTGAATGCTCACCAATGACAGTGTCTAGAGGTCTGAAAAAACTTGGAATGAAAAAAAAGTTAAGCCAATGGATTCCTCATAGCTTCAATTCTGCACAAAAAGAAAAGAGAGTGCAAATTTGCAATACTTTACTCGAAAGACACAAGATTAAATGTCATTTGAGTATTTTTACGTTTTTTTGAATCATAAATATATTGCACAAATTTTTAAATAAAAAATTTTTAAAAACGATTTTTGAGCACTATTCTTCATTGAGAATAATATTTAAAAAAAAAATTTTTTTAATTTTTAAATTTGTAATATATTTAGTTTTAAAAAAAGGACATTAATTATGGTACAGCCTAATAACATATTAATTTATTATAATTTTAATTTTGATGTATTATTTTACTGAAAATTTTGTTGAATTAGTTTAATACAGTGGTTCCCAACCTTTTTAATCCCTTGCACCCCTAAAATATTTTAATATTTTCTTGCACTCCTTGAGGTACTTGTAATGATTTACTTAAAAATAAAGTTGAAAGCGAGCAAGAAAATTTGCATAACTAATTTTTAAGAATGTACTGTATAAGCAAAAATGAAATATATGGAAAAAAAAAATACAATAAACTGAACATTGCATGAACTTTACAAAAAATTAAATTTTCATCTATATATTAAAATTTTTCAATAAGGGAGACAAGAATCAGTCCAAAACTTGTTAAAAACTTATTTATTTTACTTTAAAATCAATTTCGATCAAAAGATCATCATCAGTTAACAATTCTATTAAGTCTTATTAAGTCTTATTAATAGAATTGTTAACTGATGATGATCTTTTGATCGAAATTGATTTTAAATTAAAATAAATAAGTTTTTAACAAGTTTTAGACTGATTCTTGTCTCCCTTATTGAAAAATTTTAATTGAGATGCGTTTCACAAGAATCGTCCTAAAGTCTTCATCCAATAGGGTTGAACAGGTCCACTGGGTTTTTTTAACAAATTAAGCTTCATCTATATATAATTAAAAAAAAATCTAAATATTTCAAATCTAAAGGCACTTCAAATTTAATGACTCTTTTGTTTCTGTTTATTGCTTAGAAGTTTTTCAAAGCATGGCAGTTTGTTACTGATAGCAACCCGCAGGTCTGCCTGTGCATTTAAGTGATTTCTAGATTCTGTCTTGTTTGATAGAATGGCACTAAATCCAGAGTGGCATAAGTAAGTTGTCACGAATGGGATGAACACACTTAGTGCTTTTTCACAAAGTTTTGGAAACATGTCCATTGCCAAGCACCAATATTGTTCCAGGGTTTCCAGAGTTTCGCTTTCAAACTGCATTTCAAGAACATGATTTGTGCACAATTCAATAAGAACGTCCTTCAACTTTTCATCATTCTACATATAATCCAAAATAAAGAAGTATGGATTTATAATCCATTTTTTAGAAGTTTCTAGTTATCTTCCTTCAAAATATCCATGAAATGACCTTGATAGTATTTCCAAATGATCCACAATTTCTTCACCCACATTGGGAATTAGTGACTCATCATCATAAACCATTCCTACAAGTGAGGAAAAATTTGAAAGATTACCTCTTTTCACTCGTCGACAGCAGATATGTAACTTTTCTTTGAAACCATTTGACTTTTCAATGACATTTTAATATGTTTATACTTTTCCATTGCATCGAAACACTCTTACAAGAGAAAACATTACTCAAATAAGCTAGCATTTGATTGAATTCTTGTGATTCCATTTTTCTGGAAAGATTATAGTCACATTCCTTTAGCAAAGCTTTGACTTCTTCTCGCCATTCGAAGAAGCACGTTAAAGCTCTCCCACATGACAGCCAGCGGACATCTGCGTGGAAAAGCAAAGCCAAATGCTCACTTCTAAAATCTTGACAAAGTGACTTAAAGAGGCGGTGGTTCAGAGCACGACCCCTAATCAGGTTGATGGTCTTCACAGAAGTATCAAGGACATTTTTCAACTTTGGAAGCAATGTTTTTGATGCCAAAGCATGTCAAAGAAAACAGTAGGTACCTTGCAAGTGAGGAATTTCCTGTTTTAACAAAGCAAAAAATCCTGAATTATTTCCCAGTATAGCAGGGGCATTATTAGTAAACACAGAATTAATGCTTTGGATATCTACTGTAAGTCATGTTTCACGAAAAAATTCTTCACACATTGGAAGGTATCTTTTTGTTTACAATTCTTGTTCAGTCCATAACTGTACCAAACTAACTTGCTGCTATATGCCGAATGCAATGTTATACCACAACAGTCAAAAAGCAAAGGAGAAAGCCAAGCTGCCATGTACTGAGTATTCCATGAATGAACACAAAATGTGCTGAACAATTAACAGCGAAGATTCTGATAATGACATTATTTTTAATACAACAAAAAAACTGAAAAAGTCATCTTGCATTCCCTGAAATGCTTCCTTGCACCCCCAAGGAATGCGAGCACCTTTGGTTGGGAAACCCTGGTTTATAGTATAAAAATTTGAAATTAAATTTGGAAAAGTTTTTACTGTTTCTATTTATCAGCCTGCTAATGCCGTCATTTTAAATTTGTTTCCAGGCCTGTAAGTTAAAGACGATCTTGGTCATAGATAAGCAGCTTAATTATTAGCCATCAAGAAAATCATCAAGCAATTCTCTATTTTTTCCACTATTGTTTGATCATCGCTTAACATTTTAAACCAGAAAATACAAATAAATTTTAGATTTGGCCAGGTAATACTGAAAGGTCAAACAGCATGTTCTTGTAGACTGTGTTATCCACATGGATAACTCAAAGCAGTACAACATCTAGAAAAGCAAAACTATTTTTTTTGGGATGCACTGACAAATAACCTAATGAATACCTGCTAAAGCCACACATGTAACGCATCAATTTATGTTATTGTGATGTCACTGATATAATTACATGAGAATCATGATGTCATTGCAATCTGTGAGTAGTTTGTTTTTGTAATTACACACAGTACAAGCATGATTTAAAGATTGGCACTTGTTATTGAAGGGCCATATTGAACAGTTGATTGGACCACATGCAGCCCATATGTTGTGCAGGGCTGCACTAGTGTGTTTGTCTGTGCATATTAAAAGAAAACAAACTAAAAAAATTTTTTGGTACATGGAAAAAATTATTAAAAAAGTCCTCAATTACAGGGGCTAGACATATATCAGACTTCCAAGTTAATAGGTTATAATCCACAGATATTAAGAGTTTGGGCATTAGTACATAAGAAAAGGTATTATAACTTGATCTGGAGTCTAGTTTTCTGCAGCACAAGTCACTGTTCGAGTCATTCCTCATTTCTACATTGTTGAACAAAAACAGACCAATGATAATTGAAGGTGGTTAAGCCTAACTCAGGAAGGCCTTGGAAACAAAACCCACCAAAAAAATACAAAATTAACTCAAGCAACCTTCTTTTCATCACTTGTATCTGCTTCATTCTGTGGACCTTTGTAAGGAGCCAGATTTAACAGTTCAGAAAGACAAGAAATTTGTGGATAAACTTTTTTTAATTCGAAGTACTTGAATTTCCAAGTGACAGCCTGAAAAAAGATTAACATATAAGCAAACACTTGAAATCATTAAAAACATCAGTAAAATAAACTCTGTTGCAAGAAATTGACTAAAAACTTTGTATAAATAAAAAAAAGATAAAACTGCTTAAAATCCAAACAATTTATTCAAGTAGCAAACATAAAAAATCAAAAGAAATACTAGCTAAATTAAAAACCATAAAACAGGCAAGTATTGAGATGTACATCAATAAACTATAATAGAAAACTGAAAATGTTCATTCTTTAACATACTTTTTGGGTAATTAAAAAAGATTCTTGTTCTGAATCCATATCAGTAGAATTTGATTTGTTAAAATCAATGACAAGATCATCAAACAACATTAAAGTATTAGAAGTAGACACATTCTTTATGTCAAATGTTGCTGAATCAGTACATATAACAGCAGAATCTGATTCTTGACCACGTATAACCAAACTGTAAACAAACCAAATAAAAATCATCAACATGTAAGAAAATTGTTTGCAATTAAAAATCATTTTTTAGTGTCTCTCAGTTTTTTTAAACTAGCTCTCAAGCTCTAATTTTATTGCTTTCCATCTATTTATTTTTTAAAATTCAGACAACATACATGAATATGAAGAAATCATATCATAAACATGCTTTTAAAATATCAATACAATACTAGAAACAGTTGTTAAAGCTGCTATTATTTTTTAAAATGAGAACAAAAACTTTTAAGAAAATGAAATAAAAATGATATTAATGCAGAAAATTTCA
The DNA here is from genome assembly GCA_963680785.1 of Diplosoma virens. Lineage (NCBI taxonomy): Eukaryota > Metazoa > Chordata > Ascidiacea > Aplousobranchia > Didemnidae > Diplosoma > Diplosoma virens. Next base: position 44,866,139 of record OY796887.1, on the reverse strand, counting down.
CAACTTAATATTATAAAAATAAACTAGATTTACCTATTTCCTGATTCAATAAATTCTAATAACTCATCATTCACTTCCATCAAAGTGAGGTCATTAGCACACACATTACTAAATTTTAAACGTTGACAAGGTTTGACAAGATCATCAAGATCCAGTTTGGCCAACTGAGCTCTTGCTTGGAAATCTTGATCAATCATTTTAGATCTATTTAAGTAACAAATTCTAAAAAATTAAATTGCTTTAATATTAACTTGTCCATGGAACTTAGCAATAATCTACTATTGTATCAGGTTGGAACGAAAGTACTGTTTTGATTTAATATTTTCAATGGATGATTACACCAATATATTATCATTTATGAATAGCAAATGTGTGGTTATCTCAATTACTAAGGTATTCTTTCTTTTTTCAGATTTTATAATAATTGCTAAAATAAATAACTATTATTGACCCATATGTACACCCCAAGCAAAAAGCACTAATTCATGTTTTGCTGTATGAATTTCAAAAGGGCAGTGCAGCAAGTTCAGCAGCAAGATCACTTCAAAACACTTAATGTAAAAATCAGTAGAAAATGGTTTTTGCACTTCAAAAGAAATGACTTTACCCTTAAGGACAAACCAAGAAGTGGCCACTCCAAAGGACAATTCTAAGAAATTGCTGGCTGTCATTAATAAAGAGCCTTCCAAAACAAGTAGAGAATTAGGCCAGGAGTTTAATGTAAGCCATACAAAACTTGGTAATGTCTCCAAGCTGGAAAATGGGTTCTACATGATCTTACTCAATGTTCCTATAAACAGTAAGTTATGCAACATAGAAAAAATGATGCCATGTGTGTCTATCAAGACAATCTTCTGCGCAAAAGTACAAAACAAATTAGAAAAGGAATTGTAATTTAATGCTGAATATTGCTTTAAATAAAAAAAGCAATAGATAAATTGATTATAAAAATCTTGAAATTATCTGATTATTGGAATTTATTAATAATTTTTAAAATTGTGTTATTAAGCAAAAAAGTTAGTACTAAAAAAATGAAATAACTTGATAAAAGTTTTGAAAATTGAAAAAAATATTTGAGCTTGGAAACTTACCAAAAGTTTAAGAATAATTATGGGTTGGTGTAGTGCTCCAAATTGCACTTCAAGTACAAAAGGTGTGCATTTATTTTGTTTTCCAAGAAACAAAGACAGACGTTCTAAATGGCTTATTAATTGTTTATCGGAAATTCAATATGATGAAAATGAATTTCCTAATTCTCTTGATCAACAGATTCTTAAACATTATTTAAAACTGCATCTAAATATTTATGCTCAAGAAATTATTTTGGACAAATATAACTTTTGTATAGTATGTAAGTAAGATAGCTGCTCAAAGTTTTGTTAAGTAATTTTACTGTTTTATTTTTATGTTGCTTTACAGTTAAACTGTATCTTTTATGAGCAATTGCTAAAAATGTATTGTTACTGGTTTTGCTTTTGTTTAGTTGTAAATGGCTACAGTATTTTGTAAAGTTTTTAATTGTTTGATTTTTAAATTAATTATTTTTCTTTAAACTGTATGACATATTTTGTGTAGTAAGCTGTACAGTTCCAACTCTGTACAGTTACATAAAAAGATAAGAGTTTTAAAACAGAAAAGGAAGTTTGGTCTTCAAAAGTCTAGTAAAGAAGGTCACAAAAAAAGGTCTCAAATATTGCTTTGAACTACTACTTTTTGATGTTATTTCTATCTTGAATGTCTATAAACACGGTTACCATTTTGTGCTTCTAAGATTTGTACTTAATTTTATGAAAATTGTTTTAGAGAATTCTGTTATGTTCATTATCAATTAACTATTTTCAGTGATGGCTTTAATAGGGTACGAACGGAGCGGTTGCACTGGGCCCTTTAAAATACATCAAAAAGTGTCCCCCTACACAAGATATTGCTCTATTTCTTCATAGTATCACCCAGACGGTGGCATGTCAAAAATAAAGACTTTTTTTAAAGTTAACTTTTTTTGATTCACCAAAAAATGAAAAAGTGGCCCTTTAAATAAAATGACGACTTTTTTTAGAGATCACAAGAACACTAAATATTGCCTTTCTAAATTAAAGATCTTTTTTTAGCAATGACTTTGTTCTCATACACTAAAAAGTGGCCATCCCTATGACAATGACTTTTTTAGAGATTGCTTTGCCTTCAAACACTAAATAGTGGCCCCCTTACTTTTCTTGCACTGGGCCCCCCTTTCTGTAAAACCATCATTGACTATTTATTGCCTAAGTTACCAGCAACAACAGACCTTGAATTTGGAATCTACAAACCAGGTTAGGGTAATTGCTTTATGATTCATTTAATGCTCCTGTAACAGCAAAGGTTATGAGTTGAGGACCAAATGTATCATATATGAAGTGAAGATTGTTTTTAAAAAATTAAATATTCAAAAAGCTTTGTCCTTTCCATATAAAAGCATACATTTTTGCTCTAAGCCCCCACAACCAAATTTATTTTTAATTGAAGTTTGTTGCTTAGATGTAGCTTGATTAAAAAATATTGGGCCCTTTCCAGGCTCAATAAACAACAAAAATGAAGTGGTTAAAAAAAAAAACAGTTTGTAACTATTCATGTATATGAATATTATCATATGTTTATTGAATTTTAATATTTATGAGCTGTTTTGGTCCATATTTATGGGATCAAGATGGCAAGACTTCAATTACATAAAATTTACTTGTAGGACTACTCTGATTTGAAATAAATTTCACTTACCAGTTTGATTTGAATAAATAAATTACCACTACTTTGATTCGAAATAAATTTTTTCTTGCTGTAAAATGCTAAAAAATAGAATCAAATGTATAAACTAGGTCAGAGATGGCAAACCACTGACCCGCGGGTCATGTTGTGACCCACTAGTTGAAATTCAATGACCTACCTGACATTCTGAAATTTCTGGCGTTTTTAGTCTGCAACAATAATTTAGGATGGGATAGAATTATGATGGAATTTTGGGAGAAAAATAGTGAAATCAGAGATCGAATTGAAGTAAAGACTTTTTTTTTTTGTTTAGAGATCACTATGATTTTGGGGAAAAATGGTGAAATCAAATCAGAGATTGAATTGGAGTGAAGACCTTTTTTTTTTTAGAGATTACCAAGATTTTGGGAGAAAAATGGTGAAATCAGAGATCAAATCAAAGTGAAGACCTTTTTTTTTTTAGAGAACACCATGATTTTGAGAGAAAAATGGTGAAATCTGAGATCGAATTGAAGTATGATTTTGGGAGAAAAATTTTAGATATTGATGGAAAGTAAAGACTTTTTTTAGTCAATGACCCACTCAACGTAAGTTTCAAAAAACTGTCATTTTTTGACCTGCCATATAATAAAGGTTTGTCATCCCTGAACTAGGTCAAAAGAAGCATAGTTAAGAGCTTAATAGGAAGAATAAAAGTACCTGTACATACTTTAGATTAATTTTGCCACCAGCTTCATCAAAATTTCTAACAAAAATCTTAAAATAAGAATTTTTATTGAATATTTTATTATAATTTAACTTAATTTTGTTCTTTTCATTAATTTTTATAGATTTTAGAAGCATGCTTTTTCTTTTCAAAGTATAAGAAAAAGTATTTTCATTAAACAGATACAAGTTTTGATTAATTGTATCAACGATAATAGAAACACCAGTGGCATATGATGTATCAATAAAAACAAATCGTCGGCATAACTTACTATTTATAAGAATTTTGATCTTACTGAAATTATTAAAAAACAAAGGGACAGAACTGTCATTTCAACCTGACATTTAGAACTTTTTCTTCTTGGCATATCATGATCTCTGTTTCTCCTCCTAACTCAAAGATAATGTTGAAAGTCTTAAACTTACAACCATTTTTGGAATAAAGAGCAGTTTCTTAAGAGGTTTTTGGATAGGAAGCTGCAGATCTTTGTTTAACCAGTGGCAAATGGTTCTTTTAGACACATCAGCCAGTTCAGAAACAGATCTTTTTATTTGTCGATGATAGAAATGGTTTTGCTTGCAAAAGCCACTGGATTTTTTGATTTGTCCTTCAAGTCATTTTCTAAGGCTGGCCACTTCTTTTCATTAGAGATAAGGTTACATTTTCTTTGTTTTGCTTAAGTATGCAACAAACAGAACCTTCAGAAAGCCCCAATCTGCTTGCAATTTCTATTTTTGTATATTTTTTCTATTTTTGTATCCTTTGTAAGAAGAATTACTTTACTTTTAGAAGCTTTTAGAAATTTGAACCAATTTTCCCATCTTGACAGCAAAAATTTTATAGCAAATCTATTTTACTAATTGCCGATAAATATCAAAAGCAACACAATATAACCTGTTGGAAAACATAAATAATAGGTTAGGCTAACATAAGATAAAAAACTAAAATGTTAAACAGAATTGAAGAAAACAGTAAAAATTAAAAAAATTTCCCAACTTTTTGCTGGTACAGTATAACAAACATACGAAAAAAATTATTTTATAGATTTATTTTATAGATATGGAAAAAAAAAGTTTACAAATGGTGTTTTACAATCACTCTTAAAATACTAAAATAATCTAAATTTACTTTTAAAAACAGATACATTTGTTGCAATATAATTATAATAATAATTAGTGACAGGACAATTAATTGAAATCGGAATTGATAAATTTTTTGGAATCAAAATCAAAAGATTTTTCATGAAAATTTTAGTTCTTGAAAACAATTCCTAATTTATTCATGTATATATTTGTCTTTTTTTAAAAATACTTTACTACCACTCAGCACACACATATATAAGACATTTTAATTTTGAAGAAAATATATCTATAACAATTATAACTATGAGTTGGTGGCAAATTGACTCTGGCAAATTGTCACCAACTGTCACTAACCTTAACAACGCTATCATCACTAACCCTATCCCAAATTGGAAATGGCTAATTGTCAGCAGCAAATGTTTCCATCCCATACATAAATATCAGGGACTTCTAAACATTACTGAGGTGCAAAACTGTCAAATTTTCTGCTTTTGTCTTATACTACTACAGGGCTACTGCAGAATAAAGTTGGTAAAACTACGTCAAGAATAGATTACAAGAATAGATTAAAATATTTGCTATTTATTAGTATACTAGTAATTTGTTTAGCTTTAAAATTTTTAGTGGTATTTATGAAATAAGTAGTAGCTTAAAGCTAGAGAATTGGTAATAAATAATTCATTGGTACTATAAACAGCAACTAAAAATACAAAATATACACTATAATTTGTGTTACTATTTACTTAGTGACATAAACAGCAAAACATTTAAGTAATATATATTGTTGAATATGAAAGTAAAAGTAATATTTGACACAGCAATAGAATACTATACATTTTTAGAAGTGTATTAAGGTTTTTATGAAATAAGTAGTTAGCTTAAAGCTAGAGAATTGGTAAATAAATCTAATAACTTTTTCCTCCTTTTTTGCTTGTACAAAAGCTAATTAAGTTACACTTAAAAAAACTTTACTACATTATTTTTTAATGTTTAAAATTGTTAAATAAAAAATTGACTTTTAAATTGCTTTACGAATTGATATTGAAACTGCCAAAAGTTAATACATTGCCATGACACAGTAATCTTATCATATGTATCTTATGTTTAAGTGCATTGCAAAAATATGGAAGTTTTTAAATGTTACTAATCTCTTTTCTGTTTTATGTAAGAAAATTGTAAGGTTAGATAATTTGATATTGTGCAATTTATCGTTGTTGTCATTTGGAGAGGTATCCACTCCAGGTCAGAAACAAACAGGACTGGGAGCGAGGGTTTATTCTTTTACTACCCCAGGCTGCTGTACTGCCTAAATCAGATGCTGGCAGTGATGTTATTAAGCCAGCATCGAGTTTTGTCATGCAAAACTGTCAGACCTTGTGTTCCATGTGGTGCCAGATGTATAGGGCACATCGTTAGAACATGGTCTGCGGTTTGTTCAGAGGTGCCACACTCACAATTTGATGAAGGCCCCGTTTGTGCATGAACAAATGGAATCACCCAACACCAGTCTGCAGGTAGTTGAGCTTAACCCAAGCTGCTTGGGACAAGCCCATCCCAACAGGTCAATGGCCAAACATGGAGCATGGACAAATTTTCACAGTACTCCATTTTCCATTTGTGATTTGTCCATTCAAAAGTGTGGATGCCAAGTCCGGCAAGGTTGTTCAAAAGATTCCGCGCAGCTGGCACAAATGGGTGTCTGGATCTTAGTCTCACTTGGTGAGTATCTGAGGATCCACTTAAAAGACCATACAGAATATGATCAGGGTTCGGAGATCAACAGTGAGCCATGGAGAGTGTCACTCCCATTTGGCAAAACTGAGAATATAGGTAGGTGATCTGTTGGAGTGGGACACAGGCATCCAGTAACTATGCGCAAGGTGTCGTTCAAGACTCTGTTGATGAGGTGAGTGTGAGCACTGCGACACCAGACTGGCACACAGTACTTAGCTATTGAGTAGACTAGAGATAAGGTAGCTACGTGAAGTGTTTTAGCACCAGCACCCCATCCCGAGCCCACGAGTCCCTCAGCAGTGTGACGCGTGAGGATTATTTTTTGAACAATGCTGCTAGATGGTGACAGAACATGAGCAATCTGTCCAGTTTTACCCCAAGAAAAGGACAGAATGGTAAAAGTCTATCATTATTGTAGACTTTTAACTCACTCTTGGCCTCTCGATTACTTAAGTGAAAGGCTGCCTTCACTGTCTTAGTGTGACTGAGCTTCAACCTCCAAGTCTGGAGATACGCTGAAAGTGTAAACATGTCTTGGCTTAAAGTCCCCTCCAAGTCCTTCCAGTTTCCAGAAGAGTACAACAATGCTAAATCATCACCATAACAAAACATTCTGGAAATCATGGAAGATCATACATATCGATGTTAAATAGGAGGGGAGCCAAGACTGAACCCTGAGGAACGCCATTTTTAAGATGGCGTAGCCTGCATTGCTTGCTGTCATTGGTAGTAAGGGTGAAACTTCGATTTCAGACAAGCTCCATAATCATTCTGACCATGTGCTTATCCGGGAGAAGTTTCAGGAGCTTGCAGGTAAGGCCACAATGCCAGACAGTCATAGGCAGCTGTCAGATCGACAAATATGGCACCAGCCTTCTTTTTAGCCTCAAAAGAATCCTTGATGTTCTGGGTTAGAACAACTTGATCTATGGTTGACTTCCCATGTCAAAACCCAGCCTGCTCTTTAGGGAGCATTGTATCGATTAATGGCTCAACATAGGTGTAGATAAGCCTCTTGAGGATCTTGTAGGGGACACAGAGAGCAGAGATATCAGTCGATAACACTTTGGGTCCTCTACGAACTTCATTGGCTTTGGGATCACAACTACAAGCTCTCTTCTCCAGATCTTGGGAATTTTGGGTTGATGCAAATAGTAAGAGAGGAAGTCACATAACCGGGACTTCAAAGCAGCTCCAGCATAAAGTATAAGCTGTGGGCATATGAAATCAGGGCCCAGAGCTTTACCTGGTTTTAAATGTTGGAGGGCAGCAGTAAATTCTCTGTGTGAAAAATTGTCAGAGATATTTACTGGGTCTGGTGTTGTGGCCCTCCAAAGATCAGACACTTCTTGAGAGACAAGTCGAGAAGACTTGCAGTCAACAGCCTCATATCTTCATGTGACTGAGCTTCAACCTCCAAGTCTGGAGATACGCTGAAAGTGTAAACATGTCTTGGCTTAAAGTCCCCTCCAAGTCCTTCCAGTTTCCAGAAGAGTACAACAATGCTAAATCATCACCATAACCAAACATTCTGGAAATCATGGAAGATCATACATATCGATGTTAAATAAGAGGGGAGCCAAGACTGATCCCTGAGGAACGCCGTTTTTAAGATGGCGTAGCCTGCTTTGCTCACTGTCACCGGTGATAAAGGTGAAACTTCGATTTTGGACAAGCTCCATAATCATTTTAACCATATGCTTATCCAGGAGAAGTCTCAGCAGCTTGCAGGTAAGGCCATGGTGCCAGACAGTGTCATAAGCAGCTGTCAGATTGACAAATACAGCATCGGCCTTCTTTTTAGCCTCAAAAGAATCCTCGATGTTCTGGGTTAGCAGAACAACTTGATCTATGATTGACTTCCTGCATCAGAACCCAGCCTGCTTTTTAGGGACCAGTGGATTGATTAATGGTTCAACACAGATGTAGATAAGCTTCTCAAGGATCTTGTAGGAACACAGAGCAGAGATATTGGTCGATAACTCTTTGGGTCCCCACGGGCTTTGCTGGTTTTGGGATCGTGACCACAAGCACTCTTTTCCAGATCTTGGGAATTTTGAATCAGCACAAACAGGAAGAAAGGAAGTCATGTAACCAGGACTTCAAAGCAACTCCAGCATGGAGTATAAGCTTTGAGCAGATGGTATCAGAACCCGGAGCTTTACCTGGTTTTAAATGTTGAAGAGCAACAGTAAATTCTCTCTGTGAAAAATTGTCAGAGATATTTACTACATCTCGTGTTGTGGCCCTCCAAAGGTCAGACACTTCTTGAGAGACAAGTCGAGATGACTTGCGGTCAACAAACTCGTATTTCCCATTTCTAACCAGCTGAGATGCAATAGCATCGGGTGAAACGGGACAGTGACAAGGAGAGTGTTGTGACCTACCAGTAAGATTGTTCAAAATACTCCATGCTTTTCGACTAGAGTGTGAGAAGTCAATGCTCTGAACTGTCTCAGACCATCAATCCCTCCCCTTCCTGACAAGCTTGGTAAGCAGAGCTGTAGCAGCCAAACTCGAGTCGTCTCCCTAAGGAGACTGCAATTTATTCATCAAAGCAATGTAGTGACTCCATTTGGCTTTGTGGAAGTTCCATTGCTTAACAGACATGCTTGGCACTGCCACAACAAACCCTGGTGGTGTGATAAGCAAAGGTTGATGCTGTGACCTGGGAAACTTTTCAAGTACATGTCTATCTGGTAAGTGACTGTTTGGACCTAGTGAAAGTTAGATCCAGATTAGTGCCAGTGTTCCAGCAGCCAAAGTAAAAACTGGCGGCGTCCTTGGCATTATATAGGAGAGCAAGACAATTAATACTTGCCCAGCCAGCCAAGCACTCACCATCCAGATTGTTATCATCGTAACCCCAGTCAGCATGACGACAGTTAAAATCGCCAGCATAATGACATGGGTGAGGAAACACTGGGAGATTCAGGGATTACAATTGTATTGGTGGTGGTATGTAAGACGTTGACTATTTTATAGCCATCAATGTCCACATACAAACACTTGATCTCCGATGTCAATGGAGATTGGTCCAAAAGCATGTACCTTAGTCACTCAGTGACAAATGTGGCAAGGTTATGCTTCCTGCTTAAAGAAGACCCAGCTCGTTGGTAATTCGAAAGTACCAACTTCTCTGCATCAGTGCAGTGAGTATCCTGTAGTAGGATGATGAGTGCCTCAGACTACAGAGTGAGGTGATGAAAAACGTTCATCTTGCTTTCAGTGAGGCTTTCGATGATCAGCTGAAGAATAGTGCGTCTTCAGAACTTGTTGGCAATGTGCCCTGAAAAGGGCAGTTTTACACAGGCATTGCCCCATTCTGAAAAGAATCAGCAGACCCATGCTAAACATTGGAATGGGTGGATACCCTTCTGTTTTAATAGGTTTGGTTTTGGTCTGTCATTTTTAACACCAATGAGCAGATGTACTCACGGCCCAGGCTGCAAGAAAGCACCTACCACCTCGACCAGTGTAATTTATACTATTATATTTAAAAAAACATGGTATACAAAATGCATACATTTCACAATGCAAAATTGGTTATAGATCATGTAGAAGCAAAGAAAACATTGCAATGTTTCGGTTTCCATCAGGTCAGGAGATGTGTCATTTGTGGGTAAATGCTATCCCACATAAAAACTTAATTATAACTAGTTCTTCTCAAATATGTGCAAAGCATTTTTCTCAAAATGATTTGAAATAATTTCAATTGACAAAAAAAAAAGTAGGCTACAAAGAGAGACAACAAAAAGATTGCGATTAAATTTAAATGCAATTCCACATATTTTTCTTGGTTTGCCAAGCTATTTGTTTAAGCAATCAAATTCTAAGTAATCAACCTGCACTTCTACTTCTACTGCTTGAGTTAATCAAGAAAATATTAAAATTAAAAAAAAAAGATTTACCTCTGGAGCAAGAGCATGTCAAAGATTTTGATTCTTTAAAGCATAAATTAAATAATGTTGTACTGTCTGAAGGTTTTATAAAGATTGAAAAAAAAATTTATTGAATTTTATTACATTTTGGTAATGAAAATGGAAACATTGCTCCAAGCTTAATGTTTTTCATAATCATTACTGATGATTTGTGTATAAAAGCATTTGTGCATTCTGTGTTACTATCCAAAGATTTTTACATGCATTTAATGAATGATACTTTTACAACTGGTCTTACTGAAGTTTCCAACTTACTTGCTTTTTGTAAGAACCTCTGCAGTGATTTGCAAGGCAACAATGATGCTAATACTCTAAATTTTGCTATTTCTGCTTTAAAACAATATGCAAAAAACAATACTGAAAATTTTGTAGAAGATACTTCATGTACTAGCATAATGCTTATTTCATTTCTAACTGAACTGCAATTGTTTCAATTACAAAATGCTGCACACAGGTATTCTGCATAAGTCATCACTCTTTCTTTTTTATGGAAACTCACAAGTAGTTCTTTATGAAAAATTATCGGAGATTTTTATTTTACTTTTAGTTAGAAGGCTTCAGCAACTTTCTGTTAATTGTAAGGCTAAAATAAGGCTGAAATTAATCTTGATCTTGATTATTTAAAACAAAGAACTGTAAACTTCTCAGAAGGTGAAAAAACTGTTATTCTTATAGTTGACAAAGTTTATATTGCTCAAAGGGTTGAGTACACCAATAGGAGTTTTGTTGGACTAACAGAACAAGGAAACCTAGCAAAAACTGTGTTAACTTTTATGGTGCAGTCAGTATGCGGTATGTTTGGTACCAGTTAAAGAAATTGACACAAAATTACTGAAATATTATTTTAATTTAGTAATGAAAGCAGTGATGTTGTTGCCACATCAATTGACAATCATATTTGCAACAGGTAAGCACATTTTTTCTACTTTTTTCTTGTGGTTGATATTACTATTATGTAAAATGAAATGAATCAATACCAAAAAAACAGCAATGAAAAAAAGGTTATAGCTGAAACGTAACAAAATTGCATTACTTTATTATTTTTGAATAGTATTTAAATATTTGCAATCACAAATATTTTGAAATTTATTTAAGTTTTTGCTAGTGACAAATTTGTGCAATCCTCATGAAATTTTAACTATTTTTGATATTTAGGAAATTGTATATGGATTTATGTGAAGGCAAAACTTTGTCAAACAGTATTACACATCTCACAAAGCAAAATGAGTGCCTGTTTCTATTGTTTGATGTCACCCACTACATGAAAAATATATGCAACAATTTTTTGAGCAGAAAAACTATGCATATTCCACCTTTACTGATAATGAACACATTCTAGGAGGAAAGTGTGTTGCTCAATTTGCACATACAAGGTCCTCCACCCAAGTGTAGACTAATTTTTAGATAGATTTCTAAAGTATTTATAAATTACTTTATGCTCTGTTTTTTTTTGTCAAAGATGGCGTAAAAGTCAATCAGCACGTTTACCTGGACATGTTGAAGAACAGGGTTCTTCCATGGATAAATTCATTGCCTGGAAATCAAGCAGTGACACTACAGCAGGATGGGGCAACCGCTCACACAGCCAAAATGGTTCAAGCCTGGTGCAAGGACAACTTTAAGTCCTTTTTGTCAAAGGAACTCTGGCCCCCTTCTTCCCCTGATCTTAATCCAATGGACTTTGAGATATGGTCCATCTTGGAGAGAAAGGCCTGCACTGTGTCACATTCAAATGTGGAAAAATTGAAGAAATTGAAAGAATCTTGGGCAAAAATAGAAAGCGAAACTATTCGTGCCATGTGTGACCAAGTTATCTCTCGCCTCTGCTGTGTTATCATTGAAAAGGGCGGATATATCGAATAAACTGAATTTAATATTGAAGATTATACATTTACCTTTAATTTTCTTCAAAAAAAAATTTTTACTGCCCTTTTTGTTTTTAAATTAATGTAATATATAACAGTCTACACTTTGCTGGAGGACCCTGTATAAAACAACTGTATGCAATTGAAAAACACAAACCTTTGAAAATTGCTTATTTATTTAAAAAAACTTTCTTAAATCCAAGTAATGTGGCACATACATCTCCTCTACATGCATTAAGTAAGTTTAATTTTATATGACTATCTGCAAGTTTGCCTTTATAATTTTCAATTTGTCTTTTTGACTTGTGACATCAATTTTTTTGTGAACATAAGCTCTTGATAATTTTTTACGTTACAAGCTGTTTAACCTATTACCAAACTTATTATTATTGCTAAATTACATCTAAAAAACACTTTTTGTTTTGTTCAATTTTGATAATTTGGAAAGATGTTGATTTTTGAAAATTTTGTGAAAATCATGCATGTTGATAATGTTTCAAGCATAAATTGAATCATAAATTTCCATGTTCTATAAACATTTATTGTGTTTCTCAGTGAAATAGTTTTGTTTTATAGGTGTATTTAGTGACTCTACAGCACATGCATTGAATTTCTTTTCTGCAGATAATCCTTGTTTCAAAGAGACAGCTAAATTTGTAAAATTTATTTCTACCATTTGGAAAATTTTAACTGTGAAAGCACCATATAAAGGTTGGTAAAATGTTTTTTTATATACCTGCAGTTTACTTTTAACTTCAAATAGATATATGAATAAGAAGTAGTCTCAATAATTGTGGCAGTGTTGTGCAATTGCAAGTGTAAAAACCAATATGGTTTGATTCTCTTGATATATATGTTTAATAGAAGTAAACTGTGTTTTCTACGTTTAAAAGTTTAAATACTTTTCATACTGGTTCATGTTTAATTACAAATTGAATTTTATTTAACGAACTGCTACTTTGTGGTTGGGCATTCGAATTAGAATCATTTCTATTGGGATTTGAATGCAATATAGCATGTTCTGTGTAACAAATATTTGCAGTTGGTTGAAAAGACTGTATTATACTGTAAAAGTATATTGAGTCAAGGGATGGTACATACATAATAGCATAAGTAATATCTTTTAAGCATAACTCAAATGTATGTATATAAATTTATTTTAATTTTGCATATGTTTCATGTAAAACAACTTAATTTTTTGCTACTCTTAGGTGTGGCAAAAAGAGATGAGATGATTGCCTATTTTGGTATTGATTCATTTCATTTTACATATTAATAATAATATCAACCACATGAAAAAAGTAGAAAAAATGTGCTTACCTGTTGCAAATATGATTGTCAATTGATGTGGCAACAACATCAAAAAATGTCATGAACTGCTTTCATTACTAAATTAAAATAATATTTCAGTAATTTTGTGTCAAGTTTTTCAACTGGTATCAAACATACCACATCTTTGTAATTACTGCATACTGACTGCACCATAAAAGTTAACACAGTTTTTGCTAGGTTTTCTTGTTCTGTTAGTCCAACAAAACTCCTATTGGTGTACTCAACCCTTTGAGCAATATAAACTTTTGTCAACTATGAGAATAACAGTTTTTTCACCTTCTGAGAAGTTTATAGTTCTTTGTTTCAAATAATCAAGATCAAGCAGTATGTTTAAAATGTACAGGTTGGCATGGTCAGCTAGGTTGACAAGGTTAATTTGGAATGTTTAAACTTTCTTGACCCAACTGTATTTGTAAGCCTAATCTAAATTACAGTGTTTTTGATCTACTTTAGTCCTCTACTGATCAATTTTAATCATGTGTCGATCAATTTTAGTCACTACCGATGAAATTTAGTTCTGTGTCGACCAATTTTAGTCATGTGCCAATCAAATTTAATCTTGTGTCGATCAATTTTAATTGTGTACCGACCAAAAATAGTTATGTTGACAAACTTTATTTTTATTGGTAAATACATGTAAACAATTTTGAGATATAATTTTTACTATAAGTTTTTTTGTTTATTAAAGTTTTACAATTACTGCATTTTCAAAAACAAATATTGTAAGAATACCTCAAAGAATTTATAGGGTTTTTTGATTTAATTTGTTGTTTTTGAAATCAAATTCGTTTTTTTTGGCAATCAATTTCATTTTGCAAAAACTTTTATATATATATGTATACAGTATCTTTGTATAGGGTCTCCCGATAGGGTCTATATACATATATAAATAATATGAGGTCTCTGCATTAGGTCTCCATAATCTATAGTCTCTATAATTTTGTTTCTATAATATAGTCTCCATAATGTATATATAGATAGGTATACTGTATTAGGTCACCACAATATTAGGTCTCCACAATGTATATAGTTTCCATAATTAGGTTTCTATAATATAGTTTCCATAATACTGTATTAGGTCTCCATAATTTAGTCTCTATAATAGATACAGTATTTGGTTTCCATAATATGGTCTTCATAATATAGTCCCCATAATATTGGCTTTCCATATAGGATCTTGGATAGGTATATATACCTATCTATATATACATTATGGAGACTATATTATAGAAGCATAATTATAGAGACTATAGATTATGGACACCTAATACAGAGACCCCATATTATTTATATATGTATATAGACCCTATTGGGAGACCCTATACAAAGATACTGTATATATATAAAAGTATTTGCAAAACGATTTTGATTGCAAAAAGAATAAATTTGATTGCAAAAACAAAGAATTAGATCAAAAAACCCCATAAATTCTTTGAGGTATTCTACAAAATTATGATATTCTTACAATATTTGTTTTTGAAAATGCAGCAGTTGATAATAAACAAAAAAACTTATAGTAAAAATTATATCTCAAAATTGTTTACATGTACTTACCAATAAAAATAAAATTTGTCGACACAACTATTTTTGGTTGGTACACGATTAAAATTGATCGACACAAGATTAAATTTGATCAGCACATGACTAAAATTGGTTGACACAGAACTAAATTTCATCGGTAGTGACTAAAATTGATCAACACATGATTAAAATTGATCAGTAGAAGACTAAAGTAGATTGAAAAACACTATAATGTACAAACAAAAAATAATGAATTTTTCAGTTTTGAAAAAACTTATCAACTTAATAAGGCTTGCCAAACTAGTTAACCTAACCAACCTGGCCCAGTTCTCACATATCAAAGCATCTCAACCTCACCAACTTTGTCCACGCAAACCTTGCCATATGATTAGGCTTTCTATATTTATTTTTATTCTATTTGAATAAGATGTGTGCTTGATTATTTTGCTTGGCAAAAAGGCTTGTGTTTAATTATTATTGTAAAGTATTACTTTAATATTATATAATTTATTGTTTTTGTTGATAATTAACTGAATATCTTTCATTAATTTGCAATGGCTGATGGTAAGTTATCTTTAGATGAAGTAATGAAGGAGTTACAGGTAATCAAATCTACGCAAAAAAGGTATGCTGAACAATTTTTGAATGATTTTGCCAGTGGTGCTGCTTGCTCTTGTTTTTCAGGTCAGAGCCAGTAAGTTCAAGACCTTGAGAATGCCATTGCTTGGGTTAATACCAAAGTTGAAGGGCTGGCAAAATCACTTTGAGAAACCCAAAATTCCTTGGATGATCTGGAGCAATATAGATGTCAGAACTGCCTAATACTACATGAATGCTCAGACCAACCAGTTGGAGGGAAGTACCCTGTTTTTGAGTCATATGTGACCAACAAGCTCAATTCTGAGCTTGATTTGGAATATCAAATAAGATCTAATGATATTGACATATGTCATGCTTTACCATGTAGGAAAGGTCGTTCCTCTCCTATCATCATCAAATTTGTGAGAAGATCCGTGCGAAATTTGGTGTTTTATAACAAGAAGCTGAAAAAATCTCAAAAGCTTATTAAAAGAAGATTACTACTTATAATGAAAGCCCAGAAAGCTTTTGGGTTCAATAATAGTATAGTATATTTGTAGCAAATTTTTTAAAATTTGTTAAAGTTTTTGAATTTTTTGTTACTTCCACAAATTTAGTTTTTTGAAATTTTGTAGAAGTTGATTTAAATTTTTGTAGAACTTAATTTGGTAACTCAGTACGTTTTTTAATCTTATATCCTTTCGGTGCCTGTTATGAAGGCCTCACCGATAACGCAAACTTGGCTGCCTAATAAAGATAAAATTCTTAAATCTTCTTACTGGACCTGCCCTAGGAACCAGTAACAGCAAAAATATAGTCTAGCTAAATCACAGCTCAGACTACCACAATATCTTCTTTATTAAAAATATGCCCCAATCCACTTAGGAGCCCAAAATAGTATACAATCAACAGCAGCTCACTAGCTTAATTCTTCAATAATCACGTAGACAACCAAAGACTTGCGTTCAAAAACTATAAATTTACACAGCTAACAATTTTCCAATACTAAGTTACCACAACGAATCATAATGATGCTTCCAAGCGAGCCTTATTTATATCACTCGGTCATGAGTATCTTGAACGTTCTGAAAGTTACTAAAATCAAGTTAATCATACAATCAGCATTATTGCTCACATGTGTTACAATAGTGAACCAGTCAGGCATATCGTCTGGATCTTTCTCCAAGACTGAAGAAACTAAGCAGTGTTGCCATTTTTTTATAACTAAATGTAAAATATTTAAATTGCTTATAAAACCATTATTTCTTAGGCTATTTGAGCCGGACCAAAGCGAATGAGATTGTAAATATACATAGTGTGGGCGATTTTTAAGAACGGAATAATATTGTTTTTACAAAGAAAAAAGGCAAGTACTTAAGGACTTTAAAGATATAAATAAATTACTAAGTTTTTTTTTTTTTAATTTTAAGTAAGCAAAATGATATAGTAGCCTAATATGCCATTCTCTGCTAAGAAGAATAAAAAAGCACTTTTCTCTGGAATTTTATTTGCTTTTTTCTGATTTTTATAATTTTCTGCTTTAATTTTTCATCTCTTACGACCAACAAAAAAGTTAAAAAATGCTTTGTTTGCCTGAAATTATCATCTTAATTGCATTAAAGATAAATTTTGCATCACCAAAAATATGCTATGGAAGTGCACTTTTTGTTCATTTACATTTCCTTCTAGTTCTTGTTCAGATAAAGAATTTGCTGAATTATTTGATTTTATTCTGCTAATCATCTAAATAACTTATTCAAAAATTTATCTACATATGATGAACATCCAATAGCTAATGAAGATTCTTGCAATGATAATGAAATTAACTTTTTTCACAATGAAAATGACCAATACTTATCCAGTAAAGATGCTAAATCTCTTCTGTTTAACAATTTCAATGAGAACAGTAATTTTTCAGTATTATGTTTAAATATTAGATCATTAAGCAATCTTAAAAAATTTTTCAAAATTAGGACTATTATCTTTTTTAACTTTAGCACCTAGCCTCATAGCTGAAACTGAAACTTGGTTAAAGACAAATTATTCAGAGTCAATTGTAAATCTTCCTGGGTACTCATTCATTTCTAATCCAAGAATTCAAACTCAGGGAGGTGGTGTTGGATTCTATATGAAAGAAAATTTAGTTTATTCTACACAAATAGATTTAAATAGAATGGAGGAGAAATTTTTTAAATCCCTATTTATTGATGTTAAATTTAAAAATAGAACCATTACATTTGGTTGCATTTACAGGTCTCCATGCAATGATATTATTTCACATTCTTCTTTTTTTGATATTCTAGATAATACTTTAAACGTATAAAAAAGAGATTGTTTTCTATTAGGTACTTTAATTACAATATACTTGATTGTGAAAAACCTCAGATTACAGATTTTGTAGATCAAATGTTTAATAATGGGTTTGTTCCTCTTATCAATAAACCTACAAGAATTCCACAAAATAATGCAACTCTTTTGGATCATATATGGAGCAATTCATTGGTAAGCATGAAGATAAACTGTGGTGTTTTAACCCACTGTATATTCGATCACCTTCCTGTCATAATGTGCACTTTCATTAGCAAAATTTCTCATAAAAATGTCCAACATTGTCGGCATTTTACAGATCAAAATGTAAATCTATTCTCTAAAGCTCTTCCAGAAAGTGATATTACTCCTATATTATGTGATTCTGACCCAAATTCCAGCTACCAAAAATTACAAAAGTTTTATGTGAATAAATTTGAAAATTTCTTTCCTTTAACTAAAATTTCTTGCAAAAAAACAAATACCGTATATTTCGGCGTATAAGATGACCCTTAAAGTCGAAAAACGTTTTATACAACCGAACGGGTTGTCTTATACAACCGATATAAAAGTCTTTATGGTATATAAAACCGATATAATTTTGTACCTCGTCTTATCTGACGGTCGCCTTATACGCTGAAATATACGGTAATTAGTGGTTTGATTCTGATCTTCACATTCTATTAATCAAAAAAGAAAAACTGTATAAAAGATACATTAATAATAAAAATCCACAAACAAGACAGGCATTTACACAAGCCAAAAATTTGTATTTTTCCACTGTTAAAACAAAAAAACAGGTATATTATAATTTAAAATTTAACAATTGTAAAAAAGACATTAAAAGCACTTGGAAATTGATTAATTCTATAAAAGGAAAAAAACATAAATTGTTCATGATCCTTTAAAAATAGCAAACTATTTCAATAAACATTTTGCTGATGTTCCCAATGAATTAGTGAAATCTTTACCTCCCAAGAAAAAACATTTCTCAGAATATTTAAAATCTTCCACATGCCAATCAATGTTTACTTGGCCAACATGTCCTCAAGAACTTGCTAACATTCTGAAAAATTCAAAAAACAAATTAAGTGCAGGGCCAGATGATATTCCAACCAAAGTTTTTAAATCCTCACCTCATAATATACTACTAACACTTAGCCATGTCTTCAATCTTTCTATGAATAAAGATGAATTCATGGATTGCTTTAAACTTTCTACTGTGTGTCCTGTGTTCAAAAAGGTGATTCCAACAATATTAATAATTATCAACCAGTCAATTTATTATCAAATATTTCGAAATTACTTGAAAAAGTTATGTATAATAGATTGTACTCATTTTTAGAAAAGCAAAATTTTTTTTACAATTATCAATTTGGTTTTAGAAAAAATCATTCTACTACTCATGCAATTTCAATATTAGTGGAAAAAATATCTCAGTCATTTGCCTGTAAAAAGGCAACCCTAGCAATTTTTTTGGATTTATCTAAAGCATTTGTTACAATTGATCATACAATATTACTTTCCAAACTTAATTGTTATGGGGTTAAAGGCAATGCATTAAAGTGGTTTACTAGTTACTTAACAGGATATACACAACAAGTAAAACATGCAGGAATTCTTTCTACAACTACTCTTGAAGTTATAAGTGGTGTACCTCAGGGCTCTAATCTAGGACCACTTCTCTTTTTGATATATGTCAATGATTTCAAAAATTGTCTAAATGATAGTGATTCTTTGATGTTTGCTGATGATACAAGCATTTTTCTACAAAATAATGACATCAAAAAGCTTTTTGATACTTATAATAAAGAACTTCAACTAGTTGACCAGTGGTTGATTGCAAATAGATTATCAGTTAATGTTTCTAAAACTAAATACGTTTTATTTAAGACTGCTCAATCCAAATTAACAACAAAAAAGCAAACTCCCACATTGCGACAAAATAAAATTGAACAAATTGAATGTATTAAATTTCTTGGTGTTTATATACAAGAGCACTTATCATTGTCAAGACATATAAATCACCTAATATCTAAACTACGTAGTGTTCTTGGAACTGTTATTAAAGTGAAGTCACTGTTAAACAAAAGATCTCTTCTCTTACTTTATCACTCTCTTATAAATAGTCAGCTATCTTATTGTATTTCAAATTGGTGTTTTGGCAATAAAACTTTGGTTAAAGATTACAAGGACTGTGCTATAAATTTGTTAAATTAGTTTTTAGTTTTAACAGTAGCTCAACTGCTTGTGATAACATAAAAGAAAATAAATTGTTAATAGATCAACTTTTGGCTAAAGAACTAATTGTGCTTATGTTTAAGCAAAAAAATGATAAAAACCCAATTGCATTTAAAGATGTTTTTACTAAAAATGAATCTAAATACAATACCAGAAACAAGTCTATCTTTATTCCAAAGAAATGTTTTAGCACAGTATGTCAGCAAGCTATTTCACACCGTGGTCCTGCTTATTGGAAATGCATTCCCTTTGACTTAAAAAATAAAAAACAAAGTGTTTGATCTTTTACTCTTGAGTTTATAAATATCTTTTAAGTAATGGGAATAATATTTAATTGTAGTGTTTAGATTCCTAAACGTGATACTGCCCTATGTATTTTTAATTACAGGTTTTGGGAAAGAAGGAAATGGAAATGTTGTCAAAATTTTTGAATTCAATCTCTGGAAGAAAAGCTTAATTGATCAAGATATCCAGTCTGCACACAAAGCTTTGAAAAACTCTTCTTGATTTTGATTGTCTGCATAATTTCAAACTCAATCAAATTGATTCTTTTTCACCCTTATCTTTGCTCTTTCATTAAAATTTCTTCTTGGCAATAGTCTACTGTTTTATTTTAGCGATTAATTTTTTATTTTTAGAATTGTAAAATAAGTTTCAAAAACAGTTACTAAATGTTATTGACTTTGTTTAAATTTTTTTATATTACTATTATGCTGGTCTGCAAAAGTTTTATCTAATACTTTGTTTTTGTAGTGCATGAATTCTGTTGTTAAAGTTTTTTTTATTTATTTTTTTTTGATTTTTATTTATAATGTTTTTTCCATCAACTTCAACTAGCATAATAGTTTTTTTTGTTATGTTATGTTATCTTTTGTATCATTAATATTTGTTTATTATTAGATGTATAATTCTGTAAATTTTCGTATATACTCTCTGCAATATTCACAATTCTATGATAGTCACCAGTTGCATTTAGAAAAGGTTTCTGGACCTGGTGAGGTTTCTTTTTATGGGTGGTTTTTCTTTACTCACCTACCTAGCTCAGTTGAGCTAAATTCCCATCTTGGCTCACTGTGCCATCCATCATCATTACGCAGCCTAGTCATGCACTGGTTATTTAATAGTTCAGTTTGTTTGATAATAATATTGTTATGTATTTTTTTATTTATTTATTGTATTTTTTTCTTTTTTACTTCTTACATCTTTATGTGATTAAGGTGTTGTGGCCATGCTTTATACTGTCTTGTACTTTTACTTTATGATTATCACATGCATGTTTTAACGTCTGACGTTGTGCTGCTTCTTCCTTTTCTTGATCTTTTTAATATTTATAATTTTTGTGTTAAACTGTTTAATAATGATCGAGAAAAAAAATGAATGAATGAATGAATTAAAAATATAGTCAGTCGGTTTCAACAAAACTTAAATATCTTCTACAGCCAAACTAGCCAACTTCTCAAAACTGAATGATTAGTATTGCTATTTACATTACAAATACAACCAGTTTCAACAATAAATAAATATTTTATATAACCCAGTCAACCATGCCAACCTGTACATTTTAAAGGACCCAGATCAAGTGTTCTCATCTTAACCTTATAATTAACAGAAAAGTTGCTAAAGCCTGGTATCTTTAACCCTTATTTACCTAGGCTGCTTTTTCTGTTGACTACCTAAGGGGGGGTCCTCGGAGGACCCTAAGTTTACATGTCCAATATTCATTACAGACAATAGCTGTGCAGTTGATTTTTTGATATGTTGGAGAAAATTTATTCTAGTTTAGTCAAATGTCTTTACTTTTAATATATTTGCTATTAGTCTTTTCTTATTTTGCATAAAGCTGAAGGTCCTCAAATTTTCGTTAATTGCTTTGTTTTGCGAAATAGTGTGATTAGTCACAGTCTGCTGCAAAAATAAATAACTACTACGTGAGGCAGTAATCTTGACAAACACAGCAAGACATTCAAAACGTTTTTTGACTTATCTCATGGTTTTTGCATATAAAAAATATACGAAAATCAAGAGGTAAGTCAAAAAATAGCATGCTACACTAAAACTATCCATCAAATTTGCTCAAGTAAAATACCAAAATATTCAGGAATAAATTTTAGGAAAAGTCATAAAATTTTAAGTTTTTATCATCCAAACTCTACAAGTTATATCATTTTTTTTATAAGGGTGGGTCCTTTGAGGACCCCCTTAGGTAAATTAGGGTTAAAATGTGCAGGTCGACGTGGTCACTGGTCAACATAATCAACATGGTTGGATGGTCGATGTGGTCAGCTAGATTGGCAAGGTTAATTTGGAATGTTTAAATTTTGTTGACCCAACTGTATTTGCAAGCCTAATCTAAATTAATGTACAAACAAGAAATAATAAATTTTTCACTTTTGAAAAACTTATCAACTTATTAAGGTTTGCTGAACTAGTTAACCTAACCAACCTAACCCAGTCCTCGCATATCAAAACATCTCAACCTCACCAACTTTGTCCAGGTAAACCTTGCCAAATGATTATGCTTTCTATATTTATTTACAGTACAAATACAGTCAGTTTAAACAAAATTTAAGTATCTTCTACAATATAGCCAAACTAGCCAACTTTTCAAAACTTAATGATTAGTATAGCTATTTACATTACAAATACAACTGGTTTTAACAATAAATAAATATTTATTCAACTAACCCTGTCAACCACACTAACCTAGCCCTCACACCAACCACGTGGACCATGCTGACCATGCCAACCATGCCAACCATACCGACCTTTACATTTTAAAGGAACCCCTAAAGCCTTCTGAAGGTAAAATAAAAACGATAAACATCATCCCATTGCTAATAGTAATTCATTAGCACAAATTTTTTGCTTTAAGGCCAGATGTGCTTCCAAAACAGTAATAGATTGCTAATATGATACGAGTCAAAAAAGGTTGAGAACCACTGCCCTATAAACTAATAAAGATGTTACAGGGCATTTCATTAAAAATCAGACAAATTTCACAATAAATCGGAATGATTTCAAAATATATCAGAAAGTTTTCAAAATTAATCAGAATGATTTCATAATAAATTGGAATTCATGGAAGGCTCATTTTAATCCAAAATTTGATTCTGGATATTTTTATGTTTACAATAGATTTAATAATTATATAGTTATCAAATATAATTATAGTGAATAAGTTTGATAAAGGAGACAAGAAAAAAGTATGTCGCTTTGAATCAAGCACTTTATGAGCAAATAAAAAGGTTGCTTCAAAAAGAATCTGTGAAAAAGATTGCAGAAATTACTGGAATAAGAAAGTCTCAAATATATAAAACTAAATGTTTTATTGAGACAAACCCAGAAGCATGTGCTTACACTGATTTTTCTAAGAAAAAGGGACCAAGACCTAAGAATAAATCAAAATTAGAAAATAAAGTGAGAGAAATCAGTGATTGAGATAATAGCCTCACACAACTGGGCATAAATATTGGAAACTGAAAGCATCCACATATAGAAAATGTGGGATACTGTTATTGAGGGATTAAATATCTAAAAAACATTAGTTTAAAAATATATTTTTAAATTCAATACTTTTCTAATTAATTTTGAAATTTTTTTGATTTATTGTGAAAACTTTCTGATTAATTTTGAAATCATTCTGGTTTATAATAAAATCATTTCAATTTATTGTGAAAACTGTCTGATTTTTAATGAAATACCCTGTAAATATTGTCTAATCAAGCTTTAGTGTCATTATACCTGACTTTAATATGTGGAAGCATTATCATATCCCAATACAATACAATACAGTTTTTGTAAATTTAAGCAATATAAATTTATTGCCTCATCTAAGGTGCCTCAATCATACCACATACAGAACATGAGCATAAATTTCTAAATATTTCTGCACAGATACAATTGTTGATTTAACAATGATTGAGGCAAAATTCTAACCTTTCAGCTTAGCAACTAATTTATCCCTGGATGATGAGGCTACATCATCACAAATTGAACCACCATATTTTCTCCTCTGGGAGTTTTATTAGTTTTAAATGCTTCCTTTATCATACTTTTGTATGATCTCACCAAAATGATAAATGGCTAAAACTATGCTGACTCAGTAATGACAAATTTGGCAACATCACTGCTTTTTCAACAATAGTCAATTTGGACCTAAAGTTGTTGAATTATATAATTTTCTTGTTGCCGTATTTATTTTAGAACTCTTTTAAATTATGTTTTAAACATGTTTGGAAGAAGAGGAGCATTCAAATATATACTGAAAAAAAGGTTGCAAACTTAATTGTTTATGAATTGAAATATTTTTTGTTTATCAGTCTTGGCATTAAAAGTAATTGAAAAGTTTACAAAATTTTTGTTTAGAATTTTATTTATTTATTTATTTTATTTTATTTATTTGAGTCAGACACAAGGTCCATAGAAAAGAGAAAAAAAAAAACACTCACAACAACAACAAAAAAAGAAAACAAGCTGGAAAGAAAAATAGAACATTTGAATTACATCAACAATTGAAGACGATGTTTATAATAGTCACTCTTGTAGAAGAAATTGCTATACACTATATAGTTAACATACACATTACTAGAATGGCAGCACTGTTCTATAAATTGATAAATAAGTTTTCTCTGTAGTGCATCGAAAGTGGGAATATTTGCTTTTACTTATAGCTCTCTTGCACTAACATTACACTTGAGCCCATGAATTAACCGAAAGGAATCATTGTATGCAACTCGTAAGTGATTTAATGAAGAGCATAGATATTTAAACCATAAATGACTAGCATAAAATGAAGTACAGTGATAATTAAATAGTATATTTTTTATAGTACGGGAAATTGCCATGCTCTTTTTGCAATTAGACATATTCTTATTAATTTAGTGTTAAATCATCTCTAACCATCATATTCATACTTTACTTAACACATAAGTTAATAAAACAATTACAAGTACCAATATATCAAAGACAAAATAAAAGATTGAAAAACAAAAAACCAAACTCTATAAACTTTTGCTCATAAGCTTCAAATATTTTTAAAAAAATACAAATTTAATGGAATAAAACTTTAACGCCTTAAAAAACGGCCAAATTTCTCAGATTTGGCTGTATAAAGGCTGATATGGCAACCCTGCATAGGATAGTTGAACATCACAATGAAATTAATCCTGATAAAGAACCTCTAATTGTAAAGGCAGTAATGAAACTACTATCATAAGTCGAGTTATAGTTTATAATGACAAATACCCGGCTCCACAACAAACCAGTCGGTATCACTATCTCAAACTAGCGTGCAAACTTTTGTGAGTCTCTTTGGTCTGTGCCCTAGCGCCACAAGATTTTTTGCGACAAAAAATAATGGAGGTGGTTTCCGAGTTTAGTTAATCCCCCTTGCTTCACTTAGCGCTCGCTTAGACTTTAAGCGCGGAACGATTAATAAAACATACAAAAAGAATGCTCCATTCCACGCTCGTAGTAGAAATGAACCCTAAAAGGAAACAGTGAACGGGAGTGGCATTGTTGCGGTTTTTAAAGTTAAAAAAACTTTGATTGTTTTTTGTTGGCGGTTTTTAAAATATTGTTGGCTCGCGCTTCCAGAGTTTCCAAATAATAAAGTTCGAAAAGCATGTGTGTAAAATATAAAACAGCTGATTTAACAGTTCAGTTCAGTTTAATTTATTATTTGTCAAGTAATAATGTTACATCATTCAAAATTAAAAACGAGATACAAATACATCCATACGAAAGACAAGATAATTTGCAGAGCACTATTTTAAGAAATAACTTAGTAATTGAGCAACCAGTCATTTAAAATTCAAGTTCAAGTTTGTCGGCAGCGTGGTCAAGTGGTTAAAGCACCGGACTGATGATCAGTATGGTCTCGGTTCAAAACCCACTTGCGCCATTCTGTTGTGTCCTTGGGAAAGACACTTTACGGCACTTTCCACTGCTTGGTGGTCTTGACAAGCAGTTCTAAATTGCAGTCATATCTATATTAAATTACTAGCGGACAGTAATATATCTTGGCATCTCCGGAAGCAGGTCGGGGTAATTGCTTACCCTATGTATAGCGCCTCCGTCGCTTTCCTGCGAGTCAGGAGGATAAATACAGAGATAAAAGATAAAAAGATAAAATATTATTAGGCTTTAGAGAAATTCAATAAACAAATGTTACAATTGTTGATTTGAAAAAAAAAAGTGTGAAGCAAGTATCAAACAGTTGAGACAACGAAAGATCATTTGATAAAAAAATCAAGCTGCCTCAGAAGTGGTTATTATATTTAGATTAATTTGACGTTGAACTTTAAATCAATTCACCGGCAAGCTATTTAGGTGTGAAATGCAAAACCAACTTTGTATATTTTAGCAAAGTTAAATGAATGTATATTAGTGATTCGGGAGGCCCCATTAGTTCAAGAGCAAATTTTTTTTGATTTTATTTTTGATATCAAGGTTTTTGGCTATTTTATGCTATTGATAAGGTCTTAAAACTTTTTTATATTGATGTGCATGTGCATTTATTAGGTCCCTTTGGCACGGGAAACTTCTAACACACTCAAATATTTGACAAATAAGGTCTAAAAATTTCAACTATGCAAGACTTTTTATTGAATAGTTCCTTTCTACTTTGTCTGCATGCTATAACGTTATAGCCTAACATGCGCCCACTAAAATCAATGCCATCAAAATTTTTACATTACGTTATCAAACTTACACAAGCTTATAGTTTCGGTTGTTCAGTAGTGTTTCGTAACGCAAATTGCTTTTCCTACAAAGATTAAATTATTATCTTGAGAAAATTGTGCAATGCACCTGCGGAGGGCTTTTGAAAATTTGTTATTTTTTAATGTTTTAAATGATTGATACACTTGTTTGCTTGTCTAGTCCAGGTGCAGTGATGCGTATTCAACTGTGAGTTCATCGTGGTTGGATTTTTTTAAATTGAAAATTAACAATGTAACTTCCTTTTTGTCAGTGATTCTCGTGTAATGCTTGAAAGTAATTTTCTTAAAAGTTTATCATTTAAACCACTGGTTATAAATTTAATTTTGTTAAAAAAAATATAAATTAAGTTTTTTTAAAAAGAAGCTGACTTGTCCGAAAATTAATGGAATTCAATCAATCAATCAAGGTTTTATTTTTTCGTCCATTACACAGCGGATATTCGTATTAAAATGCACACATGTGGTCGCGAAAAAAGGAATCAGCGAAAAAACGATATACGTTGAAACATGCGCCAATTAATAGGTTACAAGAGTAATTATCTAAAAATGAATGGTAGCTGACCCTTAATACCCACACACACTCACACAATAAGCACAAAACAAGTAGTAAACAATCATAAACAGTACACCAAAGTAATGTTAATTGAGTATGGAAATGAAGCATCATGCTATCAACCTGTAAGTTAATTTCTAACAATTTCAACCAAATTTGATTAATCAAAGTACAATATAAGAAAATTAATTTTTTTTTCTTTTTTTATTATTATTATTTTTATTTATTTAACCCAGCCATCTGAGGCACATTTCTGTGTCTCTTGATGCCGGTCCCAAGTCCGGATAAATGGGGAGGGTTACGGCAGGAAGGGCATCCATCCTGCCAAAACAGACAAATGCATAATCATTATCAATCCATACCGGATTGGTCGAGGCCCGGGTTACCAACGACCGCCTCAGGTGTCGCACAGCAGGGCACCTGTGGAAATTATGCTACTGCTAAACATAGTGAAAATAAGAGCAGAAAGAGAGGAGGAAAGCGAGTGAAGAAGCAGCAAGAAGCATGGAAAGGAAAATGCTCACTCATAAGGGTGGGTACTTTAAATATTGGAACGATGACTGGAAGGGGAAGAGAGCTGGCAGATATGATGGAACGAAGGAATGTAGACATATTGTGTCTACAGGAAACAAAGTGGAAAGGGAGTAAAGCAAGGAACATTGGCGGTGGATGTAAAATATTTTACAACGGAGCTGATGGAAGAAAAAATGGGATAGGAATAGTGGTGAGGGAGGAACTGGCTGAAAGTGTCCTAGAGGTAAAGAGGGTGTCAGACCAATGACATACACTCCATGATTGGAAACTCACATCACGTGACCTGATTTTATATCGCTCATTGAACGCTTGAATGCACGAACCTAAATTCAGTCTGATCCAGTTTACCCAAACAGCTTTATACACTTTTTGAATTAATAATTCAATAAATTAATGAAATAAAAAATAAAAAATATAAAATGTGAGGAATTTATTAATAAACTAAAATATTAACAAAAAAATTTAATGAAAATAAAGAGTTAATAAGCTGATTGACTATATTTATTCAATTGAATTCATTTGTAATCTTTTTACATTTAAAATAATTTGATACATTTTTTAAAAATAACTTTGATAAAAACTTTAAGTCTAAATAGCTGTTCTGCATTCTCATTATACTAAATAAATAACTTGCTTTTTTTTAAATTACTGTATCTATTTTTGGTTTAATTTATTTAAAGTTTGTTAAATTTATTTATTTAAAGTTAATTGTTAAAAGTTTTTGTGTAATAATCTAAAGCAGTTTTATTTAAATTTTGTAGTGAGCCACCGACTTGTCGCCACCAAATTTTTATGGCATGGGAAGAAATATTTTCATACTTGGGAAAAAAATTATTATAATCGGTTCCAGTTTGTGACACTATTTCTTTCTTGCTTTCAAACAAATCATGAAATTCTTTCAAGTTATTCAGATTGAAGCAAATAACCCATCGATTAGATTCTATTTAGATTTATTTTAAAAAATTTAAATCTCACTAATTTATTTAGCGAACGTTGCCTATGGATCAATCAATCAAGCAAAATTTATTTTCAATCAATCAAGCAAGATTTTATTTTTTTCGTCTACTACAAAGCAGATATTTATATTAAAACTCACATATGTGGTTGACAGTGGCGTGCGATGACCTCTGAGACTGGTCATGCAATTGCCATGCCAAAATCTGATCATGCAATCGGGTATTTATGGGTAATTAGTAAGTAAGACATGCAATATTTTACGGGTACGAAAAAATTCTGTGTGAGATTCTAATTTTTAGTCTTAAGATCGTGGCGTTGTAGACCAAGATATGCAATATTTTACGGGTAGAAAAAAATTGTTTGTGAAATTCAAATTTTTAGTCCTAATATCATGGTGTTCTAAACCGATTTTCGTCCCAAAATTGTAGCGTTCCCTAAAAACAAAAGGTCTTCACTTTCAATTACTCTCAAATTTTATACTTTTCACCCTGAAATTCTATCAGTTAAAGTCTATTATGAGGGAAATTAAATTTTAATAACCCATGTTTAGGGAGGCTCATAGGTGCTACAGCTTTCTCAAGGGTGACCTGGAAGAAGTTGTGATAGGGTATACTGATTTCTCCCAACATATCGAAGATAAGCTCACAACCGGATGTAGTTTATTCTCACATCGACAGAATGTTGAAATGTTTTGACATGTAATAGACGTAAATGGTTATGTAAGCATAGCGTATAAATAATTAACATAAACATAACATATAATCATAACCATACCAAGCTGGAGGGCAAGGGCGGCAATTGGCACACCGAGACGCATCATTGGCAATTTCACAATTTTTCCAGCATTGAGCATGCATTATTTGGGATGAAAGAAGTTTTTTTGTACGTATTTTTTGAGTAGAATTACTTTCATTTTATTGTGAAAAAACCGATTTAGTTTTTAAAAAAATGGAAGCTTATAATTTTGCTTTTGGGCACTCGTCGCATAAAATTCCAGCAAAGATTGTTTCGCCCCCCAATTTTTTTATTCTGGGAGCGGCAAACCAGGACACTAGTTAATACAAAAAATTTGTCCCTAAAAACTAATGTTCTCTAAAAGAAAAAAGTCTTCACTTCATATCAGTTTCCGATTTCTTGGTTTTCATCCGAAGAACTTTTAATTAGTCTCGTATTACTTGATTTTCATCTCAAAACAAAAATATTCTCTTAAAAAAAAATCTCTCCCTATAACACAGTGCTTCTCAACCCCTGGGTCGCCGTTTAGTTTGATTGGGTCTCCGACAAGTGTAGGCTAGTTGTGTAACAATTAAATCATTTTTGTTCTTTTGTGTCAATTTTAACCTACTTTTGGGTCGCAACCTAGGGTTGACCCAAAGTTTTTACTTTATAAAGAACGAAAATTTGGGACAAAAAATGAGAAATCTGAGACTATTCAAGTGACGACTTTTTTTTTGGAGACCACTATGATTTTGGGACGAAAAATCAAAAATCCGAGACTGAATTCAAGGAAAGACCTTTTTTTTTTAGAAAACACCTTGATTCGGGGACAAAAATCTTAGAACCCCACACAATTTTTTGTCCTACCCACAAAGTATTGCATGTCAATTGCATGACCAGCCTCAGAGATCATAAGTTTAGTTCCCTTATTATGCTTGCAATAACGTCTATAAAAAATATTGGGTCGCCAAAACTTTACTCTCGATTTCCGATTAACATTAGGGTCGCCACAAAAAAAGGTTGAGAAGCACTCTATAACACCTGAAGTACGGTAGTGAAAATTAGATGATTTAAACTTTTTATTTGCCTCAATCTTACGTCATAAACTTATCTATATTAAAATAATTTTATATTAAAGATATATATTATATTTTATATTAAAGATATATATTAAGTATATAAATATTATATTAAGGATATATATTATATAGGCCTATACATAAAATAAAATTATTTAATAAAAAAAGTTTATTAACGACGTTTCGGATTTATTACTCATTGCATTATCAACTGCGTAAAATTCTTTATAATTTTACGTGGTCGTGCTTCTTTATAACTTTTCATGGTCGTGATCGTACGTCCTTATATATATTGGCTATAGTTTTATTCTAAAATTTATTCAAAACTTACTCTCTGTCATATCTTATAATTTAATTTATAAAGTTTGTTATTTTTCAAAACTAGCTACATCAACAATCTGACCAATTTTTGTTCACGCTTTTGCAAAAACAAAACAAACTTTTATGTAGTTCAATTTAATTTCACTAACTTGGCATAACTATTAATTTATTAAGCTAAAATTTAATAAAAACTTACACTCTATCACGCCTTACAATTTAATTTAAAAAGTTTATTATTTTCAATAATTGCATCATTAACAATCTGACCAATTTTTGTTCACGCTTTTGCAAAAACAAACCAAACTTTTATGTAGTTCAATATATATAAATCAATGTATTTTTTTGACGACTCAGTCGTCCAAAGGAGCATGCAGTCAAGCGTACGAGTGCCGACTCTCCTGTCGGCGTTCTCTTAATAAAGAAACAAACTGAGAGAAAAGAGTTTCTTATCATGGTATGTATGTCGTTGGTCAGACAGACTAATGGCCATGAAGCTGGAGGTAAAAGGGTCCATCCTAAATATAATAAGCGCATATGCTCCACAGGTTAACAACAGCATGGAGGAGAAAAATGATTTTTGGTAAGACGTGGATGGATTGATAGAAAGTATATCAACAGAAGAGAGGATAGTTCTTGGTGCAGATCTTAATGGACATGTGGGCGAAGGAAACATAGGGGATGAGGAAATAATGGGGAGGTACGATGCTGGAAGAAAAAATAAAGAAGGATCAATGGCTGTGGATTTTGGGAAAAGAATGGATTTGGCGATTGTCAATACTATTTCAAGAAGAAAGATGAACACAGGGTGACATATAAGAGTGGAGGAAAAAGTACCCAAGTAGATTATGTGATGTGCAGAAGGAGGAACTTGAAGGAAATGTGCGATTGTAAGGTAACATTGAATGAGTGTGTCGCAAGCAGCACCGTATGGTGGTATGCAAAATGGCTCTTATGGTGAAAAAGAAAAAAACAGAGAAAGTAAAGCCAAAGATACGATGGTGGAAACTGAAGGAGACAAGCTGTCAAGAAGCGTTTAGACAAGAGGTGACCAGGATTCTGGGAGGCAAGGATAGATTACCTGATGAGTGGGACAAAACAGCAGAAATGCTAAGAAAAACAGCTGAAACTGTACTGGGAGTGACATTTGGGAAACAAAAAGGAGACAAGGAGACATGGTGGTGGAATGAGGAAGTTCAGGAGAGCATAAAAGAAAAGAAAATACTAAAAAGATATACAAAGAAAAGAAGAGTAAGACAAAGAAGGCAGTTGCGATGGCAAAGGGACGTGCCTATGAGAATTTGTATGCTAGATTGGAAACAAAAGAAAGTGAAAAGGAGTTGTACAGATTGGCTAGGCAGAGAAACAGAGCAGGGAAAGATGTGCAGCACGTGAGGGTTATATAAGATCAAAATGGTAATGTTATGGTAAATTCGGAAGCAGTGTTAAAGAGATGGAAGGAGTACTTTGAGAAACTGATGAACGAGGAAAATAACAGAGAACCTAGGACAGAGGAAGCAGAAGGGGTTAATGAAGAGGTAAATTGTGTCAGTAGAAAAGTAAAGAACGCACTAAGAAGGATGAAAAAAGGTAAAGCAGTTGGGCCAGATGAGTTGCCAGTAGAAGTTTGGAAGTGCATGGGGGAGATGGGGATAGAGTTTTTGACCAGACTGTTCAACAGACTACTAATGGGTGAACGGTTGCCAGAAGAATGGAAAAGGAGTGTGCTTATCCCAATCTATAAAAACAAAGGGGATGCACAGTGCTGTGGAAACTACAGAGGAATAAAGCTAATGAGCCACACAA
Source organism: Diplosoma virens (assembly GCA_963680785.1). Classification (NCBI taxonomy): domain Eukaryota; kingdom Metazoa; phylum Chordata; class Ascidiacea; order Aplousobranchia; family Didemnidae; genus Diplosoma; species Diplosoma virens. The sequence goes on along the minus strand of OY796887.1, from coordinate 44,833,406 downwards.
TGAAAGTATGGGAAAAAATTATTGAAGCCAGGTAAAGAGATAGAGTGGAGATCAGCAAACAGCAATATGGATTTATGCCAGGAAAGGGAACCACCGATGCCATGTTTGCTTTAAGAATGTTGATGGAAAAATACAGGATAGGTCAAAGAGAGCTACATTGTATATTCGTGGACCTAGAGAAGGCTTACGACAGGGTTCCACGGGAAGAGCTGTGATACTGTATGAGAAAATCCGGAATAGTGGAAAAGTATGTGCGACTAGTACAGGATATGTATGAGGGAAGCGAAACAGTGATGAGGTGTGCAGTAGGAATTATAGAAAGTTTCAAGGTTAAGGTTGGACTGCACCAGGGATCAGCGTTATGTCCATTCCTTTTTGCAGTGATAATGGACAGGCTAACGGATAAAGTAAGGAGAAAACCACCATGGACGATGCTGTTTGCTGATGATATTGTGATTTGTGAAGAGACCAGGGAAGAAGTGGAGCGGAGATTAGAATCCTGGAAGTATGCATTGGAAAGAAGAGGGATGAAAGTAAGTAGATCGAAGACCGAATATCTTTACATAAATGGAGGAAATGACGACGAAACAGTAAAGATGGAGGATACAAAAGTGCCAAGAGTAAAGGAATTTAAGTATTTGGGATCAACGGTGCAAGAAAGTGGTGGTTGTGAGAGGGAGGTAAAGAAGAAAGTGCAGGATGGAATGGATGGAGAAGAGTATCAGGAGTAATCTGCGACAGGAGGTTACCAGCTAGAGTAAAAGGAGAAGTGTACAGATCAGTGGTAAGACCAGCAATGGTGTATGGACTTGAGACAGTAGCAGTCACAAAGAAACAAGTAGAAGAGATGGAAGTCGCAGAGATGAAATGTTGAGGTTTGCTATGGGAGTGACGAGAAAAAACAAGATTAGAAACGAGAACATCAGGAGTACCGTTAAGGTAGAACGGTTAGGAATGAAGATGAGGGAGGGCAGGCTGATGTGGTATGGACATGTCATGAGGAGAGACCAAGAGTATGTAGGAAGAAAAATGATGGAAATGGAGTTACCAGAAAAGAGGAGAAGAGAGAGACCAAAGAGAAGATTTTTAGATGTAATGAAAGAAGATATGGGGAAAGTTGGTGCAAAGGAGACGGATGTTGAAGACAGAAAAATGTGGAGAATGATGATGATACGCTGAGGCCACCCCTGACTAAAGGGAAAGGCTGAAAGGAGAAGAAGGTTTATTTTTTATTAACCCATGTTTAGGGAGGCTCACAGGTGCTGCACCTTGTCCAAGGGTGACCTGGAGGAAGTTGTGACAGGGTTTCCTCACCCAGCCAACAATGCTATGCAGGACCCATGTGGGCCCTGCAAGGGCTGGCCGTACGGGACCCGTACCGATTTGGCCGCGGGCGCTGTAGTGGCCCCGCATGGGCTAACCGCACCGGTTTAATTTGGTTTTTAGTTTTAAGCCGTAATCAAAAATTAAAATATGCAAATAAGCTAACTTTTTTAATCATTTTAAAAAAGGAACAATTTGAATAAACAGTTTGAAAATTATGAAACTCGTGCGGTAAACCCGCATGGGCCCTGCATAGCATTGTTGGCTGGGCATTTGTCCCAACTTATCGAAGATAAACTCACAATCGGATGTAGTTTATTCTCATACCCAGGAGATCAGTGACTAAAAGAAACTAAATAGGCCTACTTGCAGGTTACAACTTATGAATAAAAAGAAAACTAATAAAGTTACAATTCTTTTAAAAGCTAATCATGTTGTATTTAGCTGTTTATTTTTATATCATCTTCTATGAGGTATTGTTGAAAGTCTGAGCATTTGATCCATCTGAGGAGTATGGGTTGAGATGTTTCTTAAACCTGTAATAAAAAAGAAAACAGCAGTATCTGTGGTTTGACAATGTAGCTCTCAAAACTAGGTCACAATCCAGCCTGGTCTGGAAAAACGTGCGAAAAAAAATAAGAAGCATTTTTTGATTATTATCATTTTGACTAGCGACAAGAGAAGTCAGAAAAGTATTAAAAGAAAATTGCTGTTTTAATTCTGGTTGCTTTTGGCTTTTGGGTTTCGACTTTTGCTGGTTTTAGAGAGATTCTATTAGAATAAGATTCTATTTGAATAAGCTGCTAAAGGAATTGTTCTGTAATAACTAAATAAAAGTGAACTGCTTGCATTACTCGAAGAGACTGGAAAAGAATTTATTCCTGGACTCTTGATCAATTACATATATAAGTGGTGGTAGTAGTATTAAGCTATTATACTAACCTATATATATACATACCTACTCTTAAATAATTGCTACAATAACATGAGAAATCCTGTTAGCTGCATTAAATTAAAATACCAAACTACTATAGAAATAATTAAACCTATTTTAAAACAAGAACTTGCTGGTGATATTACTTTCTAAAAGATCTAAAAGACTTGTTTTTTCTAATTGTTGGTGGTATTTTATTCCAAAGTAATGGGCCTCTATAACTTAAATATTGTTTTGTTAAGTCTATTCTACAAAATAGGGGAAACAAATTCGATTTACACCTAATTTGCCGAGATTCTTTGCTACTTAAACGTAATGTATTTTTATTTAACATCCCTTCAAAGGCTGCAGCAAATGTTTATTACAATACTTATACATAAAATGAGCAATTTTTCTTTCCATTAATTGATTTATTGATAAAAAATTTTGTGCTTTCATTACACTTTTGACACTATCTTTTTGTCGAATTCCAAAAATTAATCTAATAAAATAAAATTCGATTGATTTTTCGTTCCTCGTAGTGCTAAACTTCTTGAATAAGGTCAGCCAAATCCCCCACGTCTAACAACTATCCTTTTTTATTTAAAAATGCGTATTTCTGACGCCTGGCAAGAAAAAACCATTGTAGACGGAGATGAAAATTGAATTTATCTTTTATCTGCGGTTAAATACGAGCACAACAACTCAGCAGAACACCGCAAAACTTATTCAGCAAAACATTAAACTTGTTCATTCAGCAAATTATGGTCACTATTCCTTCAGCAAAATTATGGTCACTTGACTGACGGGAGCAATGGCTCCCTTTTTACAACAAACTTGAATTGGTCCACGTGGTTTAAACGACAACCTTTTCAAGCAAATTAATTTTACGCATTATGTATAAATAACTGACCAAAGCCAGGTTGCATTGTTATTCTTCAATTAGAAAAATGTACTACCGACTAATCAACAGCCGGACACTTCGTCGCATCTGACCTTTTTAAACAAAGATGGATCAATTATTTGAAAACATCAAAAAATATTTCAGTCAGCTGCAACTTTTTTACGACGGTAATTTAATCTTTGCAGGAAAAGCGATTTGTATTATAAAACAACCACTTGTACCGATTCAAGTTTGTTATAAAAAGAAAGGCAGCGGTTCCGTTGCAGTCAGTGATTATAATTTTGCTGAATAAACGAGTTGTAATATTTTGTTGAATAAATTTGCTGTATTCTACTGATTTACTACGCTTGAATTTAACCGCAGTTAAAAAATAAATTTAATGTTCATCTCAGTCTACAATAGTTTTTCTTGCTGTGCGTCAGAGTTATGCATTTTTAAACATAACGGTAGTTATTAGACTTGGGGGAATTTTGCTGACCTTGAAGTTCAGCACAACGAGGATGGAAGAAGCAGTGGGGTTTTTTTATATTTTTGTATGAGCCAGCTTCTTTTTAGACAACATAATTACGATTCTGCTCATAATTTTTTATTAAACTTTTATTACACGTAATATTCTTACAGAGTCTTATAGGACAAAATAAAGTCAAAATTTGGAATGAAATCCAAACGCAATTTTTCGCTTATTTTTGTAATTTTGACCCTTTTGTTATTTCTATTATTAGACACATAGTGACAAATGTTTTTGAAGTCTGATTAAAATGTTCAGAAAATTTTGAATTTTAGAAATTGATTTTAAAAAGCGTTCTGATCTCATAGTTAGCATACTTTTTATTTGTTTCAATAGCATTGGATTCGCTGATCTCTATCATTTATTTAGACGTTTATAGGCTAAACCAGAAAGTACTTGAAATTGCAACATTGCTTTATTTTTTTATTATAGCTCATAAACACCAAAATTCGATTTGCTCCTTCAGTTTGCTGCATTGCCTCCTTAAAAGGTAACAGCACTCTAACAAGTTCATTCAATGCCAAATAATCTTGATTTGTAATTCTATTTGGCGATTGAATTAAGGCAAGAGCTGTGTTGACCTCTTTGTGCTCCTTCAACACGCTTTGCAACATAACAAGTTGCGAATTCCACCGTGTAATATTTTCGCTCGTAATGTTATATTATTTTTATATGATTCTATTTGAATAAGGTAAATTGGTAAGATTTGTATAAATTTTTTTAATTTGTTAAATTGATAATTATTTTGATAAAATGTCCAAAAATTCTGATTATGTTAATCTAAAGCAACAAATTGGAGCAATGAAAAAAAATTACAGCAATTTTGAAATAAACCTAAAAAAAGATATAAAAGAAATGATTGAAGAAACGATAAATGAAAAGATAAAATACCTTATCGAAAATACTATGGAGAAATTTGCAAATAAAATGGAGAAAAAATTGGAGCAAATATGGGACCAAATGAAAATGCAAAAAGAAGAAATAAATGAATTGCAAAAAAGCCAAATTTTTATCAGTAAAGAGTATGAAACAATGAAAAAAAAATGGATGAAACTAAACAAATTGAAAAAAATAATTCACATCAATTAAAAAACATAGAAAATGAATGTAAAGAAATAAAAAATAAATTATTAGCAAAAGAAACAGAGTTAGATAACCTGGAACAGTATGGAAGAAGGGAAAATCTTGAATTTCATGGAGTTCCAGTCCAACAAAATGAAAATACTAATAAAATTATTCAAAATCTTCTAAAGCAAATAAACTTGGAAATAACTGAAAATGAAATATCAACTTCCCATCGGCTACACTCGAATAAAGAAAATATACCACCTCCAATAATAGTAAGATTTTCCAAAAGAGATACTCGAAACAAAATCTATGCTAATAAAAGAAAATTTAATGCTGTCACAAACTTTGGAATACCTGGAATGAACAATTTATACATAAATGAAAATTTAACAAAAAAAAGAAGTGAACTTTTAGCAAAAACTAGAAAAGCAAAATATGAAGCCAAGTATAAATATCTGTGGACAAAGAATGGTAACATTTTTGTCAGAAAATCTGATCAAGCCCAAAGTCTACAAATTAAAAGTGAACAAGACATTGCTAAAATTAACTAATGCATTGTTTTTTGATTGTTTTTGTTTTTTTGTATTGTTAAGTAGATAATATAAATAGAATAGAACCACACATTCAAATGACAACTATATCATCAGACAGCACAGCTAATCACCCTGCGAAACACTTAAATAATACTTTTGCCATTGAAGAAAATACATCAAACTACTATAAAATAATAGAATTTCAAAAACTCATGAACCAAAATAAAAATAAATTCAGTATTCTACATATAAATATAAGAAGTCTCTACAAAAATGTTCCTAAAATTGAAAACATGCTTTTTGAACTAAATCAATATCCTGATGTAATAGCCTTGACTGAAACAAAAATCAAGGAATCTGGCACTCAAGTAAATAGAGTATTAAATGGTTACACTTTTGTTCATAATGACACGAAAACAAGTGCTGGAGGAGTGGGTATTTATATTAAATCACATATTTGCTTTAAACTTAGACAGGATCTTGAAATAAAATGTAGAGAGTATGAATCTATTTGGTTAGAAATAGTACAAAATGGTAAAACAAATGTAATTGGTGTTATCTATAGACATCCAAATTATAATTTTCAAGAATTTCAAAATAATTTCCTAAACACCTTGCACAATTTAAATAAGACTAGATGTAAATTCTATATTTGTGGAGACTTTAACATAAATCAACTAACTTATTACACATCAAGCAATGTGAAATGCTTTACTGATTCAATCATGAGCTTGGGATGTGAAAATGTGATAAAAAAACCTACTAGAATTACAACCCACAGTGCAACACTTATTGACCACATCTATACAAACAATTCACAAAATCACATCACAGCTGGGATCTTGATAGATGATATTAGTGATCATCTACCAACATTTATTTTAATAGAAACAAAAAACATTAAAAAAGTAAAGAGCTGGAAAAACACTCAAAGAAAAAATATGAACAGCATTGAAATGGAAAATTTTTTAATTGATTTACAAAATTCCTTTTTAAATTGGTCTTGTATCAATAGCACAGTAGAAGAAGATTTCAATAGATTTAATTCTACATTTGAATTAATTATAGATAAACATGCACCCAAAACAACTATCACAAGAAAACAAAAAAAGTTAAGACAAAAACCATGGATAACAAAAGGATTACTAAAATCAATAAGACACAAAAATAAGTTGTATAAAACATTTATAACAAATAAAACAGAATCTTCTTTTTTAAATTACAAACAATACAGAAACAAACTGAACCATTTATTAGAGATAGCAAAAATACAGTATTATCAAATCTCTGTAATAAAAAACAAAAATGATTCCACCAAACTATGGAAAACTATTCATGAAATATTACAAACTAACACAAAAAAAAATAACACAAATTTTGAATTAGTCAATGATAAACAAAAAAAGACAACAGATGAACCAGAAATAGCAAACATATTTAATAAATTCTTTAGTACTGTAGGATCCACAATGACCTCTCAAATTCAATCACCAAAAATGACTCCACCAAAACAAATGAAATGCCCCCTGAATTCCTTCTTCTTTGGAGAAACAGACCCTGAAGAAATAAATCAGCTGATTAGTGAACTAAATGAAAAAACTGCTGTACGAAAAAATGATATTGAAATAAAGTACTATAAAATAGCAAAGTCTGTAATATCTCCAATTATCAGCAAAATGATCAATAAATGCATAAGTCAGGGTTCCTTCCCAAATTGTCTGAAAATTGCCCAAGTAATACCAGTTTATAAAAAAGGATCAAAAACTAACTGTAGTAACTATCGTCCAATTTCTCTCTTATCTCCTTTATCAAAAATCTTTGAAAAAATTATCTCTTCTCGATTATATAACTATATTGAAAAAAAACAACTTTTATCTGACTGTCAGTTTGGATTTCGACCAAATTATTCTACCTCCCTAGCAATCTCAAATATATGCAATAACATTCTCCTAAATAAAGACAAAGGCTTTTACACTTGCTCCATATTTTTAGACCTCTCAAAGGCATTTGATACTGTGGACCATGCATTACTGATAAATAAATTAAAGAATTGTTATGGCATAAGGGGGACCCCACTATGCTTACTAAACAACTACTTATCTAATCGACTTCAATACACTTGTATTAACAGTACTATCTCAAGCCTTGAATCTATAACTTGTGGTGTCCCACAAGGATCAGTACTTGGACCATTACTGTTTTCATTATATGTTAATGACATGCCACTAGCTTCCTCATTTAAAACAACATTATTTGCAGATCATACTCTCTTGATGATGACAGAATATGATTTAAATAAATTACAACAACAAGTAAATCAAAATCTAGCTTTAATTGAAAATTGGCTAAGATACAACAAATTATCACTAAATTACAATAAAACAACATATTTATTGTTTACAAAAAAAGGTAAGATAAAAAACAGCAATTTTAATGTATCTATAAATAAGATAGAAATAAAACGTTCTGATCATGTAAAATACTTGGGAGTATATATTGATGACAAAATGAATTGGTCATATCACATAAATCACCTAACACAACATTTGCGAAAATCTATTGGTTTGATATGTAAAATTAGGCATTATGTTAATGAAAAAACCACGAGAATGCTATACTATGCTCTTGTCTATTCTCATCTTCAATATGGCATAACCAGTTGGGGTTTTGCTGATGCTTTTTACATGAAACCTCTAAATACTTTACATAACAATGTACTAAGAATCCTAGCTAACTGTGGTTATAGAACAAAATTATCTCCTGTCTATAAAGCACAAAATATTCTTAAATTAGAAGACATATATAAGCTGGAAGTAGGTAAACTCATATTCAAAATTATCAATAATGGAAAGCCACAACAATATAGAGTTTTATTTACTAAGTCTAGAGAAATTCATAACCATTCGACTAGACAAGCAAAAAATGAGAGTATTTATATCTCACAAATCCAAACTAATTCTGGAAAAAAATCATTTCAATATGCAGGAGCAATATTGTGGAACAAAATACCTAATTCCATTAAATCTCTTTCTTTTACTTCTTTCAAAAAAGAATATAAAAAACAACTAATATGGAAATACTAATAGAGTACTAAAGTGTTATTTCTTGTATGTTGGATAAAAGATCAAAAATTTAATCTCATCTAGCTGGAATATGCACAAAATGTCTCATAATTTTAGAATAAATAATATTACTTTAGAATTATTGTATCAGTTGTATGCTTTTTTTCTCTGCTTGTATTTGTTTACATTTTATTTATTTTTTTTTTATTTATTTTTTTTCTTTTTTTCTTTTATTATTTCTTTTATAATCAGCACCAGTATTTCATATTCAGTATTCCTTGCCTTTTTCAAATTAACTTCATGTTACTACATGAAAAAATGGAGGCACCTCGACTTTGATAACCGTATGGTTCTTTCGATGCCTCCATGGTGTAACTTGCATGCACAATTCTCAATCAGTTAGATTTTGTTTGAATTAAAAAGTTTGTTACTTGTTAATATGTCGTGCTATGGTTATGCCAAATAAAAATTTTGTCTCTCTCTCTCTCAAGTAAGTAGCTGCATTCACCGATTTTCTAATAGAGTTTACAATGTTAGCTACTTTTGCAAGCTGCCTTCCGATATAAGACTTTAAAAATTCTGAATCCTGCAGGCAATCTTTGATGCAAAGTTGTTGAGTGTGAGAGAAGCAACTGACCCTCTCCTGTAAGTAGGCAAGAAGAGAATTTAAATCTGCATCACCCTCTACAAAATCGTGATCAGAAATACGAGGTAGAATCTGCAAGCAACAATTCGTTGTCATTCTCATCAAATTCATCAACAGGTTTATGCAAAATAAACTTTGGTAGTGAAATCTGAAATGCTTTTACCATGGAGGAAGCATTGTCTGATACAACTTTGGTTACTTTTGAAGTTAGCTTAAACTTTTTTATAACATCGTCATAAGCCTTGGAAATATTATAAGCTGTATGCTTTTCTAAAAATAAGTTAGCTGCCAGTACAAAGCTACAAAGCTTCCATGTCGCGTCAATGAAATGGACAGTGATGCCCAAGAAACTTGACATGTTTCTGCTTGTCCAAAGATCAATTGTTAGATAAACATGTGACAAACATGCCAGTTGGTGTCTCATTTTTCTTCCATCTGCTGAACTACTGTTGGTACCAAAGTACTGTATTTCTAATTGTCGATCGTCTTGGAATTGCAAATTTTGGTTCAGCAGTCAGCAGCAAATCTCAGAATGTTTCACTATCGACAATGCTTAATGGTAGCCAGTGTTGTGCGCATCAATAGAAAATCTTGACGGCGTTAGCGTCAGCGTCACCTCTTTAAATTCTTATCGGCGTCATTTACGCCGATAACGCTCAAACATGTTAACGGAGTCAGCGTTAGCGTCAAGATTAGCGTCAATCCCACAAATTAAAGTACTGTCACGAAAAAATCATTGATTATGTAGTAGGGCAGAAAAATTAGGAATTTCTGAATTATCATAAAATGCTTTAATTTCAAAACAAACGCGTCACAAAATGATTGTTACACTTGTTTTGTTCATTTATTTACTTCAAATTTAGAGCCCATACGAACAATGGCACACAAAACATTAACAACAACTAAGCACAACAGTAAAAGAAAAAAAATTGCATTGAAGTAAATACTACTTCACGGATCTGCAGCACAATATGGGCTAAATAATTTAGATACACAGCAGATTTTTATGGAAGCCATAAAAATGGGATTTAAAAAGAACATCAAAATTTACAAGACTATCAATAAAATTAATATTTGACTGAAAACTACAATTTATAAAAGTGGACGTATACTTTTTCTTAAAATAGCATCAAAAAGTAATAATATTATGATAGACCTGAGGTTCTCGTGCACTGATAAAGCATGGGGTATTATGTAATAATCTTAGTGACGATCGGTGGTCAAATTTTTGGTTAATCAAACCAAAGGCCAGATTAACAAACAGCAATGCAATAATCCGTGGAATATCAGACCTATTTATTTTTTCGTAAAAAAAATAGCATTTCAAAATGCTTGTCGGTCAAGCGGCTTCTCTTTGGTTTTAAAATATCTTTTCCAGTTGAAAAAAGACGCTCAACAGCTGCACTAGAAGGAATTGGAGTGTTAAATTCTATAAATAAGTCTTTAATTGTATCGTTTGAGAAAACGCTTAAATCAAAGTGCCTTAATGGTGAACTTTCACGTAGAAATTGTTCTGTTTGATTCACTCCTGATCTTTTATCAGGGAATTCTAATAAAGTGCTCATAAATTCGTCCTCTAAATCTTTGGTTTCAATCTGGTGTCCTGCTTCGTTGTTTTCAAATTCTTCTGGTTCCTCTCCTTTATTATGTTAAGTATTCCTTTGTTCGGTGGCGAAGTCTTTCCGCATGAACACCAGGAAGCCAGTCGACTGATGGTGCAAGTTTATACCGAGGATGCGTCGCGCCGACAAGGACGCACTCAAAGTCCTCGAAAAGATGATGAAACCTGAAATAGCAAATTTCTAAATAAATGCTTTTCACAAAAATATTGCTTTTTCAAGTCAGGAAACTTAAAGCTATCGTTATAATGTCTAAGTTTTTAACGATCTCGAACGTATTAAATTTTGAAAATCAAAAAAATTAAATGCAGTTTAGTTACCTTGATTCAACTCCTTGAATGAAACAATCAAGTAAAGGCAGGCAGTAATTGAGATCATCGTTGCGCTTGGATTTCAAATTTACTAATACGCCAGCCAGCGTAGGTAGTAATCGGCCCATATACGCTTTTTCTTCCCTTTGAAGAATATCCAAACTCATGGCTATAGGACTCATTATGCTTTTATATTCTTCAAAAAACTTCATGTCCACTGCAAACAAAATTTTGTTTAGCCTAAAGACTAATTATAATTCAATGTTTGCTTTATTGAACAAGTCAGCGAAAACCATAGCAAAGATATTTGTTAAGTTTTTTCGTTTAAGAGGTTATAATTGAAGTAAGTGAAATAATTCTATATGATCTTTAAATGCAATCAATGATATTTGTAACAAAAAAATTTCTTTTTAATGTTTAATGATTTATATCATTTTTTTCTGGATTTTATTTATGTGATTCAGATATATAAAGTGTATGCGCAAAGACGTTATGTCTAATCAATAGAATATACTGACTTGCATTGAAAAAACAAAACAAAATAAGCTAGTGTTTCCCGATTGAAACATTCTATCCTTGTATTTAAATATAACTAGAAAAAAAAAATATAATATTCATATAAAAGTTTTTTCTAAAATTCAAAGTTGATAGATGGTTGATTTTAAAAAGCGGGAAAAAACTTAAGAAAATTATTTTTGTATCTGGCTCGTCAACATCTATGGCTTGACTATTGAGTCAAATAGACCTCAAGAGAAATTCTTTAATTACAAAGCAGCAATTTCTTTCAAAGGCTTACAAAAACTTAGAATACTTTCAAAGTACTTTTGAATAACTTTAAAATATTTACCCTTTACCCTATTTACCCTTTGTACATGTACCCCTAGGGGTATATTTAGGCTTCTCAAGGGGTACATTATTATGTGACAGAATGTCCTTATTTAAGTTAAATTCTGTGTCCGGAAGAAATAATAGACTCAAATGTCTAGAATTTTCGAATCCGGTCGATTGTAATTACGTCAAACAGGACAAAGAGGGAAGACTTTTTTTACAGATTACCGTGATTTTGGGTTTGAATGGGGAAATTTTCTGACTGCTGTAAAGTGAAGACTTTTCTTTTTTTTTTTAGAGATTACCTTGATTTTCGGCATAAATTGGGAAAATTTGTATCTGATTCAAAGTGAAGACCTTTGTTTTTTCTGAGATCACCTTGATTTTGGGCATGAATAAGGGGAAAATTAATGGCTGATTCTAACCGAAAGCCTTTTTTTAGAGAAATGTCACAAAATTTTGGGGTTACATGCAATGATGGGATTCAGGGTGTTCGCACGGGTTCGCGCGAACCCGTTCTTGGAATTTCAGCACGTTTAGCGAACCGCTTTTAACTTTACGCAATCTATGTATTTCAATATCTCTGTGTTTAATGTAATAGTTTCAATCCGCTGCAGATGTTTGTTCAGAGTGTAGAGAACGATTCTGAGTGAAGACCTTTTTTTTTTTTTTTTTTAGACAACACTCTAATTTTGGAGAAAAATAGAGAAATTAGAGATGAAATCGAAGTGGAGACCTTTTTTTTTAGAGAACACCCTAATTTTGGGAGAAAAATAATGAAATTAGATTTGAAATGGTACTGAAGACCTTTTTTTTTTTTTTTTTGGAGGACACCCTAATTTTGAACCTGTTCTTAAAATTTGGGTACATGAAAACCTGCTGCAGTGTCCAAAGGGTACCGATGAACTAAAAGTTTGAGAAACCCTGTTCAATAAGATAGTTTAGTAGCTTTTTAGACGGGTTTATGATATTTTTTATTAAATTGAATACCAATTTTCAGAAACCCTCTGGAAGCCTAGTCGAAGGCTATAAAATCTTTGGTCAATTTAGTCTCGCCTATCGCTAATTTAAAAAGCATTGAATTTAAGAAACACACTTTTATAAAGAGGTTACGCTGGGGTTACAAATAAGGAGACAATTTTTTGATTATGATCAGAAAAAAATTAAATTAACAAGCTATCAAATTTTGACAACAGCCAACACGTCATAAAAATTTATTTGGTTATATACGTGTATTTTCAGCAAACGTCCTTCTTACTATTGCGGCGAAATTGACTTGTCGCAATATGTGAAGTTGGGATGAAAATACGCGCACCTTGGATGAATACGGTTTTATATATTAAAAATTATAAAACAGAACTACCGTAAATTCCGGCGTATACGTCGACGTGGCGTATAAGTCAAGGTCTATAAGTTTGACCCAAAAATCCTGAGTTTAATATGTACCATGTTATGAAAAACGTCACCGCCGTATAAGTCGAGGATGGATTTTTAAACTTGAAGTTAAGTGTCAAATTTTTGACTTATACGCCGGAATTTACGATAAACACAAATTTAAAAACTAACACAACACACGAACACTTGCTAACTGAAATCCGCTTCATGATCTTCAAACAAGAATGACGTTTGCGTTTGATTTGAAAATGGCCCACGAGGGTCCGATTATTTATACCAAAATAACACGTGGAGAGAGGTGGGACGAGAAAGCAACTTTAAATGATGTCATTATCGGCAAGAATTACGTAACGTAATAAAAAATAAAGTAACTTTTGCTTTTGGTTTAGAAAGTATTGGCGGGAAAAAACTAACTTCTGATGATGTTATTGTCGAAAACCATTACGTAAAGCAAAAATAAAACAACTTATGATCTAAGAGATATTGGCGGGAAAAGACAACTTTAGATGATGTAAACAGCGAAAATAATTACGTAAGGCAACGAAAATAAAGCAGCTTTTGACTTAAAGACATTGGTGGAAAAATCAATTTTAGTTAAAAAATCTAACCTCGACTGAACTCGAGTCTGCATTAACACTTACGAAGGATAGCGCTGAATATCGGTTGAAGCCTACTACTGTGATTTTATACAGACTATATTGAAATTGCAATTAATATTTTCGTAGTTTTAATAGTATGAAAATTAACTATACTGTGAAATTATTTATTTAGTAGCCTAGTCTGTTTGCTCTATAACTAAAATTAAAATTTATTTTTCTGATAGCAATTTTCTGTCTTCTGAGTGTCTGTTTAGCCAACATTTTCGATAGACCACAATTATGTAATTTTTAGTTTGATTGAATTTGCCAACTGAGCTGGGACTCGAACACTTTTAAGCACCATGCATATCTTTTTTTTTTTTTTTTTTTGTGCTCAAACAACATCCTGCGAAAACAAAGAAAGTTACTATCGTGCCCTTAATAAAAACAACTGCGCTTCTTTGATTTTGCGGCTTTTAATTAAGTTCCAGCAGGTGGATTTTCTAAAAACATATAGAAAGCAAAGTTGTGATCCTTGAGAACATTTTTAACAATTGGAAGCAGCTGCATTTTCAAAGCAAGAATTCGTGAGCATCATTTTATAACTTTATAGTGTTTTTGCAAGTAGTTTATTTGACATGGTCGAAATCTGTCTGTTACATGCTATAGCTTTCCTAACTTTTTTTCTTGAATGAACATGCGCTATTGGAGTCAGCGATTGAAAAATTTTTGTATATATTTTTACCTTACAAAAAATAATTGACGCTTAACGCTTGACGCAAAAAACAAGCAAAAAGTTGTCGGTGACACCTATTCCGTCAACCGAAAAATATCTTTGCGGCGTTTGCGTCATCGTCAACAAAAAATTGTCGCCGACATTTGACGCCGTCAAATTAACGCCGTCAAAGCACAACACTGATGGTAGCTGATCACAAGCAATTGATTTTATTAAAGCTTTTATCAGTGCTTTTTGAGTCACATCATAAGCAGCAAATTGTTGTGAAGAGGAAGCTTTGAAAAATCACTTAATTTGAGTTTGGCAATCCTTTTCTTGTGTATTGTGGCGATACTCAGCAGCACAATTAAATTCATAAAACTTTTATTTTCAAACGTTTTCGGCTTCTTAAGCCCTTTTCAAGAAAAACTTAAACTTAAATGAAATTAATAATAATGCGTCAAAACAAAGAAAATTAATTATTTATGCATGAATGATTTACATAGTGACGAATAAGTTAAAGCAAATAGAATTATAAAGCCAATTTTTTAGTTTCATTAAATTATTTAAAAATGAAAGTAAATTTAAAATTTATAAGAAAAGAAATAAAAATTTTAAAATAAAAATTAAAAAACATTTAATAAAAATGAAGAACCATTTGCATAAAGTTGTCGATTTAAACCAGGATTACGCTTTTTAATAAATAATGCTTCGTGTATTTTTGTATGAAATTCCGACTTACACTTTTTAATTATTTTAAAGGAGTTTAAATTTAATTTGACAGAGGAACAAACATTACAACACATTATATGATTTTTTATTGCACTTGATACTTGAGAGTTGAAGTCCAAATGCTACTTAGCTCTAGTGTTCAAATATCGGGTTGACATACCGATGTATGTCAAGTTCGCGTCACACGAACATGTAAATTCATAAATGACATTTGAGTAAAGACCCAAAGGAGTTGTGGACTTCAACTGAAAGTAGTTTCCAATTTTAAATGTTTTATAGACAGGACAAACTTTTATGTTAAATTTCGATTTGAAAATTTTTGATAAGCGATTTAAAAAACGTCTCGAGTCAATACCAAAGTACGGAATTGTAATATAATAAGTACGCAATCAGTAGAACGATCAACGGTTATGTTGGACACAAATTTGTTTAAAACTTTATTAAAAAACCAGCAAGGATAACCATTTAAACAAAACATTTTTCTTAGGTTGTTGATTTCTCGATTGAATAAGATTTTTGAGGAACATATTAATTTCGCACGGTGAAGCAAACACAAAATTAAACCAGATTTCCATTTTTGTGGGCAAAAGGCGTTAAAATTAAGTAAAAGTCCAGTGTTGGTTGGTTTTCTCCATGTATACGTGTCTAAACTATTGCAATTTTGTTTTTATTTATTTACAGATTACCGTTTCCGCTTTCGTTTCCGCTTTCGTTTTCGCTTTTATTTCCAAGTTTCAACGTTTCAGTTATAACTTATTTTATATTAAATTATTTTCCTTTGTTATTATTTCCTTTTAATTTGTCGAAGCCGTAAGCGCGTTGATCGACACTTCACTTTGCGGTAATCGGCTACTTCAGCGCCGTTTACCGTTATAAAAAGTAATCGAGCAATTTCAGTGAGTCCGTATTGTTCTTATTTTTATGATAATATCGTTGGGTGACCCAAATGAAGTTTACAAGGCTCTGCAAAATTTGTATGTTAGAGCAGAGAGTTTAATGATGAAGCCTGAGGTTTATAAACCGCTGTTAACCCTTTTATCTGATATTCGTCAAAAATTTGAAAATTTGACTAATTTGTTAGAAGCTCTTGATGAACAAGAAGCCTTGAATTTAAATTTTAGTAAGAACAGCATTGTTGTAGAGAATCAGCAGTTTGAAGAGCATGTTCAACGCTGGATAAAAGATACTGAGGATAAGTTAAGCAAAGAGAGTCGCGCTTTTTCGTATGAACGCTCCTCGGTAAGAACTGGCAGTCAATCTACCTCTAGTTCGATTCGTAGTGAGAAACAAAGGTCACTTGTAAAATTAAAAATTGCCACGGCAGCTGTCCAGCAAGAAAGTGCCAGAGTTTACGAAACGAGACAAAAAACTAGAGAAAGAGCTGAAGAGATGAAAAGAAAGCTTATGCGAGAAGCCGAAGAAGCAAGAAAAAAGGCTGAGCGAGAAGCCGAAGAAGCAAGAAAAAAGGCTGAGCGAGAAGCCGAAGAAGCAAGAAAAAAGGCTGAGCGAGAAGCCGAAGAAGCAAGACAAAGAGCTGAGCAAGAAGTAGAAGAAGCCTTTGTCTTGCTTCTTCGGCTTCTCGCTCAGCCTTTTGTCTTGCTTCTTCGGCTTCTCGCATAAGCTTTCTTTTCATCTCTTCAGCTCTTTCTCTAGTTTTTTGTCTCGTTTCGTAAACTCTGGCACTTTCTTGCTGGACAGCTGCCGTGGCAATTTTTAATTTTACAAGTGACCTTTGTTTCTCACTACGAATCGAACTAGAGGTAGATTGACTGCCAGTTCTTACCGAGGAGCGTTCATACGAAAAAGCGCGACTCTCTTTGCTTAACTTATCCTCAGTATCTTTTATCCAGCGTTGAACATGCTCTTCAAACTGCTGATTCTCTACAACAATGCTGTTCTTACTAAAATTTAAATTCAAGGCTTCTTGTTCATCAAGAGCTTCTAACAAATTAGTCAAATTTTCAAATTTTTGACGAATATCAAATAAAAGGGTTAACAGCGGTTTATAACCCTCAGGCTTCATCATTAAACTCTCTGCTCTAACATACAAATTTTGCAGAGCCTTGTAAACTTCATTTGGGTCACCCAACGACATTATCATAAAAATAAGAACAATACGGACTCACCGAAATTGCTCGATTACTTTTTATAACGGTAAACGGCGCTGAAGTAGCCGATTACCGCAAAGTGAAGTGTCGATCAACGCGCTTCCGGCTTCGTAAAATTAAAAGGAAATAATAATCAAGGAAAATAATTTAATATAAAATAAGTTATAACTGAAACGTTGAAACTTGGGAAATAAAAGCGAAAACGAAAGCGGAAACGAAAGCGGAAACGGTAATCTGTAAATAAATAAAAACAAACTAAAAATTAAACACAAAAAGAAAACGCATAGGTGTCTTACCGAGCAGTTCACTTCGGTGCTGACTCACGGGAAAACGGGAATATCTTAACTTCACGCTAAGTCTACTCAGACTTCAACCAGCTGCCCACAAACACTGCAGCTGGTCGCCTCACAAATTGAGAAGTGTGAACAAACGCAAAAAAGCCAGCTCAAAAATCAACGCGCTGCAGACACAACTATGCTTCAAGGTGAAATTAATTAAAAATAAAGCGTAAAACAAAAAAGGCGCTGGCAGCGAGTGCTCGCGCAAATAATGATTAGAACTCAAGAGAAATAAAATAAAACACGTGCGTTGGTAATTTTCTACAGGCGTTGTTAACAAACTGCCAATTAATTTGAAACGAGCTTGGGTAGAATATATGCGGTACAAATTGAACAACGAAGTTTCTTGATTTGTCCAAATTTGTTACAGAAAAAAGTCGAATTGCTAATTATTTTTGGTAGAGAAACGTTTCAAACTAATTACAAACCTGCCGCGAAAGCGCGTATGTTTCTGCAACGAAAAAAAATGTAAAAGACGCGTTGAGCGTGGAAAAAAGTCGATGTTTTTATTGTGAAAAAGTACACAAGCTAATTGATTGCGATATAAGTTCAAAAATTTAACGTACGAAGAAAAGTACAAATTTGTTAAAGCAAAGGGACTTTGTTTTAAATGTTTAAGCGGTAACCATTTCGCTTGTTACTGCAAATCGAGTTGCAAATGTTTAATTACTGGTTGCAAAGGAACCTTTCACCATACTCTTCTTCATAAAATTACTGACACTAAAGTGACGGGTCACGTCGACGCCTGTAGTTCTGTTCAATTAATAAATCGACTGGTAATGTCCAGCATGTCTTTTTAAATGTTGTTCCGGTGCGCGTTCGCTGCGAAGGTAAAGAAACAGAGGTATACGCATTTTTGGATCAAGGTTCTACCGCCTGTTTTTGCGACCGCAGTTTGGCAACGGAATTGCAACTGAGCGGCACGAGTCGACAGCTTAAATTGCAAACGTTGACAGAGACAAAATCTTATAGAACTGTGTCTGCAGAGATGGAAGTTAAAGGTTTGTTTGACGGCGATTGGGTCCAGCTTCCAGACGTTACAGTTGTAGATGAAATACCTGTACAGCCAAATGTAATTCCCACATCACAGATATTAAGCGATCATAGCTATTTAGCTGATATTAATTTTTCAAAGCTTGACAGGCAAAACGTACAGCTTTTAATTGGTGCTAATGTCCCTAGAGTATTTAGATTAGAAGATTTAAGATCTGCTCCGGATAAATTATCACCCGACGCTGTGAAGTCACCTTTGGGGTGGTCTTTACTTGGGCCCTGTTCTAAATTTAATTGCACAGTATCCAGTAGTGATAAAAATGTTTACTACGTTTCAACTTTACGCGACAATTTCGAGGAGGATGATAGAAATTTCATATATGAATCACGCAGAAATTATTCAAATATTCAGTTTCAATGTTATGACGAAGATAATTATTATTCGAAACCAATTTCGATGAATGATTTTAAAGTTTATAGAATGCTTAAAAGTTCGATCAAGCTAGTTGATGACCACTACGAGTTACCACTACCCTGGAAGTATGAAGACCAGATTATGCCAAACAATAAAAATTTAGCACTTAAGCGATTAAATCATTTAAAGCGAAAATTAATGCGTAACAGCGATCTGAAACAGAAATATTCAATTCAAATTCAAACAATGTTAGACAAAAACTACGCAGAACTTGTTCACGACAACTTTCAAATAACTTCTAAGAAGGTTTGTATATTCCCCATCATTCAGTAATAAACCCCCATAAACCCGACAAGTTGAGAGTGGTTTTTGATTGCAGTGCCGAGTATAAAGGTATTTCTTTAAATAAATCTCTGATGCAGGGGCCCCACCTGATGAACGATTTAGTTGCCATTCTTTCCCGCTTTCGTAAAGAAAAAATAGCTTTGGCAGCCGACATAGAGTCGATGTACTACCAGGTTCAAGTTTCACCTCGTGATCGTGACAGTTTAAGGTTTTTGTGGTGGCCTGATGGAAATCTTGAAAGCCAACCAGTAGTGCATAGAATGAAAGTTCATCTTTTTGGTGCAACCTCGTCTCCGTGCTGCGCAAGTTTTGCGTTGCGTCAAGCGGCCATTGATTTCGGCGCTCAATTCGAACCTTATATCAGTTCTGCAATTGAAGAACATTTTTATGTTGATGACTTTTTAATTAGCGTACCTAACGTTGAAATCGGACTTAAATTAATGAAAGATATAAAGCATCTGTTGTCGAAAGCAAGTTTTAATCTTACGAAGTGGTGCTCAAACTGCCCTGAAATAATAAAACATTTGCCTGAGAACGAACTTTCGAAATCACTACAAATTAACGCTCTGGCCAAAAATTCTAGTGAACGTGTCTTAGGAGTAAATTGGAACCTCAATACTGATTGTTTCTATTTTGTAGTAGAACTTCCGGATAAACCATGTACGAAACGTGATGTTTTGTCTTCGATCAACTCCATTTTCGACCCGCTTGGATTTCTGTGCCCAGTGATTGTTGAAGCCAAGCTTCTCTATCGACGACTATGCGAGCTGGAGTTAGAATGGGACGAACCTATTCCTTCCTTAGAATTCAATAAGTGGCAACAATGGATCCGAACGCTGGAGCATCTGAAGTCGATGTCTATCCCAAGATGGATGGGTTTGCATACCAATTTAGGCAGTGAAAACTATCAATTGCATTATTTTGTCGATGCCTCTAAGCATGCGTATGGCGCCGTTTGTTATCTTCGTTCGAGCGATATTAATGACTATGTCAATTGTAACTTAGTTATTAGTAAATCTCATTTAGCTCCTAATGACGAATTTTCAATTCCCCGTCTAGAACTTCTTGCTGCTGTGACTGCCGTAAAATTAGATATTTTTCTTAAACACGAACTAAACTTACCGCGGTTGAGACCAGCTATTTTTTGGACAGACTCCGCTGTAGTTCTTCAAAGTATAAGAAATGAAGAAAAGCGTTTTCCTCTTTTTGTGTCCCGTCGTTTAAAGTTTATTACGAAAAACACTTGTACTTCTAATTGGAGGCACGTCCCTAGTGAACTCAACCCCGCTGATGTTTTAAGTCGTGGATGTAGATCCGACAAACTAATGAAAACTAAATCGTGGCTTTCTGGACCAGAATTTTTGAGTGAATCGCCAGACAGCTGGCCTTGCCGGTTTGCAGAGACGACATTAGATGTAGAAAATGTAAAAGCATTTGATAAAAAAGCCGCGTCTGCATTTTTGATTACCGAAATGATTGATCCAGTTGACAAGCTCATTGCGTATTTTTCTTCGTGGTTTAAGCTAAAGAAAGCCACTGCTTGGCTTTTAAAATTTAAGATCTTTTTAATAAATTCCAACTCTGTCTATCATTTTTCTCGTTCCTTGTCTGTCTCTGATCTTCGAAAAGCAGAAATTGAGCTTATTAAATATGAGCAATGGAACTGTTTCGGCGACATCATGTCGAAGATGCAAACTAATGAAAACTTTTCTCTACCTTCCAAATCTCCACTTCTAAAACTGAATCCTGTTATTGTGAACGGTCTTTTAAGAGTAGGCGGCCGTTTAGATAGAGCTTCTGTTTCCTTTGATCTTAAACACCCAATTATCTTGCCCCACACCTCGCACTTAACCAATCTTATTGTTCTTCATTGTCATTGCATTACAGGTCATGGCGGAGCAAATATGACGTTGAACCAGTTACTACAACGATATTGGATTTTACGAAGTACAGCTGTTGTTCGCAGAGTGCTTAATTCCTGCATGCATTGCCGACGACGCTATGAAAAGCCGGGATCACAAAAGATGGCTGATCTTCCTCCGTCGCGTCTACAAATCGATACTCATCCCTTTGCATACTGTGGCGTTGACTACTTCGGACCGTTGCTCGTGAAACAACGGCGTTCTCAAGTGAAAAGATATGGTTGCCTTTTTACTTGTTTAACTTCTAGAGCAATTCATATTGAAGTCGCGATGGATCTGACAACCGACGCCTTCATCAACGCCTTACGTCGTTTCCTATCAAGAAGAGGTCCCGT
This sequence comes from Diplosoma virens, assembly GCA_963680785.1. Classification (NCBI taxonomy): domain Eukaryota; kingdom Metazoa; phylum Chordata; class Ascidiacea; order Aplousobranchia; family Didemnidae; genus Diplosoma; species Diplosoma virens. The sequence goes on along the minus strand of OY796887.1, from coordinate 44,811,815 downwards.
TCTGCACTTCTTCTCCGACAACGGAACCAATTTCGTTTCCGCCGAGAAGACCCTTCGTGAAGCCCTGCGCCAGTGGAATCAGCACCAGATTGAAGATTTTCTCCTTCAAAAGGAAATTCAATGGACTTTCAATCCCCCAAATGCCAGCCACATGGGTGGTGCTTGGGAGAGAATGATTCGGTCAGTCAGACGAATTTTAACTGCATTGATGACGGAACAAACTCTCGATGACGATCAACTTCACACCTTTTTATTGGAAGCAGAGTCTATTTTAAACTCTCGCCCTCTAACTCCAATCACAACTGATGCAGATGGTTTGGAGCCATTGACGCCTAATCATCTTTTGAAATTGTGTCCTACTGGCAACTTCCCCCCTTCACTTCCTTCTGATGAGCACTGTTATCCCAAAAGACGTTGGAAAAATGTACAATATCTAGCTGACCAATTTTGGAAAAGATGGTCTCGAGAATATTTAAAGACGATAATCGCCCGCCAAAAATGGTTTAAGAAGAAAACCAATTTTCAAAAAGACGATGTTGTTCTACTCGTGGACGATTCGATTCCTCGTTCGCAATGGCGTCTTGGCAAAGTTGTAAAGCTGTTCCCCGACGAACAAGGCTTGGTGCGCCAAGTCGTAGTAAAAACGCGTGGTTCTGAAGTGCGGCGGCCCGTTCATAAACTGTGCTTGGTGGTTCCCGCGAATCTTGATGTTATGCCGCGGAAGGACTCTGGTGATCCCGCAATTACCGTAAAATAAGTTTTAGAAATGTTTCCGTTAATGTTATTTGTGTTGTGTGCAGCGTTGGTAATTTTTTTTTCTTTTTCTTTTTTAATTTCTCGGGTGTTGGGAGTGTAGAAAATTACCAACGCACGTGTTTTATTTTATTTCTCTTGAGTTTCTAATCATTATTTGCGCGAGCACTCGCTGCCAGCGCCTTTTTTGTTTTACGCTTTATTTTTAATTAATTTCACCTTGAAGCATAGTTGTGTCTGCAGCGCGTTGATTTTTGAGCTGGCTTTTTTGCGTTTGTTCACACTTCTCAATTTGTGAGGCGACCAGCTGCAGTGTTTGTGGGCAGCTGGTTGAAGTCTGAGTAGACTTAGCGTGAAGTTAAGATATTCCCGTTTTCCCCGTGAGTCAGCACCGAAGTGAACTGCTCGGTAAGACACCTATGCGTTTTCTTTTTGTGTTTAATTTTTAGTTTGTTTTTATTTATTTACAGATTACCGTTTCCGCTTTCGTTTTCGCTTTTATTTCCCAAGTTTCAACGTTTCAGTTATAACTTATTTTATATTAAATTATTTTCCTTGATTATTATTTCCTTTTAATTTTACGAAGCCGGAAGCGCGTTGATCGACACTTCACTTTGCGGTAATCGGCTACTTCAGCGCCGTTTACCGTTATAACGGTTTTCCAAATTGGCGAGAAAGAAATTTGCAATTGTCGGTCCAAGTGGTGATCCCATGGTAACACCATCAATCTGTTTGTATAATATGTCCTTGTATAAAAATTGTCCTTGTGTAGCTAACCGAAGTAATTTAATGAATATTTCTTTCTTCATTAGCGGTTGATTTGAGTTTTTTTCGGAAAATAATTCATCAGCTATAAGTTTTATTGTTTCTTCTAATGGTACATTTGTGAAAAGGGAAACTACATCAAAGCTTACTAATTTTTGTCCGGACGAAAACTCGTATGAATGTAATTTATTGATAAAATAGCCAGTTGATTTGAGCATATATTTGTGTGGGATGTGGGGTTGTATAATATTATCTAAAAATTTTGCTAACTTATATTCTGGTGTGTTTATCATAGAAACCACTGGTCGTAATGGGCATTCATCTTTATGTACTTTAGCGAGTCCATAGAGCTTGCCAGGTTGACTTCCACTCGGTATTAAGCTGTTTGTAATTTCCGAATCATAATTTTTGAGATACTTTTTGATGTAATAAGAAATTGACTTTTCTTTGTGTATAATTGGATGGATTTTTGATTTGTTTTCTATTTTACAAAATTTTGACTTATCTTCAATGATATTATCTAATTCCAAAAAATAATCTTTTTTGTTTAAAATAGCAGTTCCTTTACCTTTATCAAATTTGCAAATTTTTATACTTGAATCATCAGAAAGTTGTTTTAAAGTTCGATGAAAAGCCAAGTTTTTTGGATTTGAACATAAACGTTTTGCGTTATTGCTAAATTGCTTAAAAACAAATTTAATTTCATCTTTAATTTCAGAATTTAAAGTAATATTTTCATTTTTCTTGATAGAATAAATCAATTGTTTAAGATTGGCCTTAGTATCATAACTGTTAAACTTTTTTGGTAGGCTATGGTGATTAAGTCCAAAACGCAAAGCATCTTCTTCTAAAATATTCAAATTTCTTTTGCTAAAGTTTTTTATGCAGTCAGGGCTGGTATTTCTTTGTTTTTTCCATAAATTTAAAAGTTTTTATGGTGAATCTTGATTACTGTTTTAGCACGATTGTTAAACTCTTCAGTTAGTAACGAAATTAAGCAAGTTTTTTCTATTAAACTAAGTTTAGGAAAGATTTTTGCTTTTTGCAATGTATACTTTCTTTCAGGGCCGGCCTTAGGCCGATTTGACCGATTGCTCCAAATCGGGCCCCGCGCTGAGAGGGGCCCCGCATTTTTTTTTCAAAAGGCGACAATCTCGGTCATCTCGATCCTCTGGCGGTATTGCTGATGCAATCACATGTGTGCACTCAGCCAGTCAGCGCCCAGCAGTCAAACCAGTAGTAACCAGATTAATTAATGACGTATCTTTCCCGCCAAACATCAAAGCAAAACGTGGTACGTCCTCGCCAGCAACGTATTTATCACGTCGTATATACACCGTGCTTTTGGGTGCATATATAAAATATTAGAAAGGTTGAGAATGGCCACTTTGCACTTGCAATTCTTTTCTTCTTTATGCACAATAATAAATAGTATAGAGGGGCCCCGCAAGCATCCAACTAATTGGGCCCCGCAACTTCTAAGGCCGGCCCTGCTTTCTTTCATTTATTTTTAATTTTTTTTTTTTTCTTAACTCCTTTAATTTCTTATTTAGTACGATTTGGAAAAGATTGTTTAAAGATCGATAAACCTCAAGCTTTGGAACTTTAAATTTTAAAAACTCGGGGCAAATTTGCAGACTGCGACACTGTTCGAAATATTTTACATCTAACCTGAGTTTTCCAACTTTTTGACCAAGTCTTTCTAGCTGTCTCAGCTCTTTGACTGGAATATTCCTTTTGCTGTTAAGGCTAAAATATAATTTTGGCAAGGAATAAATTTTCTTCAACCATATTGTGGCGATACTCAGCAGCACAATTAAATTCATAAAACTTTTATTTTCAAACGTTTTCGGCTTCTTAAGCCCTTTTCAAGAAAAACTTAAACTTAAATGAAATTAATAATAATGCGTCAAAACAAAGAAAATTAATTATTTATGCATGAATGATTTACATTGTGACGAATAAGTTAAAGCAAATAGAATTATAAAGCCAATTTTTTAGTTTCATTAAATTATTTAAAAATGAAAGTAAATTTAAAATTTATAAGAAAAGAAATAAAAATTTTAAAATAAAAATTAAAAAACATTTAATAAAAATGAAGAACCATTTGCATAAAGTTGTCGATTTAAACCAGGATTACGCTTTTTAATAAATAATGCTTCGTGTATTTTTGTATGAAATTCCGACTTACACTTTTTAATTATTTTAAAGGAGTTTAAATTTAATTTGACAGAGGAACAAATATTACAACACATTACATGATTTTTTATTGCACTTGATACACTAAGCTAAGGAGCATTTGGACTTCAACTCTCAAGTATCAAGTGCAATAAAAAATCATGTAATGTATTGTAATGTTTGTTCCTCTGTCAAATTAAATTTAAACTCCTTTAAAATAATTAAAAAGTGTAAGTCGGAATTTCATACAAAAATACACGAAGCATTATTTATTAAAAAGCGTAATCCTGGTTTAAATCGACAACTTTATGCAAATGGTTCTTCATTTTTATTAAATGTTTTTTAATTTTTATTTTAAAATTTTTATTTCTTTTCTTATAAATTTTAAATTTACTTTCATTTTTAAATAATTTAATGAAACTAAAAAATTGGCTTTATAATTCTATTTGCTTTAACTTATTCGTCACAATGTAAATCATTCATGCATAAATAATTAATTTTCTTTGTTTTGACGCATTATTATTAATTTCATTTAAGTTTAAGTTTTTCTTGAAAAGGGCTTAAGAAGCCGAAAACGTTTGAAAATAAAAGTTTTATGAATTTAATTGTGCTGCTGAGTATCGCCACAATATGGTTGAAGAAAATTTATTCCTTGCCAAAATTATACTTTTCTTGTATGTTCTTTAATTTTTCTTGATGCTTTGTTTTCGATGCATATAGTTAGTTTACTGACTAAGAGAACATCTTTTCAAATGCGTTATCAAATTTGATGTTGCTTTTGTTGAAAACTTAATCTTTTTTTTGCATTGATTGCAGCATGCCTCAGTATTGGTTAAACATTTGAAAAAATCTGGTAATGGTTTTGTTAGTAGGCCTACTTCGACTGTGGATTCAGCTTCAAGATTATTCATTTCTAAATTTTCTATACTGTTCTGCAATAAGTTTTTATTTTTTAAATTTAGAATGCAAAGTTGATAAAAAAACAAACATTATTTAGCAACGTTACTGTTAACTGAAGACTACTGTGAACAAAACTACAAAGAATGTTTTTTAAATGAAAGCATTGTAATTAGGCTACTAAGCAAAACATCACACTGATGACAAGATTGCCAGCATGTGCTATCTCAACAAAATGAGCTCAAAAAATTTTATATCTCGAAACTATCACTGCTGATACAACAGTGAACACTGAACAACATAGACAACAACAACTGAGTGACTGCACCAACAACACTAAACCACTCGGTCACGGTCGCTGAATATAAAAGCGTGTTTGTGTGTCTAGACAATTATTTAATAAATTTATTTATTTATTTGCATCAGACAAGATGCTCAGCTGCACAAACACATGACAAAATAAAGAAACAAACTATTTTTCCAGTGGCAGCTGCACTGGGTCACTCACTCAGTCAAAAAAATTTATCAAAGCAACACTAATGTAGCGAAAAGCACAAACAGAAGCCAGTGCCGTAATATTGAAACAGCAATAGTCAATAGGGCACAAGAAGGGGACTAACAAGAGTTTCCTGCTTTATAAAGCAGCAGAAACAAACGCTGCATAATCACCATGTTTTGAAATGTTGAATCAAGCAAACAGTGAGCTGCTTGTCATCGCAACAAAAATAATTTTCAACAGCTGACATTGATTATGTGTTCACATGCAATGATTCTTGATAAAAATGAAAATGTGGGACTTCACATTTGTAAACTTGTTAAAAAGTAATTGCAATTTGATATCTCGGATTTTGATGATTAATTTTTTTAAAATTACAATTATAATTACAATTACACAAGAACAAAAAATCTCAATTATAATTATAATTACAATTACTCAAAAAAGTGTAATTAATTACATTCAATTACGTATAATTACAATTGTAATTGATCCAACTCTTGTGCTTGCAGTGACCTAGGTTTAGCAAAGTCAGAAATTCGTTAGAGTGAAATATTTGATTTTTGTCGATTGTTTATTTTGTTCATTTGAGTAAAAAATAACTCATTTTTCGTCAAATTCTTGTTTTATACACCATTGTGCTTGAAATAAATAAAAAAATTTTGAGTATTTTTATTTTTATGTGCCTTTTGGTCAATTTGGAGCCCAACAACTTCCCCATGTTCAGCAGTCAAAGAGTTAAGGGGGTTAAGGGATGGCTACTCAAAGGTATCTTTGAAGGAGGAGCAGCAACAACAAAAACAGCAGAAGTTTCTCGCGGAATACAGTTTGAGAAACGCTTGTCTATTCTCTTAACATAATACAACGTTTAGCAGATATGCTACTTGCCATTATGTGCAGCAAGAAAGCAAACTTGATTAAATTAATTATAAAAATAAACTTATTTCTTGGCGATTCCATTTGGGAAACTTATAACTGATTTCTTGGCGATTTCCATTCGTCCATGCACAAAAGGGGTCTCGCTCCTTCACCGAGTTGCAAGTGTGGCGTCTCTGAGCAAACCGCAGACCATGTACTAACAGCGTGCCCTATACATCGGGCACCACATAGAGCACGAGGTCTGACGGTTTTGGATGACGAAACTCGATGCTGGCTTAATAACATCACCGCCAGCATCTGATTCAGGCAGTACAGCAGCCTGGGGTAGTAAAAGGATAAACCCTCGGCCCCAGTCCTGTTTGTGCCTGACCTGAAGTGGATACCCTTCAAACGACGACGACAATAACTTATTACTCTTTTCTCAAAACGAAAAGCGTGAAAGAAATATTTCAATAATCATATAAAAATTTATTTCGTCTTTAAAATCATAAAAAATTGCAACGAAATAGACAAAGAAACATTTCAAACTAAGTTTACTATTATGCAATCTCCACGACTATACAGTACTTGCAACAGTGAAAGAAATAAATATTTGATTCAGTGAACTTTAGATAGTACGAAAAGTAAAAACACAAAAGATTGCTAATATTCTGCTGGAATGTTACGTGATTATCTAGGTAAGAGATTCATTTTCTTCAATTCGTGCAGTTGCTGATAGAACCGCTTCTTGATGAAGTCGTAAAAAAACACCTCCCACTTGAGGGCGTGCCTGAGCATAGTTTTTACTTCCCGGGAAGGCTCGACACGGTTTCGCGATCGGGTTCGACTCGTCTCTGAAAACAACGAGTTTCTACTTAACAGCTTGAGCATTTTTATTCATTAATAATTGAGTGAGCTCAAGCATTTTTATTCATAAATAATTCATGTGTTACTCTGACTTGTCATTAGAAAAAAGTACGTTCGACATTTAGTGTACTCTAGTAATTTCCGTTGCGCCCACGATGGAGGCAGTTCACGATCAATAAATTATTAAATGAGATCGCGCTACTTACACACAATGGTGACTCCGCTAAAACAGAATAAAAGAACCAGGTTGGTACCGTCTACACGGAGATAAACTTGGGATTCATTTAATATATTTTTGCACAATAAGTTTGTAATCTCCAGCCGCCTATCCATTGAATTTAAGCTCAGAAAATTTTTTCGAAACGTAGTTTCCCATAAATCATAACTTTTGTTAGTTCCATTCGATGGAACCATGCAATTCTTTCGATTCCGAAGCTAACTATTACGCTGCACTGGTTGGTATAAATCATTTCAAACTCGGGCGTGATATTGTGGGTATGATTTCCGAGTAGATCGAATCTGAAATGTCACTAACAACTCGTTATCGATGCGATAGTTTCACGACACTTATGTCAAACGCAACGTTGCAGAGGTACAGCGAACGCATGACACGACCCGACGTACGACTCATGTATGCCGCCGCATTCCGCCTGTCAACTCTCATCAATTAGTTGAATTGCGTAAAAAATTATTTTTATCATCCACTCTGTCCCATTCCTGATCCTTCGCCTTTTCCCATTTCTTATTTTTCACTTTTTTCTATTTCTTATCCTCACTCTTTCCCATTTGTTATCCCGACACGATCAGGTTAGATGCCAGGTCTGCAATCGCTAAGATTATCATTTTCTCCTTTGCGCAATCGCCGTACATAGAGAGATAGATGAGTTTTATATTTAACAGAGCTTGCATGGACATAATCGCATGCCTATATTCCACTTCGAAGTTCTCATATTTACAGGGTGTCCAAATGGGAAATGATTTATTAATAAGTTCACTGTTTTTAAAGATAAAGTAACAAAATTAACATACTTTATAAAGGAAATAATGGAGTTTATTTGGTGTAAAAAAAATTAACGTAGCTTCAATTACTTATGAAAAATTACATCTTTCAAATGATGTCCATTTTTTTCCGCACTCAGCCGTGCTCTTTCCATAAGATTCTCCATAGCAGCTTCAAGGATAGGGGCTGTATTTCCCTAATTTTCGTCTAATGTTTTCCTTCAGTTCCTCCAAGGTCTGTGGTTATTAATAAGCACCCTCTCTTTTAGGTAACCCCACAAAAAGAAGTCGGGACTGGTGAGATCTGGTGAGCGCGAAGGCCAATTGAATCGGGAGATTATTTTGCTTCCAAAATATTGCCTTAGCAACTGCATACTCTCTCTTGCAGTATGCGAACTAGCACCGTCTTGCTGAAACCACAAATCACGTCTGTTTTAAATGGCCGGTTCCAAAAAATTTCGGATCATGGTCCTGTAGCGCTCTTCGGTCACAGTGACGGTGTTTCCACTATCATTTTTAAAGAAATAAGGACCACTAATTTTATTTTAGTGACTCCACACCATACTGTACATTTTATAGGGTGTAGTTCTCGTTGGTGTATTGATCTTGGATTCTCTGAACCCCAAATTCGGCAATTTTGTTTGTTCACGAGGCCAGCAAGACGAAAGTGGGCCTCGTCACTGAATATCAATTTATATGTGAAATTTGGATCATTTCTTGATAGTTCTTGTATCCGAATGGCATATTGTAGCCTCTGTTCGTAGTCTTGGGGCTTTAGTTGTTGCACCAGCTGTACCCTGTATGGGAAGAGTTTGAAATTCCTCGAAATCCACTGCAAGGAACTTTGTGACATCCCAAGCTGTGTGGACCGCTTTCGAATCGAAGTGCCGGGATTTTCTTCGATGCTCTCCCTAATCTGTTCGGTTTTTCCCTCAGTTCTGGCAGTGCGAGGCCTTCCTGATCGTAGACGATCATGCACCCTTCCATGTTTTTTAAAGCGTTTTATTAAACTTCTATTTCCAAATTCACCAGGGGCATCTCTTACTCCGTAATATCGACGGTATGCTCTCTGTGTTTGAATTATGGATTTATTATTTTGGTAGAGTTTAACAATTTGTACACGTTGTTCCGTGCTGTATTTGTCCATAATAATTTTACAAATTTAAAATGTCTATTATATAAAATAAATCTCCATGTTTTTTCTATATAATATTTGAAAATACAAAAAGGTCATCAAATAAAAAATTTATAAATAGTTTTAATCACTTGGTGACTTTTGGGACACCCTGTATTATTTGGAAATTTTTTAGTTTTTTTTGACATAACGCATAAACAATTGAATTTGATTTTTTTTGCAAAAAATTTTAATTTTCCTCTGTTTTCTTCGACCAACTATGGAAAAGCGAGGTACTTACGAGGTACTTATATTGCTGCTTTTATTCAATTTTTAATGTTTTTTAAAAAATATGCTACAAGCGAATTAAATAAGTAATTAATAAAAACTTTATAGAGGAATTAAATAACTTTTGATACATTAAGTTCATGATTATTTGCTATCTCACCTGGGGAGTCATCTAGCAGCTTCGTAGATCCTTTGAAGAAGCTGAAACACAAACATGGTTGAAGCAACTCTCCACGGGCGCACAAAAATAGTTTTGGAAACACTGCTACTATAACAACTTTTTTTTTGGTTCAATCCAAGTTTGTATTATGAAGCAAATTAACAAGGTATTAAATCACGTTTAAAAATAAGTTTTTTTTACAAACATACGTTGGCAAGATGGCTTCGAACATTGCGAGGGTGTTACTAAGGTCCTCCTGAAGGCCGACCACTGCGTAGTGCTGGACAACGTTCTTCATCGAGCGACGTAACGTGCTTTCAGTTAATTCTCTAAAAATTTAGTCACGTTTTGCTATGTTACAAGATTGATCTTGCGACAAATGACGTTTTAAATGTTGGAAAAGGAAATACAATCACCAAGGTTAGAAAATCTTAATAAAAAACCAGCAAACACAACGTTTTTTTCCCATAAGAAAGTAGTACAACCGCCTACACGTTTCCAACATCGCCTCATCTTTATGCAATTTAGTTAGAAAAGCCACTCAAGTCTTTAAACCAAGGGTGGGGGGCCTACTCACTCGCGGGCCGTATCTGAAAATTAAAAAATTGCTGCGGGTCGCATAGAATTTAGCAGTAGAGGCAGCAATGTAGTTTTGCTCAAATCTTATAGACGTTTGCCCGAATGATAATCTTCTAACAGTTTATGGATACGAGAAGAAATTTTATCCTAAATATATGGTGAAGACCTAAAAAAAAGATTATCACTTAGAACAGCGATTCTCAACCTTTTTCAGATTGCGGCACATTTTAGGACTTTTTCGAAGTTTGCGGCACACTTGGTGCAGATTTTTTGATTTTTGTCTCCAAAAAAAGATATTAAAAAAAAAGTCTTCACTTAGAATATGTCCGTGATTTTTTCAATTTTTGTCAAGAAAAATTAGAACTGGCTTTGCTTCTTTCCAATCACATACGGGCTACATTGAAAAATCTTGCCGGCTGCAGGTTTCCCACCGCAAATCTTCCCGGCCGCAGTTTTAGGGCTTTGTATCTTCACCTAAGCATTTCCACACCGATCTTTTCATCCAAAATAATGCATCTTATCGGTTGAGGGGATGCACTTACTGTTCTGCAGAGTGATCTCAAATAGCTTGTCTTCCAATGCTATTATTTAAAGACAAGTTTAAGCTCATTTTACCTTATATTTTTTTAACTCTGCCTTTGCGTTTCTCATCTTTCCGTTGGGAGGGGAGGACTTACTACAACTAATTTACGTACAATTTATAAGAATCTAAATAATTTTTTGTACTCTTAACTAAACTTTTCTTTCTTATACTCGGTTCCTTTAAGTAAATGCTGCTACACTATCAAACTTTCTTCTATATTTTCCCAATCTAAAACAAAAGACCTTTACAATTTAATTTACTACCTTTTCTCGAGTTATATATAAGTAATAATTTGTAGTAGATACCAAGAAATTCTGTTTTAATGTCCATTCAGACTAAAAGCACAAAGCGCAAAAAAAGAACAACGTGCAAAAATCTTGGTGCTAGTTGAAAGACCGAAGTTGAAAATTTTTAGCTTGCTTCCGACAAAAGGGGTCGCAGAAAACCTAGAGAAAAGTGAAATTTTTCGCTCCGAGGATTAAACTATTCTTCGTTTGTTTTATTAATTTTTTTACTTCTTTCCGCACTTAAGCGCAAATTGAAGCAAAAAAAAAATCAATAAAACATAGAATGCTCCATTTAATGTAATTTTTAGTGGCGACTTGCGCAACCGTCTTGTTTTGAACAATAGATTTGAAAAGTAATGTTGTAATATCAAAGCAATCCTAAACGTGCTCTCCTGAAGTAATTGACTCTACATCCGCATCTTCAAGAATAGGTCGGGTAATCCCATTCTATGCCCCAAATAAGCATTAAACAAGAATTGTACTTACTGGCACTTTTCAAGATCGCCGTCACAAAAATATGAAAAAATTGAGCGATGTTTCTCCAGCCTCAGGCAATCCCTGGCTCCTCCCCGAACACACTCCTCCAGTGTCTAATCAAATGCAAGTCGTTGTTAATTGTTTTAAAACAAAAGGGCGTAAGAAGGCAAGAATTTTCCATTTGCCGCAAAATTAAGAAGTAGGCCTACTTCTGTCTAAAATTATGTTTTTATTTTTCCGTATCGCATTGTCGTGCTTGTTCATGTAAGTGTTGAGATTGATATGAGATTTATTATATATTGATATGTTCAAAATTGCTAGTCAGGATTCAACATTGAACGATTATCATTCAAAGCTATTTGCAGACTTTTGCAGATTTTAATACTTACACAGAGATGTTTTTCTGGGTACATTCATCAACAAAACTTTGCTAAATATAAACAGTGACATTGGCAAGCAATTCATGAACCGTACTGATCAGAATTTTTTTTTTTTAATACAAACATTTAAATGTTTTTAAACTACATTCACTTTACAAGAGCTTGCCAAGCATATAAAATTGCAATTTAGCAACTAAAATCGGTAATCAGTCCAAAGATATCCCACCCAGTTTCGCTTGACCAGCACTTTATTATCAACCACTTTTTTTGGCCATCTAAAACCATATCTTGAAAAATAGAATCTTGATATGAACCTGTCCACTGGGTCACGGATGATGTTGATATAAACAGGAAGGGAAGCACCATACCTAATGAAAAATAAATTCAAGATAAAACTACTACAACCGTACAATATTTTATAATGTTTTCACAATTTAGCACCAAAATCATACACGTCAAAAACATATTTTTAATGGGGTTGCAGGAATTTGGTGCCAAGAGTTAAACAAACCAGAATTTTACACAATGACGCTTTGACAAATCGAACTGATTTTGAATGACTAAGTAATAAGATACAAATTTTCTTTATGCTTTAAACTTGATTTACAGTCATCTGCTTTCCTGTCTTACTCCTGTAACAAAACCTTCTGTGCGAAATATGTATAAACAATTGCTAAAAACTCCATTGGAAATAAACAAAAAAATAATATTTTACATTGGCATAATGCATTTCAACCAAACCATTTTTTAAAAATTGACTAACTTTTTTCATTTCTTAGGTACATGCTTAAAGCTTGGTCAGACTAAACTAGAACTTAAAATTAACACAAAGCAATAGAAGCAAACATTTTTTATACTTTGCACTTTTAAAAATCAACCAAACTAAGGTTTTAACATATTTAACAAAGACAATGTTTCAACATGACTATTTATTATAAACTGGTTGAAAAATTGTACATATTTTTTTTATTTGTTCAATACAGTATATTTCTAGAGATGAACAAGATACAGGACTCTCTGTTCCTTTAATATCAAGAGAGCTGCATTCTTGCGTGATAAAATTTTGTGGGTTATTTTTTAATATTTTTATTTATGTTATTACTTCTTTATCAGTTTTATAAAAATATAACTCCACGAATACAATTTCAAACTTGAATTACTTCACTTACTCATTGAAATCAATAAAATAGAAATGTCGAACAAAAAGAGTCTTGGTTGCCAAAGATGCCAATTCATTAACGTATGATTTCTGAAAACAAAATTGTGGAAGAATTGTTACAAGAACCAAGCACTTGATATTGCTTCATTGAAATCATATCTGATATTCATCTTTTTTACTTCCAGAGAAATAGTTTGAATAACAAAAATCAAAAATTGAAAAAGATTTTATATTAATATTTGATAAAAACACATCAACAAAAATATTATAGCATGAAAATAATACATTTCATAATTTTTGTTGAACATATAGTAATTCACTGTGTGAATACGTAAAAACTATAAGAAATAAACATAAAAAAGCCAAGTCAAAATTTTAATTTTTCACTAGAACTTTAAAATATCATTAGTTGCAGAACAAAGCTTGTAGTAATTGATACTGAGATTATATGTTGACTTGACTATGAATATATTCTTTAAAAAGTGACAACATAGGAAAACTGTGGGCTAATTTGAAAAATTAATTGCTTTAAAGAATCTGGTCAATATCAATCAATAAAATTTAACTATGGCTGGCTTAATTTATTTTTGAATATTGAATGAAGTAAAACCATAAAAAGATACCAGGCAACATAAGTACAATATTTATATTTAATTAAAAGTAGGTAATATAATTAAGAGCTGTACTTGCTGTGATTTATTGAAGAAATTAGACATACGAGGATAGTCTGTGACATTGACAATGAAGTTGTTTTCTTTGGACAATTCCCTTGCAACCCAAATCGTAGTAGAACTAGCACATTTGCTGACACGATTATAAATCACCAAGGTATTGTTATAAACAGGTTGGGCATGTACAGAAAAATCATAAAATTTTTGTAAATGTATGATTGGACTATCAATTTCATAAACTTTTGTTGCAACTAAAAAAAGAATTAAGTATTATGAACAGTCAAATCAATGTAATTTGCATTAGCTAAAAGAAAAATAGTGCACAAAAAGACAGTGAAAATTTACAATTAACACATTTGGTGTGGAAGGTTAAGCAATTCAGTTCTTGTTTATTATTTGCTGAGTTTAGTTAATTACTTTTTAAATTTAAGGAAATCCCCAAAGCTTGGGAGGTTAATAACAGCAGACAGTGAATGAGATCCCATTCTTAGACATAAATCTATGTCCTTCTGCACCAAAAGTGTTAACATTGAGTATTATCATCATATTTATTTTTCTACCCTAATATGAAAACTGTAGCAAAATAATGGCATTAAAAAAGAAACAGTCATAACTACTTCAAATTCCTTTTGGAGATCACAAGATATTATTATATATACAATTCTTTAAATTTTAATCCAATTACTATATTAATTAAAAATAAAAAATTTTTTTAACTACATAGTAATAGCTTAAAAACAAAACAAAAAACAGCTTGACATCTTTGAAAGCATGGTGGCACAATCACTTTAATAGGGTTTCACCCAGCTTAATGCCTTGCCTCTATTGTTGTCCTGTGACTGGGAGGCTACATATAGATGATGATTTTTTTTATTTATTTTCATTTTTACTCACAATCAACTTGAAATTAATAATAGTGCAAGTAGAAATAAAGATTGAGAATAAGGAAGCATTGACAAAACAAAATATCTTACTACACTTCAGTTGTAACAAACATTAGTTATACATGGTCACTGTAAATTTGAACAGAGCAGTGTGGTGTTGATAAGAAAATAATTTGTTTTTATAATTTAGTGATTGCAAAAAATTGTTTCATAAAACAGCTTAGTAAAAGAAAGTTAAACTAAATTAAAGAGTTTAAAGATTACAGGGTCTGCCATATTTATGGCAACACACATTTTATGGAGATTCTCAAGAAAAATGAACAAAATTGAACATTTATTGCATTGAATTATAGCACATACCTAAAGACCTAAAAACCTATTCTTACAAAATGCAAAAGAGGCATGAACTTCCAAATACTCATGAACGTATGAGACTGAAAAGATCTCAACACATTCTTGATCTCATGAATGAGGGCATGCTGCTCAATTTGGTGTTTAGCAATGAGAAGAAATTTGACATTTAGCAATGCTTAAATCATTAAAATGATAAAGTTTGGAGTAAAGATGGGTCAGAGGAAGCCAAGAAAGTTAGCCTATGCCAAAATCCAATTTCTTTGATGGTGTGGGTGGCAGTCACAGCTACTGGGAGATTCTCCCCTGTTTTTTGTCCTCTCAAGAGAAAAACTGAATAGCCATCGCTTCATTTGCAACATTTTATATGCTGAACTGCTTCCCTGGGCATGTCAGCACTTTGATGGAGCGCCGTGGACTTTCCAACAAGATTCTGCACTGTCACATAGCTCAAAAATGACTTAAAGTTGGATCAGGGCTCACATTCCAGCTTTCATTAGCAAGGATGAATGGCCCTCAAGGAGTCCCGATTTGAACCCTCTCAACTTTTCTCTGTTGGTCATCTTAGAGAGCAGAGTCTACAGAACACCCTCTGATTTGGTGAACCAGTTGAAGTCGAAATTGTAATGAGAATGGGACTTAATCCTCCAAGATATAGTGCGTACTCCTGTGAAGCTTTCTAGGGCAGATTGGAGTCTGTCATTAAAAATAATGGGGGCCATATCAAATAAATGTTGATAATTTTTCTTGAGAACCTTGATAAAATGTGCGTTGCCATAAATATGGCAAACCCTCTATGTTGATTATGGTTGCAATTAGCACTTCTCACATATTAATCATGCTGTTGATTATTTAAAACATTAATTGCTATTTTCTGTTAACAAATTTTAGTAATAGAAAAAGCCTTATGTATAATGTAAACAAAAATACATCAATTTAGAAAAGATTTAAATTACAAACAACAGCAAATGCAACAATTAGAAATATAAGTCTATAGAACACATTAAGGTTGTACACAAAAATACAAAAGTTAAAATGGCTTACCATCATAAAAAGTGAAGTAAAAAATAGAAGAAAAAACCAATAACAAAAATATAAGTTTGACAGTGTGTTTTTTTATATACATAATAATCAGTTGTTTTTCCAATTACAAAACAAATGGGTTAAGACATACTTCAATTCAATATTTTTCTGAAACTGCAAAAAAAAATATATATATAAGCAATTATAATTAAAACTTAAAAAAAAGATAACAAGAAGAATACTATGATAAGTAAAAGTTCTATGTGTTTGTGAATATGAAAAGACATTAGATAAATGGCCAAGAAAAAAATAATGAGATCAATGAGAAAGACAAATGCATAAGAGCTAATTGTAAATGTAACAATGAGTCTTTATAAAAGTTTCAAAACAAAAGTCATAATTAAATTACAGTTATCAGAAAATTTTCTGGTAAAGTTGTTACACTAAAGACAACTACTATCACCATTACTTTTGCAAACCAAGTTGATGCATCCACTGGTGCTAGAAGAAGTATTAAAAAGGGGTTGATAAATGATATATTTTAAAGATCCTGAAGCAAGACAAGATTTTAACAGTTTAATCAGTAACAAAATCAAAATTTTTCCAGGATTGTTAAAATAAAAAAAGTCAAGGATAAAACTTAAAAAACAATACAAGGGATTATTTGATTTTATATGTGAAGAAATACTAAAAAGCACAAAGAAACCCAGTAGGGCAGTATATTATATCTGTATCTCACAATAGGGCAGTATCCTCACAATCATATGACAACGAAGAATGAAGAGAGTAGAGTGAAGAAAGAAATTTTTCACAATCGTCTTCATTTTCAAAAACCGCAAAGATGTCGTCGGTAGTAAATACGAGGTTTATTCACGTTGAGAAAGAGTTTAGTTTCTTGGTAACCAACAAAGATATTAGCGAGGGCTGGACCCAACGTGTATAGAATGTGCGTATAGAAAACTTACCTTTACCGGCCAATACATACACTGGAATTTTTTTAGTCCTTTGAAGCAAAAAATCAATCTTGTGGCTACACTGGTTCACCGAGTTCTGTTTATCTGCTCTAGCAGCAAGCTTCAGGCTGAGCTCGACAAAATACGATTTATTTCGGTTGCTAATGGGTACCCTAACAATATTATTACATCCACATTTTCCAAGAAGATCCGACAATTCAACCAGTCATTTCAACATGGACCCAAGAAATGTCCGGTTTATCTTCATCTTCCATGGCTGGAAAATGTTTCAACCAAATTTATTATTTTGTTTCAAATTTCTTAAATCACATTATTTTGTATACGCCCAAATTGCTGTTGTATCAATTTAATTTCAAAATTACGCCCAGATAACTCCTTTTTTTACGTAGCCTACTGCTGAGTTTTCCAAACTGAGATCCAATAGTCGGCAGTCGACAGCATGGTCAAGTGGTTAAAGCGCCGTGCTTATGATCAACATGGTCTGGGTTCAAAACCTACATGCACCATTCTGTTCTGTTCTTGGAAAAGATACTTTACGGCACTTTCCTCTGCTTGGTGGTCTTGGCAAGCAGTTCTAAATTTTAGTCATATCTTTATAAATTGCAAACGGACAGCAATATCTTGGCATCTCTGGAAGCAGGTTGGGCAGAGGTGGGCAAAGCGCAACTTGAAGCGCAATTGTGCAACTTCCGCAACGTGCGGAATTTGCTGAAGTGGCGCTACGCTTTCATACTTTTTTTATAAGCCTTGCGCACTTTGCGCTGCACTCTTGGTTAAAAAATTATTATTATTGGTTAAAAAGTTGCGATGCGCCTTCATACTTTTTTAAGAAGCCTTACGCTTTATTGCTCTGCGCATCAAAGATTAAACAAATCAATTGCGCTTTATATAGTCCTATTTTGCAAAAGCGCAATCTACTTTGGTTGTTTTTCAATGTAGGCAATTGGAAAATTATTTTGGATGCGCTTATGATTTGAAAAAGTACATTATGTTCTAATTGATTTAAAGACTACGCTGCGCCCCGGTTAATATAGTTTTTAAAATAGTCTACATTGCGCTTTACAGGAATTTCAAAAAGCATATTGCGCTTGTTGCGTTGCGCTTTACATAAATTTAAAAAGTGCATTGCGCTTTACATGATTTCAAAATTGTATTGCGCAAGTTACGCTGCGCTTTCTTAAAGAAAGAAAAAATGCCCACCTCTGAGGTCGGAGTAATTGCTTACCCTATGTATTAGCGCCTCCGTCGCTTTCCTGCGAGTCAGGAGGATAAATATAGATATAAAATAAATTAATAAAATAAATATTGGCTAAACGTTTTTTTTAAAATTAATTAAGCGTTTAAAATTTTGCTTTAAAGTAAATTTGTTATTATTGCATTTTGTTTAGAATCTACACATTTCGTTTATTGCGTGAGGTTTTTTGCCGTAGCCTACTTAGGGTATCTTTTTAGTCAGTTAATGTTTGTATTTGGCTCGGCTCCTTTTGCTCTTATAAACCTAAATTTTGATACCAAATTAAACATTATTGTTAAACCTATCGATAATGCCGGAAAGTGCCGCAAAGAAGTGGTCGGCAAACACCGAGCCGCGGCCGGTGCCAGTCCGTGAGAAATTTGTTACAGAGTCGTAAATTTCCAGCTTAAAATCCTGGAATTTTTTGCGATGCTAAAGTATTCATGTATCTTCAAACTTGAGATTAAGCAAGGCGAAAAATACATTAAGTGCTTTCAGAATGACGCTATAGCTTTCAGAATGATGGACAATCTGGTTGTCAAAAAGGGATGCACACGAATTTTTTAAAACCTAACCGTAAACACTATTAGGGGAAGGTGGGGCAATATGGCACCATGAGGTAAAACGGAACATTTAAATAAATTCGTAAAAAAGAAATACAGCCACCTATTGACTATGATTACATAATCAGCCATTGAACCATGTTATTCCAGCCATTTTGTTTGAACGTCGAACTTATACCGACGAACTGAGAACGATCAGAAGAATTTTGACCTACTTGATCTAAAAAGAGCATATTTTAATAAGTGAGTAGTTTGCTTTATGGTTATGAAGTTAAAATATTGGACTTCATGTTTTTAAGAGTAATACCGTAGGCTATTCTTCGGGTGGTTTTGAATTTATCAGGTTTGATAATAATATCTGTCATACGATGACATGTTAAAACTAGGCAATGGGGCAAAATGGTCAGCTATGAGTGGGGCAAAACAGACCAAAGTTTCATTTTGCCCCACACCAACTGCTGTTTAGTATGAAGGCTCATTATCAATATTTCTCTTCATGAACTGCATCAAAATAGTATAAAAACTTTTATTTATAAAAATTAATGTTTTTTTTACTGATATAGCTTTTCTATAATCTATCAATAAGGTAGGCTAATCCTATAATAGTCTATCAATATTAGCAGGGTTAATTGCATGTCTAAACTCAAACTGGTTTTCATTCAGCTATACCAATAAGAATATTGGCTTTCAGCTATACGAATAAAAAACTTCAAATTAGTTAAATTCTGCTATTAGTATCCATATTTGAATTTATTTTTTATTTATTAATTCAACCTTTTTACAATTTTAATAGTTGTATGAAAATTGCTGTTGGCTACCATGGTTCGAAATTACAAGCGCAAAACAAATCGACAGTCATGGAGTAAAGACTCCATGAAAAAAGCATTACATGCATTGGAAAATGGAACCTCTTTAAGAGCAGCATCAAAAGAATTTCAGATACTGAAAACAACTCTTCGAAAAAGATTTAAAGACCAAAACAAACATGCCAAAAACCATACAAAAATTCTTGGTAACTACAAGCTAAACTTGATTTAAAATTTTTAATAAACCTTTTAACCTTTTAAGAAAAATTATAATTTGGTTAATAAATATAGCTTATTAAATAACATTAAAAAGGTATAAAAGAATAATTAGGCTTAAGTATTTTTAACCAGTAGAAACCTGTAAAATGCCCTCATTTATATACAATTGTTTATATTTTAGACCATATTTTCACCAACAATGGAAAAAGAGTTGGTAGAATATTTGTTGTCTTTGGAGAGCATGATGTTTGGTTTGACAACTAATGATGTCAGAAATTTTGCGTTTCAGCTAGCAGAAAAAAATAATTTACCAAATTCTTTCAATAAAGCTAAAAGAAAAGCAGGTAAAGATTGGCTGCAAGGGTTTATGCACCGGCACAAAGAACTATCTTTAAGACAACCAGAAGCTACTTCTGCTGCTAGAGCTAAGTCTTTCAATCCCCAAACAGTCAATAAATTTTTTGACCTGTTTGAAGCAGTGATAGATAAATATAAGTTTCCTCCACAGCAAATTTTTAACTGTGATGAAACTGGCATCACTACGGTGCAAGGCAAGCCTTCAAAAGTTTTAGCCAAAACTGGAAGGCGACAAGTTGGGGGGTTAGTTTCAGCAGAACGTGGGCAACTGGTTTCGGTTGAAATATGTATGAACATAACAGGGACATTTATTCCACCCTTTTTTGTTTTTCCTAGAGTTAGGGTGAAGGCGGAGCTCATGAATGGAGCTCCTCCAGGTTCCATTTATGCATGCCATAAAAGTGGTTGTATGCAACTTGAAATATTTGTAGAATGGTTTAAGCATTTTTTAAAATCAACTGGAGCAACTAAAGAAAATCCTGTTCTTCTAATTTTGGATGGTCATTCAACTCATACAATAAACATGGAAGTAATTGATCTTGCAAGAGCTAATGGGGTAGTTTTACTTTGTCTACCACCTCATTGCTCTCATAAGATGCAGCCGCTGGATGTGAGTTTCATGAAGCCATTGTCAATTTACTATGATCAGGAGTTTGAAAAATGGCTTCGTAATTATCCTGGTCGGATGGTAACTACTTTTCAAGTAGCCGAATTGTTTGGAATAGCTTACACTAAAGCAGCCACAGCACAAACAGCCATTAATGGATTTAAGAAAACTGGATTGTTTCCAACAACTACAGACATATTTGAGCCACACGATTTTGTTCCATGCCAGCCAACAAACATTGATTCTGGAAAGAATGACCAGCTAAATGAATCAGCTTTTGTAATTGAAGTTTTGACTGACTTACCATCAAACAAGTTTGCAGATAAATCTGATTCTCAATTACAGTGGTGGATATTGGGTGAGGCGAATGAGGCAGTCGCCTCAGGCCCCCCCTCGAAAACAGCATATACAGTTTTGGATTCGCTGCAGAGATGTTTGCTCAGAGGACGATTCGGAGTGAAGACCTTTTTTTTTTTTTTAGAGAACGCCTTGATTTTGGGAGAAAAATAGGGAAATCAGAGATGAAATCGAAGTGAAGACCCTTTTTTTTTTTTTAGAGAACACTTTGATTTTGGGAGAAAAATATGCAAGCCCAGATCAGACCTCTTTTTTTTCTCAGACAACATCAATTTTTGAAAATTCTTGCCTCGGGCCCCTAAATTGGAATATCCACCACTGCTCAATTACTCACACTAATGCAAACGCCACAAAGCCAACCAATTTCTACACAAGAAAGCAACCAAGCTGGTTGTGAAAACGAAACAATGGAATGTAATTGAAATGCTAGCCATACCCACTCTCCCGTTGCATCGACGTACATATCACCATATGCAATTGCACCTCCTCCAAAAGCATCTACAAGACCTCGTAGAAAGCCAAAAACACGACGTGGATTTGCTGCTGTTTTAACAAGTAGTCCTTATAAAGCTCACATACATAACATTAAAAAGGCAAAAGCAAAGGACATAGATATAAAGTGTAAAAAACTAACGACATTAAAAAAAGCAAAGTTACAGAGCAAGCTTAAAGGTGCACAAACAACAACTTTTAAGAAAAGTTTGACTACAACATATTCAAAGCAAGAAGAGGATTCCCAATGCATCTATTTCTGGGAAAAGTGGAGTGAGACCAGTCATGACGGTATGATACAATGTACTATATGCTTGAACTGGGCTCACTTTAAGTGCGCTGGTATAGAAGAAGATGACCTAGAATTTGTTTGTGATCTATGTTAAATGACCAACAAACTTTTTATAGGCCTGCTTGTAAACTAAATTTTTACTACTGCCTTGTATGCAACTGCAGTATTAAAGTAGGCCTAAAGTTACTGGAAATTATGTTCTTTTTTATTGTTTTGTTGGGATTTATTGTAGATTAAATATTCAAAACACATCACGTGTCTTTTATCTTGCCTAACTATGTATCCACCTCACAATATTTCTCAAAAAAATACGTTGGGGCAAGATGGACGATCCGGTCCACATTGCCCCTATAGGGTATTCCATATTGCCCCATATACGGGGCAAAACGATTTTTTTCAGAAAAAAAAGAATCAATTTTTTCACAAAATCTATAATTGCAATTATATCAGCTTTTGATTTATGTCTACAACCTTGATCTAAACTCGGGATATCGTTTCTCTGCGAACTTTAACGTAGGAGGTAGAAGCGTTTAAAGTTAAGGGGTCCGTTATGCCCCACCTTCCCCTATTAAATATCGATAAAATTTTCACGAGTTTAGCTGACTGATGTAATTGACTTAATTCATTTCAAATCAAACCCAATTTTATTAATGCCTACGATCACAAACCATTGCTACAAAAGTATGAAGATAATTCACCTTGTATAGCTACGTATGGAATTATATTTGAATAAGATGGTGATCGCACTTAGGGGATAAAGAGTATTAGTATCACACTTCATTCATAATAATTTTAATCATGACTATGTACTTTACTCCCGTTAATTGTAATTTGAAGTTTTATTATAAAATAATGATCGCGTCGCCTTGTAGCGCTGCTCTCTGTTATGTGATATAACGTCCGATTTGCTTTCTATTGCCTCATATATGTATCCCTTTTTCTTTTTTCGCCGACAGTAATGACGTAATATGTTTTGTCCGAGCACCACTATAGCTCAATAATTTTGGAATGTTCTGGCGCTTTCAAGCATAGCGCTCTCTCTAGAAAGTCCTAGTTAAATCCCGCATATACTAGTAAATTCGTCGGCACGTGACTTTTATCTATATAAAGGCAATGCGTCTCGAGACGATATAGACGACAAAAGACGGCGTAGCGAATGATACGGTGAGAAAGAGACGCCTAAAGTGAAAAAGTGTTGCCTTGAGAGAAGGTAGAATTTGGGGCGAGTGTTGAATTTATTTTGCGCCAGTGTTTTGGAGTTGTGTTCTACAGAGGTAGAATTATTTGTGTTGATTGAATCAAGTTATAGCGTTGATTTCGCTTTGCAGTTTGGCAAAGCGTGGAATAGAATTTCGTCGGTCGTGATTTTTGTAATGCATTCGTTTTTATTAGAAACAGTGGTCTCTGTTTGTTGTGAAGAAGAGTCTTCAACGAAACCAATCCGAGCTTTCGTTTAAACCAGGGATGGCAAACCGCTGACCCGCGGGTCACGTTGTGACCCACTAGTTGAGATTCAATGACCCACCTGATGTTTTGAAATTTCTGGCATTTTTAATCTGCAACATTAATTTAGGACGGATTAGACCAGGGGCGTCCAACCCGTGGCCCGCGCAGTATTTTTTGAAGCCCTTTGTCCTGTCAATTTTGGCAGAAATCGAAGACAGATTTGCTGTGAAGATCCCTTTTTTCTCGTTTTTTTATCGAGGTCACTGTGATTTCGGGAGGAAAATAGGGAAATCAGAGATGAAATCGAAGTGAAGACTTTTTTTTTTTTTTTTGGAGAACACCTTGATTTTGGGAGGAAAATAAGGAAATCAGAGATGAAATCGAAGTGAAGACCTTTTTTTTTTTTTGGAGAACACCATGAGTTTTGGAGAAAAAAGTGGAAGCCAAGATCAAACCTCTTTTTTTAGAGAACGTCAATATTTGAAAATTCTTGCCTCGGGCCCCTAAATTTGAATATCCACCACTGGTGAAGAGTTTTTTTTAGTCTCCAACTTTTTTTAGCCAATGACCCACTTAATTTAAGTTTTAAAAAACTGTCATTTTTTGACCCACCTTATAAAAAAGGTTCGCCAACCCTGGTTTAAACCAACTGTATAGAAGCTTCAGGCTCATAGCAAAACTACTTCTTGATCCGGAATAAAATAAAATTTGGACACAGCTTTGTTTCAGCGCAGGTATTCGGGTTACCTAGCTCAACTGGTCTTTTGGGATTCCCGAACAAAGTCTGCGACAATTAGGCTTTTTAATAAATTATATTTTAATTAAATAATAGTTAGATTCAGAAATATTTAGCTCTGACTGCCTTATCGAGCACTCTGTATTACAACTAAAATCAACTATATCTAGCTCAGTGTTTCTCAAATGAGTCACTTGGCTGCCTTGAAAGAAATTCGTAATCTGTAGAAAGAAATAATCTTTCAAGGAAGAGTTTGAATAAAATGTAAGTTGATTCTAAATTATTAACTGATAGCATAAACTGGCACGTCTTTTGTAGTTGCACCTAGACCAGCGGTGGGCAATTGTTTTCGCTTGCGGGCCGCATTGCGGCCATGGAAGCTAACTGAGAGCTGCATTTGGATGTTGAATTTGTTCGCGGGTCGCAAATTACGCTATATTTTTCTCCCAAAATCGTAGTGATCACTAAAAAAAAAAAAAAAGGTCTTCTCTTCTATTTGATCTGAAATTTCGCTATTTTTCTCCCAAAATCGTAGTGATCCCTAAAAAAAAAGGTCTTTACTTACATTCGATCTGTGATTCACTATTTCTCTCCCAAAATCTTGGTGTGTTCTCTAAAAGCATTAAAACATAAGAAACTGAAACTGGAGTATTCCCGACATAATTCTATGCAACTGTGGCTCAAAGTGAGGATATGTATTTTTTAAAAAGAGCTCTGCGGGCCGTAGTTTGCCCACCCCTGACCTAGACAATTCATAAAATTTTTTTCTCTAAAGTGAAGACCGAAAAAATTATGTTGTTGTCCTAGTATGGAAGGCTATCAACTCTGGGTCAAACACAAACAGGGCCAAAGGTTTATTCTTAAGCTACCCCAGGCTGCTGCACTGCCAGGACAGATGCTGGCAACGATGGTGTACAGCCAGCATTGGGTTTCGTCACCAATAATCTTCAGACCACGTACTCTACCTTTGGTGACTGCTCGACTAGAAGACCTTTATCTGTCACTTCGCAGTCTCCTGTCGAGATTGTTTTTTTCATTGTAGTTGTATATAATCTGTGTTGTACTATTTTGATATATTTTTTGTGTTTATTTTTTATGTATTACCTCTGTGGTACGTAATAATCTCCGAAAAAATAAACTACATCTGTCTGTCCATGTCGTGCCCAATGCAGGCTGTGAGGCACGCTGTTAAGACGTGGTCTGCGGTTTGCTCAATGGCGCCGCACTCGCAATCCGGTAAAGGAGCGAGACCCCATCGTGCATGGACGAATGGAATTGCCCAACACCAGTCTGCAGGCAATTGACCTTAACCCAAGCTGTCTGAAGCAAACCCAACAGACTAGGTACTGGTCATTGGTATGAAAGTGCGGAGCCTGAATGTATTCTCACAGTACTACGTGTTCCATCTTTAATTAGTTCACTGGGCGACACCAGACTGGCGCGCAGTATGCAGCTGTCGAGTAGGCCAGAGATAGGACATCAATGTTTTGGCCCAGTATCCCATCTTTGCAAGTCACCTCAGCAATGTGACGGGAGAAAACACGATTTTTTGCGTAATTCCAAAAAATGGTGACGCAAAGTTAGCGATTTGTTTAGTTTTATCCGAAAATAAGTCGAAACCGGACAGAATGATAAAAGTTTACTGCTGTTATAAACCTTTATCTCACGTTTGGCCTCTGGGTTATTTAAATGAAAAGCTGTTCTCATCGTCTTTGAAAGACTGAGTTTCAAATTTTTGGTCTGGAAATAGGCAGAAACTGTAGTTATGCCTTGACTTCTAAGTCCTCTCAATCTCCAAAAGAGTGCAACAATACTAGATCGGCAGCAATTGCAAACTTTCTGAAAATTGTGGAAGGCAGATCACACGTATAGATATTAATAAGAAGATGAGCCAATATCGATTCCTGAGGAACGACATTTTTTTCATGGCGGAACTTGCTTCACTTGCTGTCAAGTAGTAGGAATAAAACTTTTGTTTAGGACAAGCTCCATGATCATTTTAATCATGTGCTTATCTGAGAGAAGTTTCAGCTTGCAGGTAAGACTACTGTGTCTCACATTAAAATAAAAACTAAAAAAGATTTTTACTTAATAGCAAAAAAGGAATTTTTCTCCCAAAAATTTTGTCATATATTTTTTGTAAATGGCTCAGCCTTGAAAGGAAGTATAGGCTACGACCAAAACTTTGAGAATCCCTGATCTCCCAAGGTATTGATACATTTTTTTGTAAAAATGAACAAACACTTTCTTTATATTTGCGTATATTTTTAAGTTATTTAAATGTGCTTTCTAGAGTATAATCAAGTTTGTTTCAGAAATGCATCTAATACGAAAACATTGCGATAAAACAATAGATGTCAAATATAACAATAGACATCAAAAGTGAAACATAGAAGACCTGACTTTATGTTAAAATATTTCTCGATTTGGAAAGGTTTACTCGGATTAGTAAACTTTGACGGAATTGGGGCGATAGAAAAAACCATCTTTAATAAAATTACTAGCAAAGTTAAAAAAAAAACTTATACCGTACTACTGCAGTCTATTGGCAGCTAATATGTTATTTACGCATAAGTGCATATTTCTGATCACCTTTCTTCAAGGGGGGTTTGATCCTTGAAACCCTCCCTTGCGTACGCCTATAGCTTTATATGATGCTTTAAAATTTTGAGCCTCGATTCAGCGCACGCAGACAAGCCAATTTTTCACTATGTATTCTCAAAGCGGCTTTTAGGAGCATTAGCTTCGCTTGTTTTGCAAAAAACAGGTTCACTTTATATTGACTGATTAAATTGAGATTAAATCTGAATGTAAAGGGCGACTTAAAGAAACGTAAAGCGTACATTGGTTTTCTCTTTTAAATGAGAAAAGATTTAATTTTAATGAGTATAAAACCGGATGTGATTTAAAGTGACGAGATTAAACGTCACAATAGCAAATATTTTTTATAGAAATCCGGTTAATTTAATAGCTTGCTATTTCCTGCTTAAATTTAATCTTTATAATAATTTAGCTAAACAACGGGTCCCAACCTTGTTACAATCTTGTACCAGAGGTGGAGTCGAGACACAGTGCTTCGAGACCGAGACCAGACGAGACTTTGGAGTACCCAGACCAAGACGAGACATGAGACTTTACTTAAGTTGTTTTAATTTAATTTAAGTCAGGGCTGTGGAGTTAAAGTCGGAAGTCGGAATTGGTTGTTTTTGGGTGCAGTCGAAGTGGCTTTTATAGATATACTGGAGTTGGTATGGGATTTGTATTTTTTGTGGTCAGTTCGACTCCGATTTTTGGTTAATTGCTGGAAGCTATGCTATAGTCATATTTATCATCTAAATGATTCAAAAATGAGCAAACGAAAATACTGCGAGTATTCGGAGAGGTCACCTTTGGACTATAATTGGGAGTGCAAACTAAAAGCAATTTTGGCTTTATATTGTATATTTGCTTATTTGCAATTATTTGCAACCTTAAACTTAACTTTTTGTTTGGGGGTTGTTTTGAAAAATTCAACTAAACATTAAAGAAATATTTTTATTAAAAAAATGCGTGGAAATGTACATAACTGCTTTATCGCTTTCGAAAGTCAAGTGACAAATAAACAGAAAGTCTCACTTGAGTTCAGCACCCTTTAAAATGTTGGGATTTTTTAGGATTTGTCGGCACTTGTCTAAATCTACTTCTTGTAATCTATTATCATTTCCAATACGTATAATATGCAGAAAAAAAGTGCTTTGATCAGCGGTGAGTGTAACCAGAGTAAGAATAAAATTTTTCAATTTTAATCTACTTTTAATTGCAGTCAAGAAAAGGCATTATAAAATGCTAGCCCTGCAATAGTAATTACGATTGCAAAAAGCTATTTTTGATGTTGTATTTTTGAAAATTCTAAGGGGTTGTCGCTTCTTATTTGCTGGAGTGCTTAGAGTGACTTTATAACCAGGGTCGTGGAATCGGAGAAATTTTTTCCGACTCCGACTCCAGCTCTTTAAAATTTTACAATTCGAACTTCGATTCTAGAACATTTGAAAAAACAAGTCCGAATTTATCCCAACGGTTCAGATTTCAGAATCTTGGAGGCCTAATTGTCGAGTGAGTAAAGCGCGTTGATTGTAATCGACATGTTCTCGTTCAAGTCAGACTCGCGCCATTCTGTTGTGTCCTTAGCAAAGATAGTTTTACGGCATTTCCCCCTGCTTGGCGGTCTTAGCAAGCAGTTTTAAATTCAGTCATATCTCTAAAACAAAAATACGAAATAAAAATTTTCTATCGGGCAGCAATACCTTGGCATCTCCGGGAGCAAGTTGGGGTAATTGCTTGCCCTACGTATTAGCGCCTCCGTTGCTTTCGTGCGAGTTAAAACATTAGCCCTCGCCTATTTGGCTTAAATTACCAAGTTTTGCTTTGCCAGTGCTAGCATGCCAGTTAAACAATGGAATTTTTGCAGTGTCAAGTGGAGAGACATCGCTTTAACGAACAAATTCAAAAAGATTTTGTTGCTGCTGAATTCACCTGATGTGGAAGCGACTTGCCAAGGTTTTTTTAACTCCATCAGAAAGCAGCAAAAAAGACTATTTCACGCGTTCACCAAAACAACCGTATGCCGTAGTGATATGCAGAGTGCAAAACTCTCTATAGAACTTTAGAGCAGTGCCTCGAAATGAAACACGACTCCATTTTGGCCGCTACGGTTTTATTGACCAGAGTTCATAAAAAATTAAGAGATCGATGATTTCAATCAGAACATGACTTTCACAATCTCGTCCAAAGATATAAAGTATTTTAAGATAATCTTATTGGTAGGTCACAACACTTTCTTCGTCGTGTAGAAACGGGAGATATGAGGCTGTTGACTGCCAATCAACTGGACTTCTTTCCCTAAAGGTGTCTAACTTTTATCAGGCATCAACATCAAAATCGGTAACCATTTTTAAATATTAATTTTTTATACAAAAAATTCCCTGTTGTACTGTAATACTTAAGACCTAAAGCTCTGGGCCCTGATTCTACGTGCAATTACTAATGTGGGAGTTACTTTTAATTCCTAGCTACGTGACTTAAAAATATGAATTGAAAGACGTTTAAATGTTGATAAAAACAAGTATATAATTTCTCGAGCACTTTATACGGTGTCCAGGCTTCTTGATTAAGATTGGCATGGTTCAATTATTATACTGTGACAATTGGCAAATTTTAAAAGGGTCATGACGCCGGAATGGCTAAGAAACGTACAAATAACCTATTTTTACCAAAATTCATGACATATTTACAACACCTGTGACCTTTGCTCACATTAGTGCAATGTCTCGACCTGTGGTCCAAGACCGAAACCGAGACTTTGGGGTTACGAGACTGAGACTTCGAAAAACGTGTCTGGAGACCTCCACCTCTGTCTCGTACCACTTGCACACCCCGTATTGTCAACGTGTACCACTTCTTACCGAACAACTAATTTGATCAAATATTAGGTCTTTAAAGACAAGGTAAATATTTGTCGCTTTCAAAACTTGAGTTTTGCATTTACTGTGGCAGGTTAAACGTCAAGAATACAAAAACCAAAATCCCAAATGAGCCTCTTCTCGATTGCGTTCGCTTGGAAAATAAACTGCAAGCTTATGTACCATACTGATTCGATTATGATACATAAACTTGCAGTTTATGTACCATAATCGGATTTGCTGGAAAGGATAACATGGATTTCGAGAAATAGACAAGCTTTCGTTTGTTTTTAATTTAAATTTGATTAACAAATACAGCCGAACTAATTAGTGTATATCAAAAGTGGAGGCTTTAAAATCAACAACTGGCTCTTTTGAGTTGATTAGGCGACCATGAACTTTAACTTTAACGTGACGGAAAAAATACAATCGAAAGATTTCAACTTGTTCCTTGTTTCAAGCGTCGAACACACCAGCTCTTGCTTCACTGGATATATTTGCTCACAAAGTTTTTAATTTAGTTCATAAACAAAAAATAAACTATAATGCCATTCTAGACGCTTTACCTGTTCTGAATTTCTTCAAAAAAAATAGTTGTGTGTTTCTATGTGGCGTGGTTTTGTGGGTTCCTAGAATAGCCTGTGTGGCTATTGAATAAAAATTTGTTTTAAAATGTACTGCTTCTTTTTTTAAGCACTTTAACAAACTGTGAAATGCCAGTGTTGTACTTCACCGATATAGTTTACTTCAGTGTAGTGCGGTGGTTTCAAACTTCTACGAACGCGATCCAAATTTGCGTATCGCACCATTCTCATCACTACACCACAACTCAACCAGATAACAATGCTTATCAAAATCAGGCTTCCTGTCGTTTCACCTGAAACAGGCAACTTTTAAAACTAGAAACCGGCTGCTTGGTCGGGTAACGACGTTTCTGGGAAAGACAATCAAAAAGAAAATGTTGAGTCTAGGTTTAGCGCGACACAAGCAATTACTGTAAGGCACGACCAACAAGTCTGGGGAAGACCGCCGTGTCGATGGCGCTCCCGATCGACACGATCGCCGTTTAAAACCCACTCGCGTCATTCTATTGTATCCTAGGAAAACACACTTTACGGCACTTTCATCTGCTCGGCAGTCTCGGCAAGCAGCATATAACGAAATAAAAAATGATAATGATGTTATAAAAGGCTAATCTTAATGAAAGAGATAAAATAATTGCATCGTGTAGTGATACGATGCAATTATTTCATCTCTAAAGTATAATAATTGCATCGTATAAAATATTTGTGTCTTAACAATAAAAAAATTGCATTGTTTAGTAATAGATTGGTTATTTTATAGGGTAGGTTATGGTAGGCTACATTATAGGACAATTAACCTTTACCCCCTTAATGGTTTCCTCACCTTTCCCTAACAGGTGTAATTAATATACCCATTACTAGATTAAGGTCTGACTTTTAGCGTGGAATGATCTAAGATAAAATCAGTAACCAGCTTTTTCAACGGTTCTTTAGTTTAATTTGATGTTTTTTGAAACAACAAAAATCTTTTAATAGTATGGTATTGCTTATAAATTTCACAGCGTTTACACAGTTTTTGAATTAGTTTTAGCGTTTCTAAGGAATATTATACCACTTTCTAATTGCTATGTGGTCTCGATAATATTATTGTAAAAATAAAAAGTAGTTCAATTTAAAAAAGTAATCTTCTTAAATTAAACTTAGTAAAAACAACAAATTTTTATTTCACCAAATTGCTCTAATTTTTTTATTTTAGCAACGACTTGCAGGAGATAAACAAAGGCATGGCACATTAGAACAAAATCATATCGCTAGTTTTTGGAAGGGATTAGTTAATCGATAATTGCATAAAAAATCTTTAAAGGTCTAAAAAAGTTTAATATCTTTTTCTGTGTCATCACTGCGTTTTTTAAAACATTATACCTCTGAGAGCAAATGATCTTCGACAAAGTAATTTTGAGTAAAATTTTAAATTAGATAAAGATAAAATTTAAACGGGATTAAGACCCACAACCACCAATTAAAACAAAGAAAATAACATATTCGAAGTGCTATTTTAACATTGAGTTGATGGCTACAGGACGCAGTTTTAAGGTGATCAACGAACTGTTCGACTTTTACGAGCGTTTTCGTGTACCGACTAACATGGCTTAGTCAACACTTTATCTTAATGCTAGAATATCATAATCATATTATTTATTCCTCTGACTTGTAGGGCAGCGTCGGAGATGTTGTATATAGGGCAATCGTCGAGCAATTAAGTGTTTTCAAAAATGTCAAGATACGTATAGCGGTCCGTTCAAAAATTTTTTTAAATTGGCTTTCCTGAGAACACAACCGAATGACGATCACGATCGTCATGAAAACGCCATCTTTCTCGAACAAGCTACCAACTCACTCGACCTACTAAAAAGTTAAAATCATACATCAGCATTGCCTAGGGTTGCCAACCGTCCCGGAATGGCCGGGACAGTCCCGGAATTGACTTCTGGCGTCCCTTGTCCCGGGCTGGGTCACTTTTGTCCCGGAATTTACTGACAGCTCTTTGGATTGTTTTGGGGCAACTTTTTGGGGCTCTGTCCTGCCTATTTTGGCAAAAATTTCGCAGGAAATCGAAGACAGATTTTATGTAAAAACTTCTTTTTCTCTTGTTTTTTCCGACATCACTAGTTTTCAGAGAAAAATAATAAAATCCGAGACTGATTTCAAGTGAGGACCTTTTTTTTTTGAGAGATCACTATGAGTTTGGGACAAAAATTGAGGTGTTTCATTTGTTTGGCCTGCCAATATTTTTGATGAGCCAAAATGGCCCTCGGCTTAAAAAGGTTTGACGCCCCTGTATTAAGGTGTCCCGGAATGGCGAAGCAAAAAGTTGGTAACCCTAGCATTGCCCAGGTTTTTGATATGAAGTGTATAAATTATTGTTTTGTAGGCCACAGCAGGTCTTCGCTTCAAAGCAAAAGCCTTTGAAAATCAATTAAAGAGTAAAAAATCTTTGCTTCAAGTTAATAGTCTAAAGTGCCTCGTTTTTTTGTCTTTGAAAGTCACGTTGAAGGCCTGTGTTGAACTAATTTTAAACCCAAAGCGAACTACCCACCTCAGAGCTTCACACTACTGCTAACTATCGGATTTGCTTATTTTATATTAGGCCTAAATGGCACCTGAGGTCAACAGTGTTTCAAAAAGTTACTGATTAACTAAAAGTTTTCGTACAATACATAAAATAACTGCCATTCACTATCAGCTTACCAGTGCAAAAGATGCACATTTTCCGTTATCAACTGGATTACTAGCACCTCAGTACAAGACACGTTATACTCTGCCCATACTAAGATTTAAGAACCAATTAAGAGATGGATATTTGCTCGCTTGATAAGCTTAACAAGTTTTTTTTTCTATTAAAAGCTTTTCTATTGATAGAAATAGCTTCTTGTCTTACAAGAAATTACGACTAGAGCCGACCCAAAAATTAACTACCGTAATTTTTAAAACTACCAACCATTTGCTCTTTATAACTGTTACTTCGTTTTACTAGCCGTCGGCGCTGTGTTTACCCGACGTTAAGTACAGCTACGACAAGCGCAGAGAACAATTTTAAGCAAATAATTATATTCAAAAACTCGGAGACGGAGTTAATAAGTAACTGTCGTCAACTTGCGTTGGTCTGGTTTCCATGACGTTAAATTCCATTTATTCGTCGCGCCGAATGGTGGCAGCCTATCTAACCACGCCTCAACAATGTCACCAAGAAATAGAGGGGCAAAGCCACGATCCTACGATTTCAGGATAATCACTGAACAAATGTTCATCCTGGCGAGTAATTTTAATTTTTTAAAAAGATAAATGTAGTTTATAGAAGCGTTTGTTTTTGTTTTTTTACTTAAGTAAAAGCATCAACAAAACCCAGGGACATCCAGAAAACAAAACCTTTTTAAGTATTGAAAAAACATTGTCTAAATAGAGTTTTTTAGTACCGTGTTTGGTGCTACTAAAAAATTATTAAGTTACCAATGCTGCTTTTATTGTTTTCAAGTAATTTTTATTTTTTATATTTGTATTTCAATATTTTTCAGTGACCTACTACAAATAACGAACTGACTCATAAAAAACTAAATATGAAAACGTGAATAAATCAACACTGATAAGGCTATTTATCAATATTTTCTCTATTTATGTAATGTACTAAGTAGCAATGTAAGTAATAGATGCAGTAAGTGACATACTTAGGATCGACTAAAGGGAAGGGGGACCGAAAGTTTTTAAAGATCCACTTCGGCGACCAACTAAGCATAAATCAACTCATGTAAGAAAACGTCACAACGGAAGAGCAATTTTCGAGCGATTATCTGGGCCTGTTAATACTTTAGGCAATACTGTCGCGTTAAAAACTTTCTGGTCGGCAATGGAAATTGATCTTCAAGCTGCTAGCAAAGATTGCCGAACAGAATGCCGCGTGCTTTCTTTATTAAAGCACAAAGACATGAGGAGGTCGGTCGCAGGATCGAGGCCATGAACGCGGTCGCTATCACGACTACGGTCTGACCAGTTGACCACTCGACCAACCAAAAAATTTTAAAGTGAATGGGTCAAGGTATGCTGCCGAGCTTTCCGTTTTATCATATGTAATTGAAATCTATTAGCAACGCATTCTTTACTTCTACAATTTGAAAGTTTTGATTTTTTTTCCAGTTTTTATCTACGCAGTGCATTAACACTTCAATATGACAACACAACATGAAAATTAAAAATGGATTAACTTTAGCACTTATACGCATATGTTCATTGTTCATCAAGAATTCATATTGAAATATTAATTCGCATACTGTTTATTGTAGAAATTTATATTCTTTTCTATTGCTATAGTTTCGAATTTAACTGTATTTATCTAGTAACTTTATCATTAACCTTTTCTCAAATCTGGCTAACTGTATTCTAAGTTTAATAACATGTGTCTTGAGTAAAGCCGAACCTATTTATTTTTTGCACAATCTTTTTAATTTTGTGTCATAAAAAACAAGATTATCAAAAATAAACGCTGACATGTAAATCTTTTCATCTGACTAAATTACTTCTTTGAGCCTTAACTATAAACCAATTTGGTGCAATGACTAGTAAATTTTGTGTTTGTTTGACATGCTCAGATCATAGTCTTTAACAGTCCTCGACAAAACCGTCACATACTTCGCATGCCAAAGTTTAATCACGTGGCGCCTCTTTATTGATTCTGACCGTATAATTGGGTGTAGTGTGCTAGTTTAAGCAGTAAAATTCAATAAGCTATCATTGTGATTCGATGTGCAGTAGCCTGGTTCAACTAGAATATAAATGGTCACTTAAATAATGAGTAAAAGCAAAAAAATCATCTACAGTAGAATAGCCTGTTAACAATAAATGGAGCATTGTTATAATATCAGCTGAAAAATGACGAAAATAAATAAGAAAAAAATGCACCTTGTTTATGAATTAAGCATTGCGTCCCAAATTTGTTGCTAATTTTTTTATTTATTCTATCTCTATATTTATCCTCCTGACTCGTAGGAAAGCGACAGAGGCGCTAATACGAAGGATAAGCGATTATCCTGACCTGCTTCGGGAGATCACAAGATATTGCTGTCTGCTTGAAATGTAATAGAGATATGACTTTAATTTAGAAGTGCTTTCCAAGACCACCAAGCAGGGGAAAGTGCCGTAAAATGTCTTTCCCAAAGAAACACCAGAATGGCCCGAGTGGGTTTCAAACCGGGACCTGTTGATAATGATAAAAGTTTATTGCTGTTGTAAGCCTTTGGCTCATGTTGGGTTCTCGGTCATTTTAATACTTCATCAAAAGTAAGTAAAATCTAATTACAAAAATAATCCAAAACTGTCGAAAACTAAAACAGGTCCAATTAAGTACATCTAAAACAGCTGATAAAGGACAGGTTTTATTTTTTTTGTTTCTCGTCTTGTCTTTGAATAACAAAAAATATTTTTTTATGTTCGATCATCATCAGTTTTTTTATTTATTTATAGTTATCTGAAGAAGTTGAATAAACGAAATCTTATAGGGCTGAATGGTATTTACCTGAGATTTTTTGTTAAGAATATTTTTTTAAAATCTAATTGTTAATTTTTTTTCTAAACTGGAAAAATATCTTGTTGTTCACTCAATTCGCGGTGGGCCAACGTGTTTATTAAGAGTTTAAATACGTAAGTAAGACAATGGCGTACGCAAAAAGTTGTAAGTGGGGAGTTGCAAGTCGAAAACACGATTACTCAAAATATTCCTGGTGATGGACCGAAAAATTTTCCAAACTTATATTTAAAGTTGGATATAGATTGTTATGCGTTTTAGAGTACCTTGCAGTGGCATGAGTTTTTTGCCAAACCATAAAATCAACAATCAAATATCCATAAAATTTTCCGCAAGTTTAGCTCACTGATGTAATTGAATTAATTCAGCTCAAATCGAAGTCAATTTAATAATGGCTACGATTGCAAAACATTGCTACGAAAGTATTGAAGATAATTCATCTTGTATAGCTACATATTAAACTATAACTGAGTAAGATATTGATCGCTCTTGGGTAAAACAGAGAGTGGTTTTCAATAAATTATATTTTAATTGCATGATAGTTAGATTCCGAAATACTCAGCTCTAACTGCCTTATCGAACACTCTGTAAAGCAACCGAAATCAACTACATCTAGCTCAGTATTTCTCTAGGTGAGTCATTTGGCTTCCTAAAAAGAAATTCGTATTCTATAGAAAAAATAATCGTTGAGGGAGGAATTTAAGTAAAATGTAAGTTTGCGTGAAGTAAAAAATT
The DNA here is from genome assembly GCA_963680785.1 of Diplosoma virens. Lineage (NCBI taxonomy): Eukaryota > Metazoa > Chordata > Ascidiacea > Aplousobranchia > Didemnidae > Diplosoma > Diplosoma virens. Next base: position 44,775,694 of record OY796887.1, on the reverse strand, counting down.
TTTCTTCCCAAAGCTTTTCATCTGACGCTCTTCAGGGGAAATCGTCAGAATGAAGCAGAATTGAGAACTGGTTGTCACAAATTTCAAACTTTATAATCTAGCGAACAGTTGGTCGATTTTCAAAAAAAATTTTTTTTTCTTTAGTTAAAGTCTTCAGCTATAACTTTACAGTATTTTTTTGGTTTTCCCCAATAATAAACATGTTTTTGGACAGTTTTAAAATAGTCAAAAGAAGTGTGACAACCTAAACAAATCTGTCCTATTGTCACAAGCATCGGGGTAAAATGTCACAGCTATTTGTGAATTGACACTCACTCAGTTGCTTTTAAATTTTGTTATACGCCAAGATTAAACGAACAATTTATTGATAAAAAACAATGCAAAAAATATTATATACATGTCAAGTAAAAACAGCACCGTATTTCTTGTCCAGTTAGCTGTTTACAAAAATGTTTTATTTTTGCTTCACGGTCGAGCGGCCTATACAATTAGATAAGATCAGAGTTACTAGCTGTGTTTAAGGAAGGATAAGTAACCAAAATAGGCATGTAATCTGCACATTTAGTTGCACGAAACAGCTTGATTATTTTTTTTAATGAAAAAATCAAATGTTTTTACGCTCATCTTGAACAAGTTACACTGAGGTATTAATTTCTCTTTGGTTCTTCATCGGTATCACAGTTATGACGCACATAACTTTGAGAAAAAAAATGTATTTGTCATGTGCCCAATTTTTGCATGAGAAACACTGCACCCAAATCTATTTTTGACTTGCTATTGGATTAGGTGTCCATACATACAAAGCAATACCATTCTTGTTTAGCAAGGGTAGTTGGTTTTCTCTTCCCTTTTTGTCTTGTGGGCGAACTATTTTTACAAAACAAACTTGTATTGTATATTCTTAGGTAATCGCACTTTTTTGCTGTACTTTGCTCGTGCGATTGCTATTTTAACTGTCGTATCAGTCAAGATTTCTGACTTTCGTATTCGCGACCTTTTTCTTTTGTTATTGTTTCGCGGTTGAGATTTTGGAAACGGACGAACTTGAACTGGCGATATATTTTCTGATCAAATAAACAACGGACTGCTCAGCGCTTCCGATCTTTGCTTGGAAGGATTTACAGCTGCGTCTGATGATGTAGAACAGGGGTTCCCAAGCTTTTTTTAGCACGACCCCATTCAGAACTTTCAACTGTTCAGTGCGACCCCATGTCAGTGTGTTTGTGCCAGTTCATGCGCGCACGCGCCCGTGTGTAAATTATTTATATCAGGGTGGTCCAACTTCTGCACTTTTGTGGGCCACTTTTCAAAATTATTCAAATTTGCGGGCCTCAACCGGCTAAAAACACTTATTTTCGTCCCAAAATCAAGGTGTTCTCTAAAAAAAAAAAAAAAGGTCTTCACTTGAAATCGATCTCCGAAATTCCTATTTTCATCCCAAAATTAAGGTGTTCTCTAAAAAAAAAAGGTCTTCACTTGGAATCGATCTCCGAAATTCCTATTTTCGTCGCAAAATCATAGCGTTCTCCAAAAAAAAAAAAAAGATTGCCGCTGCTTTAATCGACAAGACTTGTGCAAAATTGTTCCGCGGGCCCGCAGTTGGACCACGCTGACCTATATCATGCCAATACCTCAGCGACCCCACCGACCCCATGACCAGTTGGTGACCCCATATATTGACCATTTCGACCCCACTTGGGGTCGCGACCCCGCATTTGGGAACCCCTGATGTAGAAGATTGCTATTCTATATCAGCAGCACTGCTATTTGCAATCTTGTTATTTCCAAAGAGCTGATCTTTTAATAAGTTTTCCGGAGTCTTGTTGGAAGTCGTTCCTGCTTCTCCAGCTGCTGTCAATAAAAGGTCATGATCAGTTATATATCCTGGCAAAAAGTCCGAGTCAGAAAATATTTGGCTGTTAAAAGGATATATCTCGGTCGATTTAAAGCCTGCTTGAATATTTGATGGCGTTACAGCATTTGTATATGCAATTGCAGCGAAAGCTGGCAAATCATAGATGGTCCTTCCTTTTCCGCGTTTATTAAGATGCTATTCATCAGCCGCTGTATTAAAATATTTTTTAAATGGTCCATTTTTAGATCGATCCAACGATTGCAAACGATGAATACAGTGCGGCGGAAATGAAAGCACTACAATGCTATTTTCTTCAGCGAAGTCTAATACTTTAATGCATATATGCGATTCGTGATTATCTAGTAAAAGAAGGCAAGGTTTTTTGTGGGTGCAGCGAACATGCTCAACAAAGTGCTTTTAAAAGTCCAAAAAGTGCTCTTCTGTCATCCATCCAGATAGATTCGCACTTCCTTTGCTTCCAGGTGGCGCTCCATTAAGGAAATGTATTTGAAATTTTACACGAAGAAAAATAAGGTAAGGAGGAATAGAATTTCTACTAGCTGATATGGTGCCTACTACAGTAATAAGCGTACCTCGCTCAGCTGATGTTATAGCGCCTATTTTCTTTGTTCCACATCTTCCAATAATTCTATCAGGCTTACGTACAGTAGTTACGCCTGTTTCGTCCATGTTCCAAATAGCAAAGGCTGAAAGTTATGCCTATTTAAAACTAATTTCAAATTTTGGAAAAAAGAATTAACATTGTTTTTGTTAAAGCTACTTGCCCTAGCTAAATTTGTACTTTCCGGAGTGCGGAGTGACAATTGGCGGTGTCTTTTTAAAAAAGATGTAAGCCAATAAGACCAGCTTGTTGTTTGTCATATCAACTTTTTGGTTTTTCTATAGGGTTAGCTTTAGCAAACCTGTAAGCAAGTTTTCGGCATTCCTTTGGGTATAATCCAAAATAAATATCCGATGCTTTTAGAAGATACTCGACAATCATTATTTCTTGGGCATCTGTAAACACTTGCCTGTTTCTGGTATACCCCACAGTTGTTGTTGGAAATGAATCTTCTCCTTTAATTTCTTTGTCAGAAAATTTTTTTATATAACGTGAAAGTGTTTTGTAATTGATACAAAACTCTCAGCAGTTTTTCGAATACTCTCTCCGGTACTTTTAATGTGTCAAACTGCTCTCAACATTTCATCAAGTTTAGCTATGCCTCGTTCACTTTTCCTTGTACAGGGTGATTCAGCGAAGTGTGCACAAATAAAAACTCATCTTTCGGACTTATAATTAGGTCAAATGAAACAAGTTATATGCTGTGAAGATAGTAAATTTAATAAGCTTTCAGAAAATATACAAGTTATTCAATATAAACCCCTTTGTTTTTGATTACTTTCCGAAGTCGTGGCAGAACCTGGGCACATGTGGCACGCACCACTTCTGGGTCAATTTCGTCCCATGCCGATGTCAATTTTCGCTTTAGAGAGTCCAGATTTGGATGAGAAGTACGGCAGGCTTTTGTCTTAATAATATTGTCTTAATAGACCATAATTAATAATATTGTAATAATAGACCATTATTAATAATATTGTCTTAATAGACCATAACCCAAAATCCATAGGGTTCAAGTCTGGTGAAGACGGCGGCCAAAGCTCTTTCTCCCAAAAACCTTCGAAATTGCATCGACACCAAGCTTGAACTGAGTTGGCCGTGTGGGAGGTTGCACCGTCCTGTTGAAGAGTAACTCCTTGTTCTCCGACTACTTCTTGGACCCAGGGAAGGACTTTCTCCTCCAGCATTCGCCTATAGACGGTCTGGTTTATCTTGACCCCTTCTTCAATGAATATGAGAGGAGTTTTCAGCCCTTTTGATGTTGCGCCTGCCCATACCATTACGGAGGCGGGTTTTTGTCTTCTGAAAGAGCTGCGACGCTCAACTGGGACCATGTTTATGTCTGGAAGCCAAATCCTGTTATTTTGATGGTTATGGACAGCTTGAACAGTGAAAAGTTTTTCGTCTGTCCATAAAACTTGAGGCTGCGTGCCATCGACAAGTTTCTTGACCAAAACCTTTGCTCTATCGAGCCTTTTCTTCTTAGTGGCCTCCGACAAGAGATGACTTTTGGTGAACTTGTATGGGTAGCTCTGGAGATCATCCTTGAGAATCCTTTGCATGCTGGACACGCTCACAGAGTAGTCTTTAGCAAGTTGTCTGGCACTTCTTGCAGGATTTCTCCTCAACTTCTCTCTGACCTTTTTGATCAGTTTCTTCGTCCTTACGGTTCTTTCAGGGTCACTCCTGATTCTTGGAGCACAAGTCCCAGTGTCCTTGAACCTTTTCACGGCTTTATAAACTCCTCTACGGCTTACAACCTCCTTCATCAACCGGAAAATTTCACTTGGTGGGAGCTTCTTCTTGCAATACTCTTCTATCACGTCATTGATCGTTTTACTCATCGTTTATTTTTACTTCAAATAATACCAGATTTTAAATTTTAACTCTTAAATAATAAGAAACTGAAATGTTAATAATTGAAAGTTAATAATGGACGAAATACATGTACATAAAACTAAGAAAAGTATTTGTGCACACTTCGCTGAATCACCCTGTATAATTACGCGGCATTATTATAATTGCTGTACATATATTGATATATATATACAGTAAAATGTATGATATATATATAACTTTCCTAAACAGTAAAATGAAAACATGATATTCTCACTGGAAATTTAAAATATTTTTACAATTATCAGTTTTGTGCGTGTTAAATTTTGGAGTTACTCTTGGTTGGCCTATATCTCAAAAGCAAACCAGCAAGAACAATCATTTATTTTTGGATAAGACTTCATTGGATGTCTGAAATCTTCCAAGCTGTAAATATACTTCAACGTTTCTCAATCAAGCAAACACTATTTTAATGACAAAGACGGAGTGCAAGAATTTAACAATTTTTTTGCTGCCAACGTCAAAAAATGGGGATTTCAAAGTAGGCTTACATTTATTGTAATAAATCTGTGTCTAATTTCTACTTTTAATCTTTACATAAATAAAACAGTTGTTAGGCATATTAGGCTTATATGAATTTAACATTTCAACATAACGCGATGAGCTACATTTTTAAAAACATACCAAAACAGGGTAATTAAACAGTTTGTTTAGCCTGGGGTTGGTTGTCACAGTGTGACAACCTTCACTAATTTTTTTGTGACAACCTGTACAGACCTGCCATCTTGAATTCGACTAAACCTAATTCAAAAACTGTACTACCAGCTAAATAAAGACTTGTTTTACGAAAGTGCCAATCCTTTTACGCTTCCAATGACATATCGATGTTGATAATACGTCTATCCTAGTTGCTTCTATCCTTTCTTGAACAAAAACCAAAAAATTTTGAATTTTTAGCAAAAATTAGTATTTTAAACTTTATTTAAACTGTGCTAACTTAATCAAAGTCAAACTACATCTGGCAAACAAAGAGGTAAAGACACGTGATTAACATTAATGTGATTATTGCACAAGGTTGCGAAATACTCAAAAAATTGAATGTGACAACCAGGACAGAGGACAACCAGACCCGGTCTCCCCTACACATGTTTTCGCTTGTTCCCAGTCTCCACAAGTCACCTCAGCAATGGACGCTTGAAGATAATTTTTTACCCCAAGCCACAAAATAATGACGGAATCTAAACAATCTATCCAGTAACGGTAAAAGTTTATTGCTGTTGTAAACTTTTGGCTCATGTTGGGCTCTCGGTCATTTTAACGAAAGGTTCCTGTTTTAAAATTCTTTAATTAGGCAGGCGAGAATCAGTTCAAAACTTGTTAAAATCTACTTTATTTTAATTTAAATTTAATATCGATTTCGATATAAAGTCATCTTCGGTTAAATCTACAATTACAGGATCTACCGGGTTGAGATCGTGTAGAGCGCTTCGCTTGTTCTTGTAGCCATTTAGGAACATGCTGCTTGATTCTATCTTGTAGTCGCTGATCTGTAAGCTAAAACGTAATAACCCAGATTGTGACTCTGCCAAAGGACAACACTTGCTTGATAACAAGCAATGTGCTGCAAACTATAATGACAAACGTTTTAAAATTCTAGCTGTGGCACGCAACTCGTTCGATCTTTGTCTACTCGAGGCAACTTTTATTAAAACCAGACATTGTTTACACATTAAAACTTTTCAAATAACCTAAGTTGTAAGTAACAGTGTCTCTCTTTGGTAATTGCACATTGTGCGTTTCTCCTTTTCGAGACTGCACTGTATTGCACCTTCTCCTCACTTGGATTTTGTGTAGTTGTGCTTTTTCTTTTTCTGAGACCACACGTAAAGCACCTTTCTCCTAACTGTTGAAACTATAAATACCTTGATTTTCTCTGGTTTGTCCCATTTTGACACAATAGCTACTGATAAGAGCGTCACAGAAAAGCTTTTGGCTCCGATGAAATCGACTTTGTTTAAAGCGATATTAAAAAAAAACTTTCAGTTAGCCAACAATTTACCGCAAGGTGTCACAGGGATCTTAAAAATTATAGATATGTTGACGTGAGGGGACTCTCAAAATTTATGCGTATATCGAAATGAGGGTGTCCTCAAATTGTACATCAGTTGACTCGGAGGAGCCCGAGCGACTGCCCAGTTTGCCTTGTACTAAAACCACTACTGGTAACAATATCAATTGGTTTTATTAAAGGGGTCCGCAAGTTTCAGCCAAATTATGAAAAAGGTCCAGAACACTAAAAAGTTTGAAAACCACTGCTTTATATCATACCAAATCCCTAATATTAACCATGACTCTTCACAAGTGCAAGACAATTCTCGAACTCAAATTTTAGCAAGGCTTTCTAACAAATAAATCATAAAGACTATTATTTTGTGCTTAAATTGACTAGATTTTTTACACTTTTGATTGTGGTGTGCCGCAAACTTTTTAATGATTTTATGTGTGCCGTGAGTAAAAAAAGGCTGCGAAGCGTTGGGCCAGCTCAAGGAAACTGAAAGCCTCCTCGTTCTAGCTCACGTAACACTTAGTCAAAAAAATTTTTAAACCCTACTTCTTAAAACAATATAGAAATGTTTGGTCACGTTTATTATGACCGACTTTTAGTGCTTCATGTTTATTGTTCAGCAGATTGAAGGAGCTCGCGAATCATAGTTCGGTTGAAAATCCGTTTGACTAGCTTAAATAATTTTTCTTTATTTGCAAGCTACTAATCTAGAAAATGTTTTCCTGTTGCAGTGGTCACAAGAAAGTAATTGAAGGCCCTATTTCTAAAAGTACCTAAGTCACATTTTCGAAAAAATGAGATAAGCTGAAAAAATTGTTTGTTTACTTGTCAGAAATATTCTGAAAAAAAATCTTTTCAGAACAATGTACGGAAATCACTTTTTGAATAGCACAGAGGTTTGAAATCTTAGCGTATTTTTATTCTAGAAGTAGGGTTTTTGAAAACTTTAAACTTCATTTTCTCAAAATCACATTATGTGACTTAGATACATTTAGAACTAAGCTCTTCAATTTGTCTGTCAATAAATAAATCAAAAAAATTAGAAGTTTTATAGCTTCCTCTAAAATTTCAAAATTTTAAAAGTTTTTGGCGTTGTCATTGTTAATGCTCTTGCATATCGATTACTTCGCTTTAAATGCATTTTTGAGACTCGTAAGAAAACAAATAGTTTCGCATCGGACAAGGTTGCATTAGAGAGCAATTAAGTATTTCGGAAGAAATGCTTGCAAGGGAATTACTATTGTAGCGTGTGCACAAAGCGCAGAAACGTGTCAACGAGCACATCAAAATTATAAAAATGTTTCACTCGCAATAGACAGCGGAACTGGCAGCCAGACATTCATTTAGTGCATTTGTTCGTAAAGTCATAGCTTTGGAATTCTACTGGCCTTCTTCGGCTAGATCAAATAGTGCTTAAAAAATGTTATCACCCTCACTAGTCTTCGTGACTACAAGCATCAAAATAAACAAGAAAAAAACTCAAAAAAATCATATAATAAAATTTTTAAAACTTTATTTCATTTAATTTATATTCGCAATCAGTTCAAAAACAATCCAAAAATTTTATTTCTATTTTTTGTAATTCAACAATTTTAAATCTTTCACTTCTCTTACTGGACTTACTCCATAAAATTTCTATCTAAAATACAGATAGAGAGGCCTCATTTTCTTTCATTTATTGCAAATCGCTTCGGAAGAGAGGCCACATTTTCTTTCATTTATTGCAATCGCTTTTACAAATATAAGTACAAATAGTCATATTTAAACAAAATAATTAGAACGAATTGGCAAGAGACAAAAAAATTAAAAGCAGCAAATATCCTCTAACAAAGTTTACATCTTGACTTGTTGCGGTGTGAGCATTGACATAACGTCTGGAAATTAAATAGACACCAAAAAAATTGAATATTTGCTTCTGCTACTCTCTCACGTGATAATTGATTATTCTTCTATTCGGACTCAATTATTGTTTTTTTTTCAATTAAAGACATGATTTTAAAAAAAAGAATTCAAACAGTTAATTAATTACCTTAATCTCCCCACCAAGAAACTTAAGCGAATATATCTGTCGGCAAAGCAAGGCCAGTTGCAGCTCCCAGGGAAAAACTATGATTCCTTGCTCAGCTGGGCGGGAAAAAGCGTGAGTAAAAATCGTGATAGCAGCGCGTTAAAACAAGAACTTTCACTCGCAGCAATTGAAATTCATAATCGCCAGCGGAGATGAAGTGAGGCTGCTTAGATCGCGGAATACGAACTGAAGCAGGGGCAACAACAGTTTCAGACGAGCCTTACAAAATGCAAATTGTTTGATACAAAAGGTAAAAAACAGAAAGTAAATTTCAAACTAGAAAAAATTTAATTTTTGGAAGAAATTTACAAGCAACTCGAAAGTAATAAGAAATTTAATGGCGCAATCCAAAGCTTAGATTTATTGGGAATGAGAGAGAGTGTTATCAGATCGGGATTTTTGTTCGAGCGTCTCACAACCGCTAAAAAGAACATACTGAGTCTGAGTCATAAACTTCTAAATAGTCTTAGCTGTAAACTGCCGCCGATTAAACTCAAAAACAAGAACTTTATTGAACCTGGTGAAGCCGTGCATAATTCGCAGCATCGAAGCTTGTGGTCTGTGGTTCAAGTTGCTTGTTGAACAACTGTTTGAATAAGTAAGAAATTTAGAATGACGTCATTCCTACCGAGTTCAACTATGTGCATTGTGCGTAGAGTTTGGATTGCGATATTCGTTGCAGAAACAATCGAGATTTTTAATTAATATTCCTTTCGTTAAATAATTAAAACAACTAATGTCATTTGAAATATTTAAATCTTTTTTCTTGCCGCATCTTTCCATGCTTTTAAGAAATTCTTTTTAAACAAAGCAGAACGTTTGTAGAATCAAAATTAGAATGTACAGAAAGAATAAACCATAAAATAACTTGAAATGCACAGTAGCGTTTTATTTAGAATTCGCAAATCAGGTGTTTCTTTATAATTATGCGCTAGGCAGGTAATAAAAAGTTAAAATTATAGCTTTTGTGTGAAAAAGAAAACTCCAGTTTTTTACGTATAAAAAATAACAAAAATTTGTTTTAGTAACGGAGCTAAATGAAACTCAGAACTTGGAAATAGGCCAATAAATAATAAGACTTTTGTACGATCGAGATCTTCTACTTGATTGTAGCGCCGATCTTCAAATGATAATTGAAAACTGCTCTGTGGTACTGTTGGAAATTTTCCAATATTTTTAATAAATATTTCCTTGTTGGGTTTGTCCTTGTTGTGGAAGCTAAGTCTGCTGGTTTGAATAAAGTCGAACTAAGCGATGAATTTGCTTTGTCAAAACAAATGCATTAAAGCTTGGTTAACACAGAATGAATTCAGTGAAAAGCAAACGGAAAGAATATTTTCCGCTTTGCTGTGAAAGGACATAAATTACACTGTCCGCTTGTTTTTTTTTATAAACGCATTCATCGTAAACCGAGCTTTAATGCATGAACATTTTTTTTCGTTTAATCGGGCGTCGATTTCATATCAAATTCAATTCAGAACTGGGCTTAAAGACCTATCTTACTGGTTCTCCACCGGTGTGTTGCGAAACTTTTTAAAAAACATTAGTCTATTGCTCCAAACCTTTTTTTAGTGGACACTACTTTTTAAGGACGAAAATCAAGATCTGCACTATGGTTCAAGTGTGCCGCGAATTATGAAAAGGTCCCAAAGTGTGCCGCAGGGGCGAAAAGGTTGAGAGCTACAAGCCCACCCTTTTACTTTCCCGTGCTACTTTTTGGATCAGATGCTAGCAGTGATGGTATTGAGCCAGCATCGAGCCTCGTTTCACAAAACCTAAGAACAAGATTTCACCTTACTATGATCAAGTAGCATTTTCTTTTCTCCTTGATTTACAAACTTTCCCGTGCTCGAAACAACAAGGTGCTTCAGCTCTCGTTAAGCAAGCTACGTTTGCTGACGTAGGAGAATGTCGTCGGAACAGTCAATTCATCAATAACCATCACATTCGTGATTGTTACGGCAATCAAAGGTTTTCCATCATAAAGAATAAAACAAAATGCAAATCTAACTTTATTACAATTAAACTCCGGCCATTAACTTTGGATTAGCGTGACATAAATATTCTCACAACAGCTAATGCAAATTGCACTTCATGATATACAGGATGTTTCATCTCAATATGTCACTTTATGATAACTTGTATCTCAATAACTCAGGGGTATTCAACCTTTTTGAGCCGAGGGCCATTTTGACCCATCGAAAATATTGGTGGGCCAAACAAAACATCCCACTTTTTGCCCCAAGATCATAGTGATCTCTAGAAAAAAGGTCCTCACCTGAAATCAGTCTCAGATTTCCCACTTTTTGCCCCAAAGTCATAGTGATCTCTAAAAAAAAAAAGGTCCTCGCTTGAAATCGGTCACAGATTTCCCACTTTTTGTCCCGAAGTCATAGTGATCTCTAAAATTTGAAAAAAACATGGAAAAAGGGGTCTTCACATCAAATCAGTCTCCGACTTCTGCCAAAATTGACGGGACAGAGAGCTTCAAAAAATACTGCGCGGGCCATGGATTGGACGCCCCTGCAATAACTGTTGGAGATATGAAAACCAAACTTTTTTTGCTGAAAACTAATGTTCTTAAGTTTACGCAGCAAAAATTGAACGCAAAAACTAAAGAAACAAACGTTTTATTAAACTTTTTACAAATGTTCAATGCACGAGCCCTTGGTTACACGGCACACATCGAAACGGTATTCCATTTCTTGCCAAACTCGAACAAGCATATCGGGATCGATGGTTATCAAGGCCTCAGGTGTTTCCTTACCACTTGCCAAACGGTTGTTGAAGACATCTGAAATTCACGACTAGCTCTTCTGATTGACTTCCTGGGGCTCCGCTGGAAGATGTTTCGAACAGTTTCCATTGTTTCAGTTGAAGGTGATGGGGCAATTCTTTTCCGGGAGCACAAAAATCCTTCCTCCTTAAATTTCGCGTGTCATTTCTGTATAGTACGTCAGTCTGGTGGCTGCTTTGAAAATTCTGTCCGAAATTTACGTTAAACGCATGTCCACGAGTTGTTTTTATCAAATTCCAAAAGACAAAACGCTTTCTCCTTCCAGTAAAAGACATTTTAAGCAAATAAGAGGCAAATTGATGAAAATGATATTTTACGCAAAAAGCTGAAATTTTCATTGTGACATAACAATGGTTTGACAAAACAAAAAAATTGGATATTTTGCCTATCCAACCAAACCAATTTTATCCTGCTACTTTTGCCAGTTAACGAGTTATGAGATTTTCCAAAGTGACATATTGAGATAAAATACCCTGTATTTAGAAATAAATCTCAAATATATCAAGCTACGACAATTTTATCACGACTTAACGACACCATCTAATTAGAAAAATGACTGCAAAATGACGCCGTGATCAGTTCGCCAAAATTTGCTTCTTCAATTCAAATTAACTGAAGCAAAATATTGCAGGTCATTGTCAATCTTAGATATGTGCCAATAACGAGAGTTTATTTCGCGCTGTAAGGCTTTGTTATTCGCGGGAAATCGACAACCGATTAATGTGAAATAAAAATTTTTAAAGATAATATTTTTTCATCTCAAATTTCTCGGCTCATGTTTTTCTCCCAAGTTATTCTGCTTAATCATGATTTGGCTGAGTCGGAGCGTTATGGAAGGCGAACACGCATAGAGGAGATTTTAAGTCATTTTTCGGTACTTTTTCGGTATTTTTTTTCTGACAAACCAAATAACAGACAAAGCGATTGTATCATAATTCAACAACTGCATTCGCAATTAATCACACAGTTGTCACATTGTTCCCAAAAGTTCATCGCGTTTCAAATTCAAAATTCCATTTTCGACTTAATAATAAAAGCGCTAATGACGTTTAAATTAGATTTTTTGCGGACGTGACAAAATTCGACTGCGAGTCTGCGACTGTGACGTAGCGTTCCACATCATAAGAAATAATTCAAAATATAGGTTGCAGTTTGAAGAGAGACAATGGCAATAAATTCGAAGTGCTGCGATCACGGGCTAGTTAGTTTTGAGGCGGCGACGCAGTTTGTCCAATTCTTGATTTACATTTATCTGTGGAGAGCAATAGCAAGAGAATTTACTGTGTTGCATGTTGAGTCGACGCTTCCTTGGAAATGTTGTCGTACTATAAACTTAAACAAAGTTGTCTGATTCTCAGCACGACTTTTGGTGAAGAAGGGTTATGAAGAAAGTTAGAAAAGATAGGAAGTAAAAGTTTTCAGCCCCTCCCTCGTCGTAAGAGGGGGCTTGTTAGGGGCAGCTGAACCGAGAAAAGCTTGTTGAGATTTTATAGAAAAAATTCAATCCGACGCTGAGAAATAAAAACAATAAAGTTGATGTTGTCGGAAAAGATCATAGTTCATATTTCCGCCATAGTCGCACGTGACAGAGAGCACCAATCAGCTGCCAGCTTCCGTCACCTTGCGTAAAATGTCACAGGCGGGAAAAAGTAGGGAAAACAGATATTTGCAGCAAGAAGAAAAAATATTATATTGGTTTTAAAAAGGACACAATTTTCTAAGCGCTGCTAATAGAACTCAATAACTTTTTGGTTCTTTAAACGTGCGGTTTCCAACTCCAGGGCCGCGGACCGGTGCCGCTCCGCAAAGTATTTTTTTCACAATTTTGACAAAGCATTGCAAAATTTCAACGCCTGTGAAACTCATTTCACGCTCGCCTAATGTGGAGATCGATCCAGAAGTTGATTTCGATCACCAACCGCTCTAATCTTTACAACATAAACCCTTGAGTGAAAAAGTGAAGACCACTCTTTTTTTTTAGAGAAATCACTACTTTTTTGTGTGGAAAATCGAGAAATCTGAGACAGATTTAAAGTGAAGATTCTTTATCTTACTCACGCCTCCGGCCGGCGGTGAAATTGTCTAGCGTTCATAAGGCCACGTGGGCTACAAGGTTAGGCGCCACCGCTATTCCGATATCAAAACATAATGTGTCGGCAGCGTGGTCGAGTAGTTAGAGAGCCGGGATTGTGATCGACATGGTCTCGGTTTAAAACCTACTTGCGCCATTCTGTTGTGTCCTTGAGAAAGGCACTTTACGACACTTTCCTCTGCTTGGTGTTCTTGGCAAGTAGTTCTAAATTACAGTTATATCTCTACTAAATTACAAGCGGACAGCAATATCTTGGCATCTCCGGAAGCAGGTCAGGGTAATTGCTTACCCTATGTATTAGCGCCTCTGTCGCTTTCCTGCGAGTTAGGAAGATAAATAAAAAAGATAAATAAATAGGTAAATAATGAGGTAAATAAAAAATAATCGGTTCTGTAATTCGACAGTTCTGAAAATAGTTTTTTGGTAGAAATAGTTATTGATGTTTTTAGTTTGTTGTAGACCTTCCGGAGCCAGGCTTGTGCAAACCTAAACATAAACAGTTGATAAAATTGATCTCAGTATTTGACAGGGAAACGCGTGTAACAAAGTGATGTACTTCATAGGAAAACACGTAAACCCATTAAAAATCAAAATGTGAATGATGTGGTAAAATTGATCGAATGAATTGATTTATGAAAGAATATGAAAAATATGAAAAATAAGAGGGCGTTTACAGGATTGATACTGCCGTTAGCAGTAATGACAATCTGCTACTTCTACGCCTCACATGGTGAGTGGATATTTATAAATTCAATCCATTCTGAATTTTGCCGGGGGGACAAAAAGTTAGTTTTGCTTTAACAATTTTTTTCGGTGTTACACTCGCCTTCTATGCAAGTTGTTGACCATAAAAAAATTACGAAGAGTTTATATAAATATTAAAAAGTTGAGCAAAAAATTTTTTGTTTCCACTTTGTATGAACAAATTGTCCCCCCAATGGACGCCTGACAAAAACCACTAGAACCATTAAGGCCCAAGTACAATTGCTTGTTGCTTTAAACTAAGGACATAAAAAGTTAGAAGATTTGAAAATGTTTGGTTAGTAATTTTAAAGTTGTTCCAAACAGCGTACTGAATATTGTGACGTCATAAAACCTTTCTTACATTTTTCGAAAATCTAAACATTTAAAATTTTTTAATTCTTCAACAAAGCAAACGTTTGGTTCGCGTGTGAGGGTGTTGTTGTCCGCCTTTAAACTTTATACCACGGGCCTGCAATCACCGGTCCAGGATTTGTTACCGGTCCAGAAACTATACATTGCAAAGCGATTTGTTAGCACTCTAATTAATTTTTCACAAGTGGTTGCATTATCTTTTGCGCATAACTTGTGCGAGCGCTACAGAACCTCTACTTTCACCAGTTGAAGCAATTTCAAAATCAAAAAGTGTGTTTATATAGACTTATAGAAAAAAACTGCAACACTAGACATTATTTTTTTTTATGAAAACCGGTCTGCAAACTAAGGCCACCTTAACGCAGGTTCGTAATTAAGAAAAGGTTACCGATGCTTGCGTTATACCAACAAACAGCTTCAAAGTTTAATTGGTGAATGAGTGAAATTGCGCTTACAACAATAAACCGATAAACTGCATTGTTTTGCTCAGTCACAAAAGTGCTCCTCTTCAACAAAAGCCTAGCAATTCTACCAAGCAATGACGAAAACTGGCTTACCACTCGGCCGCTCTACAACAAACTAGTTGTGTACAACCGCGTGAGCAAGTGCGCCAGTTCCACCATGATCTGGATTGCGAAAAAGTCCGCTCAGTTGATTGGCTACCAAGTGAAGGTCATAACCTTTCCCATTACGAGCAAGCGATTGAACAAAACCAATCAAGTAAGATCCGTGGAATTTAAGCTGATCCAGTATTGCTTCACTGTGTCTTTGTTGCTAGTTTTGTTTAAAGGTATCTTGAGTTTAATTCAATGGTTCTCAATCAGTGTGCTGTGAAACTTTTTAAAAAACATTAGTCCATTAATCCGAAACCTTTTTTTTGTGGACACTACTTTTTAGGGACAAAATCAAGAAATCTGATGCAGATTTAAAGTGAAGGCCTTTTTTTTAGAGAACACTACTTTTTAGGGAGAAAAATTAAGATCTGCACTCCGGTTCATGTGTACCACGAATTTTGAAAAGGTCCCAAAATGTGCCGCAGGCGCGAAATGGTTGAGAACCACTGGTTTAGTGTAAAGATAATCATTTCATTTTATTGGACTGTTGGGGTTAAACTCTAACCCTGTTTATTGCAGGAACTTATTGCAAAATATCTAAGTTCTTTGAAACCCAATACCATGTTCATACAACATTTTTTCTTTTTCAATTTTTCTCAGTGAGTAGTCATTTTGGTGTTTTTGTGTTAAAACAACAAAATTAAACTTGTTTGAAGCAGCAGGCCACTGTAAATTTTGTGCAATTTTATGCAAAGAAAGTTCGTACTGCAGAAGATATCAGTCAAAATACGAGGGTCAGTCAATAAGTAATGAGACTTTTTTAATAACTCAAGTTTGCAATGACTGGTAATCAAAAAATGCTTTTTTATTTTTCAACATAGTCTCCCTCCTTTGCAACACACTTGTTCCATCTTGATATTAGATTGTCTATTCCTTTGGCATAGAATTCCGTGGACTGGGTCCTTAGCCAGTTGCTCACAGCAGCCTTCACTTCTTCATCAGTCTGGAAGTGAATTCCCCTCATACTCTCTTTGAGTGGGCCGAAGAGGTGAAACAGATGGTGCAAGGTCTGGGCTGTAGGGTGGGTGTGTTAGAAGTTTCCAGCCTAAATCTTCAATTTTGGCTAGGGTTCTTGCTGCTGTGTGGGGCCTTGCATTATCCTGAAGGAGAATCACACCTCTTGATTGAAGTCCTCTCCATTTGTTCTTAATGTCTTTTTTCACTTGAGTTAGCAGCTCACAGTAGTTCTCTGAGTTCACAGTATTGCCCCTTTCCAAGAAACTGATAGTGATCGGCCCATTTCTGTCCCAGAACACAGTGAGCATGACTTTCCTTAAACTTTTCTGAGATTTGAATTTTTTCTTCACTGGGGAAGAAACATGCTTCCACTCCATTGATCGTCGTTTCGATTCAGGTTCATAATGAAAGACCCAGGTCTCATCAGTTGTCACTATTCTCGATAGAAATACATCTCCCTCCTTTCTGTATCTGCGTAGTGATGCTCTGGAAGCCATCAGGCGCTGCATTTTGTGATCATCCGTTAACATCTTTGGAATCCAGCGACAGCTGACTTTTGAAAAACGCAGCTTCTCACGCACAATTGCGTACACTGTGCCATGGGAGATGTCCAAGTTTGTAGCAATTTCATCTAAAGTGACCCTTCTATCAGATTTGATCAGGTCTTCAACTGCCTGTACTGCTTCTGGGGTAGAGACATCCACAGGTCTTCCACTTCTCAGATCATCAGTAATGCTTTCGCGTCCATCTTTGAATGCTTGCACCCATTTGTAGAAGTTTGCTCTAGACATACAGGAAGGACCATATTGTCTTTGCATTCTAGACAGAATCTCACATGATTTTACACTCTCTGCCAACAGAAATCTGATGACTCCTCTTTGTTCCAAGCATGAGCTGTTTCCTAGCCTAGTAGTCATTTCAATTTATCGTCACACCTACAGTAATCTGAAAATAAACAAGTTTTGTTGTAAATAAGATGACAACTCCATTCATAATCATCACATAAAATTTCAGTTGCATAACTCCAAGAACACCAAAGTAATTGAGAAAGTCTCATTACTTATTGACTGACCCTCGTATAAGAAATAAAAACAAATTTTGTAGCCAGTCCTGCTGCTTCATCCCCGCCCTAAATCGAGATACTGTAAACAAACGGAAGTCAGGACTTTAAAGCTGTTGTTCAAAACAATATAAAACAAACCTTGTTCAGAGTTAGAGTTGATATGTGCTTCTGACGTCATATTGGCAATGTCTGTGCACGCTGCGTGTTCACGGTTTGATGACAACGTAGATTTGCAAAAAGCGTCTGCGAAGGTTTGGCGCGAAATATACAGATAGCTGGAATCGGTCGCTTTTTTAAAATTTTTCTCAAAAATGCTTAACTTTTAAGATTTATTTATTTCATAATGGAAGAAATTTTTTAATATATTTGTAAAAGTTTTTGTTATAAAACTTCAAAATGGAATACTATTTTGTAGCTTGCATTTTTTTGTTATTTTATTTCACTTTATTTTTTTTTTATTTATTTTGTTATTTAAGCCTATCAATTAATCAGATTAAACACCAGTAAAAGTTTTTTTAAGCTATTATTAAACAAACTTAGGTCGTTTTTTTGAGTCTTAATCTTCAACGATACCTCGATATCCCAGGTACGGTGCTTCTCCTCCGGTGTATATCAACATCATCCGTGACCCAGTTGACAGGTTCATATCGAGGTTCTATTACGCAAGATTCGGTTTCATGTGGAAAAAGTCGGTTTCTTCCCGGAGACAAAAGCCGAGCATTTCCGCTGAGAGGATGAATATGGTGAGATTTTTGTTTCTTTTCGTACAAGTCTCGAAAAAAACTGTCTGGTTTGATCAGAGTCTGGAGCAATGTGTCCTTGGGGGAGTAGAGAAGTGCCTGAAATTGGAGAACTACATGCCGATTGTATCGTTTTTTTGCGACGACGACGACATCATAAAGTGCAGGTGCATGAGTTTTTGTTGCCGCATAATCAACTTATTTTAATTTAACTGGGAAAGAAAGAAGAAAAAAATCACCTTTGATTGGATCATTAATTTTTTAAAGTTCTTGTAGAAATTACAAGGTATTTTAGTTTGAATGTTTAAAGAAGTGTTGCAATGGATAACTCATGTCCAGATATTTCGTTCCGCTGCAGGGCAACACGGATCGCGGGGTGTGAGGAGCCTCTTAATTACGACGCCCATCGTCTGAGTTGCCATTTTTTGCTTATTTCTAAGATTTTATGAATGTTGTTTCAGAAAATTTGAATTTGCCTATTTCTAAGAAACTTGCTTATAATAGCTCTTAAAAGCAAATGTTTCATTTAAAGCTCTTTTGTTAATTGAGTAGCCTTAAAAAAGGCTGTTTTGAAAAACTCGAACGTTTTCGTCTGGCTCTCTTCAGGAGGTTTCGCTAAAATAAATTGCAGAACTGAATGTAGTATTTCAAAACTTGCTTATTTTGGGGTTAAGTGCTTAGTTTTTAATAATATTGTTTTGATTTTCAATAGCATTTTTAAAAATATGCTTACTACAGTGGCAATGTCAAATGAACACCAAAAAAAATCTTCAAATTATACCCAAAGAAGAGAAGGCGTGTTTTGGTTAGTATCATGTAAATATTTTTTCGGTCTTCATTTGTTGTTGCCAATAAAAACAGGTTCAGAACAATTATAGCTTGACAATTTTGGTACCTCTTTATTTTGGCTAATTTGCCGTGCATTCTTTTCGGTCAGCTCGGATGGTGACTCAGCATGTAGGCCTTTATTAAAATTTCATTGTTTGTCTTTCTTTCGAAATTTTATGCTTACTTTAAAAACTTTACGTTAGAAAATTTTATAAGCTTATTTTTAAGAAGCGTGCTTATTCTAGAGTCAAATGCTTAGTTTTCTAATGTTTTTGTTTTAGTTTTTGATCGCACTTCTAAAAAACGCCCTTAATCATTTTACTATCAATGTTAAGTGAAAACAAAAAAAATTTTTTGAAAACATAAATAAAAAAGATTAAAATTTGCTTTTTGGTTTAACATCAAGAAAGACTTTTCTTAATCTTCACTTTACGTCACCGGTAAAAATAGTTTTAAAAAATTCCAGCTCGCAAGTTTTCGTGTCCGCCAATCCGGTTTATTAGCCGTGCTTGTTTTTTTGGTCTGTTCGGATGGCAGCTCCGGCTGCGCCGATGTGTGCTAATTCACTCGAGTCTCACTTCATGAGATTTTCAGTTTAAAATAATTGGTTTGGTTGAGGGGCAGGGCGTTCGAAGAAGCAGTCGGTATTTCATTTACTTCAAATTTTCTGTTTTTTTTCAAAACGTCTCACAAAATTCATAAAAACGCGACTAATTTTTAGAGAATTAACTGAAATCACGTTACGTCGCTCGATGAAGAACGTTGTCCAGCATTACGCGGTGGTCGGCCTTCAGGAGGACCTCCCCAACACCCTCGCCATGTTTGAAGTTATCTTGCCAACGTATGTTTGTAAAAAATTTTTATTTTTAAACGTGATTTAATACCTTGCAGCTGCCACTTTTGCTTTTAAAATTATTATTTTGAAAAGTTTTCATGCGCTTTATAGTCGTTTTAAACACTGATGTTTGAAATTGCGCTTTCGCCAATTTATTGGATCGATTGTGAGTTTAATTACTATTGCAATTAATTTCATTCATTTTTTTGTATTACTACTGTAATCATACTGAATTAAAAATATAAAATACCACTTACAATAGCAATATTTCTTACCCTTGTAATTGAGAAAATTAAAAACACAAATTACATGATTAAATTTAAAAATTATTGAAACAATTGAAATTTCAACAAATAGTTTAGTTCAGTTCGATTCAGTTCAGTTAAATTTTTTTACTTCTGTTCCGCCACATCGTTAAAGCACAAGTATATTATTTAATAATAAACATAATTAAGGCTGCGGATTAGAAAAAGGAAGAAGCAATAAAACGAATGTACTTTATAGCTTGCAAGGATAGTGGCATGTATGGCAATAGCCTACGTGGTCATAGCGTATTTAGGGGTGGCCACCCCCCTTGGAGATCACTAGACGAAGACAGATTTCATGTGCAGGACCCCTTTTTTATTTTATTTAAAGATAGTTTTTAGAGACAAAAATCATAAAATCCGAGACTAATTCAAGGCGAAAACGCCCTTTTTTATTTTTGGAACTCTTTTTTTTCGATATGAAATTCATGTATCCGAGACTGATTCAAAATGCAGACTTTTTTTACCTACCACTTAAATAAATTTTTCCACTAAGCATATTTGGTTGTGGTTGTATGGCCCCCTTTTCAAAAATCCTTGATAAGCTACCGTACGTGGCCATGCGGCATTTATTACGCATGCATTTGTATTCTTTTTAAGAAAAAATTTAATTTTTTTTGGGAAAAAGGTCTTTTCAATTTGCAATCAGAATCATACAAAAATTGATTCAACTTTGGCTTTCAATAAAACCAAAATTAAATTTTCAAATCAGCTTATTTTTTAGATACTTTCAAAAAGCCAACAACCTGCTCAAGAGCTCTCCAGGTAACAACGCGATCATCTTATCTGCTATCATCTTATGCGCTATCATCTTATGCGCTATCATCTAGTGCAGGGGTTTTTAACCTGTGGGCCATGGCCCAGTAATGGGCCACAGTGGTTTTTTTAGTGGGCCATAGAGCATAAATCAAAATGAAAGCAATATGTATAATATATATGTATAATTAGGCTTGCCATCCATCCCATTTTTTAGGCATTTTTCCGACGTCCTGTGCAGTCAACCACATGAAGACTTTTTTTTTTAGAGAACACTATGATTTTGGGACAAAAATAGGGAAAATTGACAGCAATTCCAAGTGAAGACCTTTTTTTTTTTTTAGAGAACACTATGGTTTTGGGATGGGAATTTAATTTTGTCGACCAAAGTGGGTTGGTAAGTTGCCTTGGGTTGAAAAATAGGCCATGGTAAAGAAAAGATTGAAAACCACTGATCTAGTGTTTTGGTTTACAATTTCGATTATGTGTGACGTCACGCCAGCAGAAATGCATTCGTGAACTCGACACAAAAATGGTACAAAAGTGGACGAGATAGTTATCAATAACATCGTTTTCTAGAACAACGCTCTTCCAATTGGGTTGCTTGAAACATACGCTTTTAAGTATTCCCCGTTGGTTCTTATTAAATACGATATAAATACAATACTCCTATATTATACAGGGATGAAATAAATTTGCAAAATTAGTCCAAGAGGTTTGTAAAAACGAAAAGATTAAAGAATACTGCTCTGGGGGCAACCAACCAGGACATCGTGTGCATTTAAACGCAAGTATTCACGGTGGGGTCTTTTATTTCTGACGTTATTTCAGAAACAAATCGAACGAAATCTCGGAACAGGAAGGAGCCTTCGTCAAAAGTGAAATCACTGCTACGACAAGCGTTGTACATCGACGTCGTCTTTTATGAATTCATAAAGAAAAGATTCTACACACAATTAAAAACACTTAAGAGGAAAAACATGATAATTAGCGTCTGATGCAAGATTGTGTTTGAAGAACTTGCAGTTCGATGATTGCCGCCGATTATCGATGATTTTGTCAAAACAAAATCTTGATCTTAAAGCCAGAGAAGATCATTTAATCCAGAAATTATTTTTTATATTCATAATATAAAACATCTCAAGGCCAATTTTTTATTAATTAATCAACGGCTTATTCACTACGATCTTGCTGTGACACAAACAATTTTATTATAAAGCTTCTATTTTATATATTTTCTCCGCATTTTCTAGTATTTATACTGAAAGTAAAACCAAAAAATGGATGCTGGAATCATGTGTTCCTTTTAAAAATTATATAGTTTATTTTATTTTTTTATTTCGACTTCCGAAAAATGTTACATTTTCCAAAAAAAATGAGTTGATATTTAACGTCAAAAGCTGTAAAAGATTTACACCTTTTTGATTTGCCAAACTAAGAAAATCAGGTTACAAAATTTTTTGAATTCTTTTGTTTTAAGCGGAGAATTGCTTTCGCTTTTTTTATGTTTTAACTACTTAATTGTCAATGAGAAACCACAGATTCGCTCAGATAATCATGTGGCAGTTGTGCTTTTTCTTATATTTTGTATAACGACGCCGCCCTCTCATATTGCTGAGGGTTCTTTTAATGGTGCACTGTTCGTAGTAGGTTATGTAAAACACTGAGTAATATTTTTGTTTGTAATTTCGGCAACGTGGTCGTGTGGTTAGAACGCCCTGATTGTGTTCCACATGGTCGCGGTTCAAAATTTACTCTTGCCATTCTGTTATGTGCTTAGGAAAGACACTTTACGGCACTTTCCCCGCTGGATGGTCTTGGGAAGCAGTTCTAAATTTCAATCACATCTCTATTAAATTTTAACCCGACAGCAATATCTTGGCATCTCCGGAAGCAGGTCGGGGTAATTGCCTACCCTATGTATTAGCGCCTCTGTCGCTTTCCTGCGAATCAGGAGGATAAATATAGAGATGAAATAGAAATTAATAAACGAACATATGAAACCAGAACGCAATACACTGTTATAACGTTTCCTGTGTTTGTTTTATATCAGTGGCTGGCAAACGGCGGTCAGATTTTGCCCGTTTACTTACTCTTCCACGGGTCAGACAAATTTTACTCAATTTATTGTGTCCAACCAGACCCGGCGACGAGAAAACGCTCAATCGCCGCTCGCGCAATCGGAGAATATCATCTTAACCAATCAGGGAGTTTTTTCGAAAAAGTGGACTGCAGGCGTAACGAATATAGACCACCTTTTGTTACGTCATTCAGCGTTATGTTTTCATTTGCATTAAAAAAAAAATTAATAAAACAAAATGCGTTGTGTGGCGCTCACTTGGCCCGTCTGTCTCATTAAAAGCAACTGCATTCAAAAAAAGTTTTTTTCAAAACTAATCTAGAAGCCAAACGCATGTGGCTTCACCAGACGCTTATTGTCATGTTACCAGTAACGCGAATCAGGCTGTATTCCAAAAATACTTTATTGTTCGCAAACAGCCAAATCATAAAGCCGTTTGTGACGTATGCAATTCATTGCTTCCTTTTCTAACGCGTAGGACCAGATGTTGGCAAAATAAGCTTTTTCGAAAGTTTTCTGTTTTTAATTTTTTGTTTTTATATTATATATATGTGTGCCTTCATGCAACTGTATTGCTGTTTACTGTACTTGATAGTTTTCATATATATTTTTTACATGTACAAGTTTGTTGACGTTCTGCTTTTTTAGTGAAGGTTGCTGGCCAGCAATTTATAACTTGCCACGTACACCGAAAAATAAAGAGTTGGGAAGCCTCTAAAAAAAGTTAATTTTTTGTTCAATAATTTGAAATTTAATAACCAGATCACAAAACACCTGAAGGTGCAAAAAATTTTGAATAATTTTGTTTCAATGGTGGATTTTAGAATAAGTTTTTAAGAACCAATTCAATCGTTTTTTACCAGAAAAGCCAACGGTATCTTAAAAGGAGAAATTAAACCTTTATAAAAAGGGAAAAACTTCTTGGTTAAATAATATGTAGTTTTTACAAATGTTTAAATACAGGCAGATGAAAGCTTATTTACCTACAGGACATTCAAGTAGCAGTTGCTGTAGTTGTTGTGGTTATTTGACCCACGCATTGAGACAGAACAGCGGCCTTTCACTGGCCTTCAACCGGAATTCTTGAGAAATTCGCAGGGTTCCATGGATTTTGGGCATTTCCCGTTGGTTCTTATCTAAAGTATTAAATAGGGGCTTTGCAAAATTCGAAAAATTTGTTCAAGGGTTCCGTGATATAAAAAAAGGTTAAAGAATACAATAGAAGCCTTCCACGTCTCAAAAAAAACAAAAAAACTAGAGATTTATACTTATCACTGCAAGGAAACCTTCACGTTCAGCAGCTGGTAAATTTGACAAAAGGTTTAATTTTAATCACTTGAGCGAAGTACAATTGACTGAGCAAACCAAAAAGACGAAAGAGTTACATTACAGACATTGGATAATTCCTAAGGTCGATGATTTTTCAGATCACCGTAAAAAAAACGGGGCTCTCTCACCCAGGGCTTGGAAAAAATTAATTGATGAAAAATTAATTGCAGTTTAATTGGATCAATTAATTGATTGCGAAAATTTATTTATTAAATAATTGATTGTTTCACAGGCAATTAATTGCAATTAATTGCAATCATATAAAATATTGGCTATATATAGTGCTGTGATATAAGATTTAAGATTTTTTAAATATTTACCCATATAATATGCCCTTACAATCTGAAAATGGGCAAATTCTTGAAAATATTTTAGCCAAGTTGTAGATTCTGAAGGTAGCTGGGTATGCAAGTGTGGTAAGAAGTTGACACAGAAAAAAGGTACCGGATAGACAAATTTAATTAATCACATAAAAAATCAGCATCCGGATTATTGTAAAACCCAAGAACAACAATCATAATCAAATTTTGGGTTTTCATCTTTAACTAGTGCGAGTTCTGTAGGTCGCTCAGCATTGAATGTGTTTGGTTGGATTGAATGGATATGTGTTGGGTTAAAACCATTCTCTTTTACTAAAGATCCACTAACACGCAAGTATACAAATTTGAAGAATATAACAAATAAGACATTAAAGAAGTATACAAAGTTTATTTGGTGACGCGGATCTAAAATGCCTATAGTTGTAGGCACCTAATCAAACACAAAACAAATAGCACATAATTAAAATTTAAAAAGAAAATTTATACGAAATTGCAATAATATACTACAGGCCTGTTTCGGTCTTGTTAGACCTCATCAGGTATATTTAATTACAATTAAGAACAATCAATAAGAGGCGCAAGAATGTACAAGTAACAATGTCTTTTTACCAACCCAACGTACACCACGAAAAAGTTATTCCGTTTCATAACAATAGCTTTTGGATAACGCTGTGTATCTTAGTCATCAGTTCTATTTTGATTCGAACGCGTTATCAGCTTCTAAATTCTGTACGTTTTTGTGAAGTTTTCCTTGACGTATATTTTTATGTTAGCTTACAGCAATTTTGTATAATGATGGAGTTTTTTTTTTTTTTTTTGCCTTGTCTTCAGTCAGCAAGACTCAGACCTGTGGAATGGCTACCAGAGTGGTGATGAATTGTTATGAAACGGAATAACTTTTTCGTGGTGTACGTTGGGTTGGTAAAAAGACATTGTTACTTGTACATTCTTGCGCCTCTTATTGATTGTTCTTAATTGTAATTAAATATACCTGATGAGGTCTAACAAGATCGAAACAGGCCTGTAGTATATTATTGCAATTTCGTATAAATTTTCTTTTTAAATTTTAATTATGTGCTATTTGTTTTGTGTTTGATTAGGTGCCTACAACTATAGGCATTTTAGATCCGCGTCACCAAATAAACTTTGTATACTTGTGATACGAATACGCGTGATCCCTTTTCTTTAACGCATGACTGGCCTTACGAAATAAGCTTTTGGATAACGCTGTACCTCTTAGTCATCAGTTCTATTAAAGAAGTATATGGAGAAACTTACTCGCCAGGCAGAAAAAAAATATCACATGATCTTTCAGATAAGTTTGTGTTGGTGATAGATGGCTGGACTCATGGTTCAACACATTTTATTGGACTGTTTGCATCGTATAAAGATAATAATAAAAATGGATATCATACTGCTTTGCTTGGATTGTCACCAATGATGAGTGAAACTTTCTTTACTGCTGCTGATCATATTGAACTTATTCAGTACGTATTAAATGTATTTAACAAAAGCTTAACCAATGTTGTTGTTATTATCGGTGATGATGCAGAAGTAAATAAGTCTAGAGCAAATTTGTGGGGAATACCACTAATTGGATGTGCGTCACATAAATTCCAACTAGCAGTTTCTTGTTATTTAGGTAGAAATGAAAGTTTTTTAAATAAAATTAATACATTGATGGGCAAACTGAAATCATTAAAACTTTCGGGTAAACTTCGGGAACACACACCATTACAGCCTATACAAAGAAATAAAACTTTCTGGTCTAGTACATATGATATGATAAATAGGTATATTGAACTGAAACCCTTCTTAGATTTTTTTCAAGAAGAACCTAATCTTATTGATAATCTTTTAACCCCTCGTGAAAATAATGATTTACAGACTCTGCAAGATGATCTTAAGAATTTATTTTCTGTAACGTGTGCCTTACAAAGAGAAAATCTAGACTTGTACGATGTTCGAGTTCTTTAATAAAATTCTTGCAGTTTATCCATATGAAAAATTTCAAAGATATTTACCATCATCAGCAACCATTGTCCATAGCCCAAATTTTGATAATGGAGTTTTCAAAATTTTACAGGATACAGAAGCTGAGTTAACTCCGGAGGAAGTATCTGCTGTGCGTATGCTAAAAGTGCAATCAATTGCTAGATCAGTCACAACAGTCTGATTTCTCTGAAGATACACATGATTTTGCCTCACTTTGCTTGAAAAAGCGAAAAATAAGTGATTTTCCTCGGCAGCAATATGTTGACTGTAGATTTTTGCTACCTACATCTAACATTATAGAGCGTTTTTTTAGTACTGCAGGTTATACATTTAATGATTATAGACAGTCGTTATTACCGATGAATTTAGAAATGCGATTATTTCTTATAGTTAATAGATTTTTCTGGGATCAGGTATTGATTTTA
Organism: Diplosoma virens; assembly: GCA_963680785.1. Classification (NCBI taxonomy): domain Eukaryota; kingdom Metazoa; phylum Chordata; class Ascidiacea; order Aplousobranchia; family Didemnidae; genus Diplosoma; species Diplosoma virens. The sequence goes on along the minus strand of OY796887.1, from coordinate 44,748,999 downwards.
AAAATATATACTGAGTAAAACTAAACAATAGTATCTTTTAATTGGTTGCATTATAACTGTTAGAAAAGTTGCTTATGTTTATTTATAAAAATATTTTCATGTTAATAAATAATCTTAAATGTTTAAAAGATTTTTTTAAAAGGAAACTATTGAAATGTGATTTTGTGTTTTACAGAAATTTTTTATATTTACATATAAAAATACTTCTACGTTTAAAAACATTTTTTTATTTTTGTAAAGTAATTTTTTTGTTTTTAAAGAATTAAAAAAAAAACTTTTAATTTTAAACAGATGTATTTGTGCCTCATTTCAATTTGTATTAAAGGATACCTTAAGCCTATAGGTCTTTTATTTTTTAGTCTTTATGACTCATTATTATTTAATTATTATATATATAATGATACTTATGTACAGCTTTCGAATTACGTGTATCTCAAACAAGCAATGTAATTATTTTAGCTAACAAATTGCAATTAATTGCAAATTATTGCAATAATTGATTGGTTTACTTACCAATTAAAATTAATTGATTGATAATAATGTAATTGATTGAAAAGGTTCCAATCAATTTTTTCCAAGCCCTGCTCTCACCCGCAGATCGCAACCATCGTACGCGAGACTTTTAGAGAAATGTAGCCACATAAAAAATTGCTCTTCTTTGCTGTTAAATAACAATAGCCAGGATTCGACGCAGAACACAAGAAAAAATCTACTCCGAAGACTTTATTGGTTCGTTTCCACTACAAGCATAAAATGGAGCATTCTCTGTTTTTTTATTGATCTTTCCGCGCTTAAAATCTAAGCGAGAGCTAAGCGTAGCAAAAAAATTTAAAAAAACAAAAAAGAATACTTTAAGCCACGCGCGTAATGGAAACAAGCCCTAACGCTTCTCATAAAACATTTAATACACTGAACGAGATGTATGCACCCGTATACCTTCTTGTTCCTATTGAAGTCTACAGTGTATGCAATGGAATTAGCCACTAGCCAGGCAAGGTCCGACAAAAAATTTTCTCTGTCAACACGTTGCTAGCAGTGGTGGATATTCAAAATTAGGTAAAACCCTAGTCAGGGGCCCTCAACAAACGACGTCACAAAAATTCGATCAGCATTTTAGCAATATCACTAAAAAGATAGACTACCAAATATTGGAAAAAAAATGATGCTGAAAATAACTCAAATTAGTGGCGGACGCATGGGGGGTGGAGTTTGCGAGACGAAAACACAATTACTATAACCGTAAAAAATAAAGTGAAGACTTTTTTGCTATATTTTTTTTGTGATATCTTGTCTTTTGATTGGTCTGCGTACATTCTTTAAAGAGGGTATGACTTCCAAACCCCTTCTTTCCGTGCGTATGCCTACGACTCAAATTCCCTTTTTTATTTCAAAAAATTTTGGAAAGACTGGAACTCGATTTGGGTCTTCGTTATGAAGAACAAGAATTCAACCCAATTACTCAAATCAATTGTTGTTGATTTGCAGTTTTTTCTGTGCTTAATAAACTAAAGGTTCTGCAACGCATGGAAACGACTTGGGAAAACGATCAAATAAATTTGAAATTCACGGACACGGATTCGAGTTTTCATGGACTTGCAGGCTGCTAAAATTACATAATTTTTTGGAAACTTGGACTTGGAATCGGTTTGATCTTCTTGAAAAGGGGCTCGAACTCGGTTCGAATTCGTAAGTTGTGAATTATTGGATTGTAGTCAGCATGCACACAATTTATCAGAGGTATATTTTTAAAACTCTACCACGGCGTAACAATAGATATTCAAGGCAAAATCTTGACAGTCTCAAAAAATACTAATTAAAACAATTGTTAAAACAAATTTCAACGAAATTAAAATTGGACCGACTTAGTAGGTAGGCTGCTGTTACAGACAAAAATTTGATCTTTTCAAGCCTCAAAAAAAAACAACTTCGCGCTGATTGCATAACAACGACAACAAAAATAATTTTTACTATTGGGCATATGATAAAGCAATAACACTAAATGATTAATAACACAGTTAAGCCAGCCGACCAAAATGAGGTTAAATCTCAAGAATTATGCTGATTCCACCATCTTACAACAACTTCTATCATAAGAATTGCAAAACCTATAGCCTAAAACATTATCTGAAAAAGAAGTTTTAGTTTTGGCTCTTTGTTAACACAAGTAGATTAAGAAATATTTATAATACGGACTTTTGTGAAATATAAATACCTTAATTTTTATAAAAAGATTTAAATTACATTGGAAAGTTCGCATAGTTTGTAAAAAGAAATTATGTTTACTTGTAGCCAAATAAGTCCAAAAATATTAACCGAAAAAACAATGTTGTTTATGCATCAATATATTATTAAGCAACCAATTATCAATTTAATATTTCAACTTATGTTGCTGTATCCAATATTTTTAGGATCTAATTTAGGAAGAGAGTTAATTTTTAAAATCCATTGGTAAATAATCGCAAGCAAAATCCAACATTTTTTCATTTAGTTTGCAAAATTTATTAAAAAACAAAGAAGCCGAACATTTTCCACTTTCATCAGTCCTTATTAAAGCATTTAAAATTTTTCTAAAATAATTTATTGATCGGAGTGGCTGTGCGCAATGTTGTTAATTTTTTGCGCAATGACTCAAGGTGTCGATGAAACGTGAGCACCCTATCCAATATTATGTATAGATACGTAGATTCGGTACAATAAGGTAAAGCTGATCCTTTGACGCTGATAGAAAGCTCGCGTCGTACCTCTTTGTTATTAAGGTGGAAGACAGCCAACATTGTTTTGGCTGTACTAAGCGTCAACTTCCATTTCTGTAGGTACGAGAATATAGTTGCCATGTCCTGACTTAAAGTCTCCTCTAATGTTCTCCAGCTAGATGTTGCATGCATGTTTGTTACGTCATCAGCGTAGGCAAATTTCCTGGCAATTGTTACTGGCAGATCACGAATGTAGATGTTAAATAAAGGGAGCTGGAACTACTCCCTGTGGGACGCCATTCTTGAGGCGTTGTAACCTGCTTTGCGATCCAGCACCTGTGGTAAAAGTAAAACTGCGATTTCGTACAATTTCCATGATCTGCGAGACCATGTGCCTGTCCGACGTAAATGCTTACAGGTAAGGCCACTATGCCATACGGTAGCGTAGGCCGCTGTAAGGTTGATAAACACAGCACCAGCCTTCTTTTTAACCGAATAGCTATCCTTAATTTTTTGAGTCAAGAGATTGACTTGATCTACGGTCGACCTTCCGCGTCGAAACCCGTCCTGCTCTCTCGGTAGCAGTGGATGTATAACAGATGCGACGTGAGTGTAGATAAGTCTCTCCAAGATCTTCGTCGTCGTCGTCATCGTTTGAAGGGCATCCACTCCAGACCAGACACAAACAGAACTGGGGCCGAGGGTTTATCCTTTTACTACCCCAGACTGCTGCACTGCCTGGATCAGATGCTGGCAGTGATGTTATTAAGCCAGCATCGAGTTTCGTCATCCAAAACCGTCAGACAGCGTGCTCCATGTGGTGCCCGATGTATGGGGCACATTGTTAGTACATGGTCTGCGGTTTGCTCTGAGGCGCCACACTCGCAATTCGGTGAAGGAGCGAGACCCCATTTGTGCATGGACGAATGGAATCGCCCAACACCAGTCCGCAGGCGGTTGAGCTTAACCCAAGCTGCTCGGGGTAAGCCCATCCCAACAGGCCTGACACTGGTCTCGGGCACAAAAGTACGGAGCCTGGAAGCATTTGCACAGTACTCCACGTTCCATTTGTGATTCGTCCATTCAGAGGCGCGGATGCCAAGTCTGGCAAGATTGTCCAAGAGATTCCGCGCACCTGGCACAAACGGGCGTCTGGATCTTAGTCTCACTTGGCCAGTATCTGAGGACCCATTTAACAGACCATGCAAGATATGATCGGGGTCCAGAGATCCACGGTAAGCCAAGGAGAGTGTCGCTCCCAGTCGGCGAAGCTCAGCTGGCTGGATGCCTGAAAGTACAGGTAGGTGGTCCGATGGAGTTGGACGCAGGCATCCAGTAACTATGCGCAAGGCGTCATTCAAGACACTGTCAATGAGGCGAGTGTGAGCACTGCGACACCAGACTGGCGCACAGTACTCAGCTGTTGAGTAGACTAGAGACAAGGTGGCTATGCGTAGTGTTTTAGCACCAGCACCCCATCCCGAGCCCACGAGTCGCCTCAACAGTGTGACGCGCGATGATAGTTTTTTGCGCAATGCCACTAAATGGTGACGAAACGTGAGCGATCTGTCCAGTTTTACCCCAAGGTATGTAGGGGTTGGACAGAACGGTAAAAGTCTACTATTATTGTAGACCTTTAGCTCACGTTTGGCCTCTCGGTTGTTTAAGTGAAAGGCTGTCGTCACCGTCTTAGTGTGACTGAGCTTCAACCTCCAAGTCTGGAGATACGCTGACAGTGTGGACATGTCTTGGCTTAATGTCCCCTCCAAGTCCTTCCAGTTTCCAGAAGAGTGCAACAATGCTAAATCATCAGCATAAGCAAACTTTCTGGAAATCATGGAAGGAAGATCGTACGTATAGATGTTAAATAGGAGGGGAGCCAAGACCGATCCCTGAGGAACGCCGTTTTTAAGACGGCGTAGCCTGCTTTGCTTGCTGTCACCGGTGGTAAGGGTGAAACTTCGATTTCGGACAAGCTCCATGATCATTTTGACCATGTGCCTATCCGGAAGCAGTCTCAGCAGCTTGCAGGTAAGGCCACGGTGCCAGACAGTGTCATAAGCAGCTGTCAGATCGATAAATACGGCACCGGCCTTCTTTTTAGCCTCGAAAGAATCCTCGATGTTCTGGGTTAGCAGAACAACTTGATCTACGGTTGACTTCCCGCGTCGGAACCCAGCCTGCTCTTTAGGGAGCAGGGGATCGATTAATGGCTCAACGCGGGCGTAGATAAGCCTCTCGAGGATCTTTTAGGGGACACAGAGCAGAGATATCGGTCGATAACTCTTTGGGTCCCCCACGGGCTTTGCTGGTTTTGGGATCGCGACCACAAGCGCTCTTCTCCAGATCTTGGGAATTTTGATTCGGCGCAAACAGGAAGAAAGGAAGTCACGTAACCAGGACTTCAAAGCAGCTCCAGCATGGAGTATAAGCTCGGGGCAGATGGAATCAGGACCCGGAGCTTTACCTGGTTTTAAATGTTGAAGGGCAGCAGCAAATTCTCTCTGTGAAAAATTGTCAGAGATATTTACTGCGTCTGGTGTTGTGGCCCTCCAAAGGTCAGACACTTCTTGAAAGACAAGTCGAGATGACTTGCGATCAACAGCCTCGTATTTCCCATTTCTAACCAGCTGAGATGCAATAGCATCGGCTGAAACGGGACAATGACGAGGAGAGTGTCGTGACCTACCAGTAAGGTTGTTCAAAATACTCCACGCTTTTCGACTAGAGTGTGAGAAGTCAATGCTCCGAACTGCTTCGGACCATCGATCCCTCCGTTTTCTGTCAAGCTTGGCAAGCAGAGTTGTAGCAGCCAAACTTGAGTCGTCTCCCTGAGGAGACTGCAGAAAGGTTTTATAGAGGGATTCACACTCTGCATCCCAACACGGAATATAGTTGTTTCGATACCCGCGTGGGATAGTCTTCTTGGCTGCTTTCTTAATGATGTTACAGAAGTCCTGGTAAGCCGCATCCACATCAAGTGAGTCAGGCGGCAACAAAGTCTTTGCGAATTTATTCGTCAAAGCAATGTAGTGACTCCAATTGGCCTTGCGGAAGTTCCATCGCTTAACAGGCATGCTTGGCACTGCCATAGCAAACCTTGGTGGTGTAATAAGCGAGGATCGATGTTGTGACCAGGGAAACTTCTCAAGGACACGTCTATCCGGTAAGCGACTGTTTGGACCTACGCTAGCGAAAGCTAGATCTGGATTGGTGCCAGTGTTCCAGCGGCCGGAATAAAAACTGGCAGCGTCCTTGGCATTATATAGGAGGGCAAGACAATTAATACTTGCCCAGCCAGCCAAGCACTCACCATCCGGACTGTTGTCATCATAACCCCAGTCAGCATGACGACAGTTAAAATCGCCAGCGTACAGACAGGGGTGAGAAAACACTGGGAGATCCAGGGTTCGCAATCGCGTTGGTGGTGGTTTGTAGACGTTGACTATTTTATAGCCATCAACGTCCACACACAGCCACTCGATCTCCGATGTCGGTGGAGATTGGTCCAAAAGCGTGTATCTCAGTCGCTCGTGGACAAACGTGGCAAGGCCGTGCTTCCTGCTTAAGGAAGACCCAGCTAGTTGGTAGTGTGGTAGCACCAACTTCTCTGCATCAGTGCAGTGGGTCTCCTGCAGTAGGATGACGAGTGCCTCAGACTGCATAGCGAGGTGATGAAGAACATTCATCTTGCTTGCAGTGAGGCCTTCGATGTTCAGCTGAAGAATAGTGGGTCTTCGGAACTTGTTGGCAATGTGCCCTGAAAAGGGCAGTTTTATCTTAACATTGCCCCATCCTGAAAAGGACGTTTGCCGATTAACAGACCCACACTGAACATCGGAATGGGTGGATACCCTTCCGTTTTGGTAGGTTCGGTTTCGGTCTGTCATTTTAAAATCAATGAACAGACTTACTCACGGCCCAGGCTGCGTGAAAGCACCTACCATCTGGGCCTCCAAGATCTTAAAGGGGGTACACACCAAGGAGATTGGTCTATAACTCCTTGGATACCCTGATGGTTTCATCGGCTTTGTAATTGCAACCACTGTCGCACGTCTCCAGATTTTTGGAAGCGTGAGATGGCGCATGTAGGAAGATAGGAGCTTAATCAATCAGGAATTTAGGGCAGCACCAGCATGGAGTATTAGCTCTGAGCAAATGGAGTCAGGTCCCGGAGCTTTTCCTAGATTTGATTGCTGGAGGTCAATGGTAAATTCCTCTTAAGTGAAGTCTCCTGAGATGCTTTTGCCAATAGGTGTTAGTATCCTCCAGAAGTCCAATGCTTTCTTGGTCACCAGTCGGGCTGACTCGCAATCCTTCATCTCAAAAATTCCCTTTCTCACTAGCTTTGATGTAATTGAGTTTGCTGAAATGGGGCAAGGACGGTGGATGTTTCTCGGTCTTCCAGTTAAATTCTTAATGGTATTCCAAGCCCGTTTGGCCAGCAATTGACATCAAGTCTTCTCTTTTGCTTTTGGAGCCGAGAGTCTATCCTTTTACCACTAAGGAAGCTCTCCGGTTTCATCATTGTTTGCCTGAAGAGTTTAATCAATTTAGTTACCAGGACTCATCGCGAGGAGGTCAATGACATGAGCCCCAAATGTTTATTTAATGCAGTATAATTGTATGTATTTGTCGTTTATGGTTAATTGTTAAATTGTGCTAAAAAATTTTTTAGATGCTTTGATTCGGACAGATGAAAGTCGAAAATGTTCGGCTTCTTTATTTTTTTAATAACTTTTGCAAACTAATAAAAAAATGATGGATTTTGCTTGCAATTATTTACTAATGGATTCTTAGGATTCTTGCGTAAAAAATTGAAGTATGCCATGCAAACATGAAATAATGTAAGCTTTAAAATAAAACTGTAAAAAAACTAAGTGTTGTGAAATACTGTCAAAACAGTTTTTATGTTATGATTATTTGTGCAAAACAGACAATGCTGATAATCATATTTATTCGGTAAATTAATTGTGAATATCCATTTAGCTTACTTTATGTTAGTCTATCTTTCAAAATTGTTATTTAAAATCAAATCACTTTGCCTGAATAATTTTTATTTCAATTTTTTTCAGAATGACAATCTATAACATTTTAACTATTAATATAATTAAGCAGTTGTTTTTTCTCGCTCATTTTGCAAACCAGTTTTCAAAATTTTCCTTTTAAAAATTGCTATATCCATTACTAAAAGGCTGCAACTAACAGTCTTATAAATCAAGTAAATTAACAAATTGCATTTGAATCAATCTAGAACTGTGAAAAAAAGTAAAAATTTTTTAATTGTATTTAGTTTATGGTGAAACATACACGGACTATACCATTTACAAATCTATTTGGCACAAATGAAATTCAATTTGGCACAAATGAAAATCAATTTGGCACAAATGAAAATCAATGTGGCACAAATGAAATTCAATTTGGCAGAAATGAAATTTAAATTGACATTAACAAAACTATTAATATATCTTGTTTCTTACTTGCTATTTTCATATTTTGGCATAATTTTAAAAAATTTTCTTTTTTAAATTTTTATAATATGCATGTATATAGTTTTATTATATAGTAACAAATAATATAAATATGTACATATACTTATATAGCGATCCCATCGGAGACCCTATATTTAGACCCAATATTATGGAGACTTAAAATATATTATGGAGACCTAAAATTATGGAGAATATATACATATATTTTAGAAACTTAATTTTGGAGACTATATACATATATTTGGGAGACCTAATTTGGAGACCTAATATTATTGATTTGTATATATTTATATGCTTTTATTCAAAAAAGTCATATTTATAACAATATTACAGTATGTATATATTTATATATAGATAATATAGGGTCTCTACATATATTAGGTCTCCTTAATATTAGGTCTCCAAATTAAGTCTCCATAATGTATATATAGTCTCTATAATTAGGTTTCTATAATATATGTATATAGTCTCCATAATTTTAGGTCCCCATAATATAATATATATAGTCGCAATAATCTATCTATAGATATTAGGTCTCCATAATTAGGTCTCCATAATATATTTTAAGTCTCCATAATATTGGGTCTAAATATAGGGTCTCCGATGGGGTTGCTATATATGTACATATTTATATTATTTGTTACTCATATATAATAAAACTATATACATGCATATTATAAAAATTTAAAAAAGAAAATTTTTTAAAATTATGCCAAAATATGAAAATAGCAAGTAAGAAACAAGATATAGTTTCATTAATGTCAATTTGAATTTCATTTCTGCCAAATTGAATTTCATTTGTGCCAAATTGAATTTCATTTCTGCCAAATTGATTTTTATTTTTGCCAAATAGACTTGTAAATGGTATAGATTTAGTGTTCCTGTGCTAGTGTTTGTAAACTTTTTAGTTTTGTATGTTACTATTTTGTCGCAATTGCAAAAAATGAATGATATTGTGCTCATAAATACTACTAATTTCAAGTAGTGTTTTTATTAATTAAAAATTTAAATTTGAAAGAGAATTCTCTTTTTGTTAAGTATATTTTCAGCTGTGAAATTGTTGCTACTAAATTTTAATCACTTTTAGATTAACTTTTATAACAATTTGACACTTAAGAATAGTTCATGTTACACAGTTGGTGTGCAATATTTAAAAACCAAATAGATTTTATGCGTTATTGTTTTAAATTTAAACGTACTGCGAATATTTCCCGATGTGCCATATTACATGACATACATTTCCTCTATGTGCTGAAAAATCAATTTTTTGAGATTCATGAACCCATGTAAAATTTCACAAAGTGAAACCACATGTGGGATTTTCGAAAAGGGAGCTTTTCGATAACTGCAAAAAAAGAGGCGCCTCATCCAATGTCCATGACTGGTTACCAGGAATTTCAAGAGCAAATAAGAACGAAATAAAATTTTAAAATCAACTTACAGCTCTTTATAGTCTATATTTTACCACTAAGCGGCAATAAAGAGTTGATTTTGAAAGCATAGTTTTGAAGATTGATAACTTTAAGTACACCCACAAAAACAATTTTGTTGTTGCGAAGCTGTTTTGAATGAATTTTAGTGTTTTGCGTTGTAAATCTCGCAAAAACTTAATTTTTTTCAAAAATTGCAAACTTTATATTATTGGCAATGTTGACATTGAAAGAATTGCGACTACGATAGAGGTTATAACTATTGCAACCTCACAAGCCAATTTGGCCGCTATTTTACTGGTTCTAGCAAAAAGAAGAAGCGTTACAACCTGTGCTGGAGACCGGGTTTTGATCCGTGAAAGTGTGGATGACAGCGACGAACAGCAGACCTGCTTGCTACCACATGCTTGGCTTTATCGAGGGTGAGCAAAGTGTTGTTCAGAGTAAATCATTATTCACGATAAATACCAAAGATTTTTAATTAAAATTATGAATATTAAGATGTCGAAAAATTTTAATATTATCTCCACGTGAAGTTGGCAATTGATTCACTAAAGATTGCGAATGATAATATTTTAGTTTACAAGTCAAGAAAATTTATGCAAACAACAAGTAAAATTTTCTGCTCACTACTTTATTTTATTTTATATTGAAAAGAAGAATAATTTACATTAGCATCTTTTCCAGTTATATATGATTTTGATCTAAAATAAATAGACGATAAAAGAAAAAACGTTGTTCAAGAGAGATAAACAAATTACAAAGAAAACGATAAAAAAATTATATGTGGCTTACATCAAATCATTAAATACAAAGTTAAGTCCTGTAGTGAGAGCAACATCACTCGCTACAGCAATAACTTTTTTGAAGAAATCAGAATTTATTAAGAAAAGCATCTAATGAAAACAGATAACTAATTATCAAATATTAAAATTTTTACTTGATATGAATAGAGTAATAATTAATTTTTTGCACCATTCTAGAGGTTTATCTTTAGGTTAAAATTTTTACCCAGTAATTTCCAGTTCATTTTATTACATCAACCACAGCCGCATGCTAAAGATCGGTGAACCCGGAAGAAAATTTGTACTATTTTTTTTAGTGCTTGACTTATTGCAGGTCCCCATAAAAAATAAAGTCAAACCTACAGTCACCAAAAAAAGTTCTTTAATATAATTACATTTAGAAAAAACATATTACAAATAAATACGGTTTTTTTAAGGGAAGACTAAAACGAGTATAGACAAATGCATATACAACTAAATAACGACCCCCATTTTTTAGGACGCGCAGGGCTAACCAAACAATAATTCTGCCAAACCCAAGATCCATAGTTTTTATATTTTTGCGGTATATTTGAATTAATGATCGTTTTGTTAATCGGTATGTCAGCGACTGCAAACCATTTTCAAATCCCTAGCTAGATTAAGTCAATTTTGACAAAATTATGACCCCAAGGTCTGGACGCACCTTTTATTTATTTTATTTAGAACTTTGGCGTCTTTCTTAACATACCAAAAAAAAACTTTTTCCAATGAAAAAACCTTGAAGGCCCCAAGTAATCGATAAATCCCCCAGGGAGAAGCGTTGTGCTTGAGTTTTTTTAGTAGCTTTTTATACATTTTTCATGTTTTTTTTCTACTCAAAATAACTACCAAGCTAAAAACATTGGGATGTCTAAGTATTGCCATTAACCTCGTGTGCTATTGGGATGCTTGTATGTGACAAGGCTAATTTATCTCTGCTTACATCGATCTCTACAATTCGTTCGCTGTTTGGATAATATAAAAGTGTAATGGTTATGTGTTCGGTTTCCTGCAGTTTTGTTTTTATGGGCATCTTGAATACCTCATGCGTCGGTTGAAGCGAATCTACAAAAGGATTCAATTCGCTTCGAACAGAAAATTAAAAGTACGAAATTCTTTTTTGGACAAGATTTTGTTACTACAACCTAACAATTACGCTAGCTGCATGGTCAAGTAGGTAGCCCATATTGACCGTCTTTATGGCGAACGCGATTTACACGGACTCGTACAACTTGATTTTCTTGAAAGCTGCCCCTAAATAAAGCCACATATACAGCGAAGTTATTCGTTCGACACACTGCGAGGTTGTACATATTGTTTTCTATCAAGTTGGAAGCAAAAATTTGCGAATCAAAGAAAATTTTATATTAAAGATCAAAGCGTGTAGGTAGATGTTTGTTTTTTTGGAAATAATTAACCAGTCCCAGATTGTTGCCTCAGCTTTCGACATATAACCCCTGCCTCTCAGCCCGGGGGAAAGCTGGGCTGCTTTTTTTAAGAAACAGATACTTTATTTTTCGGGTCACGTGACACGATAATGTATTGTCACGCTTCAGTGGCGACAATTCCGATGAAACCAATCAAATCGTTTTGAGTTGCCCGAGCCAGACAAAAGTCTCTTGTTCCAGGCATCCCGAGTTTGCTTTGTTTATTCATAAAAGATAATTCTGGTCATGAATTGTTGAACAAATTAACTCTGCGAGCGACTGGCGACGACGATCTTTCGACTCGCGGCGGCGACAGCAGCAGGAGTTTGCAGAAGTTGTCGCTTTTCACAATGAGTCTCGCGGGGCGTGCAGGAACGGTCACATCTGGCACGTCCCTTTGTTTGTCTCCCCCGCCTCCGCCCGAGAAAGCGCGGTTACGACAAGCGATTTCTCGATCGTGACGAGAATGCGGTTGATCGTTCTTAGCGACAACAACAATGTCCACCTACGGCTTTAATTTTTCGCTGAAATCTTATTATATGACGTCATAAAGCTCTGTTTGTTTTCGCGCAGTTTCAAATAATACCGCGCTTAATTCTTATGAGTCTGTGACGGATTTATGTTGATATAAAAGCGTGATACAGAGGGGTTGTGGACGGGTGCATCGGTCATTGTGCAGCGAGAAAAACATTCAAGATATTTTATTGGTGATTCCCATCCAAGCTTTCATGTTAGCGGTCATAGAATTTGTAAGTGGACATGAACAAAATGTTTTGCATCTCTGCTATCTATTCTTGAACAAAAATCTGGAACGTCTTCTCCAATCCTACCCGAATACTTTTTCGGTCATGGAAGCGATAAAATTAAATTCGAGTCTAATTTAAACTTGAATGACTATCTCCTATCAAACAAACCTGGCGATATCTGCTGTTTCCAAGATTGGTTCTTTTAAAATTGAAATAGTCAGAGTGGCATGTTTTTTATTGTCATTGTTTATTAAAATATGTTTGCGAGTTGGAGCAGTAAATGCAAAGTTAAAATTTTTTATATTGGTAATGACTACTTGATACGTTACGTAATATTGTTTAATATTTTATTGAAAACAGCATTTCTTAATATTTTTTTTGCATACAAATAATCCCAGAGTATTGTGTTTTTGTTTTTTTTTATTGTGATTGAGGTCTCGAACTGCACTGTAGAATAATATAAAACAATTGGGGCTACATCACAATGTTCCTATTCCATTTATTCCAAAAAAAAAACCCTTTTTTTGGACTGAAAAAGAGTTGAGGTTTTTTACAGTTTACTTAAGAGAATATAAGAGATTAACATAATATAGTTTAAAAGAATTTTCTATTACATCAGCATTTCTACTTTTTAAACTATAATACAGGCATTGAAAATTTAAAATTAATTTTTATGAAAGCTATTTAATAGTTTTTAAAAATAGTGTTCAACCTTATAATATTTTAACCTTATTCAATAATGTAAAATTTTTCGTTGAAATACACCTTCATATCTTAAAACTACAGTATATATGCGCAGTAAGAATGCAGAGAGAATTTAAACGAGGAAGCAGAGTCGGTTTACTCACAATCATGATTGCAACTCTCGAAATAGATCTCTCCGACTCCGACCCTGAAAAAGTATCCTGGACCTTTGATTCGGAACTGTCAGAAAACTGTCTATCCACTCTTTACGAGCGTACTTTACAACATAATCATCAAACTATTTTGATAAAGAGTCAGATAAGTGCTAGCAGTGAGGTGGGGAGGTTCGTGACTTTAAAAATACCGCGGCTCACGCACTCCCAACTCACTGGAAATGATTCTCCAACTCGCGATCTTACCCCGACTTTACAACTCTATTTGGGAGCTATGGTAGATGGATGACGTGTTTGAGAGAGCATCTTTCTTCGAACGCGATGACGTCATTAAGATTTAAACAGAACAAAACTGCAAATCGGGCGTTGGTGGAAAGAGCGTCGTGCTCTGATGGATTATTGATCCTGCTTCTTTAACTCCACGGATTGATCAGGCGGTTCGCTTTGAGCCTGAGTGCTTCGTCATTAAGACGTTATCGATGACGTCATGACATCGGAGTCTTTGTTATGTTGCAACCATATTATTACGTCACTGCTCACTCCTGTGGATGGCATATTTATTTTCCCTGCTTTCTCACAGTGGAGTATCAAAAAAACCTGTTCGTTTCTAAACGTTGCTACAATAAAAATAAATCTTTTTTACTGGGTAAAATTGCTGTTATCAAGGTGTGTTGGGACAAACGAACATATCGGAGATTAAAAACCGAAATTATTTATAGAATATTGTTTCAAAAATGTCATGTAAAATTGCTAAAAATCAGTATTGATTTTTTAGATTGGGCAACAAATGTACTTGTTTTCAAATGAAATTGATTTTGTCGCTTCAAGGACTTTTACCCTCGTCATTTATGATGGCGACAAATGAAAAGCACCGTCAATTTGTCAAGTCATTTTTAAACTTCAAGACTGCTCCACCATGGCTAGCGACTAGTTTTCGCAGCTTGAACTTAGCAAGATGGATGACGCAAAATGATAAGAATGATTATTTATTGGTTGGACGTTCTATGACGTCATAATAATAACAGTCTTGAATATTTTTGCGCAGAGCGCAGAGGGTCTGTTGTGTGTGGGAATGGCGAACAGATGTTGTCAGCTGAGCAATAAATGCCGCCTGTTGATTTGGAGCTTTGTCGTTTTACTAGAAAGCTCTAGCTGTTTTTAAATGCCCCATACGTGCCACAGCCTCTTCGGCCTGCAATTATTACGAAATAAAGCAGTGAAAAGCGATTTTTTTCAGCATCACTGTGGTAATTTGCGGTAAATTACTGAAGTTAATAATAGCTTCACGAAACGCGAAATAGTGAGAAAATAAAAGATTGAGTGGCTTTCTACAAGGAACGAAGGTTGTGATCGAGTGAGTTTTTTTTACAAATGGTTGTAAAGTTGGCTCAAAAAACGTTAGCTGGTGGAACAGACTCATTCATTAAAGCAAGTTTTTCACACTAACCTCGCAAACACAGGGGCGCATGATCATCGTGTATTATCTTGGGAAGAAGTAGAAGTTCTGCCAATCAATGATATTGCAGCGACTGTGGTAGCTTGTGACGTCACTTATTATTTGCATTTTTGGTACACTTCATAGAAGCAATTAAAATATTTTATTTTAACTGTTAAAGAGATGAGGTAAATTTAACTTTTCTCCGATATTTTGCGGCAAAGACTTTTGTTAAATAAAAAATAATCGGCAGCAATCGCTGCTCCCTATTTAAATTCTGGTTGAATTAACCAAAACCATCTCGATCATAACTAAACATCATCAATTTGTACAAGATTCGGACCAAAATAATTTTGCTCTATCGGAGACGGTTGAGTAGAATGAAACCTGTGCGGCCCCAACCACGGCCTGCTGTGCTCGCTTGAGAACCGGCGGTGTGTGTTCCACTTGCAATTGTTTCCTCATTCTAGAGCTAGGAGTTTAATCCTCCAGCAAGAACCTTTGACTTCTCCTCAATGGGGGATACGTTGGACCATCGGCTTGAATGAAAGTGAGGGATCAATTCCGGACCCTATTCCGGCCCATGTATTGATTTTATAAATTTTGAGTATTAAAAACAATCTTTAGTTTTTCGTAGAAATAAATATAACCACCTCATTTTAGTTTTGTAACATAATTTTTTTACTCTTACATGAACTTTCTTCATTCTACACCCTACTTGATTCTTATCTTGATGTTGTTGTTGCTATTGTTGTTGCCCCTACTCAAAGCTATTAGGAAAAGTCATCCCTTAACCCTTTAAAAAAGGCAATGTAGACTCCCATTGCTGGGTAACTTCTGCTGTCTCCAAAAGCTTTTTTTGCAGATAAGGGGGTGTATTGTGTTAGTATCTTGATCCGAATCAAATTCAATTTAAAGTCGCACCCTGGTTTATGTCCTCATTTTGAAATCCCTTAAATGTTATGATTTTAGCAATTAATCTAAGAATTTTTTTTGGCGGACCGGAAAGCAAATAAAAAAGCGAATATAAATAGGTTTCTATTATTATGTCACAATTTTTAAAATCTGTCCAAAGCGATTATTACGATCAAACCTGTCGCGGTTGAGGTGTTAAGCTTTGTTGACCGAACGTGCGCTGAGGAGGGGCCGACTCATCTGCAAGCAGAGTTGTGACACGTTGATTTTGGTTTCACACACAGCGCTGAGACTAGGGCAAGAGAGGCCTTCAACTTTTGACCCTTTTGCTAATTCAAATCAAACCGGGACATCGAAAGTGAAAACAACCATCAAAAAAATTGCCTCATTTATTGATGATCAATCATCATCTGCATTCAATCGAACAATTATGAAGAATGCTTTGACGCTTTTTTAAAATGCTTTAAATTAATCTTGCGTTGAACCTTTTAAGCCTTTCTACCAAAAATCTTAAAAAAATCTTGGACCTTTTTCATCACTCGATGATGGTTTCGTTCGAGCAAAAGAAGTAATCTACTGCTGTGAAAATAGTGAAAGAATCGAAAGATAAATGAAACTGTTTTTTGTTATTTCACTTTCTATAATATTTTACAGACAAAGTCATTACTTCAAATTTTATTATCTATACATTCATATAGCATTGCCGTTCGATCAGCTTGTATAAGTATTTTTTATGGTTCAAATTTTCTAATCAACCGTGCCTTCAGCTTTCAAAGCGAAATGCTAAGCATTTCAGGTTACACTGGGTGGCCGATGAAACTCACTATTCAACAGAATAAATATCCGAAGACACGATTCATCCCGCTAGGCCAAGCGACAATGGTTTACGAACTTAAACAAAAAAAAAACAGTTTACTTTAAAATAAACTTGTTAATTTTATTATTTTTTGACATAACACTTTCCTACATCTGGCTTTTCACTGATCTACTACACGATTTATTATATTTACTTATTTTTCTTGACTCAACTGAGCTGGTTTCCGCTGGCAAGATGCAAGTGCTGAGACTTTAGCACTTGTATCTGAACGATTAAAACGTCTAAATATCAGGTAAGCTAAATGAAACCAACATCATTATCATATACTAGTATTTACTGCTTGTTTGTCATCTCTGGATATCGATAAATCGTCGTTCAATTGTTTCTACATAAAAACAATATTGTGAGTTGTTCTTTGATTTTTTCTAAGATTTAGAATATTTTAACCTAGTTTTAATATTTCACTTTATCATTTGTTAAAATAAATTTTGTTTACATTTTTTTAGAGTTTAGTGTAAAGTCATAGAATTATTCTAAAAAGCAACAATTCCACAAATAGGTTAGACCTAAAATTAAACACCTAAAAAAAATAAACATCATAATCGTTATTTTCAACAATTATGAAATAAAATATTAAAATTTAGTCAAAATTTTCTAAACTTTATGGAAAATCAAACAACAACTAACAATATTATTTTTATGTCGAAACAATTAGACGACAATTTATCGATATCCAAAGATGACTAACAAGCAGTGAATGTCAGGATATGATAATGATGTTTAAAAAGTTAATTTTTTTGTTAATAAATTCATATGATCGATTTTGTTTAGTTTACCTGATATTTAGAGGCCGTCCTTAATGGAAAGAAACTGTCAAAACACGTTTATGATGAGATTGCTTTACAGGTTTGGCATTTTTTGGTCGCAGTGACTGATATAAGCTGAGATGCTAGTAAGTGAATTATGAAAAAAGCTGCTGGTTGCTCATCGGAGTGCGTTTGAAAGGTGGTGGTTTAATACCCAATCCTTGGACGTCGTCGAAGATTTTCAACACTACATTTTGTTAAGAATAAAATTGAAAAAAATTCAACCCGAGAAAACTCACCTTTATAGAAGCATCTATTTTTATTTATTTATTAATTTTTTCAAAAGTTTAATAACTGATAAGATTTCATTTTGAGAAACAAAAACGAAAAATTGGTTTTTATAGAGAACATTTAATTAAGACATAGGTTTCCATTTAATTAATTTTACCACACTTCTATTAATTGACTTTGACATCGACCTTCGGTAAATACCGGAGCCGCCATTTTGAAAGGTGTTTGATTTTGAAAGCAACAGATTAAACTGTGGCACAGCAGCTACTGTTTGGTTAAACCTTTCTTTAAAAAGGAGAATTGTTCTATTTACATGTGCTCAATTGCAACATTAAAAGCAACAGTGCTTTATCAAGCTTGTTTGTGTTTCGTTGCCGCCCGCAATTAATTGAAGCTTTTTTGTGGTCTTCATTAAAACACCTTCCAAATACAAATTTGAATAATCTAAACTCGGATGGCGAAATTTAAAAATATAAATCTATTTATTGTTTTTACTTATGGTTTAAAACCGTCGAGGAAGTCTGATACAATGGGACAAATATTTGCTTATTTCATCGAAAACAAAAGGCTTTCATAACGGATTATCGCTATTCATCAATCATACCTGACCCAAGCCGTAGAATATCACCAAATGATGCAATTAACTTGAGTCAGGTCGTCGTTTGTTCAAAGAAGGGGAGAACCGAAGTGGTCCACTTCCTCAGCCCAACTGAGCAGTTCTCCCAAACAATTATCCAACCTCTGTCAGGATGAGAGCGACCAAATCCAGATTCAGTGTCGAGTTTAGACACTACATTGCACATCTGCTGACCGTGAGAAAATACGACTCAGATGTCAAGCGGGTTGGACTCTTCGCTTTAGCTTGGATGCAACTAAAATGCTGCCGCAGTAATTTGGATGCGAAAAATGAAGTATATTTCGGATTCTTAGAATTTATTAAAACAATTCAAATAATTTTTACGTGTTGTCTTCGCAATTCATTCCAAGTTTTATTAAGTTTGTTTAAAGGAAAATTGTTGATTAAAAAAAAGATTTAGACATTTTTCCAGGTAATAGCAAACAGATTTTTGACGCCAGAAAGAGCTGTCAGCAACCAACCTCCCGTGGTTTCAATAAGCTTTCTATAATGAATGTTTTTAAAAGAGCTCAAATAGTTCCGTTATTCTCTTTAAACTCATTCTTCTTTAAAATAAAACAAAGAACCAATACTGTAGTTATCATTTAATTCATTTTAACGTTTTTAGTACATAACTTAACTCCTTTTCAAAATGATAAAAAAATTTTTGAATGAAAACTACAGATAATTATAAAATGGTTAAACTACAGTATTGGCTCTTTGTTTTATTTTAAAATTACTGAAACGTTCCAGTCATCATGCTCCGAAGTTCATTCTATTTTATTTGCAATTAATAAGCTCTTTATGACAAAACGCCTCGGTGTTCACAGCCGCTTTTAAATACTATTTTTAGCATGGTAGTTCTTGTTTTTCAATTTTCTGTTTTTTTTAATTGTTATAAATACAATTCAGCGATAAATCGAGAAGCTCGCAACTGAATCGTCAGTTTTCTTCGTAATCCCGAATTTCCGTCGAAGCTCGGAGTCATGAAACATAATCAGCCTTTAGCATCGGCGAATGCTTTTTAATTTGTCTTAACTAGATTCCTTTTTGTCAAAGTAATTCCGAAAACCATTTGTTTATTTTTACAAATATTTCTCTGAGGAGTTATTAGCAGTTTTTGTTTATTGAATTTCTTATTTTGACTGACTTAAGTCTTTTCTAAAAAGTTAACAGAAAAACCATTTAATTTTGTTTTTTAACAACATTTATTAAACAACAAATATAAGAAACTGAAGAAAACAAAAATGAAAGAACAAAAACAAAACTTTGAAAACTAAATAAATAGTTTAAGTCCTGATCCGCCGGGCCCGGGTCAGCAGGTCCGACCTCGACATCTGTGTAATGCGACTCGCGCCACTAATTTGTCGCAAACAAAGCGACAAGTTATTTCAGGTTAAAGACCAATTTAAAGAAAAAGCTCCTAAACTGTGGCCATTAAACGATTACGCGCGACCTATACTCGGGCCGTTTGCAGCTCCCCACATTTTCAATTCCCCAAATTGCGATACTCTAAACGGACTCGCCGCTACACTCATCTGGCGATTTGTAATCGAAACGGAGTAAATTGCAAAGTCAAATCCCCCACAATCCTTTGAATGAAGTAAAAGCGCGAAAAAGCTGATGATTATTACAGGATCAAGCGCTTTCTGCCGAAAAACTGCGAACTAACAATCGCTTTGACCAATCGAAGCCAATGGCGAAACTGAATGCGACGTTATAATCAAAGCACAGCAATTGGTTTAAAATAAATATAAAACAGAAAAAAAAACAAATTGCATGTCGATGTTAGTCCCTTATTACATTGCAAAGCCAGTTTTTACCGACTAAATGTAGAGCACAAGAAAAATATTTATTTTCTCTGTGATTATTTGAACCAAAAGCGCAGTTAAATTTGTTTGGTTTGGCATGTTATTATAGGAGCAACCGAACACGCTCCCAGGTTGAATATTTCCAGTAAAGTTGGCACAAATCACAAAACAAACTTATTTTTTTGATTTTCTTATTTTTTAAAATGACCAATGGTACTGACGGAACCATTAACTGTTTCGATTTATGGTTAATTTTTATGGTTTATGGTTAAATCAAAAAAAATTAATGATTTCATTGGTAACATTGGTCATTTTAAATTTTTTTGCGACTAAGAAGTGTTTTTTATATGATCGTAAAACTGTTTCATTCATTGTCGGTTGATGACGTAACAAGCAAATCAGCGGCAGGCTTCTTATACAAACGATTTTTATTCTTTGTAAGATTGAACATGAATCCATTGCAACAAGCTGCCCTTTAAATGAACATAAGATTCAACATTGCTGAGAAGTTGTTGGTCGAAGATAAAACAAGTCGTACAATTTATTCGGGGTAAGGTTCTACTGCTCTTAAAAAAGTTTTCCTGAAAAAAACACGACCGCACTAAGTCGTCTGTCATATCGGGCTTTGTCAGAAAACGAAGCGAAAACATAGAAATCAGCGACAATCACCAATATCCCGCAAAATTTATTCAGGTTCACAAAAAACCTTTGGCCGAGTGTACGATAGCTGTGTTCAAGATTACTTAGGGAAATTCCCTTGTTAGCAATTGAAAGCGACACTTAGGTTTTTGTAAATCAACTACGAAGAGTTAAATAAAGTCAAGAATGGAGAGCCATCACTTATCGTTGAAATAAAAAGGAAAAAGATGGACAACAAAAACCAAAATATTAATCAGATTGAAAAAGAACAAAATAAAAAACAAAATAACAAAATTTAAAATCACTAGTTTAAAGACAATTTTAAAAAATCAAAAAATACTTAATTTGAGTTCACATTAGAGTTGCCAGAACGGACAAACTCTCCGTTACAAAAGTTTTAATTCAATCATAAATTGATTTGTTGAAAGACGGAGTCAGTACTCGGTGATATTAGATTGCAGGTGTAGCGAATATTGCACTTCAGCGAACAGTTCACGCGGGATTAGGAAGGATACCGGAATCATCTAGGAGTCCAGTATTTCCGCTTTATTCGTCAGAATGGGCGAAATATTCGATATTTAAAACCGATTTTTGTATACCGGTTTTCGTCACTCAGCACTGGCACTTGCACTCCGATATAACCGGGTAGTGGATGTTTATCCAAGAGCAATATTTCTTCTTCAATATTCCCTGGCAATACCACCGCAAAATCACTATCTTCGATTGAGCAGAAGATTTGCATTTCATTCCGGCAGGAATGGAACAGGATTTGGAGGAGTCGCAATAGCCTTCTTTGATGTATCGCGGCCAAAACCGAACCCCCAGGTCCTTCCATCGATAACGGACCGGGCACGCGGTGGCGCGGTAGATCCAGGCTTGCACAGCCCTCTTGTGCTTCATAATTTTCCTCCATTGCCTTCGAGGACGGCCAAGGCGTCCGCGACGTTTAAAAAGACGTCGAATTTCTGACGGGATTCGACTCGGAAGCGGTTTCGTCATATCAGCAGCGTCGAAATCGCGCGGTTGTGTCGGGGACATAAAGAAGGGAATAAAGCCAACACCCAGGCGATGACGCAAAGCTTCGTGATCGATGTCGTGGGCACCGGGATCATATTTCTGATCTGGATCTTCTTCCAAAACCGGGATCGGCATTCTGTTGGTCGCTACCGGGCGCAGACGATGAAATTGCCGGCCGCGGGTCAATGTTTTCTCCGAAGCGCAGACGGTCAAACACAGAACAAAAAAAATTAAGAATTTTTTCATAATCAAGATATTAGGCAGCGCTTGAACTAAAAAAACTTTGTTTCTATTTAAATGTTTCTAAAAAGCAAAATTAAGCCAAACAATTGTATCAACATGTTATTCACAATACTTAACATTTAAAGTTTGTAAATCATTACAATTTATCAACAAGTTTTTTTTTATAAAAAAAACTTGTTGATAAATTGTAATGATTTATAAAAAAAACTTGTCGATGGATTGTACGGATTTTTTTTATAAAAGAAAGTTTTTTTTACACAAAAAATTTTTATAAAAACAATAAGTTTTTTTATAAATTTTTACTCATAACCGTGTCTTTCAACAATTTTTTTTCTGAAATTAATTTTTTTTGATTTTGTAACGAAACACAATTTTTTTATTTTTCCCCTAGCTAAATCTAAAAATTGGCTGTTTTAAAAGATTTTTTTCTATTACAATATAAGCTTAGAATAATCCAGAACAAAATAAGTCGATGAAAATTTTTTTAGTGTAGATGATGTAAACACAGTTTTTTCTGAATGCTCGCCAAACCGCAGACAACTAAACTTACTTTGAAAGCTTTTTATTTGAAAGATCTCGATTTTAATAATTCCCTTAACGATCTCTTTGCACTAACGTTGGTATTGAAGAGTCCACAGTATTACTGTTCTGATTCCAGCAATCTGCATAGCTTTTTGGCTGGTTGACTATTCTATATTTGCCGCAAGACCGTCCGTTCCTGCTGACACAATAATTTATGGAAGGCCACATCTTTTATTACATCAACAGTCTATTCTTTTAAGAAGACAAACATTGGCAAATAAAATGTTCTTTTACGACATCGAAAGTTTGTGTTTCACATCGGCAGGTTCTGAACCTCATTCAAAACACTTCTGTTTGCTGACTTCATTCAACTTTTAAGATTATTTCAGCTAAAATTTATTTTTTGCTCTGGTAAATTGTTAGTATTGTTTTTGAAACAAATCAAAACGGACAATTTTAAGCGCATCATTGTGTCCCTCTCTTCACGACGACAACCACACAATGGAGCAATTTCGCTACTGCTCGCGGGCGCCGAGTTGAAAGAACAGTTTTTCTTTTCACTTTTTTTTACTTTCTGTAATTGAAAATCTAAGAATTCATAGAACAAGTATCTCTTTATTTATCTGGTGTTATTTTTAAAAATAGAAGTTTAGTTGTAAGTTGCTTGAGGTAGTTTAATAATTTAAATAAGAAAAACATTTTTTGAGAACCAAAAGTTTGAAAAAATCACCCCAGCATATGTTTTACAAATACCAACAAAAAAATATTTGTTTTCTCTTCGTTATTTCTTCCTCGTGGAAAACTACATGGCATTAAAACAAGAACTACTTTAGACACACACACAAAAAATTAGAACGTGCATGGGCTGCCGATGCTTTCATTTCGTTTACGAGCTTTTGCGTGGTTATCCTCGACTTTCAAAGTTTTTATTTGGATTAAAAACAAGAAAACAAATATAGCTACGCAGAGCGGTTCTACTCTTTCATGCGAGAAAATTGCTTTACTGCTTCACAAGTCTCTTTCATTTACTTCATATTTGGTAAAATAATTAAGCAATGAAGTTGAATGCAGTTGGACTGCGTAATGGGGATGTACCGGCCGGGGCGAGCACCTGCTGCAAATCAAGAAAGTGCAATTCATTCCAAACCTAAATAAGCACTTTCAAGGCAAACGTGAATTCCATTCCAGAAAGCTTCTTTGTTTTGCTGGATTCGACTATAACGCAATCTATTTTCAAACAGAGAAAAAATTTGCTGAACGAACGCCCAGCTGCTTGAGGGAGCAAATTTTATACAATTACGTCATACTTATTCATAGCAGGATGCTAAAAATGGATTCAAAGATTGCCAGGGAATGCGGGAGTCTACCAGGTGGGGACTGAATCTAATTCGCAGCGATCCTTTGTGGTTGAACCAGCTTGTTAACGTGCAAGGCGATCACGTGACATGCGGTCTGTACTTACTTGTGTCGTGAGTCTTTTGTCACACGCATGGAAAGAGCTTTAATCGCCGTTCGCCAATGTTTAGAAGAATTATTCATTCTGGTTTAAAAGCTAAGCTTTGTTACAAATGTAATTTGTCAAACTTAAATCAATTTACCAATTAAATTCAATATGGCTAGAATTTGTCCTAAAAGTAAATGAGGAAAATGAAACATTAATTATCCCATTTATAGAGTCCCTAAAACCCTTTAAGGAAAATGAAATATTTTTATTGAAATTTTTTAAACGAAAACGGTCGAGGTTGTTACAAAAGCACATTTAGAAATTTATTTAACAAAAGGTGCATTTACAATTTTTTAATCTCTTAATTAAAAAAAATTTTAAATTTCTATTGGCTACCCGAGAAAGCACTTTGGTGTTAACAGGTTGCTATGAATTGCAGTGTTCCAAAAATGAAAGCACGCGCTCTGTCGCACCTCGCTGCCATGTAGTTAGTCTGCGTAAAGGTGATCTCCCTGGTATATCGGGCGATAACAATAGGGGGCGTAACTATAAAGAAGTTTACGAGATCGAAGAAGATGGCCAAGTATTGTCTTTAAGTCAATTATTTTTTATTGACAAAGCGTTTAAAAGCCAGTTGTTAACGTTTCCATTATCAAGTGAAGTTGTTTCATAAACCACCAACTCTTTCATCGAAGTTTCTTATTTCCGGTTTCAGTGCAAAGAATAGAAACGACCACCTTCAACTTGCAAATGTGTCACAATTTGTTCATTTTCAAGTGAATATTTTTTCATCGCTTTTGCTGGTCAATTGCCATCCTATCAATATGATGACAGCAGTTTAGGTTTAATGGCTGGGCTGGATTACCAAGATTTCCGTCTCATTATTGGCCAAATAAGTCGACAAATGTTGTTAATGTTTTCATAGTTTTTTCACTTCATCAAAAGAAAGCAGTTAACGAAAAATATCATTATTTATTGAACGTAAAAATATAGCTGAATTCTTTAGGTTGTCTCACTGTAAGCTGTTCCATTCTTACCAAAAAAATCATTTGATAGAAAAACTTTATTTCTGGTTTTGCATGTAGCCCAAACGCAAATTCAGAGAATAACCGATTTAAACCTGCAAGTTTATAAAGTTTAAACAACTTATAAATTTTTAAATATCTTCGTGCCAGATCACATTCTTTAAAATTGCAAATAAAAGATTTCGTGAAGCCAGACGAACGAAGTCATGATTGAAAGTCAGGAAAAGCGTCTGGAAATGAACGCGAGCCGCAAGAAGTGCGTCGCTTTCACTCACAAGCCCATGGCTTCTTGCAATTGTGTTTTAGCAAAATAAACAATTTTCTGAGCAGTCGTAAACTAAAATATGGTTTGAGCCACAGTAAATAAATCCGATAACCTTCAAGATTTAATAGAACGATTCTATCTTTTTGCTCTGTAACTCTAATTCTAATTTTGCTTTCAAACATCTTCATTTTTTTAAAGAATAAAATTAAACGTTAAATAGAATCAATAAAAGGAATCGAACACCAAGGGGAAGTCCTCGAGTAAATGTAAGCCCAATTTTTAAAAATCGGTAGCTTTTCAAGACGTACTTGAGAAAAAAACCTTTAAAATGCTAACACAGTAATTTTAAGAAAAATTGCTAATGATGGAAAAGCAATTGGTTTTCTGGAGGAAGTCGCTGCATCTGTCTTTGCTGTGGAAAGGAGGAGGAATAGAAAATTTAGAAATTTGCTCAAAATTTTTCAATCCTAAAAAATGATTGCTCCGACAGAAAAGCCAGTTAAAATGACAACCAAGACATGTGGAAAAAGATAAATTTTTAGCAAAGAAAAGTTTTAGTGTTGTCCTACACTGACTGAACTTTCAAACTTTTTAAAGTAATTTTTACTGTGGACGTTCGACAACGTCTACAGGGGCTTTACGAAACAGCGACCAAGCGGCATTTAAAACTGTTCATTCTCTTTGTGTTTTGATAAATAAAAACTAAAATTACAAAAAGCTTTTTCGTTTTTAGGAAAAGCCGCAACAAATTTAATCCATTCATTCAGTCTATTTGGCCAAAACAGTCTATTCTTATTGAACTAAGCAAACACTGCAACTTGTTTCAAGAACATAAACAATGAGCGCTCGTGATTTTTCTCCACTAAACCTGTCAAACTTGCAAAACCGAGAAAATAACTGATCTATAGAAACAATAACTAGGTGATTAGGCTAAAGTTAGTTATCGCGTGGAGGAAGAGCGCTCCTATTCCTTGGGAATCGAGCCAAACATCGGACGGTCCGCGCAGGGGACGCTTCATCAGCGACGAATATGATGTCTTTAAAAATAATGTTTTCTACTGAATAATTAGTAGAAGGTAAATTGTCTCTCTTTGTCTGGTCATAGGCCAATTGTGGGTTACAGGTTCGGTTTTTATTTGAGTTCTATTAAAGTTCAAAAATGATACGAGACTGTATTACTGACTCATAACAACGTCTTTGGAGAAAAAAAGATACTGCAATCAATTTGTCATTTGCTGGACTTTTTAGCGCGGCAAAATTATGTGAGTTTGAAAGATTAAACAAAATTCTGCTTAAAAGCTTTCGTTGCACAAGAAGCTATGATTGTCAAATTTCCATGAAAATCATTGAAGTTTATTGCAGAAACACAAAATAAAAGCTTTGAGAAATTTCTGCCACTGAAAAACTTATTATTCATCAAAACTCAATTCTGGCATTGATATTACAACTGCACCTAATTCGCACTTACGTCATGAAGTTGTGCACTTCACTGGTCACAACGCTGTTTGATTGGCCGACTTCTTCGGTTTTGCTTCGAGGTTAACACAGAAAACCTATTTCTAGTGAACTAATAATCTCGAATTACTGGCAACTGAATCGAGCAAAGAATAGTAATTCCAGGCTGCTTTGTTCTGTTCCTCGAGATCTATAGCGAATGAGTAATGTTTCGTTTCGGCGGGAGCTTACGAAGGCGCTATTTAAAAATATCTTCCTTAATAAAAGATAAAAACGGGGCGACGGGGAGTATCGGTTTTCTACCCTACTTTAAAGCCTCGTTCTCACACGCAACTCAATTGATGCTTTCACACTTTTTATATTTCCGTTTCACACCTTTTGACTCCTTTAATTGTTGCTCTCCTTCTGGTCTGCCGTGCCCGAGGACAACAAGGGACATTTGGTAAATATCAAATCACAGCTCTGTTTTACTTTAAACTATTTTTCAAGTTTTCTCGAAATTTCCCTAAAATGATTTTCCACAAAATTTTGTTAGCAACATTTCCAAAACTGCAAATGTTTGATGATCTACTTTCATGAAAGAGGGTCAAATTATCTTTGATGCATCTCATAAGGGAGGAAACGTATTAATACCTAAGATTTGAGGAACTTTATCATGACGTTGAATAAAGTGTAAATGTTTCGACAGATTATTCACTAGCAATAAATTAATGATAAAAAGCTGAAAAACTAACGGCCAAAAAGAAAAAAAGACGATATATTTGATGTTTTCATGTTTTTTAAATAATAAAATAAAAAAACCAGTAAAAAAATTTTAACTTTACTACGGTTTACAACTTTACAAGAAATGAGTATAAGAGATATTTGGCTTTACAAAAATTTATAAAAAATTTTACGACCGACAAAAATCTTTCCTATAATTTTGATTCGCTTGAGGCTGCTATTGGTATCCTACCCCACATAAAAATCTCCTAGCAAAAAACAAAAAGTTGTGAATAACTCTCGGAGAATGTTTTGGGTTAGAGGGAGCTCGAAATATTCTGCATGAGTTTCTTACCGGAAACAATTTCACAACCCCGATAAAATAACGACCAACTAATTCATGTAAAAAAATTTGAATTTACTTTTTGTCAGAAATAAAGAGAGTTTTAACGAACGTCGTGTGTGGTTTGCTATGATGCGCTTCACGGGGTTCGCGGGTTCGCATCTCGTGACTGGAATCGAGCCCGGTTTGCAACGGTTTTTGATCAATAAATAATCGATTGAAACGATCGGTGCACACCAAGAAACCGAGACGATTGATCATTAGAAAGGTTTGATTAAAGCGTGTTCGCGGCGCTTTCGACTGGCAAGCAGTGTTGTCCAAAGACTCTTATGAAGTGCCTCACCTAAGGAAGCAATAACATACCAAGGGACGTAAGCTTTAAATTATTACGTAACTCGAAGAAATGTGGCGCTCTTTACACTTTTTTAGCATTAACACATTTCAGACTCATGGATATCCCTCATTCTCGTTCACTGTCATAATTCTAGTTTTTGCCTAATATCAAGTCCAAAGACGCCTTAAAACAGATTTTTAAACGTTGCGTTCTAGCAGCACTATGTCAAACTAATGCGTCTGCTATTTGCAAATAAACCGAATGAAAAATTTGTCTTGAAATGTTTTTAAAAACAATCAAATAAATTGTTAATGAGAAACATTTTATTGTAACGGCTCCATTCCTACCTTGGCGCCTGTGCTGTTTAGACAACCACTGGCGTGTGATGACGCAGTCGGCTAAGCTTTCTAAACAATTCGAAGCAAGAAGCAGTTGAAACGTATCTCTTACTTTTTCTAATTACAAAAAAAGCTAAAATTAATTAAGAAAGTTGTAGCTTTGATAGAAGCTATTTTGTACCAAAATCACAAACACTTTAACTCGCTTTTCAAGGTTATTTTTATGCTTTTGTTCTAAAATTGTATGATTTCTGTTTAACCTCGGTAAAAAATAAAAAAATGTTTCAAGCTCTATTATTTGAATAACAACCCAAAACGATTTTATTTTAAGAGGTAATTGAATTTTTTGTTCTGTAAATAAACAGGTTTCTTCAAGCTTTTCATTTGTTACAAGACCTGTCACTTTAATAGCATCAAGATTTTTCTATTCCGATTAATAATTATTTATCTTTGCATGCCTTTAAAACTTTCATTTAAATCAAAGGTTTTAAAAGTTTTTAATTGTAGCTTTGTTTCCAATTTTATTTGAAGCAAAATATTGCATCAGAATATAACTTTATCACCAAAAACATAATGTTAATTTATAAAAGACAAATTGCACTTTCAGTTATTGCCAGCATTGGGTTTTCAGGGCTCATTTTGTCTCATTCATATTTAAGTTCTTTATTATACCTACCCGTTTAGTTGAAATATTTGAAAAAAGCATGAAGGTTGAAATGGGAAGCAAGGCTACTAAGACCTGCAGTGGCAAAAGCAAGGATCTGTGACAATTGACAAATTATTGTCGTCGAATTAAATCAAAAAATTGAAAAAATGTTATCAAGTGTTAACGATGGATAGGAAAGATTAAAGCAAATAAATCATTTACTTAGCGAGGTCAGATCAAAGAAGATTTTTTACTGGATTATTAGTTCTCTTGCTGCCTTATCGGTTTGAGTCTTCTCTCCGCTGACCGCATAACAATGCCAACATCATCACTCTCATTTGTGAGTTATTGGTAAAATGAATGCATGGTCAACAAACAATAAAAAACACTGCGATTCGGCGACCATGACAATTCGCTCTTTGTCTTGCGCAGTGCATCTATGAAATTTTAAAAAGAATACCGGTAATCGAAAAACATCTTAGCTTATGAGTAAGCAGACAGAATGTCTTAACAGAGGAAGAGCAATTTTTAAGGAAATTTTACGAGGTCTGTTCAAAAAGTATCCGACTTTTTTGTATAAAGCACACAACACAATAAATTTTGCAAGTTTTATTCAATCTCCTTCAAAATATTCCCCTTGGTGGTTCACACACTTATCCCAGCGCTTCTGCCACTTCTCAAAACACTTCATAAACTCCTCCCCCGGAATGCTCTGAAGCTCCTCCGTCGCTTTTTTCATAATGTCTTCTCTTGACTGAAATCGCCTCCCTTTCAGAGTTGTTTTTAGCTTAGGGAACAGCCAGAAATCACACGGTGCTAAGTCGGGAGAGTAAGGAGCCTGTCTAATAAGTGGCATGCTGTTTTTGGCTAGAAAAGCTTGGACCACATGTGCAGAATGAGCGGGAGCATTGTCGTGGTGAAGCTGAAAATTCTTTGCTGCCCACATGTTTGGCCGCTTTCTTCGCACAGCATCACGAAGGCGACGTAGAATCTCCAGGTAGTACTCTTTGTTGATTGTTTGACCTTCTGGTGCGTATTCATGATGCACGATGCCACGGGAATCAAAAAAACAGGTCAGCATAACTTTCACATTGCTGCGGACTTGCCGAGCTTTTTTTGGGCGTGGTGATTCCGGATGCTTCCATTGTGATGATTGAAACTTGGTTTCTGGGTCATAACCATAAACCCAGGTCTCATCACCAGTGATGATTGTCTTGATAAATTCTGGGTCATGATTTGCAACATCCAGCATGTCCTCCGAAATTTCCTTCCGAAGTTCCTTCTGTTGCTCCGTCAGCAGCTTGGGGACAAATTTAGCCGACACTCTCCGCAGGTTCAAATCCTCAGTTAGGATTGAATGAACTGAGCCTGTGCTTATTCCCATTTCTGCAGCAATCTCTCGTACTGTTAAACGACGATCCTCCAACACTTTTTCACGAACCTGATCCATCGCCTCCTCGTTTCGGCTTGTGGATGGCCTTCCTGAGTGAGGATCACTTTCCACTGATGCACGGCCATCTTTAAAGCGTTTAAACCATTGCTTTATCTGAGTTGGGCTTAAGGCCTCATTTTCAAAAGCTTGTTGAATCTTTCGAATTGTTTCAACTTGAGTATCACCAAGTTTTTGACAAAACTTGATGCAATACCTCTGTTCGATGCGTTCTGTCATTGAAATAAAATTTTCTGAAAATCAAAAAACCGATGAACACGTACTACACGCCTGCACTAAATGCTTTACACAGAGAGATACGAATGACGAATCGGCCTGAAACGCTTCACGATTACGCGTGAATGTGTGTGTGTGCAGCCACGCTTTGCACGGGCAGTTTGCTCATACCTTATTGGCGAGAGGGAAAAAGGTCGGATACTTTTTGAACAGACCTCGTATATACCTGCTTGGCCGTATTTGTTATACATTTAAGCTTCAAAATTTTTGTAGATTTTTTGGGCAATTAAGTTTTGTCGAATATATCAATTAATAGAGTTTTTGAATTCAGAAAATGATTATGCTTTAAAAACTATACTTACAAATATTAATATATAATTATATCAGATATCTACATGTAATTGTTTTATACAGGATGGGCCGTAAGTCACGCACCAAAGACTTATGTGTAGTGTAGTGGAAACAATGTAAAAAAAGCGGAATAAAACATCCTTTCTTTTTCTTGAACGTGTCAGTTACCATAACTTTCCGATTTGGTTGGTTCCAATCAAAGTTTATTTTCAGTTTTAATTTGCCTTTAATTTGTTTCAAATTTTTTGGTGCGCGACTTTATTTTTTTACATATTAATGATGTTAACCGCGCAGCTTACGCGGCCGCGCGCAGCAGTGGAGTGCAGTGCAGTAATCTTTTTAAGAGAACCTTGCCGCGTATCGCGCGACACAACGTGCAATTCATAAAAAGCTTACATTTAAATTCTAAGCAAATAGTATTTTGCGTTATGCTCTGCTTGGGCAGCCGATTTAGTTGCTTCCCTTTCTTCAATCCAATGACAGGGACCAAATGCCAGGTGCATAATCAATTACAACCCTAAGCAGCCTCTTTCTATAGTACAGTGGTACCTTGACACAGTGGCGTACGCAGAAAGTTTCCGAGGGAGGGCCAAAGTTTCGTCACAATCGTGTGACATCACAAATCAACTTGGGGAGTGCCGAAGGCACGACCATCGTAGGATGGTCCGGGGGCATACCCCGGAAAAATTTTGCAAAATTACTTTTGGAATTTTGCGTAATTTTGCAAAATTACACCTAAAAATACGCAATTTTGTGTATTCTGGAAGCAAGTTTTAGTATAATGCTTTTACGAGACTTATTAGAAGAATAAAAATGTAAAATGAAAATTAAGCATAAAACAAAGTCAATTTATTTTAAATTAAGGCGACGGTTCCCTTTCGCAAATTGGTCAATCAATTGACTATAACCAAGTTTAATGTCGTTGTTTATATACAAAAGAGCCAAAGCATTGAGACGATTTTCTTGCATGCTCGTACGTAAGTACGTTTTGATCAGCTTTAGGGGGCTAAATGACCGTCGTCGTCGTCGTCGTTTGAAGGGCATCCACTCCAGGCCAGACACAAACAGGCTGGGGCCGAGGGTTTATCCTTTTACTACCCCAGACTGCTGCATTGCCTGGATCAGATACTGGCAGTGATGTCATTAAGCCAGCATCGAGTTTCGTCATCCAAAACCGTCAGACCTCGTGTTCCATGTGGTGCCCGATGTATAGGGCACACTGTTAGTACATGGTCTGCGGTTTGCTCAGAGGCGCCACACTCGCAATTCGGTGAAGGAGCGAGACCCCATTTGTGCATGGACAAATGGAATCGCCCAACACCAGTCCGCAGGCGGTTGAGCTTAACCCAAGCTGCTCGGGGTAAGCCCGTCCCAACAGGCCTGGCACTGGTCCCGGGCACAAAAGCACGGAGCCTGGAAGCATTTTCACAGTACTCCGCGTTCCATTTGTGATTTGTCCATTTAGAGGCACGGATGCCAAGTCTGGCAAGATTGTCCAAAAGATTCCGTGCAGCTGGCACAAACGGGCGTCTGGATCTTAGTCTCACTAGGCCAGTATCTGAGGACCCACTTAAAAGACCATGCAAAATATGATCGGGGTCCAGAGATCCACGGTAAGCCAAAGAGAGTGTCGCTCCCAGTCAGCGAAGCTCAGCTGGCTGGATGCCTGAGAGTACAGGTAGGTGGTCCGTTGGAGTGGGACGCAGGCATCCAGTAACTATGCGCAAGGCGTCATTCAAGACACTGTCAATGAGGCGAGTGTGAGCACTGCGACACCAGACTGGCGCACAGTACTCAGCTGTTGAGTAGACTAGAGACAAGGTGGCTATGCGTAGTGTTTTAGCACCAGCACCCCATCCCGAGCCCACGAGTCGCCTCAGCAGTGTGACGCGCAAAGATAGTTTTCTGCGCAATGCCACTAAATGGGGACAAAACGTGAGCGATCTGTCCAGTTTTACCCCAAGATAAGTAGGGGTTGGACAGAACAGTAAAAGTCTACCGTTGTTGTAGACCTTTAGCTCACGTTTGGCCTCTCGGTTGTTTAAGTGAAAGGCTGCCGTCACCGTCTTAGTGTGACTGAGCTTCAACCTCCAAGTCTGGAGATACGCTGACAGTGTGGACATGAGTGGCTTAAGGTCCCCTCCAAGTCCTTCCAGTTTCCAAAAGAGTGCAGCAATGCTAAATCATCAGCATAAGCAAACTTTCTGGAAATTATGGAAGGAAGATCGTACGTATAGATGTTAAATAGGAGGGGAGCCAAGACCGATCCCTGAGGAACGCCGTTTTTAAGACGGCGTAGCCTGCTTTGCTTGCTGTCATTGGTGGTAAGGGTGAAACTTCGATTTCGGACAAGCTCCATGATCATTTTGACCATGTGCTTATCCGGAAGTAGTCTCAGCAGCTTGCAGGTAAGGCCACGGTGCCAGACAGTGTCATAAGCAGCTGTCAGATGCTAAATACGGCACCGGCCTTCTTTTTAGCCTCGAAAGAATCCTCGATGTTTTGGGTTAGCAGAACAACTTGATCTACGGTTGACTTCCCGCGTCGGAATCCACCTTGCTCTTTAAGGAGCAGTGGATCGATTAATGGCTCAACGCGGGCGTAGATAAGCCTCTCGAGGATCTTTTAGGGGACACAGAGCAAAGATATCGGTCGATAACTCTTTGGGTCCCCACGGGCTTTCCTGGTTTTGGGATCGCGACCACAAGCGCTCTTCTCCAGATCTTGGAAATTTTGATTCGGCGCAAACAGGAAAAAATGAAGTCACGTAACCAGGACTTCAAAGCAGCTCCGGCATGGAGTATAAGCTCGGGGCAAATGGGATCAGGTCCCGGAGCTTTACCTGGTTTTAAATGTTGAAGGGCAGCAGCAAATTCTCTCTGTGAAAAACTGTCAGAGATATTTACTGCGTCTGGTGTTGTGGCCCTCCAAAGGTCAGACACTTCTTGAAAGACAAGTCGAGATGATTTGCGATCAACAGCCTCGTATTTCCCATTTCTAACCAGCTGAGATGCAATAGCATCGGCTGAAACGGGACAGTGACGAGGAGAGTGTCGTGACCTACCAGTAAGGTTGTTCAAAATACTCCACGCTTTTCGACTAGAGTGTGAGAAGTCAATGTTCCGAACTGCTTCGGACCATCGATCCCTCCGCTTTCTGTCAAGCTTGGCAAGCAGAGCTGTAGCAGCCAAACTTGAGTCGTCTCCCTGAGGAGACTGCAGAAAGGTTTTATAGAGGGATTCACACTCTGCATCCCAACACGGAATATAGTTATTTCGATACCGGCGTGGGATAGCCTTTTTGGCTGCTTTCTTAATGGTGTTACAGAAGTCCTGGTAAGCCACATCCACATCAAGTGAATCAGGCGGCAACAAAGTCTTTTCGAATTTATTCGTCAAAGCAATGTAGTGACTCCATTTGGCCTTGCGGAAGTTCCATCGCTTAACAGGCATGCTTGGCACTGCCATAGCAAACCTTGGTGGTGTAATAAGCGAGGGTCGATGTTGTGACCTGGGGAACTTCTCAAGGACACGTCTATCCGGTAAGCGACTGTTTGGACCTACGCTAGCGAAAGCTAGATCTGGATTGGTGCCAGTGTTCCAGAGGCCGGAATAAAAACTGGCAGCGTCCTTGGCATTATATAGCAGGGCAAGACAATTAATACTTGCCCAGCCAGCCAAGGACTCACCGTTCGGACTGTTGTCGTCATAACCCCATTCAGCATGACGACAGTTAAAATTGCCAGCGTAAAGACAGGGGTGAGGAAACACTGGGAGATCCAGGGTTCGCAATCGCGTTGGTGGTGGTTTGTAGACGTTGACTATTTTATAGCCATCAACGTCCACACACAGCCACTCGATCTCCGATGTCAGTGGAGATTGGTCCAAAAGCGTGTATCTCAGTCGCTCGTCGACAAACGTGGCAAGGCCATGCTTCCTGCTTAAAGAAGACCCAGCTAGTTGGTAGTTTGGTAGCACCAACTTCTCTGCATCAGTGCAATGGGTCTCCTGCAGTAGGATGACGAGTGCCTCAGACTGCATAGCGAGGTGATGAAGAACGTTCATCTTGCTTGCAGTAAGGCCTTCGATGTTCAGCTGAAGAATAGTGGGTCTTCGGAACTTGTTGGCAATGTTCCCTGAAAAGGGCAGTCTTATACTGGCATTGCCCCGTCCTGAAAAGGACGTTTGCCGATTAGCAGACCCACACTGAACATCGGAATAGGTGGATACCCTTCCGTTTTGGTAGGTTCGGTTTCGGTCTGTCATTTTAAAATCAATGAACAGACTTACTCACGGCTTAGGCTGCGTGAAAGCACCTACCATCTGCGCTAAATGACCGTTCACCCGTTGCCGTTGTAACTGGCAACGTTGCGAAAATTTGCAGCAATGTTTCGGTGATCGAATACAACTTTTGCTTTTGCTAAAGCTGCTTGATTTTGCTTTACTGTTTTTCATTTAAAGGGCCATGGCCTCCCCCTCGGTACGCTAGTGCCTTGACATACGAGTTTAATTCGTTCCGTAACTGAGCTCGTACATCAATTTGCTCGTATGACAATGCGAATTTTCTCATTGAAATTAAGGTAAATGCCATTAATCCGTTTCAACCCCCAAAATGCCCCCTTTTTTATTTTTGACGTGTACTTCCTCCAACACAAGCGAGTGTTGAACGTCTGTTTTCATCATTAAGGCTCATCAGATCAGACCAAAGGGCTGCAATGAAGGAGAAATTCACAGAAGCAATTTTGTTATTACGAGCAAATTATTAAATTAAAATTTTTGAAAATTAAAACTTACTTTTCTTGCTCTATTCTTTCAAAAAATATCAACCAAAAGTTTAGAACCAAGGTGAATTTTTTAATAATCTCCTAATATGAATGTACTGTATATAAACGGCAGGGAGTCTGCATGTTCAGTCTCGAACAAAATTACAATAACTAAATTATCCATGAGACAGAAACTACAGACTCCCTTTTATTTTGTTTACAAGATCCGACAAAATTCACATATATATTCTTACAATCAATATATAACCATGAATTACGGTGAAGAAGATGGACTCCATGTCATCAAACTAATGACTAAAGTTTATTTGAGAGAAATGAGGATGAGCTTATTATTGGTCTGGAAATGGCAACTTTTTTTCTGGAGTTCTTTACATGCAGTGGATGATTTAGGAAAATTCTAAAATTTGTCGCATTTTGTTGTTTTTCTTGTAGTTTATAATTGTGGGTTTTAAATTTTTAATTCTTTTGCATATGGTTTTTTGTTTCTTTTGTTTTTACAAACTTTTGTTTTCAAATTTTTATTGTCTATAAATTCTATAGTAATTGTTTCCATTTGTGAAAATTTTTACGATTATAAAATTTTCAGATTTACGTTTTAACCTCATTACCTACTAATAGAAACGAAACTAAGCCACTTAAAACAAGATGCACCAAACTTGAGTTTTGCTCTTGTTAGAGTTTGTCAGTGATGCATGTCTCACTGAGTTTTGAACCTACAAGATGTAGTCATACACGCAGTAGACAACACTCAGGGTCTAGTCCTACACTCAGGGCCTACACAAGTCATTAATTGTATTAACATCAAGGTTTGTCGTGGGTTCGATTTACCATGGAAAAAATAATAACTGTAAAATAGACTAGAGATAACATCATGATTATCCATAAAATACAAGTATTAAGTATAAAATATGTATTCAGTTTCGAGTTATTATGTATGCCATTTCGAGTTAGTTTCCTAAATGTGATTTGTATTAATGTTTCATTCAAACACAGTAAGAATTATAGTTAATGGGTTGTGTATATAATACAATTATATGTACAGTATATACCTATTTATCAAAACACAAATATAACAAAAAAGCATGTTGTATTAAAATAGTCCCAACAGACTGTTTCGCCTGTGAGGCTCATCAGGGAACACAACAACTAAAAAAGCAATATTATTTACGTTGAAAGAAATAAAAAAGCAAAAATTAAAAATTAAAACAAATTTTTACGCTTCAGATGAAAACTCGCACCTTAGAAAAATAACGCTAGCAAAAGTATGGGTTTAAACGATTATTTTATTAAAGTTAGTGATTGATTATTATTATAATTACTTTTGTCACGAGATATTAAAAGAAAACATGTTGTAATGTTGCACATAGATCTATTAAACTTGGCCAAGTTTCCGAAAAGATTAAAGCGTACAAAAGTTTATGGATCATTATTTAAGAGCAAGAGTTATAAAAAAATTATTTTATACTGTATAAAACATTAATATGGATCTATTAGTTAAGTTATAAAAGTTAAATTATAATAAGTTATAAAAACATTTTTTATAAAAAGATTCTTTTTTAACACAATTTTGTAACTAATGATCTATAAACTTTTGTACGCTTTAACCTTTTCGGGAGCTTGGCTAAATTTAAGAATACAGTACATCTATGCGCAACATCACAGGATTTTTTTCTTTTAATATTTCGTAAAAAAAGTAATTATTTGCTGATCAATCAATGACTTTAGTAAAATAATCGTTTAAACCCAAAGTTTTGGTAACGTTATTTTTCTAAGATGCGAGTTTTCATCTGAAACGTAAAAAATTATTTGAACTGTGTCCCCAGATGAGCCTCACAGGTGAAACAGTCTGTTGGGACTATTTTAATAAAATGTCTTTTTTAATATTTATGTTTCGATAATCAGGAATAATCGCTCTGACTATTGAAGTGATTGAGCACTCTTCTGAAGAGCACTTGCAATTTGCTGTTAGTTTTATATACACTTATATACATAATTTAAAAAAAAAATCTTTTTATGTATTTGAAAAACCTGACTTATTTTGTGCAACTGTCTACTCGCAAGGATGATTTTTGCTCAGTTAAATCTAATTTAAGAAAAATACTTTTCCGTTATTGGGGAACCGGAGTCGGAGTGAAAGTCAGACTCGGGAGTCGGAGTCGGATCTTAACCTTCCGACTCCGCAACCCTGGTTACAACTACGGGGATGGATTGGGATAGGACCCCAATGAACGTGTTTTGACTGGTCTCTCAAACAAAGGCCCAAACAAATAGCCTACTTTTTTTGGTTAGGGTAGTTTCAAATTGTAAAGTTTTGCTAAACATTTTAAATCTAGCTAAAAATAACCTACCTTTGCGGTAAAAGATAAAAACGATTAAAAATGAAATATCTCCGTCAAAACCAGGGGCACCGGAGTTTCTTTTGCCAGGGGGGCAAAATTTAAAAAAAGGGCACTTTTTTTGTTGAAAAGGCACTGCTAACAAAAACAAATTTTGGTAGTCATACTGCAATTTGAAACTTTGGTTGACAGGATCACAGAACAGACCGGTATCTCAGAAAAGTTTTATTTTTCTAATATGTTATTTTGGTTCGATTAATTCTTTGGCCAATATCAACTCTTTTTAATAAACCTAGAGTTCAAAAAATCTTAATCTTAAAGTGTGCTGCATCTTGCAAAAGATTTTAAGTTGGCTCTGCCATGACCACTCACTGCGATAGCCGCAGGAACAGCCAATTTTACACAAGTTTTTCTCAATTAAGCTAGACATTAAAAAATACGACTGTATTAACTAGTTACTAAACCAAAAGCTATCCAACATAGGCTACCCACAACTAAACTTATGTCAAAAGCACACAAGCTAGTTTCGAAAACAGCATTCAACAATTGCGACGTCCATGCACGGCAGCCAAAAGCAGACATAAATACTAAAAAAATGCATTTTGCTTGGGAATATTGCGAAATATTCTTCACAAGCTAATCAGTTAATAGTCTTTAGTTACCCACAACAGAACGTTGGCTAAAACATTTACGCAAGAATACCAAAAGTTATAATAGATAAAACAATAAAAAACTTAAAAAGCTATTAACAATTGGGTAAAAGAAAAAACGTAATTACATGAGCATGAATGGCCCTTTAGATTGAGGTTTGATGTCAATTATTAAACGCTGCACAATTAATGTAATTGTAACCCAAAATAATTCGTTAGTGTTTTGCTTGCTGGCAAAATCATTTGCAACGGCTTGTAAGTTGATATTGTCCAACTAGTTCAATGAATATTTGCAAACATCCAATTATTGAGACTGTTATCTCTCATACTGCTTCTAAGCCATGTTTTGATTCTTCTCATAACACTGAAACACCTTTCTGCAAAAGCCGAAACAAGAGCTACGCCGCAGTAAATTTGAAGCAATTTATGTATTTCCAAAAAGCATTTCTTGCTTGTCGGCTTTTTGTTTAAAACTTCGCAAACTGTTGATATCTTTGTTACTTTTTTCAGAGGCCTGGTACTTTCTTTGTTAAATAACTTAATATGAACATGTAGGTCTGCGAGTTCTTCTGTAGACACATCAAAACGAACAAGACTCTTAAAATGTTACGTTATAATCACAATCATGGCACATATATGTACCACAGTCCTTCAAAAGGGCTAAGAATATCACGTGTTTAGTCTTGGTGTTTTTATTTTTAGACTTTAATGTCGGCCATAAGTGAG
The DNA here is from genome assembly GCA_963680785.1 of Diplosoma virens. Lineage (NCBI taxonomy): Eukaryota > Metazoa > Chordata > Ascidiacea > Aplousobranchia > Didemnidae > Diplosoma > Diplosoma virens. The sequence continues at coordinate 44,709,372 of OY796887.1, read as the reverse complement.
TATTGAGTGGCCAAGTCAGACAGTTTGGTTGCTTGTTAAAATTAGATTAATGTCACAATTTCTTTGCTTCTAAATCAAATTTTTTTTATTATTACTAGAAAATTTTGCTCTTTGTGAGCACGTAAAAATTTCAGAAAATTTTGCTGTATTTTTTTTTAAAACGCTTAATATAATTGTTGTTAGGGATAACTAAACTATCGGGATGGTAGTTTAGGTATCCCTGATTGTTGTATATGGCTATTTGCCATCAGTTAATGAATCAAAAACTGATTTTTGGTTAAGCTATAATTCAGTTTACTGATTCAAATAGAATAAGATGTTTACCAGACGTTTAGGTCGCTTACGATATCAATAACTCTATATTGCATCCGTTAAACTTTTATCTTGCTTTTATTACTGTACTATGAGTCATGGTTGTCTTTGTAATTTTACAAACATTGTTGGATCTAATGGTGATCAAGATTATATAAGTTAATTGTAGAGCATAACTAAAAAATATTTATCTGTAATATTAATTTTAAAGAGCACAATCTGCCCCCTCTGAACCCGCGTTTTAAGAATATTGAAAGGCAGGGGGGCAATTGCCCCTCCTGCCCCCCGCTTCCGGCCCCCCTGGTCAGAACAAACAGGCGAAATGCTCAACGAACATAAATGGTACAAGAAAAATAAACGATAATAATAATGTTTTAAAGAGTACCGATTTATGTGAGAGTGTACTCACCAACCGCTTCCTTAGTTTAGAATTTGAAAGAAATTTTAAAAATCTGTTGTACAACAGAGGTTTGTGTTTTATTACTATGCTGGGCTGATGAGCTTGAAGGCTTTGACAATTCACGCGTCAAAATGCTGTTGGCGGTTTGGAACGTAAGCGAAGAACTATAGTGACGTAATTTCCAAACGAGATAATGAACGTAAAAGTTTGTTTTGGTTTCTGCGTTCACAACCCAATTAATATTTTAAAATAGTAACCTAAAAAAAAGAAATTTATATTGATCGCAGTTATCTTGTGTCAGTGAGCTACCCATTACAAAAAATATAAGAGAATCACAATAGAGAAGCCTTGTGTGCTTTTCTACTACAAGTAAGTCCAGTAGTTCTTGATACAGACCGCTTGATCGCCGTCTTTCGATCATGTTCTCGGAGTCACAAGATCCATTTTACTTTTGTCCATCGTGCGAATTCTATGTTTGTTTTCTCCGTCATACTTACTGTTCAATTATGTTGTAATAAATGTTTTTAACAGTTTACATCACAACCAAGATCCCCAACAAAGTTTACAGTAACTTGATCTCCAGCAAAGCTGTTGTTCAAAGACTGGAATTTCTTTTCTAAAAAAAGAAAAAAGGAAAAGAAGTATGGGGTTTCTCCAGGCTACTGCTAGGTGCTGAAATATAACAACAGAAATTTATTCTCGTACTAACAGGGCACAATCCCTCCTGATACTATTTCACTCACGACGTTAGCCTTTTTTTACTCTACCATTGAATGCTAGAATGAGTTTAAAAATGTCGACAAATTAAAAGTAAAATTTGTTTGTGGAACTTATTTAGAAACCCACCAACGAGTTATTAACTGTTGTTTTTTTCAATGCTTTGGCCAAAAAAAATAACAAACTTTTATTAATGTTCTTTCAAATTTAAACAGCATATTTAGGAATTTTTATTAACATATTTACTCGGACACAGTATTTAAAATAAATTTTTTTCCTCAAAATGCGGACAGCACGGACTCCATCATAGGCGTTCTTGAAAAACTCCAGCAAATAGGGCCAGAACCCGAGCCGGTGTCAACGTCTTAAACTGGGAAAAAATTCTAGGAGTAACACTTAATGCTGCATCCTTCAAAAATCACTTGTTTTAATTGTTATCCAACCATCAGCAGTGGATTTGTGCTTTTAAAAATTAGATTTTAAAGGATTTGTCACTGAATTGATAAAATTGAATTAAATTTTCCATTGTGATAAAGCAAAGATTCGACATATTTAGTGTTTAAGGTTTTTACGAGACTAAACGAAAGCGACTCCAGCCTCTGGTGGGTTGAAAAAGTTTCCAAACCTTCAAGGGAAACAGTTTTCTAAGTTTTTTATGAGATTAGTATACAAAGTTCTAATTTTAATTTTATCTTAACAGAAATCTGTCCTGATCTTTCATCCCTAATCTGTTTGCGTAGACCGTCGTTAGCTGAATCTATTAATAAATTGATTTGAGTAAAGTAACTGAAGATGATCTATTGTCATTTTTATTTGGTCTAATAAAAATATGTTAATTACGACTGATTTCTGTACAATAAAATAAAATATTTGTGTGACGAAATTACAAAAAAGTAAAAAAAGTTTGTGTCTGTTGATTTAATGCAAAAAACAAATTATAAGCCTGCACATTAAAAATTTCTTAGAGTTCTTATTAGAGACATTGGTCTCTGTTTGTTTGTGAAGAAGAGTCTTCAACGAAACAATCCGAGCTTTCGTTCAAACCAACTGTATAAAAGCTTCAGGCTCATAGCAGACTACTTCTTGAGCCGGAATAAAATAAAATTTAGCACAGCTTTGTTTCAGCGCAGATATTCGGGTATTATTATTGTGCAGCCAAAATATTATGCCGCCAAAATATTATTGTTGCAATGGCAACTTAAAGAACTTAATTGAGTGCGGCGAATATAGTTTGTTTATAAACGATCGTTTTCTACTAATTTAAATTTTTTACTGGCAACTCAAGATCAGAATTAATTGCCGATCGCCCCGTCTTTCGCAATGTCATCTTTGTTTGCTAATAAATCACAATAAAGAAAAAGCGGAAATCTCGGTTCACAACCAAGCCTCCCTTTTCATCTTCATAAACATGACGTATGATACTGCCGGACGTATGCTAAGCCGGATCTTGAAGTCGAAAGCAGAAAAATCACGATATATGACTCCTTTCTCATATCAATATAAGAGCAACGACGCTACGCATCGAAAGAGCGACGTCGATCTTGGGTCACATCTCCCTGCTTATCACGTGACATGACTTGGGTAATTTCCTATCTTCTGTAATGCAAACATAAACTTCATCAAATAAATAAAGAAAAGATGCGGCACAAAGAAAGATGGAAAGATAAATAATGACGTCTATGCGACAAAAACCTTTTTCTCTTTCGCCTTCGATCTAGCAAAAGCTTTTGAAATAGGCTAATGTTGCCCATGAAAATAATAAGGCAGGCCTTGTTACATATTTGAATTATGAGCGCAGAAGTTGAAAGGAAATTAGGTTTCTGCATGCCAAATACATTTTTGCCAAATAAACAGAGCAATTATTTTAAAATAAAATCTTTAATTTGTGCAATATAAATAAAAACCTGTTTATAGAGCTCAATTTTGGATTTCAAGAAATATTTACTTTCGCCAAAAAATGAAAATAAAATTTTACCACTTCACAATGATCATTTTTTTATGGTAAGGTGCACGTATCTACTAAAATGCACATATCTACTATGATGATATGCAACGGTCGTCTCTATGAAAACATCAACCAGTCAAAAGCAACTTTACTGGTACTTTCAAACGCTGAAACAAGGGCAGTCCAGGTTTACATATCAACATATTTGCTTTCAATTTATTGTGACAAGACGATTGTAATATAACAATCTAAACTCGACAATCACCAGACTGACTCATAACCAGGGGCGCCGGAAACGGGGGGGGGGGGGGGGGCAGGGGGGAAATTGCCCCCCCCTGCCTTTTAATATTCTGAAAACACGGGGGCACAGGGGGCAGATTGTGCCTTTTGAAATTTGTCTTACAGAAATATTTTTAGATCTGCTCTATATTTAACCTATGTAATCTCGATCACCATCAAATGCAACGATGTTTCTAAAATTAAAGACATCCGTAAATCATGGTACAATAATGAAAGTCGCGAAAATCGTAAGTTTTAGCTAGTGATGGATTTTGGGTGAGGCGAATGAGGCAGATGTTTGTTTAGAGTGAAAGAACGATTTTGAGTGAAGACCTTTGATTTTGGGACGAAAATAGGAAAATCAGATATCGATTACAAGTGAAGACCTTTTTTTTTAGAGAATACGCTAATTTGATTGCGACATGGTTGCTATAAACGACTTTTGTTGGAGTGCCTTTTTAACAAAAAGTGCCCTTTTTTTGAAATTTGCCCCCCCTGGGAAAAAAAACTCCGGCGCCCCTGGCCGTAACAGTGACTAAGAACTACGAGAGGCAGGCCAGAGAGTATGAGCAGCAGGTGTTTTGCAGAAGCATCGGTTGGAGCGCAGCCGAACCAACGCCGGGCTTACTGACGTCATAATCATGGCACTAAAACAAAAATCTGGACGTTTGGCGATTTTGGTTAGAATAGAGGCGCCACCTCGTGTAAACTGACTAATGTTAAGGTTTAGGGTAGGCTGTAAATGGCAGAAGCAGGGGATCTTTTCCCGTTACGTCAATGAAATAGAAAAGTAACCATTTTGCTCGACGACCGCGAGTCTCGCGATTATTGCTCTGACAATGATCGATCGTCAACACATTGTTTTAAATCGTAACTAAGAGTCGCGACAGATGAAATTGTGAAAGACGCGCAATGAATGCTGGTGATATTTAGCGATGTTGCGTCAAAGCGATTCGTTACGTCAATGGAATTTTTTCTTGTATTGTAGAATGATTTAAATCAAAAAAAAATCAATCAAGACCTGAGGCAGGTGAGAGCGCACGTATCGCTTTCAGTGTTGACAAAATGATGGATTATTGAAACATAAGTATATAGTGCCATCTGGCGTATACTATCATTTAATGATGACCTCTTCTTCCCGCAACCAAAAAGGATGTATTACCTGCCCATCACCACAATAATGTTATATATCAATTTTTGTGCCACTGCGATAGTCGGTACGTAGGACCTAAATTCCAAAGGTTGCGAAAACGCATCAAGCAACATGTTTCCAGGTCGATCAGAAACCATCATTCTTTTCAAGATCATTCTAATCTTTCCCGTGCCTGCAAGAAAAACAGCACTTCTCAAGTCACCGCCCATGACTCTGCTATTGGACAGCATCTCTTGGAAAACTCTCCCTGTGGTAGCCAATACAGAGACACCGAATTCTCTATCCTTGCCCGAGGACGTACTTCTTTCCACCTCTCCGCTCTTGAAGCTACGTTTATCAAATCTTTTCAACCTAATCTCTGTCGACACAAGGAATTTTTTTACAGTTTAAAACTCATTTATTAACACTTTTTTACTTTCATTTCTGATTGGTTGTCTCTCTTGACCAATCAGACGCACTCTCGTTTTCTTTCCTTTTCTTTTCTTTTTTATTCCTGATTGGCTGGCTTTTTTAACCAATCAGACTCATTCTCTTTGCCTATATAAGCATGATCGGATTGTTCTCAGTTCATTCTGACAATACCTCCCGATAAGTGTCAGATGAAAAGTCTTCGAGGAATGAACACGCTTTTCAAAGCTATATTAAAGTTTTGTAACGCTAATCGACTCTTTAAATGATTTTTAAATTGACTTTATAAAAAGTCTTACCATTTAGTTTTAAAAGGCTAAAACCATTTGAAAATTTAATTCGACTCCTCCTGTATCAAATCCATATTTTTTAAAAAGCAGTAGGCCTATATAATATATAATTTATGTTTTGCTTTATCACTTACTAACTGTGCTTTGTTTATCAGAAAGCTACCGATGACATTCTAAACATAAAAGTAAGTGCTTTTTCTCAAAAAAGTTTTTAATAGGCGAGCAACTTATTTTGGAAAAAGGATGATTGATGTTGCCACTTAGTTAGTTAAGTAAGTATAATGTCTGACTCCAAAACCTGCCTAGTCAATGCTGCCTCATATATATATATATAAATTGTAGGCCTACTCGCAATCTAAAGAAGTAAAGGTTTTCTGGTCTTTAAAAATGTTGTTTTAAAATTAACATAAGAATAACTTGATTTAACCTGAGTTCAACAATCTTCGAACCCAAGTCTTTAAAAACTGTGACTTGAGTAGAATCCGAGTCTTTTGCTAAGATGTTCGAGTCGAGTTACGTCCGAGCCCACCAAACCTTGAGTTTTTTTCAGTCCATGTCTAACAAAAATCGAGTCTTTTTGAGTCCAAGTCAATCAAATTTTGAGTTTTTTTCGAGTTTATGACCAACATATTCATGTATTTTTTAGAATAAAGACTTTTTTTAATCTTAAGCAGTGTTTTTCAAACTGTGTGCCGCGGCACACTACTTTGCCATGAGAGATTTTTAAGTGTACCGCGAAACGTTTTAATATACATTAATCCATGCTCTGCAACGGCAATGTAAACACACTCTATAACAGAGGAAAGGTATGTTTTTTAAGGGCTGCGACCAAAAAGCTTAAAAATTTTAAATGTAATTCCCATTACGTAAAGTTTTGGTGATCAGTTGTCTTTCAGGCATGTTTCGGTACACCAGGCATTTCAAACTCGCGCTCCACGAAGTCTTTCAACGAATTTTTCGATCAGATGCTCAATACGAAATTAAATTAAATGATAAATTCAGAACTAAATTTAAATAATTAAAGTGACAAGGTTTATTAGCAAGAATTTGATTGTCTAACCGAAATTAACCAACCAATTAAATGAAGATCTTTTCTTTGGTCCTCACCTTGATTTCAACGTAAAATTTAAAAGAATAACTTGGATCAACCAAACAATTTAAGTGAAAACTTTTTTTATTGGCCTTCAATTTCTTTTATAACCAGATTGCGGCCAGCGGCAAAATTTCAGGCTAAATTTCACCGATGCGGCCCACATAACCGGGAGAATTTGACAATTGACATGCCTGGTACATGATATGCAAAACCTAAATACTTTGTATGAAAACAAACAGTACAAAATCTAGTGAAGCATAATAAAAGAAAGTTTTTACTTTATTAATAGAAAGTTACATAAAAATTCGAGGCCTTTATGTAATGCACTATAATACATCAGGTAAAGGAAAAAGTGGAAAACTCAGTGCAGAGCAAAAAAGATCTGCTCTATGGTACAAGTGTACCGTAAAATTTGGAAAGGTAGCAAAATGTGCCGCGGGCGCAAAAAGTTTGAGTGAAGTTTTAACAGCTTTTTGTTTATCTCCAACGTGAAAAAAATTAAAAATTTTAGGTAGGCCTAGATTATTAAGCTACTTCCCGAATTGTAACCCAGTTTTTTCGTAAATAGGAGCATGGACTATGCAAGGTTGACAAGAAAAGAATTTCGATTTTTTTACTTTAGTTATTTTTATCTGGACTCGAATCAAGTCCGAATTGTTAATTGATTTTGAAACTTGACTCAAATTCGAGTTTCTTTCATAGGAAACTGGAATAAATCTAAGTTTTTTAATTATGTTTTCAAGTGGACTTGGATCCAACTCGAGTGTTTTAAAAACTAGACTCAAAACTCGAGTTATGTATTGCAATTTTATTTCTTGGACCCTCGGACAATCAAAAAAATACTTCAAACAAAAAGCAATTTTATAAAATAAAAATTCAAGTTTTTCAGAACCTGTTCACCGTACACGTGGTGCATATCGGAACCGTATGCTTTGCACAAGCAAGATTGACAACAGTGATAAAAGCTTTATTTTTTTAAGATTGTGCAATGTAATGTGATTGTAAAAAATTCAGCTTTAGCACTCTGTGATAACCTTGCTTTTCTACAAGATTTTCTTTAAAGGTGCAAGTCTTGACACACTTGCACACGGTGTTCCTTTTTCCCATCATTTAGCAACCTTGGTACCATCTTCGCACAGATCTTCCTCATCCCCAGATCTTTCATGATGATTCTCCACACCCTCTCACTGTTATGTTCAACTCATCTGCTATCATTCTAACAGTAAGCCAACAGTCATTGCGCACTTTTTCTCTCACACGCTCAACATTTTCTTTGTTCTGTTTGCTGTTGGCTTTCCGCTCCTAGGGTCTTCCACATCCTCTCTTCCCTCTTTAAACCTCTTGTGCCACTAAAAAAAAATCAGATTTCTTGACCTCGTCGCGTTTCCGTAGACTTCTTGGAGCAATTTGAATGTTTCAGTTGGAGTTTTTCGAAGCCGAACGAGAAACTTTAAGTTGATTCGTTGTTTAAAGCTCATTACTTATTGACCAAAAAAAGCAAAAAAACTTAATTTATTAAATCGGGGGCGTGTCCTGCTCATGTTCACGAACTGACGCAATGCCAAGGTCAATTACCGCTTAAAAATTTTGAAGTAAATTAGGTATCTGAGTCGCTGTCCAGTAACAGCTTTTCGTAGTATGTTGCTACCAGGCCGCTTAACCATTAAGCAGGAGCACGGTATTTCACAACCTTACAATAGATATCAAAAAAACTACTGATTTTGCGTTACTTTGCTTAACAAGTCAAGAGCTTTGCTGTTTTACCTTAGATTGTTACCAAAAAAGACGGAATTTTCTCTCTATCAATGTCAAACGCGTAAAGATTCAAACAATGGCTCGCAAACACAAAAACTCAGACAAAGTTTACATCATCTCAAAACCCAGTTGTTTGAAAAATTGTTCATATGAAGAATTCATTCATTCATTTTCATTTTATTCTTGATCACCAACACGATTAGTAAATTTTACACATTAAAAGGTAGTCGAGAGTCAAGAAAAGATAGACGCAGGAAAACGTCAGACGTTAAAACATGCAAGAAGAAGGCACGGAAAAAAGTAAAAGAAAAAGACTACGGAGCATGCCTGCGTCACCAAAAGAACAAGAGAAAAGAAAGAAAAAAAAGATCAAATTAAATTCAATACAACCTTAGACATTCGAGCCATATGAAGAGAATGTTGTATAATCATGGGTGAGAGAAACAACAGACTCTGTGACCAAAGGGGTCAAGATTCAAAAAGAGACTCAAAAGAACCTTACAAACTGTAAGTATGGCGAGTAAGAAACAAAAAATCCGTGATGGTAGTCGAATATTTCGAGGCAGATGGACCAAATGATATTTTTTTGTGCAAGTTAGTGACAAGCCCATATGCTAAATATGCAATAAAGCAATATTGAAGGCACTATGTCACCAATCATTCACCAAAGTATAACAAATTAAAAGATCGATTCAAAATAGGCAAGATCGCGGACTCGAAAAAGGAGCTCGTTGGACAGCAATCTGTTTTTGCAAACCCTTTTCTTTCAACAGGAATCATTTGTAGAAGCTAGCTATGAGAGAGAGAGAGAGAGAGAGAGAGAGAGAAAGAGAGAGATCTGTTTATTTGCATCAAACCTTTTCAATAAATTAGCCTACCGCTTAAAACACAAAAAAACAATGATTTTACATTTTGAAATTAAACAAACTGATAATAAGCCATATATATCAAATCAAAGAGCACTATTAAGATGTGATGCAGGGATAGGAAGGGACAAAAGTCATTTAATCACTACCCCCAGCTTATTTAAAAGTTTTATTACAAGCAATTTAATAAATTAATTAAGTTTTTAGTATGTAAAATTGATTATTAACTTAGAAAAAGATTAGCATAAGACATTTTACATCATAAATTAAAATAAAATTAAAAATTACTTTACAAAACATGATGAAAACAAAACAAACAAAATGCAGTAGCAAAAGTGATCGCAAAAAGATCCAAACTCTTTTCGGACGGAGAATTTGCGAAAGATTTTTTTCTTCGCTTTGCCGATGTCATTTGTCCCGAACAGAAAGAACTACTTGAGAAAATAAGTCTTTCGAGGCAAACCATTGCACATCGTAGTGAGGTGTTGGCAATTTTTGTATTAGAGAGTCTGGCATTAAAAGCTAAAGATTATGCATTTTATTCAATTGGTTTTTGGTGAAAGCAGGAACATTAAAGATACTGCTCAGGTGACCGTTTTTGTGCATGGAGTTGATAAAAGCTTTAGTGTTACTGAAGAACTCGCTTCCGTAGTTTCACTTAAAGGTACAACCAAAGATAGTGATATATTGAAAGCTGAAATCATAAAGCTGAACCGTCTGAAATTAAATTTGTACAATATATCAGGTGTAACTACAGATGGAGCCCCTTCCATGTTTGAGAGCCGACAAGGGTTAGTCAAGTTATTGCTAAATGAGGCAAGCAAAGCTGGAAATAATTCTGTGATGAAGTTGGACTGTGTAATACTGTACATCAAGAAAATCTTTATGCAAAGTCGTTGATGATAGATAATATAACTGTCAATTTCATCCCTTTTAAAGGCTTGCGTCACGAGCAATATCAAAATTTACTACGCAGGTCGGAAGCAGATTTTCAAGATTTACCATACCACTGAGAAATTACATTGGTTTAGCCGTGGCAAAGTTTTAGAGCAATTTTTTAAGCTTAAAGACAGTATAGCCTACAATTATTTATGAAAGAAAAAGGTAACCCCGTTTCCGAAATTAATGATGCGGAGTGGATTTGCGACCTCGCCTTTCTTGTTCATATAACTTCCCATTTAAATAAACTTAATTCTCGTCTTTAAAGAAAGAAGCAACTAATTAATTGCATGTTTGATCATGTGAAAGCCTTTCCGATAAAACTATCTCTTTGAGAAAAACAGATAAACAACAAAAACTTTGTTCATTTTCCTACTTTGCTAAGCTGTAGGCCTAAGAATCAAAATATTCAAAATCACGCACACTCATTTCGGAACTGATAAAAGAATTTACAAACAGATTTCAAAACTTCAAAAAAATACGTCAAGTTTTAAGAATTTTTTATGTCTTTTTTTGGTCAAGCCAATAATGTCCCTGAAAATCTTCAAATGGAATTGGTTGATTTTTACCGTGCTTAAAGGACAAATTTGACAATAATTTATTAATAATTTTTACAAAAACTATGTCCTGGTATTTGCATGCATGCGATGTTTATGATTTCGCTATTTGAAAACACATATTTGTGTGAGCAAGCTTTCTCAATTATGAAATACCGTAAAACCTCTAATTTAGCGCCACCCTGTCTCTTCAAGAAGTCGCCGTAAGCGATTTCTTTTTGCGGTGAAACTAACCCGAAATCCCTCTTTCAGCATTAGCATTAGCATGGAATAAAAAAAAAAACAAGAGAAAATGGATCTCTGAAGAAGCGATAGTAACCGTAGGGGAACCCGGGTTAGTAAATCGCTTACGGCGATTTTTGAAAAAACAGCGTGGCGCTCAATTAGAGGTTTTACGATATACCAAATCTTCCGAGAGATCACTCCTCTCTGACTGACACTTGGAGGATTCTTTGGCTGTTGCTACTACAACATTTGAGCCGAATATTTTGCGACTTGTTTATAATAAACAGTACTAAATATCCCATTAATATTTGAATGGTACTATAAATAAATCGTATTTTTATTTGCCTTTTATAACCTTTGATGTCGCTATGGCGCTTTACTAAAATTTCGCCCGTGCGAAATTTTTTAAAAGTGAAAGTGTCCCGTCACTTAAAAAGGTTGGACGCCTATGTATTAAATTGTCCCAAAACGAATCACAGTAAATCACCTTCATAGAAAATCCTGTGAAAAAGTATATGGTTGTCACACAATGCTAAAACTGCATTTTTCTGCATTCACTTTCTGCAAAACTGCATTCACGATCAATTTGTTACTCAAAGAGCTTTTTAATGAGCGCCATCTGTTCAAAAGAAACTCCAAAACTAAAGATAACATATATAGTACAATTGTGAATTTTGTAATAACAACACGACAAGGCACTGTTTTGACCTAATTAGGTCTCATCAGGTGTGTATAATTACGTACATATACAAGACAAAGACTGCATGCATATATGACTTTACAGTATATTATTGTACTAGTGTCGAGCTCTTTGTCTTGTATATGTAGGTAATTATACACACCTGATGAGACCTAATTAGGTCAAAACAGGGCCTTGTCGTGTTGTTATTTCAAAATTCATAATTGTACTATATATGTTATCTTTAGTTTTGGAGTTTCTTTTGAACAGATGGCGCTCATTAAAGCTCTTTGAGTAACAAATTGATCGTGAATGCGGCAGCGCTAATCACTTAACTTATAAGGTACCATCTTGTACACGACTACGATTGATTCAACTTAGTTTCGCAAACTTGTTTTTAATCATAAAAAAAATTATGTACACTTTTATTATTTTCTGATTAGTTCAAAGACTAAATTATAAATTCAATTTTTGGAGAAGAAGAAAGAGATTAAATTCAATTTTTGGTAGAAAGTAGTAAATTCAATTTTTTTGTTGATGAAGGAAAGACTCGCGATTCTTGAATTCACTCTTCGTTGAGAGAATGCTGACGTGTCCGACGATTTACGTAATTCAATAACTATATCCGTCTAGTGCTGAACTTGTTTAAATAAACTCAGCGAAATCCCTCCCAGTTACAAACTACCCTTATTTAATATGCATAACTTTATGACGCCCGATTCAGAAAAATATAGCTGTAACTTGAATATAAAGGAGAGGATTAAATTTATTTTTTATCTGCGGTTTCACGAGCGCAGTTACTGAACACAATACAGCATAAAACAATACAATGGTCACTGTTTTCTGAGAGAAATTCTGCTTACTGTCCGATGAGAGCAATCTCTCTCTATTTATAATAAACCGAATTGGGCCACGTGGCTCGGACGACAAAATTAACAATAAAAATCAATTTTATGCCCTTATACAGATCACTGCCAAAGCGAGGTCACATTGATATTATTTAATTAGGACGATGCATTTAGGTCATTTAGAACAGATACAGGTTATTACATTTAATTAAAAAAAGTCTATAAGTAGATTGATTTGTTAAAAGCGTCAAATATATCACATTTCTTCGCTGCTGGCAGCTACGACTCATTGTATTTCGACATCACAAAAAATAATCCAATTTTCTCCGAAGAAGCGATTTGCATTACGTAACACTGATTTTAGAATTAAACCTGTATTTTGATTCTTTCAAAAACAAAAAATAGGTTTTTAATGAAATAGCAATTTTTTAAAAAGTGCTTAATTAGGATATTAGGTTCAGTGCAATAACAATTTGCTCAACAGTAGGCCTACTACTATCTCAGTTCGCAGTAATATTATACATTTAAAATCTTAAAATCTCAATATGACGCAAAAAACATTCAAATTAACATAACAAAATAGCATCAATTTGTTAATCAATGATTGTAGTAGCTGACAGGCCAAAATCAAAATAAGTCACTGTAGCCTACAAAAGTTTAGATTAATAAACATTGATTTATCTCTTATTAAAACTCTGCTTACACATCTCAGAAAATAAGAACGTAAAGTCAGTGTTTCAACTTTTTTAAAAACATTGTTAACAATTTGTTCGATTAAAAACGTGTTTTGAAGCAAATTTGGATGTCCTACAAAAAATTAAAAAAGTTATATATTTGTTTTTGGGATATCTAAAAATCCAAAGTCATCTTAATATTTTTGTTATTGCCCCTCCTCCAGGGATATCTTGGAGTAGCCATCCAATCCAATTTCCACTTTTGAATTACTTCTGCTACTTTGAAAGGCTTTTTCTACAGACTAGTGATGTTGTGTTGTGTTGGTACTTGACTGCAGTAAAAGAGGTGATTAGTGTCATGTGTGTGTGACAACATAGTGCGCATTATGGTGTGTAAGTTTCAGGGTTCACTGAATGTAGGTAATTTTACAAGAGTGATAATTTGTTGGCTTTGAGCTTTGCCAGTTTTGTACGCATATGACGAGGTAATGTTTGTTCTGATCAGGGCTGGGAAATAAGAGTAAGAGTAGGAGTAAGGAGTAAGAGGAGTCAGAGTTCTTTCAGGGAGTAGGAGTAACAAAAAATGTTTATTTCTCCTTACTTCTCTACTGCATTACTGGGTTGCCATACTATCTGGAATTTTTAGAACATTGCAATTGAAAACCGAGACTGATTCCAAGTGAAAACCTTTTTTTTTAGGAGAACTCCATGATTTTGTCACAAAAATCTGAGACTGATTCTGAGTGGAGAAACTTAAAAAAAACTTACCTCGGAGTAGGAATAGGAGTAACCCCAAAATAGGAGTAACCATCACCACTCCCCAGCCCTGGTTCTAATGAATGAGTCCCATAGGATGTGATGTTAGTAAAATAACTTTGTTTTTTTTTCTAGAACTGAAGTATTGTGAGGTAATGTGACTGCGCTTGAGGTTTTTCTCGTGTTAAGAGGATTCCTCAGGTGTTATGTCTGATTCTGAGATGATGATGTCAGTGTGCTCATTGTTATGAAAGATTGTGGCTTTCATGTTTCTGGATGGATCTGAGCATGCATTGAGATGATGTAAAGGGTGTGTTTATGTTTGAAAGTCATCTTGATCTTCAACATCTTTAAGATTAATTAACAAAAAATATAGTGATGATAGATCACTAGTAAAATCTGCAAAATAGAAGCGATCTTAAAGATAAATATTGTACCGTTCATCGTCAAGAAATACACTGACCTTCTTTCAGCTAAGCCACACAGCATCGCCCTGGTAGATAGAAAAAAACTAAATTTAGTTTAAAGTAGAGAGGAATTGTCACGCATTTAACTAAATTAATTTTTGATATTGTTGTCCCATTGAAAATATTATTTGTTTAGCAATCCTGAAGTGATGTAACTTGAATTCAAAAATGTAAGTTTAAACTGCCTAACAGTTCTAAATCCTTAATCTTTTTTCAAAGTACACAATAACACGACGACGGTAAGAACTAAACCAAAAAATTACGTAAAAGTAGTGTTATTAACAAATATATTTGTTTAACTTTTGCGTTTTGATTGAAATTTACAATTGTCTTAATGTGGCAGCTAAACTGAACATTATTCCTTTGATATTTAAGATTTTTAAACTTAAAATAAACCAACCACTTTTGGCGCTACTAAGCCAGTGTTTTTATTTGCAAGGTCACTAAACAACGTGGCTGTAGAAAAATGACGTCTCGAAGTGATACTGGCCAAGATTCTGATATGACTATCAAACAGAGTTCCACAATTGCAGAAAGCACAGTTCAAAATAAAACTGGAAATGTTAAAAGTTTAGCTAAGTTAACTGGTCCAGATTTTGAGTATTGGATACGCAAAGACAAAGTAGTAGTGGGAAGAAATAGTTCTCTGGGAAAAGTTGACGTTAATATTGAATCTTCTTCATATGTATCAAGAAATCATTTTCAAATTATTCACGAAAGAGGAAGATTTTTATTAACTTGTTTGGGAAAGAATGGTGTATTTGTTAATGGACAATTTCAAAGACTTGGAGCTAATCCGTTGCCGTTAGATAAAGCGTGAGTAGTATTTGTTGATGCAGCGGGCGTATGATGAGTAGTCAAGCGTGCGATAAACTTGATATGTAATTGGCTAGTGGAAAGTCACGTGCTTCCCACGTAAACAAATGCCTCGTGTTTACGTGCTTCCATTTTAAGGATTGCGTAATAACTATTTACTTAATACATATTTTTAAACTACATCAGCGTCTAATTTGTATTTGAAAAGGCGAACGTTTCGACAAACTATTACAAACACTTAAATAAATTCCTCTAAATCTCGTTAACCGGGAATGAGTTGTGGTCATTCACCATAACACAGGTATCCACTCTTCACCTTTAGTTTTATAATTCCTGCTGATTTCGTTCACGAAGTAGGTTATAATAGAATGCTTCACATATACCAGTGTACTTGTGTCATAAATTAATAGAACAAATTATCAAAAAATTAAGGTTCGAAACAACTTTTGGTTCTCATTTACTATCTGCCAAGTTTAGTTGATTACTTTTTAAATTTTTGGAATCCCCATAGCCTGTAAGTTAGTAGTGGCAACCAGTGAATAAGACCCCAATTGAGTGAATTTAAAATCAAATAAAGATTCAATAGCACATTAACTTAGGTTACTGACCAGATTTTTTTTAGTTTATATTTGGTTTAAAACAACTAACTAATTTAGAGGTAGTCGGTAAAGATCCAATATCAGAATCAAAGTTTTTAAACATTTAAGGTCTGGTAATAGCTTTTTTGACTTAAAGTCCAGCATATAAGACCCACATTTAAACTAAAGTTAGCTTATCTCCAAAAAACTCACATTTTAGTTTAATTTAGAAAAAAATTTAATTTAAAAAAATTAAATATTTTATGAAGTTATGATTTTCTTTTTCGATGTATAAGACTCTCCCTTAAATTTAAGACTTGAAATTTTGGTTATGAAATGGGGTCTTATATGCTGGACTTTACAGTATTTGAATCATTTTTTTAACATTCCTTTGTGAATTAATTTCATGTAACAAAATAAGGCTTTGGTAAACATATTGCAGTTTTTTGATTTAATTCCCAGTTGAAACTTGTGTTTTTTAAGTTATATTACCAGATTTGGTAAATAAAATTTAGATAAGAAGTTAAGCTTAAGATTGAAAATTAAATAAGGTTATAGAACTTAATGCCAAATTTAGCTTTAATTCACTTTGTGTAATTGTTAATTAGGTTGTTTGTAAAGTTTAACAGGTCTTTGTGTGCTAATCTTATACTTATCAAACCCAAATTAGCCAAGTCATTTTTTTCTTACTTGGCTTTAACCATGTCTTAGTCAAGTCAAGTTTGTCTTATAGTCTTAGCCTCAATTTGGATTATTTTTTGTAAGCTTTAAGAATGAAATTCAAATATATTTTCTGTAAACTTGCCACTAAAATTAAATTAAGCTTGCAGCCTTGGCCTGATACTGTGTTAATTTTTTGGTACTAGGTTGAAAAAATACAGTAGTAAGGAAATAACTTATTTAAAACTAGGTACACTTAAATTTTTCACTGAATTTTTAACTGCAAACAAACTTTCTAAAGAACTTATGCATATCTAAATGTTAAAATTATTACATCAAAAATTATTTAAAATTGGCACAGTTTTTTATATTAAAAAAAAGTTACGCAATTTAGTTATTTAAACCAAATCATTAAGTTTTATCAACTTCCAACTGAACGATTATAAAATAAAAGATATCAAAGTAGAATTATGCAATTTTAATGACAATCAATTTGTTTTATAAACTTTAGACATTATCATTTTAAAATGAAAATTTTCCAGCATTGTTGCAACTGTCTAAATGCTGGTTTCAAATACAGTCATATCTCATTTATCTATACTAATTAATTTTCACAGAATGTTGATTTAGCAAAGCAGCTAGATCATTAGTAAAATCAACATAATAGCTATACCTGTAGCTATGAACAAAACCCAGCAGTCCCTTAAAAGAGGCTAATAACTTAGTAGTGAACAGTTATACAATGTAGCACAAGTCACTATATTGTGTATAGACAATAAGTATTCATGTCTTTTATTGTTTATAGTTACCAAATATAAATACAAGAATTTGTTGTTTTCCAAGTTTATTGAAAGATTTTTTTATTTTGTACATTTGTCCATAGATTGTGTGTCACAACTTTACGTGGGAGTCTGAAAAGACCAGTTGAACTAGATAACCCAAATACCTGCACTGATGTAAAACTGTGTTTTTATTTATGCTGGCTCTAGAAATAGTTTGCTGCAAGATTGAAGTTTTTTTTTTATACCATAAGTTCTGGCTAAGTAAGATGAATTCACTAGAAAAGCTTTTAACAAATAGAAAGAAACCACAATTTCTAACTATAAAAAATATATAGGGTGTCCACATATTATTGTTATAATTTCAAAAATTCACCATAGTCTTATTTTGAAGATATTTTCAATTGGTTTATTTTATAGTAAAGGGAAATGCTTCAAGTTTACATTAGATGCTTTAGTACAGGGTTTCTCAAACTATGGGTCGTGACCCCAAATGGAGTTGCCTAAAATAATTTTGGGGTTGTGAAAGAAATTGGCATTTTGAGAGGACACCTGAAGTTGGTGACGAAAATAGATAAATCGCAGTTTGATTCTGAGTGAAGACCTTTTTTTTTTAGAGATCACCATGATTTTGTAAGAAAAATACAGAAAAAGGAGATCGAGATTTTTTTTTTTTTTTAGAGAACACCCTGATTTTGAGAGAAAAAATGCAAGCCCAGATCAGACCTCTTTTTTTCTCAGGTAACATAAATTTTTTGAAAATTCTTGCCTCGGGGCCCTTAAATTGGAATATCCACCATTGATGCTGTACATGATTTTTTTTGCACAGGCATTGTTTTCCACAGGAAAAATTAATGTAAAATTAGCTACACATATAGGGGTCACACAAAAATTTATTTTTTAAAATGGGGTCATAGAACAAAAAAGTTTGAGAAGCCCTGCTTTAGTACACCTCTACGTGTGCACCATCAATCACATGTACGACATCGAACCAATATTTAATTTCTTGCTGTGTTTTTTCTAAAATAACTACAGTGACTGTATCAATTACTTCAGTTATTCAATGTTACAAATCATCATTAATGTCTCTGACTTTGGTTCAGTAAACAATATTTTTTACATAGCCTCACAGGAAAAAATCCAATGGTGTAATATCAGGGGAATGTGGCAGCTGTGAAATGGGACCATCACATCCAATCTACCTGTCTGGAAATGTTTCATTTAAAATTTGACAAACAAGACCCTAATGAGGTGGTGCACCGTCCTGCTGGAAAATAACTTGTGGTTGATACTGTTCAAGCTGTGGTGACATGTAATCTGTCAAAACGTCAAGGTAAATTTGAGCTGTGATTGATTTCTCAGCAAAGAAAAATGGACTGATAATTTTATCACTCATGATTCCACACCACACGTTTAGTTTAGGGGAGTCCTGTTCAAGCTCCCATGTGGATTCTTGGAGCCCATATTCTCAAGTTGTGTCTGTTTAGTAATCCAAAAACGTGGAGCGTTGACTTGTCACTGAAGCAATTATGTTTGAAAAACCCTGGGTCTGAATCTAACCTGTTCAGCATCATCACTGCAAATTCTTTTTGTCACAGCTTACCTTTTGGCTTAAGGACTTGCAGTAGCTGCATTGTATATGCATAAAGTCACAAGTTTCTATGCAAAACTTTGTGAATAATGGAGCATGGGATCTGTAACTGCATAGAAGCCCTGCAAATGGACTTTCTAGGGCTTCTGGTATGTACCACTTAAACAGATTCAATTTCTTCTGATATTTGAGGTCAGCCAGCTCCCTTTCTCTGAAGCACACTACCAGTCTCCATAAACTTTTTATGCCATGCTTGAATGGTAGGTTGTGCAGGTGGCTTTCTTCCATACTTGCATCTAAATTTTTGCTGTGCTTGGATGTCTGACTTTGTCTCTATAAACCAGGAAACGCACTGGGCTTTTTCCTGCAGAGTGCTCATTTTCTAAACTCTTACTTTTGCTACTAAATTCAAAAATATTCTGCTTACTAAATAAATTGTAATTTTAAACCTAATTATTTCCACAAGTACCTGTTAAGAAAGAAAAAACTCAAAGCATTTTTCTTCACTAAAACAAATCAAGTAAAAATATTTCAAAAAATAAAATTTTGACAAACTTTGAAAATTGTAACAATAACTTATGGGCACTCTGAATTATTCACAAAATCAAATGAACTTGAATAACTCTTGTAAATCATTCAACAACTTTGTTCAGGATTAACTTTAAGAATAACTTAGCACATCAATGGCTAATATTAAGCTTAATAGCTCTTTCAAACAATTCTATCTCACTATGGAATTAACTTCTAAGACATTAAACAACTTAATTACTGCCACAAAAGCATAGTGACACAAAATGATTGTAACCATTTTAAGTGCACTGTAGATCAGCTAGAATGATAAAAAAATTTACAATGCTGTATATATCAATCACCCAAAGTGCCAGATAATAACTGAAGATACTGAAATGTTCAAGAATTCTTAAATAACTTATTATATAGGTCTAGCAATTGGACAAAGCAGTTTATGATGTCATAAGTACAATCATATAATAAAGTACAAACTCGTTGTGTAACTTAAAAAGTAAAAGTTGCCTAACAATATTAAAAAATTCGATCTTTACAAGAATACTTTAGACAAAATCATGTCATTGTCACTGCTGCAAGGAATGTTGCAAATGGCTTAAAACTTAATCAATGTCCTTTGAATAAAACATTAAACTTTCTCCTTATAACCACTTATAAGAACAACTTGCTGACAAAATAAATTAAGTGGGGGGTGGTGTGCTGATTATGCAATCACTATGTAAAAATGGAAAACACGATGTCATAATCAGAAACTTAAAATTACTGTAAAAGACTAAAATCGCTTATATTGGTCAAAGTTAAGATTAGAATTATCAATGAAATTTGACATTGTGTCCAAGTTGGACAGTTAGATTTTTGTCTAAAAGTAAAATGCATTAAAGATATTTTTTACAAACAAATTTGTGTTGGTAATTGGGTAATTTTGTTGATCAAAGTTTGGATTAACAAGATCCCACTAGAAATAAAAAAATTCTAATAAATTTTTACTCAAATTTAATTACAGTGTCTTGAACAATGCCTTGCGCATAGTCACTGCATGCCTGCGTCCCACTCCAACGGACCACCTACCTGTACTCTCAGGCATCCAGCCAGCTGAGCTTTACTGAATGGGAGCGACACTCTCCTTGGTTCATCATGGATCTCTGGACCCCGATCATATCTTGTATGGTCTTTTAAGTGGGTCCTCAGATACTCGCCAAGTGAGACTTAAGATCCAGATGCCTGTTTTTGCCAGCTTTGTGGGATCTTTTGGACAACCTTGCCAGACTTGGCATCTGCACTTCTAAATGGACAAATCACAAATGGAAAATGGAGTACTGTGAAGGTGCTTCCAGGCTCTGTGCTTTTGTGCCCAAGACCAGTGCCAGGCCTGTTGGGATGGGCTTACCCCAAGCAGCTTGGGTTAAGCTCAATGGCTTTGGACTGGTGTTGGGGAATTCCATTCGTCCATGCACAAATGGGGTCTTGCTCCTTTATTGAATTGCGAGTGTGGCACCTCTGAGCAAATTGCAGACAATGTACTAACAACATGCCCTATACATCAAGCACCACATGGTGCATGAGGTCTGATGGTTTTGGATGATGAAACTCGATGTTGGTTTAATAACACCACTGCCAGCATTTGATTCAGGCAGTGCAGCAGTCTGGGGTAGTAAAAGAATAAACCCTCGGCCCCAGTCCTGTTTGTGTCTGACTTGGAGTGGATACCCTTCAAACAACAATGATGACTCTAATTTAAGAATTTTACATTATAAATAATATTAAGACAAAGTATTGTAGTAAGATTGTGGATTTATTAATACTGCTGGCCACTTTATTGTGAAGTAAATTATTTCTTAATTATGGCATTTGTAACACTAAGGTCTGTTCTACACCTGACATATTTGCTTAAAATGCTGGTATTTTTTGTTTGTTACAATTTTTATGTTCATTGTATACTAAACATATAAATTTAAGAAACAAAGAAATGTCAAGTTTACCAGATGTCAACCTTCCTTAGCCTTGTATCCTTGCAATGAACCTGCTCATGGAAGCTTTCAAAAATCTTTAGTTTCTTGGTCAAAAAAGATGATTTGTATAATACACAGAAAGAGGATCACAAATGTTTAGTCATCCAATAACATAAATAGGGTAATGTGTGACTGAGAATCTTAAATTTGATCATAAGCTGTATGATGAGAAAATCTGGTGATAGAGGTGGGAATGATGCTTTCTGCTGCTGTATTAATATAGTTAAAATTTCAGTTAATTAAAAAAAAAACTGTCAAAAAGTACAAGGTAATATGTACAGTAGTTTTCTAAAAAATTAACCTTTCTCTAGTCAATGAATCTAACATATCATGCTGTATTGACAGTTTGTTTTCTAACATTATTGTCTTTTAAAAACAATTACAGCATTGTAATATAAGCATTGCCCAATTTAGCTCATATTTATCTCTTTTCTACTATAAAGACCCACTAATGAAGCTTATGCAAATAGTAGTAGTATTTAGTAATATTTTTAAAGACTAATAATTCTTTACAATAACAGCAACAACAGCACTTGGCTTTAAATAAATTTTAGTGTAGCACTGTTCTATTTGCACCCCGTAGTGGAATAAAATTCTATTAAACATTTGAATTTTATTATAACAACTCATCATGCCATTGTACTTTAACTGCTACACATTTTACACCTTTTACCTTGCTTTTAAAAGTTTTACATTAATAATAGCAGTATTCTGTATTTTCTAAATTTTTATTTTATTTTTATCTCTTCCCAACTTGCAGAAAAGCAACAGAGGTGCCAATACATAGGGTAACCAATTACCCCAACCTGCTTTTGGAGATACCAAGATATTGCTGTCTGCTTGAAATTTAATAGAGATATGACTGAAATTTAGAACTGCTTGCCAAGACCACCAAGCAGGGGAAAGTGCTGTAAAATAAAATGTCTTTATCAGGGAAACAACAGAATGACGTGTGTAAATTTTTAGCTGAGACCATATCGATCACAACCCTGGTGCTTTAACCACTTGACCACACAAATGTTTTCCAATAATTAATTGAAGATTTTGTTGGCTATTGGTCTAATGGTCTAATATTTACTATAATTTAAATATTTAAAATAAAAATTGGTATAATATCTCCTTAGTGTGTGTTACTGCATACTGCAGCTTTATAAAAGTCAGTGACCAATAGCTGCAAAAGCAACGTTTCTATCTTTTTAAAATTTCATATTAACCTTGACTGCCTCGTAATATAACAGCATCAGAAAAATCATGATGCACTTCTAGGCCAGCAGTATTAAGATGGCCATGATTGAACTTTATGACTTTACAGTCTATGAGTTTGTGCTCGATATAAGCATAACTACAGACACATTTCCCAAGAAACAAAATACCATTTCTTGTAAAGTTTTTAAAAATTTAAAGGCTAAATCATTGCACTTTCAAGTTAATTAGTTTTTAGTGGTAAAACCAATTTTGCATATTTTAACCTTTGCCAATTGGGTAATTATTTTGAAAGTGCCAAACATGCTAACCAAATATTTTTTTGTTACTTTGATAGCAAATTTTTTTTGACCATAAACATCTGAAAGCTTTTTCATTATCTGATTTATCTGGTGTGTGTGTGTGTGTCATATTTTTTTGAACAAGTTGCTTACATGCCTATAGCCAAAAAATCTTTCCAAAATTTTTAGTGGAAGTTGTTTAAACCATAGGGCTAGACTTAGATGTGTTTTTTGTCATCAAAGACATTTGTGTGATCATAAATTAATTCCTACTATTGTAAAGTTTTCAAGTTAAGAAAGTTAGCACATAGCTTTTGGTCCAAAAACAAAAATCTGTTTATAAAACTGAAATTTATGTTGTAAAATTTGATGATCCAGGGTACTACTCTTCTTTTGCCATTCCCAGTAGATGTCTATGACAATAACAATTTGTAGCTAATAAATCACTTGTTGTGCCACTATTAATCCTTTCAGGTTTGCCAATATTTTGTGAAGCATTGAGTTGGTTAACAGCAGGTGCAGACTTACTATTTTAAGCACCAAAAATTCACTGGAAAACTGATCTATCTTATGCTTTTAGATTTTAGCGAGCAGCAGCATATTAATCGTAGCCAAAAGTTTTTATCTAGTCCTTCTTTAGCTAATCAACCTTTTTAGCTAATGTTAATAAAGTTACCAAAAAACTGCCACCAATATTTTAAATGGTAGCAAAAAACAAGGTATTTCACTTTAAGCAAAAATCTCCACTTAAAGTTTTGTATTAAATACAGAGTAAAATAAAAAAAAAGTACTTTGGTACAGGTTTTCAGTATAATTAAAAAGAAAGTATTGTGGTATTAGTATTAATAAGTACTGATGTATTGCTTGTAATTGCAGTACTTTTGTACCTGTTGCTATGCTCTGGTTACAGAAGCAATGATATTAAAGATATTTAACACAAAAAGAATGGTATTCAATTGGTCTTATATAAAACTTACTTTGTATATCTTTTTCCTCTTGGTCAAGATGTTTGATATGCTTAAATATGATTAATCTGCTTTTTAGATGTTTAATTCGCTTTCCAAGTACCAGCATTCGATTAAAGTTTGACCCTTATCCTTTTGATAGAGATCATTCTAATGGAGATTCTATTCAAGTTCCTAAAGTAAATAATTGTTTGTTTATTAATTATTTATTAAATGCACAATTTCTAAACTGGGGATCCAGGAACCTCTAAGGAACTTTTGCAACCCATCCAGGGGGCCACAAGATTTTCCTAGGCGTGAAACAAAAAAGATCTAGTTGTTGAGGCATTAAAATTTGAAGTCCAAAAAAACCATTAAATGAAGTTCAGCTATAGTTTTTTTTAAATGTGAAGTGAAGACTTTTGGTTTTTACTTGAGTTGGGAAAAAATTTAGACTTTGGGAAATGATGCAACTTGTTCTAGATCAGCAGCTTGAAAGCTTAAATTTTTAAAAAGTTATTAAGATAATAAAGTGTACAAGATGCATCACTGTCATTTGTTTTCTGTTTAATGCAAGAGTTACTAGTCTAAACCAGCTTATAACAGCATAGGTTATTCCATGTCAAATCAACCAAAAAATTTAAATTTTAACCCAAAGTCTCAGATTTTGTTTTGAATTAAGATTAAAGAGAATTTAATCCTGATTGAAAAAAAAATTGATTTGTCAAAATCAGATAAGTGGTTTTGAAGTCACAGCATTTTCAAAATAACCACTTTTTGTGCTCATTCAACTATAACATGTCATGATTTTGATACAACCCATTTTATAACATTCATAACTTTTGTTGCAAAATGAGATAAGACTTGAAATTAAGTTCTTCAGAAAGTTTACTAATAATTCTTTATCTTACCACAAGCTTTTTATGTATTTACTCATGTCAAAGGTCAAATATGACACCAAAGCTCAAGTAGTTAAAATCAGTCAAGCACGACAGAGTTCAAAGTTTAATAGCTCAATTGTAGATACTTCAATTTTTTCAAGTGAAGTATCATATTTGAAAGATCTATTTATGCAGAATTTTTTTTGAATAATTTTATTGGGAGTATTTTATAATATTTGTTTATTATTGGCTAGTTAGAAAGTTCACCCTTTAATAACCAAAATAGTGGTTAAGTTCTATAAAATATAAGTATAGTAATTATTAATAAATTTAACTAAGTGCCTCAGATTTTCAGAAGTATGCCTGATAAGCTCATCATTGGCAACAGACTAATAAAGTTGACCTCACTAATCATAGTAATAAGTTAGAAAAAAGTACACCCTTTACGTAGTCTCAATGTACATTCAAATCCACACAGAAACACAAAAGACCACAATATTTCACAACAATTATCACACTAACATGATCATCTTAGAATTGAACATCACACACAAAGAATGCAAAGAAAACTTCAAACACATCCACATAACATCACCTTTCAATACCTTAGCTCCAGAAAAAATAACAAAGTTACCAACACCATACCCCTGACATCCATCCATCAGAACAAACATTATCACATCACATGTGTGGAAAACTGGCCCAGCTCAGAACCAACAATTCATCACACTTGCAAAGCTACCTACACAAAATAAATCCAAATGTTTACACACCACAATGCCCACTATGCTTAAAATGCACACACAACACCAATCACCTTTTCAACTGCAACATAATACTGACACAACACCACACCAGTAGTTTATGGAGAAACCCCCTGAAAGCAGCAGAGCTTATCCAGGAGTGGGAATCCAGGTTGGTTACATTAAAGGAGTAAGGGAAGGCTCCTCCAAGATCATCCTTGAAAGAGGAATAAAAACAACAACAAAGAAAGTGAAAGGATTATTCACATCTGTACAATTTTACTCAATCAAATATTGTGAAAATTTAAAAACAAATTATTTAAACTTATCAAAACATGGCAACTACAGCTAGGCTGCAATAACTGTTTTATATCTTTATAATAATACATCTTTGATTAGCATTCTGAAGGAGAATAAGGGTTTACAATTATCAAAAATTACTGTTTTTAAATGTATTTAAAATAACAACACTATAACTTTTGTCTTCAAAAATGCTTTCCATGCTGCAGTAATTTTTTCAGAAGTTAGAGGAATCTGATATTGTCCTCTGGTTGTTGCTAGTGTTGGAGGCTCAATGCAACTCAATTTTCAAGCAAGCAAATTTAACATGGCTGGTAGCAAAAAAAAAACACTCTGTGCAAACATCAAAATCTTTGTTTACATAAATTTACAAAATCTTTGCAATTTTTGTGCTTAGATGCAGAACCATCTGTATGGATTCAACTTTTGTTATTTATCCAAATTTATTTTTTAGAAAGTAGATTGTTTCTTTTTGGTATGCCGTACACCATTCCTGCATCATGATTTGAATCATTTAAAATAAAGCACAAACTGTAGTGTTGTAAATCACCATTTATACTGTTGTAGCATATCACCAAATGTATGGTACAACTATTGTGTGTCCAATGATAGCATTGAGCTTCATCTTAAACATGAAAAGTGTAATTTTTACTGAAATCCATGAGGCATATTACTGTTCCTTTTCTAAAAAGTGCTTAAAAAAATTTCATTGTTGTTTGTTTTTCATTTATTGTTTCATTGGCAATAAAAGAATGTGGAAGAAGTTACATCAGTTTGGTCATGAGAATTTAAGGTATTCATTGACTGGAAGTGTTTGATTAATTAGTTTTTTTCTGTCTGTTGTTATCCACTGTGCAATTGTAATTTTTTCACAAATACTACAAATTTACCTTATAAGTTTGGTGCAAGGTCATCTCCTGGGCAATTTTCACATTGCTGTAACATACAATCTTTGTTATTATATCACATACCATCATTTAAATTATATTTTAATAGCTTTTTTCAAGTCAAGCTGACTTTGACATTAGAATGATATTTTTGATGAATTGTGGATAAGCACACAACATGAATATCAGCAGATTCAGTTAGGACACACCGTTTTGGCCTTAATGTGGCAAATGTTGAAAATCTAACTTTAATTTTTGAGTGTCTTTGAATGATTGGTACAGTTTTTTTAGCATAGATGAAACAAGCTTTTCTGTTCATAATCATTAGTTGCAATGCTGACTTTGTCATGAGCACCTGGCATGATTCTTGTATTTCAATTCAATTCAATTCAATTTTATTTGCAATTAAGGTATTATGTTTTGAAGTTCTTATCAAAAAAGTGATTGCAGAATAGGAAACAGTGGCTAAACGATATATGTTATTACGCACACAACGTCAATTGCGCATGATCACCATACCTTTAAATTTTCATTTCATTATTTTTATTGTCACAATAAAAATCAGTAATAATATTTTTGATTTTACTACTTTCCTAACAGTCTTTCCTTTTCTTGCTGGTAGTTTGCTGCAAATTTTTGGAAAATTGCCAATGTTCAAGCTGCTCTAACCATGTAATCGGTAACCAGAAAGTAATTTACAATGGCATTTTGTGACCATGGTTTGTTTATTTTTTCTTTTATCTTTTTTATTAAGATATCAAAATCTTCAGCTTTTTTCTTGCTTTTATATTCAAGTAATGTATTTTTGCTTGTCACTTCATATAAGGGAATTTTCAAAGCAATTGCTACTTTTTTTGTTAATTCATTATTTATTAATCAACAAAAGTTTGTGCTTTCCATAACAAGATTGACTACATAAAGGCATGCTGTGTAATTTTATTGGGGACTGACCAATTTCAGATAGACTTGTGTTTTGGACACACTGGCTGCACATATATTTTCTGCACTATCTGTACTGTCTCCTGTTGATGTAGCATCATAAACCATACATATCTGAAGCTTCCTCACACAGTTTGTTCAATTGTAATTTACAGTTTCCACAAATTTTATGTCCAGGAATAACTACAATTTTTTTTCAGTTCTTTAGCAAATTCTATACTGGTTACCTGCAAATTTTGGCCAATATTTTTTTTGTGAGTTTTAAAAGGATTACAATATTTTTGAAGAACTTCATATCTATGGAGATTAAGGGCTTTATGTGCCACAGCTACAACTTCAACTTTTTGTTCAACAAAATCATTTATAATTAAATTTTTTCTTTATTTTCCTTAAGTGATGTAAATAATATCATTGCTTTACAAGTAACAATTGTTAGTTTATGGCATTTTCTTTTTTTACTTTTTGAAGTTTGTATGCTTCAAAACTGAACTTCTCTATCCATAATCTGTACTCACAATAATAAATAGTTAACAACTGAACTAGATAAAAATCCTTATATACAGGGTGTCCATATACTATCATTACAATTTCAAAAATTCACCATAGTCTTTTTTTAAGGATATTTTTAATTGGTTTATTTTATAGTAAAGGGAAATGCTTCAAGTTTACATTAGATGCTTTAGTATGCCTCTACGTGTGCACCATCAGTTGTACGTATGATATCCAACTGATATTCAATTTCTTGCTGTGTTCTTGCTAAAATAACTACAGTAACTGTATCAATTGCTTCAATTATTCAATGTTGCAAATCATTAATGTCTCTGACTTTCTTCCATACTTGCGTCTAAAGTTTCGCTGTGCTTGGATGTCTGACTTTGTCTCTATAAACCAGGAAACACACTGGGCTTTTTCCTGCAGAGTGCTCATTTTCATGAACTCTTACTTTTGCTACTTAATTCAAAAATATTCAGCTTAATCACTAAATAAATTGTAATTTTAAACCTAATTATTTCCACAAGTACCTGTTAAGAAAGAAAAAACTCAAAGCATTTTCCTTCACTATAAAACAAATCAAGTAAAAATATCTCAAAATAAAATTTTGACAAACTTTGAAAATTGTAACAATAATTTATGGAAACCCTGTATTTTTAAGCTGTGAAATAAAAAAGATAAGTAATGTGAAAACATCTCAATATTTACAATAATGTAGCTTACAAGTAATTGAATTGCTTGAAAATTTTGCTTGACATTCACAAAGGTAGTTTATACAAAATTATGTTCATTTTAATAGCTTTGTTTACACCTTTTTTGATACATTATAACACTTAATATTACTAGTGAAATTAATAAAATAAATTCTGCATGAAAAGACTTCATATTATGATTCTTCACTTTAAAAAATTGAAGTATCTAGAATTGAGTTATCAAACTTTGAACTTTTGTCATACTTGACTGATTTTAAAAACTACTTGATCTTTGCTGTCATATACGAGGTCTGTTCAAAAAGTATCCGACTTTTTTGTATAAAGCACACAACACAATAAATTTTGCAAGTTTTATTCAATCTCCTTCAAAATATTCCCCTTGGTGGTTCACACACTTATCCCAGCGTTTCTGCCACTTCTCAAAACACTTCATAAACTCCTCCCCCGGAATGCTCTGAAGCTCCTCCGTCGCTTTTTTCATAATGTCTTCTCTTGACTGAAATCGCCTCCCTTTCAGAGTTGTTTTTAGCTTAGGGAACAGCCAGAAATCACACGGTGCTAAGTCGGGAGAGTAAGGAGCCTGTCTAATAAGTGGCATGCTGTTTTTGGCTAGAAAAGCTTGGACCACATGTGCAGAATGAGCGGGAGCATTGTCGTGGTGAAGCTGAAAATTCTTTGCTGCCCACATGTTTGGCCGCTTTCTTCGCACAGCATCACAAAGGCGACGTAGAATCTCCAGGTAGTACTCTTTGTTGATTGTTTGACCTTCTGGTGCGTATTCATGATGCACGATGCCACGGGAATCAAAAAAACAGGTCAGCATAACTTTCACATTGCTGCGGACTTGCCGAGCTTTTTTTGGGCGTGGTGATTCCGGATGCTTCCATTGTGATGATTGAAACTTGGTTTCTGGGTCATAACCATAAACCCAGGTCTCATCACCAGTGATGATTGTCTTGATAAATTCTGGGTCATGATTTGCAACATCCAGCATGTCCTCCGAAATTTCCTTCCGGAGTTCCTTCTGTTGCTCCGTCAGCAGCTTGGGGACAAATTTAGCCGACACTCTCCGCAGGTTCAAATCCTCAGTTAGGATTGAATGAACTGAGCCTGTGCTTATTCCCATTTCTGCAGCAATCTCTCGTACTGTTAAACGACGATCCTCCAACACTTTTTCACGAACCTGATCCATCGCCTCCTCGTTTCGGCTTGTGGATGGCCTTCCTGAGCGAGGATCACTTTCCACTGATGCACGGCCATCTTTAAAGCGTTTAAACCATTGCTTTATCTGAGTTGGGCTTAAGGCCTCATTTTCAAAAGCTTGTTGAATCTTTCGAATTGTTTCAACTTGAGTATCACCAAGTTTTTGACAAAACTTGATGCAATACCTCTGTTCGATGCGTTCTGTCATTGAAATGAAATTTTCTGAAAATCAAAAAACCGATGAACACGTACTACACGCCTGCACTAAATGCTTTACACAGAGAGATACGAATGACGAATCGGCCTGAAACGCTTCACGATTACGCGTGAATGTGTGTGTGTGCAGCCACGCTTTGCACGGGCAGTTTGCTCATACCTTATTGGCGAGAGGGAAAAAGGTCGGATACTTTTTGAACAGACCTCGTATATTTGACCTTTGACCCTGAGTAAATACAAAAAATTTGTGGTAAAATAAAGAATTGTTATTAAACTTTCTGAAGAACTTAATTTCAAGTCTTATCTCATTTTGTAACAAAAGTTGCGGCTGTTATAAAATTGGTGCTATCAAAATTACCACATGTTATGGTTAAATGAGCACAAAAAGTGGTTATTTTGAAAATGCTGTGATTTCAAAACTACTTAACCGATTTTGACAAATACAATTTTTTTCTGAATCAGGATTAAATTCTCTTTAATCTTAAGCAATTTTAACAAAATCTGAGACCTTGGTTAAATACCCTGACTTCATTTCATTATTACAGTTCTTGCAATTTTTTTAGTTTTGACCTTCATACCACTGCATCACTTGATTTATATTCAAAAACAATTTTTCTACTTGTTTGAGGTTTTCTTAAAATAACAAAATATTGTATCCTGTTTATTTAATTTGCTTGTTGATATTCTAAGTCTCTAAGATATCTGAAAAATGCAATTACATTATGTTGCAATCTTTTATTAAAATTATTTGATAATTTGTTTATTATGTTTGCAACAGATAAGTAGTTAAGCCATTATTAGCATGTTTTTGTTGATCAAAAAATATTTTAATTCCTGAAGTAGGTTGGCTCCTGTAAAAAATACAGACGCTCCTCTACTTACGTTCATTCGTTTTACGTTTTTTCGATTTTACGTTTGAACTGACTATAAAAAAAATTTTTGTAAAAAATAGCGCGCTTTTTACCGTTCACTGCATGTTACCCTTCTTTGAAGACGGGTGAGCTCAATTTGGGCTCATGTCACTTGACTCAAAGTGAGCAAAAAATGAAACACAGTAAATTTTTTTTGGCTAAACTTCCTGAAAAACTCTCTGTTACGTCACAATACCCGAGCAAATGCGCACGTCCCTTTATATACAGCTGTTCCTTGTTAAATTAAGGTAAGTAAATTTGAATAAAACTCATTTAATTGAAATTAGTATGTGTGTTACACAATGTATAGTGCAGTACGAACGGTCATACATTACTGGAACGTACAGTAACAATTTACGTTCATTTTCACGTTACGTTCGGCCGTTCGGAACGTAACTAAGACGTAAGTTGAGGAGCGGCTGTATTAATAAAGGCAGTTTTTCAATTTAAAATATTTCTAAATTTTTATTTTATAATATTTTTGCACTAGTAGTAAGTGGCAATTCCAGGTGGCACAACTCAGCTGGTTAAAAGATAGAATAAGAATAATAATTAATTGGTGTTATATGCAGCTATTTAATCATTATCCTCAATATTTTGTTGAGGGTACTGTACAGGCGAATGTGTACCTTGCAAAACTAATTTGATTGAGCTATGCTGTAGACCACAAAGTATTTTATTGCCAGCACTTTATATTGAACCTCCAAGTCAGGGTTTCTTAGAAGAGGTCCTTGGCTCCCAAAAGGGCCACAAGGCATTTTTCTGTGTGGCCACAAGTAAAAGCCTTTGCTGAAGGTTTTTTTTTTGGACAAAAATAAAATTGGAGACAGTTTCAAAATGATGACCTTTTTTAAGTCTTCACTAGTCATTTGGTACAATATTCTAAGCATAGGCCAGGGTGATGAGAGTCCTGGGAAGGGGCCACAAACCATGAAAGGTTAAGAACCACTGCTTCAAGTTGTTGCAGAAGATAGTTTCATGCTGAAGAAAACTAATAGCAAACAGAATGACAAAATCTTGCTTTTGTTGGCCACCCTGACTTGTGCAGATCAAAGGATTTGATAATTGTTTTTTTGAGCTTCATGTAAATCTAAAGATTTCTAAATGTATTTATGGAATAACTCTGTTTAACAATTTGTCAATACAAACAATATTTTTTAAAATAGATAATTAAATAAAAAATCTTTTAGCAAGCATGCTTTTTAAGACTGTAATTTTTAGGATGATGCAAGTATTGCACTTGTGAGTGATCAATTAAAAACAACATCCTCTCATTTACATGTTCCTACTCAACTTGTGTATAGTAAATCAGTGTCTCCCAATCCATCCCAGACAAACAAAGATAAACAGGAGTTCTCATCGCCGTCAATAAAATACTTGTTTTCAAGAGATCCTCGTGGATTTTTAAGTGCTCCTCCTTCACCAACTGGGACCATCAGGTGAGTACATTGCTTTAATTAAAAAACAAGAAACAAAAATGAGTGCCAAAAAATAAGCATTAATTCTAAGAATCTATCGATTTTGCACCATAATTTATTGCATTCCATGTTTGATGCTTTAAATTTTTCCCTAACCACCAGAGTGCTAGTACTAGTGTTTGTTAGCAAATTTTTTGTTATTACATTATACCTTTAAAAATTATTGGTATACCTGCCTATAGCAATGTTTAATATTACTAAAATTGTAAAGGTTTTTACACAGAACAGGCAATTTACCAAGTAAAAGTTGTTTAAATAAAGCAAAAACAAGGTTAATAAAATAGCTTCTTGCATTGTTTGGCAATTCAAGGATATGTCAACTCTTTCTCAGTTTCCTCCTGCATTAAAAAATCAATATCCAGTAGTGTAACTAGTTAGTAACACTAAAGCAGTTTGTCTGATTTATTGAAAGAGCTTTTGCTACTTCAACTGTTTGACACTTTACCCCTTCATTGTGTTCTTTACCTATTTTCATACCAATATGTTGTCAGCATCTGTACCAAGACAGATACACTGTATAATGGTATTTTTTGCAAGATTTTTATATTTTAAACATTTAAGAATTTTTTAATACTCCAATTCTTGGAATAAAGTTTTGATTTAAATTTCTATTTGTCACAATTTTTCATTCTCCGTTCAAGTTTGCTTTCATAATCTTCAATAAAGTAAAGTACACAGCCAATTTTTCACTCAAAACAAACTGTTAATTTCCTATAAAACATTGTCAAACTCCAATCCAAGCTTTTTTGTACATTGGGTTAAAAGAAAGTCACAGAAATTCCATGATAACAATATTTTTTCGAAGGGAAATTCTCATTCAGCACATCAATCTTTGTTTGAACCAGGGTTATCAACTTTTTACCCACATACTGCTTTTGCTGGACCACAATACTAAGCCATGTGAGTTTTATTTTGCAAAAACTAATGTGATGACCATTTTTTATCTTTAGTTAGATTTCAACAAAATGTACTTGAATTTGCTGAGCTGACAACTAGAATTTCGTCCCCTAATTAAGATCAAGAAAAAAAAAAAAATTGATTACATTGATTTGTAAATCAGTAACTTAAAATACCAGTTATATTGCTGTGGTGACCTTTTTAGTTTTCAACTCAATTTGAAGTTGAATCTTGTTCTAAGGGAGTTGGAATCAAAAATCTATCATTGACTGTGTTGTTCTGTGGACCAGTGTTAATTGGCTGAATAAATTTTTTACAAGGATAAACTAGCTGAGAGGAGTGAAAAAGGGGTGAAACAGCACAGGATGAAAGCTTATTGGCAATCACAGGTGATGAGACAGAATCCACGTTTTATGATGCAATAACACTAATATATTGTTGCTCAGCATAACACAGAGGTTGTTAAGCAGAAAACGTTTCCTCTTCACCCAAACAAAACTTGCGCCCCCTCTTCATGCAAGTAAAACTCATGCACAAAGTCGAGAAACAAACCTCAAACCCAATGCATGTTTTTATTGTTACATTGGCTCTTCTGAAACATTTATCAAATAGGTCTGTACAGTTTTTAGGAAACTACACAACTATTTATACAACATGGAAACTGCCCCTTAATTATTGGTTACCTATGTCTCAGCCAATAGTGCATGGATGAATGAAATGTGGAACTTGATGCTAGGGGTGAACAAAACTAAAAAGCTCAGGAAACACTGCTATAAACCACAAAAATAGTACTATGGACCCCCAACTTATTATTTTTCTGTGAACCTTAAAGGTCTATATAAATCCCGGTTGGAAGCCCTTAATTTAAATAATTAAAACCAACGGCAAATATGTTGATTTTACCATCGTTAAGTTACCCGAAACTTTTGGCTTGGTGTTCAATTAAAGTCTCCCTAGTTCTTTTACAAAATTCAAACACGCAGGAGAAATCCTTTTGGGACAGCCACTGTGCCTATGAGTCCGAAATTGTTTTATTTGAAGTCAATACCATTTCATCCCATAATTTCCATTTACATTTTTTTTACTATTGTATTAATTGCCTATAACAATGTCATAAATGTGATTTATATAGTAAAAAATTAATTTTTGGTTTAGCTGTATATTTCTTAACTGGGATATATATCTTGATTTTTTTGGATAAAACATATCCAAAAACTGCAAAAATACGCCAATCTAGTTTACTTTTTTTGTTGCTTTACTGAGAATGAAAAATTTAAATGTACATTGGATTTGTATTCCAAAACACTACAAAATTGGAGACAGTTTCAAAATGTCGTCAAAGGTCAGTGTGGTCCAAAACGATTGTTACTTATCAAAACATCAAAGGAAGACCATAAAAAAGTCTTAGCCGTTCAATCCTCCTTATTTTGAACCTGAAATAAAAACCTTAGGTTGCACTTAATGTTAAACGTAAAAGTTGTTTGAGCCAAAATCAACGTTCGTATTCTCGTTTGATTTCCTGAACCATGAAGCTGCCGCAGTTCTGTCGACAAGGTTTAAATTGAACGGCCGCGGACGAGATTATATAGTTGTGGTTTTAAATTTGGTATTTACATATAGAATTATTTTGGAATGAGGGTAAATCTAGCAATTTTTTTGATAAATAGATAAAGTATGCAAAAAATTTAAAACCACTTATTTAGTTTAAACGTAAATGATTCGAGCTCTGCTTGAACGCACTGCTTTAAACTGATTCTCACTTGCATATACTTCATTTATGGTTCAGTTTAACTCGGCAAACCACAGCCTCCACCGGTGGGCCACGAAGCTCTTTCAGGTTAACCGGACACTTTTTACCGAATTTTAATTTGGTAAGACCAGTTAGCAATTATTTTTATTAAATTTTATAATTAGTTAAACTAACCAAGTTTAAAAACAAAATTAATAATAAGGCCTTTTTTTTGGTCTTCATTTTGGATCTACCCAATTTTTTTTCAATAATGAAGTAAAGTTGCACCACCAAGCTGCAAAAGTTGTTTGCTTTAGGGGTTTGCAATATGAAAAAAGTTGAGTAGCACTGCCACACCAGCCACCTGATTGAGTACCACTGCCACAGCTGATGCAAATATTTCTATGCACTGATTCTGCTTTTATGTACAATTTTTAGTAGATAAATTTAACATTTGGATGTTTTTGTTTTACATGAATATATTATTAATTTGACTGTTGTTTAGTGCTGTAAATTCGTGTCCTTCCAGCCCTCGAGGTGGGACGCCGCATTACGTCAATCAAAGTAATGACGTCGCCGAGAACTTGAAGGCAGCCGCCATTGCTGCTAGTGTAAGTTGATGCAGACTAAATTACCTCTGTTATTTTTGTGTCTTGTATGACAACAGCTGTGCAAAATGTGTTTTGCATTGTGTTTGAAATGTTTAGTTTCAGGTTAATAAAAATTTTTATACAGTTGATTTCTGGCATTTATTGATTTAGTTCAGTGATTCTCAACTGGGGGTAGTTGACCCCTTAGGGCAGTGGTTCCCAACCTTTTTTATATGGCGGCACACTATTATGCTATTTAAATTTTTGCATTACACCCATTATACTGGTTAATAATAAAAAAGGTCTTCACTTAAAATCTCTCTGTACTCAATTTTCCCAAAATCATGCCAAAAAATTAAGCCAAAAAAAGCCAAACAAAATTTTTGATGTCTCAAGGGCATCGGTTTGCGGCACAGCAGTTGGGAACCACTGCCTTAGGGGTACAAAATTAAATTTCAAGGAGAATAAAGTTTGGTTAGTTTTTAAAGATGTTTTAGATTATTCAGTTTTGTTTGGTAGGGTTTTACTTTCTATTTGCACTAAAGATCTGTAGAATCATCATCACTTGTTTGTTAAGCCTTATTGCGCTCACTTCATCTCGGTACGCTGTTTTTTAATGCATAATGCATGATTTTTCAGTCGTTTTGTGCCGTGATCGTAGATAAACACCACATTCTACTGTACTGCACTGACTTAATTTAAGGTCATTTTTGTAAGGCCGAGTAATAACACGATTTTTGGAAATTTGAGAAACAATCAAGTTGTTTTTACAATATCAAAATCTTAATCAGGCTGCCTCACTTATACTTGAATATGTGTCGTCAGGCTATATTAACGTGATGTTGCACCGGTTTTTGGGTAAGTCCCACCAACGATGATTCGCCGCCCGTGGTGGTGAATGGACTCTATTTCTACAGGGATCGGAATGACCATCAACTTCCTGGATCGTTCTATGTCAGTGGTACTTTGCTGAGCATGATCCTTCACCTCCGGGTGTGTTTGGCCATTGGCACTCGTCCAATAAATTGGAGGGGATGTTTGTGTCTGGTTGTTGTTAGGTGTTACAGCGAGGTCTTGCTTTGTGCTCATGTACCAAGAATGATTTTTTTGCATTCTGTAGAGGAAAGCAAGAGGCTCCAATCCATAGGTGTGAGCCGAGTAAGCACAGCAACAACAATAATAACAAAACGCCACTTATATTGCTGATGTTATGAGTCACCTAAAGGAGTTAAACTTGCATTTTAAGATTAACAAATAAACACGATGGGAGTTTGTGACAAACTTGAAGCTTTCACGATAAAATTATCTGTTGTCTTGTGAAATTAAAAAGAAAAACCCTGCCAATATTAATTTTCTTGACTAAATTGCAAATAATTGGTGGCTACCAATCATTGAAAATGACATTATTTATTCATTTAATGGCTGTAGCTAAGTCTTTCAATAGATATTTTTCAGGTGGTGACCATTGGGTCATAAATCTATCTTTTCGATATAACAGCAATGTCAGATGATAATAATCTGAAGAAAAATTTTATTAAAAAAAAAGTTGCTGAAGATTCCAACTGTTATGACAAATTAAAGTTTGACAATTTTCGATGTTTTGCAAAGGAAGCTTCCCCAAATATTGCTAAGAAAGCCACCATAGTGTTAGTTCCTTTTTTAACAACTTATTTTTATGAAAGTGGATTTTCTGCAATGATGAATATCAAAAATAAGTGTGAGAATTCTCTGAAACTGGAAGGTGATTCACGGGTTGCTTTGAGTAAAACTAAATAATCATTTGAAAGAATAATTGAAATGAAGCAACAACAAAAGTCTCTTTAAAATACATCGCAAAGGTGTTAACAGATTGGAGCCTCTTAATTTGCTTTTTAAATATTGTTATGAAGAAATACATTGCAGTAATACGTCCAATATTGTTGTTCTCGCGATATGTGTGTTCAATTAAATCTATATTCCCGGGAAAGTAAAACTAAAAAAAAAAAAAATTTAAATGTCAAATACGTACGACGAAGCCTTACTGAAACAAAGGGTTATGGACAATGAAATAGATTTGGAACCCCTGATTTAGTTGATAAAATTGGCTAACTACAGGTTTGATTGTTAGCTTGAGCAATGTTGATATTTTTTTTTATATGTTGTTGTTTCAATTGTAATTAGTTGGAAAATCAAATGTTTCAGGTTTTGGAAAAGCCGGATGAAAAGTTTTCTGACGCTGCTGACGCCAAGCCACCCTACTCTTATGCTCAACTGATCATTCAGGTAGTGAATTATTTTGAAGTATGCTATTGCTGGAAACAAGTAACAAATATTACCGCCCTACCAATTTTTTTTCTAACTAATATTTCCACAAAGTATGTTTTTTTTAATTTGACACTTAAAACATGTAGACAAAGATAATTTTTTCTTTCCATTAAAACTATAACTTTTAATTTTTAGGCAATTTCTTCTGCTGCTAATCGTCAATTAACGCTGAGTGGTATTTACGCACATATAACTAAACATTACCCTTACTATCGCACTGCTGACAAAGGCTGGCAGGTAACTTTATAAGATATTGATTATGATTTTGCTGCACATTTTCATTGTGTGTTCCTAGTTTTTTGTCTTACAACATCAGCAAACTAAAAATATTTGTTTATAGAATTCTATCCGCCATAATTTATCCTTGAATCGCTATTTCGTCAAAGTACCTCGCTCCCAGGAAGAGTCAGGAAAAGGATCATTCTGGAGGGTAGATCCTGCTTCCGAAAGAAAACTTGTGGAGCAGGCATGGAGAAAGAGGAGGCAGCGCGCTGTGCCTTGTTTTGGGTCTTCACTACCCTCCAGCATGTCCAACATGACAAGGTCTTACTGATTTCCGGAAAGCGTTTAGTTTTTATGATGACGTCAATCAACATGCACTTCTCGCTCAGGTCTGCTCCCGTGTCACCCGAGCGTTCGAACCCAGCTTCTCCCACCTCTGCTCTCCGCAGTGTCAGTTCTTCGCAGGAGAATCTTCAAACCCCCACCCTCCCATCTGAGAACGACGCTAAGGTGCAACTCCTTCAATTCACCACCCGGTATGCACAAGCATGGTTATCATTCATATTACCGATGTTGCATTTGTGAACACCAGATGTCATTTTGTCTTTGTGCTCCTTTTGCTTAGCAATTAGCCCTCTTTTGCAAAGAAAAAAAGCTAAAAAAAATTTTTCTCTTTCTGTCACTGATAAAAAAATATTGCAAAATACTAACTTGTTTTCTGCAAATAGAGAGGTTTTTCTTCACCTGTCTATCTGTCTCTGAGGTAAGTCGCATCGTTTTATACCTTTTCCTTGGTGTGGTTTTTAAAAAATTATGGAAAAGCATAATTTTTATATAAAATAATCTGGAAGGTTTTGCTGCCTAGAAAATACGAGGCCATTATGAAAGAATAAATGCGTGCTTGTATCGAGATCGAATATGAATTAAAAACAAATAAAGAATATGAATAAAGATCGAATATGAATTTTTTGAAAAATCAATTTCCCGAGAAGCTAGAGACGAGTCTTTTCTCACTGCCTAAAGCAAGAGCTTACCTAATAGAGATTAGACAGGAAGCAGAAATGAACTAATTTGTAGTGGTTGAAAATCAACCAGTGTCCTAACCTCGACGAGGCTGACTCATTTTTATCCAACAAAAAACCACCTACATATCAGAACAAGACACCCATCTCAAACTTTTTGCTACTCAACTTATACAACCGACTCAAACACAAACACACCCTTTAGATGATCTTAATGCATACTCAGAAACATGAAAGCCACCATCTTCAATAACAATGAGCATACTAACATCATCATCTCAAAACTAGACATAACACCTGAGGAATGTAGAGAAAACCACACAATCACACTACCATCACCTCACAATACCTCAGTTCTAGAAAAAACAGCCAAGTTACTCACAACACACCCTACGACATTCTTTTATCAGAACAAACATTACAACGTTTCATGCTTACAAAATTAGCACAGTCTAGAAAAAGCCTTGGGAAGCAGCAGAGGTAATCCACGAGTAGGGATGTGGATTGACTTCTTTGAAGGGGGTAAGAGATGGCTACTCCAAGATATTCTTAGAGGAGGGGCAACTACAACAACGAATTTTTTTGAAGCACATTGAGAAAGCAATTTAAGTGGATATACATTTGATGTAGTTGCTCATTACAGAGCGAAAATGCTAAAAGAAAATAGTTGAATGTTGTATTGTTTTCCATGAATAGTTGACGGTTGTCTCTTGCCTGAGTTAACCGCAAAATCATTAATTCTTTCAGGTACGCTCAGTCAGCTCCCGGTTCCCCCGCCGGTCTAGGACCCGGTATGGTTGTTGCCCCCATCGGTGACCGCCCCACTCTGTCCAGCCACTCCACCGGTCAGCATCGAGCCGCCGTCCTAGCTCCCGCCAGCACCCTGCCGCTGTCAGAGGTCAATTCGAGCAAGGTCATGTGGTCGCTTCACACGATAAGCGGCCCCGGTCCCGCTGTGACAAACACAGGTGAGTACTGCTTATCGACTGTAAATCTCGTTCTTTTCGGAAGCTGGTCGAGTGGTCAAAGCGCCATGATTGTGATCGACAATGTCTCGGTTCAAAACCTATTCGCGCCATTCTGATGTGTTCATGGGGAAGACACTTAGCGGCACTTTCTTCTGCTTGATGGTTTTGGCAAGTAGTTTAAATTTTAGTCATATCTCTACAAAACAAAAAAAACAAAATAAAAAAATTTTAGCCGGACGGCAATATCTTGGCATCTCCGGAAGTAGTAATTGCTTGTTTTACGTATAGCGCCTCCGACGCTTTCCTGCGAGTCAGGAGGATAAGTATAGAGATGAAATAAAATGTTCCTTTTTTCTTGGGACACCTTTAAGGAATCTTCATCAATTTTTTGTATTCAATTCAATATCTCTGAAACAATTCAATCAATATATCCACTATAAATATGGTGTCTGCCTACTTTTTACTTTCTATAACTAAGAGCGTCTGATCTTCCTGCTTACACCAATCTTCAATTTCTTATTTGATTTAATTCTCAATTCACCACCGCTTCCCATGCCATCCTCCTCATCTAGTACGCACCTTGCTGCTGCTCTTCTATGTCTTGCGGCGCCACCGTACGGGAGATTACTCCGGCCCTGTGGAAGGGGGGTGGGGGGTGCAACGAGCTGCTTTAAACCTATTGTCCCATCTGTTTGTATTCACCG
Organism: Diplosoma virens; assembly: GCA_963680785.1. Lineage (NCBI taxonomy): Eukaryota > Metazoa > Chordata > Ascidiacea > Aplousobranchia > Didemnidae > Diplosoma > Diplosoma virens. The sequence goes on along the minus strand of OY796887.1, from coordinate 44,668,424 downwards.
ACGCACACATAGCGATTGGAGCCGCTTGCATTGTAAACTCGGTCATCGCCAAAAATCTTTTTGTTGTCTCCCTAATTATGGGACTCTGCGCTATCTAACCCTTATAAATCTTCCCCACAGGCATTAATTTTACTTCGTATTTTATATATTCCGTCGCTATTCAGACATTCCTGTGGTAGAAAATATTTTTCTGAAGTTAGTTTGTTGTGAATTAGGAATGTCATCAAATGTAAAGTCGTTGGGTTTAGAATTTACTGTAAAGATCTTTTTATCATTGCACAGTTACTCAATCTCAACTCCACGCTGTCCCTGTCAAGCAGGATCGCGCGTCCAGCGACTCGAATATAAAGGCTTCCACTGGTAAGTTGGCCGGATGCCGAGCTGCTTTTAACAGTTTTTCTACCGAGCTTTATGTAATGCCGATTAACGCTTTATTCTCACCTCACCTAGTTATCACACTTTGCACTTCAGCCGCCATCAGCACTTCAAAAGTGGCGCCGATTGTGCAAGTGCCAGGATCAACCGCCAGCCTCACCGCCATCGCTTCTTTCGCACCTAGTCAGCAGCGGCAATATCTCCAGCAAGGGCAATCTATTCCTCAGCAAGTGGTCATGATGTCCGGGCAGCCTCAACGCATGTCACAAGCGATCCCCATCAATGTGGGGACTCTCGTTGCCAACCCCGGCGGCCTCATGGCTCCAGGATTGCCCTTCGTCGTTCCAAGTGAGTGAGCACGGTTACGAATGTGCTGTGGGCGTGGCCGACAACCTGCAGTGGAGTGTGTCGGCTTGGATGGCTGGTTGGTACCGCTGGGCGAACCTTCAACCAAGGTTGATTAGTTCTTCACAAACCGTCTTTCTTTCAGTGAACCAACAATACGTTGTGAAGCGAGTCGGGGAAGGACCGAGTGAAACTCACGGGAAGAAAGCCAAGACTGAAGGTATTTTGATTAAATGCGAATCAGCGAAGAAAATCGTTTTCAAATTGAATGATGTAAACAACCACGCAGAAGCAGCGCGGTTGTTTACATCCGGATTTTGATTGGTTGAAGTTTATGGAGATGCCAACTCTGCGCAGCTTTCACGTTTATAACAACGATATTTGCATTGTTACAAAATTGCCTCGAGCGGTCGTCTCTATCGCGCCACACTGGCGTTCTTTACCGTTCAAGCGTAAACATAAAACAATGACGTGATTCAAAAAGCACGTCTTCAACCACTTCTCTAACTGCGTTTTCGTTGCAGATAGCTGTTCTGGTGGGTTGAGCGGCGACGTCAAAACAAGCGAATGACGAATTCGATGAGATCGCCGGAACACTCGACAGAGCGGCAAAGCGATTAGCTCGACTTCACTCGACAATGGCGCTGCATGAACAAGGCTGGGTCGAACTTGTGCGTTTCCAGTTAGCTCCCGCGCTGCCAACTCGTGCGCGTGTCTGTCGTTGTACACGCATCGTTGACCGTGGACCCCGCGTGGGGGGCTTTCCACGAATGATTGTGTCCACGCAGCGACCTCCGGTTTTAATGTCCGCTACTCATTCGACGTTGGGCGGTCACGCATTGTGTCGTGTCATTCCTGGGTGTCGTACCGTCCTTTTCTCCCAGTGTGCTTCCATTTTCTATTACGTCACAATTGCCGTCGTTGCCTGCTTCTCCCATGGTTGCTTGCATGTCGATGACGTAGCCCTGCGGACTGCTCAGTATCACCGTCGCGTTGTTGAGAAACAAGCTTTCGTTTCGCGCAGCAATCTGCACCGCGATGTCAGTATGGACATTGTTATCGTTATTAATAGGCGATGACGTTGATTTTACACGCGACATAATCAAGATTTGTTTTTAAAGTTCTACAATCGTCAACTTCAGTTTTACTTTTAATGCATTGCGACGTTTGAAGAAAATCGTTGATTTAGCGCCGGAGTGTTTCGAATGTTGTGCATGATAGAAGGTAGAATTGTTTGTTGTTTGTTTCAATTCGATTGTTATCGTCTAAACCACGTTCATTGGTCGAAGCCATGGAACGCTGGTGTTTTAGATTAATGATGTAACTTGACCAGGGCTCTGGTCAAAGCGGAATTTGAATAAACTTTTATCCGCTCGGTGCTTGTATTCACTTATACCCTATTCTGTATGATAGTCGTTTTAGTCATAGTGGTTTAACATTTTTATTTATTTATTTTCATTTTTATCTATATTTATCCTCTTGACTCGCAGGAAAGCGACGGAGGCGCTAATACATAGGGTAGGCAATTACTCCAACTTGGTTCGAATTTCTCTTTCCCCACAACTTTGGTTATAAGTCACGCTTAGCAACCAGGGAGGATGCAGCAGATAAGGAGCGATACTCCCTTTGTATTTTCAAAAGTAAAACATTAAAAATAGTTTTTAGCAATCCTAACTGCTATTGCAGAGTTAGCATTTCATGATGCCTTTTGTCTGCAATTAAGATTACTACATTAAAATTGGAAAATTTTATTCTTAAGGCGCGTTTACAGCCGTTTACAGTACTTTTTTCTTTCAGCGCGATTTTGGTTTGTTTTATTGACGCTCAAATTCACTCATTTTTTCTCGAAAACATAACGAGGCGACAGAAATTACAAACGGTAGCTTTAGACAGGTGCGGGCCGAAAATAGGGTGGAGTGAAAAAAAAATTTGAAAAAAGTGTAGTTCTTAAATCCTGCCAAATAGGTTAAAACTTCAAAAAAAATTGGTTTTGGCGAGTTGCTACCTTTGGGGGGCTAGCAACACAGCAACTATTGGTGGCTCCATCAAGCATAATAAAGACATGGTGCAAGGGTAGTTCATTGGTATGTAGTAGGCAAATTACCCATTGTAGTGGCTTGTTCAATAGTTTTTCCAACTTACGAATGCAACCATTGAACTTGCCTGTCATTGCTGCAGTTCCATCAGTGCCAACTACTGTAAGCTTGTCATGTAATTCGGTGTTGGCAATGGTGTTGAAGATCTTTTGTGCTATGGTTCTTCCTTTGCCATCCTCTGTGGAAAAATGAAAAAGATAGTATTCACCAGGCTGCCCAACCATTGTATAGTGATCTTCAAGTTGCACAGACCTGTAAAACTTGTCATTTGGCCCTTGCATGGTGACCTGTGTTGCATCTTTGCGCCCATCAAAGTATATGGCATTCACTAACTTAAAATTTTCTTGCTCCTTTTTCCTAATTTCAGCACGGCATCGTTCTCGCTCTCTTCGAAGCTAGCTACGATCAATAACGTATGTTTTGTCATCATCAGTAATTAGACTTAAATCTTGCATCACACTATTAGCGATCGCAGCAGCAGCTCTGTCGGATATCTGAAAACGCTCACTCATCCTTGCAAGGTTTGACCAAATCATTCGATTCTGATTTTCATATGGCATTGATTGAGAAACAAATTCAGAAGCAGCAGAAGATTGCGTTTGGTCTGTGTTGGTTGAACTAGAATCTGACAGATAATCCAAAGCTGACTCAGGCACTGATGTAACTGATGTAACGGAAGAACATGTTGGTGGTTCTGGATGAGGTTGTAAGGGTCGAGAGCGCCTCAAAAACTGTATGTCAGCTGACGTTGAAGGAACCACAGCATTCACACATTTTCCAACTCCCTTACTAGTTTGATCTTTATAAAAAGCATAATCATCATCTGTCATTTTCAAACCATGTAGTTTCTCCAAAATTCTGCGCTGTTTATCGTCAGCACAAAAAACATCAAATATTTCATCAATAGTTGACATAAACTCTTTTTCCTTTTGTAAAAATGCTTCTCCTCGTTTTTTCTTTGACCAGCGATCAACTGCACTGAAACAATTCACAAAACTTTGAACTTTTTTCGAAATGGTGTACAGATGAATGGGATATACGTTGCACCATACCCATCTGTCATAAATTTCTCTGGCAATGTCATTTGCAGCATTGAAGGTTCAAAAGTTTTTCAAATGAAGAATGCGTTCTATTACATGTCGCTTGGTAGGCAATACTCCTGGTGGAAAACTATCACGGGTAGAGAAAGTGTGTCCACTATGTAAAATTTTCTTTACAGAAGTTGAACTCCGTCTTTTCATGTTTTACTACTTCGCAGTTTGGCCAAAGCTTTGATTTACACAATTACTTAACAATATACCTGCAAAAAATAATAATAACTTTTCAGATAACTATTAGTTAAGTACAAACAAACAAACTTATTAAACAGTTTTTCTATCATAACTTTTTTTCTAGTGGAAATAGACAAAAACTTTCTCTTAGCACATATAGAAACATGATGATTCTGCAAATTTTGAGCCATAAATCATGCCTCTACGATAAGCGGTTACTGAGTTACGACATTTTTAGGAATTTTACCCCTCAAAACACATTTTGGGGGGTTGCTAGCTTCCCAGAGGTAGCAACTCGCCAAAACCAATTTGTTTCGTAGATTTTACCTGTTTGGCAGGTTTTTAGAACTACACTTTTTTCAATTTCAAAAAAAAATTATTTTCACTCCACCCTAGGGCCGAATTCAAATACAGACTTCCTGTTAATTGTCACTTTCCTTTCAGAAGCTAAAAGAAATTAAATACATTTCGACGCATTTTTTTTTAATAGAAGTCTTTTTAATCTTTAGTCGAAGTTTTCAAAACTTTGAAACAACCTCCAAACCGAAACTTAAGTTTAATTTTGTACATAAAAAGCCAAATTTGGTCGTCAATATAAAGTCAAAATGGTTTTTAGTTCGCAAATTATAGTATAAAAGATGATCTGTTTAAGTACTCGCCGTATTTTCGCTTGCTTATTTTTAATTCGTTCAGATGATAAATATGACTGCAGTGTAGCTTCCAGCAATTAATCAAAAATCGGGGTCGGAGTGGCCGAAGAAGAATACGAATCCCATACCAACTCCAGCACATCTAAAAAAGCGACTCCGATTTTAGCATATTTAAAAAACTACTCCGACTCCACCCAAAAGCATGCAGCTCCGACTTCTGACTCTAACTTCATAATCCTGGCTTAAACTAAAACAACTTGTGTAAAGTCTCGTGTCTCGTCTCGGTCTCGAAGCACCGTGTTTCAACTCCACCTCTGTATGACAGAAAGAACTTACCAAAACCCCCATATATACCCTTAAAATTTAGTACAAAGCTTCAAAGTACCGCCAATATTTTACTGTAATATCGTTGTCTTTATAAAAAAACAACCTTAAAAGTAATTATATACTATATGTATCTGGTTCTTGATATAGCTTTGATGCACCCAGTAGCCAAACCAGGCGGCGAGACATTTTGGTACACCCAAAAATTAAAAATAGATGAATAAAAAGCATTAGAAATGTTTAATTAATTAAAAAGCTTGTAAACATACTTTTGTAGCTTACTTGATGTTTTCAAATTTTTATTCGTTAACTACACTTACCCCCACTCCAAACTTCTAATTATTTTTTTATCTTTTTAGTAAACAGCATCCACGTTTTTCCAAATTGGTTTTGCAACACATTGCAATTAGCTTCAATTGAATTTTTTAATTTTGAAAGTATTGGTAACCTATCTTTCAGGTAACTTTCATTTATCGTCTCTACTTATCCTCCGGATCTGCAGATTTAGAATTATCATCAAGGGATTACCCCGACCTTAATTTTTAAAAGGGCAAAAATATTGTGTTCCATGAAAAAATTTTTTGGTTTGAATAAATATGATTGCAGATCTACTGTAATTTAGAGCTGCAAGTCTCTTTTCTGAGGAGAAAACAGAATAAAAAATGCGGGTTTTAAACCGCAATTTGTTAATGGTGTTTTGCCATCGATATGATTTCATTATCATCACTAAGATGGTAGGTGCTTTCACGCAGCCTGGGCCGTGAGTAAGTCTGCTCATTGATTTTAAAATGACAGACCGAAACCAAACCTACCAAAACGGAAGGTTATCCACCCATTCCGATGTTCAGTGTGGGTCTGCTAATCGGCAAACGTCCTTTTCAGGACGGGGCAATGCCAGTATAAGACTGCCCTTTTCAGGGAACATTGCCAACAAGTTCCGAAGACCCACTATTCTTCAGCTGAACATCAAAGGCCTCACTGCAAGCAAGATGAATGTTCTTCATCACCTCGCTATGCAGTCTGAGGCACTCGTCATCCTACTGCAGGAGACCCACTGCACTGATGCAGAGAAGTTGGTACTACCAAACTACCAACTAGCTGGGTCTTCTTTAAGCAGGAAGCATGTCTTTGCCACGTTTGTCCACGAGCGACTGAGATACACGCTTTTGGACCAATCTCCACCGACATCGGAGATCGAGTGGCTGTGTGTGGACGTTGATGGCTATAAAATAGTCAACGTCTACAAACCACCGCCAACGCGATTGCGAACACTGGATCTCCCAGTGTTTCCTCACCCCTGTCTTTACGCTGGCAATTTTAACTGTCGTCATGCTGACTGGGGTTATGATTACAACAGTCCGGACGGTGAGTGCTTGGCTGGCTGGGCAAGTATTAATTGTCTTGCCCTCCTATATAATGCCAAGGACGCTGCCAGTTTTTATTCCGGCCGCTGAAACACTGGCACCAATCCAGATCTAGCTTTCGCTAGCGTAGGTCCAAACAGTCGCTTACCGGATAGACGTGTCCTTGAGAAGTTCCCCAGGTCACAACATCGACCCTCGCTTATTACACCACCAAGGTTTCCTATGGCAGTGCCAAGCATGCCTGTTAAGCGATGGAACTTCCGCAAGGCCAAATGGAGTCACTACATTGCTTTGACGAATAAATTTGCAAAGACTTTGTTGCCGCCTGATTCACTTGATGTGGATGCGGCTTATCAGGACTTCTGTAACACCATTAAGAAAGCAGCCAAAAAGACTATCCCACGCCGGTATCGAAATAACTATATTCCGTGTTGGGATGCAGAGTGTGAATCCCTCTATAAAACCTTTCTGCAGTCTCCTCAGGGAGACGAATCAAGTTTGGCTGCTACAGCTCTCCTTGCCAAGCTTGACAGAAAGCGGAGGGATTGATGGTCCGAAGCAGTTCGAAGCATTGACTTCTCACACTCTAGTCGAAAAGCGTGGAGTATTTTGAACAACCTTACTGGTAGGTCACGACACTCTCCTCGTCACTGTCCCGTTTCAGCCGATGCTATTGCATCTCAGCTGGTTAGAAATGGGAAATACGAGGCTATTGATCGCAAGTCATCTCAACTTGTCTTTCAAGAAGTGTCTGACCTTTGGAGGGCCACAACACCAGACGCAGTAAATATCTCTGACAATTTTTCACAGAGAGAATTTGCTGCTGCCCTTCAACACTTAAAACCAGGTAAAGCTCCGGGTCTTGATTCCATTTGCCCCGAGCTTATACTCCATGCCGGAGCTGCTTTGAAGTCCTGGTTACGTGACTTCATTTTTTTCTGTTTGCGCCGACTCAAAATTCCTAAGATCTGGAGAAGAGCGCTTGTGGTCGCGATCCCAAAACCAGGAAAGCCCGTGGGGGATCCAAAGAGTTATCGACCGATATCTCTGCTCTGTGTCCCCTACAAGATCCTCGAGAGGCTTATCTACGCCCTCGTTGAACCATTAGTCGATCCACTGCTCCTTAAAGAGCAAGGTGGATTCCGACTCGGGAAGTCAACCGTAGATCAAGTTGTTCTGCTAACCCAAAACATCGAGGATTCTTTCGAGGCTAAAAAGAAGGCCGGTGCCGTATTTATCAATCTGACAGCTGCTTATGACACTGTCTGGCACCGTGGCCTTACCTGCAAGCTGCTGAGACTACTTCCGGATAGGCACATGGTCAAAATGATCATGGAGCTTGTCCGAAATCGAAGTTTCACCCTTACCACCAATGACAGCAAGCAAAGCAGGCTACGCCGTCTTAAAAACGGCGTTCCTCAGGGATCGGTCTTGGCTCCCCTCCTATTTAACATCTATACGTACGATCTTCCTTCCATGATTTCCAGAAAGTTTGCTTATGCTGATGATTTAGCATTGTTGCATTCTTCTGGAAACTGGAAGGACTTGGAGGGGACTTTAAGCCAAGACATGGCCACACTGTCAGCGTATCTCCAGACTTGGAGGTTGAAGCTCAGTCACACTAAGACGGTGACGGCAGCCTTTCACTTAAATAACCGAGAGGCCAAACGTGAGCTAAAGGTCTACAACAACGGTAGACTTTTACCGTTCTGTCCAACCCCTACTTATCTTGGGGTAAAACTGGACAGATCGCTCACGTTTCGTCACCATTTAGTGGCATTGCGCAAAAAACTATCCTCGCGCGTCACACTGCTGAGGCGACTCGTGGGCTCGGGATGGGGTGCTGGTGCTAAAACACTACGCATAGCCACCTTGTCACTAGTCTACTCAACAGCTGAGTACTGTGCGCCAGTCTGGTGTCGCAGTGCTCACACTCGCCTCATTGACAGTGTCTTGAATGACGCCTTGCGCATAGTTACTGGATGCCTGCGTCCCACTCCAACGGACCACCTACCTGTACTTTCAGGCAGCTGAGCTTCGCCGACTGGGAGCGACACTCTCCTTGGCTTACCGTGGATCTCTGGACCCTGATCATATCTTGCATGGTCTTTTAAGTGGGTCCTCAGATACTGGCCTAGTGAAACTAAGATCCAGACGCCCGTTTGTGCCAGGTGCGCGAAATCTTTTGGACAACCTTGCCAGACTTGGCATCCGCGCCTCTGAATGGACAAATCACAAATGGAACGCGGAGTACTGTGAAAATGCTTCCAGGCTCCGTGCTTTTGTGCCCGGGACCAGTGCCAGGCCTGTTGGGATGGGCTTACCCCGAGCAGCTTGGGTTAAGCTCAACCGCCTGCGGACTGGTGTTGGGCGATTCCATTCGTCCATGCACAAATGGGGTCTCGCTTCTTCCGAATTGCGAGTGTGGCGCCTCTGAGCAAACCGCAGACCATGTACTAACAGTGTGCCCTATACATCGGGCACCACATGGAGCACGAGGTCTGACGGTTTTGGATGACGAAACTCGATGCTGGCTTAATGACATCACTGCCAGCATCTGATCCAGGCAGTGCAGCAGTCTAGGGTAGTAAAAGGATAAACCCTCGGCCCCAGTCCTGTTTGTGTCTGGCCTGGAGTGGATGCCCTTCAAACGACGACGACGACGACGATCATCACTATTATTGTCTTTTACAATTGATATATACTTATTCAAATAGATTATAAACACACATATTTGAAATTACAATTTATTAAATAAAAGCCTTAGTCCCTTATTCAAATAGAATGTTTTATACTTTTACACTTTTTATATACCAAATAATATAGTTAACTTATTCATGTCTCTGTTTGGATGGCCAAAAAGAGCGAGCTTATAGAAATAAATCGACAACATGCTTGAGAATTAAATGAAAACGCGCAACTAAAATTGATTACTTAATTGAATAAGTTATCTACGCGAGTTCCAATCTCGAATACGTAACACTCCTCCCTTTGCAATTAAAACTTAGATAACAAAACAAACGCAACGACAAACATTATGATGCTTGATAAAAGTATGGAGGTTTAGGAACACGAAGTGGGTAACGTCTACGAGAAGGTACTGACGAACTAGAAGTACTAGGTTGATCATTTGAATTATCATTATTAAATCAGAGTGCGACGGAACATTGTCATTTAAAATTATGTCTTCAAATCTCGGTTGCAGTTGGTTATGATGCCGCCTCCAAACACCACGTTCAGTTCGAATATTAAACATTACATTACCCAACTTTTTAATAACTCTGCCAGGCAACCACTTACTTTTTAATAACTCTGCCAGGCAACCACTTAGGTTCGGCTGCATAATTTCGCGCATACACGAGTGAACCAACATCAAATTTTGATTTAAATTGCGCTTTAGTGCTATCATTTTGAAATTTCGAACAACTCGATTGTTTTTCGTGCGACAAAAATAACGATAATGATAATAAGCATTTCGGTTGTCGACCGTGTAACACTTCTGCAGGAGTGCGCCAGTTCAAACACGGATGAGGAGAAGTACGATATGAAGCCAAAACCACACGAATTGCACCGATGAGATCTCTCCCTTCCTCACAATTTTTGTTGAGTCCGTTTTTAAATGTTTGAACAAAGCTTTCAGCTTCGCCATTGGACGCTGGATGAAATACTGGAGAAGTCAAATGCTTGATTTGATGTTGAATATAAAATCTTTGAAATTCTTGAGAAGTAAATTGGGTGCCATTGTCGATGACGATTGTGTCCGGAAGTCCTTCTATAGGAAAAATTTATTGGAGCGCACTAATCGTTTCTTTGGCGGTTGTTTAACTGACATTTTGCATTACCACGTAAGGGTATTTAGAATGCGCATCAACACAAATAAACCACATTTTACCGAAGAAAGGTCCTGCGTAGTCTAAATGAAATCTTTCCCAAGGTTTCTCAGTTTTCGGCCAAGGTTGATACTTTCGATCTGGAGCTTTCGCAACTGTTCAACATGTGCTGCAAGGTTGAACCATGCTTTCAATGTCACTGTTGCTTTTTGGCCACCACACATATCTTCGTGCCATTTGTTTCATTCTGGAAATACCCCAATGAGCTTCATGTAGAAGTTGTCATACTTTGGGTTGCAGAAGACTAGGAATGACAACACGACTGAGACCATCACGATGTAGTAGAAGAACATTTTCATCAATAGATAAAGAATCTTTGATCTTTTTGAAAGAAAATAAATATGAGTTTTTTTGCAATTCTTGACCAGTTACTCCGTTCAACACAAGATATCACGGTTTTCAACGTTGAGTCACATTGTGTTTCTTCACCAATTGTTTTTCTGCTGAAAGGTAAGCCATCCATACCAATATCAATCGAACAGGAAATTTCAATACTCTCCCGAGTTTCAAACTCATCAAATTTACGATCAGAGCATGTAGTTAATCTGGAAAGTCCATCAGCGTTACCATGTTCGCTTGTCTTTTTGTATTGAATGTCGAATTGATATGCCATCAAAGTAAGCGCGTAACGCTGCAATCTTTGCACTGTCATGGTTGGTAAGTTTTTGTTTTGGAGAAAATATAGAGACCAACGGCTTATGATCCGTAATCAACGTGAATTTGCGACCGTACAAGTATTGATGAAATATTTTAACTCCATAATGATCGATAACGCTTCGCGCTCGATTTGTGAATAACGTTGCTGTGTCAAAGATAGAGTTTTTGAGGCATGAGCAATTGGTCTTTCTTCATCATTTTGTTTTTGCATAAGTACAGCACCAATACCTCGTTGCGACGCATCAGTTGCCAAAATTAATGGTTTGGTTTCATCATAATGACTTAGTTTGGTTGCAGAAATCACGTCGGTCTTTAACTTTTTAAACGCAACTTGACAGTTGTTAGTCCATTCAAACTTTGATGACTTTTTGAGCAAAGAATACAGAGGACTCTTTCGGATAAATTTTGAATAAACCGTCCATAGTAATTAATTTTTCCCAGAAAAGCTTGGACTTCTTCAACATTTTCAGGCTTCTTTAACAATTGAACTGCTTCAATAGCCGAATTCGATGGATGTTTTCCCTTCTCATCAATTACATGACCAAGATATTCAACGCTTGTTTTGAAGAATTCACATTTGGATTCTTTAAATGCTGAAGCCGTAATCAGATTGAACCAATGCTCTTCTTCAGATTTACCTGTCACAATTATGTCATCAAGATATGCGACTATTCCCGTTAAATCAATGATCATGCTATCCATGCACCTTTGAAACTGTGCTGGACTTGATGTTATACCAAAACACATGCGATTGTATTGATAGAGTCCTAATGGCGTGTTTATGACACACAATTTCTTTGATTCATCGTCCAACTCAATTTGTAGGTACGCATCTGCTAAATCTATTTTTGAATAGAATTTCCCACCTTTCAGTTTTTCAAGCAAAGAATCTAGCGTCAGTATCGGATGTTGATCGACGACAATATTTCGGTTAAGCCCCTTAAAATCACCGCAAATACGTATAGATCCGTTTGGCTTGTTTACCACTACAATTGGCGCAGCGCATGCTGAAAAATTTACTCGTTTTAAAACACCACCCGTTTCAAGACTGTCCAACTCATCTTTGACTTTCTGCTTTATAGCAAAAGGAAGTGGTCGCGGTTTGTGAAAAACAGCCTGGCTTCTGGTTTCAAATGCACATTTACTTTTAATTGCTTGCATAAATGACGTCATTAAACTTTTCTTTTCGCTCAGAAAATTGTTTACTATTAAGCACGTTAACTTCTTCTTGGAGTGAGTTTAAACTAGGAGTCGGATTAATATCAACAGACTTCACGGCAGAGATACCTTCTTCGGTTAAACCGAAAGCGTCACTCCAATCTAAGCCGAACAAATTCGATTCCAACTCATTTACAACAATCAGAGACATCTTTTGGCACTGTTTATCACCCAGCTTGACATTAGCTAAGCATTTGCCTTTCACCTTCAATAGTCTCCCTCCGTAAGTCATCAAATCTTTTGTTAATGGTTGACACGTTGGAGATCCCAGCATTTTGTACTCATTCAGATTGACTATAGAACAAGTTGAGCCAGTGTCCCATTGACACAAGACCTGTTTGCCATTAATGCAAACTTTTAACCATATTTGCTTCCCAACTCGTTGGTACAAATTAGAACCAAAATCTTCATTTTTTGGGCTTGACTTGTTTGAACAAGAGAAAACAGTTCCAACTTGTTGTTTGAGCTTGTACGAGAAAATGGTTTCTTTAAAATATTTTTCGATTTACATACACTCTTGAGATGTCCCTTTTTCCCACATCTATGACAGATGCTTTCTTTCCACGGACAACTGTTACGACTGTGTTCGACGTAACATTTTTGACATCTCTTCCACCTTTTATTGTCGTTTGACTCTACTGAAGCCGAGTGCTTTTCTTGTATTCAGGGGACATTTTGTTTACAGCTGTTTATTCCACTGGTTAACAGTTGATCAGTGTTTGATGTCTGTATATACAATTCAGCTTTCCCAATAACCTCCTCTAAAGTTGTTTCGGGATCAATTAGACATTACCGCCTAACTTTTCAGCATGTGGCGTGTTTTGAATTAACACGTCCCGTATTGGTTCATCAGTGTAGCTTTTGTGATTGCACGCTTCACTCTTGCACCTGAATTCACAGGTTTTTGGAATTCCACGAAAAGTCGCAACCCATTCTGCATAGGACTAATTTGCTTCCATTTGACAATTATAAAACGAATATCGACTTGCTTGCACATGAATCTCCCGCTTGAAATGGTTTGACAGTTTTTCCACCAAATCAGCGAAAGTTTGTTCCGATACATTCAACTCTCCAAACAGATTTTGAAGAAGTTTGTACGTTTCCGGATCGAGACTAGAGAGTAGAAACGCTCGTTTTTTGTCAAGGTCCGTGGCATTGTGCAAAACAAAATGTTGATCGAGTTTCTCAATGTATTGACCCCAATTCTCTTTTGATTTATCAAAAGTGTCCAATCTCGTCGTTGATGACCCCGGCGTAGATCTCGTCTCTGGATTAAACAACGTTTTTAAAGTAGTCATGAAATGCTCTTGCTGTTGCTCATTGAAATGCTTTTGCAGTTGCTGCATTGCATCAATAACTGCTTGCACGTTTGGCACCATTTTGAGAAAAATCCGTTTCTGACACTACTTTTATACTTTTGTATACTTATTCAAATAGATTATAAACACACATATTTAAAATTACAATTTATTAAATGAAAGCCTTAGTCCCTTATTCAAATAGAACGTTGAAAAACAAATATTATAGCACACATAGTCTAATATACTTTTACACTTTTTATATACCAACTAATTTAGTTAACTTATTCATGTCTCTGTTCGGACGGCCAAAAAGAGCGAGCTTATATAAATAAATCGACAACATGCTTGAGAATTAAATGAAAACGCGCAACTAAAATTGATTACTTAATTGAATAAGTTATCTACGCGAGTTCCAATCTCGAATACGTAACATTATCTATATAAGCATCCATCAATATTAGGTAGGCAACTTACCTCTTCTTGCAACTCTTCACCAGGCAAAATAGTTAGGCAATTACTTGTGGGAAACGAATAGCGTGTATCTTTGTAGTATCTGACATCAGGCCCCAGAACTTTTAACTTTGTGTTTGGTTAACTTTAGTATCATTTCCTTAAATGTTTAGCTCTTGTGGTGTAATAAATAAATCACCATTTAATTCTACATATAGCAAATCTGTTCAAACGTTAGTCTGTTGGCATTAATTTGATTTGCTTATTTGGATGAAGCATATTTTTGTCTAATTTATTTCGTGAGCATTCCAACAAATCTATTTTTTTGCCACATCCAGATTGGTTGTAATAATCTTTAAACGCTTTTTTTTTCTTTAATTTATTCATGCTTGGTACTTGGGTTTTTCATGAAAAAAAAACCTCCCAAACTAATTCGCGTTAATTCATAGTTTATTAATTTCACATTCCATATATCCAAGTTCTTTAGGATTGGGTCTTCATTTACTTTTTCTAAACCGTATTTGGTGACAAGCCCAAAACCGTTTTGATCAAAGTCTTCATAACCAAACAGTCTATATTGCATCACTGAGTTCACTCATATTGCACACCTACTTATAAATTATTTCATTTTGATGCTCTGTATAACTTTAAAGTGATTTATTATTTTGAAGAAAATAAAATTGCTGTAAATTAAAATTTGCTGTTTTTTATATTTCGCGCCCCCATTAAATTTACCAAACCCATTATATTTTTTTAAAAATTTCTTTAGTTTAAACGTCTTTATTTATATCTATACCATAGTTTTTCAAAAGCTTCTTTTAAATTTAAATTTTAAGCCTTCCTACGTTCAATTGCATTCTTTGAAAAAATTGTGGCGTGGAATGTCAGGGAGAATGGAGCGGAAGGATTAGTGTTTAGAATCTAAATTAACAGCATACCCTCGTACCAAGAACTTCTAAATCAAGGACATGCAGGCGCTAGTTTCAGATAATCCTAGCGAAGGCGACTGTTTTTTCTATTAATTTGCACAGCCGATAAAAGCTTATTGTTACATTATAGGGTAGACTTTGTGATCTACAATGCTAACTATGGTAGGTTCATTTACGAAAATTTAAATGTATGTTATCGAGGCAGTTTAATCCTAGTAAGGTGTACTCAAGTTTCATTATAATTAAAAAGAATAATAAGAAATACCGTTTAATGATTTTTAAAATTAAATAAGAACAGCATTAAAATTTATAGCAAATTGAGGAAAGTTAGGTGGAGTGTCAAAACTGGTTGGCATAGGGATAGGCGAGTGTTAGGTAATAGGTAGGCCTATTTAGGCCTGTTTAAGATAATAGGCTATTTTAGTGACCCGGCGACACCATTCTCCTGTTGGCCGGCAGATAAACGCATTGTTCTGATTGGTAATTGACTGTTTTTTAAGGGTTGTTACTTGTCAAATCAACGGCGTCGCTGCAAGTGGTCGTAAAATGTAGTCAGGTAGTGTTACTTCAAAGCTATCAAAATTTCAGAAAATTTAGGTGACCTCCTCAATCAATCATTGTTTTATTTTAAGTGTAGAACGCACAGTAAATACGAGCTTACATAAAGAAGATAAAGTTGAGTCGTAGGCCTAGGGCTCTAGGGCCTACTACTACTAGAAAAAGATATTCAACTGTCGAGGGCTCAACTTTTTCCCATCATTCTGAATAAATGACAAGTGAATTTTCCATGCATATTGACCACTTTTTACAATTTTTTCAAACTTACTCACACTAAGAAATCGGGTTCAAATGGAGAGTCGGCCGTGATGAAAATTTTTTTGTAGTTAAAGCTATCTCCTGACTTCCTAACCCTCAGTGGTCAAAGAATAGGTTAGATTTAACTACGCTGCGGTACTAAATTTTCATTACGGCCGACATGGTAAATTTTCATCACGGACGACTCTCCATTTCAGAAATCGCGTTGTTAAATAACTTTAGAAACAAAACAATCCATAAAATTTTTTTAAATGATATACTTTGTAATGTCAAAAAACAAAAGGTTTCGACCAATTTTTTACCGGCCGGTCAGACCGGTCAAGGTTTGTGAGTAATATTGATAATTATTTTTCTCTTTTTTCGAAGAGCATTAATTTACGTAATTATGCCGAATAAATGTGGAATTGTGAATTGTAGAGCAAACTACGACCTTTTATCAAAACGTAGAATATTCAAACTGCCCAGGCTTGATCCTGAGAGGCAGAGGTGGCTGGCTGTGATTCCTCCTCGCAAAGACTTTAATTTTGCAAATGCTAAATCTTTTTTTATTTGTGAGAAGCATTGGCCACAAAATCCTCCAATGAAGAAACTGCCAGGTGGAACAACAAGACCAGCTGTTGCACCTAGCATTTTTGATGTACCTGCTTCATGTCTGCCGACCCCCCAAATCCCTCCTCGCCCTGCAAAGCAAGTAGACAAACAACTTGACGTTTTTATGGCCAGAGACAGGATCAAGTCGTTCAGTGAATTTCTACCTGACAAGAAACTTCACAAGGAATATAACAATGTTGTGATTACCCGAAGATCTGACAGGTGTGCTTTCCTTTTTATGTCGTCTGACTTTCGTGAATGCGAAATGACTGTTCTGGTTGAAAACAAGTCAACGCTATGTTCTCCTCTTACGTGTTTTGCATACAAGAGTGGAATTCGCGTACCCCTAGGAACTATATTGAACCCCAATAATGGCCTCAGTTCCTATTCACAGTTTTATGCTGTTGTGCATACTTGCTTTAACTATAAAATTCCTCTGGATAAAGTGTTGAAGAAAGTAGTTACTGTGCTTCAGGCTCAAGAAACTGAAGACAAAAAAAAAGGCAAAAAAATCGATTTTATTATCAATAATTTGAAGCTTCTAGTCAACAAAAATTTTACTGTAAAAGACTACTGCTTTGCTGTGGGATCTTTTCCACACTGCAATTATGAAGTACTCCGTGAATATCTAGTTTTGCCAAGTAGAAGAAAATTGCAAGCTGTCGTCTCTTCAGTGAATGTGAAGGACATTTTATCAAAGACGTTTGCCAAACTTCAAAAGCCTCAACAGAAAAATGTAGTTCTCTTAGTTGACGAGATGAAGATTCGGCCAACAGTAGCCTTCTCCGGAGGAGTCCTCAGTGGCATGGCCAAGAATGACCACAACGCAAAAGCCACTTCAATGCTTTG
The DNA here is from genome assembly GCA_963680785.1 of Diplosoma virens. NCBI lineage: Eukaryota > Metazoa > Chordata > Ascidiacea > Aplousobranchia > Didemnidae > Diplosoma > Diplosoma virens. Next base: position 44,651,298 of record OY796887.1, on the reverse strand, counting down.
CGTCATGTCCAAGTGTCTTCATCGAGGCCCCAGCATCATGGTATCTGTTACACCTGTCCATAAATTAACAGCTTCTTTTCAATTTGAGGTGGTGAAGCAGGCTGCCATGGTTGTAGAACAGGCTGGAGGCACTGTTCTTGGGTCCATCACAGACAACCACAAGATCAACCAGCTTTACTGCAAGATGTTCGATCGTCCATCAGAGTCGGATTACCCTGCCACTGCTACTCATCCTTTAGATAACACACGGAGTTGGTACCTACTGTTTGACACAATGCATCTATTGAAGTGCATAAGAAACAACTGGATATCAGGTGAGTCTACACTATTTTTGATTTGCTGTATGTAACATTTTAATACAAATTTTGAAAAAAAGCTTGAAAGAAAATTATTTTATTTTAAATGAAAATCTTTGATTATAACTGGAACTTAATTGACGAATAAAAAGAATAACAATTCCGTGATTTTTTTATTTAATTTTTAATTGTGTTGGTATTCATGCATTGGACTGCGTTTTGCTGTATTTCGACATTTCTGTTTGTGAGAGTTTTTTTGCGCAATAAGTAGATTTGTCAATTTTGATTGCTCTTAATAAGAAATTTAAATATTATTATCTATGCAAAGACTTCGTATCTATTATAAAAATATGATTTGCAAAAAAATTTAAGTACCAACAGCGAACAATTATTACTCGTGATTTTACTTAAAATAGCCTAAGAAAAAGCACTTACAAAATAATTATATCTTCATGTAGTTCTTACGTGAAAAAGTTTTGTTTAATCAGTGACAGAAAAAAAAAATGAAATGAATACTGCAGCACCACAACAAAAAATGCCAGCATGAGATGATTTTACTGTTTGTTCCTTTTGTTTCAGAGGCTTGCCAAAAGATGACTTTCGACAACCAAGTCACTGGTTCCTTCAACGACGTCAGAAAGCTATACGATGCTGAGAAGGCAAACCTTTTGAAAACATCTCCCCTGACAGATGCTGCTGTTCGACCTTCAAAACTTCAACTGCAGAATGTCCAGCACGTGTTGAAAGTTTTCAACGACAAAGTTGAAGCTGCCCTCAGGCTCCAGAAGTGTGGCGACACAGCCGACTTTATTCAATTTGTGCTTAATTGGTGGAATGTTGTGAATGTGTCATCAAAACATCAAGAAGTGAGGCTAAATGATCCCCACCGGCATGTTCAGGACCACACCACTACCAACTTGTCCGATTATCTACAGATTTTCCAGAAAGCCCCTTCTGGGCACGGAATAGGCAGAAAGCAGTGTGTAACCCATGACACTAAGAAAGCACTTGTGCAGACCATGCAAGGCCTGACTTCCATTTGTGCACACCTCCTGACCCATGCTGGCTTCCAGTATGTACTTCTTCGTGAGCTGCAGAGTGACAGGATAGAGGGTGAATTTTCTGTGTACAGGCAATCGACTGGTGCAAATGCTTTTATGACTTTTGGGGATGTCTTGACTGCCTGCAAAAAACGCCTGGCTAGACATGCCGCTTCTTATCTGGAGACCTTGGACGTAAATGGGGAAACCATGGCTCACACGTGTGTTACTAATGCCATCGATGCTGAGGACGCCACTTTCATTGAGGACTGCACTGAGCCTTCACTCTCTATCCATGAGGAAAGCAGTGCAGCCTATGTGGCAGGGTGGCTGGAGAAAAAGTGTGAGGAACACCTGATCTTCAATGAGGAGGATGAACTAGTCTCAACAGAAGTCAGTGCCTTTATCTCCGAAGTTTCACGAGGCTCCCTGAAAATCCCCCACCAAACCACTTTTGACCTTGTGCGATGTGGACTTGCCTTTATCACCAAAGCCAGACACAGGGCCTGCTGCTGCAGGAGACTCATGATGATTCTGCAAGTGATGGAGGACTACAATAACCTGAACACTAGTGACAAGCTCAGACGACACGTGGCAAATGTACTTTTGAAAGGTCTGCATAACTTGGAAAAGGATCAGCAAAAGAACGCCGTCCTCCTCCAGACATCAATCAAGAAAGCGCGCTTGTCCGATTAAGTTTATTAGCAATTGAAAAGTTTTTTTTATTTCTTATAACTGTAATTTTTATGTGTGAAAGTTTTTATGTCATATTAAATATTTATGTCTATTTAGCGCTGTATATGGCAGGTTTCAGGTATTTCACTCAAGGGTAGTTCTGTGGGCATGGTATCACATATTTGGGTATTTATCCCTCAATATGCGTTTAAACGTTTTAATGCTTTTGTCTGAAGCAATTACGGACCAATCATTAATTGATTTCAGTAATACATTAGCACTTATACAGTAAAGATGATCGCCTTCGCTAGCAAAGTCTGGACATAGACAATGCATGTCCTTGATTTAGAAGTTCTTGCCTCGTACGTAAAAGTCGAGTTTAAGCTGGAAGATTGCCGCTTGAATGTTCTTAACAATCACTTAATTCAATGTTTTTTATGAAACCTCTGCATTTCTCTTTATCTGTGGAACTTTCTTGTACTGTATGTGTCGAGTGGTTCAGGGCGCTGAGATTGTGATCGACAAGGTTCGGTTCAAAACTTACTCGTGCCATTTTGTTATGTCCTTAGGAAAGACATTTTACGGCACTTTGCCAGCTTGGTTGTCTTGGCAAGCAATTCTAAATTTCAGTCATATCTCTATAGAACTAAAAAAACAAATAATAAATTTTAACCGGACAGTAATATCTTGGCATTACCTGAAGCAAATTGGGGTAATTGCTTGACCTAAGTAAAAACCGCCTATGTCGCTTACCTGCAAATTAGGAGGATACTACATGAAAATGTAGCCAACGACCTTTTCATTTTGGACTTCAACTTTAAAATTAAGCGAGCAGCCGCGACGCTCTAATTCACGCTCAACAGAGTGGTTGAACGGTCCTAAAAATCGATAGCTGCCTCTTAACCGACTGCTATTCTTCCGTGCCACCCTACCTCGATCTACTCTATTCTCAAAGCCTCCTCGTGCGTTGATACTGGACCAGTAGTAGGTAATGCGTCATTTGGTGACCGTTTCCGCTAGGGGCGCTAGAGAGCAGGTGGCGCACTGACGTCGTCACAGGAGCGGTGGCGCTAGAGAGCAGTGGCGGATCCGGATCCTATTCCAAATCCTATTCCTAATCCTATTCCTAATTCTATTCCTAATCCTATTCCTAATCCTAATCTAAATCCTAATCCTATTACTAATCCTATTCCTAATCCTAATCCTATTCCTAATCCAAATCCTACTCCTATTACTAATCCTATTCCTAATCCTACTCCTATTTCTACTCTTATTTCTAATCCTATTCCTAATCCTATTCCTAATCCTACTCTTATTCCTAATCCTACTCCTATTTCTAATCCTACTCCTATTCCTAATCCTACTCCTATTCCTATTCCTAATTCTATTCCTAATCCTACTCCTATTCCTAATCCTATTTCTATTCTTATTTCTATTCCTAAGAAAGACGATGGTCTTGAGTTCAATTCTTAACCAAGACAATATAAAACCTAAACCTAAGACATACAGTAGTCCTGAGCTTGACTCCCAACCAAGACAGTAGAAATCCTAATCCTAAGAAAGATCCTGAGTTTGACTCCCAACCAAGACAGCGAAGCTGTAAATCCTAATCCTAAGAAAGGTCCTGAGTTTGACTCCCACCCAAGACAGTATAAACCCTAACTCTAAGAAAGTCTTGAGTTCAAATCTTATCCAAGACAATATAAATCCTAAACCTAAGAAAGATATAGTCTTGAGTTTGACTCCCAACCAAGACAGCGAAGCTGTAAATCCTAATCCTAAGAAAGGTCCTAAGTTTGACTCCCAACCAAGACAGTATACACCCTAACTCTAAGAAAGTCCTGAGTTCAAATCTTATCCAAGACAATATAAATCCTAAACCTAAGAAAGATATAGTCTTAAGTTTGACTCCCAACCAAGAGAGCGAAGCTGTAAATCCTAATCCTAAGAAAGGTCCTGAGTTTGACTCCTACCCAAGACAGTATAAATCCTAGCCCTAAGAAAACCAGTGGTCTTGAGTTTGACTCCCACCCAAGATAATATTAAACCAAAACCTAAGAACAGCAGTAGTCCTGAGTTCGTTTCTGGTTCAAGACTTCAAAACGTAAGGTTATTTCAAGACATTCTGCAAGATTTTAAAGCAATAAAGCAAAGTTTTTCCTGTTTTTAAGTATACAATAGAAAAGTCTCTCAATTGGTTTCCTGTTTTTAAGCACTCTGTAGAAAAAGCTGTCAAAATATATTTTGATTTGAAGCGCACAATAGAAAATTTCTTTAACCAGTTTCCTGTTTTTTAAGTGCAAAATAGAAAATTTCTTTAACCAATTTCTTGATTTTAAGTGCACAATAGAAAAGTCTCTCAATCGGTTTCCTGTTTTTTAAGCACTCTATAGAAAAAAAGCTGTCAAAATATATTTTGATTTGAAGCGTACAATAGAAAATTCTTTCAATTGGTTTCCTGTTTTTTAAGCACTCTGTAGAAAAACCTGTCAAACCTTTTTAAGCGCACAATAGAAAATTTCTTTAACCAATTTCCTGTTTTTAAGTGCACAATAGAAAATTTCTTTAACCAATTTCCTGTTTTTAAGCGCTCTATTTTTTGCAAAGGGCAAGTCAGGACACAACAGGTTTGTTGCGCAATAACTTTCCGCAGGTATATAAACAGGTGGTTCAGGTGAACTATTTATTCTACTTTAAAGTCATTGAAGAAAGAAGAACTATTCAAAATGTTTAAGTGCGATATTTGTGAGAGTGTTTTTACAAGAGAGCGTGATATGCGTCGTCACAAGAAAACCGTTCACGGGAAATCAACTGGAGTTTGTTGTAACGAATGCAACAAAACTTTTAGTAGAGTTGATAGCTTAAAAAGACATCAAAAAGTGTGTAGTATGTATTGCTTTTTTAATTTATTTGATCTTGAAATAAAATATTTTATTCGAATGTGAGTCTTCAGTTTATAATAAAATTCTTAATTTAAAATTAATTTTGTTTTTGTTAGAACAGTCACTGACCCCAGAAAATTTATCAGAAATTCCGGTTAAAAATTCGGTCGAGGTCGTAAATAGTAAGTTTATTTATTTCAACGGTTTAATTTTGAATGAACACAATCGTTTCTCATAGATAGCGCACCCCCAACCAAAAAGGTGAAAATTGTTTCTCAGAATACCAATGGTAAGTTTTATGAAAAGTGAGTTAATTTTGAAATAATTCTTGTTTTTGTTGTAGAAACCCAGAATTCTGCTAAAAATTTACTTGAAGTCGGAGAGCTAAACTCAAACGGTACGTTTTGATAAAAATTTTTTATTTTACAGCTAATGTTGGTTTTTCTTAGATCGGTCACAAATTAGTGCCTCGCCGGAAAACTCATCAAAAATTCCGGCTGAAAATTCGGTTTCACAAGGTAAGTCTATTTTCACAGTTAGATTTTGAGATACCATAAAATTTTATTTTTGCAGAAATCATAGAGGAACCCCCAAAAAAGAAACCTGTACCAACTAACAACGGTACGTTTTTTGTATAAAAGAGTTTGATTTGAAATTAATGTTGTTTTTTCTTAGAAATGGAAGATGAGGAGATCAACACCCTCATGAGAAAGCATTTTTCCAGCATTTGGACTTTCTACAAAAAAGGCAAAGTGCAATCCATATTTAATTTTTGTTACAATCAAGATCTAAAACTATTAATTCGAAAAATTGTTCATCAAATTTTAAATTCTCAATTCCACCGTTTTAAAATTAATTACAGTTTTGGTTATATTTTAAAAAATATTAATGATAATGAATTACGATACTACCACTCATCGTTCAACAACAGTGTGATGATGGAAACTGCGCGTTTAATTAGCAATTGCCAAGAATTAATAGAGTTTTTGAATACGTTATCTGAAGAATCCTTTTTTGAAAAAATTAACCGCCCCGACAGCAAATGGAAAGTGGTAGACATCCCCAATATCACCTTTTATATTAATCACTTAAAAGATGCCCCACTTGGCGCCCCAATTTCTCTTCCTGATTATATTATGAACAACCACGGTTTACGAAATGTCAGTGCTGATGATCACTTATGTTTTTTTCGTTGTTTGGCAGTGCACCAAGGTGCAAACCCTCACAAATGTGAGAAGACTGCCAAAAATTTATTTTATAAATATTGTACTCGTTTTGACGTCGCGGCTGCAGATTTTGCAGGCGTTCCACTTTTTGATTTTGTCCACTTAGAGGATTTTTTTGAACTGAATCTCATTGCATATGAGCTTGACGGTAAGGTTGCCAAACTGGTCCAGCGGAGCCGCGAGTTCTACAAGGAGACAATGCGATTGAACGTTTACGAAAATCATCTAAGTGTCATTGTAGATTTCGAACACTATTGCGGTGTGTACCAATGCGTACACTGTGATAAGCTGTGGTATAGAAACTGCGACTATTACCGTCATACCAAAAGTTGTACCACCACGGTGCGTGAGGTTTTTCCTGGTGGCATTCACAAAAATCCTGCCACTATTTTTGAGAAATTGGAGGAAATAGGGATTGTTGTTCCACACTGTGATCGCCAATTTCCTTTCTTTGCGTGTTATGATTTCGAAGCGTATTTTTCCAAAAAACAGATTTCTAATAGTTTCATGTTAACTTTGGATGCTTGCCACATCCCTTTGAGCGTTACAGTAGCGAGCAACATCCCTGGCTACGAATCGGGTGTTTGTTTTGTCACAGAGGGCAGTGAAGAAGAGTTGGTACAAAAGTTAGTCGATTACTTAGAGACCCGTTCAGAAGTTTCTTATAAGTTTCTTTTAGAAAAATTCAATTACGTGTTTGAGCAGTTGGAGAGGAGTGAAAATGTTAGAAAAGAAAAAATTTTAAACAACTTTAACTGTTATTGTAAGGAGTTGGTTGTGCTCGGTTTTAATTCGGCTTCCGATTTAAACCTTATTAAACCAACATTAATTCAAATTCTTTTAAAAGATATCCAATTTGTTATAAAAAGAACTAACAGTTATCTTTGTTTAAAAACATCCAAATTAAGGTTTTTAGACATCAAAAATTTTTTAGCCCCCGGTTTTAGTTACCGCAAATTTTTGGCTGCTTATGAGGCAGAGCTCAGAAAATTTTATTTTCCATATGAATTTGTGACTGATCTCGATAAATTAAATAGTGGATTACCCGAACACAACGTTTTTTATTCTTCTCTTTCCAAATCGAACATCACCCAAGAAGAATACAATCTGGTGGTTAAAACTTGGACGGAAAAAGGATGGAGCTCCCTACGTGAGATGCTCATTTACTATAATATTCTGGATTGCGTCCCGTTTGTTCAAGCCGTTCAAAACTTGCTCCGACCTTATCTTGAACAAGGTTTGTATATATTTAAAACCTCTTTTTCGGTTAGCGGAGTGGCCAAACTACAGATGATGAAAAAAATCGAAAAAATGCTTTCTTTTGTTTGTTTCCCAAGCGGCATGGGGATTTGTACAAAACCCTTCGATCTCAATTGACAGGTGGGTTAAGCTTGATTTTCTGCCGCCTTGCAATTTCGGGAGAAACCAAAATCCGCTCCCACGAAATAGATAATCCTGAAACCGTCAAAAAGGTGCTCGGTTTGGACGCCAATTCTCTTTACCTTTACGCTATTGCTCAGAATAACCCTACTGGCTATTTTTGTCGTTACAAGGAAGAAGAAGATTTTCGGCCTGACCCCTGCTCCAAATTTGGTTTTCAATCTTATCAATGGTTAAATTATGTAGCTTACAAAGAAAACACATTTTTGCAAACACGTTTCAATATGGGGGAAAGAAGAGTCAGCAAGTATAGTTTGCCAGTGGACGGTTATTCTGAGCAACAAAACACCGTATATCAATTTCTTGGTTGTTTCTTCCATTCTTGCGATCGATGCAATACCAATCGAAACTCTGACGGAAGTTTGGAAGAGACACACCCCCTGAAAAACATTTCTCATGAAGATATTCGGAAAGAAACAGCAGACAACAGAAAAAAGTTGGAAGAAGAAGGGTTTCGCGTGGTGGAGATGAGGGAGTGTGAGTGGTTGAAGATAAGAAAACAACCAGAAGTTTCTCGTTTTCTAAAAACACTAAAATCGATAACACCCAAACGAAAACTAACTTTTGAAAAAATAATAGAAGGCATTCGAAACGAGAGCTTGTACGGTTTTCTTATCGTTGACATTCACACTCCCAACGAATTAAAAAAAAAATTCAAAGATTTCCCTTTAATCATAAAGAACAGTTTTATTTCTCGAAAAGACATTGGTGACTATATGCAAAACGTGGCAGAGGAGCATAACCTTTTAAAAAAAGAACAAAAATATTTAATCAGTAGTTACTTTGCAGAAAAATTTTTAATTAACTCGGAAATGGCCAAATTTTATCTAGAAATGGGATTAAAAATTACCAAAATTTATGAATTCATCGAATTTTTTCCACAAAAATATTTTGCTCCTCTGGCACAAGAATTGTAAACTCCAGAAGATTGGCCGACACAGATAAATCCAAAGCGGTGATAGCTCTTACCAATAAACTAACTGGGAATTCTCTCTATTCCGCTAGTTTATTAAATAAAGAAAAGCATAGGAACATTACATACCATTCCGAGAAAACAGTCAACAAAACTATCAACGATCCTCGTTTTGTTCATTTAGATGAAATTAAAAAGAATGCTTATGAAGTGAAAAGTTTAAAAAACAAAATTGTGAATGATCTTCCAATCCAAATTGGTCTCAACGTATATTTAAATTCCAAACTCCACATGTTAAAATTTTTTTATTTGTTTTTCAAAAAATATATTCCAGATCGTCATTTTGAGTTGTTAGAAACCGATACAGACTCCATTTATTTTAGCATTAGTAGAGAAAATCTAGATGACTGCGTTCCTTCGCATTTAAAACCCAATTATTTTCGTGACAAGTTAAAATTGTTGACCTCCGAAGTGTGCCCTAACCACGAGGAAGCCTTCATCCAATGTAAAATTGAAAACAAAGCGTGGGACGCGCAACCTTGTTGCTCTTCCTTTGAAGCCTTCGACAAAAGAACGTTAGGTAAAATGAAGGTGGAATATGAAGGAAAAAACCAAGTTTGCCTTGCTTCCAAATCTTATTTTTTCCAAGGAGAAACGAACAAACAAGTTTGTAAAGGGGTGTCTATTGCCCAAAACCCTCTCACCTTTGATGAATATTTGAATGTTTTAGAGACCAACAAACCGCTTCTTGTAGAAAACCGTGGCTTTCGAAGCAAAAATCATCAAATTTTTAGTTATGTACAAAAGAAAAAAGGTTTAAGTAATTTTTATCCCAAGAGGAAAGTGTTGAGTGACGGGGTTCACACCGAACCGTTAGATTTGTAAATTTTATTTCCTCACGCACCGTGGGTTTTTTTTTTCCGTGAATTTTTCCTCCATGTATTTAATTATCGAAGTTTGTGTTTTCATCCATGTTTTTCTGTGTTTTCCGTGAATTTTTCAACTATCGAAGTTTGTGTTTTCATCCATGTTTTTCTGTGTTTTTAGTGAATTTTTTCAACCATCGAAGTTTGTGTTTTCATCCATGTTTTTCTGTGTTTTTCATTCACGTAGTTAACTATCGAAGTTTGTGTTTTCATCCATGTTTTTTCTGTCAATGTATTTAACTATCGAAGTTTGTGCATTCATTACAAAAGGGTTATGTTACAACGTTTACTTTCATTTTGTTCCACGACCAGCTAGCGTAATGTCTTTGCGATTTCAAAATCCAACTAGTTTTGTGGTAAGCGGACCTTCCGGAGTTGGAAAGTCTTATTGGGTCCTTAGACAGTCTTAAACAACTCTGCCCTGAAATCAAACAAGTTATTTATCATTACGAGGTATGGCAAGCAATGTTTGATCGTTATACGGATAAAATAAACTTTAAACAAGGCATGCCGAGTCTTGAAGATCTAAAAGAAAGTCGAGATGCCTTTTTAGTACTAGACGATTTGATGTTTGCCAATTCTGAATTTTTATCCAAAATCTATAGTGTCTATTCCCATCACTTTCATTTCAGTGTTCTCATGACCGTACAAAATTTGTTTCATAAAGGTTTGCGTGAAATAAGTCTCAACGCACAAATTATGGTACTCTTTAAAAGTTGTAGGGACGTAAACCAAATTGCACAATTTTTACGACAGATCTACCCCAAAACCTATAAAAACGCACTGGAAGCATATAAAAACGCTGTATCTTTCGAACGAGGTTATTTGGTGATTGACTTACACTGCGAAACACACGATAACCAACGTCTGCGTTCAGGGATTTTTCCAGAAGACACGCATTATCTTTATCAATGAACCGCTTGCGAAAAAACGGACCCACCTTGCGTTTGCTACAAAAAGCCCCTGCACCTTTGCAAAAGCGTATTCTAGACAAAGCGTCGTCCGAGTTAATACGTTGTCTTTGTGATTGCGCTCACAACGTGCTGCAAGGAAACGTCAACATATCGCGTCATCACAAGCAGAAATTAAAACCGCACAAGACCAAACTTCGAAAGTTGGCTGATCGTAAGGTAGCGTTAAAAACAAAACAAAGAATTATACAAAAAGGTGGATTTTTACCCATCTTGTTGTCTGCACTCGCTCCAGTCATTAGTGGTGTGTTGGGTACTCTTATAAAATGAGAAAATTAATCGCGTTGGAACCTGAAGTGTACGAAAAACTCAAAAACAAACATCAAGTCACGGATAAAAAAGTACTTTCTGAACTGGATGCTAAAATGCAAGAAATCTTAACTTCCAACCGACCCGACAGCGAGAAAGTGACTCTATATAATGAGGCGTTGCAAAAATCAAAGTTATTTCTGAAAAAGTTTCAACCGAAAACACCAGTGAAAAAACCCTTGTTTGAAAGTGCAGTGCTAAAGCGTTTTAAAAAACGAACCAAAGCGAAAAAACTATTCAAAGCCGCCACTAGCAAAAAAGAATTTAGATTGGAACGAAGACGGTCAAATGCTTTTAGACGATCGAGTGGTACCTGGATCTTATATCGACGATTTGTTTCGATCCACCCTAAAGAAACGAGACCCTACTTTACCTGGTGCACGCGAGTTTGAATCGATGCTATGGGAGAGCGTTTAAATTATTACAATCCTAAAAAAGAAGCTTCTTTCTCGGGAGCACATCGTTTTCCAAAAGCAACCCAACAATGGTTGCAATCACAAGACACTTATACGCTTCACAAACCCGTACGAAAAAATTTCAAGCGCAGAAAAACAATTGTACCTGGCGCCAACTTTCAAATGCAAGCCGATCTCATTGATTTTTCTTTGCTCAAGTCGTACAACGATCATTATAAATACATTTTGGTGGTTATTGACGTGTTTTCGAAAAAAGCTTTTACCGCTTACTTGAAAACCAAATCAAGCTCGGATATGATCCAGGCTTTTGAGCAGTTGATGCCTGAAATTGGTAAGTTTTAAAAATTGCAGACGGATATGGGACGTGAGTTTTTGAATCGACCCTTTCAAACCTGGTTAAAACAACATCACGTGGAGCACTTTTACACTAAAAATTTTGACACCAAAGCATCCATTGCTGAACGATTTATACGCACTTTAAAGGAGAAACTATGGCGTTATTTTACCTACACCAACAGCCGAAGATATGTGGAAGTGCTGCCTGCTCTGGTTGAATCTTACAACAACACCTATCACCGATCCATTCGACGTGCTCCTAATTCAGTCAACTCTGAAAACCAAGAAACCGTTTGGCTCACACTCTATGCCGACCCCGAGTTAAGAAAACCAAAATTGAAAGTAGGTGATCAAGTCAGACTGTCCATGACTCGAATGCGGTTCCGCAAAGGATACTTACCCGGTTGGACGGATGAGTTGTTTCAAGTTGCTCAAGTGTTTCGAGACAATCCTCCCTATTACAAGATCAAAGATTTACAAGACGAGTGGTTGGAGGGAACTTTTTACGAAGAAGAGTTGCAAAAAATCTATAAAAAGGATGACGTGTTTCGAATCGAGCGTATTCTCCAACAACGCAAGCGCAAGAAGGGTTTGAATTTTTAGTAAAGTGGTTTGGATATCCTGCTTCTTTTAATTCTTGGGTGTCAGAAAAAGATATTGTATGAAAATAACCTTTGACATTGTTTTGTTTGGTGCACAAGTTTTGGTGATTTACATTGTGGTTTCCATCAGTTTGTATAATTTATCACAAAGCAACGACAACAAATAACTATGGATTAGTCTGCTTAGTAGCTCTGTAGGTTATTTGCTCCCGTCACCCTTTCTCAGCAAAAATGTTCCTCACCCTCCCCAGTAACTCGTCCATGGACATTTATCCTGAAAACAGACTTTCGGATTACATGGTTCACTTGCCGAAAGAAATCAATTTGTCTGGATCGTGGGAGTTGGGTTTGTCCGAGATTCTGTACCCCAACACTTGGTACAACATTGACACCAACCAATTTTACATTTTCTACCAACGCGGTGCTTTGGAATTTGTAGCAGTGCTTCCAGCAGGTTATTACCAACAACCTCAATATATCGTGCGTCAGATACTTCAAGAAATGAGACGAGAGTTTCAAAATAGAAACAAAACGTTGGTCAGTGAAGGAGTGTTGACGCAACCAATCGACTTTCTCTTTGATCTCACTTACAATCCTCAAACACAACTAACCACCATGTCCATCCAACACAAAAAAGGAGCACCTACGACCGACCGTAATGGTACCGCACAACCAGATGTGGTGGTGACGCTTTCGAATGAGTTGGCTTCTATTTTGGGTTTTCGAAAGGTTTGGTATCGGGAAATCGGAGAGTACACTTCGGCAAGCGTTGCCAACGTAGACACCGTGAACGCCATCTATGTCTATTGCGATGTTATCGAACACAGAACAGTGGGTCACACGCTCGCACCCTTGCTTACTGTCCTTCCTGTAACAGGGAAGCCGGGTGCTTATGTCTCCAAAAGATACGACAAAATACAATACCATCCTGTCTTGAAGAAAAATCTTAGTGACATCCACATCTCGCTTCGTGACGATCAAGGAAAACGAATTCGTTTTCGCAAGGGAAAAGTGATTGTGACTTTGCATTTACGACCCAAAAAGCTAAATTCGTTATAAAAAACAGATACAAAGGAAAATGGGATTATTGTAAGAAATCAACGGTAGTAGAAACATGCGTGTCAAATATTGTTGTGACGCAAAGGCTTACGAAAACTATTATTTGTCTCAAGTCGGTCATGGAATGCCTTATTTTGCGGGGCACGAGTGCAACAAGGTTATGGACTAGGTAATCTGTTTAGCTCCATTGCCAAAAGTGTCCTTCCTTTGGTCAAAAAAGGTGCCAAAACCCTGGGAAAACAAGTTTTACAAAGCGGTGTCGAGTTTGCTTCCGATGTCTTACACGGTAAAAACGCCAAACAAGCTGCCATCGATCAAGCAAGAGCTGCCTGTTCCAATCTCTTACAAACGGCTCAACAAAAAATAGGAAAACGAAAAGCATCACCGAGAAAAGTACAAAAGAAGAAACGCAAGAGACATCACGACATTTTCTCGTAAACCATGGCGACGTTAGTACACCCCAGTTCGGCAGAATCCACCACCTCTCAACTGGATTTGTTTTCGGTGCCACACACCGAATATCATCCTGTATCTGTATTGACCTCCACAGGTCCTATTGAATTTACAATTAGTGCTGAAAACTCTAACTACATTGATCTTGCCAATAGCTTTCTTTATGTGCGTGCAAGCGTAACTAGTGCAGCCGGAGCTGATTTGGCAAAGAATGTGGAAATTGCACCTGAATGTAATTTTTTACATACACTATGGACACAAGTGGATGTTTATTTGAACGGTTCGCTTGTGACACAATCCAACAACAATTACCCTTATCGAGCTTATATTGAAAACTAGCTTAGTTTTGGACAAGATGCAAAAAATTCCCAACTTTCTGCTCTGTTGTGGCACCGTAACACGTCAGAACATTTCGATACTCGTGGAGCTACCAACCTAGGTTATACCAAACGAAAAGCTTTGGCTGCAGAAAGCAAAGAAATGGATATGATGGGGAAATTGCATCTTGATTTATTTTTTCAAAATCGATATTTGTTGAATGGTGTCGAAGTACGTTTGCGATTGATTCGTTCCAACGATCTTTTTTGCTTGCATGGAAACGCAAACCAAGCAGATAACAAAGTGTCTTTGAAAGAAGTGACCTTGTTTGTTCGCAAAGTAAAACCCAATCCCGCCGTACAGCTTGCTCATGTCAAAGCCTTGCAACACGGCACTGCAAAATACCCGCTTCGACGTGTGGAAGTCAAGAACTTTACTGTGCCGACCGGGAATCGAAGCATCACCAAAGAAAATTTATTTTTGGGTCAATTACCCACACGAATGGTAGTCGGTGTAGTGGACAATGACGCTTACAACGGTGTCATCACCAAATCTCCTTTTAATTTCAAACACAACAGCATCAATTTCATGACAATTTACCGTGACGGAGTTCAAATCCCTTCCAAACCACTGCAACCAGATTTCACCAACGATCGTTTTGTTCGAAGTTA